>JAUDYJ010000005.1:34485204-35870204 GCA_030761175.1 Masticophis lateralis | reverse complement strand
TGTATACATTTGCATAATTAGATAATCTGCTTTTGTATGTTTTTCTCTTCTGAAAAACTTCTTTATCATAACAGACTCTTAAATAAGAGTTTCTTCTATGTGTTTTAACATTATTTAACAAAAATGTATGTTTTGCACTCATTGTATGGTTGTTAATGTTCAGGTTCATGTAGTTACAATGATTTGGAAAAATGTTGAATGAACTCTAGTTCAATATGTATATTTGTAAATATTTATACAAATAGAATATAATAGAATAAAAAGTTTTTTGCCACTTTAAATGTACACTAATCAGCAAACATTACAATAAAATTTCATTCAGCTCTCAAAAGATAACCATTATGCATAACATTTTTACTGTTCCAGTCCTACCTGCAGTTCTCGTTGTGTTGTCTTTAAAATTTAGGCAGCTGATTTAGTGTTGAACTGATTAAAAAAATCAGTTATTGAGTCTACTTTTGCAAAGTGGCTTTTTCACCATTTCCCCCAGCCTCACAATGCAAATCACCAGTACTTCAGACAAAGTGAAAAGCATTTATTCATGAAGGATAAGTCTTTATATAGGATACAGAAGCAAATGATACATACATTCGATATATATGATGTGTGAGAAAATAATAAATAAAGTAACTGGATGTTAGAAGTCAACAATAGAATATATTGATCCTAGATAACATTCCACAGGTGGCAAATGTATGGGTTATATCACCACCTTTCTCAGTTGAGTTTGTATCTTTATATTTGCAAGTGTTTCAAGTTCGTCTAGAACAGTCATGGTGAACATTTTCTGGACTGAGTGCCCAAAGCATACGTGCAAATGCGCATGAAGCCCCCGTGCATATGCCCACCCCCATGCATGCATGCACCCCCAAATGCATCCCCAAATGCTCTGCATGAGCATGTGCTCCCACATGCACGCACAGACCCCCACATGCACAGCACGGGTTTGCATGTGCTCCAGCACCATGCGTGTGCGGCAGAGACCCGAAGACCAGTTGACCAGTGGGAGGCACACACGCATGCACGGCAGAACTGAGCTGGGGCGACAACTCGTATGCCCGCAGAGAGGGTGCTGCATGCCACCTCCGGCACACATGCCATAGGTTCGCCATCACTGGTCTAGAATATAACCCCTATTGTTTCTTTTATGATTTAAGGTAGTTTTTGCAAATAAAAAAGAAATGTCTTTGGAGAAAAAGAAAAGTCCGTTTCCTCAACTTCAAAAGAAAGCATGGATACCATGCTAAAATGCTAATGTCACCTTTATTAAAGTTTGATTTTTAATAATGCTTTAAGTTTTAATATGCTTTAATAAAGCATTTATTAATAATGAAGCCTAACATTCCAGGTAACCTTTGCAAACCCTTGCAAACACTATTAAGGAAATTATCAAACATAGCAACATGGAGGGAGATAATCTACTATAAAAGTTTCCTGAAGAATTCTTAAGTTTTTAATATATTTTTCGTAAGTATGACTAATATATTAGAACTATTTTAAATTAATACTTTATATTTATGTTTGCAGGGAGTATGCTGGAGGTAAAACCATGAAGAAATAGTGGAAAGAAGAATAATGTTTTTCCGAAATCGTTTTCTGTTTCTGTTGGCTTTAGCTGCCTTATTAGCCTTTTTGAGCCTTAGCCTCCAATTCTGTAAGTATAATTTTATATCATAGCTAAGATTTGTAAATACCATGTTCTTTTTATTGCATTTTAATGTATGTGTAGGAAGTAAAATCAAAATGTCAGAATGATTGTGTGTGCAACATGGGGACTCATTTTCTGCTTTATAAAATGACACAGATGACACAATTTTGAACATATTTCAAACAAACTGATATTAATTATGACTGTGTGGGCTGAAAATGATTGATCTGCTTGATGTGTAATGACAAATGAGGAACGAGAATTCTTTCTCCCCTCATTTGCTGCAAAATATTTAGTTTATTTCATATGTATAGATTTGAAAAATAAATGCAAATTAACTGTTACTTTTCTTATATTAGAATTTTTGAATAATGATATAATTAAAACATGAGCATTAGACTAATTCTCAAATACATGAACATAAAAGGGATAAAACATAATTAGATTTGCAAGGTTCGTTTACCAAATCCAATTGTAATAAATATTCTTTTAATCTTGATGTAGAGTTGATTTCCTGGTCTGATCTACTTCTTGAGGCTGACATTGTTTTATGTTTTACCTATTCGTTTTCTCTTACTAATGTGAATGGGTTTGTATAGGTGTGTCTATCTGCAAAGTTTACACATAACTTAATTTCATTTTTATTGTTTGAATTTAAAACGTGTTTTTCTCTTCAGTGCTTTGGTAACAGGTACCTCAATGCCTCCTCTTTACATTCCACAGACTCACTACATCATAATTAGAGATGAAAGATCATTAGATAAGAATAGCCCAAATCCACAGCCACTCAATTTTGTCAGAACCTATAGCCAAAAGCTGTTCTTCCCCAGTTAGAGCCATACAATGTCCAGCCACTGGGAAAATAACTTGATGGCAACTCTTGGATTGTCTAAGGCAGGGGTCAGCAACTTGCGGCTCTGGAGCCGCATGTGGCTCTTTCACCCCTCTGCTGCTGCTCCCTGTTACTCAAAATATATGTCACAACCACCAATGTGCGACACCCGCCAGCATGAGATTTATTAGCTTTTCAACCCCTCGTAGACCAATTATGGATAAATCCAAGAAAGAAAAGTTTCAGAAGAAAACAAAACATTTAATTTCACTACATAAGCTAGTTTTGTGGCCACTCAAGAAATAGTCAAGGATGGGAAGGGATTTTGTGACTCCCGGTGTTTTCTTTTTTATGGGAAATGGGTCCAAATGGCTCTTTGAGTGTTTAAGGTTGCAGACCCCTGGTCTAAGGCAAATACATATACCTATCATCAGCACACTAATGGTATTTGACTCCATGCTGATAGATCAGAAAAGTGTTTCAGTACAACTAGCAATAACTTTCACTCATAGCAAAATACTCTTATAACATGGCATATTCTTTTGGGAATGTGAATCTCTGAATTAGTTCAGCAGATACTTATCTACTAAAAAATTAGAAGTCTTATGTTTAAATGTCTTACATATTAATTTTAAGAAGCCCATATTAGAAGCCCACTGAAGTATTGTTACCTATGACTTCTGTTTGTATGTGTATCTGTGTGTGTGAGAGAGAGGGGGCAGAGAGAGAAAGGGGGGTTGAAACCGATAAATCATTTGGATTGCTTTAATGTCTGGGCTGATTTTTTTTTTTTTTGGTCCACAAAAAATGGAATTATTTAACTTTTGAATAAATGTTTAGATTTCTTCATGTATATATCATCATGCATTCCTCGTAATATAAAGCATCTGTTCAGGACAAAATTAAGCTCTTGACAAAAGGCGACTTATAAATGTTGTATAAAAAAAAGAAGTTTTTTGTCATTATATAGATAAAAGGTTATATATTATTTTAGGTTTAGGAGCCATTGTAATCTAGGTGGTATGTATGATGATGATCTTCATAGAGGAAAAAATAAATCTGAAGAAACATTATTGGTACTGAAACAGACACTTTGTTACTATAATTATTCATCTGGATTTTCTGGAAGCTTTGATAGCATTGGAGTACTTTGATTATATAGAGAAAATTAAAGAGGACAAATCTCAAAACTAATACATGAAGGAAAAGTGAATAACTTTGAACCAACCTGGAAAGTTGTGATTTTATAGAGAGTCTAAGACTCTCATTAAACATTCGAAAAGCTTAAAAATGATGAATCTACTGCAACAATATTGGTAAATTGTAATATTTTGTACTTTGAGAACTAATATTATTTGTTTATAGTATGCTTACTCTGGTGAAAGAAAAGAGTACTAGTTCTTGATTAAATTGGATTTAAAAACCCTCCAAACCACTGGCTTTTAAGAGTGAATTATTACCTATTGGACCACAGCTGTGTTTCATTTATGAGTACAACAGTAAGTCCATAATATTGATTTTCGTCTGAGAACAGGGGTGTCTGAAATGGCCTAAGGTAAACAGCATTAAGGTTTGACTTTTAAAGGCCTTCAACTATAACATATTTGGCAGTGTTTCCAAAGAAACAATACCTGTAACCTTGTCTCAGGGTGATCTTTCTCCCTCAGGAGAAGTGCTCGTCACTGTGTACCCCTCAAGAGAATATGCATATACTGTATGTGCATACACCCCACACTCCTTCAAGAATAAGAAATGTTATGTAGAGCAAAAAAGAAATAAGAAATAGTAAGCTAAAGAAAACATAGATTTAAGGTAGATTTAACTATTTAACATAGTTAAATCTAGCTTACAACTACACTATTAATATATTTCTATAATATAACTTTCTAGCCTTGAAAATCTTTACTTTTCCTATATCCCCTATATTTCATAAACTGCTTTTGTGTCCTTTAAAATTATCATCTTTGTCTTTGAGGATTGAATCTCAGAGTGAGCTGAGTAATCAATAAACGGAGTGAAGCTTTTTTTTAGCCCACTATTCCCCAACTTTGCAAGTTCCAAACATGAAAAATACCAGTTTTGGGGAAAAGCTGATTTATCCCAATCAGTTAATCTAATATATGATATCAGTTTGGGAAACAGCAGAATGCATTTTCACATGGTCCATTCCAGAAAATTTCCTATACTCTTTATCATGAGCCTAGATAGCTCAGCAGACTAATGCGTTGTGCATTGTGATTAACTCCAGCTGTCTGCAATTACTGTAAATTCGAATCTCACCAGGCTCAAGGTTGACTCAGCCTTCCATCCTTTCTAAGGTAGGTAAATTGAGGACCTAGTTTGTGGGGGCAAGAAGCTGACTTTGTATAAAAATATACAAAAGTATGAAGGATATTGCTTAATTTATTGTAAGCCGCCCTGAGAAGGGCGGCATATAAATCAAATTTAAAAAAAAAACATGCTCAGTACAATAGTCTGAGCATGCCTTTCTGTGACTTTCAATTTCATAGATTAGCAAAAGACATAGTCCAGAATTAGAACAAAACAGTACACTTTTTTCTCTGTTTACACATAAGCGAAATAATCCTGTTAGAAAACATTTTAGCATCACTTTTTCTAAGTAACTGCTGATGAATGGAAGAGTTAAAATTTCTTTTCCCATTCTTGGCAGAACTGTTCTAATATATCTATTTTATGTTGAAAGCCAATGAAAATTTACCATGGATCCTTTAAACAAAGTTTGCTGTGTGGTTTCTCAAGTTTGTAAAAGTGCTTTGAAATAGTTTGGTTGCGCAAAACTGAAAGAACCTACTGTGTTTAAGGCTAATATTCAGGGGGGGAAATCTATCCTAGGTCAAAAGAAAAAAAAGGAAATAAATGGATTTGCTTCCATGTCTGATTTTTTTGGGTAAATATTAATAATTTTTCTTCTGTTTCTTTCTTTTAGTATTTTAGTATTAATTGTATTTGCTATTCTAATAACTGTGTTCTTAATTTTTTTTAAAAATAGAGCCTTCTGAATGGATAAAAAAGAGATGAACAAATATAGCAGAATTCAAGAGATTCTACCTTTATTTTATATTGTTTTTTTTATTTTTCAAAATAATTATGCTGAAAGCAGTAGTGCACATACACATAATCATGTAAGGTGTGGCTAAATTAGGATAAATATAAAATCTATGACAAAATGCTGTTTTCAGTAGTAATAGTTTTAATACTAAAAGCAGAATATTTATTAGGTTAACCTAGCAGATGGGCATTTTTATTTTTTTCTTGTCTCTTACTTCATATTATGTTGTATATAAAATATGCTGTATGTATCCTGGAAAAATCATTTATTTCAAAGATTTTTCTTTTGTAGGCAGAATAGAATTTAAACATATTTAGGGAAGTTGATATGGATTGTCATTGAAAACTATATTTTCTAAGAAAACATAATTCACTATACATAAAATAGCAATATTAGAGCCTTAGACAATTTATTTATTGCTTATGCTTTTAATTAAAGTGATTTGATTTTACTGGTTCCTTTGTCAACAGAATTTTGTTTGGGTACTATTTCTCTTACACTTCTGCGCTTAACCCAAATCTGTTATAAATTGTATTGGTGATGAATACCACTCCATCAGCAAAATGATATCATTATATTACATACCATCTATTAAGAAATCACTAATTAATATGATGTAGAAATAGATTTTATACTAGAAGTCTAGTATAAGAAATATAAAAATCTATTTCGTGTTTCCATATTTATTTCATATTTATTTATGCAATTTGAATTTTGCAAATATATAATTTAGCATTAGACTAATCAGTATCAATTGATATTGATATTTATTTATATTTTAGTACATTTGATTCCTGTTAAACCAATTAAAGACGATGGTCTGCATTCCAAGAATCGAAAGAGAATAATGCCTAATCCACTAACAGAGCCACCTGCTATCGATCCTATTTATGAAGCCCAGTTTTATTGTAATGTTCCCAGCATCTCTGAACGCAGTATGGAAGGTAACTATGCAATTTTGTTGTTGACTGCTCTTTTATTTTTATTTGCTTAATTCTATTGCAGTTTGAAATCTTGCTAATAGAATGCTCTCAAATTCCAAACAGAAAGCAGCATTTAACATAAAAGTAAAGACACCGCTCAGACATTACCTACTAGCTTAAGCTTAACTGGAACAGCTGCTCAAATATAATTTTCTCCCTCCCCCACAGGACTGATCTAGTCATGCCTTGCATTTAAAATCCTTAGAAGCTGTAAGTAGAATGAATGGTTTTTATAGAAAAGCATGCAGCTTCTGAATCTGAGCTGCAAGAATTAGAAAATGGATTTTTTAAAAAATAGCCCAATTAGCACTATTATTTTTATGTAGTACAGCAGTAGTCTCTATTTGATCTGTACCTCATACAGAGGTTTTATGCAGTCGTGGGAAATAGGTTCTTTGGTTACCTATTTGATTACTCCAAAACTTTTCCATTGTGGCTCTCTATGTTTGAATCAGGATTCTTCCTCCTAATTGAGTTAAAATATTTGGTCCAGCTGAAAAGTAAAATAGGTATATGTTATGCTGTCCCATCATCACTATCAATTGCCTCTGTTCTGGCTTACAGCCAGAGGACCTTCTCAGTATCACCAGGCAACCAATCAATAGCTCTGTCCATTGGCTTGTCAGAATTCACCCCCTCCTCCTTTCACCCATCCTCATCTCTTTTCTTGGGGACCATCTGCCTAGTGCAAAAGAAAGAAGACGGCAGGGGAAAGGAGCTTTTCATCCAGAGCAATGACCTGCATCAGCCCAAATTATTGACACCCTGAAGCGCAGCTGACAGAGAGAGTATAAGTAGGGCTTGATTGTACGATAATCAAAGTTGATGAAACTGACAGGCATCCTGAAGTCATTGTTCTTGAAACCACAGAGAAAAGGGTTCTTTCTCTCTTCCTTCACCATACATATACCACCACAAATACTTTTTAAAAAAATAGTTTTTATTGCTTTTAAAATAATAACAGAAAAAAGCAAAAGAAATAAAACACAAGAATTCAAGCATTATCCAAAAAACAAACAACCATAACAGAAGTTTAAAGAAATAAGTGAAAATAAATGCAACAGAAAAATACCACAAATACTTGTCAGCTGCTATTTGGGATCAGCTTGGAGACCTCACCATTTTAGGGGGAGAACCTGGTTTGAAATACCTTTTCTTGTAGTCAGGGCTAAATGGCCCTTGTCACGGCTTGTTAGCTGCCTTAGGAGGAAAAGCGCTAAGTAAAACTGAGGAATAGATTGGGAAAAAGATGAATGCAATATTATGGGGATTTGGCAGTAAAAGAAGGGTACCAGTTCATGTTCATGTAGTGGCTAAAAAAAAAGTAAAAAAAAAAAAAGGTCCCAAATCCTACTGACTGAATTTAGAGAAAATTATATCCAGTAAGTGAGTATAAGAATGCAGCAGTTATTTCTCTATCATAGTGTCAAACCTACTCAGAAGAGTTTATTTGGGGAGTTCTTGATCTAGCTAAATATCTATTGGGTCACTTCATCTCTCTTGTGTGCAATATGTCTCTCATACAAAAAGTTTTATAACCTTTTGTGGAAAGCAAGCTCAACTGTTATAATTGTTCAGTGCCAATGTTGTATATTTAATGAAAGGTGTAAATGTATTATAAATTCTTGGAGTTCAATTGGAATTCTAAAAGGGATCCCCATTATGAGTCTATTTTCGCTCTTTTTCTTATAGGTCATGGACCTCACTATTTTAAATTGATATCTGTTCATGTACTAATTCGCCATGGAGACCGATATCCTCTGTATGCCATTCCCAGAACAAAACGGCCAGACATTGACTGTACATTAATGCCGAACAGGTAACATTTCTGTATTATATTATATTGTATATTTTATTTCTACACAAATAATGTTAGTGCCTGATCAAAATTCATAATCATTTTTGAATAGATTGTCATCAGTTTAAGCACAGCCCTACAAACTTTTCTATAAAAGGATTCTTTCATGCTTTACTTCTATAGTGTTCTGAATATTCATTCACACAATATTGATAAGCTTATATTCTTATCTTCCTTTCTCTTTCTGTCATTAATCTCTTTTCTCCCACTTACTCCAAAATTGGTAGAATTTTAAACAGAGGTGACTCACAGCTGTAGAAAATATTTTAATCCTTTACTGAAAGCACTGGAATTTCAGCTGATTGGAAATCATAAAGCTGCCTTTCTGGTCTTCCTCCAATCAGTGCTAAAAGCATGTGTTGATGAGTGGGTGGATTTGCTAGTACTTAATAATATTATACTGGTTTTGTATTCTAGTTATTTTATACATAAGTAGAGATAATCTTACCATTAGGTTTATAATTTAAAGATGCAGTACTGAAGAGGAAAAGAAAATAGTGTCAATATTATCAATTCTAATATTTTAAGATTTTCATAAATGGTGAAAAGGGTGTTGCATTATTGCATTGAATATAAGAGAAGTTTGATGGAAGAATAATGCCAGAATAATAACACGTTAAAAAGTAAAAATTGATTAAAGATTGTTTTAAGATGGCAAAAGCTAATCATTTACTTATTCATTTATTCATTCATTCTACTAGGCTTTTTCATTTTAAAGATAATATATTATGCCAATTCTGTAGAAAATATTCATTTCAATGGATGTTTTAATTTGAAGTTATAAAGAAACCGGATATTTCAGCAGAATGACAATTGCAAATAAACTAAGATTATTTCCAAATTAGAAGGATTCAGCAAGGAAGGGTGGGAAAAGGCAAGAATATAAATATTCTTATCTGATAATATAATAACTCTAGAAGCTATTATTTATGTCAAAGAAGGTAATACCAAGTACTGATTGAAAGAAAGCCCAAACATTGCACTTGACATATTTATACTGTTTTCTTACCTTGAATTTATAAATAACTGTTCATAAATAGAATGCGTTAAAATTTGAAGAATGTTGTGTTTAACTCTGTAACATGTAAATATTGTGTCTGTTTCTGTCTCACTCAGTGAGTCAGTCTTCAGAAACATCTCAAATTTTTCATACAATTGTAAAGTAAAATCATTTAAGAGAGAACCAAACTTAGTAACCTTTTGTGATAAACACATTTCCTCAAATAGAATGCTGAAGTACGCCATGCATAATAATTTTTTCTAGAGTTGCCTTACTTGTGAATAGAAGTAAATTGAATTGGCTCTAGTAAGCAATTACATTTTGTAATAAGATAAGTGATGAATAAGTTGTTAATTGCACTGATTGGATTTTTAATGAACTTACTCTAGGGAATGAAATATTAATTGAAGAGAGATAATTCAAAGCTATTTGGACATTTTATAGGACATGACAACCACAGTTTTAAAAATATCTGGTATAATAGTACTAGAAAAAATTCCAAAGTTGTCAAAGGCATTCTATGATAATATTAATTAAATCACTATTTTAATTCTTCTATTAAGTTGAAAAGTAACAAAGCCAAAGCCAGCAAACCACATTGTAGAGACTTATATTGTAACTGTTATTTACACAAAGTTCTTTTGTTCTTTTGTTCTATGTAAAATTAGTTATGAAACAATATTGAGTTTATATCTCCTAATTTAGCTATTATCCCCATGCAGTTGCTATGATGACAATGCAGTTGTGTAAGATTAGATAAGTGCTATCCGTATAACCTATGGTTTAGGAAACATTTAGCCATTTAGCTACAAAAGTAATGTATGTGAAGTGAGTTTGAATATTCATAAATGGTAGTGTTTTCTTTGTTCATTCATGAACCTCTTTTCATACATACTTATATGTCTATCACGCAGAGTAAGCTATGTTATGAAAAGCAGAAAAAAAGGGATAGAAATACAATCAAATCTACAGCATTTACTTTGCCCCTTTAATCCTTGCCTGATATCGTTTCAGCCACTATATCTATGCATACGCTGCTTCATGTATTCATTTATATCCCACTTTTTGGAAGATCTCACGTACAACAGCAAATGACAAACTTCTGGTGTTCCATTTGCTTTAAACCCATTTATTCATTTTTTATTTGTTTGTTTTTAATTTGATCTTTATTCTTTGTATGTATGTGACCGACCTCTTAGATTTTTGTTTTACTTTGTTTTGGTTATATTTGCAGTCAGTCTACATTCACCTTTTGTTCTTGACTTTATCTCTTGTTTTACCAAACATATTTCTTAATTACATTATTCCCAGAGTTTCTCCTTATATATAACAGGTTGTCATTTCCATTTAACAAAGTAGGTAGAAAGAGCCATTTTCACTTTTTAAAAATTTCTTTTTACAATCTTTATGCTACCTTATGGGTGTAATACTTTCAGTTTCCCAACTTTAGATAGTGTAGCTGCTCTTATTTTTGCAATTTATAAATTACATATGACTTCTTTTACTCTATTTTCTCCATCAACATGGAAGAGAATATTTTGGAGTTGGTGAGAATGGAATAAGATGAGAAATAAGGAAACCAGAACAAGACAGCAGCTTCCTTTATCGTTGCCAATGTTGGGGGAGGCAAGACTGGCACACAAAAGAAGGAGAAAGTAAAGTTCCTAGGGTTGGGTTTGGATTGGATTCACTGATTATTAATTATTTAGAAATTGTGTCTGCTTTTTCTAATTCAATCCACTAACACCAATAATTAATTATACAGTAGCTAGTAATTTCCAAGAAAAAAAAAACAGATCTTTTTTTCAAGTGGAATCAGTTGAAAACCTTGTATGATAAATACTTGACAGTCCTATGGATGCATTCAGCAAGGATTTGACCAACGAATGGATGAGAGGTAGAGAATGAGGAAAGGGGAAAGCTTACCTTTATCCTGCAATGAGAGCAGCTTTTGTGGGAGAAAGTTTATTGGGCAGAAAATTCCTGATTTTATGGTGGAAGATGTGCTCCTAGTGGATACTGATTAAAGGGTCTAGTTGGTTTGCAAAGCAGCATTGGTTTGTAATTCAACTTTTAATTAATGTATGTTGTAGAAAAAGGATAGGGTAGTCAGCAGGCATTACAGCTCCAGATTTGGTACAGAGGGTGGATAGACTATTTAAGGCATTTGGGGGGGGGGGAAGGTATGCATTTTGGGACCACTTGGTAGAGGAATGAAAAAGGTCTGACTGTAGGCTTTGGGTTGGTTATTATATTAATCTAGGATAAAGAGAGAGAGACCTCTTATTTCATTCAGTCTGTTGTTCTTGTCATCTTCTATTCTTTTTCCTTTTAAATATTATATTGTAATTACCATGTTTTGATTGTTGTGGGCTGCCTAGAGTTGTTGGGAGTTTCAAGGTTACATATAACTCATACAGACCAAAGACATCAAGCATGCAGACATCTGTGGAGTTCTTAAATTAGAAAAAAATTCACAGTTGGTAAGGATGCTAAATACCACAGATAACAATTGATAGTGATGAAGTGAACTGAAATAACATATAGTTTTGTTTTCTGGCCCTCAAAAATAAATGAAGATGCATAGTATCCTAGAGAAGTAAAAAGGAGTTTAATTTTAGGGTGGAAAATAATAATGAACTTAGACAAGATCATGGTATCTATTTCTATGACAACACAGCCAGAATAAAACACTGTTTTAAAACACAGCCAGAATTGAAACACTGTTTTTCCAGTAATGAATGGCTTTAAGAACTGAACAGTGAATAAGAAAGAAGAGAGAAAGAGAAGAATTATGACCTTAACTTAAAAAATAATTACTAAGGATACAGTGGACTTCAAGAGACACTAATCAATCCATCCTGGTTTAAATAAAGACTAGAATAGGCTTTCATCAAAAAAGCAGAATTTCACAAACTGTGGGCATGTAATGCAAAGTATTATGAACCAAAGAAAGTAAAGCTTTGTGTTTGGCAAAATTGTAAGAAATAGAAAGAAGGGTAGCTAGTGAATACAAGAATAAAAGTTATGTGGAATGACTTCAGAACATCTGTAGATTTCTGCTGGGGCTATATCAGCATGGTAATATATCAGAATATATTTATCAAGATAGTTGTCAGGAGTCAGATTCAACTTAGAGGTGCTCTGGTTACATCTCAAGTTATATATTTATGAAATAAAGGGTCAGATTGCATATTTAATAACTTGCACATTAACCTATTTTATGGAAATTAAAACTGAAGAGTCTTTCTGAAGGCTCAAGCACACTAACAAAATACTTTTTTCATTATGCATAGATAACATCATCAATCTCCACACTGTTGCCTGGATACTGTTAATTGGCCATTCAAAAGAAAGATTCTTAATATGTTTTTTAAATGGAAAAGTAATTAACCAATGAATGTACTTTCAGCTGCTTTGCATTTCTTTCTTTGCATTTCTTCAACTCCATTCTTTTCTTGTGAATATTAGCACACCTAGTGAAACTTCTAGAATGTGGGAGTGCAGGATTTTTTTTCTTCAAGGGCAGCCTTAGGTAGAGAGCGTTGCAGAAGTCAAGACAGGAGGTCACCATGTTGTATATAAACAATGTCAAGAAAAGAAAGTTTGTCAGATTCCTATTTGTTTCAAATTTTCTCTTGACATTTTTCTGGCTAAGAATGAAGTTACAACTTTACTTGTGGGATGGAGCTTGATAGAAAGTGCAAAATGTTTCTTGATTCTTAGACCTGATTTGGAGACAAAGTAAAATTTGATTGCGTGTATGGGATCGATTTGTTAAGAGATGGGAGATAATGTGACTGTTAATCTTGCTGGATCTGTTAGCAGCTTTTGATATTGCTGACTGCACTAAGGACTTGGTTTATACATTTAGATTACTACATTATATTGGTCCCATTCCTATTTTTGCGGAATGGTATATAGTCAGCCAAGCAAATAAGTCATTTAGTTTAAATACAGGTAGTGCTTGATTTATGACCACAGTGGAGCCCCACATTTCTGTTGTTAAATGAAATATTTGTTAAGTGATGTTTTTACAACCTTTCTTGTCACAGTTAAGTGAATCACTGCAGTTGATAAGTTAGTCACATTATGGTTAAGTGACTCTGGTTTCCCCATTGACTTTGCTTGTCAGCAGGTGATTACATGACTTGGGACAATTAAACTATGTTTCTTTTATAACTGCAAAAATTGTGACAGATTTTTTTTCAAATTCTACTGAAAAAAATGAAAGAACTATATTCCTACTGCAATTAAGCTTTTCACCTCAGATTTTCTCAACTTTTTATGAGGTAAAATTAGGGATTGACAAATTAGCTTTTAAAGAGCCTTTTCCTAGATATCCAGATCTGTGCTCCACTGTATTGCTGAGATTAGAAGCTGCTCTCCTTAGGATAGAAACCGAAATCTGGCAAATAATGTTTTTTACTGGCTAAGGCTCAGCTTGATGACTATAATGCTTTTCTTAGTAATTGTTTCAGACAGGTATACTATAGATTCAAGTAGTGGAGAAATGTTATAAACAAATAGCACACCTGTGGCCTTTCCTGTGAATAGTTTCCAAGATCCTTGCTTCAACAATATAGTCAAACTGGTGACTAAGTAGTAGATTGGGGATATAGAATTACAAAGGAACATGGTCAAACTATCAGGTTTTATTGGCTGTTAGCAAACACTCAAGATACTACCCTGCAATTTACCTAAAGCTGCATGCTATTCTAAATATAGGTAGTCTTTGACTTACAAACACAATTGGGCCTGTTCTTCCGTTCTATGGGAGGTGATTGTTCAATGAATCAGACCTGATTTTATGATCTTTTTGTCATTTATGTGAATCACTAAGGTTGTTAAGTGACTCATGTCATTAAGTGAATCCAGCTTCCTCCAGTGCCTTTGCTTGTTAGAAGCTGGGAAGGTCTTAAATGGTGATTATGTGATGTCATGATACTGCAACTGTTGTAAATACATGCCAATAGCCAAGCGCCTGAATAGTGATCATATGACGATGGGGACAGTCATAAATCACTTTTTCAGTACTGTTGTAACCTTGGATCAGAGGTGGATTTCAGCAGGTTCTGACCAGTTCTGGAGAACTGGTAGCAGAAATTTTTCAAATTCTCCGAATTTATCAATTCGGAGAACCGATAGTAAAAATGCTGACTGGCCCCGCCCTTATCTATTTTCTGTCTCCCAAGTCCCAGCTGATCAGGAGGAAATGGGGATTTTGCAGTAACTTTCCCCTGCCATGCCCACCAAGCCACGGCCACCAAGCCATGCCATGCCATGCCATGCCACGCCCACCAAGCCACACCCACAGAACCGGTAGTAAAAAAAATTAAAACCCACCACTGCTTTGGATGATTACTAAATGAATAGTTGCTAATTGAGGACTACCTGTGTCATTGGGCCCTCTCCAGCCTGCTTGAATGCTCTTCCATCTTCTATCTTAGAGGGCATATTAAGGAAGTGCTCAACCATAGAGAAGCTTTGGCTATATCAATCAGGGGAGAATCAATTATTAGAGCATATATTCCTCAATGCATATTCCACAATATTTTTTTATATTTCTATAGGTTGGGTTTGTTTTTTAGTTTTAAAACTAAAGAGACATTTAAAAGTTGACTGGCCTTTAAATGAAATGAATAAATAATATGTTCAATAAGTTACTGCAACCTGCAATAGTGAAAATCCCTGTCTGTGTCAACTCTGACACATTTTATGAGTATTAATTTTTAGTTGCCATGATCCCAAGATGGTATATATGATTGCAAAATACTTCTCTTTAGCATCTAGGATCTATTGTAGTAATGCTAATGTATATGTTTATTTGAGTATTATTCAAAACATTTTGCATGGTTATATTTTATGGTTGGTCAATATGCATGAGTTCTTGGCTAAGATGGTAATAAAGCAAAACTGAAACCGGTTAAGTAAATAATTTGTTTTAAGTTGTAATTATGTGTAATAATATCTGCGGTGAAATGAAAGCAGTTTGGCACCACCTTGTGGTATACAGTAAGTATTTTAAAAAATTCAGACAAGATAGTAAACACTAGACTGACTTATTTTAAGTGCTTCTTGTAATTTCAAAAATTCAAAATAACATCACATAGAAATTAAATTCATTTTTTAAAAACTCAGATTAACTTTTGGAATGCATAGCACTAGAAGTTTATAACTTTTCTTATTTTATTTTAAAACATAAAGTTTACTTTTATTTTTAAAAGTATTTTTAAAATTCCCTACAAATTAATAGATGAAAAAAATAAGAACATCATAGTCTTTAAAGTGAGCACCCTTAAATAGATCATACCTCATTACAATAAAATGTCCCAAACCTGAAAAATGTTAGTAAAAAGTTATTTATAGTATCAATAGAGTTATGTCTATATTAGATTAATGGGGATAATGAAAGTCATTGTATTTGTATCAGGATGTGTGTGATGGCTCAGTGGTTAAAAATGCTGAGCTTGTCTGCTGGAAATTTGACAGCCCAGGTTTGAGATCTGAGTGGTTTGGCATGACGATATGAGCACCTGTTCCTTGTCCCAGTTCCTGCCAACCTAGCAGTTCAACAACATGCAAATGTGAGTAGATAAATAGTACCACCTCAGTGAGAAGATAATAGCATTCCATGTATCTTGGGATATAGTCACGCTGACCACATGACCATAGTAGTGTCTTCGGACAATGCTGCCTCCCTTGGCTACGAAACAGAGATGAGCACCGCCCTCTAGAGTCAGACACATCTAGACCTTTCCCTTTACTTGTATATTATGTGACATTTATTTATTTGTATCCTGTCTTTTATTTTTACAAATAACTCAAGGGGATGAACATATCAAACACACCTTTCTCCTCCTATTTTCCTTGCAACAACATCCTGTGAGATGGCTCAGCTAAGAAAGAGTGACTGTCCCAAAGTCACCCAGCTGGCTTTCATAGCTAAGATACGACTTGATTTACAGTCACCTAATTTCCAACCTGGTGCCTTAACTTCTAGACCAAGTATATATAAATCTATAAAAACTTCTAAGAAAAATACATAGAAATTGTTTATATTTTCTTGCGAACCGGTAGTAAAAGCGGCGGGAGGCTCCGCCCACCCATCCAGATGTAATCATGGACGATCTGTGCATGCACAGAAGCACGCACATGCGAGTGAAGTGCACTTGGAGAATCCAAAAGCGTGGATTATTCCTAGTCAGATAGTCTGAGACTGGGTGAATATGTCTTTAAATTTTGTTGACTCCGCCTCAATTTCCTGGCTGAGGCTCAGTTTCATTCACTCAGTCAGACTATTGAAACTATTTTCTGTTGGTTCCGTTGTTAATTATTCCTACTTACGCCACTTTACCTTTTGGATTCTTCAAGCAATTTCCCTTCTGGAGCTATATTGGATTTCGGACATAGGAGGCTTGAGTGATCCTCCTTGCAGCTGCCGGCGGCGACGAGTCGTTCCTGGGGACCCAGGTTGGCTGGAGCTGCTTGGCTTGAATTGTTGAGGCTGCCGAGCTCTGCCTGCTTATCAGCATTTCTGTGATTTCCTGCCGCCGGTGTGTGCCCTGGTTCCCCGGATTGCCTGCAAAGCCATCACCACCTTCAACTCCTAATAGGAGGGTTTCGGAGTTCCAGCTGCGGTGTTTATTTCCTCTTGACTGCGTTGGGAACGCTCTTCAGCGTTCGTGCTCTTGGATTACCATCAGGACTGCGGGGGCAGCGCTTCGGAGCGATTCCCGCACTTGCACCAGTTTGGTTTTCTCATCGACCTGCGGAGAAAGGTCGATGAGGAGAGCCCCTGTTCGTGTGCCTGGATCATCTCCGGATTGAGCCAAATTCGCAGGGGCAGAGCTGGCCCCTGCGAGGGGCAGAGCTGGCTGGCTCAAGTGCCATCTGATAGTCATGTGGCGCGAGTGGAGTGGAGCCTTGCTCCAGCACCCTGGATCATCACCATTTTGCGTTTGGCCTCTCTCTCCGTCTTAGCACAGAGGTTTGCCTTTGGTTGCCTTGCTCTGTTGGCGCTAGAGCATTCTACTCACACTTGGGACGCTTAATTAATTAGCACCAGAGTCACCTTCCTGATCTTTGGGTGGATTTTTTCGCCTTGGGTAGCGCTATGTTTGTCTCCTAGAGTCCCCCCCCCATATTAAAAAAAAGATTATATAAAATTAAAGGAAAGAGGACCTTGATTGAATCATCTACCATGGCAGAATTGGAGCTTTTGTCTGACCTGGAACAGGCTCCTAGTCCACCCAAGACCCAAGCTCCTGCCCAATCCACATGCAAAGCATCAAAGACTGCTTCACAGCACTCCAGTAGCGTCAAGCCTTCATCCTCTCGGGAGGCAAAGCGCTCAAAGGCCAAGGCCAAGGCCGACAAGAGGAGGCATAAGTTCTTCGAGCGCCATTTTGATCAGGCGGAAAGGCAGGCTGAGGCGCCCACATGTGACATCCCCTATCACGGTTCCTGTGCAACTGATCCCCACAACCTCCAAGCCTCAGCAATGGTGTTTCAAAGTGATCCACCTGGGATGATGTTTCTCTCTCAGACCGAGGCTAGCCCCGCAAGGGGAGGCAGTGCCATCAACATCATTTCCTGTAATGAGGTCAACTGATCAAACACCAGTACGACTCCCCGTCCCTGAGACCACATTTACTCCCACCGCTGCGGGGCTCCACACTGCGAAAAACATACAAGTGCCCCTCTATTGTGATTTACAGGCCATGATTGCGGCCACTGTCTCCAGAATGCTATCAGCTGGAGTCCAACAAGGGCTTCACCCACCTTCCTCCTTACCTGCACCTCCTCCTCCGCTACTTCTTGTGGCGAGGTTGATTCTGAGGATTTTTCCTGACAGGAGTCCATCCACAGTGAGTATTCCATATTGGATGATGACGAACACAGGGACATGGAGTTCTCTGATGATGACAGCACATTGCTGGACAGACCAGCCTTTACGGGTCTTTTCCGACTTTCTCTTTTCAAGTCATTGCTACACAAAGGTATCGTAACAGCTAAGTTGGCAGTCTCCCAGAGTCAATCCAAGCAGTCGGGAGAATTTCAGCCCCACGAGGCTCTCTTCAGTGTACCTAGGACTGTCCAAGAGTTCATTCCTTGTCCACAACTCTTCGAGGAAATGGTTCAACGACCATGGGCCCAACCTGGATTGTAGGCAGCGCCAAATGGCCTGGACAAAAAGCTATATTGTTCAGCACCAAAACTCCAAGAGATGCTTCAGTTACCATCGGTGGATGCTCCAGTGGCCGGGTTAACCTCCACCACCATCTTAACCAATGACATTGCAAATGGGCTATGCATGGAGGATAGGAGGGCGGAGCTTGTTTTCTGTAAAACTCATCAGGCAGCTGCTTGGGCCATACGGGCTGCCACCTCGGTCTCCTTTTTCAATCGTGTGTCACTGATTTGGCTTCGCCAACTGCAGGAACAGCTCCTTCCTGACGACATGCGACTGCACCAAGACATCAACAAATTGGTGGCGGCTACCGAATATTCTGCCAATGCGGCTCTGAATGCAGCGAAATTAGGTTCTCAAGCCCATGTCTCCACAGTGACTTCTCGTCGCCTCCTCTGGCTGAGGCATTGGAGGGCAGATATGAAAGCCAAATGGAGACTTGCATCTGCCCCTTACAAGGGCTCCAATCTCTTTGGCGAGGCGGTGAATCCTATTTTGATTGAGGATAAGGACAAAGGCAAGATCATGCCTTCTTCCTACAGAACGGCTGATCGCCAATATGCTCTGTATTTCCAGCGGCAGCCCTTTCGGAGTGAACCTCGACCCAGTGGGTCCAACACCTACAGACCCTACTACCAGGGGTCCGACCATTCCTCTGATAGGTCTACCTTTAGAGATTGCAGAAGACCAGCCGCCGGCCAAGCACTCTTTTGTGGGACGGGCATTGACTGCCAGCTCTCACACCCCATAGGCGGGCGACTTCATCACTTGCTCCGCCAATAGGAACTGTCCACGACGAATACATGGGTGCTGCTAACTCTGCAGCTGGGCCTCACCTTGGAGTTCTCCAGTCACCCCACTCATTTTATACAGTGTCCAATTTTGGCCAACCCAGAGAAGAGCCAATTTATGGAAGCTGAGATCCAACACCTCCTGGAGATCTGCGCCATAGAGCCGGTTCCCACAGAATATCTTTTTCATTGTTCCCAAGGGTTCGGGGGCTGGAGAGGAATACTGGACTTAAAGGAACTGAGCAAGTTCATTGTACCACCAGTTCAAAACGTAATCCCTCAAGTCGATCTTGGGATGCATAAGAAGGGCAGACTGGATGATCTCAATAGATCTCAAGGAGGCGTATCTTCATATCCCAGTACAATCTTCTTACTGCAATTGTTCCTGCAATTCATGTATGCTGGTTGGCACTTTCAATACAGGGCCATGCCATTCGGTCTCTCTTTGGCCCCCAGGACCTTCACAAAGCTTCTGGCCGCAGTGGCAGCTACTCTCAGACTCATTCTCATCAGAATCTTATGTTACTTGGATGATATCTCCATCCTGTCGTCCTCCTACATACAGGCCTTGCGGGATCTGGCAACTGTACGACAGACTTTACAACTTCATGAATTCTCCCTGAACTTGGACAAGAGCCATCTTCAACCCACTTATTGCATTCTACACCTTGGCGCAGTGATCCTATCAAAGGACAAGTCTTCCTGTCGCCGAGCGCTGCCTCAGCATTCTGAACTTGATATCGCAGGTCCTCATATTCAGATCTGTTTTTCTGCTCTTGTTATCTCAACTGCTCAGGAAAATTATCTCGTGCATTGCGATAATATCGTGGGCTCGCTTCCACGCCCACCCGCTACAGTGGTTCCTGCTACCATATCAGAGATCCCTCTTGCACAACTCGAAAGCCAAAATATTGCTCCTTCATTCAGTTCACCTGTCTCTTGCTTAGTGGAGCTCCACGGCCACAACAAAGGGATGTGTATTCCTGGAACTGCAGAGAATCACCATAACAACGGATGCGAATCTGATGGGTTGAGGCACCCATCTCCTCTCCAGGGTAACTCAGGGCAGCTGGTCCTCGACAGAGTTCCAGAACAATATCAATTGGTTGGAGCTGAGGGCAGTCCGCCTGGCCCTATGACACTTCCGCACCAGCATCACCAGCCAACACGTCCTTATACTGATGGACAACATGACCACCAAGGCACACGTGAACCGCGAGGGCGGCACTTGTTCCAGACTGCTCATGGATGAGGCCATGAAACTGCTACCCTAGGCGGAGAGACACACACTCTCGATCACAGCTCAACACATTTCTGGGATAAACAACATCCAGGCGGATTGGCTGAATCGGACCCAGATAGACCACTCGGAATGGCGTCTTCATCCCACACTATTCAGGGAACTGTCCCACAGGTTTGGGCCTCTGATCCTCGATCTCTTCGCCCAGCCCTACAACACTCAGCTTCCCCAGTTCCTGTGCCCGGAGTCAGAAGGAACTGATACACTGTGGTGCCCTTGGCCGCAGGGACTCTTTTATGCCTTTCCACCCCTCCAGCTCATCCCAAGGGTGGTGCACAAGATTCTGATGGTAGGAGCGGACGTCCTTCTGGTTGCTCCCAACTGGCCGCGCCAACCATGGTACGCAGACCTGATGAACCTGTCGGTTGACTGTCCCTGAAGGATTCCACCAGACAGGATCTCTCTCAGCCAGGGGGTCATTCTACACCCAGAGCCCCAGTGGGTGCAGTTGACCGTCTGGTATTTGAGAGGATCCTCCTGAAGAAGGACAACCTGTCAGGACGGGTGGTCTCCACAGTTCAAGCTTCCAGACGTGACTCCACAAACCGGATATACAATGCAGCATGGTGGATGTTTTGCATGTGGTGTTCCTAGAAACACACCGACCCAACCTCTGCTTCTATGTTGGATGTCCTTGAGTTCCTGCAAGACAGGTTTGACAAAGGGCTCGCCCCGAACACTCTGCGCAGGCAAGTGGCAGCTCTGCATACCGTTCTACCTAGTACAGGACCTCATCCTTTTACTCACCATCTGTGGATTCGTAGTTTCCTACATGGGGTGACCAACCTGCATTCTCCAGTTGTCCACAGATACCTGACTTGGGACCTTGCCCTGGTCCTCCATGTGACTCTACTGCCCTTTGAACCGTTGGGTTCCATCAGCCTCATGCTGAAGGTCGCCTTCTTGGTGGCAATCACTTCTGCACAGAGGATCTCTGAGATTGCTGCCTTATCCATTCGAGACAATCTCTGTATCTTCCATTTGGACAGAGTGGTCCTCCGAATGGATCCCTCCTTCTTGCCCAAAGTGAACTTGTTGTACCACAGAACACAGGAGCTGGTGCTCCCTGATTTCTGTCCCAGGCCAAGACACCAACTTGAGACCCAATGGCAGACCTTAGATGTCAGGAGGGCTCTTCACAGATATATTAAGCAGACTGAGCCGTTCCCAAAGTCCAAGGCGCTCTTCATTTCTTCCCACTTCCATGGGCCGGAAAGTATCCTCCTCTACTATCGGCCATTGGCTTAAAGCTTGTATAAGGAAGGCATACGCGCTCCAGCACAAGCCTCTACCTGGACGGATCCTGCCGCATTCAACGAGGAGTGCCTCCATCACCGCGGATTGGGCGACACAGGCCTCTGTGATTGACATTTGTAGGGCGGCCACCCGAACTACACTTTCATCATTCATACGACATTACAAAGTTGACACAAAGTTGACTCCTTTGCCTCGGCTGAGGCGTCTTTCGGATGGCGGGTTTTACAAGCAGTCCATTCTGCATTGGCCACCCGGGGAGAACATTCAGCCTCCCCCCTTTCATAGAACTTGCTTGGGTATATCCCACGTTTTTGGATTCTCCAAGCAGCGCGCTGGAGAATGGACATTGGTTTACCTAATGTCCCTTCTAGGCGCGCTGCTGGAGAATCCAACCCGCCCTGGCCGGCTTCTGCTCTTTGGTTCTGGATGGCTAATTGACTTCTTCTGAGCTTTAGGAAATGGAGATGGAGTCAACGAAATTTAAAGACATATTCACCCAGTCTCAGACTATCTGACTAGGAATAATCCACGCTTTTGGATTCTCCAGCAGCGTGCCTAGAAGGGATGTTCAGGTAAGCCAACGTCCGTTCCCATTGCAAACAGGTAGTAAAGGTAAGTAGAACCACACCTGTTTCATACCCTTAAATAGCTGTTTTGGTTAATCTCTTTTAGAAAGCCTTCCCATCCTTTGCTTGAAGCTTTTATTAACCATATGTCTAAAGGATCAGAAGCCCAAATGGATGGATCTTTGAGCAGCCTACCTCGATACCCAAGCCATTCACTGTGTGAAATGGGAGAGCTTACGCAGACAGGTACATACATACAACTGGTTTATTTTCATTTCCAATAAAAATCAGTATGCTGATGATGCTTTGATTTTTTTCTTAAAAGTTTTTGAAAAGACTTAAATATTTTAAATGCCTTTTCAGGGAGCATATTGATCCTTTCCACAGCACAATATGGTTTCTGTAAGAAATTCTCATTTCTCCTCCCTTGTCTGAATAACTTTAAAACTAGCATGGTTCCCGTTTTTAAGCCGTTTTGTATTTGACTGCTCAGTTGAAGAAACTTCTGGTATAGTTACTGATATATATAAAAAAGGCAAACCTACCATTTGTAACTAAAAATACATTGCTAAAGGAAAAAGGTCTTAAGAGGAAAAGTAAACAGTATCAAATTTTCATGCTTTAAAGATACTAGACTTTGGTGAGGTTCCTTTAACTTTGAATGCAATTGTAGTCCTCTTAACAACTTCCTTTAAAATAATGAGCTGTTTTTATTGCACTATAGTTTACAAATAGCTCTCTCCTTTCCCCTAACAGCACTTGCTATAAATATAAATAAACAATAAGCAGTAGTATTGCCTCCCTTGTACTATGTTGTTTTAGTCTTACATTATCAGAAAAAATTGATTTTAGAATTTGGCTTTCCATCAGTAATTTATATCGTATTTTTATAAATGTATTTTTTTATTATTACATTGATTAATATATTGTGATTTTGGTGAGTCTTTGTGATTTTCTGGACTGTATTTTTTAAACAGAATTGGTTTTTAACAATAAGCTGCTGTAGTAATCAGTTGTGAAGAAATAAGATAATTTTTTCTTCATAGTTTGTTAAATTAAATTAGTCTTTCAATAGTTTTTAACCTATTATTTATGTCTAAGTGCTGATTACATGGTTATACAATCAGAAGGTACATTTTGATATTCTTCAGAATAATAAATTGAGTTTGGTGCTTGTTAATTAGTGTTGCGTAAATTTCAAAAGAGTTTTTACCTCTGATGATGGCTAATGCAAGCATCCTGTTTTGAAATGGTACATTACTTACATTCTAGTAAAATCTACATAATATTAATTGCATCCTTTGTTATAAAGGAAGCAGAAATAAATGTAGAAAATTTAGAGGAAGATTAATAGAAGAGTCAGACCAGAGAGTAGAACAAATTGAAAAGATGGAAAGGAAAAGAAAATAATGTTGCTATATAAAACAAGAGAAAAGAAACAGTGCTGGATGTTTTGATAATCATTCTATAATAAACTATGTAGAAGTTTTGTAGATGAATCTACAAAGAAGAACATACCAGGGTAGCCTATACCTTAAGGTTCTTCAAAAACTGGATGGGTTTAAGGGATGGTTCATTCAAAATGCAGCCCAGAGTGGCCATAACAATTTTTGTGTACACTGGAAATGGGAAAAAAAGATTATTACAACCATGAAGGCATTTTCTGGCAAATGTGGCATTCTTCACCCACAAAACCCACCATGACCATTTGGTGCCATTCTGCCAAACAAAGTCAGTTGGTTTCAGATAGGACCTTTCCTTTGAGCAACAGTGCCTAGTCAGCCTTTTTGTTATGGAAAGGTTTCATTTAGCACTATCAATATTCTACTTTCTACTTGATCTACTTTATTTAGAAATTGTGACAGGGTCATGCTCATTTCATGTGAAACAACTTCTGGGTTGTTTCATGGAGCTTTTTAGGGAATGGGGAGATATTGACAAGAAAATAATATGCTAATTAAATACATCTAGAGAGCTTTATTTATTTAAAACATTTATTTATTTATTTATTTATTTGTTTGTTTGTTTGTTTGTTTGTTTGTTATCTAATTTTTAAGTAACTAAACATGGCAAACATATCTAATTCTCCTTCCTCCTGTTTTCTCTACAACACCTAGCCCCATGAGCTAGGTGGGGCTGAGAAAGAGTGACTGTCCCAAAGTCGCTAGGTGGGGCTGGAACAGTTTCTTGGTTTCCTGGTTTCTAGCACCTTCTGATTTTAAAACCTCATAAATTAGTGTTGCATAACACATTTTAAAAAAGAAGCATCTGCATTGCTTTGCTTCACTTTACCATGAAGCCTCTAATGATTTAAGATTTCTAATATGTGCAAAAGCTTTCCCTTTTCCAGTCAGCTAGCAATAGCACCAGAAGAAGCTTCTGATGTTTATTTGATACCTCTTTAGGATTTATTGTTATATAAATTATTAATCTTATTTTATGCTGCTTTACATAACATTAAACAAATGTAAATAAATGCACATGGCTAAGGTCTCCTAGATTTTACTTAGAAGAAGGCTTACCTTGTTTCTTTCTTTTTAAAGGAATTGTACAACACCTACAAAATGGACAATTGTTACGTGACATATATATAAAGAAGCATAACTTGCTACCAATTGATTGGACAAGTAAACATCTGTATTTGGAGACTACTGGAAAGAGTCGAACTCTGCAAAGTGGACTAGCATTACTCTATTCTTTTCTACCAGACTTTGATTGGAAGAAAATTAATTTTAGGAACCAATGGAGCACAATTTTTTGTTCTGGACACTGTGAATGCCAGAGAAGAAACCATTACCTGGAGGAAGAGCAACGTCGCCAGTATAGCCTCCGAGTGAAAAAAATAGATTTGGAAAAGACATATGCAGATATGGCCAGAATAGTTGGCATTCCCACCCGGCAGTTAAGAGCTTCTAATCCCATTGATTCTATGTTGTGCCACTTCTGCCATAATGCCAGCTTTCCCTGTACTAAGAATGGTTGCATAGACATCGAGCACTTTAAAGTAATCAAGAAACATCAACTTGAAGATGAAAAGGAGAGGCAAAAAAAGAAATATTATTATTTGTATGCACTACTAGCCACTCATCCAATCCTGAACCAAACAGTCAATCGGATGTTAAGGATTGCAGAAGGCAAGAAAGAAGAATTATTTGTTCTTTTCTCTGCTCACGATGTTACGTTGTCACCTGTTCTTAGTGCCTTAGGCATCACTGGCGCCAAGTTTCCAAGGTTTGCTGCTAGACTAGTCTTTGAGTTATGGAAAGATGAAAAGAAATATAATGAAAACTTTATTCGTATCCTTTACAATGGGGTTGATGTTACATTCCAAACTTCCTTCTGCCGGGATTTTAACAAGCATTTTGGCAAGATGATGTGTCCTTTAGAGAAATTTGTCCATTTTGTTAAGCAGGACATGTTTTCACCTTTTAATACCACTAGTTACTATGATGCATGTCGCAGAAGACCATTCTAAACGGAAGAGGAATAAAGTATTTCATTTTGCATTGTTAAAAGTTTGTCTTTGAGGAAGTTTGATATTGTCAAAGTCTTGTGTGCCTAAGTGCAAATGCATATAGCTTGAAATTATCTTACTTTCCAAAATTCATTCTAGATTAATTTAAAATGCCATATCCCACTATTAATCCAGAAGTATAAAAATATTTTCTTTATGGTCAACATGATTTGTTGCATAATTGACGTAAAACAGATATTTCTTGAGGAACTGAATGCATATATTCTGATTACTTAGCATTCTACTGCAAAGATTTAAACATGAAAGAAAATATTAACAACCCCAGTTGATGTCATAGCAGAAAGTTTTTCTTCATTTCACAAACCCATTCTTATAATCAGTTATTTTTAAAGAGTTTTTTAAAAAGCAGCCATTAGAAAAAAGAAAAAGGTGTTTGATTCAAATGTTCTTTGCACATCAGATTCTGGATACACTTGATCTTAAGCTATGTGTTTCACTTACACTATAGATTAAGTAAAGATAGTTCAAGATGGGGCAGTATTATTTAAAAACTACTCTTTTGAACATGTGGACAATCTTAATGCCTGTAATCAGTGACTTGTTGAGGAGCACCAGCATTGTAAAAAGTATCTTGTACATGACCAGTGTGGATCAACCTATACAGAAGCTACATAAGACTCCATTTACAATATTGTAGCCGTCTTCTAGAATCCCAAACATATGGAAGCAATTTTTGTTAGAAATCATCATGCCATATACAAAACAACCCATAGATTATATTGAAAGAAAAACTCTGTTTTTGCACTTTTAGCACTTTATGTGTACTTTGAACACTAATTACAAGTTGTGCCAGATGCTAGAAAAGGATTCAAAAGAAAATATAGAGGAGATAGACATGGAGAAAAAAGTTTTTACATCTTTATTCCACTTCTTTAGAATCTATCTGTTGAAATAATTTATGCTGTAAAAAAGAACAACAATGTGTTTACCATTTGGCTGCATATGACCAAAAGACAACACAATGCTTAATTTTGTAGTCCCATTAGTACTTTTATAGACTAGGGAATACATTTTATAAAGTGAAACATCTTTTTTACATTATAGTGACATAACTGTTTTCTACTTTCTTTGTAAAAGAATGACAAAACTAGTGTTTCAAACAATCTTTTAATCTTGGTACTTAGATTCATGCAGAAAAATCTTATGAATAATCTAACTTGATAAATTCATAATGCAAAAATGAACAGTTCCATTTCAAAATGTTTTCATCGTACAGTACAATGTTTTTTAAAACTCTGGTAATGCTACATTTTGTATTTTAAGTAGCTTGTATATACCCAGAAGCATAATTTAGTGTATGTTTTAAGGTAAAATGGTGCTAGCAGTTAAAACTAGCTGTGATTGCTATTCAAGCTTTACTGGCTTTTTGGCATCATTTTGACGATACGTTTAAATGTTTCTATAAATAAAATTTTGAAGAATTTTTAGCAGTAGTCGTTCTTTAATGCTAATCTTTCTTTATGTAGTAGTGCTGGGTTTGTTTGTTTTTTAAGTAAAAATATTGATTGTTTTGCAGGAATTTACATGTTAATTCTGTCCCTGTAAGTGTGTAGCCTAGTACATAACTTAATATGCATTTTAAGAAAAAAATGAAACTGCATAAAAAATTCCTAATGTGGTTATTACCAGATTTGTGGCAGTTAGGTAACAGCCTGCAGAAAACAATCCATCAAACTATACTTAATTTATTACAACACTAAACATACTTAAAAAGTTAGTTTGGTCTAATGGTTAAAGGTTTTGGATTAGAAGCTGGAAGACTGATTGGTAGTTCTACCTTAGGCATGAAGCCATCTGTGTGACTGATCTAGTTAGTTTTTCTCAAATTGTTGCCGTGAAAACTGCAAAGACTTGTTTTTGCAGTTTTCAGGAATCAAGAGTGACTCAAAGATAGAAAAATAAAAGAAATAAAAACTATTTGACATTTCATAGAATTTAAAGTAGACATTTCGTTAAAGGTATATCATTCATGTTATATAAAGCTTTTCAAGCAAATTACATGCATTTGAAAATTCCTCCTCTCCAAGCCCTATTTCACTAGTGGCAAACGTACCTGAATATTTCCTGCTTTAAATTCTCATACTGCATAAAATGCCAAAAATTAAACAGTTCTAACAGTTAGAAAGTTGAAGCTATTTATAATTCATCTAAAAGAATAACATACAGAAATTTCACTTGGGTTTTTCAAAGGTAGTAATAAGTAATGTACATGCCCTTTAGAAATTATTCTTTGTAGCTCCTCCAAAAAGATTCCTCGAATTGAGATGTCCAGAGGGAGGATCTGTATTTCCTTTATGAATTTCTAACTTGAACCTCTGTGCAGGACTTCCAGCATACTTAAGATTCTTGGGAAGATATTTGGAAGTAAGTACATTGATTCAAATTCAGACAGGTATCATGAAATGGTTGAATTAAACTAGAATAATTTATAAGTCAAATCAAATGTTGCATATAGATATTACATGAGCAAAACCTACAAGCAGCACAGAATTATACACACATAAGATTGGAATTAATTCAAATAGTGACTGTGGGATACCATTAGAAAACATCAGGTACGGAAGCAATTCAAAGATTGTGAATAATTCTATGTGATCCAGTAATGCACTAAAAACATCTGGAGAATGAAACTGACATGGCTGGTTATGCTATAGTCAACCTGCCAAAGATGTATAGCCTAAATTATATACTTTCTGATTTCAATTCAGAGTGATATATAAATTGGAGACTCATAACTTAGCTTGTTACTTTAACTCTTACCTAATCTTAACTCTTGTTGCACTAGACATACAGGTACCACCCATGTCTAATGCAACAAGATCCCCTAGTTCAAAAGACATTTACTCTATGTTTATATCCACATGATAAACTGCGACATCACAAAACAAATCAATATTCCACCACAAAAGCCTATTTCTGATTGAAATAGATCCTAAAGGGATCCTAAAGGGAGAAATTTACCGTCTAACAAAACTTTATAACAACATTAGGAAAGAACAAGAATTAGGTTAGTCTATCCCTAATCACATACCTCGGTTTTCATTTACATGAATGCTGGGACATGATCAGTGAAATAAAGACAAGGATAGAGAAAGCTCGAACAGCATTCTTCAAAATGAAAAAGATGTTCTGCAGTCTTGACATAAGCCTAAGACTGAAAATCAGGTTTGTCTTTTCTGTCCTGCTCTACAGAGTAGAATTGGTTTCTGACAGAAAGCCATTTGAAGAAACAAGAAGCATTTAAAACGTGGATTTACAGACGACTATTACGTATAAACTGGGTTAACAAAATCACAATTGAGGTGATAAACCGCCTGGAAAAACAAAGGGAAATCATCAAAGCCATTAAAAAGTAAAGGTTAGAATATTTTGGACATGCGATGCGACATCCAGAAAAATACAGCATCCTTCACTTAATACTCCAGGGAAAGATTGAAGGCAAATGAGGTCCAGGCAGACGAGCATCATGGCTTCAAAACGTAAGGGACTGTTTGGACAAAACTCAGCACTTTTTCATGCGGCTGTTGACAAAAATAGAATTGTCTGAATGATGGAAGTTTTCTGTGGAATCTTAAATCCTGATAACAATATCAAGCTATGGAAAAAAATGGAGATGTCAGGTATGCTTCCTTCAGTATCCAGGAAAGGAGGACCCAGACTCCATTAGATAGGTTAACTGGTACTTTTACTAGATATGAATTGAACGCAACCATAGAAAGCAGGATTCTGAAGCAAAACGCGCGAAAGTTACAATTAGAAAGCATCCCCCTCCCTTGTGCATCATAAATCATCCAATCCACAGGTCTTCCAGAGGTCAGGTGGGAGCAGACGTCTGGCCATGTCAGCATCCAGGAATGCAGTGTCCGTTGGACTGATAACAGCTTAAGGAAAGGTTTCGTTTTCTCAGAAAGTTTCTAGAAAGCCCGCGTGAGCATAAACCTCCCTCCCCCCCGTTTCTATGACAACCGAAGCGGCAAAGTAAAACTAGCGAGGTTGATATTAGATGGAGTTAGCAATTTCCATATTGACTTAAACAGAGAAAGTTCTTTTCTACTTTGAATATCAATCTGCCTTAAATTTTAATTTGCACTTCTAATATGTGATATAAAAGGCATTTTGCTTTTAATATTCAAGTTCCAAGAGTTATCAATGAACTTTATTTTGGTGAAAATAATTTTAAATTCAGTACAATATTTATAATAATGTATTCCTAAGATGTATGTTTTAGGACAAATGCACATTAAAAACATAGCAGTCTATTTGTGAATGTTGGTGCTAGATGCATACAGGAGCTTTTATGTAGAGGTTAAATATATGCAAATTACAGCAGAAATAAAGTTAACAATGCAAAAATTACAGACCAAGGAAAGTCATGCTATTTTGATTGTTTTGTGTTGAGCATATTTCAGTTTCGCATATAACTTCTTGGCTCAAATGCATTGTTTAAAAAAGTGTTTTTAAACTTCAAAAAAGGAAGACTTAAAAAATAGTAAAGACAACATTGTTGCTGAAATATACTGAATATTCATTCTGAAACTGCGAAGGCTAAGATTCCCCTCTAGTGGCCAACCACTATATTTATTTTAAATAATATCTCTTCACTTTAAAGTCTAACCAAATTTACTATTATATAAACTTTTATATGGCAAAGGGGTTACAATTTAAGATGCCATGAGACTCTTTCTTTTCTGCTTTTTAAAACCTTACTTTTTGCTTTTTAATGTCTTACTTCAAAAGATCAACATGCACAATATTTACAATTATTAAATAGTTCTAGTTAAAAAAAATAAATTCCATTATTTCCTTCTGGAAGAAAGTGAAGGAGAAGAAGGAAAATTAAAAATAGAAAATTAAAACAAAATATAAGTCTAGTTTACAAAACAACAACTACTCTTCACTATATTTTTCTGTTGTTTCAAATGATCCTTGCTTCCATCCTTATATTTATTATATTTATTTATTTATTATATTTATTTATTGCCTTTTATTATTTAAAAATTTCACCTCCCTCTCAGTCTTTCAAGATCTCATCCTATGCTATGTATGCCATTAGATAGACAACAATTGTACAAAAGGAAGCCTACAGAAAATCTAGTTTAAATCAACAACTTTAAAAAAAGTATTTTAAAATCTTAATTCTATTGAATTATGTCCTAATGCAACAATCCAGATGAAAATTCATTCAATCAATCTATACTTTCATTTTCCTGAATGTATTAGCCAACTCTATTCCCCAATTTCAGCTCACTTTCAGTCAGACCTGTACTTTCTATTTCATTTCTCTTAATTTCACAAATACACAACATGAGAAAACAAGAAATGTTAATGACCATATATAAGCTTATCTGCTGACTCCTGAGCCCCAAACTTCCTTGACCACATATTTATTCTTCTACTGTAGTTAAAGGCACCATCTGACAGGCCTCAAATCACTAACTGTACCTAGTAGCTGGTACAAATTTTGAGGATGTGTCTGACTTGTTGCCAGCATCCCCTTAATCAGCAATACTAACTAGGCAGCTTCTCCAATACGCTTAACCCAGATTAAGTTTAGCTCAGAGTAATTTGCCATCTCCTACCAAGCTACAAAGAAGAAAGACTGATAAGTCTGTTGCCTCAAATAGCAATAAGACATATACCGCTTTACAGTGCTTTATAACCCTCTCTAAGTGGTTTACAAAGTCAGCATATTGGCCCCAAAAATGTGAGTCCTCATTTTATCCACCTCAGAAGCATGGAAGGTTGAGTCAACCTTGAGCCTGGTGAGATTTGAACTGCCAAATTGGAGACACCCGGCAGTCAGCAGAAGTAGCCTGCAGTACTGCACTCTAATTACTGCGCCACTATGGCTCATGATCTTGGATCAGTGTGATCTAACATTAGCAAAGGATATCTTCTGGTCATATATTGTGAAGATGCTGCTTCAAAAGTGCATGTATAGACTAGATCCTGATGCACATAAAATGGCAACTAGTAATTATGCAGCCATATATTTATTTCTCATGAAGATTTTTAAGTAATCTGGTGTCCCTTGGGCACTGAATTACAGCACACGCAAAAGTGGTTGTTTTTTAAGATTTAGTTCACAAAAAGCACCAATTAGAAACAGTATCAATCCATAGCTGTATGCAGAGATGCCTAGGGCTAACATCTGTCACAGTGAATATTTGCAAATAAACAAACCTATTAAGTCAAAATCTCCTTGTGGATAATTTGCAAATGTCAAACATGGATTAACTCATTTGAAAAATGTTCTGCTTAAAATAGTTGTCCTTGAAGCAAAACATGTTAATCGTTTTCTTTCTTTCTTTTCTATAGAACATCACTGAAGAAATACATTTTACCATAAAACAAGTCAAACTTGAATTATTCTCATAGCTTTATATGAAGATTAATTGAGAAACAGAAACACTAACAGAGACAGAAATCTTCCTTGGATGAAAGCGAAAAAAAAAAAAAAAACAGATGTACTCCAAGCTTTCAGTATGGACGGCAAACTTGTGTATAAATTCTGTATCCTGCTATATGCATGTTGCGTATATATATCTTTTTCTACTTTCAAATCTAAAGTACATCATTTCCTCTCAATTAACTTGAAAAGATATGTTATATTCATTGTCATATCCTTCAAGAACAAGAAGTTAAATAGTCTATCCCAATAGCAACCTTTAGCATTCCAGATGTTGGTGATAATAACAATATGTACACGTTTCTTTTAGAAAATATTATGCAATTGTTATGGAAATCCAAAAAAGTAGAAAATAGGAAATAAATTAAAGGCAGGATATAAGAAAAAAGAACCAATAATACATTTCCTTTCAGAGTAGGCAACATTATGCAAAGCTAGAAAAGAGTTAAGAAATAGTAAGCCAAAAAAATTAAAGACATGAGAAAAGAAAAATAACTAGGTTTAATTTGCACCAGTATCATTCACTATACTTCTTGTTATATTTCTAGTGTTGTAAGCCATCCTTGCTTCCATCACATACTGCCTTTGTTTCTTTAATTTTTTTCAGACTAAGAAAAACATAAGATCCCTTTCAGAGGAAGTGTGCTCTTGGAAACTCAAAAACAGTTTGAAGTATAATATTGCAAATATACTCAATGTTGCTCTCAGTGAAACTGATTCTTTGTGAATAAACCTAGAATTTGTAATTGTTTTACTTCTATTGTTTTCATACATGACCATTAACTTCCTCTTTATCCCAAAGGTGCTGTCATGTCCTCATCAGAGTTTGAATCTGGGGCGGAAGATGTGCTGGAACAAGAACTTACTTGTTGCGAGTGAGAGAGCAGCTCTGTTGGCCTTGGAGGAAACTGGGGAAGGGCAGAGTCAATCCAGGAAAGGCTGTTTGAAATTAGTAAGGAGAGCTCAGACGAGGAGCAAGAACCACCTCCTCCTGATGCAAGGGTTCAGAGAGTGCAGAAAAGTGCAGGCCACATGTGAGGAGAGTGCCCTGCCCAGCTTCACCAGGCACACCTGGTGAATGAGATTTAAGGAGATGCCACGGGGAGGGGCATTTGTCAGGAACAAATGCTGAATTCCTGAAGAGTTGTGTGCTGACTTTTGAACTTGCAAAGAGTCCTTCCTTTCCTTGTTGGTGTTCTGGACTAATTTTCTGGATCTTTTGGCCCCTGAACTCCTTGCTTGGGTCTTGTTTTGCTGAAGACATTTGGGCTTTATTGCCATGCAGCCTTGGTGCAGACAGTGCTGGGTGGGACTAATTACAGGCAGAGGCTGCTTGAGGTTTGTGTGGGGGTTTGTACTCACTCTGCTCTGGGACTTTGCAGAAACGTGGGAGCATTTGGGGAGCTTTGGAACAATAAAGGGGTGGTTTGAACTGCCAGCTGTTTGTGTTATCTCTGTACAGTGCCCTGGGTCATCACAGGTGCTTTTTCAGGAGGCAACTGGACTTTCTTGTTTTTTTTTTCTTTTGAAGACATTTCACTTGTCATCCAAGAAGCTTCTTCAGCTCTGACAGGAGGGTGGGGAATAGAAGGATTTATATTCCTTCCAGACACCTGGTAATCTACATCGTTTTAGAGGATCATTGACTGTCTGCAATGAATATAAATCCTTCCATTCCCCACTATCCTGTCAGATCTGAAGAAGCTGCTTGGATGAGGAGTGAAACATCTTCAAAAGAAAAAACAAGAAAGTCCAGTTGCCTCCAGAAAAAGCACCATTGTGACGACCATCACCTGGATGACTGAGAATCTCTACAGACTAACTGCCTATTTACTTCTAATCTTAAACACAGATTTTTTTCCTAAGATTATTCACCATTCTCTCACTTTCTCACCTTTTTTTTACAATAGTCTTTCTAGATAATGTCCATAATGAAAACGCCACAAAGGTGCCATTAAAATAATAAGTGTAAATTACTTTTGATTGGTAATCTGCTGTTTTAGAGTATTTTCCTTAATGTTTGTATTATTCCATCTTGATATTTAATCTAAGAATGCTTTAATAATGATCTTCTGTGAGGGTAATATGATTTGGTATAGTTTTATTTTATAAGGTTAGATCTTATTTTAAAACAAAAGTAGCATAAAATAGCAGTATGTTTTCCAGTAGTATGCTATTAGATTTTTGGTAAGATAATGAGATTTTTTTTGGTCTTCATAACTTTCCTCTTTACCATAGTTTAGCAAAGATTCCTTTGTGACAGCCTATTGCCAAGACATATATTCATTTTCTTCAAAGTTTCCTAAAGAAATGAAAAACAAGTCACAGACTACTGTATTCAAACTGTTCATCTGTCAAAACCAAAACACAGAATTAGGCAGCCTTCACATTTCTTTCCAGCCTAACTGTCCTCAAAGGGATTTAGGTCTGCATTTTTCTTCACGGTTTCCTGCCATAAATCTCTTTTGGGAGAAATCAAGGGATCTGAATTTGTTATTTTTCATTCTTTCTTTTCTTGTTTCCCAAAAAGTTTGAGATAGATTTCCTGTACACTGGTAACTGGGTAAGTTAGTAAAACTCGTATTAAAAGGAATGTTTGGATATAAATTTGAGTTGCATTTATTGCATTCATGAGTGATCAAAGTCAATTACATCTATTGAAAAGATTTATGATTGTTAAAAAAAGGAAAGGGGAGATTTGTATTGTGATAACCATAATCAAAGCAGCATTAAATACTTATTTGGTGATTGTCACAATGAATGCACATTCTGAAACAATCTTAATTGAAATCTCCATTGAATTATCCCGGACACTGTATTTCAGCAATGTTTTAAGGTTATGTATTACTATTCCTTCATGGATTACTGCCTTGTCGTAGTGTTGTATAGCTCAATGAAGCTATGAGCAGGGCCATCCAAGATGGACAGATCATAGCAGAGAGCTCTGTCAAAATGTGATCCACTGGGCAACCCACTCCAGTATCTTTGCCATGAAAACTCCATGGACAGTGCCAAAAGGCCAAAAGACATGGCGCTGGAAGATGAACCTCTCAGGTTGGAAGGTGTCCAACATGCTACTGGAGAAGAGCAGAGGGCTAGTACTAGTAGCACCAGAAAGAATGAAGCAACTGGGTTAAAGCCGAAAGGACACTCAGCTGTGGATGTATCTGGTGGTGAAAGGAAAGTCTGATGCTATAAAGAGCTATACTCCAGGAACCTGGAATGTAAGATCCATCAATCAAGGCAAGCTAGACGTGGTCAAATAGATAGGTCAAGAGATGACAAGACTGAACATCAGCATCTTAGGAATCAACGAACTAAAATGGACATGAATGGGTGAATTAAATTCAGATGACCATCAGGTATACTACTGTGCACAAGAATCTCTCCGAAGAAATGGAGTAGCCTTCATAGTAAATAAAAGAGTAGGAAAAGCAGTAGTGGGATACAACCCCCAAAATGACAGAGTGATCTCAGTTCGAATCCAAGGCAAACCATTCAACATCACAGTAGTCCAAGTCTATGTCCCAACCACTGGTGCTGAAGAAGATGAAGTTGACTGGTTCTATGAAGGCTTCTAGAATTAACAGCAAAAAATGATGGGGGATTGGAATGCTAAAGTAGGAAGCCAGAAGATAATTGGAATAACAGGCAAGTTTGGCCTTGGAATACAAAATGACACAGGGCAAAGGCTTGTAGAATTTTGTCAAGAGAATACGATGGCCATAGCAAACACTCTTTTCCAACAATCCAAGGAATGACACTACACATGGATATCAGCAGACAGACAACATAGAAATCAAATTGACAATGTGCTCTGCAGCCAAAGATCCTGTATAGGAAAAGTTCTATACAGTCAGTAAAAACAAGACCTGGAACTGACTCTGGCTCAGATTATGAGCTTCTTGTTGCAAAATTTAGGCTTAAATTGAAGAAAGTAGGAAAAAGCACTAGACCACTCAGGTATGAACTAAATCTTATCTCTGATGAATATACAGTAGAGGTGACAAATATATTTAAAGAATTAGATCTGATAGACAGAGTCCCTGAAGAACTATGGACAGAGGTTCACAACATTGTACAAGAGGTAGCAACTAAAACCATCCCAAAGAAAAAGAAATGCAAGAAAGCAAAATGGCTGTCTGAGGAAGCTTTACTAATAGCTGAGGAAAGAAGAGAAGCGAAAGGCAAGGGAGAAAAGAAAGATACACCCAACTGAATGTAGAATTCCAGAGAATAGCTAGAAGAGATAAGAATGCCTTCTTAAATGAACAGTGCAAAAAATAGAATATAACAATAGGGAGGACCAGAGATCTCTTCAAGAAAATTGGAGATATGAAGGGAATGTTTCATGCAAAGATGGGTATGATAAAGGACCAAAATGGCAGGGACCTAACAGAGGCAGAAGAGATTAAGAAGAGGTGGCAAAATTATACAGAAGAACTATAGAAGAATGAGCTTAACATCCCTGATAACCACAATGGGTTGCTCACTCGAGCAGACATCCTGGAATGTGAAGTCAAATGGGAAGTCTGAGCAATAACAAACTTAATGGAGGTGACAGTATTCCAGCTGAGCTATTCAAAATCTTAAAAGATGATGCAGTAAAAGTGTTACACTCAATTTGCCAGCAAATTTTGAAAACTCAACAGTGGCCACAGGATTGGAAAAGGTCAGTTTACATTCCAATTCCAAAGAAGAGCAATGCCAAAAGAATGTTCAAACTACTGTACCATTGCACTCATTTTACATGCTAGCAAAGTTATGTTCAAAATCCTACAAGGTAGGCTCCATTAGTATATGGATTAAGAACTACGAGAAGTACAGGCAGGATTTCGAAGAAGCAGAGGAGCTAGAGATCAAATTGCCAACATACACTGGATCATGGAGAAGGCTAGGGAGTTTCAGAAAAACATCTACTTCTGCTTCATTACTATGCTAAAGTCTTTGATTGTGTGGATCACAACAAATTGTGGCAAGTTCTTAAAGAGATGGAGTACCAGACCATCTTATTTGTCTCTTTGTCTCTTATTTGTCCATCTTATTTGTCTCTATATGCGGTCAAGAAGCAACGGTAAGAACTGGATATGGAACCACTGATTGGTTCAAAATTGAGAAAGGAGTTGGGCAAGGCTGTACACTGTCACCCTGCCTATTTAACTTATATGCAGAATACATCATGAGAAAGGCAAGGCCAGATGAATCACAAGTTGGAATTAAGATTGCCAGGAGAAATATAAACAACCTCAGATATGCAAATGATACCAGTCTAATGGCAGAAACTGAAGAGGAACTAAAGAGCCTCCTGATGCAGGTAAAGGAGGAGAGTGCAAAAGTTGGCTTGAAACTCAACATTAAGAAAACTAAGTTCATGGCATCCAGCTCTCTCAATTCCTGGCAAATAGATGGGGAAGAAATGGAGGTAGTGACAGATTTTATTTTCCTGAGATCAAGATCAACGCAGATGGGGACTGCAGCCAAGAAATTAAGATGCTTGCTGCGGGGAGGAAAGCTATGGCAAATCTAGACAGCATACTAAAATGCAGAGACATCATCCTGCCAACAAAAGTGCATATTGTCAAGGCTATGGTTTTGCCAGTTGTAATGTATGTTTGTGAAATTTGGACCATAAGGAAGGCTGAGCATCAAAGAATTGAGGCCTTTGAATTATGGTGCTGGAGAAGACTCCTGCAAGTTCTTTGGACTGCAAAATGATCAAACCAGTCAGTCCTAGAGGAGATCAACCCTGACTGCTCCTTAGAAGGCCAGATCCTGAAGATGAAACTGAAATACTTTGGCCACTTAATGAGAAGGAAGGACTCACTGGAAAAAAGCCTAATGCTGGGAACAATTGAGGGCAAAAGAAGGGGATGGCAGAGAACAAGGTGGCTGGATGGAATCATTGAAGCAGTCGGCATGAGATTAAATGGACTCTAGGGGATTGTAGAAGACAGGAAGGCCTGGAGGAATGTTGTCCATGGGGTCATGATGGGTCGGACAAGACTTTGCCACTAACAAAAAAAGTTATGAGCATCCTATGACCATTTTGTCTATCTGAGGTTAAAAGAAACACACATACACACACTTAAACAATTGACAGATTACAATAAGAAACTAGACCACTCTTTAGCACTCTAACTCAAGAAAAAAATAATACAATATTTACAGATAGCCTATACAGTTGTTGATATAAAGAACAAACATGTTTTAGTCAAACCGTTTCAATGCCAAACTAGAAGTTATATAAGTTTGTAATGATGGGTATGTAAAAATGTGAGAAATTGGAATTACATGAAGACGTGTATCAGGAGATAAAGAGTAATGATTCCGTGCACAACTGTTTCAACAGCAAAAACACAGACACAACATCTGTGTGTGGACAACAGTGCAATCAAATCAATAACAATGTCAGTACATGAAGATGTACAATCCAGTCAGACAATATACAATATACAGGTTAAATTTAGGAAGTCAAACTAAGCAGGTGTGTCAGAAAATCTGAGCTAGGGAGCAAACAATGGAAGTAACAAATTTGGTATACGAAAGACAAAGAGAACATATGGAAATACAGGAAATACAGAAAAAAGTAAGAGATACTTTCACAATCAGAACTTTCAACTATTTCAGAGAAAAAGATTTAAGCTTTCAGAACAAGTTATTATAATGCTAGATGAAGATGAAAGCCTTGGGTAACAATGACACTGGGTAACTGAATTCAAAATTTCAATGTCAAGCAAGAGAGAATAAAGAAGGATATTATGATCAAGAATCCCCAAAAAACAGAGCAAAATAAGAAGAAAAGAAAAATTAGCATTGCTTGAAGAAGATCAGATAAATCATTGAGAAACATATATCTGTATTCCTGTAGTAATACTTCAGAGAAAAGATCTGTCAGAGCTACATGAAGTTTTTAGAAGTTGGAAAGACTATAGCGAAACCATTTCCTAAAATTATAGAATGACAGAAAGTTTTTCACAAAGAAAATATGTTTATAAATCGACACTGCTATAAAGATACAACAAGCAATAGACCATCTGTCAAGTAGGAAAGTACTAAGCACTGATGAAATACTGGAACTGTACAGCAATTCAGATGCCAAGGGAAAAGGTGCTTTGGAGCATACATAAATACACCTAGCACCTGTCAGCAAGCATGTTTTTTTAAACCAAACATTTCTTTTTAACAGCTTTGCATTCCTGCTGTGGAAAGCAAGTATACGAAAGTAGAAAAAGACACCGCTGTGGCTTTAAGGAATGATTTGCCAACAAATAGTACATTAATATCCAACAAAGCGCTGAAGTAACTTTTACATTTGAATTCAAAGAACCGCACAAGGCTAAAAATATTCATTGAGCTATTTAAAACAGCAGAAAAAGAGCAGCTTTATGTCAAAAAAGATGTCAAGATTTTAATAAGACCTATGTATACAGATTAAATGAGAGGATAAATTGCATGGGCCAAAAAATAATGCTGCCTTTTCTTCTCACTGCATTTTCAAACCTGAAGTAATGTTCAGGTTGAAAACCTGAAACCATCTAAATTATTTTGCATATTGTTGTGGTCCACCAGCAGCCTGCAGAGCTGGCAATGGAGTTGGACAATGATGAGGCTGAGGAAGAACATGGGCCAGTCCTGGAGGCTGGGGAAGGCCCGGATGAGGGCTCTGCGTCGGAGGCAGAGATGGGGTCAGGGCCATTGGGGAATGATGTATTTCCAGAGAACAGTAGTGACAGTAGAGAGGCAGAGGAATAGGAGGAGCCAGAAGGCAAGAGCAGCTAAAGCAAAGAGGACGACTCGGGAGTAGGGCCAAGAGATGACTGGCCCCTCCCATAAGGCTTAAAAGACCAGCAACGGCTCTTGGGCTCTTTGTTGGAAAACAACGTTGATAGACTTGTTCTTGTCTTGCCGCACTTATTTCTTGTTGGCGTCTTCTGCCTCTGAACTTTTGCCAAGAGAAACCTTTGGCAGTTTGCCTAATTATACCAAGGTTGGTGATTAGACTGAAGAATTTGTGTTATGAACAATTTGTTTTGATTTAGTTTGGACTACGCTGAGAATGAGTTAATTCTCAGATGCTCTAATAAAGTCTGTTTGTTTTGGACCTGTTTGCGTCGACTACTACCTACTTGGGCCTGGGTCACAATAGAAATCTTCTCTTTTTCTTGTTTTTCTTTAGACACCATTTGGCAATGCCATTTAAGTGGCATATATAGAGATTACTTTGCTTAGATATTTAGATTTATTACTAATGTTGGTCATATATTAAGCCAGATATTTAGACTGGATTTTTCAATGCTGATAGTGTTCAAGTGTTACTCCAGATGTTTTGGAATTGCACCCAAGGCACCTATTAGTATTGGCTCTATCTTTGTTTTCTTTTGCCTTTTGTAAATGTTAGATGTAAACTTTGTCAATGTGCATATTTTCTAAGTGCCATGCAAGAGTTTTTGATAAGACACCCAGTGTGGTGATTATAAATTATAACTATTTTATGTTATAATTTTCAGTTTGATTTTCAGAACTTGATTATCCACCCAACTCTAATTCTTCTTCTAGGTATTCAGATTTTGCTTGAAAGTATTACTTGTGTAGGTGGTACAATGAGTTTAAAGTTGCAGCAGGAGGAGGGGAATCTCCCATAGCAGTTTCTTTCAGTTAGGGTGCCATGGCTAAATAATGAAACACATTGGGCTTAATAAAGTTATTCCTTGGCTCAGTCAATTAAGGTTGGCTGATGGTCTAATTACAAAGATGCAGGTTGTTAGCAATCACATGCGTGCAGTAGGTACGCCCTGAAGGTAAGGGATCCTGCTATGAACACCTGCTCTGGCCTTGGATGTGATTCACTGGGCTAGTACTAATGGCACGGATGATGTATACCAGAACAAATGAGACTACATTGCCATACTAATAACACAAGCCGGTTTTTAGAAACCAGCTCTACATCTGACATCTTCCTCCATTCCCCTTTTTGAGTAAGGAATAAAATATTATATTAAACAGTGTTTTGTACTACATTTCTTAATCAAACAATGTTTGATTAAGAAATGCAGGGCAAAGGTTGCATTGCATTTCTTAATCATCTAGTGCACTGGATAAACCATTTCTGGATTTGCCAAGCCTTGTAACTTTTAGTCTCAATATGTGTTCTTTTTTCAGTATTATCCTTTCTGTTTTGTGACTGCGGATGTAATATTATTTATAATGTGTATGCATATATATATATGTATGTATGTATGTATGTATGTATGTATGTATGTATGTATGTAGGTCTTTGGTTATTCGGGTCTTCTCCCGCGTAGAATTGGAAGTATCTTGGCGACGTTTCGACGAAGTCTCATTCGTCATCTTCAGGCTGGTGTTCTCGGCTTCATGAATGAGACTTCGTCGAAACGTCGCCAAGATACTTCCAATTCTATGCGGGAGAAGACCCGAATAACCAAAGACCTACATACAAACACCCGCGAAAACCTCAGGAAACAAATTATATATATATATATATATATATATATATATATATATATATATATATATATATATATATATATATATATATATATATATATTTGTTTCCTGAGGTATATATTTCCTGAGATATATATATATATATATATATATATATATATATATATATATATATATATATATATATATATATAGAGAGAGAGAGAGAGAGAGAGAGAGAGAGAGAGAGAGAGAGAGAGAGAGAGAGAGAGAGAGAGAGAGAGAGAGAGAGAATATTGTCTCCTGCAGTAATCTGAGAAGTATTTCTACTGAAATAGACCCACTAATAATTGGAGAAACAAAAAGCCAAAAAATGGATTAAACAATACCTAAATAATTAAGCTCTGTCAGCATGACTAAAACATATGGCAGTGTTTGTTTGTGAGCACATTTGATCCCTATGCAATGAATTAGGCTATGGCTGGAGAAGGACATGATAACTTTTTTTTTTATTTGCCTCTAGCAATGCTAACAATGTTCAGATAAAGAGTTATTTCCTACAGCAGCTGACAGCCCTGTGTCCCTTCCTTTCTTTTCTATCTATGCCTGAAGGTACACAGAGAGCAAACACTAGTTAAACCTCTAAGGAATCTAATGCTTTTGATCAGAAGGAAGCATGAGTCTGTGCTTTGCTCCTTTTAGTAGTTACCTGGCCTGAATAATTGTAAGTTAAACTGCATGTTGAGTGAAGTCCCTCAAGGCTGACCATTTATTTTGAAGCAGAAACCTAACATCAATAATGAAAGTCCTGGTTAATAATTGCATTCTAAAATGGTGGAAATATAGTTGTGCTATCAAAAGAAATTTAACCCATTAATATGATATTCAGCTGCATTGTATAAGAATCAGATAATCAGAAATTATTACCCAGGGCAGAAATAAATATTAGTCTTTGTGTGCTGCTATCAGATAAAAGGGCAGTGGTCTAAACTGCTACAAACAACATACTGTTTTATTTGCAGCAAGTGAAAAATTTCAATTTTATAATGTTTCTTTAAATTCTGTATATTCTGTGTTATTTAGCTAAAAACATTACAATAAATAAATACTCTCTTTCTCCCTTTCTTTCTTTGATTGCTTATTTGTACTCTGTGACTATCATTAAGTGTTGTACCTTATGATTCTTGATGAATGTATCTTTTCTTTTATGTACACTATGCACCCAGACAAATTCCTTGTGTGTCCAATCACACTTGGCCAATAAAATTCTATTCTGTTCTGTTCTGTTCTGTTCTGTTCGGTTCGGTTCGGTTCGGTTCGGTTCGGTTCGGTTCGGTTTGATTCAATTCAATTCAATTCAATTCAATTCAATTCAATTTTCTTTTAATTGTATGGTTCTTATATTGAAGCAGATATATCATCCAAAATGAGGTGTGGTGTCTCAGAGGCTTAATGACGCTGGAAGTAGTCTCTGGTCCAGCAGTTCAAGTCCTAGCTTTGCACAGAGGTCTGAGTTCCCATCACATGCCTCAGCTTCTACCTACCTAGCAGTTTGAAAGTATGTTCTATGCTAGTAAATAAATAGATACTGGTTTTGTTTTGTTTTTTAAAAATAATTTATATGCCGCCCTTCTTCGGAGACTCAGGGCGGCTTACAATGCGTTAAGCAATAGTCTTCATACTTTTGTATATACCTGCTTAGGAGGGCTTTTGCCCCCCCCCCCACCCCAAGTGGTGTTCTTTTTTATACAAAGTCAGCTTATTGCCCCCACAATCTGGGTCGTCATTTTACCTACCTCGAAAGGATGGAAGGCTGAGTCAACCTTGAGCCTGGTGAGATTTGAACTTGCAGTAATTGCAGGCAGCTGGTGTCACTTTAGCATCACTTAAGCTGCTGCGTCACCAAGGCTCTCTTTGGTGGAGAGATGAGCTTCATACAGCAGTTCTAATTTTGTTGGCATTAAAACTTTCTGGTTGCGATGCCTATTGCAAGGCGACTTCAATGGAGAAAGAGGGCCTTGGATGCTGCTGCAAGAAACCATTCATCTTTCTTTCTGATGCAAAGCTAGCTCGCCCTCTGGTGGTGTGCCTTAAGATGTGTGCAAACATACCTAGCAGAACTGGTAAACAGGCAGCCAAACTATTACTCTGCATTAGCATTGTAGTTTCCTAGCTAACATAACAACGCCATATGGTAAATAAGTAAACATCATCCAAACTATAATGAAGAATTACCTGAAGTTTCCATGGAATCATTATAGTTAATATCTTGAAAAAAATGACTTGATGAGCTAAACATAATATATTCAAAGATTACCAGTGGAATTTTCTTATTCTTTTAAAATCTATTTTCCATTAGTGAAAAAAATAAAAAAGAATGCACAAAGAAAAAAGCAATAATAAATTATATTTAATTGTAATTATATATTATATCTGTATTACACTGATTGCAAATTCACTGCAGAAAGGTGACTGTAATCTTGTAATTTGTATAATAGATCATTTTTTTGTATGTTCTTCTAAAAGTGGTAATAATCCATGTATGTCCAAAAAACTGATCACAATTAAATACATATGAACATCAGTAAGCAGCCTAAGATACTCTGAACTAAAAAAGAATAGGTAACTGCCTCAAAACAAACGGATGTTGTTGGGTAAATGAACGTAGAATCAATCTTGGTCTCTGGTCTCACTGATTCCTTTAATTTTATTTATAAAATTTAGGAGCTTATAATATTAGTATACTTTTCCAGTAATTCCTCTCTGTGCATTGAATGGGAAAAAGCCTTTTAAGCTCTACTCTTATTTTTTATACACTTCTTAGCATAGGGAGAAGTAAACCATAAAAGTATATTGAACAAGTACTATTCATAGCACTGATATACTGTAATTCTGCAGTTACAACCTGCATTGTGTTTGAGAAGAATATTTAGTTTGATAATGTGAAAAGGTTGGGGACACTGTGAAAAAGAACATTGGATGTATGTGCCCATGTCACATACCCATTTTTAGAATTGAGTATGGTCCCTGTATAGGACTAACCTCATTTTGTTTTGGCATAAAGCAAATAGCTCTAATCCAACTAGATTGGAATAGACATCAAAGATTCTTTGACATCAAAGAAACCCACCTCCACCTTCTGATCAGTAGTGCTGCAACAATGGGGGATAGTAACATTTTCCCCCTGCATAGCTATTGACATCTTGTCTATTACAATAATTCAAAACTCTATTCATGGTTAAAATATACCCACAAATTATAAGTCAGTTCTTTAAAAAACAAAAAAACAAACCCTCTCCAATTTGACTGGCCTTGGCATAATCATTGTATACGGATCATAAGCTCTGTTGAAAAGAATAATTTCTGTTTCTGTGGTTGGCAGGTCAGATGAAAGTTCATCAGTCAATTCATTACTGTAGTGATAATGCTGTCTTTTATGAAGAGCTATTTGCACTCATTCAGCCCAACCGACTCTCCCTGAATGTAATGGTGTATTATGTGGAGTGTATGGTAATGTTCTCTCAGAGGCATCCATTGACCTTCAACTGTAGTGATTCATCTGTATATAAAAACCCCAGTGACTGCTTTTCTGTTTTATTTTACACACACTTTATGACACCAATAACACTTGCTCTACAGGAAAAAGTGTACTTTTGATTTCTCCCTCTGTAAAAAAAGGTCTGAAAAAAGATGATGTTAGAAGGCTTGCTGATTTTCAAAATTATACTGCTGCTGGTGCCAAATCGGAGGCACAAATTTCCAGCTGTTCCAGCAACCTTGAAATAAATAAAAAGAGGCATTTATGAAGACTTCTGATTTTAAATAGCATGTTTTTCTTTCTTGATTACCTTCCTGTCCCTACCAGTCATTCCTCCAGAATTTGACATAAAATAAGGTTGTTTACCTCATTATAAGTTCTCAAAACACCGTATACAAGAAAAATTAAGCAATCAAGCTATCGTAACATGCATTTAAAGAATTTGAACTCATCTACCAACAAAAAACAAAAAAAAACCCCTCCAATAATTTTGATTATGTCCATTAAGCTCAGTATTAGATTGTTATTGACTGGTAGAAGAATCAAAAGTACAATTGAAATATAATTTCCCCTATATCAGGTGCCCCATTATGTAGTTTTTTATTTTAAAGGTGCTGTCTTTATTTCCATATTTTGTGTGCATGAGTGTATATATTTTTTATAAAACATTTGTTCTAATAAAATTATCTTATTATGATATAATAATAATATGCTGGATTTCAGATACAAAAATATGTCTTGATTGCACTGGAATTATTTCAAAGGTTAAAAAAGAATCCTTAAAAAATAAGTCCCAAGGATCTTGTGAAGAATGGTGATTTCTCACCATTGGTATCTCTCTGATTGTTAAGTATGGTTATTTTCTGTCACTCTCATCTTGTGATCTCCCCTTTCTGAGGCATCAGAAGCTCAAAATAGTCCTTTTGTCAAATATGGTGGGTTTTTTGGCTACATAAAAAAAAAGTAAAGATTCTCCTACTAGGTACAACTTTTTGGTGCAGATGGTTAACATAAATCAAATTCTAATTCCCTGCTCAGTATGTATTTTCAAATTGAATCAGTACCATACAACTCTCATGAATAAATTCTTAAACAGATATAGAAGTGCAAAAATCCCTAAAATAGAAATCCCTAAAATTCTATTCCAAGGGAGCTTGCATGTCATTGAGCTAAAATTTTTTTAATCACGTTGGCATTTTAATATTTTTTATTTTTTTTTTAGTTTGAGTTGTTATCTATTAATTACAGTATTGTTGTGATGTTATTGTGGTTCATTTCATAGTCAGCCAGATGTTCAAACTGGATTTGGTATTTTTGTCTATCTATTGAATCCTTTCCAAGGACCTGAGATAGGCAGATGTCAATGTTTGATTGCCATATAGATATCATCACAGGATGTAAGCTGTTCTGGGTAAACTGCCTTTTGCAATTCACTGATGGTGAATTTATCAATGCCGATAGTGTTAAAGTGGTGCTCCAGTTGTTTTGGGATGCATCCAAGCTCTTATGACTATTGGTACTATCTTTGCTTTCTTTTGCTACAATCATTATATTTCTATTTGTAGATCTTTGTACTTTGATATCTACTCCAGTTGTTTCTATTCTATTCTGCTATCTCCAGGTACTGCCATGTCCACTACTCAGAATTCTGTCTTTGTTATTGACAATTGTTAAGTCTGAGATATCTACCTTCCAGATGTCATTTGTCAGGTCTTTCCTTTTGGAAGGCTAAAGTATCAGAGCACTTCAAAGGCTAAAGTATCCTTCTATAACTTTCTCTATTTTATGGTACCACCAGTTCTTGCTTGCAGGGAATTGATACTTCTTGCAGATCTTTCAATGCAAGGGAGAGCTACTGTTGGCTGCTACTTTGTCATATCATTGTTTGTAGTCTGTACGTGCAATCTATTTGCATCAGCTAACCAGGTGGTCCATTGTTTCTTCAGCTTCTTTGCAGAGGTGGCACTTGCTACTTGTTGCTGCATTTTCATTTTTGGCTTTGTATGCATTTGTTGTTAAGGCTTGGTCTTATGCAGCTAGCATTAGCACCTTTTTTTTCAACTTTCCTGCTCTTAGCCATTGCCAGTTCTTGTTATTATCTGCTTTCCCTGCTATTCTTTTTAATGTAATGCCCTGTCTTCCTATTCTTCCTTTATTATTTTTTTTCTCCAGCGACTCCATTTGGTAGTTTTTAAATCTTCTACAAATTTTCTCTTGCAACTATGTGAGAAATACTGAGTTGAGAGAGAGTGAATAGTGACTGTCACCCAATGAACTGTATCTACTTCTTGAGGGTAGGTAAATTTAAACAATATTCCTGATTATGATACACAATGTTTACTTGCTCATTACTATAAAATTTGCTTAACTAGAAGAGATAAGAATTATATTATCCACTAAAAACCATATTAATCTTGTTTGCCTAGAGATAGTTTGTTCTACCCATCTTTTCCTAGTTTCTCTGAAAAGTTGCTGTTGAAGTTGGTTTTTTTTTTCATTTTTAAAACAAGCTTATTTGTTTTCATTTAAAACACTTGTTTTCATTTAAAACAAGTCAATATTTTTCTTTTTTAAATCAATAGCTTAGCACTGGGAATTGCCAATTTATTAACAGTTATAGGCAAAAAAAGCATAGTGGTTTTATCCTACTTCCTCAGTTGTGTGCCAAAATATCCTCCTTCTTTCACATAATAAAACTGGATATATTTTATTGTTTCGGGTGCATCAAGATATAATAGCAGTAGAGTTTACTTTATATATTTTGCATCTTACATTTGGCATTATCTATCTATCTATCTATCTATCTATCTATCTATCTATCTATCTATCTATCATCTATCTATCTATCTATCTATCTATCTATCTATCTATCTATCTATCATCTACCTACCTACCTATCTACCATGTTTCCCCAAAAATAAGACCCTATCTTATATTTTTTTGAACCCTGAAATAAGTGCTTGGCCTTATTGCCATGCGCTCAAAAGCCCCATTGGGCTTATTATCAGGGTATGTCTTATTTTGGGGGAAACATGGTATCTATCTATCTATCTATCATCTATCTATCTATCTATCTATCTATCTATCTATCTATCTATCTATCTATCTATCTATCTATCATCTATATCTACACATACACACACACACACACACACACACCACAGAAAAAGGATGAATTTGAAATCAGGGTATGGAATAGTCTCCAATTCCCAACAGGTAGAGTTAAACAAAAATATTACAGTGTCAACACATAAAATAGTGCTTTCTCTCTCCATACTTACTTCTCACTAAATGTTAGGGTCACCTAGTTTAATTGCATCCCTGTTTCTTTGTAATAATTCATTGCAAGCTTACAAAGAGAAATGAAATAATGAATCGATAGCATATGGATTCTTAGATAACTAAGAAAAAACAGAAAAAGACATACATTATTACATGTAGCTCATTTTATGAGCCCATATGTGTATCGGTTGTTTTTGTGATATATTTCTTGATTCAGAGAGTCCAAATGGCAATGTAGACCCACTTCATGCTTCTTTACACTTTTTGCAAACCTCTGTCCCTTACACAGGGCACCTTCTTCTTTATAATGCTTGTGATTCTTATAATGTAGATAGGTGACTTCCTCCATTCCCTGTTTTCTAATGTAGTGCTGTTGCGTATGACTGAAAGAATCTCCTGCAGTCTCCATCACAGGCTCAAAAGAGGAAAAACTTTCTCATAGATTATGCTTCATGTTTCATTTGGCACAGCAGTCAAAAAGCTATATTATATTTCATTATTCAAAATAACCTACTTTCTTCTAGATACAGAGCTTCAACTTAAAAAAAAAATAACCATTGAAACAGGGAAATGGCTGCTGCTGATTGACTACTTCCTCAGTATTGAGGCCATTTACGAAATGATAAACACATATTATTTATTATGCATTTTATTATTTATGTCAAAAGGACCCATGATAACTTGGCATGAAGACAGCTCAGTATGAGCAACTTCATAATTCTACAGGAAAAGTAAGATGAATGATAAGTGTACATTGATTTCATTCTATCATTTATATGCAATGCATTTTGTCAGGCAAATGATTTTTTTAAAATTCCAAAGCCATTGTGTTTTCTTGGTGAAATCCTATCACTAATCAATAATATAAAAAATAAGCACACAAAATCCCATAAATCATGGGTGTCAACTCAATCATGTCACGTGACATATCACAATGTATCGTGACATTTTTTGCCTTTGTGAAACCCAGGTGGGTATGGCCTGTATGTGATATATCTGGCCAGATACATCACACGCAAGCCACCCCCACCCCCCAAAAATGTCAAATTGGCAAACTGGGCTGCCAGTTTGACAGGCCTGCCATAAGTGTTTTGAGTGACTGACTTTCACCAAAGAACAGTTACCACTATTACAGTAATAACTCTTTAATGGTAGTAGATAAAGTGCTACTCCCAGTTATTACCATTATCTCCTATGGGAAAAGCCTGGCATTGTTTTAAAAAAAGCTACCTATTGCAACGGTAACCCCATTGTATGAATTATAAATAACAAAGAATTATACCTTTTTTTCCATATCAAAAAAGGAACCTCATTATATAGAACATTGGTGGAGGCAGCTGAATGTGGAAATTCCTATATAGTATCTAATGACAAGAGAAATTTGACATAGAAGAGGGCCAGTGTAAGCTTCCCCCACTTCTTTTACAAAATACCCTTTTTAAAAAACGTGCATGGAGTTTTATAAAAGATATAAGTTCTCATTAACTTTTCTTTGTGGCAGCTCAAAGTCTTCAGACATGGATGGGGTCAGGATGATTTTTGTTAATATTTAGTCAACATATTACAGATACTGGTTTTAAAAAGCAAGGAGCTATTTTCCCCAAAGTTCTCTTAAGCAGGAGCTCATTCAGCTCCTGTGTAATTTATTTCAAAAAGCCATATATCAAATCTTCTGGGAGCGGGCTGGGCTGTATCCATTCTGGGACACTCAGTACTAAACCTCTGGTATGAAAAACCTAGGACTTCACTACTGGCATTAGAGAAAAATAACCATTCAGATATATAGACAGTAGCAGACAGGAAAAGGGGTAACTTTAATGTAAGCTATTAAACTCAACGACATGAACTCTCTGTATCCTGCAGAGAAGCCTGCTGAGAATTATGGCCTTTTCTCTCCCTCACACAATAGAGCAATCTCCTTAAAGGTACAATGCACCTTTAAGCAGATACTTAAACCAACTGTCTCCTCTTTGGCAAAGTGGTCTCTGTAAATTCTAGTTGTCTTTGCAAATTTTCATGGAGCTTTTTCTGACTGTCTGATCCCTCTTCTGGATTGTGTTTCCAATTTGCTTCTCTTCTTTTCAACTTTTTAACCCTTCATTCCCCTCCAGATAATTTACTGGGCAATTTCCAAGTTGATGAAGCTTACCTCCTCTCTTTCTTCATGAATTTATTCACTAATACCTAGAATCTTTTCCATCCCTCATCCTGACAATAGTTTTTGCCTCCTTGTGAGCTGTAAAGAATGGACTCCCAGCTGGCCAGAATGCTTCAGGAAAACCATCTCATGTTTCCTTTGTTCTATTCCTTCCATACTGATAAGCAATCTTTTGATCATCATATTGACAACTCCTATCAGCTTATTCCCCTCCCCTCCTTTTCAAACAATAAACAAACCAAACCAAATTTTAACATCTTATTTTTATTTTAAAAAACAAACCCTGAGAAACAATGACAGAACTTTTTCAAAATCTTTTGAAAAAGATTTTAACAGATGAGCAGCCAAAATAGTGCAGGAAAGTATAATTTTGTATATATCATTTATTGAACTGAGAACTACACATTTGAAGCAATGTGAAAGGAATATTGCATTCTAAAGTATATATTGGCTTGAGGATATTGAATCAGGTCTGCATGTTTAAAAATAAAAAATAGATGAAATCCTATAGTGTTCCTAGATAGCAACTTGTGATTAATAGAAAAGTAGAATGAGAAAGGATGAGCAAAATGCAAAACTAGCAAAGTATTCAAAAACATTTTACAATGGTAGGAATACATATACTCATAGCATTTCTCCTTAAATCATTAAAGCAGCCATGCCTTTTAATATTCTCCTACAGCTGTTTTGTATGCTGCTTATGGCTGCTTTTATATAACTGAAGCTGTAACTCCAAGCTGCAAAGATGAAAAGCAAAGTGGATTAGCATTCATGTCTATTGGGAAAGAACTTATAAAGCTTAAGCAATTTATGAAATCCTGGGAAAAAGTGTTTGATTTGTTGATTTGAACCTAGGAGCTTCATCAATACTTTCACAATTTGCAAATAATATTTTGTAGGATTTTCATATCCCTGCAATCAATTAAGAGTTCTCAGTCAAGCTCAAAGCAATTAGGTTTATACATGCACTTTATACATTGACTTTGCACTAGTATGTTGCCTTAATATTAATTCTTCCTCTCTTCATGTTCTGCTGCCTATTTTTGATTTTCAAGTAAGATAAATTTTCTTATCAAAATATTGGATTAGGTTTAAAAATAATTGACACCAATAATCAATAATATTTCTTGATTAATCAAGTTACACTGAAATGATTGCAAAATTGTGGGTTAAGTAAACATGCTGCTCAGGAAAAATCTTTCTGCGACTAATAATTGAGTAGTTAGTACTCATTTACAGTCACTTGATTAAAATGAAATTAAAATTATTGAATGGAAGAACTATTTGCATTTTAATTCATCATACATGTGCAAAAAAGCCTAAGCTATGATACATTTTCTTCTAGCATGCAATAAAGAACTAGCTGTCGATCAGAAAGGTTGGCGGTTCGAATCCCTAGTATAAATTTTCTGTGTGAGCAGGGGGTTGGACTAGAGGACCTCCAAGGTCCCTTCCAACTCTGTTATTGTTACTGTCATTTAAAGGTAAAATGTGAATAGCCTAAGTTTGACTTACGTACATATACAATATGTACACATTCTACGTACACATAGAATATTTATTTCTAGGTCAGCCTTCAAAGTAATGATACAATCACAGAAGCCAGTCTTTTAGTCTCCCAGACACTTAGAACATAGAATATAGATTATCAATCAGACAAAAAATATTTTGTCATGTCATATTATTCATATACATTCTTAATAAAATTGCAGCATAATAGCGTCCATTTCATTGCAGCTACATGTACTGCTTGTGATGAAATATTCTCATAGGATATATTTTTGTATAATCCATGGCTTTTACTGTAACCTCTTTTCTGTTTGGGTGCCTTCAGGAAGACAACTCTATTTGCTGAACTATAATCCATTTTCCCTGACCATTGATCCAATTAGATCTGATGAGAATTGATTGATTATCATCAGATTACTGTTGACTCCCAGTGACTACATAGATTTTCTTTATGATAATCTGACCCTAACTTGGTCCTTCAGGTCTTCCAATGGTACACCCATTGAAATTATATTGACTCCATTCACCCTGCTCTGATCTTTCCTTTACTTTCCCAGAATTGAACCCTTCTTCAAAGAGCTAGTTTTTTTCAGAAAAAGTCCCCAGCACGAGGCATTAAATTTGAGTCTAATTATTTGTGCCTCAGTGTCTAACATATAGTATATTATCCAAATGCCCCAGAAGGAAACACGTTATTAAAATATATAGATTAATAAAAATGTCCAATACTTGCTTGTTTTGGTAGTTGTTTTGCGAAGTAGTTCTCTACGGTACCTACTATAGTTATATATAATGCAAGATAGTGCTCAAGTTGATCAGAGAACTGTACAACTACCTGACTTTAGTTTAATCTACACACCTGTAAAATACTCTGAGAAAAAAAGACAAAGGGCAACCTTAGTTGTAAAAATATGACAAATAGCAGTAATTATAAACTAATAATACATGAGAAACAGGGCTGCAAAGAATTTCCTGCAATGTACATTTAGTGGAGATCTGGATTACATCTGGACTACTTTTAAGGACTACACATTCAAAAACACATTATTAGGCTATGAAAGGCAATGATATAAAACTATAATTTGACCAAGGATAAAGATGTAGAAGGAGGAAAAACATTCCCTGCGCTAGTTTTTGTGTATTCAGGATTAAGTGAACTAACTGACAGAAGCGTTCTGGATAGCATTGGCTAAATGATTTAAAACAAATGATAAATCTCTGAAAGAATGGAAAAGAGCATTAATTTTATCATTATCACAAGAAGAAAGTTTTCATTTTTGATTAGAAAATTACATTAAATTGTAAAAACAACTCAGATTTTTACTGCATAAATGATTATGAAGAAATTAGCAGACTAAGCAGATAAATCAGGAAAGTGTTTATTTTCCTTCACATTTTTTGGGTTTTATTCTTATTTAGCATGCCTATCTGCAAAAATAGTAAACTAATAAAAACTTGGTAAGTTATAGCAATAGGTAGACATCAATTGAACTAATTTATTTCAAGTTGTTTTAAGTTTTCAGAACTTTTTTAAAAAATGAAACGAGATGGATAAAAGCAGACGAAACCAAACCTAACCCCACACAGGTGAAAATAGTATAATATATCAGAATACTTGTTTGTTTGTTTGTTTGTTTAATGTATATGTTGCTCATCTCCCCAATAAGATAACTGTTTATATATTCATAAATGTACAGGGTTAGAAAGGACTGTGGAGGTCTTCTAGTCCATCCCTTTATGTAAGACACAAATGCTCAGACTACTCCAGATAAATGGCTACCCTATGGTAACATATCTAGTGATAACTCATCATCTAGTAACTCATGACTCCAAGAAGAAGGCTGATCCACTATTTAATAGCTCTCATAGTCAAGAAATTCCTCTTTTAAGTTTTGATTTTCTTCTGTAAAATTTCCATCTATTGGTTCTTGTTTATCCTCAGGTTACAGAAAGTAAATCCATATTCTGTGGCAAGCCTTCAAAAGTATCAGAAAAACACTTTTGGCTTTTGATTCTTTAGTCTTTGATAGCCAGTTCCTTTTATTGCTCTTGGTAGGCTTCAGTTGCCAAGCAGCTTAACCTTTTTGCTGCTCTGCCTTTGAAGCCCTACCATTTCTTTAAATCACCTTTGCACTGTGGCAACCATAAATGCACATCGTATTCTAGATACTGTCTAACCAGGGCAAGATAGAGCAGAATTATTATTTCTTATAATCTTGACACTATACATCTGTTGAAGCAGTTCGACATTTCATTAGCTTTTTTGACAGTTGCAGCACTTATACATAGGTTTACCAGGACACTCATTCTCAAAAACATTGCTGCCAATCCAGGTGCCACAAATCTTACGCTGGCGCATCTGGTTTTGGTTCAAAGTTCAAAGGGCATAACTTTGATTTTTCACAATTGAACGACATATTTCTAGATTTCCAAGTGTATCCTTTTGAATGTTGGACCTATATTTTGAGATGTTACCATCTGCATCTACAAATTTGTCACCTACAAAGGATCACTTCTATCCTCTCATCTAAGTTATTTATGAAATGTGAAAGGAACTAAGCCTAGGACAGAACTTTGGGTTACCCTGCTACACCCTTCCTGCCCTGTAAATATAGTTCCATTACAGATGATAGTTGGGGGGGGGGGGGTTGTTCGGTCAATGATGAATCCATCTGATAGTTACATCATCAATTCCATACTGTTCCATTTTTCAAGAAGTCAGCTATGGCTATATTTATCAAATGCCTCACTGAAGTCTATAGTACTTCCACATCGTTCTATTATTTTGTCAATCTAAACAAAACATAAGATTTGTCCAGCAGAATTGTGTCTTCTCTGTGATGACACTAGCCTTCAAATTTTTCAGCAATATGTTGCCTGGTCACAAGAGATATTTCTAATATATTGCCATGTTGTACATTGTCAGAATATACTGTGTTGTGACAAAATAGTTTTCACAATTTATCCAGGTTATTAATTTTTTTTGAAGCATTGGCTGGTTTCATATCTTGAAAGATGAAAGCTTTCTCTGCGTATAAAATATTGGTTATGTTTAATGATTAGGTACCATAAAAACTTCTTTGAATGTTTGGTTAGGAAACATTTGGTTATCAATTGCTTTATTATATATATATATATATATATATATATATATATATATATATATGTATGTATGTATGTATGTATGTATGTATGTATGTATATGACATTAGAATATGTCTGAATTGAATCTATATCCAGTTCTAAATATCTTCAAAACATAGTTTGCCTACAAAAATGTCATTCTTACTTTCACCATACTATTTTAATGCAAGCTTTTCTTTCAATTCCAGCCTTTGCAAAACTTAGTTTTATCAATATACTCTCGGCTGTACTATTAACTTCTTCTGTCTCAAGGGGTGGCAAGGAACTACTAGGGCACCAAGGCTTTGTTACAGAACAGAAATATAAGGAAGTTGATCTAAAGCAGCAATAATTTTACAAAGAACTGACATCTCCCAAGAGTTTTTTAGGTTTGAGGATGTGTAATGGCACTGAACTTAAATGGGCTGACTGTATGTGATCAGGGGCATCTCAGTTGAAAAATAACCTGAAAGATAGAAAGGAATCAGATATTTCAAATGAAAACTGGAAAGAAAAATCATTTAGAAGATAGCCTGAATATTTCAGTCTGTAACACTATCTTCACTGGGGAAAGAGTGTAAATGAACCAGTGGATCTTATATCTGAAAGGACTATGTGGAATTGTTCTATAATTCTAAAAGAAAGGGTACTTGGCCTCAATCAAAATAATGGGTTTTAATTGTACATGTAAGGTACATGCAAGAATTAGCTGAACAAAAATAGAGGTATTTGTTTCCCTCAACAGATTTAAAGCTAACACTTTATAAATATTTGCTAAATTGATTTTAGATAAATGTAAACTTTAATGTAACTACAGTCTCAAAATTTTATTTTTCATTTCTGTATGTTCTCATTATTTATTACTATGTTTTACATTTTTAAATATCCCATTACGCCTGTATGAATATCGGTTTGTTTGACAGTATACATGTAAAGTATATTTGCACCTAGGCAGCACTCCTAGGATGGCATTTGGTCTCTGATAAAATGAGTTCTAGTGCATACAAGTTGACTGTCAGCCTCTCAAGTTGCATTTCATTCAGGGCTGATATAGTAAAGTGGGGGGTTAAATTCCTGTGAGATTAGTAAGAAAAACTGCAGTAGAATGATTTAGAAAATGACCAATAAGAATAAGGGAGCAAGCCAGAAAAGGGAGGGAATTTGGAGCAGAGGTCATTTCCTGGCTACATATGAGTTCGTGAGGATGTTGTTCTAATAAATAAATGTTTTTTTTTCTTTATTATCAAAATGTGAGAGGCACTTGTTTGTTTGTTTGTTTGTTTAATGTATATGTTGCTCATCTCCCCAATAAGATAACTGTTTATATATTCATAAATGTACAGGGTTAGAAAGGACTGTGGAGGTCTTCTAGTCCATCCCTTTATGTAAGACACAAATGCTCAGACTACTCCAGATAAATGGCTACCCTATGGTAACATATCTAGTGATAACTCATCATCTAGTAACTCATGACTCCAAGAAGAAGGCTGATCCACTATTTAATAGCTCTCATAGTCAAGAAATTCCTCTTTTAAGTTTTGATTTTCTTCTGTAAAATTTCCATCTATTGGTTCTTGTTTATCCTCAGGTTACAGAAAGTAAATCCATATTCTGTGGCAAGCCTTCAAAAGTATCAGAAAAACACTTTTGGCTTTTGATTCTTTAGTCTTTGATAGCCAGTTCCTTTTATTGCTCTTGGTAGGCTTCAGTTGCCAAGCAGCTTAACCTTTTTGCTGCTCTGCCTTTGAAGCCCTACCATTTCTTTAAATCACCTTTGCATTGGGGCAACATTTTGCTATTGTTGGTGAAAGGAAAACAACTTTATTGTTTTAATCAGAGGGGTGGGGTGGTGTTTTTTGCCTTCTTTCTGTTCACTTGAACTTTCTACTGTATGTGAGAATGGTAATTTAATTCAGACTTCTGCGTCAGTCTTAAGCCAAAGAAACAGATCAAAATCATTTGTTTGGAGAAATACATAATCCATGGCAAAATTGATGCAAAACATTCAGTGCTGCTTGATTTAGTCATGAGTGATTCAGCAATTGTATAATTAAAGATATCAAAGTGGAGCAGGGATTTTCATTTTAGGGCATAGTAGATAGATCTGAAATACATCCCTCTATCTCCAGTTCTGAGTCTCCACTAACACTGTTTAACTGGATCTGGTATGCTACAAAAATATTGTTAGATAATTGAACTAGCTTATTATTTAATGATATCAGTTCTGTCCCAATGCACAATAATCAGTTCCTACAGGTTCAAAAATAAGAAACATACTTTCTTACTTTCTTCCTCCTTTTTGCACTAAGTCCTTTCAAATTGCTGGAAAATTTGGCATAGAACGTTTACATTGTAAGATTTTTGTGTACATTTTGTTCTAAAGCAATAAAGTTAAAGAAACGTATTTGGAAAACCAAAGGATAGTTCTAAAATCAGTGCTGTCATTTCATTGTAATTCAGTACTCTTTGAATTCATATACACATCTAGTTTTCTTAGAAATTGCATTTTAATCTAGCAGCATTTCTACAGTGCTGTAGTCCCAAATAATGCTGAAGACACAAGCTCTTATCACTGAAAGTCACTGTTTAGTTCTATAATCTATAATCTTCAAATTTTATTTGAAGATTCATATTCTGCCATTTATACATGTAAGAAGTGATGTGATGTTAAAACAATAAAAAGGTATCAAGAACAACAATAACATTCAGTTATGATTCTTTCTGTCAAGTATATACTTATAAAAATATAAAAATATACTTTTATCAATACTCTTTAAAGTCAAAAGCTGTCACTATATTCATTTATAGTATAATTCTACAACAATAATTCCATTATTCAATTTATTTACTTTCTTAGTTTTCTTGAATTTTACCAACACCGCAGTCCAGATTACTAGAAATAACTGTCATGAATTCCAAAGGAGACAGTGATAAAAAGTTATTAGCTACTGCTGTGTACCTAATCTCCCATATTTGAACAAGTTGATTTAGAGTCTGAAGACATATGAGTTTTGTGTCTTTCTCAGCTGAATAGACTATATGGATTCATTTTAGATTAGTTGATGGCTTTGTTCTGAAATTGAAATGTATGGTGTCATGGCAATTTGGAAGGCAGGAAGACTATATTATTTATTAAGAGGTAAATACAAAACAAGTGCCTTCTGAATATTTCACTGATAGAATTAAATTTGATAATTTTTAAAAATATCTACTGGGAACTGTTGTAGGATACTGTTTACAATATTTCTTGAGAGTTAATTCTAGAACTGTGATATAGTTGGTTTCATCATGTCCCATATTTTACTGAATGAAATTATTAGATAAATTTTCTTGAAATTCTGGGCTAAATTTGGAATGTACTGGCATAGTTCTATATTCTATATTCTATAGTTAGTTCTATAGTTAGTTCTTCATATCCAAACCCAGATAGATAGTTAATATTTCAAATTTGTCTGAATTAGGGATTAGTTTGAGGAAGAAGGATATAAATGGATTTATTTAAATTATTCTGTATATATTTGATGAATAAATAAATATAAAAAACCCAGTATTTGTGACTGGATTTTGAGCAATTTCTTCCACATGGGGCTGCCAATGAAAATCATTCAGAAACTTCAGCTGGTATGGAAGAATAGTGCTTTGTATAGTGACAGGTTGGTACTGATAAATTACGTCATTGGTTTGGGAAAGACTTTACCAGGATATTTCTCAGCATAGTTCAAGTTGCTGATCATGTTTTATGTCTAGAATTAGAGGCCTGGATATCTAAGGAATCACTGTTCTCAGATTGTTTTCTGCCAGGCAACCAGGATGCACAAACTAATGGTCTCCATATACCAGGAAACATTTGGTAGGGGTGTGTGTGTGATAGTGGGCATTTTCTATGGGAGAGCTTTTCCTATGGAACAACCTGTCTCCCATTGCAAGAATGGCCCTGACTCTTAGGTTTTCCACAAGCTGGCAAAATCCTGCCATTTCTGGAAACTGAAGTCAGTATACTTATTTAATATATTGAAGAAATTGTATGTTACATTTTATTATGTGTTTATTTTTTTATCACACATTTATTATTTTTTATAAATAAGTCAGTAACATTTGCAATACTCTTTCCTATTCCTGTTTTCCCCACAGTAACCTTATGAAGTCGGTTGGCTTGGGCTGAGAAAGTGTGATGTGCCCAAAGTCACCAAGCTGGCTATCAGGTTTAATATGGGATTAGAACTCAATTATAGCTGGTTTCTTTAATCACTAGACCAAACTGTTACTATTATATGGTTAGGCTTTTTAAAAGATAATGATAGCATCCAAGATAGAGCTTTAGGATTATGGTGAGAAAAGTAAAGAAAATTTCCATGCATCATAGTGCATGTCTAAATAAATAAAGTTGGGGCAGGCTAGTTGGCTTATAAATTTGCACTCCATGCAAAATGACTGGGAAAGCATTTAAGGGGAGGTTCTTAATTACTTAGCTGTCTTTCATTTTCAAGATATCAATAATAATGAAGATACACATCTTCACATAAGTTTAATCAACAATGGCTTGTTGATAGTTCAGATCTAAAGTGATTCAAAATGTCACATCCACAGAATTATTTGGAGCTCAATTTTATCTTTTTTTTTTTTTTTTTTTTGTAATTTAGTTATATACTGGTCCAGTACGTTCCTTGCTAGATTTTGGCTGCACACAATGTGCAGATGCCTCTATAGTCTCTACATGGATCACATTTTTAAAGCATTGGGTAAACACATGATGAATCATTTTGAATTTAGAGAGTAGTCATGCTTGCCTACACAAGAGTGGAGGAGTGGAGCAGATGGTCAGTGTTAACATATGATGCATGCTCTCAGACCTTAAAATAGGCAGTGCATGCATTGTGTTTTTCAATAGCATGATATCTTTTGTTTATCTGATACAAATCTTTTTAAAAAACAGCAAGAGGAGAAAGAATGCTGCGTCCTAGGCTCCCCTTATTTTCAGTTCAGCCTGATGACTCAAATGAAACACACATCCTTGCTTGTTGTAATTCCATGCTTTTACTGCACTTTTTACATGTTTATAGTATGATAGTTCCAGCTATTTATCTCAATTGGAACAAAACATAGCAATTATTAGCAAAATTCTAATTATGGTAACAATAAAAAGTAGGGCAAGAAGTCCTAGTTAGACAATAGCTATAGCCAGAAGAACTAAAGAACCTAGAAGACAACATGGAAAAGTTTTATTATCAGCAGGTACTTAAAAACAAGAAATTATTTACTATAGTTTCCATATGAAAAGTAGTCATGGCCATATCCAACAGAATCAGTTTCAATACATCATTACTAGTGGTCAGTTGTAATTCTTCCCAAATTTGTCTGAAACATAATTTTTTGTTTTGTTTTGGTTCAGGTTTATGCATAGCATTGCAAAAATGAAAACTTTAACAGCTACATGATTTTATATGAATGGGCATTCTCCAAAACAGGTTACGTGATATGTAAATAAGAAAAGAAAAAAAAAAACATTTTTTAATAGACTTAAAGATAAACTTTCTTTTAAAAAAACAGGGACTGAAATGCTGCATGATTTATTCATACCTGCTCAAAGTTCAACAAAGAAAAGGGCTTTTTTTTATTACACTGGACACTTAATTATAGTCTTTCTAATTAAAAAAATGGGACATTCATTTAAGCCTCTTGTTATTTTTTCACACAACAGTAGATGGCGGAATGAGATCATCATCTGAGAAAAGAAGTCAACCCAGAAATGAACATTCCTATAAATCTTTAAAATGAAATAAATAACATACTTCATTAAAATTAACTTTATTAGTCTGTTTTAAAAAATAGAATGGAAAAGGTGAAATCGTAAGTAACATTAACTCTCTTTTTAAAATCTCTACAAGCATTAACAAATTTGATATCTGTAAATTTCATGGAATTTAGAAAAGGAATTGGTTAACATAAATTTACAAAAGATACAAGACTGGAACTCCAAAAGCTCATTTTTTTCATCAGTATAGAATAGACATAACTTCCTAGATTGTCACCAAAATCTCATAAGAAATTTTGTTTCTTAAATTTTAATAAATTAGTGTCTTTATATCATACAGGTAAAACACACCGCAGAAGATAAAGGTGGGTTGGGGGGCAGGAAAGCATCTGCCAGAATCCTGACATTTCTCTCTTATCTCAGTTAATGGAAGCTAAAGATTGTTGAATTTATTTTGCAGTGTCACTGAGCTTTATTTCTACAGACTGGTTTCTATAGTACATCTTTATTTTAATGCAGTATAAGATGATTTTTCAGTATTCTTCAAAAAAAAATTCTTCTCCAAAAGAAAACACCGAATAATTCTCACTATAAAAATTGACTTCAGGTTCACTTAAGAAGAAGAAAGGTCAGGGATATTTTTTGGGAGTTAAAAACCAAACAAAATGCAGTCACTATGATAGAATTTCAAAACTGAAAATATGATCCCACTCCAATTTCCTTCCTCCATACACAAGTTGTTCTGTACTGTACTGTGTCAAAGTTTCGGTTTCATCCTCTAAAATACTGTTAATCTGAATCCAGCTGGATAGGATTGGAAACCAGTTTATTGAACCAATAAAAATATGCCACAGAATTCAGAGACCAGTGGAAGAATATGAGGGAAGATAGCTTCTGCAGAGAAGGGACATTCCATTTCTCTTATTATGTATAGTCAATGAAAAGCCAATACAAAAAATTCAGAAGAGGAAAGACATGGTTCAACTCTCACATTCTAATCTATTTCTTAGATAGGAATTATTTTGTTGTAGCCCTTTAATTTACAAAATCAAATAATTTGCTTTAAATTGCAATTTTTAAAGTGGGATAGAAGCATCAACTTAAAAAAATGGTAATGAGTTTATCATACTCCTACTGAGTCTTTTCCCAAACCTTTAGTCTAGAGTGCCATTGATTAGAGGTGTTACCCTAATCTTTCAGTATTCTTTTGGCGCTGAGAAGCATAATTGTTTGATCTGGAGAAGATCCTACGTTCAGCCTAACCCAGTGTTAGGTAAGACTGGGAACTACAAGGAACATGACTACAAGAGTTTAATTTGATTTTCAGTGCTGAGTTAAGATGGACCCCTGGTCTGTTCTGGATGTAGCACTTCTTCTTTCCTTCTTCTTTTTTTAAAGAGCTGCACACAGTCACATAGAGAAATGAATTAAACAATTTCTCACTGAAGCCAAACCATTTCCACTCTGTTAGACTGGCATATATATCACTGACTTCTGGAAGAAAAAGCTGTATTTATGCAGGGCATGGTTTTTGGTACAATAGTATTTTTTTTTTATTTTTAAGCAAAAAAAATCTAGCACATTTTTATATTTCTCTCAGTAACAGTTAACTCTGTTCAGATATAAAAAATTTTATTCTGGCACAGAAGTACTTCCCTGGATCTGACTTCAATATTCAGGCTCAATGAAACCAATCTTAATCACCCCTTTTCTAACAGGAATAGGTATTTAATGCTTGCATTTACCTACCAGCAATCTTTCCTGAAACCCCTTAGAGACAGAGATTTGGCATGTGGTCAGGGAGGATCAGACATAATTAGCCCTCCCAAAAAGGTAGGGCGAAACATTTTCTTTTCACTCAGCAGATGTTGAAATTCTGGGAGTAGGCATGATATCTGGAAAATAAAGCTATCACATGGACCACATTGACTGCTACTGGGTCTCCTAAACTGATATTTACGGGGGGTGGGGGGGTGGGGGGGTCAGATGCTGAAATTCATACTGGCAATCTTACGAACAGCTGCAGGGAAGCTCTTCAGGGCCATTGTAATGAAACCAGAAGAGCATAACTGAAAGGTTTTGGGTGATCCACTGCATGTCATTTTGCATTCCAAAAGTTAGGGTTGGGAATGGGACAAGGCCTCCTAGAGATAAGCAATTCTGATTCCAAAGTTTAAAATTATTTTAAAATCCTAAGAAATTATGTCATTAAAAATTTGGCAGTTTTGCAGTTGAATTTTGGCTGCATGATTTTAAGATGTTGAAAGGCCACAACAATATCCTAAATCAATGTCCCATGAAGAGCTTGATTAAGATTCGTTCAATCTATCCACCATAATATCTGCATAGCTAATTCAATCTGGTAGGGTTAGTGTACTCTGGGTTCCTTAAATAAAGGAATCCCATCTATCAGAATCCTGCAAGCAGAAATGCTCTGTATCTGTTTTCTGGAATGAGGTTTCCCTCTGAGGTTCAGAGGGACCCCTACGCCTATTGGTGTTCCAAAGTACTTGAATAGCTGGTTCTTCTCCCAGGACTTTAATAACATTAAATTGAACTTCTTTGGGTTGTGTAGGTTACTTTTTTTTTTTCATTCCTGTCCGGGTTCTTCTATTTTTTTCTACCTTTTATTCTTCATATTTGTTTCTTGTTTCTTGTATTTTTTTAAAGAAGGGTTTTACTAAAGTTCCTTGGAGACAAGCTGCACAAAAAATAAAGAAACAAATAAATAATGTGGTTAACTTCAATGCATTTAAAGAGAGGATTGCCACTTGTTTTTTTACCACAGGTAATAAATTGTCTTAGTCTGAACTTGGCACCAAACTGTTACAAGGAAAAATACCTAACTATATGTACTTATGTATTTGTGCCTATGTAGGAGTTAAATTCTGGAATGCATCATGTCCCTCCCCCCTGGCTTCTCCTTACCTTTTGCTCCGCCTCCTGTATATATAAGCTGATGTTTCTGCCAGAGCTCTTCTCTTGTATGATGATCTCCTGTGGTAGAAAACATGTAAATAAAACAGTGTTGATCTTTCATACCTTGTCTACTGATTATTGGGCCTATAAATAAAAGAAGAAAAATAAGCAACAAGTAGTAGAAAATGGTTGGAAGGCCCAATCAACCAAAAGATGCAAGAGACGCCAATTCTAATTGAGGTAAAAAGAAGACCTATCACCAGATCCCTTCATAAAAGAATGGCAGCTCAATTAACTTCCACAGAAACCACACCAAAAGAAAAGGCAGAGAAAGACAGGCATTTCCTTAATACAGATAACATGCCAGAAGTTAAGAAATCACAGAACGAAAATGAATATACTCCCTCAGTCATCAAAAAAGGAGAAGATACTAAAAAGAAAATAATTGAATTAATAGAAGCAGCTCCAAATAATCCTAACCTGTTCGCGAAACTCTGCAGTATCATAAAAGACCATGGAGCAGCGACAGATGTGGAGGAGACAGAATACTGTCAGGATGAAGAAAGTACAGCCGGAGAGTCAAGCACTAACTGTGTGGTTGCCGATGAAGCCGGTGACATTTTCATGGTTGCCATCTTTGAAAACAACACCATTAAAGATGGCCGACCAATGACCAATAAGACTTCAAGATTTAAATCTCAAAGTGGGAAACGGGACTCACGAACTAAGCTACAATCCTACACCTAAAACTAATAAAGAACAACTGATAAACTATTCCTCTAGCCCGCTTTCTGAGATAGAGATAAATAATGCCATGCAGGTACTGACCACAGCATTCGAAAAAAAACTTAAATTACCGGGTCCACAACCTGACAACCTAGAGGAACGCATTGAACCTGTATACTACCCAAATACAACTAAACTAAGCTACCTAGAAGAAGAGACTGCCATCTGTGAAAGGAGATACAGACCGCCCCCAGCTGAAAACTACTACCCAACCCAGGATTATTTGGAGCTGCTTCTATTAATTCAATTATTTTCTTTTTAGTATCTTCTTCTTTTTTGATGACTGAGGGAGTATACTAGAACCAGCCAAGAAAATATAAAGAAAGAGTCATACTTACCAGTGAGAAGAGAACGCTTGTGCAGTCTGTGTATCCATATGACAATCCGAAATGGACCCTGCTTCCCGGCCAGACGGCGGAGTGAGATCGCCGGACCTTCCAAGAGGGCCAGGGAGATCATTGAGGCTACAAAGACACCCCGACAATCCAGACGACTTCCCAGGTGACTGCCAACCTTCTGGAGCCCACCAAGACAAAGGCGAGGGGTCAGCATGTCGGCTGGGGCCTTCAGACAAGACCCGCAAGCACAGGAACCTTCTCCGGTGACTGCAAGCCAAAAATAGATTGTAACTGAGCATGCTCAGTTACCATCTATAAGAAAAAAGGAGAGAACATAGAGATAAATCAGTACAGACATACACCTACTATCCCAATGCCATATTGTGAGTACACTAATGACCTAGACCATGGACAGCAACAGATAGTAAGTAGCTTTTCACACCACTCAGGGGTTTTACCAACAGAACACATAAAATTAAAATTAGATGGAACTAATTTGTTAGAATGGAGTCAGCAACTCCAAGTTATATATTTAAGAGAAAATATGTTATTTCTAATTAACAATCCTCCCAGCAAACCCTGGGCAGTTGAATTGGACTGCATACATCATAATGCTTACTATATTCTTATTGCCACTATATCACCTAGCATATATCCTAGTATTGACCACCATCTGACAGTTTCTGAAATATTTCAAAAATTATTTAATTTATTTCACAGCAAGAGTGTTGCCTCAACAACAAGAATATCCAGGGAATTTTACTCTGCTAGGTTAAAAAGTGGAACAACCATGAGTGAACATATATTGAATTTAAATGCCACTAGGGCTGATCTTATCAAAAGAGGAGAAAACATTTCTGAAAGCAGCATGAAGAGCATAATAATTCACTGGATTCCCATTGGGATAACTATATAACTTTATTAGATAATCTCAGTTTAGAGCATATCACCTTGGAAATCCTAACTAGCAAACTCATAGCGGAAGATAATCTAAGGAGGGAGCGCTCCATGAGTCACAGGGAAAATAGAAACACAAAGAGGGTAGAGTTCCAAAGCAGGAGTAGATATGCACCAGAGTGTCACACATGCAGTTCCAAGAACCATTATAAAAGAGACTGCCCAAAAAATAATAGAGATAGGGATTACTCATACCACAGGGAAAGATCAGGTAGGAAAATTAATCTATCAGACAGACATTCTCCGGATTATAGATATAAATGTAGGGAATCCCCCAATCCAAAAGATAAAAGAAGATACAGAGATGATTCTAGAGAGAATAAATATAGTTCACTGTTTGGGTTAGGAGACAACGAAAACTCTAAGACAGAGTCGAATAATACAGGGCTCATTGATTCTGGGGCTACAAATCACACCACTTATGATAAAAAACGCCTTAGCAACTTCACTGAAAAGAATTACTATGTCAAAGTGGCTAACCAAAATAGAGTTCTAGTGAAAGGAATAGGCACCACTTACATTAGAGGCTTAAGAAAAATAGAGGGGGTACTTTTTATACCCGAAATCCCACATAATATATTAGCTACACATAAATTAAGTGAGGAAAAAGGGATAGAAATCACATTCAAAAATGGAAAAGTGTATATAACCAAAGACAAAAGGAACATAGGCAAAACAATTACCAAAGGGAGATTAACATACTTTCTATCTGAAGGTGATGAATTAACACGTGCAATCACAGAATTAGAAAACAAAGAAAATAAAACTGACACACAAAAGAAAATTGAGAATGACATGAGTGAAGGTCATACAAATGATAACACTGCCAACAAGAAGATGTCATGTGGCAAAGCAATGCACGATGAATGTGCCCATTTACTCCACAGGAAACTGGGGCATGCTAGTTTCCCCATTATCCAGAAAATGTTAGAATGTTCTGATGATGTTAAAGTAAAAAGTTGCAAAAATTACTTAGAGTGCTCTGTGTGCAAATCTTCAAAAATTAAAAACAAACCTAGACCTAGAAAAGCCACTCGCACCACACATTCAATCTTCCAACTAGTGCATATAGACCTAGTTGGTCCCATGAAACCATAAATTAAATACAGAAAAAGATATTTCTTAACTATAGTAGATGACTTCAGCAGGTTTGGATTTGTATACACACTCAACCATAAAAGTGAAGTATTTAAGAAATTCAAAGAATTTCACAAAAGAATAGAAATGCAACATAACATAAAAATCAAACAAATAATGACAGACAGAGGGTCAGAATTTTTATCAAAGGAATTCTCCAATTGGCTAAAATTATAGGGGATCATACATTTCAAATCCTGTCCTTTTTCAGCATTCCATAATGGGGTCGTAGAGAGAAAGAACGGTTTGTTGCAAACCATGGTTAGATGTATACTGGAGGATGCAGGTTTAGGACAAATCTTCTGGGCTGAAGTACTCACATATTCAAATTACACCATAAACAGGTTATGGTCCAGCATGATTGGTAAAACACCATACGAGGTCATGTACAGCAGAAAACCCAAAATTGGTCACCTACATATTTTTGGAGTTACCGCAGATGTTTATGTCCCAAAACAATTAAGGCATAAAGGTGAGAAAGTATCAAAAAGATTAAGATTTATGGGGTATGAATCAGGGACTAAAGGATACCGATTCATAGACAGAAATAATAAATTCATCATTTCCAGGTCAGCTGTATTTCATGAACATGCAAATTGGTCCAAAATGATTTAATGATTTGTGCCCCATAACAGAGAACACAACAGACACACATAGAGAACACATACCATATGCAACTAAACCCAATACACAAAAAATAAACAAACCCAGATATCAAGAGATAACAACTAGAGAATGGAAAAAGAATCATACTGTCATACAAGTAGACAGACTAATAGAGAAAGAAGCTAAATACATGCATGATACGGAGTTACCCCCCAATAGACCCATCAGATGTAATAGAAATAAAATGCCCAAAAGGTTAGAAGACTACATAATATCCATTAATGCCAACAAAACAACACCTAACACATATGAAGAAATATTAAAATTACCACAGGAAGAGCGGGCCAAATGGGAACAAGCAATAAAGAAAGAGATGGATAGTTTAAAGGAATTGAACGTATACACTCCTGCAGAACCACCAGCGGGTAAGACACCCATTGGAACAAAATGGGTATTTAAAATTAAAGAATTAGAAGACGGTAAATTCTTATACAAAGACAGATTAGTTGCCCTAGGATATACGCAGACGTTCCCTGATGATTATGTAGATAAATATTCACCCTCTATTAGATCAGAGAGTGTCAAGAGTGCACTGGTAATAGCCAATTCTAAATCTATATGTATATCAGTTTGATGTTCAAACAGCATATTTACGCACCAACCTTGACAAAGAAATCTATGTGAGAGCTCCCCTAGGTAAAGATACACAAAAAGGGGAAATATGATTATTAAATAAAAGTCTATACGGATTAAAACTATCTGGAAAACATTGGTACGAATGCTTAGCAAAGACACTTGAAGACATAAGCTTCTCAGCTATGTCAGCAGATCTATGCTTCTTCATTAGAAAAACAAACTATTCTATAGAGTACATACTTATCTATGTAGATGACATTTTATATTTTGGCCAACACAAGCATAGGTGTGATGAATTCGCAGAAAAACTGAGCAAACATTTCACTTTGAAAACCTTGGGGAAAGTGAATAAATATCAGGGTGTTCAGATTGACAAGACAAGAGGAGATTTTAAATTATCTCAAAAAGAAAAAATATTAGAACTTTTACAAAGATGCAATATGATGAACTCTAAACCATGTGAGACTCCTATGCAAACAGACTTTATAAAAAACATGAACAATGAAGGTGAACCATTTAAAAACAACACCCTGTACAGATCTGTCATTGGCTCATTACTATATATGTCCAATTGGACAAGACCGGACATTACTCTCGCTGTTAATCTTTTGTCTAGACACGTAAGCAACCCAAATTCTTACCATTGGGAAAGGATAAAAAGAATCCTTAGGTATCTTAAATTTAGTGCTCATGCTTGCTTACATTTAAAACCTGTCCATTCAGAAAGACCAATCTTAACGTGTTATGCAGATGCCGTTGGGCTGGGGACACAAAAAGTAGAAAAAGTACTTCAGGGTATGTTTTTCTCATAAATGATTGTCCTGTACACTGGTACACTGGTAAGCAGAAATTGATTGCAACCTCTACTGCGGAAGCCAAATATGTTTGTCTTTCAAAAACTGCTAACAATTTAATATGGTTCGATGACCTCTTATCCAATATCTGGACCGAATCCAATTATCCAATAACCATCCATAAGGATAATAAAGCTGCCATAGATATATTGACATCTGAAGCAATAGGTCAGAGGTCACAACATATTGATATTAAATATAAACATGACAACTATCCATTAAACTATCCATTAAACTATTCATTAAAGCCACACATTGTGATACTCATGAACAAGTTGCAGATATATTAACAAAACCTTTACCAACTAATCAACATGCTTATTTGTCTTCAAAATTAAATGTATATATATAAAATTAAAAATTCATTTAACCGTTAGGTATTTTAGAGGGGGATTTGTTACAGGGAAAAATACTTAACTATATGTACTTATGTATTTGTGCCTATGTAGGAGTTAAATTCTGGAATGCATCATGTCCCTCCCCCCTGACTCCTCCTTACCTTTTGCTCCGCCTCCTGTATATATAAGCTGATGTTCCTGTCAGAGCTCTTCTCTTGTCTCCTGTGGTAGAAAACATGTAAATAAAACAGTGTTGATCTTTCATACCTTGTCTACTGATTATTGGGCCTATAAATAAAAGAAGAAAAATAAGCAACAATCACAGAATCCAAAGGTAAGTGAAGATATGTTGAAATGCTAAGTTAAAAGAGATACTAATTTCCTGGGCAGATCAGTTTTCTTCAGGCATTTAAAATTCTATTCAGAGGAAAGATGGTAAAACTCTGAGACTGTGTCTTGCCAAATGTTATTACAGTTTGTTAGATTTTTGCTGTCAACAAGACAGAAATCTACTTTATAAGTAGATTTTTTAAAAACAAGAACAAAGCTACTAACGATCTAGGTGTGTGGTGAAACTGATGACAATATGAAACATAATTGTCTCTGTTATAGTATGTAGTATGGTTATTTGAATCAGCTTCATGAATTAGTATTTGAGTCTTTTGGGATAGGGCCACAATGTTGGTTTGGCACAAGACACCACAACCTCCTCTGAAACGTTAGGTTGTAGATCAGCCTTTTCAACATGGTGCTCTCTGGATATGTTGAGAGTAAAATTTCTAAAATATCTAAATGGGGAAACCTCGTCATTGATTAGTTTGAAGACAAACAGTACAGAAACAATACATCTGCATGTAAGTATTTTCAATTCCGCCTTTCATTGGAACCCATTTCAAGCAGAAATTTTTAGACCATTGCTTCCCAGTTTTTTCCCTTCATTACCTAAAACAACATTAGAAAGTCCTTATTTAAATGGTCCTGTTGTCTTTGAGTAATGGGTTCATGTATTGTTAGCCAAAGAAAAACATCATTTACGAAATTATGGATAATTTATCCAGGTTTGGGAAGCAATGTGTTAGACACTGAAAATCATATTTCAGTACAAAAGAATATAGAGAATATTAGGCAAACATAATGATTAAAAAAATAGTTATAACTGAATAATTACACACACACACCTACTCAAAAGAATGTACTACTGAGTTGAATGATTTCATTTCCAAAAAAGTATGTAGTCCCAAAGGTCCATATTTACAACAATAATTTTCACACACAAGCAGAGTGTGTTTAATTCCCATTATAAAGAAAACTTTTGATAACACCAGTTTGTATGTATCTCTATCTCATTGCTCTCAGCAACGTTTCTCTGTGCACTTTACTCTGCTCATTGTTACACAACAACAATATCCTTAACACATCTGATATTCTTTAAGGAATGTCCATGTGTTCCTTTCCAGAGATATAGCTTATTGCAGATATAGTGATTTATAATTTGAGTGAGTCCATAAGGACTCAAAGCAGACTCAAAAGCTTAGCTTTCATAAATCAGGAAATAAATTTGAGATAACAAAAAACACAGTGGATTGATTGTGATCAATATGAATTTAGCACACAAAATAATTATTTCATAAAAAACAGAGTCTATGCAGGTATTCAGGTTACAGATGAATACCAGCATAGACTGTTTTTTGTAAAATAATTTTGTGAGCAAGAGTTATATCAATCACAATCAATCCATTATGTTTTTTGTTCTGTCAACATTTATTTCCCTGATTTATAAAAGTACATATATTTTAACCTCCAAAGTTTCTCACAAAAATCATGCAGAGAGGAAATTTAGGAAATACATTCAGAAGGCACTCAATTTGGAGAAGTCTTTATATCAGCAAAAGCATAAAATAATGTTGGTCATTAATAAATAGTCAATATATGAATCTATCTATCTATCTATCTATCTATCTATCTATCTATCTATCTATCTATCTATCTATCTATCTATCTATCTATCTATCATCTATCTATCCTATCTCAATATATACCTAGCAATTGGAAACAGAAATATTGGGGAAATTATTCCTTCCTACTTTACTTGCAAATATCTGCATAGATCTCTGCAATATTTTCAAATAAGAGAGTCCAATTGAACTCAGAAGCAGTTCTATATACAGTGATAAGAGCAGATTCAGCACTGTGGCTGAGCTGAACAGAAGCAATGCAGCTTGCCACTCATACTTTTATCAAAACATCTGCTACTGTGATGAAGTGGAAGCCATTTATTGAGAATGTGAGTTTTCTATATGATCACTAGATGGAATTTATGGATGGTATTTATGGTTCTATTGAACTATCAGATTTGCATTAAATTATGCATTTCCTTCTCATGGAAGGAAGACCTAATAATAGAACATGATGAGTCTTATGGGTGTCAAATTATTTTAATTATCATGATATGCTTCCACGCCCTCCCATTTTTGGGTGTATGTGTCTTACAATGAGTTCTCTCATTTCAAAGCAAACATTTGAAAACTTTTTCAGTTTATAGTTAGCTAAAATACTGCTTTGTTCTTTGTTCAAGGCCATTGCTTCTTATAACTATAGGGTCTAAATTTCTGATGTAAATCTTTTCTAAAATATGAGCATCTGCAAGAGTGAACAAGGTAGAGCAAATGACATCATCACACAAATAACAATATCTACACAGTGTCATAATGCTGTACACTATTCCATTGTGGTTTATATCAGATATTTATGTCTGGTGCTAAAGTTATTTCATATGCAAAGAACGCTAAAATACAATAAATCATTACTGCTAATTTTGGTTGAGCCATTTTAAGACTAGCCAAGTTGAAATAATACCTGCAACAACTATGAAGCAAGTTTTCATTCTTTTCCTATATGTGACTTTTGCAGCCATATAATAATTTATCATGATATCAGTGCTTTACCATCATTATTCTTCTTTCTCTGTTTATTCTTTTAAGTTAAACTAGTATTCCAGCTGCTGCGGTAGTTTATAAAGTAGAATAGCACACGACAAGTGATGGCTTGCTTAGCTATTTTCCCACAGGATTATGGTCACATTTGGATTTCTGCCCTTTTCTCTCTCAAAGGACTAATCAGCATCTTACTTCTTTCTGAACAAGTCAAAGCAGCTACAGTATAAATAGGGTTGTGTAATTCAGATTTGTAACACTGCAGGTGGTCCCAAATCCTTTCTGTGGCCTCTGAAGTCCCTCCGATTTCTTTCACTGAAAGTAACAGAATGGTCTCCCGCTCTTTTGACATGGAAGATATGACATTAACACAATAAGCCCCAAAACAGGTTTATTATAATTTAAAAAATAAATAAGGCCCCAAACCTTGTGATTTCATTCTGATCAAATTGTTAATTCCCATGGATAACTGTGTCCACAGTGACTTTAATTTTCAAAGCAGGGCATATTAACATTAATTTTTGTTCCACCACTATATTTGAGATTCTCCCCATATTGATGCTTCCTGACAGAATCTGTCTAAAGACCCCTTCATAATTAAATCTTTGGCTGTTGTACTATAATAGCAATAGTAACGACACTTAGACTTATATACTGCTCCAAAGTGGTTTATAGCAGTCTCTGAGCTGTTTACAAATATCAACATGTTGCCCCCAACAATCTGATTTTTAGTTCACTGATCTCAGGATGGAAGGCTGACTCAACCTTGAGCTAGTCAGGATCAAAGTGCTAGCAGACTTCCTGTGAACATGGCTGATAACTGACACACCCAGAGATATTTTTTTCTATGGATTGCTTTTTTTCCAGCTTACTAACAGAAGGAACCTTCCTTTCCTTATTCAACCTCATACTCTTTCTTTCTCTCTTTTCCTTCCTGTTTCCCATTATTTTAATTTTCTTTGTATTTTTATTCTGATAAACTAATAAAATTTTCAAATTAAAAAAAAGGATCAAATTCCTGGCAATGGGCAGAGTTAGCCTGCAATACTACTAATAGCAAAAGCACTTAGACTTATATACTTTACAGTACTTTACAGCCCTCTAAGCAGTTTACAAAGACAGCATATTTCCCCCAACAATCTGAATCCTCATTTTACCCACCTTGGAAGGATGGAAGGATGAGTCAACCTTGAGCCTGGTGAGATTTGAACTACCGAACTGCAGCCAGCAGTCAGCAGAAGTAGCTTGCAGTACTGTATTCTAACCACTGCACTACGACAGCTCATAATCATTGAGCCACCATGGTTTCTACTTGCTTTTTTTCTTCTTGTATGTTTGCCACCTGAATATCATGGTGGTCCATGATACCTCAATGATAAACTAACCACTGAGATATGTACATAATCAAGAAAATGATTGAGAGTTTATATTTGTAAGTGTGTTCTGGAAATCTGAGATACTGTAAGAATTATTCTATTTATTGTCTTTAGTCTGAAAGAAACAAGAAAGATGCCAAGAGTTCTTTCTGTCTTTCTCATTGCTATCTAGTCAGTCTAGTAAAAACCCTATTCTGACTATTGCAGGATAACACAGCATCATAAACAGAGCTATCAAACTTGTCAAGCAGCTTCTGTGGCTGTCAGAGCAATGATGTTAAAGGGAAAAAAAAACCCTTCAGAACCCCCCCCCCCTCCGCTGCCACAAAAGCTGTCAAGCAAGTAACTGTTGAAACACAGCATTTTTGTGCATGTGCTTTTGAAGCAGTTTAAGTAATAAATATAGCAAAATAATTACCTGGGAAAATAACAACTCAATTTCTCTTGATACTGGTATATATTTAAAAAAGAATTGTGATTCTTCAAAACAGCTTTTGAAAACTTGAGAAAATAATTACAGCTAGGTGAGAGCAGAAATTTCATATCAGGACATGGGGGGGGGGATACCTGCAGGTATCCCAATCTGCATGGTTACCTGAAGATCCCTGCAGAGTCAACCTTAGATGCTGCAGCTAATTACCTGGAAAAAGGTGTGATGTGGATGACTCACCTCTCATCTCAGTAGCATTCAGTCTCACTGCTGCCAAATTAAAAAAGAAACAAACACAGTTGTGCCAAAGAAATAGAGATAAAGTCAGAGTCTCAAGATGGTTGAAATCTCCGTTGTATCTCTCTGAGGAGCTGTATTAATTTACAGTGCTGTGCTACTGACTAAAAGAATTGTGAAAAATAAAAGTTACTTCTTTAGACTTAGGACATCTAGGCACTACAAAAGTGATAAATTTCCTGAGCCTGTGGCCAACACCTAGTTCATTTATCTAATAATAGCATGGTGACATAAACTAAGCATAGAGAATAGATTATAGAATTCTCTGACTCAGTTTAGGAAACTGTAAAGAAAATAAGAAAGATGATTACACATTAGCTAATTTAACACAACACTACTGTTGTACTTAAAGTCTCTTTATTTATTGGAGTACTTATTATCTCTGGATCCAAAAGGACCAATTGACTGGGCACTTGATCACTGCCCTGACACTTGGCAAAACAATAGCCTGGATTAATCCATTTCTATACATTTGCAAAATATGTTGAAATAAAACGATGCTATAGAGCACTGCACAGCAGAACAACTAGACACAAGAACAGTTTTTTCCCGAATGCCATCATTCTGCTAAACAAATAATTCCCTCAACACTGTCAAAATAGTTACTAAGTCTGCATTACTATTAACCTTCTCATTGTTCCCACCACCCATCTCCTTCCACTTATGACTGTATGACTGTAACCTTGTTGCTGGTATCCTTAAATTTTATATTGACTATTTCCCTATGACTATCATTAAGTGTTGTACCTTATGATTCTTGACAAATGTATCTTTTCTTTTATGTACACCGAGAGCATATGCACCAAGACAAATTCCTTGTATGTCCAATCACACTTGGCTAATAAAAAATTCTATTCTGTTCTGTTCTGTTCTGTTCTATTTGAAAAGCAACCAAAATTCAAAGCATATCAAAGTTAAAACTAACCAAGTTTAACAAGTTATGTGTAGGTAACCACTAGAACTTTAATTTACTTGGTTAAGCATGTTGTGCAAGTCCAGCCAGGATGATATCTAATTCAGAATCAAAGGTAATAGGAGAAAAGTAGAAGTTAGAAGTTATGTTCATCACATGAAACACAGCTTCTTCCATCCACTTTAGTGAATCTGAGCTAAACTGGATCATCTAATGCCAGTAGAGCAATGGTGCTATTCTGGTCCAGTGAATTAATCAGTGCTGGACTCCTTATAAGTAACATATACCAGTTCTGAGTTAATCACATATTAGATGAATAGTCTTGGTGAACTGGTTCATATATAAAATTACCTGAATAAGTTGCTTGCAACTTTCCACCATTTTGCTCTGTGCTTTAAAATACAGCATTCTGTGAACGACAGCGGGTGGTTGGATATTTTGGCTCTGAGTAAGCATATTCTCTAACTTAGTGATATGCAACTTTGGAAGATAAAACACACACCTCCACCATCAATCCCAACCACCTCTGATCCACTGGCAACTTCAAAATAAAGATACAAAGAAACCACTTAAACTTTTTCTGCTGGCATTGATACCTGGACTGCAATTGATTAAGTGCCTCTTTCCATAGAACTGCAGTTATTAAAAATAATAACAAAACACACAGAGGAAGAGGATAAAATGTGGAAGGAAAAATAATAATAAAAAACTTTTTTCCCCTAGATTTTGAACCAGCAACAATAGATTTAAAGTACAAGGTACTGACAGTGCTAGTGCAATAGTCCAGCTAAAGCAAAGATTTAAGAAGGGCTAGAACTAATGGTAATCAAGCAGTGATTTATTTGAAGGGAGAATTTTTCTTTGGAAAGTAACAAATATGTTACTGATCAACAAACTAGAATGGACTAGCCCAAATGGACAGAAGTGCTCAAGGCAAATCTAACACTTTAGATTTAGAAGCAGAGCTGAGAACTGAACCCTGAGGTCACTTGGAAGATTAACACAGGACAAAATTATCTGTTTCTGCCTTCCGGAAACCATTGTTTGTTTGTTCTGATGAAAGAGCAACCAGGCAGTGCAGATAAGCCCATAGCCTAGCATGAGCTCATGTTTAAAACTTGTCTGCAGGGAAAAAATTTTTTTGTATTGTAAAACTTTTTCAATAAAAAAAAAAACTTGTCTGCAGGGGATGTATACACTTTTGGCAAGGAACACTGCAATAAAGTAGCTACCTTTAATTTCTTTTCTTACGCTTATTGTACAGTGGATATTACCAAATTCAAGTGTTCTTGTATTTCTGGAGTTGATTCAATTTAGAATTAAAATTGGTCTACTCATGCACTTTCTGTAAATATCTCATCCTTCCCCCAGCTGTATTTTCCTTTCTTATCAGCTGGTTATGCTCTACGGATGCTGCAGCTCAATTAGCTATCTTGTCCCAAATTCAGGAATTTTTGCTGGATTATCTTTTTAATTACTTGCTATAGGTCATCCCCGGAAATCAGCATTTCCATGTTAAACTTTTGTAATTGATAATTTGTACTGTTTAGCTTTGTTCTTTCTGGGTTGTTGTTTCTGTGAAGCAGTTGTTTTTAGATTTTAGCTCTGTATTTAGATATTCTGCTGAGTCAATCCTTTATCAGCCAAGCTGTCTGAGTAGCAAACACCATTGTTAGCTACAAAATGTGTTATCTGAGCCTTGTGTCTTGGTAGAGTTTTAAAGTGCGTATCTTGTCTAAAGGACTTCTACAAAGAGAAGGGACTCAACCTATTCTCTAAAACACCTTTGAAGAGCAGGACCAGATGTAAAAGTTGGAATCTTATCAAAGACAGATCCCATTTAGAATTAAGGAAAAATTTCCTGACATAGAAGATAGTTAATTAGTGGAATGGCTCGTCTCTCAAAGTTGTGGGTGCACCATCACTGGAAGTTTTAAAGAAGAGATTGGACAGCCATTTGTCTGGAATGGTATAGGGTCTCCTCCTGGAATAAGGCATTGGACTAGAAGACCTCCAAGGTCCCTTCCAACTCTCTTATACTGCTATTGTTAGTGCAGGGTTCTGATCAGTGAGAGCTAATTGGCATTCAAAGTTGAATTAGAATTAAAGGGAAATATATTTATCTGATCAGCATCATTATATAGGATATGTTGAAGGAAAGTATTTCAATGCATACCCCTGAAGGATCATGACTGTAGAAAGTTATTGTGAGAATGGACAGCAGAAGCTTTTACTGTTACAGTTATTTTTCTTCTAAAAGTGCCAGCAAAGTCCCTCCTTTTTCCTCTCTCCCTCATTAATATGAATGAGCAGGAAATTAATTTTATTTATTTACTGGTAATATATGTGGTTGCCTACTTGCAAGAGAGTCTGCACAGTTAAAACATTAACCTACAAATAGTAATTTTAAAAAGTAAGGAAATATGACATAAAAGAACATACAAAAACCTGTAACATCAGGGTCAAAATTCATTGTGCACATGCTGTTTTCAAGTAGCATCCTGGTTCAATGTTCAAAGGAAGAGCCAAATCTTCAGGGATTTTCTAAAGGCCAGAAGAGTCCAAACCATCCAGGCCTTGTAGGTAATGCTCTTTCATGGGGAAGCAAAGTAACAAAGAAAGCATGTTTCCTGTATCTTCCCAGATGGGTCTGTTTAATACAGTAGATGGGATGCAGAATATATTATCATTCAATATAGGATACTGTTGAATGAGCTGATGTCAAATATTCTGGCCTTGAAGAGCTTTGTAGGTGACAACCAGCACTTTGAATTGCACTTTGAATCCTACTGTTACCCACTATAGCTTTTGCAAAAATGATGTTACAAGGCTGTACTGAGGTCTCGAGTACCTATAGATCAAGTAGTCTTCAAGGCAGTTATTGGATTTGAGCAAAATTGATATATATCAATAATTATATATTGGTAATCCAAATAAGAGATTATTTGGTAATCCAAATAAGAGATTATCAAATCATGATTAACTTGAGCAGGACCTTTCAATACAAGAAAATGCAACACTGGAAGACAGGATGGATTTGTCCTCATATCTTTACACACTTGTGCCTGTGTATTGCTTTTGAAAGGGCAGTACAGCCTCCTCCACCTAAGGATGGAAAATCTTTATTATTTATATGCCTCCAAACTGACTTCATTCTTGTTATGGTTGAACATGGGCCTCCCCAACATACCACTAGAAAGATGGCTATGGGATATGATGTCCAGCTAAGTATCACTAGCATAATAGTAATACCTAACCCCATTCTATCAGATGGCCTCTCCCAATGGTTCCATATAGATGTTTATTACCTATTTCATCTTGTAGCAACCCAAGAAGCAAAAGCCTCTCCCTTCAATCTGAACCAGCAGTATAGGAAGAAAGAGAATCATTGCATTGTGCTTCTCACTTCTATCCCTGAAATATATCCAGAAGAATATAATGATCAATAGTATTTTTTTTAAAAAATAAGAAGTTAAGAAAGGCTAGGACAGATTTACTTCTTGCATCCTGGTCCATTGGAAGTTTTCCACAAGTGTGTTCAATGCCTCTAATTACTAGCTTGAAACCTGACTAGACCAAACCACCAGATAGATCCTGGTATTAGATCTTAGGTATTTACCTAAACTTCCTCTTAGGAACAAGTTTGGTCCATCATATAGCTTAATAGATACAACTATTAAGTAAGTAAGGGGTAAGTAGCATGAAAAAAATTCCACACCGATCAGACTGATGTGACAAAAGACAGGTGTGGTGTCAGTATTCTCCAAACCAGTTCATGCTATCACTGCAGTGAGGCAAAAGCCAGATCTAATGTGTAATCTTTCACAAATGTCAGCCCCCCAATGCCCTAGGATAATTCTATGGTAACCATGATGAACATAAATTCCCAAGCCAATTTACAATCCATGACTAGGTAAGAAAAGTTGAAGTCTTCTAATATTATACATGTGGAAAATTCCATTGTCAATCTAATTACAGTATTGTGTGAACTGGGCAGAAAGGCACTATAAAACAAGAGGGCTGATACAATGCAGCTGCTACAGCAGTATTTTTACCTTGTCCTTGTCCCAAGTCTGCAATTAGGTCTATCTATTTTCAAAACATGAAATTTCAAATGCCTCTGGAGTTAGCCACTCCATCATGCCTACTATGTGTCACAGCTGGTAGCACTTCATACCTAAGTGAACACATCCTTGACAGAAGCATGTTACCCTCAATACCCACTTAGGTTTTAGATGTGTATTTCCGGTCAGCTTTTGCATCCCTTGTAAGATTTTGGATGAGGAGAGTTTTTATACAAGCTGATGAGGTATTATGCAGCAGTCAATGCCACAGGGTAGAAATCAATGCCACAAATGCCACTTTCTCAGTGTTAGCTTATTTACTGGTAGCCAATCTACCTCTATGACATTGAACTTTGCTGTACCAGTTTCTTCCTGCTACCTCTGCTAAATTGCATCTGAGATGAGAGCTTTGCAAGTAAGTTAACAATCCTGACATGACTAAGTCATGCTCAGGAAAATTTTAACCTTTCTAATATGTTTTGCACACTTGGATATCCCTTCAAAGCCCATGTTTAGGTCTTCTTTTCCAGGAGGGGCCAACTAATCATGCCAGCTTTCCTGAGATCCCATGAAATCCTGTGATCAGATCATCTCACAATGAATCTTCTTCAGTGTTGGCCAGAGCCTGGTCCAGCAGAAAAGCAGGTGGAAAAGTAAGACATATTTTTTAACATAGCTTTTGAAAGTTTTGTTTTTTATGTTGAAGCGGATCATTTCTGTAACTTAGATTCTTTGGCAGACAATTTTAAAGCTGCTGTGCTGTCCTTTCTTCATCCCTGCTGCTATCTTTACCTTAAATGAGGTGCAGGGGGAAATCTATTATGGCAAAACTCTTGAAAGTTCTGATTAAAACTTTGGCAGGGTTAACGTTCTCTAAAGGGGCTACCATTCCTACTATTTTGACCAATTTTACTCCAAGCTGAAGCAGCCACAGGCATTTCCCCTTGTAGTCAATGGCCGAATCTATTTTTCTCCCCCAAATTGAATTTCAAGCAGAGTAAATTGATTTGTGGTCAGATGTCAGATTGTGAACTTGAAATGAATAAAATCCTGAATAAATACACACACATGTACACACGTTGTGTACATACCATTGATGAGGCCAGATATAAATCAGCAGGATGACAGGGAATAACCTTTTAAGACTGCGTTACTAACCTTTCACCAAGGAGCTGTCTACTACAGGATCTCATTGTCTGCATTCTCTGCTTTCTTGTGACCAGAAATAGTCATTTGATAAATTTGTGCAATACAGCTGCTGAAAAATAAACTTGAAATAGGACACTTTGCAACTCTGTCTCTAATGCTAAAATTACTGTGATACTAAGGTCAAATTCCTTGGTATGTTTCTCTTCACCATGATGTTCAACTTGGTCATTTCAGCAGGAGATCCTAATTTTTATCTTTATCTTCTTCTCCTTTTTTAATCTTTAATAGACATTCATTATGTGCAGAGAAACGGGGTAGAAAGGATCCCATTTTTCATCTATAAGTATTTATCATCAAATCCAACCCAATATCAGATCAGACAGAAAGTAGAAGAGATGACAAAGCAATAGCTGTCCACCAATGCACTAGGCTTGCACTATATTAATATAAAGATGTTATAGAATAGCAGTAGCATGTAGACTTATATACCACTTCACAGTACTTTACAGCTCTCTATAAGAGGTTTACTGTCTCAACATATCGCCCCAACAACCTGGGTCTTCGTTTTCCCAACCTTGGAAGGATGGAAAGCTGAGTCAACCTTGAGCCAGTCAGAATCGAACTGCTGGTAGTCAGCAGAATTAGCCTGCAATTCTGCATTCTAATTACTGTGTGACCATGGCTATACTGTTATTCAAAACTTTGTCATAGAAATTCAAAAAGTGTTTAGTTGCCTAGAATGTTTACAGTCTACCCTCTTGAAAGGTAGTTCTGGTAGGTTTTAATTAATAGATTTCCAGTTCAACTTTATTTTTATTATTTCTTTTCTACCCATATTTTAAATCTGGTGGTTTTGCTTGTCCCAGCAGGTCCAAGGCAGCTCACTTATCACTATATGAATAGTGCAGCCATCTGAAAAAGAATCATAGGCTAAGGCCATTAGTGAAGATGAATAGTGACTTAACAAAATGCTTTGCTTAATATCATGTCTAGGCCAGATATTAAAGCCTCTTGAAATAACCTAATAACACTTTCAGTGAAAATAATTTAATTTGGGGAAAGAGGTGCGTTACGTAGACTAAAGTGTCATCTGATATTTTTAGCTTCTCCCTTTCAGCTTTTACTGAGGCTATCTTGCTATAATTTAGGATAATGTACATGGTTGGAAGCAGTAAAATATAAAGACTTCCTTTGCTTCATGTAACTTTCTTCATGCCAAGGTCAATAAAGCACAATGAATCTATGATAATGGCACAGAGATGCCAAAGTAAAAAAGAAAATTGCAATACATATTTTGGTGGTCCATGACCAATTAAATACAAGAAACATTGTAATAGAAGAGCGTGAATACAAAAGAAAACGCTTTGAAAATTATCTAAATGGTCAGTTTCGGCTCTTTATTCAGTTTAGCTAAATCAACATTTCATTTCATTTCATTATTACATTTCATTAACCATTGATATTATTTGAGGCAATTTGCTCTGATTGTCCTAAAATGTTACTGTGAAAATATTGTCATAGATGGTTGATAATGTTAAACTTTTAGTTTAGACTTTTCTTTTTTTTCTTTTTAAATAGCATATCAAATTAAAATTAAACTAACTGGAGTAAAAAAACCCAGTCCTTTCACTGGCCCACTAAAAGCAAAATATATATGATTGTTATGAACCATGATGTTTTGCTAAATCAAGTAAAAGTTGTGTTTTTTCTGCTTCTATATAGGCTACTAGCTGATTGTTTCCTTGATGGTAATTTGTCAGGAGGGTTTTTTCTTTAAAAAGCGACAACAATATAAATTGCCTTAGCTGTCACACCTAGGCAGCTGAAAACTAAGAGGCATTTCTTTAACTGAGAAGTAAAGACATTTTCCAAAGACTTAGAAAATTACAGTCTTGAATTCTATATCTTAAAGTAGACTTGCATCAAAATACTTGATATCACACATACTATAGAAGCTGGAATGGAGAATTTGCACGAACTGATTGGGATCACAGATTTCCTGGCCAGTTGGCTGAAATCTACACATACAATCTCCAGCTTTTTCCTCCCCTCCCCATTCTTCTTCAAAGCCAACTCAGCTCTTGAAAAAATATAGATATAAGCCCAATGTCTACAAATTAGTTATGTTTCAAGAAGTTAGCTTGTATCTGCTTTTTTAAATTAATATTGTATTTATTAGCCCAGACTCCATAGGGAGATTGGTGACATATACATTGAATAAATAAATAAAGATTTATGCTGCTTTGCAAATTCTGAAAGCATTTTTTGCTGAAGCAAAAGTTTCTGGTTTGTTTTTAATTCTTTTGAGATTTTTAAAAATATTTTATACCTGTTCTCTTTAAAATATTCTTAAGTATTGTTTTCTATTTCTTTCCATGATTATAAGTCTATCTAGCAGACCATATTTCCCAATTTGAAAAAATATTTAGCTGGAACAAGCATAGGCATGGATTCTATAGACCTGTGATGGCGAACCTATGGCACGGGTGCCACAGGTGGCACGCGGACCCATATTGGTGGGCACGCGAGTGTTGCCCTAGCTCAGCTCCAGTGTGCATGCATGCACCAGCCAACTGATTTTCAGGCCTTCCGGTCCCACCAGAAGTTGGAAAACTGGCTTTTTCCAGACTCTGGAAGGCCTCCAGGGAGGATGGGAAAGGCTGTTTTTGCCTTCCCCAGGCTCCTAGAAAGCCTCTGGAGCTTGGAGAGAGGGGAAAACGGGCCTACCAGAGCCACCGTGCCATCACAGGCCAAAAGCAGGGGGAAGTGTGTGGGAGTCATGTGCGCATGTGCGGGATGGCGGGGTGCATTGAATTATGGATGTGGGCAGAGACACCCACGATTCCTCACGCTCCCCCCACTTTTGGCACGTGACAGCAAAAAGGTTAGCCATTACTGCTATAGACCAACTGAACAACACAGGGCATTTATGAATGGCCATCTTATCAATAAATAAATACAACACAATACTCTATCCAGGAGAATTAAACAAGAAATATTTAATTTGAAACTTTTAAAAGAAAAAAAAATGTTATCATATTGAATTACCACTAGTACCACTAGTAGATCAAGAACCCGATTTATTCATCACAAGATACTGTTTTAAACTTTGAATGAAGTCACAGCTACTATTGGCATTAGAGTTAAAAAAGTTTGAAATAGATAAAACTAATTTGAGTTGAGGTTTAGACCAGCAAGTTAATTGCAACAGCAGTGTGTGTTTAAAAAGCAGAGAGGTGAATTTCTTTCTAACTGAATGGAAAAAGTTTTAGAGTTCAGTGGATTTTTATTTTTTTTAAACTTGAAGGACAAGTAATAATCACCCTACAACCCATTATTTCTTTCTTCAATCAACATCACAACCTTTTCTTCTCATTTCCATAAAATATAGGCAGCTCAGAAATTGCCATGAGTATTCTGAAGTTTCTTTTTTTGAAGATTGGGTTCAAAGACAACTGGAGAAGTTATATCTGCACCAATCTACTGAATCGTTTAATCTTAATTAGTTATTTGGATTTCTAGCCAAAAAGTGGCTAAGCCAAAAACTGTGCTTACGCTTTTATTCCCTTGACCTTCTAGTAGTTCATTAGATAGGTCATGTATTGAACTGGGATTTTCATGTATCTTCCTTTTAGCTGCAAGACCTATACACTATATTGTTTTTAAGAGTGCATACTAAGTCCTATTTGTAAACAGGATTGAACAACATAGTTGACAAGCTTTTTTTAAAAAAATGGGGGGCAAAGTAAAAAGGCCCCACATTTGCCTTCTGATATGCTAAATAGGGAAACGGATGCCACTTCTACTTGGTATAATTTCTTCTATTCCTTAGTCTGATTTAAGGTAGAGGATAAAAATAGCCACATAGATATTCTTGGAAAACTAAACACTGCAGTCCAGTGTTTTATTTAGAGGTGAATCTAATCCTGATGGATTAAAGAGAGAAATCTTACCTCTTTGCCTCTGGGAGTTGTGACTGACACATTCACTCCAGCAGCCAGTTTGTCAACAGGGAAGTCTCCTCCACATTATCATTTTCTTATAAGAATTCATGATATGTCCCTAAAAGTTAAATGCAGTTTAGCTACTTGTACAGAAACATAGCATATCATTTCCCAAATATCATAATTAGTGTGCACTTAGTTAGGAATGGGTGAGTAATAATAGTTAGCAACCACTGCAGCAGTGGTGAAATTCAATTTTTTTTTCTACCGGTTCTGTGGGCATGGCTTGGTGGGTATGGTGTGGCTTGGTGGGTGTGACTTGGTGGGTGTGGCAGAGGAAGGATACTGAAAAATCCCCATTCCCACCTCACTCTGAGGCCAATTGCTGGTTCTCAGAACTACTCAAAATTTCTGCTACCGATTCTCCAGAACCTTTCAGAACCTACTGGATTTCACCCCTGCACTGCATAGAAATGTTGGGATAGAAATGGGATAGAAATGTACTGAAGGTACTGATGTTGTTCAGATTTAGGTCTTTCTATTTTTATTACTCAACTCAAAATAAACTAAATTTTTGTGTTTTACTAATTATTATGGCTGCATAAAGCAGTTGAATGACATGCTTAGCAAATAGAGTAGCATGATTGAAACACTACATGCAGAAACGTGGAAGCACCTGTGTCCTTTGCTATTGTCATTGCTTGAAAGCTGCCCTCAGCTGTTTCAATATGCATGCATTTCATTTCACTTCTAGTTGTAGCACAGATGTTATGTATGCATGTACACACATGTGCAAACAAACCAGGATAGATTTCAAATACCACACAAGGTCTGCTCAATAATTAAAGAGAGTCAATTCATTTAAGGTTTTCAAAGTACACTTTTCAGATGCATTGCACAGCCTTTTATAATTATCTTGCAGACATTTTCAGGAATCCTGGTGCTATTTTTATTAATAATACATAACAATGCTCTGTAACAATTTTTCATTCAACTTAATATGCTTTATACATTCAATGTTAACTTTAACAGCTTCATTATGGCAGTTCCTTATCATCTTCCTATATCACAAATAAATTCAAATACCTATAAGGAAGGATAATATTTAAACTAATGTTCAAAAACTGTTGCAGTTAAAAGCATCTGCTACGGAAAGGACAATGTAATTTCTATGTAGATGGAAGAAAACATTAGAAATAATCACTAGGTTTAAAAAAACACTCAGCCCAATTTCCAGACACTACACTATCATTTTCTAAATTAGGCCCCCTATCTTAAGCTAAAACATCCTGCATTGTCTTTCTAAGTTAAGAAATACTGTCTTTATCAAGTTCTCTGTGAAGAACCGTAATTAAAATTGTGTTCAAAGGTAAAACATGAGATTTTATTATCTAGTCTCTAAAAGGCTTCACTAATCCTGACATTTTGGATTTAAGTTAAATATAGAAGCTGGAATTCCAATGAAGCAAGCTTATTTACTTATTGTTAAACAATGCTGTGCAGTATCTTCCATCACTTACTAAGGTCAAATGTCATATTTGACTCTTATAGGCAGTCAAAAACTGTCTTTGCAATTTTATAGTTCCTAGTGGCTGAGATGTAGCTTGTTATATAACCAAAAAAACCTTAGATTTTCAGGAGGAAAATAACATTGGCATTTGATAAATCATTCAGTATAAAAAATATTGGACATGGAAAAATGACAGTGAAGAAAGAGACTGAGGTTATATATGCTACAATTTCATCCCATTGCTAAATAATCCCAATGTATGTAAAAATCCTATCCTGTCCTCTAAAGTTATTTGGAACCTTCCACAATTGTATTTCTAAATCCAAGGGGCAGGTACAAAAAAAACTAATAAAGTTATCAAGCAGGTCGGAGTGGGTTTGGGGAACTCCTGAATCTGAGGATATTTTATCCTCGGTTCAGGATGGGGTTGAATATCTAGACACCACCACTATAAATTACGGCATCATCCTGGATTTGTAGATTTTGCCTGAGGAATAGGTGGCAGCTATGAAAAGAGAGCTTTTGTACATTTTGTGCACCAATTGTGCCCTTTTCTGGATAGGAACCCACTGTTCAGATTATTCATGATTTGGTCATTTAAGTGATTTCTGAAATATTCTGTACATGAGGCTATTCTCAGAGAACATCTGAAACTGATCCAGAATACAGTGGCATTGGCAGTTAGGGGCATACCTTAGTATTATCATGTTACATTTTGTTCCGCAAGCAGCATCTGCTCTGGCTTTATTTCATTTACTTACATGAATCTGGTGGTTTACAAATAAAAACCATATAGTATATAAAAAGAAAGAGAGATTAAAAATAGAAAGAACATGATGTTAAAAAGATTAAAAAAGCAGAGGAAGTGACTCAAGCCACCAACCATCCCCATGGTTGCAAGACACTCTTAGACATCTATAACCACCTGTATAGCATGGGTCCAGCTTATTGGTTAGGCTATTTCTCCACAATTGTTTCTACTGATTCAATTAGGCCTAAGAGTAGAAGCATGCTTCAGGTATCATTTATTAAAGAATTTCATTTGGTGGGCCCAGAATGTTAGCCTTTTCCATTGCAGTGCCTGTTCTTTGGAACAAAATACTCCATAAAATTAGATTGGCCTTGATCCTGCTGACTTTTCAGAAACTTTAAAGATCTGAATGTTTCGTTGGACATGTACATACAGCGGTTAATTGGAGCCCATATGATGTTGTTCAGTTGTTGATTGGTTCTGTCCTTGGCTGCAATTATAATTTTATTAACATATTACTTTTTATTTTATAATTGGACTTTTTATTTGGTATTGGCTGCCCATAGTGACTATGAGGGCTATATAAATAAAATATATATAGATATACACATATAGATTATTATTTTATTCTTAAAATTATTTTATTTTACATGCTTAAATTGAACCATTGCTCTTTAATCCTACTGTCCTATTAAACACTACAGAATATATACATCATATTCTAACCAGTGGTGGGTTCCAACCGGTGTTACTACTGGTTCTCTCCGTGCAAGCGTGTTAAGTTTCTGACCAGCTGAGGTGCGGCAATCCACTCTGCCGTGCCTAGCAGCTGGACTAAAAACCAAGAAATAAAGGTAGGAATAAAGCAGGGACAGGCGGGTCCCAGTCACAGAGAACCAGTTCGGTGACATCACATCATTACTGCTACCGGCTCGGCTGAACCGGGCCGAATCAGGAGCAACCCACCACTGATTCTAATTTACATTTGACAAAAACAAATGTAAACTAACTTATTCAGTTTCCCTAAGTATTTGTTTACCTGTACTCTTTTCAAAATAACTCTGGGACAATGTTCTTAATAACTCCTTTAAGTTTCCACAACTTTGGATATAAACATGTCCTTTCTAACAACATTGTGAATGTTAGCCTATTAAAGCAATTCTTATTGATTTATTATTGTAATCTGCAAATGTACCCTTTAGAGGTTCACAATAATTACAGAGAATCATACAATTATTTCATTATAACCAATATACTACTGGAAAACACTAAAATAAAAACATGAAGCAACAATAAAATAGTTAACACGTATAATATTAAAAAGAAACATGGAAAGGAAAAATGGATACACATACTTTATATGCCCCCCCCCCAAATGAACAGACTGCATCAAACAATTCTTCCTAAGTCAACCGCTACAACAGGGATGTCTTCATTTCATTGCTTCATTACGGAGCAAAAGAGTTTTGTGAACCTGGTGAATGGTTCTCTGGTAAGGTCTCAGTTTTTCTGCTTGGCAGGCCTACCAGAGCAGGGAAAAAAGATCAAAGATCTCTGTTATGCATCTAGAAAAGTGATGAATTCTAAGTGAGTTGATTTTGAAATCTCTCGTGCCCAATTATCAAATGCCATGAAGCAGCAGTCAAATGTCTGCCATATATAAAGAGAAAACCCCATAAAACACTTTTATGCATCTGTTTGGTATACAAATATTTCAGTTAGCCGAATGAAATATTATCAAACTTTATAAAATTAATTGTGTGAAATGTCTAATGTTACTATGACAATTCTAGAAACTACGGTAATTTTGCATCTCATTCAAGGCATATAAGGAGCAAACCATAGTCTTGGAGGACCATAGTCCCTTCATGCTTTAAAAGCAACCTCAGTGATCAAGCTAGCTATCTCACTTGGAACAGAAGAACAATGAAAATGATGGTCAAGTTGCTAATGTGAACATTGTCTGGATGGAAATATGAAAATTGTGGAAAGAGGATTTGTATATTGTTTATTTTGTTTTGTTTTGTTTTTGTGTCTCTTGGAGAATGTACAGCTGTATTTATCTCCCCCCAGAAGTAAATCCTTCTGTTGTTAGCCATAGCAATCTTCTTGTATAGCCATGTAAAAGCAGAAGACAGAGAAATCTTGAAATATAATGGGCTGTCTACCTTCAGCTTAAGCATCAGATTTGGCAAATTTGAATATCAAAGTCAATTTTGCAGACCAGAATATATTCCTTAGCTACACACATAGACAGTGGGAGCCCTGATACTTTTTGTTTGTAACTTTATAAAATTGGCTACTTCTAGGATACAAATTCTCAGCTCTTGTTTTAATATGTAGGGTTATTTATTGTTCAGCTAAAGTGCTTTTCTTTTTGTAATTCTATTGCAATCTCAGCTACTTGTGTTGATTTCAACAGACTCAATCTTACTGTTTTAAAATAATTTTATTCATCATTACTTTTATATACAATTATTGCTTTTATGATTCTTGCTTTTTTAGCTTTATTGCTGTTCTTTATTGTTATATATAAATATATGTATAAAATATATACATATATTTTAAATGTATTTTGAACAATTCACTCATTTTCTTTGTAAGTTGCTTGGAATTCCATTTCGTAAAATGGTACGTTAATTACAAGAACAGTCTCTTGAAGATCATGATGATTTTGTTTCTTAAGCAAGGGGGACTTGGGATACAAGGTTAATTTAGCCTTGCATCCTTCCAAGGTTGGTAAAATGAAGACCTAGATTGTTGGGGGCAATATGCTGACAATGTAAACTGCTCAGTGAGTGCTATTAAGTTTACAACTTTTCCCTTTATCTCTGGTAATGTTCAGCAATGTCTTCTATACAAGACATTGTGTAAATCAGAGCACACATTGTTTTTGTTTTGGTTTTTTTATCAAAAGGAAGTCAAACTTAAAGGACCAAAAGTAAGTAAAAATAAAGACTAAAGAAAGTAAAGGGTTTCTTAGCAGTTCCACAGAAATCTAAATAATAGTGAGTAGAAATAGATGTTTGCAACTGGTTTTAGAAAAATGTAAAGCCCATATTTTAAAAGTCCTTAAATGAACCCAAGTAGCTGTTGAAACAATACATGCTCTGAATCTTAGTTATTTGCTGTAGATATCGTTTCTTGAATCGTCCTTTTCTCAGTTGCCTTCACAATGCTTTGACTCCAAACTTACTCAGGACTCTTTTTAATGAATTGCCCTCTCACCCATAGCTGTGTTGTATTTCTGAGCTAATATTAATATTGTTGCACCAAGTAGACTCATATTCTGTTTAACAACTCAATCTAGCCTTAGTAGGTAAGTATTCTGTGGTCAGCATGTGAGGTTTTACTTGGACAATGCAGCTTTAGAAAGTGCATGAAAAAACCTGCATGAAAAAAACCTTTGCATGTCTTCTTCTTAGGCATTAATGCATTTTGCACATACTTTGCCACTGTTACTGCTAGTCCACAGTAACAATACTATAACCTTAACCCCCATGTGATGACAGTTACATCAAATGAGCTGGTGGCACAGGCAGAAAGCCAAAAGCCTCAATAAATCCAAGATGCCATGAAAAGCCTGATGACTCTAAGATGTGGTTGACCGATACAGCATTTTACCCAAACTTTCAGAAGTTATTTCAATAGAGGGTGGCATTAATGGAAAGATCTGCACAAAACTCCAAGGGTGAAGCTCATCTAATATCAAACTTGAGAGATAAATGAACTTATTATTCACTGGTATCACTTTCAGTCTCTATGTTTGCATAGTTCTCTATGTGAATCTTCTCTAATCCGTTTTCCAAAAAAAAAAAAAAAAAAAAGTCTCAAGGTAGAGCTACAAATCCTGGGGATCCTTATTTAGCCAAGACTTTCTCTTTTTTCATACTAGTCCTGTACCCAACTAAATTTTTAACGAGAACCACATGCATGAAAGCTTAAATCTGCAGTCAATACAAGATTAACCAAAACAGCTTTATCTGCTGCTGCTTGGAACGGCTAGGCTTTATTACAAGTAGGAAAGTGATATGGTCTATATCAGTGAAAGTCACTTGGTAGCAATTAGAATGATACCTTTTCGACTGAGCAGGCCATTTATTTAAACCTTAGCAATGTGTATTCACTTGGATTTACCGGAAGCTGCACATGACATTTCATTAGTATCACAGTGAATTAACTTTATAGCAATGTAATGCTTAATCCAATTTTGGCTTAGTGTTATTAATGATATTGCTAGGGAAATAGTTTTAAGGCAATTAAACAGATGTATCTACTGTTGCCAAGCCTCACTACTAATATCTAATGGCATCACAAAAATAGTACTGCAAAAAGCCAGCATTAAAAATGGAAGTCTTACCCTTCCGGCTAACTTAATCTTTTACATTTGGAAGACCATCAAACCACAGTATACATTTTCTTCCAGAAACTTTTTTTTAATTAAAAAATATATTTATAGAGAAAAATGTAGTTTTTGTTTATCCAGCTACAAGACTAATACTTTTGCAGGCTATGTGGATATTGTGCCATGAAAATGATGAAACTACTGCCTCTTCGTTCTTCTCTTGCCAGTTACAGAATAAAAGTAATCAAAGGTTTTCAAGCAGAATATCCCAAACCTTAGAAATAACCAGCCTGGTGCTTGAATTTTAAGCAAAGTCATTTCCATAAGGATTCTGGACTATTTTACATCAGTTGTAAAGTTGTAATATAATAGAAAATGCAAAAAATATTTCAGTCTAATGACTTGCCAACTTCCCTACTCCTGAACTTGTTGCTATATGGTAACATTCCTAATATTGACTACCTTGTCGTTAATTATTTCCTTTATTAGCACAAATAAATAGCTTAATTAATATATTTAAAATAGGGCTACTAGAATGATCTCCCAAATGGAGATTGGAAATGGGAAATGTTTTCTGGATCATTGACTGAAACTCCACCTGTACTAATGAAATAACATTTGTTTTATTCTTATACTTGAATGAAATGCTGGTCTCAGGGCACCTGCTATTTTATGTCTGCAAACATATATTTAGACCGATGCAGCCCAGGAAATAACTTTTAGAAGGAAAGATGGTGGAAACCAGAACTTCAGTTGAAAGCAGTCCTGGTCACATACTGTCTCCGTATTTTCCTTCTCGTTAAAGACTAACAATGGGTAGGGCTGCAGAAATCAACAGGAGAAATTGATAGAGAGAGCAAATTTTAGTAGTGACATGTGAATATGTGCAGTGTAAAATATGTGGGGAAAAAATGCCATTGAGAAAACATTACAAGTTTAGAACACTTGCCCATTTTTATTACTGTGAAAACTGACAATCTGTTTCCCCTGTCAACTGAAGTGTTATCAACACCAGAATAAAGAAATGTCCACCTACTGAACTCAAATCACTACTAAAATGAAAATATCCAATGGTCAACATTTTTGTAACATAATCTCTTTTCCTTTTCAAGAAAACTGGTTAAAGAAGTCTCTGGGAGAATCTTTGTTTTGCAGTTTAGTTCACTATCATGGCTAAGGTTAAGCAGGAAACATAGAGGAAATATTGGGCAAAGATCAGAAAAGTAGGAGTGATTTAGGGATCTGGCAGAGTAATATGAGCTATTATATATTTCTATTTCTATTGCCTATCTTTGTATACCTACCTATCTACTTACCTACCTACCTTCTATCTATCTATCTATCTATCTATCTATCTATCTATCTATCTATCTATCTATCTATCTATCTATCTATCTATCTTTTGCTGTTAGGGGTTGAAAATGACTTTGTGGTGCATAATCAGCCATTATATATATTACCTATTTCAATAAGTTGAAGCAATTCTCATACATTCCACACAATAATCACAATGCATGAAAAATAAACTAAAATCAATAGACAACTAAAACTAAATTGATCCTGAATAAGAGAGAAGTTGCATTTAGAAGATTGAATTGTTGCTTGTAGCAAGTCAGCTGATTGGGTAGGATGGAAGGTTGCAATATAAAAACTCCCCTCCCAGAAAGTTTCTGGATACAAATGCCTATTCTATCTTCTGACTTATTATTCAGCTGAGTAGTGTTTACTGCCTCCCTGCCTTCCTGGAAGCATCACACCTGGCATCCTCCCCCCAAACCCTGATCTCTGTGAGAGAGGAGGTTTCCAAATCCTGTGAAATTCTGGCAAATGAAAAGGGAAAAAAGTGAAATAAATATGACAATGCCACCACTAGAATTGAGGTTTGTGGCTATAACATTTTCCTTCCCTTCCCTTTCCCCTTTCCCTTCTGAAAGAAAGAACATATATTTCTTAACTTTAGATATGATTATGCAAAACATTAGAGATGAAAATAGAAATACAGTGCTTCCAAAGCACATTTAATATACCTATATCCTCAATATCTATTTTTATATCTCACTTACCCACATAGACATACACACACAGTTATAAAGAAAAAAAACATTAAATACCAGAGAAAACAGAATAGACTAAGTATATCCTCAGTTAAAATAGAAGTAAAACATATGCCTATTATTTTGCTAAACCAAATACCAGTTCCTAGAGTGATCTAATGACAGAAACAAAACCCATTATTTGGCTATTTAATTTCCTATTTTTTTTAAAAAAATATCTGAGGTTGAAAGGGATCAGCTCCATTTTCCTGCTCAAGCCAACATGGATTTTATCTCACTTTATTAAAAAGAACAATAAAATAGAATAGCAATAGCACTTAGACATATATACTGCTTCATAGTGCTTTACAATCCTCTCTACAAACTCAGCATATTGCTCCCAACAATCTGGGTCCTCATTTTACCCATCTTGGAAGGCAGAGTCAACCTTGAGCCTGATGAGATTCAGTCTGCCAAATTGCAGTCAGCTGGCAGTCAGCAAAGTAGCCTGCAGTACTGCATTCTAACCACTGCACCACCACAGCTCCTGCCTTTTAGCCATTTTTGTAACAAGTGGAAATTTATCTGAGATGGTTTCTCCTGATTTGAATGGGGAATCCTTAAGACTGTTTCACTGGCTCAGTGAAAGATAGATAATGTTTATTTGGATTTATTTTATACATTTATTTGGATTTTTTACTCTAATTGTTTTGTGTTTTTATTCTTGTTTACTTCCCAGAGTTCATTCTCATAGATATAAACTTAATAAACAAACAAACAAATAAATAATAAAATAAAATACAGAAAGAACTATCGACATTTCTGAACATAAGAAAATAAATAATACAGTATTGTAAAAACTAAAGCCTTATGGGTCTAATGGTTAATGTTAATAGCAAAACAACAAAGAAGTCCTGGAGCAAAAATGCAATGAATTAACAATGTGAGTTTGAATGGATTCTAATAATCCAAAATGTTGAAATAGTTACTAAAATAACATTAGAAGAGTGACGGTTGATATTTCATTCATACATAGTAGGAGGTGAATAGATCAGGTATAAGGTTGTCAATCATGTGAAGCAACAGCTGTTTACACACATTCACAGCAGTTATTCAGAACTTGCTACCATATGGGTCATAAAGCTTTCCTTATCTGCTAAGAAGGAATTAGCATGAGCTCCCTTAGAATAACTTGGCTCATGGAACAACAGAAGGAAAATGAATCTTCTTTGAATATCATTATAAAAGGAACAGTGTAGAATAGATTCAATTGAACTGTCATCATAAGGACAACTTTGACTAATTATGAATTTTTTTCCAATCCCCCTTATAAAAGCACTGAAGATCAACTCTTATATCTAGGTATGAAAAATAATCTTTTTCAGGCTGGAGAAATGAATGAGTTAATGTAATGTAATGTAACTTCCTGGTTTCCATTCACCAGAGTAGGTGTTTTCTGAGTGATGGTTGATTGGGAAGTTAGTCATGTTTCTTATACATTCCCCTCTTTATTTTGAAGATTTTGTACAGCTAATTATTTTTACCAAGCTAGGGGAAGAATTGAGAAAATCTATCACCTTAATTTCAGCCCTGTTGATTTGCACATTATAGGAAACATGTGAGGCAGTTTTAGAGCAGCAGTTTCTATGCTGTAGTCTCCTTGACAATAAAAGGAGTAAAAGGACAGTAAAAGAAAAATAAATCAAATGCAGCAGTTTCCACAGAAGGAAAGTGGTATATTTAATTATACCAGCTCCAGAGATCTGTTAAACCTGGATCCAAAGCTGTTTTCCCCCCATCCATTAAATGTTCTTAATATGATTATTCTACTACTATTAACAGCTGTTCAGAGACAATGGAGCTATTCCCCTTTCTCCTGCTGGGGTTTTAAAAAGAGTAGCAGCATATCACCATAATCCCATTCCATAATATATAAACATAATGTTAGGTACTTGCCCTTATTAAGTAAATAAAATAAACATTTATGCACTATTTTTCCTCCTGTCTGGGAATTAGTTGGCTTAATGGCTCCAGTATTGTAGCACTATATGAACTTTTTATTTTATACAATTGTGGCCTGAATTCCATCTTTACTCCCAACAGAATCACCCCTTGCAATTGACCTTATCAGTCTGAAGTATAGGACATTGTTCCAGAAGGAGGTAAATTCTAAAGGGAATATTTTGCAAGAGACCCTGATATGTATAAGGGCATTTTTAGTATTATTGGCAGGTGACTGTATTTGCATAAATAACCTTAATTTAAATATGTTTGACCTTCTTTTGAAATTAAAATGTTAATTTTTTGCAGAAAATAGATATTACTGAAGAAAAGTATTTTCCAAGCATTTGTGAATGCACAGTTGGGGGTGAGAAAATTAAGTCTCCACAGAGTTGCAGTTCAGACTTTAATGGTCAGCATTTTGCTAAGCCTTCCTTATGCACTTGTTATCTTAATCTTTGGCAGAAAGAATCATATAATTACAGAGTGAAAGGGAACTCTGGGATCATTTTATTTTAGTGGCATGATAATTGAATAATACTGAACCTATACTTGGTAGCTATAACAAACAATTATAATCTAGAAATGGTTTGATCTGAATGGCACCTATCAAAAGTAAGAGTCCACAACACAAACTGTTGCACACACACAGTTATTACAATTTAAAAGTGGCACAATATGTAATCAAAAATGGAAATTTAACATACTTATTTTATTTCCCCAAAAACAGTCCTCTGAGGAAAATTGATTTTAAATGGCAGCTTGTTACAATAATTCAGCAATGTAATATTGGTGGATGTTGCATAAGGAGTAACTATACTTCTGCTAGAGAGCTATTATTTTGTAACTACCTCGTTATGTCAATAATGCTGTAATATAACTTTCAATGTGATGAGAACATAAAACCTGTTAAGGCATAACTCTACCCAGAACATCTACATGTGAGCAGTCCAGATTGACCTATTCCATCTATCTCACTCAAAATATTTCTGCTCTTGCAGCCAATGGCGTTCAATGTAAATATTTTCAAGAAAAAAACTGTCTCTGTTCATATAGCATGTACACCTTGCTTCCATGCAAGTTAACATGTAAATAGTTACATGCAAAAACTCCCATTTTCTTCTGTAGATTCTGACATTGAAATCATGACTTTCTGCAGCAGAATTACATCACTTGTCTGCCAGGAGTAGGATTTGAACAGAGAACAGCTCTAGCTAATCAGATTAAGAAGCTGTAATTATGAAGTAGTATAAAGAAAGTGAGGGCAAAGAAGGAAATTATGGTCAGCAGAATAAAGGATGATAGAATAGAATCATGTCAAAATAAACATTCCCCCCCTAGAACTGTCTAGATATCCATTTCCTGCTGGTTTGGTAGAGTTCAATTGTTATTTGAAAGTGCAAATAATGATGTTTTTTAAAAATTAAAAAAAGGCTGGAGTCCTTCCTGAAACCTCCAACCATATGTGGGTCTCAGGTTATATGCTAAGTCATTGCTCTCCTTGCCTTAATTTTATTTTCATGACTATTCATTCCAGCCCATTTTTTTTCAAAAAAAAAAAAAAAAGGATTTGCAGTTTGTGAAAGACTCACACCATCAGTCAGGATGAGAGAGTGGCAACAATGGGGTAGACACATGGCAAGAGGCAAGCAATTAAAAAGAATGAACATTATCCCACCAAAGCATATGATTGGATGATTGATGGTAGCTTGATCGTAGGGATAATCCTGATTTAAGACTCATCTGCCTGTTATGAAATATAATGCTCATTTCCATCAATTTGATTCATTATTATTATTTTAATTTTTTTTAATCTTCCAAGAAAATAATACCACATCTAGTCAAGATCCAAGATTCAGATGTAGGATGAAAGGGAATCAGATTCATTTGTTTCATCACAGTAAATGGAAATGCATCCTAAATCAAACAAGTTTGCCTTGAGATCTTGTATCTGGATAGATCTGATACAGGGCTGTACAGAATATTTTTGTTTACTTTTTTTAAAAAGTGAAATGCTCTATACTATATGTGTTCAGTGCATGGTTTAAAAAACAACAACTAAAGGTTTTGTTTGTTTTACATCTTTACTTGCATGGTTCAATAGCATTTTAGTAATAGCAAAATTACCAATTTTCTTCAGTAGCAGCAAATTACTGCAAAGAAGGAACATGACATATCTACATCCTCAGCACCATTGCATTTTATTGCTTATAATGTTGTGCCAAAAATATAATTAAATGAATTAAGTAGAGTATATCCCATTCTCTTTATTGCACATGGGTAAGACCATCTCATGAAACATTATTTTAGATTGATTAGTTACATTATACCACCATAATTTTAAAATGCAAATATGGCAATTGTATATGTTAGCTGTCTGGACTTTGTTTATATCATATAATTCTCCCATGTATTTTTTTTAAAGGAGCAGTATGAATTAAAGCTATAAAATCCACTTCTGTGGATTTTAGTACAGAATTTCTGTTGATTACCATTCTTTTATGTATAAAAATCTATAGATATCATGCCTTCTATCACATAGGTACTTTAAATCAGTTGAGAATGCCAATTAATAATTGAAGTCTGAAAATTAAACTTTAAATATAAGAATCGAATACACGAGTACATCGAATTCAAAATATCCATAGGTTAATATGTAGAACACGGTACTTTTCATATGAGAAGTTCACATCAACATCTCATTAGTGACCTAGTATTTTGACTTAGCACATTGTATCCAAATACAAATTTTGGCAATGCTGCACTTATTATAAGATGCCTGCTATGTCTTGGTGTTGAACCAACAAATCTGATGATCCTATTTAATCAAATTTACAGTAAAAAGACTTCTTATACCTTTCTTGTCATTATCTGTGCAATATTGAATATATTATTGTATCCAATAATAAATTATTTGGTGATGTGCCTTCATTAGATGATACAGAGAAAGTATTAATCTTTTTAAATTAATCACATACAAAAAAACATGACAAAGAATTTACACAATTAGAAAAGAATTGGGGGAAAGCTGAAAAAGAAAAAAACACAAAATATATTCACATATATTTATAAGTATACAAATATTAATAAATGGAATATTCAATTCATTACAGTTATCAACCATTGAACTATATGAATAAGCTCTGCAAGACACTGAAAATTCATAGCCATGTTTGTTTTCCAATATAAAACATTAAGTTTTTTTAAAATTGTAATTTTCTTTTTATTGTCCAAAGTCAGCTTCCATGTGTATAAAATAGAAATATCTGAAAATACTATATTTCAAAGCTAATACATGTAATAGCTCCTTATCAAAATTGAACAATATGTTTAAATAAAGTATTAATTCCATTGAATTATCAACAACATAATGCAATGAGGTTATTTCTAAAATATTATTTCTTATTGAAAGAGATATAATCTAGAAATCTATTGAAATTCTTGGGTTTTTTAGTCTCTCATTTTTTATTGATTAAACAACATTATAAGCAAAACATCAAAAGATACACATACACACACACTTAATGATTTAAAAAAAACAGGTACAGACAAAAATAAAAAAAAACAGACAGTTCAAGATGGCAAAGGAATGAGACAAGGTTACATTTTCTGCCCTTATTTATTCAACCTTGGAAGAAGATAATTATGCTTTAAAATTGAAGGGAGAACCAGCAATAGCCTGTGCAATGTTGACGATAGTATTCTGATAACTGAAAATGCAAATATTCAGAAAGATTTAATAATGAGAACAGTAAAAAAAAAATGGGACTAAAATCAATTATTAAAGAGACCAAACTCAAAACAGATAGGAACCAGCCTTCGAGTTGATAATGAAGGTGTTGAAGTGAAGGGGCGTTGGTCCTATCTGACACACTCCTTCTTGTTGGGTGGAGGCAGCAGCTATGCTTGAGGTGACTCATACAATCAGATTGGTGGACTGAGCCTGTCAAAATTATCAAGTCCCGCCTCTGATGCTAGGGAACCCAGCTTTTGGCGAAGACGGAAGAAGAAACAGACTCGTTGTGTGGAAATTTTGCAGAGGAAACACGGAAACCCAGAAGGGACACAGACTGAAAAGGGTGGGGATGGCTGCTGTCTCCACCCAACGAGAAGGAACATGTCAGGTAGGACCAATGGCCCTTCTCCATTGAGTGTGGAAACAGCAGCCATGCTTGGGACATACCCAAGTTCACAGCGCTAGGTAAGGGAGGGCTCAGTCTGGTCGGACGACTGTCCTTCTGTGAGAACCCCCTGTAACACACTACGCCCAAAGGCTGCCTCCTGTGAGGCAAACCTATCCAATTTATAATGCTTAATAAAGGGGGAAAGAGAAGTCCAGGTTGCCGCCCTGCAAATGTCCAATAATGAGGCCTATGTCACCCAGGCCGCAAAAGTCACCACACTGCATGTAGAATGCGCCATCAACCTTGCTGGTACAGGAGAAGTTCGAAGCTCGTAAGCAGTGGCGATCGTCTGTCGAATCCACCGACCGATGGTAGACAAGGACACCTTAGAACCTAAGGAAACAGGAAGGAAGGAGACAAACAAGACCTCTGATCGATGGATCGCAGCCGTTCTGTTGAGGTATATCTGGAGAGCCCTCCAGATATCCAACTTGTGGCACCGCCTCTCGAGGGGGCTGTCTGGGCAAGGACAAAAGTCCAGAAGAATAAGTTCCTGCGAACAGTGAAACACAGTGTTAATTTTAGGAACAAAGGTGGGATCCAATCGCAGGACCACCCGATCCACATGAAAGACACAGAAGTCACTTCTTATTGACAGGGCTGCGATCTCCAAAATCCTCCTCGCTGTTGTTATTGTGACTAGGAAAGCCACTTTGCAAGACAGAAATCATAGGCTGGTAGAGTTTAACGGCTCGTACGGTGCACCTGTCAAAGAATTCAAAACAATAGAAAGATCCCAAGTGGGATACCTATGTAACACTGGGGGGCATAAGTTAGAAGCTCCCCTGAGGAAATGGCGTATCAAAGGATCCTGTGACAGTGAGGGCAGGGAGCCGTAGGTTAGAACTGAAGCAAGAGCTGCCACTTGTCATTGAAGGGTATTGGGAGAGAGACCCTTGTCTAAGCCGACCTGTAAAAACCTGAGAACATGAACAATAAATGCCCGGATGGGAGAGACCCCTTGTAATTCACACCAAGTAGAAAAGGCCCACCAAGTGGCCGAGTAAATGCGGTCAGTGGAAGGACGCCTAGAAGCCTGAATAGTCTTTATGACTGTGGCTGGGAGATTGTCTCGCAGCAAATCGTCCCACTCAATCTCCAAACGGTCAGCTGCAACCACTGGGGATCCAGGTGTAGTATTGCCCCTTGAGTTAGGCAGTCCATGGGGCAGGGAAGTTTCCAGGGAGGAGCCACTGAAAATTGAAGAAGGTCAGCGAACCACAACCTTCGTGGCCAGTGTGGTGCAAGGAGGAGCAGCTCCGCTTGTTCCTGAATGAGTTTCCGCAAGACCCTCAGGATGAGGGGAATCGGAGGGAATGCGTAAAGCAACCCCTGGGGCCAACGGGAGTGGAGAGCATCCATAGCCTCCACCTGGTGTGCAGGAAACCTCGTGAAAAATTGTGGAAGCTGGGTGTTCATTGGCATCGTGAATAAATCAGCCACAGGAGTTCCGAAGTGGGATGACAGTACCTGGAACAAATGAGGGTTCAGGCACCATTCGCCGTGGTCAATGAGTTGTCGGCTTAGCGCACATCTGCGCGCACATTCGACACCCCTGATATGTGTTCTGCCCTCAAAGATGCCAGCCAATGCTCCGCCCATAGCCCCAACCTCTTGGCCTCCCGCATAAGGGCTCTGGACCTGGTGCACCCTTGGCGATTAATGTGAGCCTTTGCAGCCACATTATCTGTAAATACTAAGACATGGTAGTCGGACACTAGATGGCGAAAAGCTCGAAGGGCCAAATACACTGCATGTAACTCGAGCCTTGCAATCAAACCTAGAAGAACAATTAATGATTAAAAGAATGAGCAAAATATGCTAGAAACACAAATCCACATGACTGCCCAGTCTGACGGACTGAGTCAACAGCTGGGTTCCCTAGCATCAGATAATTTTGACAGGCTCAGTCCACTAATCTGATTGTATGAGTCACCTCAAGCATGGATACTGTCTCCACCCTCAATGGAGAAGGATAGCTTCTGCTTTTTAGGATGAACTGTTGATATCAAAAGAAAAAGCAATCAGCCAATGCATCTCAGACCAGCACAAAAGTAGAGTAGCTTTAAAGCAGTGGTGAAATTCCAATTTTTTTATTACTGGTTCTGTGGGCGTGGCTTGGTGGGTATGGCAGGGGAAGGATGCTGCAAAATTTCCATTCCCACCCCAACTTTTAACTTTTAACTTTTAATTTTAACTTTTTAAATATGAAAATTTTAAAATTTGTTTAACTCATTGGAGTTTTAAATTCGTTAATGGGCCAAAGTGTTTAATCTGGTTTTATATTGTTTTTTTAATTTTTATATTCATGTGTTTTTTATGCATGGCTGTTCACCGCTCCGAGTCCTTCGGGAGGAGGGCGGTATATAAATCAAATCAAATCAAAATCAAATCAAAAATCTGGGACCAGCTAGAGGTGGCATTTGCTGCTTCTCCAAACTACTCAAAATGTTTGCTACTGGTTCTCCGAACTACTCAAAATTTCCGCTACCAGTTCTCCAGAACCTGTCAGAACCTGCTGGATTTCACCCCTGCTTTAAAGCCTTGAAAAAGATATTCAGATGTTGGAATATGCCTATCAATAAATAAATAAATAAATAAACTTTATTGTCATTGTATATGTATACACAGTATACACATACAACGAAATTTACTTGACACCCAAAGACCAGGTCCCACACACATAATCCCCAGAACACACCCACCCACCGCAATTCCCCACCCCTAAAACCACCCAAACATCTACACAACAGACCAAGTAATACTATCCAACAGTTCACTGATGGTGACCCTTTAGTTCATTGTTGAGTGCAATTATAGCTCTGGGATAAAAACTGTTCAGAAAACGTGTGGTCCGAGTTTTAATTGTTCTGTATCTTCTGCCAGAAGGCAACAGTCCAAAAAGATTGTAAGCAGGATGGGAAGTCTCTGAGAATGTTATGCAACTTCCTCAAACAGTGAGATTCAAAGATGTTGTTCAGGGCTGGTATCTGGAGTCCAATAATATTCTGGGCAGTTTTAATGATTTTCTGTAGAGTTTTTTTGTTCGCTACAGAGCTACTCCCATACCATGCAAGAATGCCATATGTCAGGACACTCTCAACGGTGCTGCGATAATAGGACAGAAGTAGATGCTGAGATAGGTTTATCTTCCTGAGCATTCTCAGGAAGTACAGCCTCTTCTGTGCCTTCTTCACAAGCATGTTTGCATTCATAGTCCATGAGACTATAAAGATCAGAATGTGCAGGTAATGGTTTTCCTTGAGGCATTCTAAAGAAGTGAAAACTGAACTTTAAAGAAGAAGCAGAGAAAGAAAATAAATGCTTTTGATCTTCAGGGGAGAACTCTTGAATATATTATAAGCACCCATGAAAACAAAGTGATCATTGAAGAAATCAATCCAAAGTCTCCCTCAAGGCACAAATGACCGGGCTCAAAGTATCATATTTTGGACATATTATGCAGAGTTGGGTTTTTGGAGAAATCTATTATTCTGAAAAAGATTGAATGAAAAAAGAGGATTTAATTATAGTAGTGATGGGTGCACAATCTGAAAACTTGAAGGACCTGGTAGAAGACAAAGCCTCCTTGGAAGAAATCTTTCTCTGTGCTCACTGACTTGATGATACATTGTCTTCCTAATTAATGAAGATCCCACACGGGAGTGATGAGAGTTTGGGTTTTTTTTTCTTTGCAATGCAAATAGATTTGGATATTTGATAATGTCAGTTATGAATGATAAGTGACAACCCACTTTGGTTTATTTATTTCATGGAAATTATAACCTGAATTTTAGTTTTTGATGAGTATTTCAGTTCATAGATATATTTATACATTTGATCTTGGCTCTGCCAAACCTCCACGTCATTTTTTCCAGTGCCTCCCATAATTTCTGCATTGATGGTTATGCAATGTTTTATTTCTTGTAAAGTTAATTCTTATAAATATAGTGCCTGTTTTATTTATATCTAAAAGTAGCATACTTAATAAATAAACCAACAAAGGCAGCAAAGAGAAATTTGAAGAAATCCACAAGTACTCTAAAAATGTAGGAAAAAAAAAAGAAATATTCTTTTCTTGAAGAAACCTTTGAAAAATTGCTGGGCTGTTTTGGTACATTATCTGACAGAGTTTGTAATAAAAAGTCTGAGGGACAAATCATCCAAGAAGTTAGCAGATTGTTATTGTATTTTACTAATAAGTAATGCAAGAGAAACTCCTGATACCATCCAGTTATTTAAGTCTGGTTAGCTCTAGTGATGAAACTATTACGATACTGTCCACACAGGACTGTACACAATCTGTCTATATTTTAACACATTCTGCGCCTCTCTTTTATCTTGCATTGTGTCATCACTTTCACTGCCCACAGGTTGGTGAGGGAATAATGCCTTCTGTTCTGTCTGAGAAAGAAGTGCATTCTGACACCATTTTTACACGTCCTCCATCTGCTGCTGTGTGTGACTTGTAGCTTAATTATGAAGTCCCTTTCTCTGGAATCTATTGCTTCTTATAAATGGTTGTATTTGATACTATAATATATTTATGTGTAGATTTCTTATTTAAAACTACTTGCTATTAACATATAAGCAACAACTTCTGTTTATTATGCTATTACTAATTACTGACAGTACATTCCAAATATAGCTCATAATTTTAAGTGGATTTACAGTAGATGTTTATTTTAGAAACTAGAAGAGTTTTTAGGAAACTCTTCTGGACAAAATTGTGCAGCTCAGGAAATTCCTTATTCTGCCACATTTCTGTACAAATGTCATTCATTATTCATTGAAATTTCAGAAGTTTTTTATATTTCATTTAATTGTTCGTTATGTAACAGTAGCTGATACACTCTTTGACTTAAATAAATAAATAAATAAAAAGAATAAACTTGAATATCTTCCCTGAGATGCTATTATTTGTTGCCTGTAGTTAACTGGCCAATCCCTTCCCTCAAATTCTGAATAAATTTCATTTAGAATATTACATTGGATTTTTAGAGAAAACTAGCTAGCTAATCTTATGTTTAAAGCCAGGAATGAAATTCTCAGCAAACATAGTTAATGTGTATACTGTATAAGGATTCTTGGCTATCTCTGTTTCCTCTTGTCCATCTGTTTCTATGGCACTGAGCCTACTCCTTGGAGCCTAGGATCCAAATAATAATGGATTTAATTTAACAGCATCTAGTGTTGCCAAGCTTGAGTTCGCTTCAGGAGGTGCCTCTCTTGAGGGCATGGTCACACTTTTATTTCTTAATATCTCATCTAAGAGTTAATGTGGTTGTTGGTTGGTAGGTTGGTAGGTACTAGGCAGACCAGAAATCAGTGCTGTACTAGAGATTGAGAAAGACAGTTTAGAACTTATATACTTCAGGGTTATAGTTTATGAGAAAATTCTTTTAATTTTTCTTCCCCTCTCCCGCTCTCTTTCCTTTCTCTGCCCCCAAAATATTTCCTCTACCAATCACAATGTTTCATATTTTCTGTTGGGGAAGACATATTCAATTTTCCAGATTTGGAAGGGGTATGTGAAGGAGTTTAAATGGATTACTGTAGGAATTACACAGCAGACAAATAAATTATTGTGCAAGGGGCTCCTAGAATATTTCTGGGAACCTAATGAAAAACAGTCTGAAAACAGTGGCAGCGGTTATGACCAAATTTCAATTTCTGACTGAATCTATCTTCCTTCCTTCCTTCCTTCCTTCCTTCCTTCCTTCCTTCCTTCCTTCCTTCCTTCCTTCCTTCCTTCCTTCCTTCCTTCCTTCTTTCCTGCCTGCCTGCCTGCCTGCCTGTCTTTATTATTTTTATAAACAACTCAAAGCACCACACATCTTATGAAAAAGCATTGTTAAGGAATGACTTATCTGATTCCTCCTTTTTCTTAGGTCTCAAAGGAGCATCCATATTATAAGAAGAAGGAATTTATTTATTTATTTATTTATTTATTTATTTATTATTATTCTTATAAAAATCTCAGGTGATGAATATATTTAATACACACTTTCCCCACTGTGAGGGTAAAGCCCTGTGAAATGAGTTGGGCAGGGAAAGAGTGACTGGCCTAATGTCATGCAGTTAGTTTTCATAACTAGGAAGAGGGGGAACTAGAACTCACTGTCCCAGTTTCCCAAACTGGGAAAGACTGTCCCAGTTTCTAGCCTGATCTTTTACCACTAAAGCAAACTGTCTCTCTCTCTGTTTTTATTCCTAACCTTAATCCTATACTGTATATAATATATTGATTCTCAATTACAATAATCTCTGAAAATATTTGTTGGGAGTAATAATTTACAGCATCTCTTTGATATTAGAATTTGAAATTACTTTTATCCATACATTTGTCTTAGATTTTTAGGCTAAATCATCTCCCAGAAACTGTAATAGTTTCTTTCACATGGATAGGTGCCTAGCTGAATGACAATTGCTACAAAATGTCCTTGAGTTTGGATACAGTGATTTTTTTTTCCTAAAAAAAAGTCTGCTTTTATTTCCTTATCCCTTCCACGTTACAGATCCTCCTTATCTTTTGATGATAGCTTCCATTTCCAACAAATGCCCTCAAACAAAGTTAGAGCTATCTTATTATAAAGAATGTAATCATTAACTACAATGAGGAAAAGAATTACAGTATATTTCTACTAGTACAAAACCTCCCACTGGCAAACTATTGATTTATGGATTTCCCAGGCGAATTCAGGGACACTTATCCCTAAATAGGAAGGATAATTCTATGTAAATTTATACATATTTTAAATCATAATCCCAGAGGAAAACACATAAGTCAGAATTTGCAAAAAATTCAGTCCATAGGGCTCTTAGAAATCACTGTAGTTTATGATAAAGTAGTTCTTAGTTGCTGATATTTAAAGATTCCCGTGAAAATATTTTTAAAGTCATTTTACAATCCTGCTTTCTCAGAAACAGCAACAAGGCTGTCTTTAAAGGAAAAAAAATGAATAAAAAGGCAAACCATTGGGAAATAGGATAGTAAATTATAGAAGAGTGGTTGAAAATGATTTTTTTTCACATTCTTTATTCATGTAAGTCATACCCTTATATTACTGGCATGACTTGTTTACTTAATCATAGCTTTTCTGTATTGTGCGGCAGAACTCCAGATGGAAGTAAAACTACACTTGCATCAATATCTAGCAGAAATCATTAAAAAGAAATAATTGAAAGCATCAGAAAGAAAAATCACATCTGCTAAAAAGATAATCATAGATAAGGTAGATAAAACTTTAGTAATATATTGGCTAATATATCAGTGATTTAGCTGCTGGTTGGTGTTCTATCTACTTACTGCTGCTTGAATTAGTTTTGAAAATTGATAACATTTTAATGTAATTTTGATTGTCTTCTTCTGGAGGTCAGTCTAACAAGAGTATTGCATAATGCTAAATTACTCTTCTCATAAGGATGGATATAATTAAAGCTCAAGTACTTAGTGTTTTTGATTAAGAGAATTGTGAAAAGGGCTTAGAGAAACACAGCATTTCATAGAATTTACCCTGGCTTTAATATGCTAATACTTAACCTCTTCTTTCCAATCTCCTTTGTCTCTAGAAAACAGAACCAACTGGAATAGATATGTTGATGTGTTTTCCAGCCATGCTTGTCTGTTCCCACTTGAGTTCTTCTCACTGAGAAGAAATAAACCAGGCATGCCATCATCCTGAAAATAACCTCCAAAAATATTTTTTCCTAGACATTTTTCTTGAGTTTGGTGATCTCAGGAGCGCATCAAATCTATGTGAAAGTTAGGACAATGTGATACAAATATGTATTGCCTTTAGAATTCAATGTCTTGAATATGATTTTCAAGTCAAATGTATGATAGAATTCATTGAAGGGTGATAGGAATTTTGATGGTGTAGTGATTTGGGCTACAGCATAGTTTCAAATCTTTGCACATCCATAAAACTTGTTGAATAATTGAAAGTTTCAGCTTAATTTTCAACATATACTTGTGACAAGAAAGTGGAAAGAGTGCTCCTGAACAGTCTCTTGGGGTTTTTTTTTGGAGGAAATCTAAGATATAAATGAACATACTAGTCAACATTTTCTTCTAGACTGAGATTCCTTGCTCTCATAAGCTTATTAAGTCCATATTTAACTCTCCTATGAAATATACCTATCATTTCATAGGACAATTAAATATAACTTCAACAACTTTTGGGGTGCCAATATAAGGGGTGCACAGAGGCTTCAAAATATGTCATCCCCAAATCACTTTTAAAAAGAATTATGAACTCTCATGAACTCTTGTAGAAGAAAACAAAAATCTTTTAAGATCTAACATAATATTTAACAAGAACTCAGCTTTTTTATATGACATCTCAGAGCAAGATAGCTGAATTGTCATAAGCTTTAATGTCCATATATAGCAGGGCCACTGTTTGAGCTTGTGTTATGGTGCTTAGGGAGACAAGATTATTGGACATTTTATATGATGATATTTCTCTTACTAGATATAATGTTCTAAGTTTTAATTAGCATTAACATAATTAAATTCTATTATTTTTAATTACAATTATTTAAATGGTGCCAAAACTCCCTCTGATCAATGCACTGAACAGCTGTAACTTGGCACAAAAATGTTTTGAGAAATAGTCTCAGGTTATTTGTTGAGCTATACAGAGTTCTTTAATATTAAGCATATTGATCTCAGAGACTGAATATATCTCAAATGTTCTGACTTCTATAATTTTCTGAATTATTTGCCCACAGATATTTCATTTGACTTTGAAAAGGCTTGGTAATTATTCATCATTTATTTATTAAATTTTAAACATTTAAACATATAGCTCCCCATCTTATGTCAGACTCTGTGGTTTTCCCAGTCCCAATCTTCTCAACTTTCCAATCATCCATCCATCTGTCTGTCTGTCTGTCAGTGTGTATATTTCTCTCTCTGTGTCTCTGTTTTGCTCATCCCAGCCCATATTTAAGGCCACTATAGTTTAAATTAAGCCTTTTATAAATATTCAAGTGGGAATTGAAATGTTTGGATTTACAAAGAGAAGTAGCATGCACAAGATATTACTTCTTCCAGTCCACTAATTTTAAGATGAAAGTACTTGTTTCTACTCTCCTGTTAAATCTATATGTATAGAGTCATTGGATATGAGATGGGCAGCAAATAAAATTTATAAATAAACTAATAATAAATAAATATGTATAATACCTTGGTTTGCAGGCAGTTAAGTAATTCATTACTTAAATTGGTTATTCACTAATTAGTTATTCACCATTGACATAATAGAAGTCACATTTCAATTTGGGAAGAAAAGTATCAAATTACGATTGCCCAAAATAATGAAATGGTAGCAAAAAAATAAGTAAGAGTCTCCATTTCCCTTCTTTCTTCATCATTTTTACTGTACTGGTTTTGCTAAGTAACATCTGTTACCTGGTGAAGTTAACACTTAGAGATTTCTACCAATTTTTATACTGTTATTTATGTAATAAAGATAAAAAGCTTTATGTTTATGCTGTTAAGATATGAGAATCCAAATAAGTATTTATTTATCAATAAATAAATAACAATAAATATCAATTTATTTAAATATCAATAAATAGATAAGTAACAAGTATTTCTCCAAACAGAAATGTTAGCAGTATTTGAGAGGCTGCCACAAAGAAGAAAGGGTCAATTTATTTTCCAAAGCACCAGAGAGAAGGACTAGAAACAATGGATGGAAACTAATTAAGGAGAAAAGAACCTGGAATTGAGAAGAAATTTCCTAATAGTGAGGATAATCAACCGATGGAACAGTTTGCCTTCAAACATTGTGGGTGTTTCATCCCTGCAGTTTTTTAAAAAGAAACTGGACAGTCACTCGTCTGAAATAGTATAGCTTTCCTGCTTGAGCAGGGGGCTCGACTAGAAGATCTCCAAGGTCCAATACAGGTCTATTCTGATTCTTATTCTAATTCAAGTCCAACATGTGAATGTTGTGATATTTCATTCTGATAGTCACTGTTTTGGTATAAGAAATAAGAATATCTTTCAGGAATGTCTGTAATAATAAATTGAATTTCAAATGTCACTTTTCTACTCTTGTTGATAAAATTTTATAAAACATATGAGTAATGAAGAAGAATGAATAGTTAAGTTTTTGTTCTAATATCCCATCTACTATTGTGGGCAAAGGAAAACAACATTCCCTTTTTTTCTTGCTCTATGGGGAGCAAGATGAATTGCTAGAATAAGTTTATACAGGCTTTCCACTAGGAGTCATTTGGTGCATGGAAGTGTTAAAATAATGTCAATTGATCAATCAATCAATGAGTCTTGCTGTAAAGCTGTCTTCTCCTATTCCTGTGTTGTAATTTTTTAAGCCCTTTCACGAGCTACAGTCAAGAATATGAAAATGTGAGTCATGAAAAGTTTTAAATTTCTTAATTTCCAAAGATAGAAATATTTGAAATATTGTTTAAACCTCAGTTATATTACATTAACTTCCAGCATGATCTAATAATACCTGGAAAATTATAACTGAATGCTGGAAATATCTAGATTTGTGTCCTTAATAAATTAGTAAATTAATAAATATTTTAACATTCAAATTGTTTTGTTGCTGTTTTATGATGTTGTAAGCTACCCAGAGGCACTTGACAAAGAGATGAGATGCAGTGCATATACATTTAATAAATAAATGCACACCTCTTATAAATATACTATGCTTAGCTGCAGAATTACATTTCTTCATTTATTATTTTGCTTTCTATCTGGCCAAGATCTATATGTGATTCCAATACCAAGAAACAGACTAAAAACTAATTTTGTAAAAAACAATTTTAACAGGAAGAAAAACATTGACAGTATCAACATTCACCATGATAGACAATCATTGCCTAGGGAGATTATAAGTGAATTTGTACACTAAAGGGTGAGTTAGGTTCAATAGCCTAAAAGGCTCATTTTAACCTTATGATTTTATGGATTTTATGGATCTTGGGGTTTTTCTGGCTTCATGGACCAATAAAGCGATAATTGCTATAACTATTTAGATGCTCTAATTAATTTACTTGGCTGCCAATAATTTTATGTTTGAAAAGCAAGTGTTTTAGGTCCCTTTTACAAAGCAGACGCAGATGTAGTGGTTATTCTGTACTCCTATACAGAAAAAACAAAGGTTGTAATTAAACACAAGTTTAGCTTTAAATTCTGATGACAGAAGAAAGAAAAGAAAGGGAGAAATTTAATGCCAAATTGTGTTGGAAAGTTCAGGTGAAGGAGTCCTAATGGCCTTTAGGTCCTCCTTCTGCATTTAATTGGTAGAAAATTCAGGGCCTATTTAAATAATTTATGATATTTTAATTAGTTTTAGGAAAGTATGAAGATTGTAGCATTTGACATAAATGTATAAGTCAGCAAGTTTAAATTAAGCTTACTGTGGGCTAGAAATGTATTTTGAGTAAAGAAGATTATTTCAATAGAGAATATTATTTGTTGTTTTAATAATTTTGTAAATACAGTGTGATGTTTTTATGTTGGATTAAAAAAAAAAGTAAAAAAAAAAGTAAAATGCTATTCTGTATTCTAGCTCTGTTCTTCACTGATGTCCTTGTGTGACAGCATATATCCTGAAGTCCTCACATGTCACCCAAAATAGCTACTGTCTAAAACAAGTCAAATAGCCAACCAAACATTTATTTATTGATTAATTGAATTTATTTGCTGCCCAACTTGTAAAGAGATGTCTAAGATAATAATGATCACCTAAAGCAAGTGCATCATATTTCCCTTCCCAGGACAACGGTGGAAAAAACCCAGATGCCTGAAGTATGGGTAAGCAGTTCAAAGAGATATATTGATGAATAGCAGCTGATCAGTTTATTGTGTACAGTGCAATTTTGTCCAGCAGCAGAAACTGTAAACTGGTCTGAAAAGAGAAATTAGAAATGTATGTATAAGTACATCTAAGTAAGAGTTTCCCATTCTCTCATACTGGAACCTGATCAGCTTTAATAGCAAGACTGGTGAATATGAATTAGAGTGAGTACTTAGCTTGTTAAACCCATAAAGCCTTATTATAACTTAGCATTATTATTAATTGAGGTCTAGCTGCTTCTTAGTTGAAATTCGAGGTCCAAATTAGGACTAATATTTCATTTAGTAGTGGTAACATATTTTTCTTGTTCTCTGCTGACCAAAGATGTACATCTTTTGATTTCAAGGTTCCCAGTTTTAGTCACTTGTGAGTTGCAGATCAAAGCAAAAGGAAAACACTATGAAACATATGTCTCTGTGGAGCAGAAGCATGAATAATTGACTGTAAGTAAGATATATAAAAATTCAAGACTGAATTAGATTTTGAAAATGTTGTAACTGTACATGATATAGACAATTACTCTGCATCTATTTCTTGATAAGTTTCTTTCCAATGACATACATAAGTGCATATTGGACAGCAGCATCAATGACTAAAATAAAAAATAAAAAAAAGCCATCAGTTATATCAGTGAGATTTATTGATCGCCAACCTCTTCTAAAGGGTTGCAGCTTATATAGCATTATATAAATTATTAAAGTGACAGATTGATGAATGTTTATCCAGGATTAGCCAGAGAACTCTTGGTGGCTCCCTAAAGAATCAATAAAAATGCAGATAATTTTTGTACTGAAGAGTGTAAAAGCATGATAAGAAATTCACTACTCTGAAATAAACCGATTTGGTATGTTAAGTACAGAATGACATACTGTACATAGGTACAATTCAGTCTGAGGACTTCATTTTTATTAGGAAAAAGTAATAAATTAAAATTTTTTCATCATTATCCAAAGTTACCAAACAAAATCAGTTTTGTATAAAGTATGTATACAAAAGTGTTATTTGTGCTGGGAAAAAAACACGTAAAATTTTTAATTTGATGTGACTTAATAATTATTTCTGAGTTATCTGAGTCATTTTCCTGAGTCATTTTATATAATTCTCTTATTTTATGTGGTCTTATTATATTCTGTAATTCATCTTTTGTTCAGCTAATATAATCATATACAGTTGTTTTTGAAAATGGCAATTGCTTGAATTTATATGCATATCTGTCATATGATTCTCGGTTGGAGCAAGGAATGTTAAGCAAAACATAGGAGTAAGAAATAAGAAATGGATAAATTAAACACATAAGTAAATTAAATGTAGTTTAAACATCATTTTCCATCCCTTTTTATCATTGAAATCAACTTGTTTCCATCAGATCAGCACACTGATTCAAACAAACTTTTTGCTCTTTAAACTTCGCATTCACTCTAGCTTCATATATTTCTTTTGCAATTAATCTTCTTTCATAATCAAACTACCTTATCTCACTTATTTTACACTAGTGACTCACTTCTGTATTTAGTCAAAATTTATTTATTTATTTATTTTACCTAAATAATTTTTATTTCACCTTTTCTACCAGAACATTCTACAGTACCTAATTCATACTTAATTCAGTTTTTATACTTTTCTTGTCATATATAACTTTCATTAGCATATAATAAACTGGACAGAGGCACACTCTTATATCCAGTTATTTTCACTAATTCAAAAAAATATTCGTTCCTCATAAAAAATTACTATATATTATCTTTTAAATAGCATTTGCCTAACTTATTTTTAATCAATATCATGTATGTATGTATATATGTATGTATGTATGTATGTATGTATGTATGTATGTATGTTTTATTTATTTATTTGTTTGTTTATTGCACTAGCACTTAGACTGATATACTGCTCCATAGTGCTTTACATTACTTTCTGATGGTTTTACAATGTCAGCATATTGCCTCCAACAATGGCTCTTCATTTTACTGACCTTGGATGGATGGAAGACTGAGTCAACTTCAAGCCAATAGGGATCAAACCTCTGACTGAGGGAAGAATCAGGTGAAATATTGACTCTGATCACCACACCACCACACCACCTTTATAAAGTTATAAAATTTATATGCCACCCATCTTACCTCAAGGTAACTATATATATTATCTATATATAATTAATATTGTACTACAATATACATGTAAACTACTTGTTATATTTTTTTACCGATAAAGACAATTTGGTACTATATTTTGCTACTTTATTTAAATGCATTACTTAGGTGTTATATTCATTCTGCCAATACAATGTGCCTCAGATGCGTCTGCCTCCAGCATATTATTATTACTCTTCTGGATTTCAGTTTATTAGTATTTAAATAAAAATGACATCTCTTGGGTGTAGTAGATAAGGCATCACCATTTTGGGGGTATAAGTATTGGAATTGCAGTATATCATTAAGAATTTTAGATGTTAGGAAACAGCACCATTGATTTCCAGGAGCCTTGTTTCCAGAAATTATATTAGAAGTTTAATACTTTGTTCAGGTTCATATTAGAAATGCTGTCAAGATTGATCTTTCCTGTAAATGAATGAGTCAAGCCTACTGCTGCTGCTAGTGTTCTTTTACAGCAAGAATCCAAGATGACTTAGCTGTACATGACCCTAATCCAATTTTGTTTACCTTAGTTGAAATTTTACTTTCAGACTTTGCAGACTGCTAAGTAATCTGAAGCACAAACCTTTACAATGTGTTAATTCACTTTCTTACTTCCCCAGATAAAAGACAATTCCATATATAAAAATATTATGCATGGATAACTAGGACAGCCTAGCCCTAGGCCATTAGTATTAAGCAGTATAAATAAGCTGTTAATAGTTTATAAACAATTGTTCCTCTCAGCAAATGAGAAACAGAGTTTAATATCCTTTTCTTACTTCTCATGGATAAGACCTTCTGCTACCAGGAAGAAAGCTGGAAAGAGAGAAGTTATCTAACTTCTAGTTCTAACTTTATCATTTTGTGGTATGCCAATGAGCTATAAACTGCATTTATTTCCCGTCAAAGGAAATTATCCCATTTACGATCCAGTTTTGCCACAAGGGAAATCATGTCAGCTAACAGCCATTATGACATCAATAGTAGTAGATTCCATTTTTTTGGTTAAAAAATATTTCCTTTTATGAACCCTGAATCTTTGCTTATTTAGTTTCAGTTGATAATCTCTACTTTTAACAATGTGAGAGAGGGATAAGTTTTTGTCCGCCTATATTTTTCCAATGGCACCAATGCCTTTGTATCATCCTATCTTTTTCTGCTTTTGTGGTAAGTGAAAAGACCCAACTGCCCAAGTCTTTGCTGGCTGATAGGTTTATTTTTAAGCTTTCTATGGTTTCTAGCACAGAACTGATATATAGGGCCTGATGGCTCTGCAGACTAAAAACATTGTGATTAACACCAGCTGTCTGCAATTATTGGTGAGTTCAAATCTCACCAGGGTCAAGGTTGACTCAGCTTTCCATCCTTTCTAAGGTAGGTAAAATCAGGACTCAATTTGTGGGGGCAATAAGCTGACTGTATAAATATACAAAAGTATGAAGGCTATTGCTTAATGCATTGTAAGCCGCCCTGAGTCTCCGGAGAAGGGCGGCATATAAATCAAATTTAAAAAAAAATAGGAGTTACATTTTTGGATGAAGTTTTTATTGTATTCTTCACCAGTACTTCAAGATCCTTTTCACAATCGCTGAAAGTTAAGAACTTACTTATTAAAGTTCTCATATATAAATTTTGGATTTTTTAAAGGGACATCATGTGCACTTTGTATATTTTTGCATTGAGCTGCATTTCCCATTTAAACCCCATTTACTCAGTTTGATTATATCATCCTGAATAATTTGAGTCTGATTATCACCAAATTACTTTTAACAACCTATAAACATTTTTTAAAAAAATAGCATTTTATAAATAAGTTCATGACATGAATAGTTTTTGGTAAACATTTTCTTCCTGCAAAAGAAAAAAGGAAGATGCATAAATCAAAATTTCTCAAGGGCATAGCTTCCTTGTTTCCTTTAGAATTTGTATTAAAATGAATGAAAATTCTTTTGTTACAGATTAAAGTTCTTTATGGGACATTCCCTGCTGAGATATCTAATTATGCAGCTTGAGAAATGTGGTAGAACAGATAATTTCAGCATAGGAATTGCAACATTAATGGCTCTAGTTCTTTATACACTATCAAAATTTGTAATTTAGAGAATTTGTTGCTTTTTCAAATGTAAGACAAAATCAGTATAGATTTTAGGCAAACATCTATAGGAAATTTAAAATAATTACAAATAGTGAAAAAGGAGAAAAATGTGAACCTTGAAAGTCCCTATTCATCATAATAACATTATCCCTTAAATTGACAGTGTCATGGGCTCTGATGAAAAGGTTAACTGAATCTAGAGATATAACTTTAAAGACAGAAGATCATTGTGAGGCTGACAGCTTGGCAGTTCAAAACCTGAGAGCGCAAGCTGCATGATGGAATGAACTCCTGTCAATTTGTCCCAGCTCCTGGCAACCTAACAGTTTGAAAGCATGCAAATGCAAGTAGATAAATGAGTACCACATATAACAGGGACATGACCCTTCATGGGCATACCTGGGCAACAGTGATGTCACTTGTTAATTTTTCAACCCCAAAGTTGGTAGGGATTTCCAACACAAATATAGTAGTAGCAACACAAAATGCCAGTCATCCAAGAGGAAGAGACAAATAGGAAAGAAGTCTGCCTGGAAAAGACTGTCTGCTACAAGTGCAGTTCAAGGATGTTTTGCTGGTTTAACCATAGGATAAATTATTACAATACTGTTTCTGGGATACATGAAAATGCCAAACCAATAAAATGGACACCACGGAGGTGAAGTGATTAGAATGTAGTATTGCAGACTGACTTTGCTCACTGCTAGGAGTTTGATCCTGATTGCATCAAGGTTGACTGCATCAAGGCTTTCATCCTTCCAAGGTTGGTAAAATGAGGATCCAGATTATTGGGGACAATATGTTGACTCTGTAAACTGCTTAGAGAAGACTGTAAATATACCACTGTGAAGTGGTATATAAGTCTAAGTGCTACTACTATTGCTATGGATACTATGCTCAATAAATAACCTTTAATTTTGAACTAGACTGAAAAAACAAGAATTTGTAAAAATATGAAGCCATTTGGCAATCCTTTAGCAATTGTGAGGAGGCTTCAAGCTATATTGCAATATGGAAGCATAGAACAGAAGTAATTATGTTTTGAGAAGATCAGGATGATATTCCAACAATATTTATAAAATGCTTGAAGGATCTAGAGCACTGGGCAATCTACATATGGAATTCCTCATATTTTCCCAAATATTGGGCCTATCATGAGATTAAATTAAAACCAGATCCTAAATATTTTTTCTGAACTTTTCAAGAATAGTTCTCACTTTTGAATAAAGTTAAGAAAATGGCTTAGATTACCAGAGGTTGGATAATGGTTGAAAATTGAATGGTTTATTCTATTGGCAGTTGTTGAAAAACCACACAGAAATGTATATATTCGTGTGGCTCTGACTCAGATGAAAATGAATATGTGGATAAAAATCAGTTCCAGTTGTGGGATATGCTGAACCAGATAATTTTCAAATCTTAAAACAGTGGATTTTGATAGATCCCATTGGCTAAAATCTCTATGCAATTTTATTTTTTGAGAAACATTGCTTCAAGTGGACTCTTAAAGTGGACACTGGTTTTCAACACCATTGAACACATGCAGAAATGAATGAGCATTCTATCCTGAAGAACTTAACAGAATTCTTTGTCATGTGGATGTTTAATAATAGGACAATAATTAGAGTAGCATACTTTATTATGCCATAAAAAGTATTAGAGTGTCTGTAAAATATCATGCTTAACAATGAAAAATATGAATTTTAAGTTCATCTGTTAAGATATGTTGTTGTTTGCAAGGATATATACCCAAATCCTGACAAACATACAGCATTCAGGAATTTACATGCTAAATGATAATAAAACTCTAGAATTATCTCTGGAATAATGATAAATAGTGGAAACATTAATATTTTGTGCAGAGTTTTATAAAGATTTATCTTTTTGTTTTATGACAGAAACTTAAACCTACACAGTTAACTATTTCAGTTTTTTCCTTTATTTTTTAAGCAAAAGTTTTAATAGATAAAAAAAGGAAAAATAATATAAGTTTTGCAATTCTTGGGAATGGTGGATCTTTGGGGGTTTTTTTGATATGCTTCTGTCTGTGATTGTTTTTTGCCTTGCATGTCATGTATTATTAGTTGAAAAAATGCTTATTTGTCTGGCATCCAAATCAAAACCATTATTTAGAGAAACCCCAACATCCTTGATTATTAAACCTTTTCTGATGGATTTTGATCTGGGAAAGCTGAGCATAATTTTTATGATGCCTCATATCTATGGAGATACTCATTCATCCAGGTCATGGTTGTCCAACTGTTCAAAAAGCAACTGGACTTTTTTCCCCCTTGAAGACATTTCGTTTCTTATCCAAGAAGCTTCTTCAGTTCTGATTGAATGGTGGAGGATGGAACTATTTGTATTCCTTGCAGTCATCTGGTCATTAGCATTCTTTTGGAGAGTTTTGAGGCCAATTAGAGGTTGATCTGTGCCTTCAGGATCACCTGAATAGTGCAAATTGTTTCACATTCACATCACATCACATTGTGAGAAAGAAGTTCCCTGAAGATGGGCTCCAGCACAAGTCTGAAAGCTTAAAAGACAACCTCTGATCCCAGTGACCAACCCAGATTTGATCCTGCAAGATTATTCTGGGACGTGTATATTTGCCTTCCCATATAGTTTTATTTTTAGATCATCACTAAACCTTTTCTGTAGCCTCATTCATCCTCCCCCTGCCCCCCGTATATTCCATTTTCATCCTTATTGGAATTGTGTGCAGTTATGTTTTTAATTTGTTTAGAAACATTTATTTTAATCTCCTTTTCCCATTTGGTTGTTCTGCTATCAAACCCAACCCTCTTACTGCTCTGTAGTTATTACAATTTATTATCATAGAGTGTAAGACTCACAATGGACTGTGCTTGCTTATAGTAATCCTAAAAATCAAAAAGCAATTTCCCATTGTTCCTACCAATCTATCATTGATTAAACCTTCCTTATTGGTTAGTATCAATTCAAAGATAGCTGATCCTTTTGTGCTTTTCTTTTCTCTCTAAAGGAGAAAGTTTCTATAAGTCAGGAATTTCCTGGACTTTGTCTGCCAACAGATGTCAAGGTAATAAAAGTCCCGTATCACTACTATTTCATGCTTTTCTGAGCCATGAAGTCTGCAGTTTAGTTCTGGAAATCATCATTTACATATTCTTCTTGATTGGACAGATAATAGTTGAAACCAACAACAGTATTGCTGTTAAGTGTTCTGCTATTTTGCAAAAGGCACCTACATTTTACAACAACACTGGAATAACGATGTGAGGTTTAGAAATAAACTATAGAATGTTGTCTTGCAAATAATAACAGTTTGTGTTCATCTGAATTATGACCAAGCCCATTCCCTTGAATTTCTTAATGGATACTTTTTATTAAAAGTACTCCATTTTTATTGTTTCTGTTCCTTTTAAATAAATCATGTGTTTGGTTATGTGTCTAGCTTGTGAAAGAAATGAAGATTAAAAGAGTTATATAATAAATTACCTTTATATTAGTCTAATTAGTCATGTTGCGTTCATATGTAGGTACCTATGATGAGTGCATGGATATAAAGATAACACACCTCTCTATTCTGCCTCCATACACCAAAGGGATGTTAATGCCGAGGAATGGATTTTAATCAACTAAGATATTTTCTCTTTACTTTTTATATCTTATCTGTTCACTATTTATTAATTCATATCTAAGAATGAATAAATAAAAATGGATGTAATCTGCTTTTGGCAATTCAATAATGAATGTAGTTTGCATAACAACAGAGATTGGAAATGCAGCTAATATTATTGTAGAAGGTCAGCTGATATTTCCGATGAAGCTCACAGCTGGAACCCAGATGCTCTCTAAGAGAATTTGAACCTACTGGTCCTTTTCTATAAACAATTTCTTGGCTCAAAATCTTAATTCTCAGTACCATGAATATGTCAGATCCATATATATGCAGTTTCATAGTAAATTATATTTAAGGTGGATGAAAAGATTTACTTGGTTTGCATTTTAATAAAAACCAGACCAGTATAAACTTCTGGCAAATCAAAACACATCATTCTCTTTTCCATTTCTCTCATCAAATAATGAATATAACATGCTCATTATTAGGAAAAATTAATGCCCAAAGGTGCATATAATTAAAATCAACTGGAGATTTGTACACATAAAATATGCATTAAGGGAAAGATGTACAGAAGGTTAACACTTCAAAAATGTGTGTGTGTATGTGTATGTGTATGTATGTATGTATATGTATGTATGTATGTATGTATGTATATGCATTAAAAGAAAAGCTTTCAAAAATAAAACTAAAAGTAAAAGCTAATAAATGTTTAGCTAGTAAGCAATGAATACAAACATGCATGAAAAAAAATAAGTATAGTTGGAGAAATAGTATTGGAAGAAATAACTATCCTTGACTTCCATATGTTTTTATGCAGTTTTTCTATATATAAAAATAATAATGGAACATTAATGTGGAACAACAGAATGACCAACAGAAGTTTCAAAAGTGAAAATTCTGCCTCACTAGATTATAAATTTCTATTTAGTTTGGATTTTCTCACAATTTAGAGGTTTAATTTTATGAACTTTCCAGTTATATCATCTAGATTATACTCTGCATTGGTTTATGAAACTGGATTGTAGTCATTGCTACAATTTCATATACAATTTTTCTGATTCCCATTGCTGTATTTCATATACAATATCCTAGAATAGAAAATACAGTGTTTTCTTTATAACAAAGTTCATTGTTTAACACTTTGCATATTTTAATAAATTCTTATTCCTGCTATTATACAATCCCTGCTATTATATTTTTAAGGTACTAGAAAGAAATTTTGTTTTATATTTTCTTGATGTGATTTTTTTTGCTATCCTTAAACACGCAAGTTTTGTTAAGGAATTTATGTATGTAAACATGTAAATGTTTACATATTATGGAGGTACTAAAAGAGAAAGTCAATGAATTTTTCCTTGCTATATTACTTCTGTGATTAAAATTAGTTTCTTCAATAAACAGGAATGATACAATGTACCTAATTTTTTAAATCAGTAATTATTTATTTCAACTCTTATTAGAGAAATTTAAGAATCCATATCTTAAAAATATGAGCTGAAACTCTACTTATGAAACTATTGTTTCAAGGATCTTTAAACATGAAACATTTTTCTGTATTTATTGATTTAATCATTCTCTTTTTTTTACGATAATATTTTTTAAAATTAGAAATATATATGCTAAATATATGTACATACTGATGATATAATATTTGAATATAAATTCCCAATAATAATAGTTTTACTCTGTGAAATTTGATAATTCTTAGATATGGTAGAGGATACTGGCAAACTCATAAGTATTTTGTTTCTGAGAGAAAACTAATCCTTTAATATGTATATGCAGGAAAAAGGTCACATAAAAATATGTGATAGAACTACATTTCTCCCTGGTGTTCATTTTTTTTAATGCTGCAGAAGGGCTGCGTATATGTTTTCATCTTACTTTCTTGTATGCCTCAAGGCATTTCATAAGCTAAGAGCAGATCATGTTTGTTTCTTCATTGATTAAGTTTATTTTATTTATGTTTCCTATCCAGTTTTTTCTCCTTCTTCAGATTTTTGTTTTCAGTCTTTTCTTTTGAATGTTTCCTTTCCTTTCTCAGATGGTATTGCTTCCTTTGTGTGTGCAGAACTCCAAAGGAAACAATAGTTAAACTTCCTCTAACAATGATATTATGACAATATTCCCTCAACCCCTGAAGCTGACTATCCATCAAAGTGAAAAAGCAAACCATGTAGCACGCAGCTCTTCATCTCTTTATCTTCTCAGGGTTGACTTATAAAGTTTTACTTGATTAAAAAAATAGCCTTTTAGCCTAACAACATGGCTTGACCTACTCTACTTAAGCAATAACATGAAATAACTAGTACATAAATAGAAAAGGACACTTTTAATTTCTTAAGGGAGTAATTAAGCATTGGTTTCTTAATTGGAAAACAAAGCAATGATATTTAGCAATAATTGCTTTATGGTAAGGTAAAGGTAATTAACTGCAGCTTTTACCAGAGTCAGAGATTCTTAGATTAATTTTAGATTAAATTGAGAAAAGGTTATATTAGATAAGCAACAAACCATTAAATCACATTATATATTTTGAATCTTAACATGGAAAGAAGAAATAATATCAAGACAAAGAAGAAACTGGACAGTCACTTGTCTGAAATGGTGTAGAGTGTTCTGCTTGAGCAGGGGGTTTGATTAGAAGACCTAAAAGCCCTTCCAGCTCTATTCTGATGGATTGATAAACTACTGAGAGTATGGTTGTAGTTGAACTTAACTATTAAGTAAAAGGTTAGAAATTTTGTATTATTTACTAATCTTGTCTTGTAAACACAAATGATGTCTATTATAGAACATGTTTTCCTTCCTAGCTATATTCACTGATTTAGTTTAGTTTATAGTTTATTGTCATTGTACGTATATACACAGTATACCCATACAATGAAATTCGCATAACACCCAGAGACCAAGCTCATTGCTGAGTGCAATTACAGCTCTGGGATAAAAACTGTTCAGAAGACGTGTGGTCTCAGTTTTAATTGTTCTGTATCTTCTGCCAGAAGGAAACAGTCCAAAAAGATTGTAAGCAGGATGGGAAGAGTCTCTGACAATGTTGTGCAACTTCCGCAAACAGCGAGATGCGAAGATTTCATTCAGGATGTCGTCCAAGATGTCATCGAATTCTCTGTAGAGCTTTTATGTCTGCTGCAGAGCTGCTCCTATACCATGCAAGAATGCCTATGTCAGGGCACTCTCAATGGTGCTGCAATAGTAGGACAGAAGTAGATGCTGAGATAGATTTATCCTCCTGAGCATTCTCAGGAAGTACAGACTCTTCTGTACCTTCTTCACAAGCATGTGAAGCATTCATTTGTCAGAGATATAAATGCTCTGAAATTTAAAACTACCCACCCTCCTCAACTCCTCACCATTTATGTACAATGGTAAATGTACACCTCTCTTCCTCCTGAAGTCAATTATAAGTTCTTTAGGGTTTTTTTGGTGTTAAGTATAAGATTATTTTCTTTGCATCACAATGTCAGCCCTTGTACTTCCTTTCTGTAAGCAGACTCATTATTCTTATTAATGAGCCCCACCACTGTCATGTCATCTGCAAATTTAATAATTGCATTGGTGTTATACAATGGGGTGCAGTCATGTGTATACAAGGAATAAAGGAAGGGGCTTATCACGCAATCCTGGGGGCTCCTGTGTTTAGCATCAGAGTAGAATAATGGTGAGATCCCATCCTTACTGACTGTGGCCTATTTGTCAGAAAATCCTTTATCCACAAAAAAATCCTCTGATTTATACCCAAATTGGACATTTTAAGAAACAACTTGTTGAGCAGAATGGTGTTAAATGCTGAGCTATAATCCACAAATAACAACCTTACATATGTTCCCTGTTGTTCCAAATGATTCAATACAGTTTAGACAAAACAGACATATCATCAGTTGATCTATTACACCTATATGCAAATTGGTATGGGTCCAAAGTTAGATGGAAGAAAAGCCCTAATATAGTTCAGCACCAGCCTCTCAAAACATTTCATGACAACAGATGTTAAAGTTACTGGTCTATAATCATTAAGAGATACCATTACTGTCTGCTTAGGGACTGGCACTATAATAGATGTCTTCAGGCAGGTAAGGTTAGAACACTGTGACAAGGATAGATTGAAAAGATCAGTTAACACTCCAGCTAGCTCTGCACCACAGTCCCTGACAACTTGTCCCATGATTCCATCAGGCCCAGCTGCCTTCTGGATGTTAACATTCTGGAAAGCACGCCTCACATCAGAGATCTGCAGTAGAAGTGGTTGTCTATCTATGGTAAATGTTAGTGGTGTACTATCAGTGGTAGATGCTGGAATGATGGTCGTTCCTGTTTCCACCTCAAAGCAGCTGAAAAATTGATTTAGCTGCTCAGCCAAAGAATCATTACTGCTAAACAAACTATTAGGTAAAAGGTTAGAAATTTCGTATTATTTACCAATCTTGTGCTATAAACCCAAATGATATCTATTATGTCATAAATAGAACATATTTTCCTTCCTACCTATATTCACTGATTTAAGAAACCAATTTGATCAAACATTTTACATTTAATTTTGCTCAACAGCTGGCTAAGCTGACAGAAATGACATGTAAAATTTCTTTGATGAAACTAGTCTGGGTTAATATATTTGGTCTTCCACTTACTTGTTTCATCTATGACTCTTTCCTAAGAGTTTAATAGCATATTTAACTACTCTTCCCAAGAGATAGATAGGTGCAACAGCTTTTAAGAATGTGCTATTTTCTTTGTAGGATAAAGAATTTCTCCAAGACTCTTCAAACAACTGTCATTCACCTAATCCTTGCTGTCTTTAAATTATGATAAAATTCCTGCTTGTCACGTCACACAGATCAAAATGAAAGGAGGAGATTAACCTTATGATTCCTAAGGTATAGTTGCTATACTCTTGGTTAAACTATAATATGAATCAAAGTGGAAAAGCAATGTACAGTTTAACATGGTACATTATAGTGACTTTACTTAGTTGCTATACTCATGAAGATTTTGATCTTCAGTCAAGCATTAGCATTAGAAAGAATGCTATAGCCAGAATTAGTAAGTAATTCTTATTTTAAAAATATATCTTACATTAAAGCGATAAACAAAACATTGCATAGTTTGCTTGATTGACATCTGGATAGAATAATCTCTCAGTAACAAGATAAATCTTGCTAATGGAAATAATTTCTATCTTTTTGTTATGTCCGAGGGAGGGAGGGAGGGAGAGGGAGAGGGACAGTGGTGGGATTCTACCGGTTTACACCAATTCGGAAGAACAGGTTGTTAAGTAATTAAGCAATTCAGAGAATCAGTTATTAAAAGAAATCTTTTGTTTTTTTCCACTTTACAGGAAAGCCTTGGCAGGGTTAATCCTGTAAGGAATTACAACTTTCTGTTGTTTCCTAGCCTAATCTTTATTGCCCTGCTTACAGAAACTGCTTCTCCATTAACCCTTATTACCTTCTTGGCAGTATGCCTAGACTTACTGTTGCTTCCAGTTCCGGAGCTTCTCAGAGGTTTTTTTTTCTTCTTTGCTTGACTTTCTTAAAAGGCAAGGGTTGTTTTAAGGTTTTTACACTGCTGTTGGAAGGAAATATTTCCCCGTTGGAGTTATTCCAGCCAGGGTGCAATGATGAGCACTTTGAAGAAATAATTGAATAATGACAAGGAACCAAGAAATTCAGCAAGGCTTCTTGGCTAGCTAGAAAGATTGACATTCAAACGAGACTTTACATACCCTTTCTGTCTTTTGGTCTAAAACTGGTTTTTGGTGAAGTTTAATTCTGTATTTGGTGATGTTTAATCCTGTGTTTAGTGATGAGATATTTTTCCCTATTTAGCTTTGTTTGGAAGGAAAAATATTAATCTCTGTTCCTAAAAAGAAGCAGCTTCAGAAATCTGACTAGTTCCTGTGTCTATTTGTTCTGGTAATTGGTTTAACAAGCAACAGATACTCTATTTGCTCCTTTGCTTCATTCTGGAGAGCTTAAATGACTTCTCTGTTAAAGGGTTTCACTTTATGAGCAAGAGTTGGTTGCTGATAGTTATCACTGCATTTTAACTATTTTAATTCCTGAAGGTGCTCTGCCATCCTGCATGATTTGTAACTCCAGTTTGTAGTTATTGCTAATCTAATGATTGATATTTAGGGCAGCTTTTTGCAAGCAAAGAAGCTTTTTGTATTTTTGTACTGGTAATCCTTGATTTACAACAGTTACAATGGCACTGAAAAAAGTGACTTATGACTGTTTTTCACACTTAAGACCATTACAGCAAACTGTCATTAGAGCAAAGAAGTGATGCCATATGACCACCTGGCCATGACCACGCAGTCTCATGAAGCACCGCAGTTGTGAAATGAGTGACACGGTTGTTAAGAATGCTGCAACGGGCATAAATGATGAGAGGTCAAAAGTGCAAGGACCTATCAGAAATCACCTTTTTCAGCCCTCTGGGTAGTCCCTATGTGCATATGGACTATTCAGAGGGCTGAAAAAGTTATTTTTGACCAGTCCTCGCACTTTTGACTGGTCCTTGTACTTATGACTGTTCTCCCATTTTATGTTTTGCACCGTATCTTGTGGTGAAGAGAAGCAGTTATGAAATGAGTGACACAGTTGTTAAAAATGCTGCACTGGGCATAAATGTGAGGATGGTCATAAGTGTAAGGACCAGTCAAAAGTGTGAGGACTGGTCAGAAATGCCTTTTTTTTTCAGCCCTCTAAGTAGTCCCTATGCACATAGCCATGTCCACCTGGTCACATAACCACCAAGCCATGCCCCCAAATAAGCCACGCCCACAGAATCAGTTGTTAAAAAAATTGAATTCCACCACTGAAGAGGGAGAGGGAGAGAGGGAGGGATAGAGGGAGGGAAAGAGAAAGATATATATATATATATATATATATATAGAGAGAGAGAGAGAGAGAGAGAGAGAGAGAGAAGTTTGTTTGACATTATTACTGATTCATTAAATCTTTTAAGATAATATTCTCTTTTTATTTTCATCAAGACACACAGAATGAATAAGCTTTGGTTAACATTTATAAATCTGAAAATAGTTTTAAAAAGTAATAGAACTTCTTGAAAGTTTTATCTATTCCTTTTCTTTCATACACGCATTCTTTCTCACAAAATGTAAAAAAAAGTACTTGTTGGACTATAAAAGAAATATCTATGTGTTTTTCTTATTAAAGAAACTATAGATATTTAAAAGTATTACATAAATATATCAAACTTTTTTTCAGTGATCCATTACTAAATAAAATATAGACATTCACTTCTGAAAACATACTTTTAAAATTAAAAATGTCTAGTACACTTGATTAAGAATTCATTGCAAGAAGTTTTTCCATGATGATAGTTTAGCTGGACATGTCAAGTCTTATAATTATAAATATCTATATTCTACCAATATAAGAGTTGTTTATAAGCAATGAAAGTAGATGGAGAATATCCAAATAGGAAAAAGAAAAGAAAAGAAAACGAAATACAACCAAATAGAACACAATCAAATTATATTGTTAGCATTTTCTCTATCTTTTTTCAGTACTAAAAATAATACAATCAAGTTTATATATGTAAATGATGCAATTATTTTTTAAGGAAGTAAAGGTTCAGTTCAAAGGCTCAGTTTTGTTCATGCATAATGTACTGTACTATTCTTCGAAAAGTACATAATTACCTTTTTTGCAATTATCTATGCACATGATAACCAAAGTTTCTCAAAGATAAACAAATTCCAAACTTTTAGAATAAATGTTTGGATGTTTAAACCTGAACTTCTTTCCTAGAGCTTGATTAAAATAGCTGTATTAACAATATATAAATATTATAAATACAGAAATATTATAATAACACTAGATGGATACCTGTGCTTTACTACTTATGACCATTTTTCATACTTATGACCATTGTAGCATCCTCATGGTCTTGACAGACTCACATTGTCATCATCACCAACAAAGTATATCTGGAAAAATGAAGGCTGATGCTGAGGCTCCACCATAATATTCCCTATCCTGAAGTAGACCTGCCACTGCACTTTGAATGTTGGCATCAAATTTCCCTCCTTCACCTCTCTGGCTCCAAAAGATGTCATTTTGAAGCATCTGTTGTACTTCTGGGAAAGATAGTCTTTTCCCTTTAACTGGTGTCACAGTAGAAGGAACATATTCATCTGAACTGAGGAAGTCAGTATAAGAAGTTCTGGGGCTGGGATGCAGGAGAAATTTGGTTCACAATCTGTTGGCTCAGTGGTGGTCAGTGATTGAAACACATAAGAGAATATCTCTCCTGCCACCTTGAGTCCTGAAGCAGTTCCATAGGTAGAAGGCATAGATATTTTGGTGAGGTACTGACGTTTAGTACTGTAAGGAGCCCCAGACCACCCCTGAGTGAAGGAGTGGAACATCTGCCAGTTGAACTGAGGTAACAGAATGTGAGGCAAGTGACAGTTGGAACAGAGTTCTTTTCTGGTGGGGAGAGGGAGTAGAATGTCTAACTCATTAGCATCAGAGCGTGTTAATTACTGTATAAGAAATACTAATGATCTGATGGTCATTTCAAAAAACCCTTTCTTAGCAAGCACCTAGAAGCCAAGAGGAACATACATGCTAAATTTCAAGTTTGTAGGCTTTAAATTCTGGAGATTTCGTGATGAGTGAGTGGATTTGGCTTATTTATATATATAAATTATTAGTATTATTAAATATTAATACAAATAACAATAATATTACTAATAACCTGATTAATAATAATGTCTAATTAACATAACTAGTATGTTATAATAATATACTAATAATATCTAATCAGTCTCAAATTACCTGTGTATATGACCAAAGCCTAACATTCATTCAAATTTAGTATTTTCATAACCTAGGATGAAAACCAACTTTTTCTATGCACTGGGGAATCCATTAAATCCATAACCTATGCTGCTGTTTCTGTTAAACTAACCTAGTTTTTAAGCTAAATAAATATCTCTTACACAGACAACCCTTCATAGATCTTAAAAGCTGAGCCCATTGAAGTCTTCAAGTCTTTCACAAGTGTCTTTTGCAAATCCAATAACAAAAACTATTCAGATCACTTTCTTGGTTCATCATTGGTAGTTCCCTCTGTACAATGGGATAAAGAAAAAATACAGAGACAATATTTGGATTAATAAGCATTGCTAGAAGTAAAAGGAACCAACATAAAATTGGTTTAGTTTTTCAATGTTAAAATGAAATGTGTTGCCATAGATTTGTCTATACATAAGGGATGGAATATGGGGTGAAGAGATTTTTTTTGCAATCTTAGAGTAGTGGAGAATCATTAAAGTTGTTTATACAATCTTGTGATGACGGTTGGAAGTCACTTATTATGTTTTTCGTCTTTATTATACACTTACTTTTCTCTTTCTTTTTTTCTTGCTTTCTTCCCTTCCCTTTCCTTGCACTTTTCCTTTTCCTTCCCCACTTTCTTTAGGTTTAGTTTGTGTTAGAGCTTACTGCTATAATTAAATTTCCTAATAAAAATTATGTGTGTGTATGTGCACACATATAAAACAAGCTTGAGCTTTCTGATTTTGTAATATAATATTAACGCTACTCCAAGTCATTTTAATGTGCATAGGTTTTTTTGAATAGTTTAGAATGATATTTATAAATGTTGTATTCAGATTTTTTATTTGTGCCATTTAAACAAAAAAATTCCTTATCATCCATTTTTAAATAAAACTTAAAAGTATGTGCTTTAAGTATAAGCCCCTAATATCTTGAATTTTATTTTTTCCCTTTTTGCAAAAGAATATTTTAATTGAACAAGTGAATTACTGGCAGATTAAAAATAAATTAACATTACTGGATCAAATTCTATGATGAAGAATAAAACACACTGAAACAGTATGTATATATAGAAATTTAAGTTAATTGCTTTGCTTTATTTTCCTATTATTTTAAATGGTGTGGACAAACTGAAATATCAAGATTCTATGTTTGCCTCTTCAAAAGCCACTTTTTAAATTTTTAATTGCTAAAGGTTTAATTGCTAAAAGTTGGTACATTCAAGTTGCTTATTTTGCAGCCCTCCCTTTTCCTGAAATATTTAATGAGACCTGCAGCTATAAAGCATTAACATTTGCTTTAAAATTGTAATTATAATCTAGTCGCCCCATGCAATAATTCCTGTGAGTAGATGACTCTATCATTAGGTTTAGAATAGGATAGAAAGAATTAGTTTGGAAACAAAATATTCTTTCCTATAAGAATCAAGTAGGTAGATAGGCAACATATTACATGTCATCACATCAATGTCTTCTTTATTAGTTTTGTGCTAATGTGTTATTAATAGTTGATTCCCACTACCAGGTCAGGCAGGATAAGGGCTACCACTGGATTTCTTTTTACTACTCTTCCTGTACTGATAGATAACATGTACTCCATTTACTCCACTTGAACTAAAAAAAAAAATAGAAAAAGAAACAGTAATTGCTTTTGTCTAAATACATCTGCAACTCCTAGCTGCCTTGAAACTGACTGTTATTTTTATGAAAGCTATTGTGTTATCTGCTGAATTGGGGCAATCATCTCTCTCTCTTCCCTCTACCCACCCATCTCCCCAAAAGTCATTTTCTAAACAAAGGTTCTAATGTGCTTCTCACTGCTTTACCAACTAGACAGGATGATTAAATTCTCAGTTTTGTTTTGTTCCACTGTATGTGAAATAAGAAGCAGCACAGGGGGGTGTTGAGTCAGCTGGAACAAGCTGGGAGGTAAATCCTTCTTTAAAAATTGCAGTATTTGCACTGCCACAGCTTCTAGGTGAGATTACAGGGGAATGATGTTGTGGTTGATTAGCCAACCTTGACAGGTCTGTGGTAGAGCTGGCCAGAAAAATCTATTTCAGAAGCTCAGCAATTTCCTTTTAATTCCAAATATAGAGACCAGCCAGAAATACTCAGTCTGAAAGTTGGTTTCAACTTGTTCAGGTTTTGTGCATACCCCAATATTTATTGTTCTGCAATGATAATCAATAGTTCAAGGAAGGGAAAAGACAATAATTTTAATTTACATAGCAATATATTTATTAATAATTTCTATAGAAGATACTTTGTTGGGCTTGCAATATTTTATTGTATGTATCAGCTTTAATTAGGAAGAAATTTCAATTCAATTGTATAGAATGTGAAGGATGTGTGTTTGTGTTTTATTTTTATAGTTATTAGGTACACTGAAGATGGCATTTAATTTCATTGTATGAGGTGTAATGACAATAAACTAAATTAAACTAAACTAAACTAAACTAAACTAAACTAAACTAAACTAAACCAAACCAAATATCATTGGATATTCTATGAATAACTGTCCCTGAATATTCTATCTCCTGTAGTATTTGCTTTTCAAATTGATTTTTTTTTCAGTATAAAAGAAAGTCAAGATGGATTGGATCATAGATATGCAAATGGAAAGCTGATTATGTATGGATTTTCTTGTGTTTAAGAACATTTAATTCCCTTACAGACTTTAATGTTAGCAATATACTAAAACATATCACTAAAAGGCATGTTACAGGGATCATTTAGTGAAAAAATTAGCCTCTTTTATTTGTATTGTCATTGTTATGTAAAAATTAACATGAAAGGGAATGAACCTTAGGTTTCTACCACCCTAAATGTCTCCTTACATGTCTTGATTTAGTTACTTTGACACTATTAATAAAATGCATTACTTGTTGTAAATAGCATACTAATTGATGCTAAAGAAAATACACATATTACAAATAGCCCACATGATAGTATTAAATTTACTTTTACTCTCCATCTTTACAATTTATAAGTATACTGGGGCCATCTTATGCTACTATTGCTGGTATTATAAACTTGGAGTATAATACCTAAATGGTAAATAGTTGTATTTTTATTTTAATTTGTCTCTGGTACAGAAAATATTCTCTACATATTGAAAAAAATTGGTTGCTAAAAACAAGCTACAAATTTATAAATTTGTACAGAATGAAACATACAAACAAACAGAATAAAAAATTCATTTGTAAAATCAAAAACGTTTCGCCCAAAGAAATTAATATAATATATTATTACTTTAAAGTACCATAGGATGTACTGATTTGTCAGGTAGAGTTTCGATAAATCCCTCCCAGGAATATTTTACTTTACAAACCACTTTTAAAACTTTCTATAATTTAAAATGTAAATTGAAAAATTGTTTCAAGGAAAGCTCCAATTGGAATTTGGCATTAGAGATTTTTGTTTTGGCACATACATATTACTTTTTATTCAAAGACAGAAAGGAATAGGTCTTATTGTCAGAGATGCTTCAGGCAGTTAGTTAGGCGATTGTTTTAGGAAGATTTTTGGCAATGCAAATAAAACCAAACATTTATTTATATTCAAAATATACAAACTATAACAAATAAGCAAAAATCTAGGGTTTACAGATTTCTTTAGATCAGGTCCGTATCAGAATTCCTGTACCACACATTTCATATATTCATTAACTCTATTCATTTAAAATAAATTGCATTTAAAATAAAGAGTCTATATGATCAATCTTTTTATTCTGAGCAATCATAACTAATCTGAAACACAATTATGTCTAATGTCTACTTTTTCTATGAGTTTTAAAATGGGTGCTTTTTGAAATACAGCTACTGCTGTCCACTGTTTAAATATATAGCTATCTCCTGTGCATATGATTTTAACTGTATTCAAGCAGTAAAATAGTGCACACAAGCAGATTTTGTTCACTGGAGCCTATTTCAGCCATGATGGAAATCTGTTTTAACATATTATTTTTAATATTCCTATTAAACTGGATGCAAATAACCTGAACTATACCAAAAAGCTATGTCCTTTTTTTTTTACATTTTTCTTTAATTATTCTTTATGCAGGGAATAATGGATAGCAAAACTTTCCTGCCACAAAGCTGCAAATTAGTGTGTTTGTCTTACACATGGAGATAATCAAAATATGCCAGCAAAGCATAGCAAAAGTTTTTGATTTCAACCAGCTAAAATTACCATACTTTAGTATTCAAGCTTACCATCATCTTTATGATCTTTTCTTTGATTTTAGCAGTTATAAAAAATATAATAGTTCTACTGGTGTTGAATAAAAATTAACAATTTTGAATGAATAAAACATAATTTCATAAAAACTGTTACAATTCAAAATGGTAAAGATTAATCAGGTACAATCATGTTGTTTTTGAATTTAGCACTCTTTGCATCTGATGAAGTAAAATTATAATCCATAAAAAGTTATGCCTTTGTAAAATTTGTTATTCAAAATAGGTACTACCAGATTTCTTCTGATGAAAGAAAACAACAATTTTTACAGTATTTACATATTTTTACATATTAAATTATGTTAGGTCCACACCTATTGTATTTCAAATAATTTTATTATTAATTTTATAAACATACAGATAAAAAACAAAATAAACTAACAATCAAAAGAAACAAAAAAGAGTAAAAAGAGAAAAGGGTAAAATGTGAAAAAATATAAAGGAAAGGAACGGCAAATACAAATATGTATCTACTAAAAATGACTTCCAACTTCTTCTTCCAAGGAAATAAATAATGCTTTCTTTTGAGTCTTCGCTTAAAGCTATAATAAAATATCCATTTTCCTCCCAAAAGAAAAGAGTAAATTAAAAAAAAACATTTTCATGTTTTTAAATGTTAACAACCATCAAATCCATATGTCAACATCTGATTTTTCTCCATCGCCTACTACTCACATTAGATGGGAGAGTGGTGAGAAGAAACTATGTTTTAAAGCACTTCAGCTGGTGCACAAACATAGTGGGAATGATATTTTCATTATGTTATAAAAATAAACTAAAGATTAATTCTTGTTTTAGTAGGAACGTATCAACTGGTTATTTTATCACAATTTTTATTTGATTTTAGGAGGGATGGTGGAGATCTTCAAGGAGGTGATTGACTTCTGTTAATACACCTTTTGATCTAGTGTTCTTTCTCTATTTATTAATTCAATTTATGAGACAATCTATTTTTTTGCCACTGAATAGCCTTGAAAATATTTCACTTCTCATCTAAGAAGCTTCTTCAGTTCTGAACTGAAGACACTTCTTGGATAAGAAGCAAAACATTTTCAAGGAAAAAACCCAGCAAATCCATTTGCCTTTTTGAAAAGCACCTTTGGGACAATCATGATTTGGATGATATAGAGTCTCCATAGATATTAAGGATAAAAAAATTCTCATTCTGTTGACATAAAGTTGGAAGTCTGGAGGAAGGAAAATATACTATTCCTGAATTTTCATAGAAAACTGATGAGATGGATTTCAGTCAAGGCCAGCCATGATGGATGTGGAAAGACAGGGAGATGCGTTCGAGCAGAGATCCCAATGTAGAGAAAAAGCCGGTATTGGCAGCACAAATAAGATAAATAGAGACCCACCATGGGACCCATGGTTTTTATTATATTCAGGGGTGCTATTAAGCAGGTTCTGACAGGTTCTGGAGAACTGTTAGCTGAAATTTTGAGCAGTTCCGAGAACTAGCAAATACCACCTCTGGCTGGTCCCAGAGTGGGTGGGAATGGAGATTTTGCATGCCATGCCCACCAAGCCACACCACACCCACCAAACCACAGCCACAGAACCAGTAATAAAAAAAAATTGAATTCAACCACTGATTATATTGTATCAAAATCATTGGTTTTCTTTGGACCAATCATTCTTCCCTGGCCCAATCTTCTTCACAAGGTTACTTTTATGGAGAAAAATAGATGTTTAGCTGATAGATACATTCTTTTAATATCAGTTTTAAAATGTTATTTGAATTAACACAACTTACTAAATCTCAAGTATGCTGAGGTATCAAGCTACTATCTTTAACAATTCCTTTCATTGCCAGTAACTTGCTAAAATATACAGAAAACACATATACATGGCCAATATCATCATACTTTATGCTGAATATGTCAACAATGATTTTCATATTGCTTACATCATGAATTATCAAATTACAGGCCATATAATGTGGTTATATTGAAATATGATATGCTCCATAATATCTCTAGCACACCCTAAATCATTATGGACAGTTACAATTACATCCTGAAGACAGAGTAAAAGAGAATGATTAAGGCCACATGCAGAAATCAAGGCACAAATATGTTTGAAAGGTAGATGTCAAAAATCATTTAACTGTTTGGCTTTTCTTTTTCTGTGCTTAATGGGAGATAGACACTGAACTAAACCATTACCTGAAACTAGAGCAGCATTTGTGCAAAAGCCTTACCCACAAAAGGTCAAGGAAGAAGACGTTTAAACAGAAGCATCTTGTATACCACACTGCAGAATGTATCACTCTAAAACTTAATCCATGTGGATAACACTCTTAGGCAAGCATGGGTCATATACCATCTGTATTTGATTGAATAATGTTTTATGAAAGTCAACAGACACAGGGCTTACAAAAAAGTTATCAGAATTTTCATTTCAATTAGGCAGATGGCCAAGGAATCAAATGAAGAGCCTTTGAGTGATGGGCATCAAATCAATAACTCTTTTCTGAGCTTTATTTGATTTATCATTGTCTAAGTAGTAGAATTGATTTATGTCTCTGGCTTTATTTGATAAGTTAATGATGGCTCACCTAGTTCAAAATCAATCTTTTCTTTTCTCTTAGGATTTACATTTTATTCCTTTTATGAAAAGGATTCTCTCTTACATCATTCAAAATTCTTTTCTATTATTTCACGTTTTAGCCCTAAAGATTCCACATTCTAAGGCACAATTAAATTTAGAAGCCTGGTATGATGGCAGAACTTCTGGACTATTTGTATCTATTTTATGTATCTAATCTATGTTTATATTTATTACCTAATACGTTCTTGACAAATAAAACAAAAAACAAAACTGGCCTAAAGGTTATGATAGTGCAATTGTTCATATATAGGCAGAACATTCTATTGGAGAATTTAGCAGAAAGCGGGCCAAATTGTTTTTTTTCCCCCTTGTGGCAGATAAATAATCCATGTTTCTGGCCAATATCTGCTACTGATGAGTCTTTGGAGATGAATAGTATACAGATTTTAGCTAGTTATTTTCCTTTCTCAACTTTCTAACCCATGAAGAATAAGAAATGGAGAATTGGAAAGCTGTTGCTTAACACAATAAAGATATGTCGAACAATTATAATAATTTTTATATTTCAAGAGTTCAGAATGAGAGCAACAGCAGCCTGACTCCAATTTCCATAAATTTAGATGAAAAGGAACTTTCATTTTATCTTTTGAAATATCTATTCTATAATTCATTGTGGAACTTGCATGAGGCTATGGAATACAAATACAGTTTTTCTGAGGGTTGTTTCTGTAGTATGTATTTTTAATTACCTTAATATTTTCTATAATTTCAAAAAATATAATTTCATAAGAATTATTTCTTTTCAAATGAAATTATATAACATTAACCACAATTCTTAAGATTGATTTACTTTAAATTGATTTATTATAATATTGGACTTCCTTTGTTTTTCCCTGAAGATGTTTCCATTCTTATCCAAGAAGCTTCTTCAGTTCTGAACTGAAGTGAAGAAGCTTCTTGGATGAGAAGCAAAACATCTTCAGTGAAAAACAAAGGAAGTCCAATTGCCTTTTAAAAAAGGATCTTTGGGACAACCATGACCTGAATGACTGAGAATCTCCATAGACACCTGAAGAATGAAGTTGTTGTCCACAATGCTTTAGTTAGCTCTGCTTGATTGAAACCAATGTTAAAAGTGATTAAGATTCTAGCTAAAATGTTATGTTGTTAGGCTAAAGGCGTCTCATGCATTCTCTGGGTATTATATTCTTCATCATATAGACTGCTGTATAATGAACCTGAAATATTTAAACTATATGTGCCAAATTTACTTCCAAAGTGGTTATTCCTTTTTAGAATATATGGGTAGAAAAATCACTTTTATAAGAGAAGATGTTTCAGATCACCTGCTTCTAAAACAATTTTTCAATATTACTTCATGAAACCTGAAATAACATCATGATTTGATGGGAAAAAGTGCAGTCTGATCTCTTCAAATCGAAACCGTACTGCCTGATTTTTTTTCAAACATTATCAACATTTTAAAAGTTATTTTAGTTTGCTTTTGTAGGTTGGTTTTCAGGGAGAAATGAATGTCAAGAAGTATATTGCTCTTGAAAAATACCTTTTGATCTAATTTTATATATGCTCCCTTTTCAAATTTTTTGGAGAAAAGAATAAATGTATTTTTTTCAAAGAATTAAGGACTTCTTAAACATAACAGAGTAATAAAGTTGGAGTGAATATTATATTAACTAGATGTTAAAATGGATAATACAGTTGAGACAAGAAACTGTTTTACTGTAGTAAAGGAATTAGCTTTCCAGAAAACTCAACTGGAAAATGGTAAATGGAACAAATAAAATTTTGAGAACTGATTCTGGATATTCCTCCTAGAAGAAATCTGGATGGAATTTTAACTAAACAGGAACAGTTTAGTTGTGAGCTATTTAATTTAAAGGAAAAGGTAAGTACTTTCTTGCCCCATGTGAAATTTTTTTAATGTTAAAAAAAGAAAAAAAGTATTCTCTTGATAAATTGACAGAACAAAACATTACCCATCAATAGTAGTAACAATGAATGGATCTTGGAGTCCTAGTGGACAACCATTTAGATATGAGCCAGCAGTGTGTAGCAGTTGCCAAAAAAGCCAACACAGTTCTGGGCTGCATAAACAGAGGGATAGAATCTAGATCACATGAAGTGTTAATACTACTTTATAATGCCTTGGTAAGGCCACACTTGGAATATTGCATTCAGTTTTGGTCACCACGATGTAAAAAAGATGTTGGGACTCTAGAAACAGTGCAGAGAAGAGCAACAAAGATGATTAGGAGGCTAAAACATATGAAGAACAGTTGCAGGAACTGGGTATGTCTAGTTTAAAGAAGGAAAAGAAGGACTAGGGGAGACATGAGAGAATAACAGAGTTGAAAGGAACCTTGTAGGTCTTCTAGTCCAATTCCCTGCTTAGGCAGGAAACCCTATACCACTTCAGACAAATGGTTATCCAACATCTTCTTAAAAACTTCCAGTATTGGAGCATTCACAATTTCTGGACGCAAATTGTTCTACTGATTAATTGTTCTGTCAGGAAATTTTTCCTTCAATCTAAGTTGCTTCTCTCCTTGATTAGTTTCCAACCATTGCTTCTTGTCCTACCCTCAGGTGCTTTGGGGAATAGTTTGACTCCCTATTCTTTGTGGCATCCCCTGAGATATTGGAACAATGCTATCATGTCTCCCCTTGTCCTTCTTTTCATTAAACTACATATTCTCAGTTCTTGCAACCGTTCTTCATATGTTTTAGCCTCCAGTCCCCTAATCAGGTTCGTTTCTCACCTCTGCACTCTTTCTAGAGTGTCAACATCTTTTTTTTTTACATAATAAGGTGCCTTAATTTTCCAGCAGATAAAAAAACGAGGGAAAAGCATAAAAAAGACAAAAGTTAGGAAAGTTTTCCACAAGGCACATGAATTCCATAATAGAGACCACACTAAAATATAAGTATCTGCTCCTCTCCTGTTATCAATACCTGATTTAGGAGAAATTTGCTTTTCTTCCTGTGCACCTGTTTTCAAAATGCTTTTTTAGATAATTGCATTTGTTTTTCATTTCAGCAGAGTACTTATGATTTTAATGACTTTATGAATAAGGCTGGGGAATATTCAGGTTGTGTCCTAACAATAGAAAAATAGTTACCATTCCTATACAATGTGTGTGGTCGCTCTTTATTTCATAGTAAATTCAATATCTTTAAGTAAAACAGGACCCGTGGGTGCTATTAAGACCTTTAGAATCATCTCAAGGGAGTCAACATTTTTAAAAACCAAATTAGGATATTTTTAATGTTTTGTCCTTTCTGTGTAGGCAAACATCTGGTGCCCATATGGAATTGGAAATGCTCATGTTCTTTAATTTCACAAACAATGCTTTGATGTATTTCCTGAACTTTTCTCCTACAGAAATCTTAAGATTTCGCAACCTGGAGCAGTATCTTTCATCAGTCAATGGATTTTATGCAAAATAAAAATGATGAATAGTTAGTAGATCTGTGGAAATAAGCTATAATTCAATTTGAATGGGGATTCAATATTTAAAGCATGATTCAAACTTGTGCTTTGAGATTCAGGCTTCAGTTTAAAAGAAAAAAGAAATACCCATAAGCCATAAAGGGGAAGAATCAAAACACTTACAGCTGCTTCATTTTATGGCAGAATAAGATGAAAATAGCATGAATGAATGTAGCAGTTTCAGCTTGATTATCTTCAAAGGTTTCATCTTAATGTTTTGAAATGTTTTCTAAGGCTCTTTTAAGGTATGTTTTGGTATGACAATGAATAATGCCCATTATCTCACCCTTGTGGGGTAGTGTTTGTTGTTTCTGATCACTTTTTGTAATCCAGAATGTTTGGTATAGCTAGTAGTCAACCTTGTCCTTCTTGACCAATAGTCAGTTGAAAAGAGTTTTCATTTCCATGCCAAATTACAAATCTGTTTCAATGGAGTAATACGATTGAAGTTTTTTCAAATTGAAACATGCCTTCAAAGTTTTTCATAACTGCACTAAAATACAACAGAACTAAACATGTAAGTCGAAGGGTTCTAATAAATAAGAACAACAACAACAACAACAACAACAACAATAATAATAATAATAACTGTGCTACTTGGAACATCATATATTTTAAGAAGATACTTGGTTGATACCTAGGGCGCTGGCAGCAACCTGTATCAACCATTAGCACTAGTCACTGGTATTTTTGACACATTTTTAAATGATCAGTTGACTGACTTTCATGTTTAATGAATAAAAGAGATGATGATAATGATAATGATGATGATGAAGTTGTTGTTTTGATGAAATAATAATAATAATAATAATAATAATAATAATAATAATAATAATAATAATCTGGTATAATTGATTGGACTCAACTAGAAGTTGATAACTTGAATCAAAAGACAAGAAAATTAATGACAATGTACCATGTTCTGCACACAAAAAGTGATACTGATCAATTGTACTTGCTTCAATCTCAGGGCGGCAGAGAACTCTTGTAGGTGTACAAACCATGGAAGAAGAAAAACACAGCTTAAATGACTCCATAAAAAAGCAAAAGAGCCACTGCTGAAGGAGGTGAACAAGGGAAACCTCTTGAAAACAACAAGATTGAAAGCAGAATATAGAAAGGAAGCAATTGAGTATCAAGTTTCTAGCTAGAAAAGAAGCCTTATACACAGTGAATAACTGAAGGACATTGAAGGAAAAATAAATACAAAGTTTAGATGGAGCTGGTTGAGATCAGGGGTGCTGAAGAAAGAAACTGAAGGCTTCATTTTGGCTGCCCAAGAACAAGCCTTGCAATTTAATTCCATGAAAGCAAAAATTCAACACATAACAACAGCAAATATTGCTTATGCAATGAGAAAGATGAAACAGTGGATCACCTTATCAGTGGCTGCAGTGAAATCTAACAGACTGGTTATCTACAATCTCATAACTGAATTGCCAAAATCATACAATGAAAGCATTGCCAGAAGTTTGGGTTCAAATGCAGCAAAAATGATTGGTAATCCATGCCATGATTCCTTTCCCCTGGAAAGCAACAAAAGCTACAATCAGGCAGCAGGCATGAAAGCAATGAGCCACAAATTGGGGTATCTGACCCAGAATCTCAACACCGAGTTACTATCTGACCTTTGATACAATGACATCAAGGAACTACTAAGCTCCAGAGATTCACTAGCCTGGAAGGGCTCCAAACTATATGTGCCCAGGAATCTTTGCCTTCAAGTGTTGACAAAGTTCTTGAAAATGAGCAAGTCAAAATCGTGTGGGACTTTTGAATCCATATACAGATATCTGGCCCACAACACACCTGACAGCACTATTGTAGAAAAGAAAAAAGTCTGGTTCGTTGATATTGCAATACCAGGTGATGTATAAATTGAGGAGAAACAGCTAGAGAAAAATACAAAATATAATGATTTGTAAATTGAAGATGAATGATTATAGAGGACTAAATCAATGTTCGTACGATAGTAATAGGACCTCTTGTAGCAATAGCCAAAGGGCTGGCTAGATACGTGGAAATTTTTGAAGTTATTAGATCTGAATACCCTGACTTTGCAAAAAAATTTCAACTTTTAAAATATCTTCAGAAATTATTTGCATTTATCAGATATCCTGCTTTGGTGTGCAACTTAGTTGTTCTCACTGCATTCATATTTTAAAGAGTGTCTTATCTGATTACAGAGAAAGAGAGAGAGAGAGAGAGAGAATATTTCATATTACCATCCAGCAATTTAAAAGGGGAAGGGAGAAAGGAAAATAAAGACATTCTACAGTGTCCTCTTTATGTTTTCTTTTGTGGACAAGCATCTCAATCTTACAAGAGATAAATACAATTAAATTCCACATTTATTTTCCTTTTTAAAAAAGGGACAAAGTTAAAATTCCTTTTTCTCTAAGTATTATTATTTTACAAAGACAAAGTGGTGCATGAAATATAAATAGAGTTGTTTAAGTCTCATATAACAACTTAAAACAATCTCCTATGGAGAAGAAATATAAAGGAAAATATATAGCTTGGGCAATGACAAGATGGTGGTGGTAAGATGCTGCTTTGTTGATGAGAAATTGAAAGGGACATACAAATACAATATTCCTAAGAAAATAAATACCTAGAAAATAAGCTTAACAGGCAAATTTTAAGTAAAGTACACAAACACAGCAAAAGAAGTAAAGAATCTAATATGGTCTTCTCCATAACTTATACATCTATTCCTTAGAGACAAATAGGATCTTGAAGTAATAGCCTTATGCTTGCTTCTCTAGAGATTCTGAATATTCAAACCTTTAATCGGGGGTTCATGAATTGATTTAAACTTGTCTTTTTTTCCCTTGCTCCAATATACAGTTTCTTGTTTTCTCTTTCTCAGAGAGAATATCTGAACTTTATAAAATAACAAAAAATTCTTCTACAATATCTGCAATTTCTATAATAATGCCAAGTAATTTTTTGTCCTTCCATGTACTGTATAATATTATAAAATCTATGATTGTGATATGTGAAAAAATACATATATGAAAAATCCATCTCTCTGTTTATAACAGAGTGTCAGCTCAATTAAAAGAGCCTATAGAGTGATTCTGTCAGCATTTCCGGTGCCTTTGGACTATTTAGACTGAAGTGAATGTAAAATTATGTGCAAAATGTGTCCAAAGAGTAAATGATTGTGTAAAAACAATCATTTTGGTGGTAATTTTGATGGTGGTAAAAGTTTGAAGGAGTGCTTTGCTTTGACATAAGTTGATCCTATCATCCATTTGAATTTGCTTTGCAAAGCAATGTAATTGCCACTTCCGAATGGAAAATCAAGCAGTTGCATCACTTTTCATCCCTCTGAGTGTTCATCCAGCAATTCCAACAACTGAAGAAGCTTTATGATTGCATGTCAGAAGTCTTTATGTAGCTATTGATACCACTAGGTTAAAAGTCTGAAACAAAATGAAGTAGGACAGGAAAACAAGCTGTCCTGAATAAGGGGAGTAGTACATAGTGTAAAGTGTAGTTGCTTTGTATGTCCCTTGAAACAAAACATAATTAAAATGGGAAGGAAAACACCTCAAACACCCCAATCTTCCTTCAACTTACACTACAGACATACAAGCATTCAAAGCATAGGGTTTGTAATTTGTAACATCATTCTTTCATTTTTTTAGTCTTGTAATAAATGATAGCATTATGGCTTATAAAATATGTCAACAACTCTAAAATAAATAGACGGTATGAAGAAGATTTTGAAAAATATGGCCTTTGAGAAGGATATGGCTGCCAAAACTAATGGAGACAACATTTTGAAGTATTTCTGTCTGTGTTTGAACCCGTTTTTATTTAAGCTATAGTTTCACTTAATACGCTTAGTGATTTGTAATAATGCACTTTTGAAAAAATGAGTTCATACCACCAGATGGCATTTTAAAGTTATTAGTATAATTTACAAGATGTGACTGGCCCTATATTATTTTGGTTATATTTAATGAATTATGAGATGTTATACGGAGAACAAAAGTTGATTTAAAAACCAATACAATTACTACTTTAATGTTAAATTTAAATAATATAGCACTGCTTTTTTAAAAAAGAAAGAAAATATGGGACATAAATATTCTAAATAAACAAATGAATTTAATTTTAGCTCTAAAATTACCTTTAACTCTAGTACTCTAGTTTTATTAGGAGATCTCTTTGTTACCCTAACCACTTCAAATGTGATAGAAAATTAGTAATCAAAGCTATTTAGAATGTCATTTAAGTAAATATAATTCACGTGTAACTTTTCAAATCTCCATGCTGTGCAGTCTTAAAATGACAAGTGCTCCTTTCACTAATACAATTGTTTAAAGATGAATGTTTATTGGTGTTTCAATACATTTTATTGCGAGACAAGTTCATTGAAAAGAACTGTCTTTTTGAACACATTGTAGTTAAGTAACTTTGATTGTGGGTTAAATTTCTGATTCATGTATTGATTTAGTTAGAATAAAAGCATCAGTGACATTGCCAATGACCCAAATGTTTAAGAAGAGAGAGAATGCTATGTTTAGCTATTGAGTCTTTTACCTTTAAATCCCATAATATTACATTAACAAAGACCCAGAAGCTTTGAAATTGATTTAAGCCTACCACTTGAACCCTTACTATAATCTCATTTTGCACCTTGAGTGGTGAAAATAACAGGATTCAGCTTCCACAAAAAATGACTTTGCAAGCATTTTTCACGTTAGTACGCCTTTGAATAAAGTAAAAAGAAAAGTTGGCTTCTTTTTGTAGAAGCCCTAAAGGATGCCAATTAATTTGTCCTTGTGTAAGTGTAATTTTACACCTTCTGCTACTGGCTTTTGTGGTTTGCCAGGTAGACTGGCATAGTTTATTGGCAAGTTGAGCCTTTTCTGCGAAAGACCACATGATTACGGGCTGCTGGCTGCTGTTTCGCATGATGCAGATATGATGAGTTGCAGTATGCTGCCAATGCTATGTCTTAGCAATTATAAGATTTGTTCTTCTGAAAGGATCACTTCCTCCCATCTTGACAGTTGTAGATTGATGCCAGGGCTTTTGACAGACTGGTAGTGGCTGGCTGGCACCTCTTTGCTATTGCAGAAGTCTCAGCACAGAGACACGATGCTATCAGAAGGAAATGTAAGGAGTCAAGGAGGCCGAATAAGACTCAGAGATTGTCAAAAGTAGTCTGGAATAAACAAATATAAATATAGGCTAATTGGGGATCATAAAAAGAACTAAAAGTCTCTCTCTCTCTCTCTCTCTCTCTCTCTCTCTCTCTCTCTCTCTCTCTCTCTCTCTCTCTCTCTCTCTCTCTCTCTCTCTCTCTCTCTCTCTTCCATCCCCATCACCAAGGGCCCTCAGATAAGCAGAGACAGATTGTAATAAGCTGGAAGACTATAATAGGCTGATATATACAACTAATCATTGCAGTCAGCAGCCCAGCTGGATCATTGTGGCACAGCAGGCACACAGAGAAAGAAAGGCTGACTGGTTTAAGCAAGCTCTAGCAGTGAAGCTGACAAGGAAAAGCAGGCCAAAAGAAATAATCTGGTACAGAGAAATTGGCATTCACAGCCCTCCTTGTTGTAATGAATGTTAAATGTTTGTACCAAGAACCTATTGCTATGCTAATGGCATTAACTCAGTGTTAAGATTTAAACTTGGCTTAAGCAAAAAAAAAATTGACCCAAGAGTTTATGCTGCTAGGCTTAAGATGTAAAAGTGAAGTGTTTGTTATATTGACCATTGTAGCTGAACAACTGTAAATTTAGCACAAGACTTGTTTTAAGAATACATGTATTCTAATGGACCAGAAGGAGCCATTGTAGCATGTGGCGTATGTTTTGTGGCCAAGCTGGCTGTTCCTGAGTTGGCATGACAAAACAGACAAACAATTAAAAACCAGGGAGAAGAAGTTTAGGTATGGCCTTGGAGTGCAGTTGCTAGTCAGGACTGTTGTGGGGCAAATCACCTAATTGGCCAAATCTAATTAATAGGTTTTGGAATGAAATGGTTCTGGTAGAGGAGAAACCCACCTTCTCAGTTGCTGGGCAAAATGCTGGCAGTTTGAATTAGAGTGAAAGTGGGAGCAAGAGTGAGACCAAAAGTGGAGGGAGGACAGGGAAGAGAGACAGGGAGAGAGAGAGTGAGACTAACAAATAGAGACTACCATACTTCAGTCGTGTGGTGTGAACAGATAGATTAGAAAAAAAAGAATTGGGTGTGATCGAGGTTATGAAGAAATGTCATAGCTCTTCTAGAAAGAGCTGCAACTGTCATAGGTAACAGATTGTGATAGAGACCACCTGCCCGTAGAGCCACTAGCAATGAAACCAAACTCATGATAACATAGATAAGGTTCTTTATGTTTCCCATCATTACTGTTGATGAACATTATGAGCTACAGCCTGAATGAAATAAGCTACACTATTGATAGAGAAGAAACTGCCTGCCAAGAATTAAATCACTTCTGCCAAAATGTCCATGTCTTATGGAGAATTTTTTTGTCCCTATAGAAAACATCTCTACCACCCAGTATGCCATAGGATTAGTACAGAAGAATAGATACAAGTTTGAAAAGGTATAGAAACACACCTTAATCACACCTTTTAATCACAATTGAAAGAAAGCAATGGTATCTCTCTCTGTGTGTCTTTCTCTCTTTCTCCCCCCCCCAAATATGCATATGAATACCTTTGCATACACTGCCTCTGCAGATTTATTTGTCTCTCAAAGAATGTGAGACCCTAAAGTAGAGCATATGCCTCTTTTAATTGCCCTGATAGCATTATGATTATGATAAAACTCATCACTACGTAGTGATAATAATTTCAGGAGCCCATCTCAAAAATCAGCTAATCCTCCTGATATGGGCTATAAAACATATTGTTTGAAATTGCTACAACCAGATACCAAAAAATCACTTGGGAAACATCCAATTTCATACTGTACATTGAATTGGATTTGAAATTTGCTTCAATGGGTGATTCATACAAAGATTTGCAAATTGTATCTGTATGTTGAAAAGCTTTAATTTTAACTATAGTTAACTATGTTTATAAAGTATTATCCCAGTGATAACTTACTTGTCTGTGGGTTTCTTTTCTTTCTTTTTTAAAATTTAAAGTTGTAATCAATCCCTTCCTCTGGGATTTTAGACATGCAAAAATACATAAGACTGATCACACTGATGTTCTAGTATGATCAAGTAATTATGGTTGTAGTGGCATATAGATTTAATAAATAAATTAGTGGTCAATAAGGTCCAAACTGTGCTTTATTGAAAGCTAAATATTTCATCGTATTAAAGAAGAAATGTTAGAGTTTTGGATTTCTCTATGTCTAAGCTGCATGGCTCAGACTAGATGCATGCCATAATGATGATGAACGTAAAGAAAAGACACTAAGTAACATTCAGCATTGGTGTTAGCAAAACAGTGGGGGGAAACCCTAAATCATAAAGTAGTTTGCTTTGACTTGCAGCACCTGAATTACCTTCTGATGTTGGGATTAGCAAATGGTCTCTTCAGTGCAGGCGATTGCTCTCTCAGTGATAATTTGCCATCTGCTTCAAACAGGTGGCATTTCCCTTTGAACACTGTATTACAGCATATAAATGACATGATGAATTTCCTTTCTGGGATATTTTGTTCAAAGAAAGCAAATCATTTTTACATTCTTCAGTAGAGCCAAGGAACTTGGGAGACATCTTCTCTCTTCTTTATCCTGGCTGCCACTATTTTCTATCAAATAAAAACTGTTCTCCGCTTTGGAAATGGAATGACATACTCCATAGAACTTCATTAGTTACTATACTGTTTATAAGGAATATGTGAACATCTGTAAGGATTTTTAATAAAGTTCTTGGCTATAAGATTGTTCATATTTCCAAATATGGTAATAAAATGCCATGTCCTGCGTATTGAATAATGTTCATTGCACGTACAGCCTTAGAATACGACCAGTTTATATATTTTTTATTATTTATGTACTTATACATAACAATCCGTCTTATTCTTACTTAACCCCTTACTCTTGCATTTAAAGAAATTATAAAATTTAATAATGCTCTAAACAAACAAACAAAAATAGAATGAAAAGAAGCTAAGAATAAAAACCTCAAAATAAAATTAACCAACCAAGTCTCACTAACAGTTCAATTCATATACCTGACAAAACAGTGAGGTCTTAAGTGCTTTCAGAATACAGTATATGCAGGTTAAAGACTAGCCTAATGGCAAAGTGTTCCAGTGTGCAGATGCTATGACTGAAAAGACATTTCTTCTGGACTCTGAAGATATATTTAAGCCTGGATAGCTCAGCAGACGAATGCATTGTGATTAACTCAAGCTGTCTGCAATTACTGTAAATTCAAATCTCACCAGGCTTAAGGCTGACTTAGCCTTCCATCCTTTCTAAGGTAGGTAAATTGAGGACCCAGTTTGTGGGGCAATAAGCTGACTTTGTATAAAATATATAAAAGTGTGAAGGCTATTGGTTAACACATTGTAAACCACCCTGAGTCTCCAGAGAAGGACGGCATATAAATCAAATAAAAATAAAAAAAATCCTTAATTAATGGCCTCAAAGCAATAAGCTCCCAGCAGATCTAATTCTGCAAGAATATTGACCAAATGCTAGAACAATTTGTAAGTAACAATCAGTTCTTTGAATTCCATGTGGAAGCCCATTGGAATCCAGTGCACCTGATAACAAAGAAAAATACCCATAATCATCCCATACCACTGCATTCTCTACTATTTATAGCTTATGGATGCTTTTCATGGGGAGCCCCATATAAAGCATGTTGCAATAATTTATCCCGGGGACCACAGACATAGCCATCTGGTCCAGGAAATGCTGCAATTGTTTTCCTAGCCAAATTACCATCATCTGGTCACAAAAATAATCCCATTGCTGTTGTACTTTGATGTCAACCAGACAGGAAACATGACTAAATGAGATAATTTTACTTCTAACTTAATCTGGTAAATCAGAAGGTACACGCTGTCTGCCACTACTTTCAACTGCTTGATTCATTAGCATTTCTTTTTCTGTTCATTAAAACACTTTTCTGATTGTTTCCTAGGCAGCATCTCTTCCTTCTACAGATACCCTGGGTCAGATTTCAGATTTGAGGGAATCCAATGGGTTAGTTCTACCTGTTTTATGCAACATTTAGTGTATGTGATTTTTGCTACACAAGGCTAATACAGGTGTGAAATATTGTAAACCATTTCTAAAGGTAATAGACTTCTTTAAAACAAACAAACTCATCATCTTTCACAACATAAATAGTTCTTAAAATTATTCATCGTTAAAGGTCGTATTTTCCAGCTTTGAGCAGATGTCTGCTAACATTAGACTTTAAAATATGTATACTTTTTCACAGATGATTTATATTGAACGAAAGAGATGTTTAACAATTACTGTCACATGAATTGTCACATTGACATTGCTGAAATTATGCCTCTGGGTATATAAAAGGAAGTATACCCCCATAAATATATGCATGATTTATAAGTTGGACAATTGTCTGTGACATTGAACACATATTTCTAATATTTTGTAGACTATATAACATGGTAGCTTGTTCTGAATTGTTGCACTTTTATTCCCAGCTCTTTTCGTGAAAAATTTTAAAAGAGAAGGGAATAAAAGAAAGAATAATGGCCAGCATTTTTCCCATTTATAATAATCCGTCAGCATCAAATGTTATATTAAAGATTGTTTTTATGTCAATCAGTTACATAGATCAGTTGTATTTCTATTGATGATTAGGACATTACTATTCTCTCTCTCTCCCCCCCCCTCTCCACAATTATACAAATTCTTTGAAGTAATTGCTACTTTGTTTTATTGGAACAAGCAACCAATATGTTCAGAAATATGGAGAAAGCTAGGAACAATTGTTAAAGCAACAGCATGAGCCTACAAAAAGATGTGGCTGCTTTAGTTCTTTGTTCAGTGCCCTTCTAAAACCTAACATCTAACCAGCTTGATTATCTTAAAAATTAGGTGATGTCAGTGTATTTATAATCACAATCAAAACAAGGTGACAATAACAAACAGATGCATCCAAAAGGTCAGCCTATCTTGAGCATTCAGAACCACTCATTTCATGTTGGATGTTTTGTTAGCTTCCTCTGGCATGTAGAAAAGAATTTCTTTAAAAAAAAGTGCTTTAAATCTCTTATTCATAATATTTTTGCCTATCTTAGCCAAATGGAATGTGCACATGCATACAAACAGCTGTGGTACAATTGCCTCCTCTGGCTTTCTCAAATAGGAGTATCTAAGTGTTTTTCTTTGGAGGAGTCTGGATGAGGCCCATCTGGTCACTGCCATCTTACTATTTGCAAAGAACATTTCTGCCTTTTTTTTTCCTTAGGAGGAGGTAAGTAGATTCTCTTCATTTCTTCTTCTTTTCTAAGTAGCAGAATGGCCAGGCTATGTGGTAGGCTAAATTCCCTGTTGAAAAAGGCAATGTTCTTTATTATGTAAATTGAGGTCAAGGAGCTAATTGAGAAGGGATAAAGGAAAATATCACAAGAGCTGGGTGGTTTAACTCACAGCCTGTATTCCAGGCATGAACACATACCGGTAATATGAAATAGGAGAAAGAGTTCAAGGAAACAGATCAGATCAATTCATAGCATAAACAAAAAGAGTCTCATCAAATTCCATTTAGATGTTTCTCCAAATTTCTGAAGGTTGGGTTGTGTTCCTCACCTCATGGAAGCCAAACCGGGAAGCCAAAAGAACAAAGGCAAAATGAAACGGTCCCTTATTAAATTTTGAATTTCCTGAAATTGGCAGCTTTTTGCTCATAATTTAGATTGGCAGGTTTCAAAGTGATTAACTCTTTTTCTCTTCCTTTACAGCATCTATTAAACCAGTAAATGAAAAATAGAAGAAACATTGGCTCATAAAGTTAGAGACTTTATTGTCAATACATTAATGCTCATAGTAAGAAAAAAAATTAAAATGAACTTCTTTTTATGTAGGAATATAATGTAATAAATACAACAGGGACCTTATTTCCTTATTATTATTTTCTTTATTGGAATGTAGCAAATGAAAGTTTCATTTTTTGATATAAACAATTGAAAAGAAAAAGCTGTTTAGATAATCAGATCAGTGGCGGCAATATTATAAAGAGCATCTGAGTTAGAATAAGTGTAATAAGAAAAACCATATTATTGTTACTGTCTGTTTTCTTACAATTAAAAAATAAATACAGGTTGTATTTAAAACATAGAAATTATATTTGAAAGTAGGATGAAAAAGGAATTTAATTGCCCTGTCATTGGTTAAAAGCCTAACTTTGTCAAAGTTTTTTTCCAGAAACTACTAATTAGTAGCTTTCGGTTTTGTTGAAATTTTCTCCTTCAAAGGTAGAAGAAAGCAGAACAGGATTAACTATCCCTGACTTGATATTAATCAACAGGAAAGACTTAACTGATGAAATGGAAATAGGAACATTAAAGAAAAGGGATAATGTAAAGCTGAAAGCAGATTTGAATGAAGAAATGGAAAAATATTTATCAGATTTGATACAAATTTTCAACAATGAGGTTCAGAAACTAAGAAACTAGAATTTAGTTTACTTTATTGTCATCACACCTTGTACAATGAAATTAAATGCCATCTTCAGTGTACATTATAACTATAAAAATAACACACAAACTCACATCCTTCACATTCTATACAATTGAACTGAAAACTCCTGATATTGCATTAATATTTCACTACACAGTAGAATTCAATATGGTTATTCCCTGGGATAGAAGCTGTTTTTCAGTCTATTTGTCCTTGTTTTTATTATCCTGTACCGTCTGCCAGATGGTAATAGTTCAAAAAAGATGGATCTTTAAGAATGTTTTGAACTTCTTAAGGCACTGGGAACTATAAAGCTCTTCCAAAGAGGGGAGAGGGCAACCAATGATACTCTAGGCAATGACGTTAACACTCTGGAATGCTGTCCTATCTGCCATTGTGCAATTGGCAAACCATGCACAGGTGCAGTAAGTTAAAATACTCTCTATGCTGCAGCAGTAGAAGGTCACCAGCAGTTTTTCATTCAGTTGTTTCTGAGAAGTCTTAGGTAGTATAATTTCTGCTGGACACTTTTGACCAGTGCTGCAATGTGAGTGCCCTAGGTCCTCTTTTATGCTAACACCCAGAAACTTAAAACTGGCCACTTGCTCCATTTGGTCTCCATTGATAAACAAGGACTGAATGTCTGACTTGTTTCCTTCTATAGTCCACTAAAAGCTCCTTGGTCTTATTGATGTTAAGGACCAAATTATTGTCTCCACACCATGAAAGCAACAGTAGAAACGGGGCTATGAAAGTATTAAATTATTTGGATGGGTGGCACAGAAAAGCAAATCCAAAACAATCCTTCATTTTTCTGCCATTCAGTCTGATATATTTACAAGGGAAAATAGATTTCTAAACCCTTTCTGATAGCAAAACCAATTTAACTAAAATTATCCTGAGTGATGATGGATTTTATTTCACTGGAAATGTTCAAGTGGAGTTTTTTAATAACCATCTGTTGAGGATGTTTTAATATGGATTGGATAATTGACCATCCAATTCTGTGCTTAACTCAAATTCAACCCCTCCCCTTATTTAAAATACATTTAAACAAACATTCAGTTCTAATGTTGCCCTGCTGGAAGAGTGTTACTAAGTTAGATACTCATTCCACCATAAACCCATTATTGCAGAAGTCTTTGATGATGCTGAAGTTCCACCTACAATCTTCACAGGACTTTGGCTGAGAAGGGTCTCAAGCCACTGCAGTTCAGTTCAGGAAGACCAAATATAATGTAAGGGGTACAGGGTCAAGAATGGGCCTTCTATTTCTGACCTAGGACCAAAATATTTACCAGAATTGGATCGGTTTTATTAAAACTCTGTTATTTACTGCAGTAACTTCCACATTGTTACTGTAAGACTTTTTTCCAGATTTTTTCTTAATAAACACTAATGGTATAAAGTTAGCATGTATTTAATGTTTTTATTCTAGTACAAATGAAAATGCCATGTACTGTGGATTAGTCATACATCTGTAATTTCTGTTGCAGGAAAAGGATTTATTTTTAATAAAAATGTTATTTGACTTTCTATACTACAATTTGTACTAACATTTTGTATTACCCTATAAGTTTCCAATAGCAGTGTTAAATTTTGAATTAACTGTTGGAATGCAATATTCACTTTTAATATTTTCAGCGAAGACATTGCTTTCTACACTGCTTTCTAAGACATTTTTTCTCATAAACTTTCTTGACTCTGTTTTGTTTGAATATATTTTTATGGATTGAGGTTGGTCTTTATATTTGACTATTAAATTAAAATACCATATTTTCATTAATATGTTTGTCCCTTTATATCTATTTGCAATTGATCCAAGAGTCCACCTATATGCTTAAAGTAGAATGATACAATCAAATAATACTTTCCCATTTCTTTTCTTTAAAAAGCATTTTTGAAAACAATTCTAGTTTGTTATGGAAATGGAATTAACTGAAAAATATAGTGTAAATTATCTAAAGGAAAAATAGAGTGCTATCAGGTCTATATTATTATGTGTAAGTATTTTCAGCCAAAAGGATAGAGAAATGTACCTATTCCTAATATCTTATTTTGATACATGTTTTAGATGGGTAGCTATATAAATTATATAAGTAAATAATTAAAAGAAAAACATGTCTTGTTTTTTCTTTAACTTTAACTTTCCTTAAAAGCATTCTATTTCTAAATGATATTACTAGAATGTAATTATATAATTTCTAGCTATATTATTTTCAAGATATTTCAATCCATATTCCATATATTGTTGTTGTTGTTGTTTTGTTGTTGTTGTTATTATTATTATTATTATTATTGAGTACAGCAAAAACCACTGGAACATCAGGTTGAGAAAGTTTTAGAGAATGAGAAATTCAAGATCTTGTGGGACTTTAGGATTCAGACTGACAGGCACTTGGTCTACAAGATACCTGATATAACAATAGTTGAAAAGAAAAAGGTATGGTTCATTGACATTGCAATACCTGGTGATGCATGGATTGAAGATAAGCAGCAAGAAAAAATCACAAAGTACCAGGACTTGCAAATTTGAAGTTGAGTGACTGTGGAAAAAGAAATTGTGTGTTGTCCCAATTGTAATTAGAGCCCTTGGAGCAATACCCAAAGGGCTACCCCACTATTTAGAAATTCTAAATTTACCAGACTTGAACATTTTGACTCTACAAAAAACCACCTTACTTAGAACAGTTTATATCCTCCAATGATACCTTAACAGTTCCTAGGTCCTTGGTTAGGACTCGAGCTGCTGAGCTATTAACCAGCCTCAAAGGCTGTGAATCTCAATAAAGATTAACCAATAATAATAATAACAATATGACAATATATGGTATTATTATTATTATTACTGCATATTCCATATTCCACATATTGCATATTTCAGATAAACTTTAGTACTGACTTCAGATATTGATTTCTGCTAAATATAATATAAAAATGAATTCCAGAGAAGATTGAGCAGATTATGCGTATTGATTGTTGTTAAGAGACAAAACTGCACTACTGCACTTAAACTCACCCACTAGTGTCATCTAAGTCATCTTTCTCTAATGGCAATATGCAAATTACTCAACCAAGTCTGAGAATTTTCAACCAATTATGTCCAGTGTTGGGCATAATGGGAGCTTTAGTTATTCACATTGATTCTTCCAACATGGAGGACAAACTATATCAATTTTGGATCCTATAACATAGGTCTGAGTAGCAGTTCCAAAGCATCAAACTGTATCATTAAAATACTTTTCTAGTAGTCTATCCTGAAAGATACCATTATTGCCACCAACTTTCTCCATCTGATATTATACAGATGTGTTGGAACCAAAACCTCAAACTGTCAGACAACATGACTGAAAGAGTTGAAATTCCAAGGCATCTGGAGAATACAAAAAAGGTATAATAAATTATGTCTTTTTTGTTCAGAACCATTCGTTCTGAGAACAAGATACCAATGATGTCATGCTTAATACAGAGATTTATTTAAAGAAAATTGAAGTGTGGTTTGAGTCCATAAATGATTACAGCAGAAGAAGACAGAAATGTTCAGAAAATCTAGCAAAGTAGTAGTCTTCTTCCTTATTCCTGGCAGTCTCTGATAAAATGTGAGCTATTAATTTCAGCAAAATCTGATTTGCTACAGGTTGGCTATATTTAATGTAGAAATGGCACAAGCAAGGAATATTTGAGTTATACTGGCCATTAGACTTCTGCCAAAACATTGAACAGCTAATAAAGTTAGATTCACAAAATCCAAAATGGAACAAATGGGAAAGAGCGTTTTGTCAAAGCCTTCTGAATAAAATGATTAAATGAGCCATTTCTGTCATTCCAGAACTGAGGCAAAAAGTAATGCAGTTTGTAATTGCTGAAGACAGTTGAGCTGGTTTAATATACTGGTGTGTTGATGAGTTAATTCTTCTTCACCAGGAGGTTAAAGTTGTAAATCTCCAAGCTGCTTGTTCAACTCTGTGTTTCAATTACGGTGATGTCTGTGAATTTCTAGGTCAGAGAGAAAAGCAGCAGCCATTTACATGCTGGGTCTTTCAAGGAAGTGGAAAATGTAATGAAAATGGGAAATAGATTGTGTACTATGTAATTGATTTAAGTTGCTGCTAAGGCCAAATGCAGCAGAAGAATGTGCAGTATCCCTAGGTTGTTTTTTTTTTAAGGCTATTACCAAAGGTCATTTCTTTGGAAAGAAAAATAAACTTGGCATATAAGATCAAGCTATTAGAGATACAAAACAATGGTTCTTAATAGCTGCTGCCTGAATGAGTTGTAAATTTCACAGAAGCTTACAATTATTGCAATAGTAATAATGAAAATGTTATTATCCCTTCGTTGGAACAAAAGTAGAACAAAGAAACTCATCTACTTCATAGAGTTATACTACAATCTCCTAATGTTTTGTGTACTTCACTGAAAGGATTGCTGTTTAATAAGAAAAATTGAAGAGTTATAGAAAATTGAATGAAATACGGAATGAGGAAGCATTTAATTTTATTTTAAGAAAGTGATAAAATGTTAATGTTGACTATCATTGTGGGGGATAAATGGGAAAGTTTCTTATTCTATCTTTTCCTCCTTTTTTATTGTTGGGATGTTTCTGTATTTTTCTTTTACTTTCTTTTTTAAAGACATAGATGGTAGAGAGAAAGAGAAAGAGAGATGATTGTCTTTGGTATTAGGTTTTGTACTATTATCACTTTAAGAATATTTAAGGATAATATAATGATTACTTATTTTAAAACAATTATTGACAAAAGGATAATACTAATATTGTATTGATATGTTTATATAGTATCAATTCAATATCAGTATTATTAACAAATAATAATTACTAAATATTATTACTAAGGATACTAAATACTAAAGATAATCTTATCTAAATACTATTTGAGAACAAAAAAGATTTTCTGTCTGAACGAACACAATTTTCAAATAATAAAAATGTATTTCACATTTCTTTCTATCTGAAACTATTGCTTCTGAGGCATTCCTCATGACGAGAGCCTGACCTACATGCACGTTACTTTTAAGAGAATGTAGAATGCCTGACAATGCAGAATAATAAAAGAGACAATTCTGAAAAGATCAATAATCCATGATAACCACATTGACAATTTCATAAATTGGATGACTGTCGAGTCAATGTGTGATTGATTAGGGGAAAAAATGGAGTGTTCATTTTTCTTATCTTTTAGCCTGTTCTTAGTGTTCCTTTTGACCAATAGCTGATATCAGATAGCTTTCTTGAGGTACAACGTATTTGTAAAGGCAAATAGAAAGTTTTAACAGAAAAAACAAAGGTAATTTGTTATTTGTAGAGCAACAAATACGGATACTTGAACCACCCTATGGACAATCCTAAAATTCAAATTGCATTGTCTTGTTCAGTATTTCTGATGAGCTTGTTTTTCAATCTTTGCTTTGTTCCCTGGATGAAACTATAAACCCATGTGGAAATAGCTAGCTTGTCAGAAAAATACTGGAAAGGTCAAAGTGGCAGTTTGCTGTCATGCATTGTCAGCCATTACATGCACTGAATAGCAAGTGCACCTAGTTCAATATTTTTGTCTCATAACAAAGAGAGGAAAGAGACTGGGAAATATGTATTACCTATAGACAAGTTCTTCATTGGCATTATGTATCATTTTCTGTCCTTTAAGTCTCTGAAAACTTGTTTGGTTGATTTATAGATAGATTTTTATTATCATAGCCCTGGAGGAAGAAGGAGCTTGTCATATTACTTTCTGCTAACGCAGCACAGACAATACAAACACAGATTTTGAATCTAGCTGACAGATCCAATGGGATACAATATGCTTTGCTCTTGATTTGAGTGAATGAATAACCTTCCAAACAGAATAGCTTTCACTTTTTAGGACAGTATGATTTTACTAAAGATTTAGGCTTCAACATTTGTAACCTGACATACTCAGTTTATCAAATGAAAGGAGATCTCTGCATGTCAAAATTTTGCAACCTATCATATTAATTTCTGTGACACTTTTTAATAAGTACATTCGGACTAGGTAAGCTTTTTAATCAGAATTTAAGTATCAATTTGATATAGTCAAAAAATCTGCTATTTTATCAAAGGAGCACCTAATAATTAATACCTAATAATTACATATTTTGACTAACATAGTAGCTTCGATAGAAGAGAATATATGTAGCTCAGGTTTTAACAGTGGAGTCCTCAGTGCTCTCTGAGTTTGGCTGTTTGCTTGAAGACATTCATTACCTGACTTGGTAACATCATCACAGCTACTGAATATGGGATTTCCTCTGTTTATATATGGTTGGTTGCCCTGCCAAATTTTGGTACTGATTAAAATATTTAAATCTTTTAAGTCTTTTATCCAGTGTGATATATTAAAATACCTCATGACAGAAATTTGTTTTCAATAGAAATGAAATTCTGAATTCTGCCCAATCTGTTTATATTGAATGAACTTTTGCAAAACAAGAAGATGGTACAGTATTTTAGGTGACTTAGCTTGAATATATATATACTGACCATCTCTGAATCTAGAATTATCTCTGTTGTGTCTTGCAGAATTTAGGGTCAGAATTTGAAATTCAGAATTATTCTTAATTAAATTATTTCCAGTTATAAATTATAATTACTGTGTACAAGTGAAATTTGATTTGCCTTTGTGAAAAATGTTAATTGTGTTAGGCAAGGTAATATCAGGATAATGAATAGCATCATCAAGGTGACTTCCTAGATGCCTAAGGGAAAAATTAATTCACGTAAAGAAAACTATTATAAAATGGAATCATACATATTACCTAACTAAAACAATACATTTAGCAAACAATTTATTTATAACCTGATTTACAAATAGGTTATTGAAGATTTCTAAGTGGTCTTAGTTGATTTTCTTAGATTTGAATTAAGGTTACCTCCACTGAGGTTGGCAACTCGGTGGCTTGATTCCCATGAGCGAATAAACCACGTAGCAATTGCTCCTGGAAGCACGAAGCTGAGAACACCAGCCTGAAAATGACGAATGAGACTTCGTCGAAACATCGCCAAGACACTTCCAATTTTACGTGGGAGAAGACCCGAATAACCAAAGACCTACATACAAACACCCGCGAAAACCTCAGAAAACGCGCACACACACACACACACACACGCACACACACATATGGGTTATCTTAAAATCCAAAGTTATTCATACTTTTCAGAATTTCAGATTGTAATTTCAATTTACCTGGAAGGAATCAGCATGGAAAGAGATTCATTGCAGAGGTCATATTTTAAAGAAATCCATCACTGTAAGAGTCTGAATATCATCAGAGCAGCTCTAACTAACCAGCTTAGCTATACACAGCAGTTATTGCTACCAAATGATATTTGCTGTTACAATATTTTTATCCCAACCAGGATTATAAGAGTAAATCATAAAGAAGGAAAACACACTCTCCTTTTCTGATAATTGGAAAGCATTTTAAACCTAGGATCAAAAGGGCTTTAGGCCTTCAGAGACATATTACAACATTGCAATATTTAAAATACAAATTTGGTCAAAAAATCTTTTTAAATAGTATTTAAAGCTTGCAACAGCACACAGTAGTAAAGAGGACACAAGGATGCTTGTTAGAAAAAAGGATTTGTATTTTACAATAGACAATAGATTACATTTAGAGTTGGCAATTAGGGGAAAAGTAAGCTTTGAAGAAAATCAGATAATTTAGTTATAGCACATGCAATCAGATTCTAATTCCACTTTCTACCTAACTACTCTATAAATCTAGGAAGTTTGTGTGAGTTCTTTTTCTTCCTTCATCCTGGAAGATTGTGGCTCCTTAGGTGGTTTAGTGGCTAAGGTACTGAGCTTGTCAAACAGAAAGGTTGGAGGTGCGAATCCGCAGTATAGGTCTCCTGTGTGAGCAGGGGCAGGGCTGGATTTTCCTATAGGCTAAATAGGCTTCAGCCTAGGGCCTCAAGATCAAGAGGGGCCTACATTCAAATTGTTAGCAAAATTAAAATTACACTATTCTAAAAACAGTGAACACTAAAACACTGAACCGAAAAAAATGGGAGGTGAAAGGGCCTCATAAGTGGAATAGCCTAGGGCCTCTTTTCGTCTAAATCCGGCCCTGAGCAGGGGGTTGTACTAGATAACCTCCAAGGTCCCTTCCAACTCTGTTACTGTTACTTCAAGATTTTACCCAATAACTGACAGCAGTTTAGATTGTTCTGTTTTCTTCTTGGAACCTAGCTGCTTGGACTTGGTGAAATCCATATTAAAATAAAAAAATAAGAAAAAAGGATTGTGGATGGATATTTCCTTCTGTCCCAATTAGTAAACCCTTCAGTTTTACCTTCTTTCTAGTTTCACTGTGGGTTTTGGTTATTGTACAACAGAATAGTGTAGCAACTACTTAGATTATCTGAAAGTCAGAATAACACCCCAAGAGAAGATATACTAAATAGGATAGCAATTCATATAACTTAATGAAATACACATTTCACAGAAAATTGTGAATGATTGGATTATAGTTTATAGTTTTCTTGGCCTTTATCTTTTGGCTTACCTTCTTTTTCCAAACATGCCTAGCTGAAAATCTCTTTATTATTTAAATGTCTTTATTATGTTTTCTTTCCTGCCTTTTTTTTTTTTTTGTACACCAAATAAACCTTATGTGCTGGCATTTTTCCCTATATAAAAATTTTGTACATGACTGATAATTTCTGCACATTCTCTGTTTTCATCAGTGGTTGCCACAAAATTGCATGATGAATTATATCATACATAAAAGCATAAAGAATATTTTAATTTACTTGGTTAGTATGAACTTAATTATAATTTATTAATCAACTTCAGTGAGAAATTTCTCACTTTCCAAGTAACCAAATGCGGTTACCCAACACAATATGATTTCAAATCAGGTTTCATAAGTTCTATTTTTTGCAGCATTATAAAGTAATTCAGACTCAATACAAACCCCATTACAAGCCCAATTTGTATTCAAATTGGCACTTGAAGTTAGCAAATTGCATTGACACTGAGTAAATATCAGGCAAGATAGATTTTTCTGCTGGAGCCTAGAGTCGGAACACTAAGTGATCAAGCTCAAAACTAAATGATTAGTGGTACATTACTTGTAGACAGCACAGTAGATGAACTGCAAAAATTCACACTCTTTATAAAATAATGCATAACTTTATTACTTAAATAAAATCATAGATACATGATTAAGGAAGGGTATATGAGTATCTTTCCGGGGAAAACACATTTTCCTGGTGGACACAGAATTTATTCAGGCCAGGGGAACTAAAGTATCTTATGATTGTCAGTTGATGTTGTTCACTGAAATAAAATGAGACTTCTGAATGAAGCTATTTCAATTGTTTATCTATATTTCATACGATGCCCAATCATCACACTTTAACAAATGATAGATTTGGTCTTGATGAGGCCATTCAAAATGAAAAGCAAATGAAGCTGAGATTGAGAGATTGATTGTGCTATTCAACAATGATTTTTCGCAGGTAGTTTTATGCAGATAGTTTTTTTTTAAAAAAATATCATCTTCTTAATCGGGATGAAAGATGTTTTCAGGGTCAGCTGACAGAACTTTTATTTGACTTCAATTAGATGTGCACCATGCTTTTGGCTGAAAAATTCTAGAACAAGGAATACACTCTGAAATGGTTATATTGGAATGATCAAGGCTGCTATTTTATTGGTAGGCCCTTTCGGGAAAAACATGATTCTTGAAATCCTCTTATGAATGGCTAAGTATTCATAGTTCTATTCACAGTTTACCTATTTATTTGTTGGAATTCTCCTTTTTAATGTATATTTTCAGAGATTTAGAAACTTCATTACATTAATAGTAAGCTGGTACTCATAGTAGATAAGTTCAAATTCAAATTCAAATATTTATTGTCAGTGCACAACATATCAAGGTTGACTCAGCCTTCCAACTTTTCGAGGTAGGTAAAATGAGGACCGGGATTGTGGGGGCAATAAGCTGACTTTGTATAAAAAAGAGCACCGCTTTGGGGGGGGGGGGCAAAAGCCCTAGTAAGCAGGTATATGCAAAAGTATGAAGGCTATTGCTTAATGCATTGTAAACTGCCCTGAGTCTCCAGAGAAGGGCGGCATATAAAGCAAACCAATAAATAAATAAAATATGTACAATGAGATTGGTTGAGCTCCCTCAGTGCATCCCTCCCCCAACACAATACAACTCATAGTGAAGACAGAAAATCCCTAACCCAATAAATCATATTAACAAAACACCCAGTCCTACTGCACCAGTGTGAACATGTTACACATTGCGCCGGCCCTGCAAGTCCATCGTACTACATAGTTATGATGTTATTTTGCATTCAGGAGTCTGACAGCCCATGGGTAAAAACTGTTCTTCAGTCTTTTTGTGTGGCTGCCTATGCTTCTATATCTTCTTCCTGAAAGTAGGAGGAGGGTAAAGAAGTGGTGACCAGGGTGAGAGTCATCCCTGAGAATAAGATTCTCACTTGTTTCCTATCTGACATTCTTGTCCTAAAATCAATAGTTCTTGATTATTATTGTATCTCTACATTGCACAAGAAATTTAACATAGCTAGCTAAACTCTACAGTGATTGTATAGGAAAGATTATATAGCAGCAACTGTAAACTCGTTCAGTACTTTGAACAACTTGTTTCAAGTGTGAGGATTTCATTTATTCTCTTCTTCTGATTTTTGATTGGTCCATTACTTATATTCTCTGACACTTATGATCGATCAATAGTCTAGAATGGATGACCTGTAGCCAATAGTATCTGATTCTAGCCATCCCACCTGTCAACTGATTGTGAGGCATCTTTTTGTCGCATATTGAAACAGCTGAATATAAAGTTACATGCAAAAGTTTAGGGATTTGACATCAGTTACTACTGGCCAGATTTTAAAATGGTACATATACAGTTGAGGGCCAATAGTTAAGACGTAAGACTAAAAACTAGAAGATGATAAATTCCAGTTTAATCTGAGGTACAAAACCAGCTGGGACAACTAGTCTCTCAGCACTATAAAGGAGACAATGGCAAGAAATCTTCTGAAATCTTGTCACAAGAAATATCTAAGTATTCACCCATAGTCAATGCTGACTCAAAAGCACACATGTACACTTTGTATGCAAAGTGTATGCACTAAAGTTTATGATATTAATCCTACTACAACAAAACCCCCTGCTTCTGCTTCTGCTTCTGCTTGTTTTGGATAGCTTTCCCCATTCTTACAGCTATCAACATATAAATCAACAATTTGGTTTGGAAGACTATTCTTATTGCAATCCCCAATCCCATTTTTTGTTTTTGTTTTCACTGTCTTTCAATTGTGATGAAGAACCTGAAATAAATGTAATAACTTAATTAAGAAAGGTTTTGATGTTAGCAAGAAGTCTAAATCATAAATATGATATTTATACCGGTTTCTGCTTTGTTGTTCTTAAATATAGATAATGGCTGGATCTTGATTCAATTGATATAATCTAGTTAGTTTGTGACCATTTTAATCTGCAAATAAATATTAGTTTTGATGTTTGAAGTACGCTAATCATAGAAATTATTATTCTGAGAGGATTAGATGTTCCTCCAAAATGTAAAGTTTTAAAATGCAGATGTTTTTAATTATTTCTGAAGAAGAATGTTAAGAACTTGAAAAGTTTTTAGAATGGTGTAGCAAGGTAGTCCTTTAAACAGAAGTTTTAATAATTTGTTTATGGGTGTTTATAAATACTCAAATCTTACAAATTTCCAAATACACAAATCTTGAAGAAAAATATTCTTTCAAGTGTTTCCATTTACTTAATTATCCTATAAATCAGTGAAAACATTGACTATACTTTATTTACAGGTTGTTCAAAACAGAAAAACAGGTTGTTTTTCAATTTAGTGTTAAATTAATTTTTAAAGAAAGATATAAATAATTAGACATTTATTGTCATTATGAGTGAAAGGCAAATATTAAAATGCAGATCTTACACACACAATCTAAAATGTGAATAAGAATACAATTTTTCACTGACATAAAGTTAATGCTAAACATAAATGAAGACATAATATCACATACATAGACAAAAGAAGTGGGTTGCCTCTTCATTTATATGCTTGTAAGATTAGTCCTTTCCATGTACTTGAACCAGAGGTCAATCAAATTGTGTGAAGTTTGGTATAAAAGAGCTTTCAATTTTTCAGTCCTTTAAAAGAAAAAGAAGCAATACACAGTAGACTGATGTCTCTACTGTATCTGTGACAGGCTGTTTCCTGGGCTGGAAAGGCTTACACAAATTATTAAAAAATATTAACCAGACCTAGCTCTGAAATAACATGTATGAACTGGATTCAAAATATAAAACTGTAGAACTTTAAGAGTTAATGAACTAAAATTCTCCTTACCTTGCACATAGTGTTCATTCATTCTTGAGGCATTTCATAGTTTTTATGAATCCAGTCTATCATTGTTTCAAATGTGTAGTTCCCTACATATCTACACACATGTAGGTGCCATTCATTTCACCTGATCTCAGTCCCAGGGAGATATGCATAGGATTACAACCTGAGTTCATTTGTACACATTTGTACACATCATTGCTTATCAACACATTAAAAATGATTTCACTCAGTCTATTTAGACTCCAGCTTAGATAGGTGCTTAGATAGAATGATGGACAAAGATTGATAAATAGAAAAATTATGCTTATGTCATCCTGTGCTTCCCAGCAATATACATATATAAATTTTATTTGATATAGCAATAGAAATAGCACTTAGACTCATATACCGCTTTCACAGTGCTTTATATCCCTCTCTAAGCCGTTTATAGAGTCAGCATATTGCGCCAACAATTTGGATCTTCATTTTGCTGACCTTGGAAGGATGGAAGGCTGAGTCAATCTTGAGCCAGTGAAGATCAAACAATAATTTACACATTTACTTGTATCTTTGTTCTCAATCCTTTGTGCTATTTAAATTAAAAACATGCATCTACATACCACAGGTATTTACCTTGATCTACGATTAGTAGTTAATAGTATTGACGGCTTTTGTTAGTTTAAGGGATAATCTTAGAATGGCTTGAACATCTGCAAGTAAATGATCATTTTTGTTTCCGCTTCACAACTTCCCCTTCACAACAAAAAGAGGAAATTATATAAAATTTGAACATCAATAGCTTTTTTTCTCTCAACAAAGAATTCATATAATATATTATATGATATCCAATGCATGGATAAAGATATACTAGATGATTACTTCCTTTATTACCTATAATACACTAACAAACCACACATTTAACCCCAAGGGACATCTAACACTCACAAATCAGTATTCATTAAGGATTGTAAGTTGAATTTTCAAATATCCTCATATTTTAAATATTTCATGTATTTTTATGCTGAATGACTAATGACAAATGGTTGTACAAGTAAGTGTTAAGGCAGTGACTTTCAGTGTGGTGTCTTTTATTCTAATCTTTAAAAGCCATTGCTAATATTTTTATGACATAATTCCATTTTATAAAGCAACTAATGTTTATACAAGAAAACACCATTATACAATTTAAAAAACATGTCCAGCTTTTCCAGTTAAGCCTGAATGGAATTGATTATAGAGCTGTTCAATTAACTGACAAAATAAATATACTTTAATTTCCTTTTTCTAGGTGTCACTGCTATTATTCAACTACATTAGTGAAAGAGGAATTTAGTTTTGGACATATGTACTTACAATAGTGCACTTTTTAATTTTCTAAGGGAGCATTTTCATTTAGCTCATACATTACGTGTTCTCTATTGTGTATTGTCCAAAGCAATCATGGAATGCAAGATGAAAGTGACCAGCAAACTAATTTGTTCTTTTAAAAAAAATAAAACAAATGAAATTAAACCCTATTGAATACCTGCAGTCAATATTTTTCTTGCTTGCAACACAGAAATGAAAGTGTAAGTGGATTTGCCAGTAAAAGGATAAAGTACTGCTGAGAATTCAGGGAGAAAAAACCCTATTAAAACAATCTGAAAATGGTTGCCATCCCTCATATGGATGGTTGAACCTATGGGATTGAAACACTAGTGAGATTGGAAAATTCTCACCAAGTGCTGGGGGTCTTCTCAGAAAGATGACTAAGTGAAATCAGTATCTTCAGGGTGGGGCTCCTAGATGAAAGAAAAGGTTACACAAACTTACATGACGGTTACATTTATTCTGGAAAGTCAGCATCAGATGACTTTTCTTCTTTCTCTTTCACCCAATACTTCATTTTCATTTTGCTCGATGAATAAATAAGCTTATCAGCAAGTTCTGGAGATACTTACCTCCACTGCATATCATCTTTTGATTCTGTAGCTTTTAATATTAGCAATTAATTTATTGAATTCTAGCACCTTGAAAATTATTTATGTTATACTAATGAAATCATGCCAGGATGAAGATGGATAGCCCAGCAAATATAACAGTTAGGGGTGCACTGCTGTTGATGAATAACTTTCAGCATTTCTAATGTGTGGCAGATATAAAATGTAATTTGTTGTTAAATTTATCTATCCTGTGGTGGTTATTGTCTTTTAGCTGCATCTTTGTAATATTTTGAAAACACACATATATAAACACATAAAGGAAATTGCAGGATTAATGTAGCAAATGAAAGGGCTAAACATTCTGGAGTCTGATTTCTAACTCAGTTTAATTGTATTTTGTCATTTGTTTTTCAACTTCTTTTTATTTCATTCTGAATAAACAGAACTAAATAATATCTGCCTCAAGAAACCTCTGTTCCAAAGCTGTTTCAGCTTTGGAACAGAGAGATATTCACTTACTTAGGGAAGTTTTTGGTTTGAATGCCAATTTTAACAATATTTTACAATGAGCTTGCCTTACAAATTCAGTATGAGAACTTCTTATAATATCAAAAAGAAAATCCATTAAATTAAAAGGTGATGAATTGAATTTTGAGCTTCTTGAGATGATTCTTGCAAGTGAAAGTAAAATAAGAATAAAAGCTATTCTGAACATGAGGGATATAATATGCTGTCAGTCCAAATAAGCAAGAGGAAAGAAACTGATTTGTCAATGGTGAAGTTGGACAGCCAGTCTGGTGTTTGCAGTGGTCTAGAAACCAGAGGAATTTGTCAGATGCTTTGTAACAGGTTATATTCTAGAGACAATTAAATAGATTCTCTTCTAAGATATAGATTAGAAAAAGATAAATAATTATTGGTGCCTCAATCATATGCTTTGTTCCACAGAATTTGTCCCTTTTGATAATAAACAGCTTCTGTTTCATATCAAGTGTATTTTTCATGGATCACTACTAATATATAAATGCTATGTAGATATTGCCATTAAAAGATCTAATTAAGCAGGACATTAATCTTTATAATATTTCACTCCTTGCTTTACCTCCAAGTCTATCAAATTCGATTATACTTAACTTAAATTAGCTTAAACACAACCCACCTATCAAATAAATTACAGTTTAATTGTCTGTTTTGGTAAAATGTTATTTCTGGTATTTCACTGACTTAATTTTCCCTTGCAGAGGATGTAACCTGACACTATCTACTTTTAAAACATGTACAATATCAATTTCACTAAAGTAACACCAGAATAACTTTATATTATGCATTAAACCAGAGTTGGCCAGGAAGGAGCCTGGCGTAGCAGATTAAGTACTGTTAAGTGCTGTTAAGTAACACCAGCTGCCTGCAATTAGTGCAAGTTCGAATCTCACCAGGCTCAAGGTTGACTCAGCCTTCCATCCTTCCAAGGTAGGTAAAATGAGGACTCGGATTGTGGGGCAGTAAGCTGACTTTGTATAAAAAAGAACACCGCTGGGGGCGCGGGGGTGAAAGCCCTACTAAGCAGGTATATACAAAAGTATGAAGGCTATTGCTTAATGCATTGTAAGCCGCTCTCATCTCCGAAGGAGAGCGGCAAATAAATTGAACCAATAAATAAATAAATAAATAAATAAATACAAATTTATTTTGATGTGAAATATGAAGTGAAATATCCTTTTCTCAGAAATCACAGCACTATGTTGATAAAGAGGTTCACATTACATTATGAGACAAACAGGTAGCATCAAAAAACCAACAAACTTTTCACCTGCATTGTTTAGACTTAATCAATAAGATTATTAGAGCATGTTTTTCCAGCCATAAATCCACTTCTTCAGATCAGGATTTTGGAATGTTGTCACAAGAGAAACAGGTGGCCACAGAACACCTTCCAAAGAGATAATGCTTGTCACCCTTCCAATTTTACAATCATACAGGAACATATTTATATACTGATTATTCTTAGCCATGAAAGTGAGTAAGTCAAGTTCTCCAGTCCTTTGGTTTGGACAAGATTCAGATCAAATACTAATTCTATTTAAGCTGGCATAGCCATGAACCAAAAATAGTCCTAGAAATTACTTGGTAATAAGAAAAAAAATCGAAGATACGTTTATCTGCTGGTGACACTGTTTCTAATTCTAAATAAGAGTGCTTTTGTTGAACAATCACTAGAATTCACTAGATTTTTCTAAAATGTATAAAATTAAAAGCATTTTAGGAAGCTAATGAAAGCTCCGTTTGAGACCTTTATTTACTTTCAAGTATAAATTATTCTATGATGTATAAGTCCAACAATATGCCGCTGATATTCTTATCTTTTTGTGATCTATTTTCAACCCTTTTTATTTTCAGGACTAATTTGTAGATTCCAAATGTATAAACTTACCATCCAGTATTGCAGTACCACATGTCTTTATGGTCTGATCGATTAGTTTCACCTTATTACTTTTAATTCATTAGAAAAAAAGAAAGTTCATTGGGGCAAAGGTCAAACAGGCAGATTAAAACTTCAAATGTAAGTGCTGCTGTTTTCTATTTGAAAAGCAACATCGTGTGATCCTCGTTACATGATAGCTTAACAAAGTCAAGTTCTAATTTAAAAAAAGTACAACTGAAGCTCATGAAAATAAAGCTGCATCAGATATGAATTCTCATGGGTTACATTGATGAAGAAGTGAAGTCAAGGCATTGTGGGGTTGCAGAAGATGAAAGGTAAAGTTGGAAGGGATATGAGTAATGATTTTAATCAACAAGAAATGAAAGAAGTTATGCAAGTCTATTCCATTATTTACTTTTCTATTTTATTTATCAATTGGTTTCACTATCTCATACATGCCACATAGTTAATATTTCTTCAGTATTAAAGTTGAGTTTTTCTAGTATTCCTTTTACTCTGTAGAGGAAATCAGGTGTCTGATCTCTCCTACAGCAAAAGCCTAAATGGTCATGACAAACAATTATCTCTTTAAAAACAGAGAAAAAAGTTAGTGTCAAGACCAGTATAAAGTAACCAATAGGATCACAGATCAGCATTCATAATTGGAATCATTGATATAAATCACAATCACACTGGCATAAAAGGAAATTAACCACTTTTGAACAGCTAGAGAGAAATTTAAGGGACTTTCAGAAGGGGCTGAATGAGATAATAGCACTATTAGGAGGACATGTCATTTAATAACAATTACTACAGTTAGAGGAATGCGAGAATGAGTCCTTTGATTAGAATAGAATAGAATTCTTTATTGGCCAAGTGTGATTGGACACATAAAGGATTTGTCTTTGGTGCATATGCTCTCATACAAAAAAAAAAAAAAAAAGACAAGATACATTCATCAAGAATCATAAGGTACAATACTTAATGATAATCATAAGGTACAAATAAGCAATCAGGAAACAATCAATATCAATATAAATCATAAGATTACAAGAAACACAGTTACAGTCATTCCATCATAAGTGAGAAGAGATGGGTGATAGGAATGGTGAGAAGACTAATAGTAATAGTAATGCAGCCTTAGTGCAGTTTGACAGTTTGAGGAATTATTTGTTTAGCAGAGTGATGGTGTTCAGGAAAAAAATGTTCTTGTGTCTAGTTGTTATGATGTGCAGTGCTCTATAGTGTTGTTTTGAGGGTATGAGTTGAAACAGTTTATGTCCAGGATGTGAGGGGTCTGTAAAAATTTTCACAGCCCTCTTTTTGACTTGTACAGTATACAGGTCCTCAAAGGAAGGCAGGTTGGTAGTAATTGTTTTTTCTGCAGTTCTAATTATCCACTGGAGTCTGTGTCTGTCTTCTTGGGTTGCAGAACCAAACCAGACAGTTATTGACGTGCAGATGACAGACTCAATAATCCCTCTGTAGAACTATATCATCAGTTCCTTGGGCAGTTTGAGCTTTCTGAGCTGGTGTATTTTGTTGTGCTTTTAGGTGTCCATTTTAGGTGTCCACTTGCGATATGATAGAACCTAGAAATTTGAAGGTCTCTACCTTGTAAGAGGTGGTAGTATGGGAGGGTTTCTCCTAAAGTCTACCACCATTTTTATGGTTTTTAGTATGTTCAGTTCCAGGTTGTTCCGGTTGCACTATGAACCTAGTTGTTCAACCTCTCATCTGTGTGTGGATTCATCATTGTCTCAAATGAGACCAATCACTGTTGTGTCATCTGCAAACTCCAGTAGTTTAATGGATGGATCGTTTGAGATGCAGTCATTGGTATATAGAGAGAAGAGAAGTGGAGGGAGCACACAGCCCTGGGGGGCTCCTGTGCTAATTGTGCAGGTATCTGATGTGATTTTGCCTAGCTTTACCTGCTGCTTCCTGTCTGTTAGGAAGCTTGTGATCCACTTACAAGTGTGTCCAGGTACCGCTAGCTGATTTTGTTTAGTTAGAAGTATGTCCGGTATGATGGTATTGAATGCTGAACTAAAGTTCAACTAAAGATTATGGCATGGTAGATAGCTGGGAAGAGGTAATTAAGATAATACAATATTACATGCTGAATTTATCTCAGATTTGTCTGAGAATCTTATTCTCAGATATAATGCTGTTGAGAGGTAGGTTCAAGATATTTCCGTTTTTGTTCTTTTATTATTTTTGGAAATCTGACACTTTAGTATCTTTTCTAACCCTTTTGAAAATGTATTTTCTTTCACAACTTGTATTAACTAAAATCTTTCTAACTTTGCATGTGTTTAGCACTATTCTTTTCTCCTGAGATATGCTCAGGATTTTGTGAGGCAGCCAACTCTAAAATCAAATGTTAGCATACTTAAAAAAGCAATTGAAAGAAAATATAAGACACAGTGTCTTCTTGGTCATTTTCCACAATCAATAAATAGTTTGGATTCCAAAACCTCAAAGGGCCTGCTTAGAATCCATTGCTTGTTTTAGTTTCATTTGCATTCTTATCTTCAGAGGATTAAAAAACAAATAAATAACTACCTAAATAAACATATGCTGAGATGAATCATGAATGCATAATAAGGCTATAACTAGAATCTGTTTTCAAGAAAAATACACTTAATTTACATTCTTCATACTTGATATATGTACACATGTTTGCGTGTATCTATATCTACATCTCTTTCTCTCTCTGTGTGTATATGTGTGTATACACACATTATGGGCATATTTTTTTAAAGAAAATATAATTTTTAAAGTTTGATAATATCTTCAAAATCATTTCTGAGATGTTGCATTTATAACAAAACTTATTTAGGGTGAACCCAGGTTTATAATTTGATCATCAGATAAATTAGAAATAGAGAGACAAGAGACGAGAGAGAGAGAGAGAGAGAGAGAGAGAGAGAGAGAGAGAGAGAGAGAGAGAGAGAGAGAGAGAGAAATAAAGAGATAGATAGATATCTTTCACTGCACTAGTAAGCATATAAAATAAAACTAGTTAATAATTTAACTGAAGTTCACTTAAAGCCAGTTGATGCTATGATGATTTGAGAACTATGTGAAAAGTAAATATTGGATTTACAAATACAGTTCTTTTAACAAATAAATAAACCAGTTATATTAGCATTTTTTATAATTAATCGGGACACTTTTTTACAGATAAAAAAAGTTTTAGCTTTTGCTAAGTCTAACAACTAGCAACAAGATGGCATCTTATATTTCAGGAATACAAGAGTTTAGAGTTTATTAGATTTTTATACTGCCCTTCTCCCAAAGGACTAAGGGTGGTGCACAGCCATGATAAAACACAGAATCATATAAAAATTAAAACCAATTAAAAAGAATTAAACAATTTGGCCTTGTCCATTTAAAAACCCATAATTTAAAAATATCCCATCCAGGTTCTTATTCAGCCATGCCTGTTGAAATAGCAGGATCTTTAGGGCCTGGCATAAGGCATGGAGGTCAGGAATTGCACGTATCCCAGGGGGTAGTTCATTCCAGAGGGTGAGTGCCCCACAGAGAAGGCTCTCTGCCTGGGGGTCACCAGCCTACATTGTTTAGCTGTCGGCAACCTGAGGAGCCCCTCTCTGTGGGAGCGTGTTGGTCGGTGGTAGGCTATTGGTGGCAGAAGACGGTCCTGTTGGTATCTGGGCCCTAGGCCATGGAGCACTTTAAAGGTGGTAACCAACACCTTGAACTGCACCTGGAAGACCACTGGGAGCCAGTGCAGCTTGTGCAGGAGAGGTGTTACATGGGTGCATCAAGTTTCACGCATAATCACCCGCGCTGCCACATTCTGGACCAGTTGGAGCCTCTCGGTGCTCTTCAAGGGGAGCCCCATGTAGAGAGTGGTACAGTAATCCAGACAGGATGTGACGAGGGCATGAGTGACCATGGGTAGGGCGTCCCAGTCCAGAAAGGGATGCATCTGGTATATCAAGCGAACCTGATAAAAAGCCCCCCTGACCACAGCTGCCATATGTTCTTATAAAGACAGCCATGCATCCAGGAAGACACCCAGATTACGAGCCCTCTCTGAAGGGGGGGTAAGGTTTCACCCCCAATAGCCAGTGATGGAACCAGCTGGCTATACCGGGATGCCGGGAGCCATAGCCACTCCCGGCACAGTCTTGGAGGGGTTGAGTCTTAGTCTGTTTCTCCCCATCCAGATCCTCATGGCCTCCAGGCAGTGAGACATCACATTAAGGTCATCATTGGGGTGGTCCTGGGTGGAAATGTACAGCTGAGTGTCATCAGCATACAGGTGGCACTCCACCTCAAAACCACAGATGATCTCATCCAACGGCTTCACATAAATGTTGAACAAAAGAGTGAGAGGACCGACCCTCCATACATAAGATGCCTCAAGGTCTACCTTTGTCCCCCTGCCAACACAGACTGCGTCCAACCAGAGAGGAAGGAGGAGAACCACCGCAACATGGTGTCCCCCACTCCTAACCCCTCCAGCTGGTGCAGCATGATACCATGGTCAATGGTATCAAAAGCCACTGATAGGTCCAATAGGACTAGGACAGAGGAACATTCCCTGTCCCGAGCCCTCCAGAGATCATCTACCAATGTGACCAATGCCGTTTCTGTGCTGTATCCTGGCCTGAAGCCTGACTGGAATGGATCTAAATAGACAGTTTCATCCAGGTACCGGGGAAGTTGTTGCACCACCACACTCTCAACAACCTTCACCACGAAGCGGAGGTTGAAGACTGAACGATAGTTCGCTAATATCTCCAGGTCCAAAGAAGGCTTCTTGAGGAAGGGTCTCACCAGTGCCTCTTTAAGGGTGGTGGGGAGGAGACCCTCACTCAATGAAGCATTTGTAATCGTCTGGAGCCAGCCTCGTGTAATCTCCCGGGAGGCCAGCACCAATCAGGAGGGACACGGGTCCAATAAACATGTGGCAGAGCTCAACCTACCCAGAATCCTGTCCACGTCTTTGGGAGCCACAGGGTCAAACTCCTCCCAGATAACACTCTCAAGACTCATCCCCATCATATCCTCCGGATCTACCCAATCGGAATCCAAACCTTCCTGAATCTGAGCGATTTTGTCATGCAGGAATTGTGCAAAATCCTTCTGCTGCAAGGGGTCTTCCTGCACTCCCACATGAAGTAAGGACCAGGTCACCCTAAACAGGGCGGCTGGGTGATTCCCTGCAGATGCAATAAGAGTGGAAAAATAATTAGATTTTTCCACTTTTATCACTACTAGGTAGGTATTAATATAAGATCTTACCAGTGTTCGGTTGGATTCGGAACGGCTGATCCCCCAATCACTCTCCATAGGTCTTTTTCAGCACTTCATCTCCCTCAGCTCCTCTGAAAACCAGGGAGCTAGATGGGATTGGCACTGGGTCAGAGGCCGCAAAGGCGCAACTTGGTCCAAATCTCCAGTGGCCGCCTTTTCCCAGGCGGTCACCAGTTCAGTCGAATCGTGAGCCAGAGCCTCAGGGAATGGTCCAAGTTCCATCAGGAACCTATCAGGATCCATCAGGCACCTGGGATGGAACCCCCAAGGCAGTTCCTTCTCCCTGTGGCAGGGGGAAGTGGCTCAAAAGTCTAGTTGAAGGAGTGAATGATCTGACCATGACAGGGGTTTGATGACTAGATCCCCTAATTCCAGATCATTCAACTACTGACCACAGACAAAAATCAGGTCCAGAGTGTGTCCCTCCATGTGAGTAGGCCCTTGAACTAACTGGGTCAGGTCCAAGGCTGCCATGGAAGCCATGAACTATCCCCGACATTTCACCGATGAATGGCAGGTTAAAATCTCCCATGACCATGAGTCTTGGGGTATCCACTGCCACCCAGGCTATTATGTCAAGCAGCTCAGGCAGGGTTGTTGCTATGTGGCAGGGAGCCAGGTATGTAGTCAACAAACCCATCTGCACCTCACAACCCCATTTCACAAGGAGGGACTCACATCCGGCTATCTAAGGAACAGTGGACTCCCTCGGACAAAGACTTTCCCTAATAATAGCCGCCACCCTCGCCCATCCCCTGAGCCCTCGGCCAATGGAATACACAGAAACCTGGTGGGCGAATTTCCACGAGGGGGACTCCCAGGTTTCCGTGATCCCTGCCAGGTCTGCACCCCCCTCCTGAACCAAATCATGGATGAGGAGGGCCTTATTAACCACAGACCTGGCATTGCAAAGTATGCAAAGCATTGCAAATGTATGGCAGTGTTCAATAAACTCTCAAAGAAGCAATGAAATGACTGCCTCATGTTTATAGTTTCCTCTTTAAGGGGAGAACTCTTTATTCAGAAAAGAAGAATCTTAGCTTACTTGATAGCTCTTTTGAATAAGCCATAAGGTGACAGTAAATAAAGGTAAAGGTTTCCCTCGTCATTCCTAACTCTAGGGGGTGGTGCTCATCTCTGTTTCAAAGACGAAGAGCCAATGCTGTCCGAAGACGTCTCCTTGGTCATGTGGCTGGCATGATTAAATGCCAAAGGCACACAGAGCGCTGTTACCTTCCCACCAAAGTGGTCCCTATTTTTCTACTTGCATTTTTTATGTGCTTTCGAACTGCTAGGTTGGCAGAAGCTGGGACAAGTAACGGGAACTCACCCCATTATGTGACACTAGGGATTTGAACCGCTGAACTGCCAACCTTTTGATCGACAAACTCAGCGTCTTAGCCACTGAGCCACCACTTCCCTCTAAATATCACAAAACATTTCAGCTATCCATAGGCAAGAGAAACAAGGAAGGCCTCTGAGAAGGGCAGATTCCCAGGTTAATTTCAGACCAAATATTCATGTTTTTGAAAATATGTAAGCATCCCTCCCATTTAATATAATCCTATCTGATGAATAGTTGATCAAAACATGATGCTAAATTAGTTGTTCATTTCTTCTGAAATAGTAGGGCCATTTGAATATCATAAAACGTTTACCTTGAGGACTTTTATCACTTATTAGAACTCATGTTATACTGAATAATAAGAAATAGAAAAATGTCTTATTTCATAAATGCTTGGTGATTTAACTGATGAAAAATAAAATACATAATGATTTAAAAATGGGTTAAATTTGGTGCTATAAAATACATTTGTGAAACTAGCTGATGCACATACACAAGCAGACAAAAACATAGAATAATATTAATACATATATTTTAATAAATTTAAATACATTTTAAATTTTTAATACAGTCAATGTAATTTGGCTGAAAATACACTTATGAAATTGAACAATTTAGTCCACTGTAAATGAAGGCACTTAAGAAAGAAAGCAATATTGTCAGTCTGCATATAACTTCAAAAATATTTCAACTATTTTAATAACATCTGTTTTTGATTTTGATTTTTTAATGTTTTATACATGCTGAAGTTATTGCTTTATATTACTCCTTTTAAAAAGAAGCAGATATACAATAAATTTAGATGTTAACACAGTAATTTAAATACTTCATTTTATTAATTAACAATATGACTTATAGCTGATCAAAGATAGACTTTTATTCATTTTTTTTCAAATAAAGATTGTTATTGAATCACTTGAATTAGCTACATTTAGAACTAAATAGGAAGATTTACAGTAGCTTTAATTTAACAATAGTTTATATAGCACAGATGTTTAAATAATATAAATGTTATATTATTACAATATTAATTATTACAAAACACACACACACATATGCATAAAATATATTGCAATAGTTAATATAAAGGGATATGTTTAGGTACGTTTTCTTTATTAGTATCTTGTTAGAATATAATATATTATAAATTAAATAAGAACCTTAGATAAAATTTGTAGTTCTTATTGTATTCTCCATAAAAGAATTATTGTATTCTCCATAAAAATAAAATATCAAGAAGTTCTTTTTTCAATGCAGTAATCATGATTAAACATAGTCATTTCTTGTACATTATTATATAATATGAAATGTTAAAACTGATTTCTGAGGCTGATGACAGCCTCTTATATCATATCAAAACAGAGAAATACCCTTTCCTTCCCTAACTGGACCATTTTATATAATATTATAATAAAGAAAATTGTATTGTGTTTTTAATTGTTGTGTACCACACATTACTTTTTGTGAAATGGACAGCCATATAAGTTTGATTCATAAATAAATTTAAAATGCACACACACATATATGCACTCACATGTACATGTATGTTGCATACAGGAAGTGTGCATTGCATAGATAAGTCTGTTTCAGACTTTATAGCTACTTCTTTCACCCAGTCCAATCCACGTGTACATTAATTTACAACTCCCAATAGTACAAAATGGCATTTTAGAGTCTGGCCAGACAATATTTATGCCTGCTTACTGTAGTCCTCTGTCCCGAGTTTTTTTTTTTTATTGAAAGATGATTTCAAGGCTCATGGTCTCTTTCCAACGTTTTTAATTTTAATCACATAGATTAAGCATTAAAAGCAAAAGTTCCTTTAAACAGAGTTCTGCTTTATGACAGTAAAAATAATAAAAGACTGATATCCATTAAATGAAACACATAATTAGGTCATTCCTAATTGTTATGGCCAGAAATTGACTCAAAATTGGACAGAAGTTTAGTATAACAAATCTCTCTCAAATCAACTACAATCCAATTCTATAGGAGATCTTTTGTCAGGAACCTTGTCTTTTAATATCCCATAATTTTCCTCTAAAAATAATTTAATGCTATTACTGATTGGTGAAATATTCCAATTTACCTTCTGGCAGAAGATACAGAACAATTAAAACTCGGACTACACATCTTCTGAATAGTTTTTATTCCAGAGCTATAATTGCACTCAACAATGAACTAAAGAGCCACCATCAGTTAGCTGTTGGACAGCATTACTTGGTCTGCTGTGTGGATGCTTGGGTGGTTTAGGGGTAGGGAATTTTTGGTCGTGGGAGTGTGTCTGGGGATTGTCATGTGTGTTGGGCTTGGTCTCTGGGTGTTATATGAATTTCGTTGTATGGGTATACTGTGTATATATGTACAATGACAATAAACTTTATATATGTTACTTCCTAAGTAGCACACTTTTTTTTCTAATTGGGAACTGTAAAATTTTGCAAAACTTAGGAGCACTTGATTCCTTAGAGTAAATGCTGAAGAGTCTATTCTCTGTCAATTGTGTGTGTTTTTAAGCCAATTAGAAAAAGGATAGAAAAGGAAGAGGCTAAATTCCAAATATCAGGAATTGCATTTTCCAATGCTACAATTAACATCTTATTGAGTATTGCCTTCACATTTGGTGGATGAATGAGTTGAGCGTTGTAACATCATTGCTTGTTGTTCTTTTCTATTTGATTCTCAGTTGTTAGTGAATAAACACTTAAATAACTAGAGTACAGATCATAGCTTAATGACTGGAATGCATGCTTCTCTTGAAAAGCCTCAAATAAGGTTAAGAAAATGTAATGAAAAGAATAACTATTATGCTATTTATACTGAAATCTAAACACTTCGAAGTTGTTAAACAAGCTTATGCATTCTGGAAGACAAAAATTTAAATTATGGTTAATAAATCCATCAATGCAATTATCAAATACAGGTAATGAGGTAAGGAAAAATCTCTCCATGTTCATTAATTACAATTAACATTTTGAACTCTTATACATGAATCTTAAACAGTTGATAACTTCAAGACAAAGAGTTCTTTTTTGCTTATCAGCATGAAAAGTAACCCAGAGATTTGGAGCTGCTAATTGTCTAAAACATAATATAGAAAGGCTATGATAGTTGACATCCTACTCTGAGTATATTAAATGTAGGAAAGCAACTGAATAAAGCAATTTTTTTTAAAAAAAAGAAAAGATGGGTGGGTGGGTTTGCAGAATGTTATGTTTGTTGCAAACTTAAGAATAGAGTACATAGAAAAAAAGTTATTTTGTGCATTGATTAGAAAAATCAAAACAATAGGCATTGTCTACTTTTGTTTGCTGCCTTAGCTTCCTTTGACAATGAAGAGAAAAGTTGTTCATTTGAATAGGAATCTATTCAGTGGTGCTATTAGCCAGTTCTATCTGGTTTGGGAGAACCGGTAGTGGCAGCTGTGGGAGGCTCTGCCCACCTCCCCTTACATCATCACTTCTTGTTTTTGATGCTCTGCACACGTGCACTCTCATTTGTGAACTAGTAGTGAAGGTAAGTGAATATAATTCCTGAATCTATTCTTCTTTAGTTAAAAAATAAAAAAGAGCAAGAGCAAGAATAAGAATAAGAATAAGAACAGGAAAGAAAAAGATGATAGCTACTTTTTTTATTACATCTTTGTTATTTATATAAACAATTCAAGGTGGTATCCATACTTAATATTCCTTCCTCCACCTATGTGAGTTGGGCTGAGAAATAGTGAGTACCCCTAAGTCATTCAGTTGGGTTTAATGCTTAAGGCATGACTACTATAGAAGTCATAGTCTTCTGGATTCTAGGCAAACACTTTAACTGACTGGATAGTTAAAAAAGATTATACTTTCTTTAGAGAATTTAGCAAATAAAGTAACAATGAACTCAAGTCTTTTCTTATTGGGAGTTCATTAATAAGTTAGTAAATAGAAGTAAATAAAAGAACAATCTGATTTTTCCCCTTTTTCTTCTTGGTTGTGTAGATTGGACATGAAGAGAAAAAGAAAGATATAGGAAAAAGATGAACAATTCATAGAAGAGACATCCCTGTTGGCTTCTTGCCCATACAACCTCAGCTTTTGATAATATCCTTTCTACTCATGATTTTGCAATGATTCAGCTAAAAATCACTCATGATTCAGCTATAAATCACTTCAAATTGTATAAAGAATCTTCCTTAAAATTCACAAAAATAGAATATTACAGAAATACAATAAGCAGTCATTAAGAATAAGTGGCAAGGAAACTGAAAATCAAATTCAGTAGAAGAATATAGAGAAATATATTTTTCTAGTGATTATGGTGGTTGACTTATGTGAAATCTATTTAGACTGTTCCCAATTGACAATGCCACAATTGTGCACCGTGCATAATGTTCTGCTTTTTCAGATTCTGCTTTTTTTTTTAATTAAGACAACTTAAATTGGAATTGATTTGCCCAAGTTCTTAAGGATAATCACAGAGTGGCATTTCTAAAACGAAAAAAATTTGACTTCTGACCTCATGGAAGACAGAGGCAATCTGCAATTAATGGCCAAACTCATTGGTTACTGCTAAGAGAAATGATATAGATGCAAACAGAGGAGAGGTTCAGACAAGGAGTATGTGACAATAAAAAAAATAAGCTAGAATTTATGTAAGCTTTTTTGGGATTGCAAATCTAAAGAAGAATAAGTAATCAAAATTCTTATGGGATCTTTGAAAAATGTCTGCTATTTTCTTAGTCTGAGTAATATCTATTTCCAATTAATTATAAGTCAGCCCTTCCTAATGTCAAATCCCAAAGGTGGTTGATGAGTAGCAAACACTGCAGATTTCATTAATATTTTTCTCTTCATCTATAATGCTGATGAATTTGAAGAATAAAAATAAAATACATATACTTTATTAACAGAAGGAATTTGTATGACATTGTATGTATCTATGGCCAAAGAGGATTAATTCTCTCTCTCTCTCTCTCTCTCTCTCTCTCTCTCTCTCTCTCTCTCTCTCTCTCTCTCTCTCTCTCTCTCTCTCTCACACACACACACACACACACACACACACACACACACACACACCCCTAATCTAATTATCTAAAGTGAGTTGGAGGACGCTCTTTTGTCAAATCTGAAACAAAGCTTATAGCCAGTACCATTTATGAAACTTACGAATTTGGAATCTAAAGTAGAAAATTATTCGTTCCTTCTTATTACAACATAACATAAGATTCAAATGAGTACAACAAAATTACAAATGAAATAAAAGACAAGAAAAAAAGCTCGAAAATGAAAAAGACAAATTATTTGCATAATATAATGATGAGAACTAGATGCCTATTTCTTCTCAGCCAGAATGCTATGGGGCAATCATTATTCCTTTGCTAAATCTACCAGGCTGTTTTTGAGATGAGGTAGGGATGAATCCCGTGAAGCCTTAGGACCATGACCCTCAGTCCTTTGCTTTTAATGGCTCCTTCTTAAGTTCTCCATCAAACGTAATTGCTGAAAACCTGTGGCATTGTTTCCTGCTGCGTTGAAGCAAGAAACATAATAAACTAGAAGCCTTAGCCTAAATGCTTAGCTTAATAGAGAAAGAGAAAATTCCCAGTCCTGGGAGTAGGGTGGGGTTGGGAAACCTTAGAAAATCTAAATTCTGCCCAAATGTTTAATAATGGCATTACTTCTATGGTTCTAGGCTTGTCATCAAATTTTATGACTGGATAGGTAACCAAAATAATTGCCTATCTCTGAGATAAGAGGTTTATATATACTGTCCTGGATAACTTGGATAAAAAAGGGATGGGGGTTGGGAGTGAACAAAAAGATTGTGACAATGACTTTTTTAAAAAAATTCATTGCTAGATCGTACCATTGAAAAGTTTCCAAACTGTGTATGAACAATTAATAGCCTTGTCTGATTGGATCTGTTGAACCTGAGTTCTTCAGCAGAAACTCTCCAATCCGTTAAGAAAAATAGCATTTTCAATAGCGATGCTTAATATATCATGCCTGGCCCTAAATTAATATATATTTGACAGTGGGCAAATAGCTCTTTATTTTCTCAAGCCTTTTAAAAATATTTTAGAACCAGATTCTTATTATGCTATGATTCTAGCATGGTTATTTTATTGAAGGAATTTTACCATTTGGGTTTCCATATAAATGATATCTACTGGAATGTTTATTCTTTAAATATCTGTTTTGGAATGGATGTTTGTTTTTACAAAGTTTTAATATGCTACTTTATTGAGTCTGGGTAGATTGGAAATTTCAGTCTGTTATGTATTGTATGTTGCATAGAGAACTGTTAGTTGGACAACTCATTAAGTGCAATAAAATAAGAGGCAAAAATATTACAATATATATTCCACAGAGAGAGGCCTTCAAGAAATAGGTTAACGTGAGTGAATGTGCAACTCCTTCCTTTGCAGAAAAGAACATTTCGGTGGAAAGTGGATTGTGCCCTTAGGCTGTCCTGGAGCTGATCTGTCTGCCTACTAAAAGCCTAGTTTTCTTTAAATACAGATTTCTCCCAATCATGAAACTTCAGAAACTGTAATGATGCTGCTCATCCTGCTGAACTGCATTCATACAAAATTATGACATCTATGAACAGTGCTTAAGGAATGAACCGCCACTGACTTTTGCATAGCTTGGGGGTTGAAATGTATTTATTGTCTACAATACACCTTGTGCATTCTTTTTTAGCCATTTTGAAAAGTTTGACACTTCCTCTTGCCTACAGCACCAATATGACTGCCTTTCTGACAGAGATGCTGAAATGGCTGACAGCTGTGCAAGAAAGCCATAGAGAGATCATGTGAAATGGAAAGTGGCTTTCATCTGTAAGGCAAGAAGATGCACTCAGTTTAGCTAAATTCCTCCAGGGTATTCTCAAAGTCTGAATGGTTTTTCTATCAGCACAAGCTGTGGTGTGAAGATTGCAAAGTAGTCCTCTTACATGGAAATCACATGCACCCTTCTTTGAAGGAGTCTTGACTTCTAAATGCGTTTAAGGCATCTGTTAATGCATTTAGCATGCAACCTTCTTTTCAAAGGACCAATTTAAGAGAGAACATTCCTTTTTAAAAATATAGTGCATATTTGCAGATTTACATGTTGGGGTTTTTTTCTGTAACTTTATGAACAGAAAAAAAAAAGCATTTAATGTGCATATTTAATATCTTTATAATGGGGCTGTACTAATTCTGCTCTGGGGGTAATCTAGTGGCTCTGGAATTGAAATTGTAAAAGAAAGCTGAATTTGCCTATCAAACAAAATTAAGCCAGAATTCATTCAAATTTCTATATAATTCAGAGCCTTTAAGTGTATTTTGACAATTTTGTCAGAAGCAGTCAGATTCTATGAAAAATTAGGGTCTATCTAGTAATAAAGACTTGCCCTTTCTCCCTCCTACATTGTTACCTAGCAATGATCTTGTGTCAGTTTTGAGAAACATTACTCAACCTATAATATAACTTTGACATAATAGTGCATATCTGGAAAAAGGCAGATCCCCCTCATGTTAAATAACCACTAAAAGCATACATGAGTACTACAAAAATATTAAACATTAGATATCTGGTAGGAATATCTCACATATTTCAATAAATTATGAAGTGAACTAAGTTTGACACAACATGTATAAAGAACAAAATAAATATTGCATCTTCCTGAAAATATGAATCTATAACTACTATTTATGTGTAGTTATTTATTGTTTTACAATAAAGAAACAGAAAATATGGAAGAAATATTTTATGTTTAATTCGTATTATGTAGAAACTTATCTCAATGCTTCATTAAAGCACATTTGAACAGATATGTTTAAATTTTTGTAAACATATATTCTGCATTTTGAGATTTATTAAGCAAAAGGGTCTATTAAAAGAGAATAAAAGGAAAATTAATCAGAATGAAAGAAATTGTGTATTTACATCATTTTCAAAATTATACATTTTAAAAAATAAGATAAGAAAAAATGCAATGAGTAAGTGAAAAAAGTACAAGAAACAAAAAAAGAAAGGAAAGGTTATGAGAAAGCACATCTAATCTTTTTAAAAGTAGTTATAAGTATGTGTGTATGTGTTTTCTTTCTTTTCATAGTCTACCTTTTCTAATCATAAATCCCATACATAAAAGGTCAGTTTTTAATTTTTTTCAGCAAAAAGTCCTTTTATCTATCTATCCATCCATCCATCCACCCATCCATCCATCTGACTCACATGGAGCATACTCTTTAAAGGCTATCATATTGAAAATCTCAATATTTCTTTTATGCATAGCAGCACATTATCCAAATATGGTATGTGGGAGGCTATAATGGCTTGCTTAAAGTGCTTATTATGTTCATGGCAGAAGCGAGATCTGAAAAATTGAATCATCTGCCTCACTTCTTTATGCAGTTGGTCTCTTAGCTATAGTGGTGGTTGGGAACACTATCATTACTATGCTATGCTGTTGAAAATAACCAAAAGTTAATCAAATGTAGTCTGCTGAACAATTTTATTCTAGCATTTTATTTTGTTCAATGGATTATAGCTTAGAAAGGATTGTGGAAATTCACAGTCTGATAGCAATCATTCATATAGGTTCCATTTTGACTTTTTAGCTGTGATGAGGATTTCTAGCTATGAAAAGACTCATCTGCACTTAAAGTTCAGAATGTATAGTAATTTCAAACTATTATTATTTTATAAGTATGACACAAAATATTACTGAGTACTTTATTCAGTTTAACAGGTCTGTGTTATGATCATATGTCGAAGTACCACTATAATAAACATGCCTAAAAGCTATTATCTTCCTACATTTTTTATTCTGTTTCCTTCCACCATCCAATCACAACTGATGAAGCTTCTTGGGCAAGAAGTGAGATTTCTTCTTCTTCTTCTTCTTCTTCTTCTTCTTCTTCTTCTTCTTCTTCTTCTTCTTCTTCTTCTTCTTCTTCTTCTTCTTCTTCTTCTTCTTCTTCTTCTTCCTCCTCCTCCTCCTCCTCCTCCTCCTCCTCCTCCTCCTCCTCCTCCTCTTCCTCCTCCTCCTCCTCCTCCTCCTCCTCCTCCTCCTCCTTCTCCTCAAGGAAAAACAGGCCACTTGCCTTTTGAAAAAGCATTTTTGAGATAATTATGAGCTGGATGACTGAGAATCTCCACAGACATTGAAATTGAAAGATAATGGCATAAGGATTATGGCATAAACTGATTGTGTTGCTGCCAGTGATTATTGGCACTTTAGGTCAGGGGCATCAAACCCCATTTCACTGAGGGCCACATCAGGAGTGTGTTTGATCTTGGGTGGCTGGGGTGGGAATGACCAACTCAACATTACTTGTGTTGGGGGTGCCTGTGGTGATCTGAGCACTCTGCCAGCAAAAACAGGCTCCCAAGCTCTGTTTTTGGCTGTGAAGCTTCCTGTAACCCTCTGCCAGCATAAACCGATCTTGGGAAGGCCATCTGTGGCCCTTGAAAGTTCTGTTTTCACTGGCAGAGGCACCACAGGCCAGTCCTTTGCTGTTTCCAGGGTGGCCCCATAGCCCATATCTAAGCATCCTGCGGGCCAGATCCATCCCCTGGGCCTTGAGTTTGACACCCCTGCTCTAGGTGGTACAATCCAAGGAAATTTTCCATTTGTTTATTAGAAAAGACCACACTGCTTGGATCCGCACATATACCATGCTAATAGATTACAACATCCTAAATTCTTTTTTTCTCACACCAGATAATTAACTGACAGTTGTGATTTCACATTTTATATGTATAATATACAGTTACAAATATAAAATACCTTATATACACAGTAAAATAGAAATATAAACAGCAGTATTTCAATAATATATTTTATATTCTTAATAAAGTGTAAATCACCCATAATCACTAGGAATCAACTGGCATAGTAATAATAATAAAAACCTAAACAACACAGGTGCAAGCATAGATTTGTTCCAGCCTTCCCTGAACTACAATCCTTCAAGTCTCTGAGATGAGCCATGTAAAATGGCGTATCAGTTCCATTTTAATGTTAAGCTGTTTTAAGGAGTAAAGTAGTTCTGTCTTTTCAGAAAACTACTGGAACATTCCTCTTTATTATACCATATTAGCACAGCCCAACAATAATATTCAAATCAAGTGAAAAATATAGAATTAGTTATACTGGCTCAATCAGATTCTTGACTTGACAAAATGCCAGACATATTTCAAGTATTGTTAGACAGATCTATAGAATTTTTACAGACATCCTTAAAACCCAGGAAAAATATTAAATTTTTTCCCCTTCTTCCAGACTTACTTACTGCTCACCCTTTTTTAAAATAAGTCTGTAATTTAATGTAATTTAATTTAATTTATCGCATTTCTATGCCACCCAACTCCCGAGGGACGTTGGGAGTAAGTGTATTGTTTCATCATTTCATAAATGTTTCACATTTTATTGTTTTTATTCTGTTTAAATTGTGAGCTGTCAAAAATATTGTGAATGAAGTGAATATAAATTTATTACTTTTATTTTTATTTATTTATTTATTTATTTATATTATTGTTTATTTTTTATTTTTTTAAATGTTTTTGCAACATTTCAAACTGTAATGTTCTACTTGCAATGTAAACAATATAAACACTTTAGCAATGCAAATAATATGTAACCCTAGAAGAATTTAGAGGTTATAATAACTGAGTCTGTTGAGGGGGCATTCTTGCCTCTGTGAAGTGGCAATGATTACCTGAAGTTAATCTGTAACTGTATGGCGAACCTATTGCACACGTGCTGGAAGTGGCATGCAGAGCCATCTCTCTGGACATGTCAGCCATTGCCCATTGCTCTTCTGGGTTATGGTGCTCACATGTGCACTGACTAGTTAGTCTTTGCACATGCAGGAGTGTTAAAAACCAGAAAAGCAGCTCCCTGGTACTCATGTGTGCTTCAGGAAGCTGAGCTTCTGGTTTCCGATGTGTACATGCGCACCTGTCACCTGGTCTTCCTGTTTCTGGTGTGCATGCTCGCACAAAGACCAGCTGGTCTTTGCGCACATGGAAGCACTGGAAACCGGAAGAGCAGCTCCTTGGTGCGCAGGTGATTGGTGTACATGTGCACATCGGAAACTGGAAGCTCAGCTGCCCGGTGCATGAAAGCGCACCAAGGAACTGCTCTTCCGGTTTCCAGTGCTCCCATTTTTTGCATGCCAGAGACCTGCTCTTCTGGTTTCTGGTGCTCTCCTGCATGTGCGTGTGGTCCCGTTTTGGCACATAGTGCCAAAAAGATTCATCAATAAGGCCTATAATGAAGTAAAAGGACACCAAGTAAAACAGACAGCAGTGTTCAAGAAGACCTAAGGTGTAGTGGTGGAGAAGATTCCTTTAAAGATGCAGCATGAAAATATTCCTAGAGGTTATCTTTGCAATGGAAGGGATGACAATATTCATTCCTATCCTGCAAAAATGTTTGCTGGGCCTCTCTAGTGATGGGACTAGTGGACAGTGCAGTTTATTCCTGGGTTTAAAACTAATGAACAGGAAATTACAGTCTACGTAATTCATGAGTTATATGCCTAAGTGTCTAAATAGCTAAGGTTTTACTCCCTTTCTTTTAGAAAAGTTAAGCTAGCTCATACTTCAAGCTTTGAAGTATCTATCAGAATATTGAGTGCCTTCTCCACTTTGGAGATCTGGAAGTCTGGAATTAATGACATCTATGAATGGATTGGTGGGAGAAATGGTATCCAATCATTTTCATAGCATTTTTATTTATTTATTTTTTTTGTTCCAGAAGAAGTGCTGCAAATTCCAGGAAAATGTTGACTGTATTTTTATCTTTTATATTTAAATGGCACCAGGTTTAGAAGCTGTTATTTTTTCTTTTCTTTAAAGGCTCCCAGTCTCTCTATCTCAGGGGGAGTCAAACTGGGCAGGATGCGCCACATGCAGGCCATGCCCACCCCGGCTCCACAAAGGCAAAAAACATCACAATACATCATGTGATGCAACTGAGTTTGACACTTGTTTTCTTTAAAAGGTTTCTATATAATTTTCCCTTGTTTAAACCATAAAAAGGCAAATTGCTGCTTTCAGTCATGCAGAACGCCAAAGGTTAGATGCACGAAATACAGCACAATACTGAGGGCATGGCAGGATAAAACATTCCAGATTGTTTTTTACCAACATGATTGTTTCCTTTACAACTTTTTTATTTAATGTCCAAGTCACTACAGAAATAGAAATTAGCTTGTTAATCTTTGTTCTCAGATTAGTCGTTAATACTAAAATGCAATGATCTTCTCCTCCAACTCACCTCAAAAGTTTTAAAAAAAGGAAAAGAAGAAAAGTTTGGATAATACTTATGAAACTTTGTATTAAATATATTATCTACATATCTAAATAGGTGATAAAACCTAAAAAATAAATGGTGTTTTACTGTAGAAAGTTGACTAGCACCATTTATCAAGCTTTAATTCTTCCTCTAAGTTTATTTATTTTTTTCAGAAATAAATACATTTTTGTAAAGACTAATCACCACCCTTCCATGGTGATTAGTCTTTATAGGCTTATTATGATTGCCAAGGGTATGCATACATTGCTACATGGAAGTATTATATTGTACTTTAGGGTAAATTTAGGATATAAATTGGGAGGATCTGCTTTTAAATTAGGGTGGATAAGTGGGAGGAAACAATTTCTTTAATGAATCCCTCAAGCTTTAGACCTCTTTCTCAATTTTAACCTAACCAGGTATGGCCAACAACAGATAAAACAGTTTTTTAATAAAAATCCTGTATGTGTGAATACATTGATTATGTTATCTCATTGAATAATGAAATATCTGAAACAATGAAACTCAGAGAGCACCAAGGAATCCACATATTGTATGTTTATGCCTGTTTGTATATATGTCTTCTCTCTCTCTCTCTCTGTCTCCCTCCCTCCCTTCCTCCCCCTCATACACACACACACACACACACACACACACACACACACACACACACAATTTTATTAGACAGGTAGAAAACAAAATACATGGCTTAATGTTAGCAGGAAAAGAAAATACCATAAAACTGGTTTTCACACATTCATTACAGCAAAAAGAGAGCACAACCTCTTTTGGCAAGTGGGAGACGTGGGATAGAGTTTATGGGGCTGGTGGATGGAATAGAGTTGAATTCTATTCAAGATGGATGCTTTCCCAGTACTTCAATGAATGTCAGGTCTAATCTCTATATTAGAACTATAAGAGATAAGGTAAAAATTTCTCAGTAAAGTTCTTTGTCCTGGCTGTAGTACAGCTCTGTTGAAATTAGAATTTTTCCTACACATAATAGCTATTAACTGGGTGGGATAAAAATAAGCAGAATTTAAATACCAGGGCAATGGTATTTGGAATTGCAATTATTGCTGCTCAGAAATTATTGAAGGTGTTTTTGCAGCTAGCTCATTTTCAAAACTTCAACAGTTGTTTGTAAAACAAAATTTGGTGTAAACCACTGTAAAATTACAAGTTGAAAAATAGATCAAGGGTTTCCCAAGCATATTAATCCATCTATTTATATTTTGCTATTTGCATTCTTTATAAATCTCCCTTTTAAAACATGAACAAATATAGCATTTAAAATTTAAATTTAAACATCTCCAATGGAGAAATGGATTATAATCGGATACTTCAAAAGTTCATACTGATTTTCTCTGTCTCTGTTGGCTGCTGGGATGGTGGTAGATGTGTATAGCATTTCGTCCCATCAGGTTCTTGACAGTATGAGTTAAGAAACATCATGCTTGGTCCATTTTCACAATGCTTTTTATTCCCTTGCAGAAGATCATCATCATTTCTTTTCTTCTACTGCTCTGTAATATGTGGGTGAATTGCTAGTAGCACATAAATTGTGTGCTAAGCTTGTCTTTATTACTACTTTCTAGTTACTTAGAAAGTGCCTCATCAATCAGCATTTGTGAGTTGTCCACAGGCTTTTTACTACTAGAGTGGCATACTATGAGATGTGGTATTTTAAAAAGTGCAAGGATGGATTGGACTGAACCAATATTGGTTTTACTTTATTTTTACTTCTACAAAGTGATATTTCCCTCCATTTAGTGTGTTGATATCATTTCATACATATTTCATACATTTCATACCATTCTATGTCTGTTTTGATACAAAATCAAACAGCAGCTTTTTTTGAAACAGCTGGGCCTCAAAGTTACAAATTTGCAAAATAAACTGAAGTAAAGAACCATGCTTTGTAAGTCACCAAAGTTCCAAATGTGAACTTTGAGTTTGAATCAATTGTAAAAAATATATATAGGTACATACCTATATATCAAATTATAAAATTTCTTTGGATGTTCCTGAATTGATCTGTTTACAAATGAGTTCATTCTAAGACAGGCAGCTATATAAATTAAATAAATAAATTTAATGCATCACAGTTTTATTTGAAATTTTGTTTTTTTGATCTGATTAAAAATGAAGTACTGTAAATTAAATAACATTGGATATTCATTTATAGAGGATTTTTTTTGTAATTTAGAATAAAAAAAAATATTCTGCATCTAAGCAAAGAGTGACAATGATGATGTTGAAGAAGTAGAAGAAGTTTTAGCTGGACCAAAATGTGATTTTCTAAAATTTTGAAAAGGCTCTCCTGTATGTTATTTTTTTCATTATAGATAGCTTTACTGTCCTATATAAAATAATTAATATAATTTGGAAAGTTGCCATATAAATATCACTCCTTTAGAATATATACTCCCCTTAGTATTGTTAGAAATTCTGTATGGCTATGTGTTACAAATGACCAAGAAAATCATTCTTGGAAGGCAAAAAAACAAACTGCATATCATTCAGCACTAGGAACCGAGTGCTAGGAATTAAGAACTGGTAAAGATGATCATGATGAATATGGATGAAACTTCATAGACTTCAAGGATATCTACATTTTTGTAAGATCAATGGGATTCTTTTTGTTTTGTTTCCTCTGTGAAAGAACTCATGCTAGATATTATCCCTGGGCACCACATAGTGAGCTACATGGCGTTCTAAAGGACATTTTGATTTTCTTCATTTTCTTTCATGCCCTAAAGATTGTTATAAATTAAAACAGCTCAGTAAAAATATCTGTTGATTTGCATCTATCGTCACAGTTTGTGTACTGCTTTGAAAGACATATGTTAATTTCATGGTTGCCTTAAAGAATCATCTTTTAAAAAAGAGACCAAACATGTACTGTATGGCATTACCTAGAGGAAATTCAGAATTGTAAAAATGGAATTGTAAATCTTCTGTTCTTTGAGTAACTGGAATAGTCACTAGATGAACAAGTGATGGGTGGCTGCAGAGGGGAAAAGATATGTGACATAGAAGACTCAAGTGAGGAAATTATTGCTATGCTTTTCTATCATTTCACAAGTGAAAGGCAGCCACCACTAGGATATGTTGATCCAAAAGTTGCGCCTAATGGCTCATTTGTATGACTATTTTTCTTTTAAGAGTTCAAACTACACCAAATAGCTATCCAGGAAATTTATGATATTTTGTTCCCGGACTTGTGGGTCAATGAGATAAAGGCTGGGACTGATAGAACTCTGACTTTATATCTAAGAATAATTCCTTATTTGTAAGTTGTTTAGTGATAATCAAGAAAATATATCTAAAATGAAACTTCAAGGGATTAGAGTAAGGATTCCCAATCCATGGGTCATGGCCCAGTACCGGGCCGTGGCTGTTGGAAACCGAACCACCTAAGCAGTGGGTGAGTGGATGGATGCGCGAAATCCACTTGCACAAGTGGTGGGAATGCATGCAAGTTCACGAACTTGTGATTTATGAAGAACCGTCTCCCTTTTGCCACCACCATCACTGCTGCTGCTGCTGCTACCACTGCCGCCACCGCTGCCACCATTGCTAGTTTACAGAAAGGTTGGGGACCACTGGATCAGAGCATTTAGTGAATACATGTTAATTAAGGAGATGCATGTGTAAGGATTCACTTCTTTGTTTTAAGAAAGCATATCTTACGTTAATATGAAAAATGTCATAATAAAAATCTTTTTCAAAATATTTTATAATTTCACAGTGATGAAAATTCACAGCTTGAATTTCAATTAGTAAGCAATCTGCTGAGAAGCAGAGATTAAAATGAATTGTGTGTTCTTAACAAGGTATTTACTTAAAAATAAAGTAAAAATTTGGGAAATATTTAATGATATATAGATATATATTTCAAAGTACTAATAATGAGGCATGGACTACCATGATTACAGACTTATACTGCTGGAACCCAGAATAAAAAACCCTCTCTTATATAATAAATAATTATAATATATGATCATCAGGCCATTTCTTCAAGTGAACAGATTTAATGTTTAAAGCACTGTGGACCTCCATAAATTTTTCTAGATTACAACTAGTTAGTATTGACCATCAAGTAGTGCAAATATGATTGGAAAAATGGACTTTTATAGCTACTACTTAATCTGTGGACAGAGAAATTGACATAATTTTTTTCATGACTTTATTAATGGAAAGAAAATAATTTCCAGGATTTTTAATAGAAGGTAGAGTTGAATGAACTTAAGTCATTAGTAATAAGATTAGGGTAACTAACAGTAAATAACAATACTGGGTAGCCAAACTGTCTATCTGGCTAAGTTCTGAAAATTTATGGGTATATACACACAATCAAAGTAACTTTAATAAATTACGTCTTCCTGAATTCAGGAAATTGTAAAAACTTCTATCTTAGATGATGGTGGTTTTTCAATATCTGGACAGATCTTTTCAAAGGAGTCCTCTAATTTCGTATAGAACAGCATTTCCAAATAGTACAAGTAAAAGCTCAGATTTCTTATACTTCACCAAGTAAAATTGAATTTCTCATCCAAATGAGATCTTTATCATATATGTAAAGGTTATCATGAGAAAGGATAGCCTTGAAGCTTGACTTCTATCAGCCTTTAACATATCTGACAGCCCCAGCAATGATCCTGCTCTTACATTAAAATGGCTTTATCAATATCCTATAATTAGAGATGAAATAACTAAATGGCTTCAGTACTGCCTGACTTTCAAAGAGGTTCCAGTTTCACATAACTTCATATAAACAGAGAATTAGAAGATATAACCAGACACCACAGTTCCTACTTACTAATTGCCATAAAGTAGAGCCATCTGCTTTATACAAAGGCTAGGTCAAGAGGACTTTCTAAATGATGACCTTTGAGCCTCTATGGGATTTGTTTTAGATTAAAGAAAACTGTTTTTGGAAATTTGTTAGGCAATCACGCGGTGCACAAAATAGAAGATGCAGTTTTGTAAAATAATAATGTATTGGTTAAAATAAACAAATCATATGAAACATTCATGGATGGCTAATGTATTTTGTATGATTTAGATGGTCACATGTTTATTTCCTTTCCTTTTTATTAACCTTTTAAACTGGTGTTTGCAGAGAAACATGAAGACACCAATGCATGTAATTAAATATCTCATCATATTATTTAAAATACATAAATTACATGTGTGCACTGAGTAAAGTTAATAAGGAGTGATAACTTTAAGCTCTCCTACTGACCAATGTTGCTTGGACAACATACAAGATTTTCCTAACACTACTGATAAAGCTTGAACTTTGGTGGTCAGGGTATCAGACGCTTGGGTTTTTTTGTTTAGTTTTTTAAAAAAAATAAATAATAAGATTTAGTGTTATCTCTCACTTAGCCCTCCTAGTTTGGCTCTCATTTAATTCCTTCTGACTCTGGAATAGGAAAACATGGTTTGGTTTTAGTGTCAGTTCAAACAAAATAACATTGATGTGTTATGATTAAATGAATAGAACTGGATTGCAATGAATGAATTTATATTGATTTTCAAGCTGGCTGAAAATATTTGAACAGACACTGGATTTGATGATTTTGATTTGACTTTTTCCTTCAGTTCAGTAAATTCAATATAGAGATTCAGTTCAATAACTCTTGAATCACATCTGTAAAAGGATACCACACAAATCCATTTTAAACAGAGAATTTTAATAATTTCTTGCTCCCTCTACCTCAACGCTGTTCAATTCAGCAAGTTTCAAAATATAGAGTTCTAAAAATCCAGCTTACAAAATCTTAATTGGATGATATTGATTCTTACCACTACAAAGTCATACGTTTATAGCTGTATTTTTTTTTTCACTTGGAAAAAATATAATATATTTTTATATTTTTATATTTTTCTTTCATAATATAATTTATATTATAGGGCCAGATGTATGCTGGTCATTGCAGTTAAGGTTCATAAAAAGCTCACAAGGTAAAGTGATGAACTAAGCACACTTTTAACTCTGTTTTGTTCCCCCGAGTCAAATATTTCTAAAATATAAGGTTATTATAAATAATGTTTTAATTGAATCCAGGCATATTAATGACTTTGATATTAGTGGAGAATCAGAACTTTGAAAATAGAGAATTTGTTGCAGAGTCAAATAATACCTATTTTTTTTTTTGAGAATCACATAGGCTTATGTTTAAATTAACAAAGTGAGACAAGTCTGTGCAGCAAACACAGACTTCCTATTTGGCCTAAGAATGCACACAGTTTATTAGGTGCAGTTCAAAAAAGGCAATTCTTCAGCAACGGATACTATTTCAGTAAGCACTTCAGAGACCTTCATGAGTTTAAAGGCAGACCATCCTGAATTTCAGCAATAGTAATAAAAAGCACACTTAAATGATTTGTATCAAAGAGATATTTCTAAATATGTACCTAAATATTGAACCATGTATTAAAGGGGCAACACATTTTTGTCTTTTAATACTTGCTTTTGGTTTTCACAGTATTTGACACCTTATTTTAGAAACTTTAAAGAAAATTTAGCAGAAATTCTGGTAAAGTAAGGTAAGCTTTTATTACAGTCTTTGACCAACATGCGTACATATATATAGAAGTGCATAAAATCTATTTTAAACATGGCAATTAAAACAAGTTATATGATAAAGTTGAACATTTAATATAGAGTTAAGTAGAAAAACAGAAAGTGGAAGGCAAGGAGTTTTAAAGGTATCAAAGAAATGCAATATTGTTGGACAATATTTGTTGCCTCATTCATGAAGCATCTAGGCAGAATTTGGAAACATTATGGCTTATTTTATTTGTCTGCTAAAAATAGGAGACATGCCATTGTTTCAGCATATCCTGTTGTACTGTAATTTTTGTTTAAACCTGGATGAGTTTACTATAGCCATTCAAAAAGGAATTCCCAGGGAGAGATAACCAATGAGATCTTGGAACATTTAAGTCTTATAATAGTGACCTTATAATTTATAGTCTGGTTTGGATTGACACTGATGGGATGAGAGGAAAAAGACAGTGTGCTTGTAAATTATGAATGGCAGCACTGATATTACAAACTGCTTCCAGAGTTCACTATGAATCTTGATTTATTAAAGTTTCTCAGACACCGTTCTAACCCCACATTGATTATTTGAATCTATGGATCTTTGTAGCCAGCTGACAGAAAGCAGTCTCTGAATATTATACACTCTTATTTTAATATTGAAAAATATATTCATCCATTGTTGGCAGATTATATTAGGAAAACTATTTCTATTGGTGTGACAATTATTTTGAACTCCAAAGCCAAGCAAATATATATTTAAACTTTGAACAATCCAGAATGCAAAATTTACACAAGATACATTTCTGGAACGAGAAAGAGAAGGATATACTCAGGCTGGCCAGAAGAGGTCACTCTTTGCCCCTTTTCCTCTTATATCTGCATTTCTCTACAACCCCTCCTCTCTTTTAAAGCAATTCACTTGAATAGGATGATAACATACAGCCCGCTTTCTGATAAAAATGCATACTTCTGTATCTGGATTAACAATACTTAACTCATATGTTAACTATTATAGCTCCTGAAGAAGAATTGTGAGATTGTTTATCATTTTAAATACCACAAAAAAGAAGCACCATAATCTAATTGTATTCAAACTCATAGGATGTTAATAGAAAGAGAAAGATACTCATTTCTGATTAAGTGTCCTATTTACCAACATGTTGTAAAGCTGTAAGAAGTCTAGAAAAGGACAATTATGATCTAGGAATCAGAACATCTTTGTTAAGGTTAGTATCAATTAATTTAGAATATCTAAACTAATATCTAATTAGGCATACTATAAATGTAATAGAGTGTTTTCCAATGAGACTATCTAATGGTCTATCAGAGCAACCTGGTCTACCCAAATATGGGACGGAGCATACTGCTTCTGCTGCAAATGTGATACTATATGAATGATATAAGAAATTGGCAATGTTTCTGTATGATGGTGTTAGAACTACAGGGCTCCTCATATGGATTGATGGAAAGTTTAAAACATAAAATACATACATATTTTACAAATAAGCTTACAAGGATATTACAGTAATACTACATACAATATTTACCTTAGATCATAAATTCAAACTACTGCACTTGCACAGACTACTGACATAGTCTTCATAAATCCTCCAGGAATGGGGAATTTATAGCTTTTGCAGTAGACTCTTCCACTGCTGCACAGATTAAGAAATGTTTCTTTACATTTAAATGTAATCAGGGTGGCTGGATCCTTTTATTATCTTTGTTAGTACTGATTTGTTGGTTATGACAGGAATTGACCAACCAACCTTGCACTCAAGCCTAAAATCATGAGAGAAAGTGACTGGTTCAAAGTCACTGAAGGATACTGAAGGCAGGACTGTAACTCATTTTCCTGGTTTATAGCCTTGTGCCTTAACCACTAGAGTGGAGGGGAATATACATTTGATTAACCAGTCATTGCTTCTCCTATATGTTGCATTAATAGAAAATTATAGATTTGAAATTGATAACTATGGCAATGGAATGCAATGAGTAAACCTCAACAGGCTAAGTATAATTAACAAATAGTTGTTGCATCCAGTGGTGAAATCTGAACTGGTTTGCTATCAGTTTGCTGGCTGCCCATGTGCAGTTTGCACCAAATGGGTACCATGCGTGCATGCACAGTACACACCAAAAGGAGGCTTGGGAAAGTAATTAGAACAGTGGGGGGGGGGAGGGGAGAATCAGCTGTGGTGCGCGATCTTGGGAACCTTTTAAAAAACCTTTTAAAGCATTTTTTACTACTGGTTCGGGCAAATTGGTAGTAAAAAATGCTTTAAAAAGATTCCGACGATCATAGCTGTGCCGTGCGATCATCAGAACCTTTTTTTCTCTTTTTAAAGCATATTTTTACTACCTATTCACCCAAACCGGTAGTAAAAAATTGCTTAAAAAGTAAAAAAAAAAAAAAGTTCCAATGATCAGCTGAGTGATGCACAAACATCGGAAGTTATTTTTTCCTTTTTAAAGCATTTTTAATTACTGGTTCCAGAGAACTGGTAGTAAAAAAATGCTTAAAAACTAATAAAAAAAATATTCTGACGATCGCGCATCGCTCAGCTAATCGTGGGAACTTTTTTTTTTTTACATTTTTTTACTACTGGTTCGGCAAACCAGTAGCATTTTTTACTACCGGTTTGGGTGAACCAACCTGAATCGGTAGCATTTCACCCTTGGCTGCATCCTTTGGAGTAAAATTGGCAAATTTAAGAATGTTGACAATGACATTGAAGCCCTTCATTTGCATTCTCTCACATCTAGACACTCTCTCAGAAACAGACATTATAAAATTCTTTGTATATTTTAGCCTAAGAACTCAATTTGAACAAAATATTTTATCCTGTATTGGCTCTTTGTACTTTAGATTTAAATTCTAAAAGTAGATAGAACTATCCAGAATTGTTACTTTACTTTTTGCTATCTACCTTAAACATTCGAAGTGACTACCCCTTTAGTCTGATATAGATAGTCCTCAATTTATGACCACAATTGAGCCCAAAATTATGTTGCTAAGTGAGAAATTTGTTAAGTGCATTTTGCCCCATTTTACAATTTTTCTTGCCACATTTGTTAAGTGAATCACTGCAGTTGTTAAGTTAGTAACAAGGTTGTTAAGTGAATTCCATTGACTTTCCTTAGTCAGAAGGCTACAAATGGTGGCACATGACCCCAAGCATTATCAATATGAACCAGTTGTCAAACATCTGAATGTAAATCTGTGACCCTGTGGATGCTGCAATGGTCATAAATATGAAAAATGGTCATAAGTCACTTATTTCAGTGTAACTTCAAATGGTCACTAAATTAACTGTTGTAAGTTGATCACTACCTGTAAAAAGATTAATTAAATAAAGTGATCCTGTATTATTAACAGCACAATTAATATGTTTGTCTAGTGGGGAAAAAGTCACCTCTATATTCAGTGATTTATATTCAGGTGCCCATTTACATACTGTAAACAATCAATTTTAATTTCTAATGAGTGCACTTTTTACCTATAAGTTTTCATATATCCTTTATTGTTTTAGGATGCTTTTTTTCAATCTTTTAATTCAATTAAAAAATGGTTAAAAATTAATTAATTATGTTAAAAAAATTTAACATATATTGTATATTTTAAAATTGTTCTAATTTTGTTAGAACAATTTATAAAACAAAACAAAACAAAACAAGCTAGGAAAAAATGATCAGACACTTAAACAAGAATAAAATAATTCCATTTGAAGAATTGTTTTCATTATGTTTGTGGACGATGTTTTTGCATACAATTCGTATTCTAGGTAATGCCAAAGGGCACACAGGAGTTCAAAGACTACAGATGCTTTAAATTACATATATACACATAACATGAGCTCATGTTAAATTATGATTGTAATCATTGCCTTCTACAACGTATTCCTCAACATTCTTTCAATTTAAAAAAAATCTTAAGTGTTGAGCATTTAAACTTTATCCTTCTCTTTCACATTTCTTCTGTTTTATTCTGCACTGTATGATCATTCTTACCATTCATTAAAGATACTTTTTAAAAATTGTTAATGTCTTTAAAACTAATTTTTCTCAGTAGCAGTAGAGCATCAGAATGAATCACATTCTGACATAATCTTCTTCTTCTTTTCCCAATATTTTTGAATCCATCAAAACTTATAGATATCCTTAGGGTATAATAAAGATAGAATCTGTATATGCACATCATCATAATCTGCACTGCAGCACATGGCAGACCTGAGAAGCTGATGATTATTAGACATGTGACAGGACTAGATTAGGGAAGCTGGTGGAAATGGGAAAAAAATATCAGGAGATGACTTGAAAAAATGGGGAAGCCAACATGAAATATTCTTTGAGAACTTAGTTGCAAGAAAGATGATGTGGAGAGATATCCAGATTTAGCAATTTTTATATTGGTTGCTTATATTTGTTGTGTGGGAAATAAATTTTTAGATTATTGTGAACACACTTGTCCTTCTGTGAAATAGTTCGATTAAAAGTAGAAAGTAGAAAATGTTGGAACTGAAAATTTTGAAATTCTTAGCCATAAACCAACGGTTTGCTTTTATAGATACAGTAGCTACCATTTTCCTTTAAAGAAAATAAAAGGGTTTAAATATATTCTGCTAAAAATAAAGAGGAAGAGGCACACAGAAAAGGACTCTCCCGCTGGTATTCAGAATATTCCATGATATTGCTAGTCCTGTGATGGACAACCTATGGCATGGTTCCCAGAGGTGGCATGCAGAGCCTTCTCTGTGGGCATGAGCACTGTCACCACGTGCCCTTCTGGTTTCCGGCACATGCATGCATGCCAGCCAGCTAATCTTCACATGTGCCGAAGCCCCAGAAACCCAAAGACCAGCTGGCCAGCACACATGCGCGTGCTGGAAACCAGAACACTGCACACATGCATGCTAGCCACCTGGTCTTTGAGTTTCTGAGGCTCTGGCACACTCAAAGACCAGCTGGCTGGCACCCAGGCACTCCCTGGAAACCAAAAGATCAGGTGCCTTTGCGTGCATGTGCGCCATCCAGCTGGTCTTCAAGTTTCCAGGGCTTCAGCGCATGCACACATATTCCAGTTTGGACACTCAGTGCTGAAAAGGTTCGTCATCACTGGCCTAGTCATAAAGGATAACTTGCCATTGTTCTGTAAGGAAAGTTGCACAGACTCACGACTTTATTTTAAACACACCCTAGGTGTATATCATGTACAAATTATTTTATAATGGCTCCTGAACCTTTTTATAAGGCAGGGAAGGTATTTTTTTTAAAAAAGACTTTCCTGTATATAAATATAAAGAGCTTTTTCTTTAAGTACTACCATGTTATTTCTGTTTTGTTAGTGATAACAAAAAAAAAAGGGGGGGGGGAATCTTCTGAAAACTATCATTTACACTCACTATAAATTGGAGCCTTTGCAAACTGTCTGTCTGCCAGAGGTGTGAATAAATGTGAACAAGTCCCACTGAACGTATAAACCATCTGCTCTTTACCCAACAGGCTTGCTTCTCATCATAAAACCCCAAACAATGCCTGTTCTACTATATCCTTTCCCCTCTGTAGGGATGCATTAAAGTTCAGTTTCAGCATCAGGGCAGCTCTACATAGAAGACAAGTCTCCTGAGTTGTGGGCCAGCTTCTTTATTACCCTTCAGTAACATTTAACTCTTTGTTTCTTTCACATCGCTCTTTCCCCAACATATAGATAGTTCTTTTGCTATCAGACTTGATAAAGAATGCTTCGTTTTTATAGAACTGTAATAATCAAAGGAGTAACACTGCATACATTTCCATGTAGGTGATCATTTATATTAGTAAGTGAACATCTGCTGGTTGACACTTTTTATCCTTCAGTATTTAAAATGCTTAATTGTACTGGTAAGTAAAATATATTTTTCCTCTCTTAATATGGGGTATTGCAACAGCCAAGCTGTTATCCAAACCAAGCCTTTGCTGTAGATTCTATAAGGTTTTTCTTCTAGCAGTTGAGTAACAAACTATGTTACACCAACTGAATGATTTATGCAAGTGTAATGCTTTTATAAATATAGTAGCTAATAGTCCCTGACTTTACATATCACAGGTGACTAATGTGACATCCAGAAGTTGCTGATTAAGAGTCAATTAAAAATGTTTTTGCATAGGGCTTGATTGGCCTGTGGATGTTGCTTTCCTGTTTCCAAGAGCTGTCCATAATTCAGCCAATACAAAACATTTAAGAGAATTTCAATATCAAACCACAATGAAGTTATAGTTGAAGTGATCTCAGTTAGAATAAAACCAACAAGTAAACCAACTGCCAAATACCAGCTGAAATAAACACATAATACTCTTTCTTTTAAAAGTCAACAAAGTTGGTGTGCAAAGTTCCCACCATATTCTGGTGCAGTGGGATATAGCCATCAGGTCTCCCTGGATTCAGTCCTTAGCGCAAGTATCATCCAAGTTCTCACTTAGCTGGAATGTCCATGGATGATGTGAGAGAATCATCTCAGAGCAATTGTTCCTGAAAATATTGAAGGATTATTTCGATATTGTAGGTCAGTATCAGAATTTTCTGTTCATCCTAAAAAAGCATTGACAATTGCACAATCTGTAAGACTTGTTTTTGTTTCATGGGAGATAATGGATTCAGAATTGACAAGAAAGCAAGTCTTAGGTCTTTTAATTCTGTTCCAAATTTAGATGTACCCTATAAATTCAATTTATGAATATGAAGTGAAACAACAACCAATTCCTTTGATAATCATTAGTTTTTTTGATATGAAAAATTTCATATGATAGAATTATAATTATATGCATTCCAACATTTAAGTGAAATTATTACAGAGTAATAATTGCAGTTTCAACTCATATTGTTAAATTATTATTTATTTTTATCACACTTTTATTGTTTTTAAAAATAACAGGGTGGCAAACATATTCCACATATCTTCCTCCTTTAATTTCTCCACAACAACCATGTGGGCTAAGACAGTTAGACTGGGACAAAGTCACCCAACTGGCTCTCATGGCTGAATCAAGACTTGAACTCATGGTCTCCGGCTTTCTATTCTAGTACCTTAACCACTAAACCAAACTGTCTGAATTAGTACAAGGAACCAATGTTTCACTGTAATATCCATTGTTACTGTATTGTCATGGTGTCACAGTATTTAAAATGCAGTACTGCAGGTTAATTTTGCCAACTGCTGACTGCCAGTAGCTGGACAGTTCGAGTTTCACTGGCTCAAGGTTGACTCGGTCTTCCAACCTTCTGAAGTCAGTGAAATGAGGACCCAGATTGTTGGGGCATCATTATGCTGACTCTGTAAACCACTTAGAGAAGGCTGTGAAGTGGTATATTATTCTAAGTGCTATTGCTATTGCTACTCATCGTTATAGTATATCCTTTAGATATACTGCTAGAAGGAGATAGCATAATAAAGATATATTTCTTTTCCACTGAATGTGGAATGACAGTAACACAATAGAAAGTCAAAAATATAGATACCTTAAAAATATATTTTTTAAAATAGCTACCGATTTTGAAACTTTGTTGTAAAAGAAAAACAGCTTAATGTAGATACTGTGTACAGAAATAAATTTTATAGAATAAGTTCAAAAACTAACCCGAAGGAATAACTCTGTGAAGAGCACATACTTTATATTTCTGGCAGCTGGTAAAGATTTCTATGTGAATCCTATCTGAAAGTCTTGAAAGCAGTTGCCAATCAATACAGAGTACACTGAGGTGTGATACAATGCAGTTTCCTATACCTATTTTAGAACAACTTATAAAATAGAAGTCACAGTGCAGGCAGAAACAGAAGTTTATTTGCTATAATAATATCTTAAAAGCAGCAAATAAATCAATAGCAACAGGCTATGGGGCTTCTTGGAATGGATAGACAGGACTTGCAAAGCAAAGACAATGAAGTTTGTAGAGATAGGAAGAGAAAAAAAAGCAATCAGAAATTAAAAATTGTACATAAGACTTAGTATAAACTACAAATATTGGTGATAAAGAGTGAAACAAATAATATTGTTTTGAGAGCCAGCTTGGTGTAGGTATCAGGCTAGAAAACAGGAGACCCTGAATTCACAAAAAGTCATCTGCCTTAGTAGGAAGGAAATAGCAAATCATTTCTTTTAACAACTCCATAATCGCTTGCAGGGTGGAGTCTGGACAACTGAATGGAGCTAGCAGAGTGTTTTAATGGCTGGGTGCCCTTCCTGATGCCAATATGGAGTTTTATTCATCAGATATATTCTCAGTGTGCCCAGAGAGAGAAATATCTGCCTCTCTCAAACTCACAGCCTCCTAATTATGAGGCAAGAGCTCCACCTTTAGGCAACCACACCACTCCAAATCATTTCTACATTTTGTCAAGAAAACTACAGGGGCTTGTCCAGGCAGTCAGCAGGAGTCAATACTAACTCGAAGGCACACATGCACACACAAAATATTGCTTAAACATACAAATATATTTTTATAGGGTAGGAGATTATGTAAAATGTGTACCATGTCTCTATGCATTGAAACACATTGGGAAACTTAGTAAGACAAGTTCATAAATTTAAAAATTAAAATGCATTATTATATTTCCATGGCTATTCAAGGTGTGACTGCAGAATACATTATACCTTGATAAAAGGTATCAAGGATGCTAAAGCTACATACAAATGGAGGATTGAACATCTTTTTGAGAACTCAGACTCTGGTCGGGTATGGCAAGGTCGATGACAAATCACAGGACAAAGCAATAAAAATAGTTTGTCTAGCAGTAGTGACTCTTGGGCTGAGCAGCTAAATCAATTCTTCAGCCATTTTGAGGTGGACACAGGAATGGCCACTGAGAGTGCACCATTAACATCTACCATCGATAGACAACCACCTCTACTGCGGATCTCTGATGTGAGACACAGTTTCCAGAATGTTAATATCCGGAAGGCAGCTGGGCCTGACAGAATTCTGGGATGAGTTGTCAGGGACTGTGGTGCAGTGTTCACGGATATTTTCAACCTATCCCTGTTGCAGTGCTCTATTCCTACCTGCCTGAAGACATCTATTGCAGTGCCAGTCCCTAAAGAGACAGTAGTGGTATCCCTTAATGATTACAGACCAGTAGCTTTAACATCTGTTGTTATAAATGTTTTGAGAGGCTGGTGTTGATCTATATTAAGGCTAGACTTCCATCTACTTTGGACCATACCAATTTGCATATAGGGGTAATAAATCAACTGATAATGCTATGTCTCTTGTTGTTCATACTGTTTTAAATCACTTGGAACAACAGGGGACATATGTGAGGCTGTTATTTGTGGATTATAGGTCTGCCTTTAACACCATTTTACCCAACAGCTTGTTTTTTAAAATGTCCAATTTGGGTATAAATCAGACGATTTGTTTGTGAAAAAGGGATTTTCTGACAGGAAGGCCACAGTCAGTAAGGATGGGATCTCACCAATCCTCTACTCTGATACTAAGCACAGGAGCCCCCCAGGGTTGTGTGCTAAGCCCTTTTCTTTATTCCTTGTACACACGACTGCACCCATTGTATAATACCAACACAATTATTAAATTTGTGGATGACACAACAGTGGTGGGGCTATTTAATAAGAAGAATGAGTCTGCTTACAGGAAGGAAGTACAAGGGCTGACATTGTGGTGTACTGAAAATGATCTCACACTTAACACCACAAAAACTAAAGAACTTATAATTGACTTCAGGAGAAAGAGAGATGTACATCTATCATGGTACATAAATGATGAGGAGGTGGACAGGATGGGTAGTTTTAAATTTTTGGGCATTTATCTCAGATGACCTCTCATGGACTATGAATGCTAACATGCTTGTGAAGAAAGCACAGAAGAGGCTGTACTTCCTGAGAATGCTCAGGAAGACAAATCTATCTCAGCATCTACTTCTGTCCTACTATCACAGCACAATTGAGAGTGTCTTGACATATGGCATTCTTGCATGGTATGGGAGCAGCTCTGTTGTGGACAAAAATGCTCTACAGAGAATCATTAAAACTGGCCAGAATATCATCGGACTCCAGCTACCAGCCCTGGATGACATCTTCGAATCTCGCTGTTTGAGAAAGTTGCATAACATTCTCAGAGACTCTTCCCAACCTGCTTACAATCTTTTTGGAGTGTTGCCTTCTGGCAGATGATACAGTACAATTAAAACTCGGACCACACTTTTTCTGACTAGTTTTTATCCCAGAGCTATATTTGCACTCAACAATGAACTAAAGGGCCATTATCAGTGAGTGGTGGACAGTATTATTTGGTCTGTTGTGTGGTCTTTTGTGTGGATGTTTGGGTGGTTTAGGGGTGGAGAATTGTGGTGGGTGGGAATGTATTTGGGGATAACTATGTGTGTTGGACCTAGACTTTGGGTGTTAAGTGAATTTCGTTGTATGGGTATACTGTGTATACATGTACCATGACAATAAATTTATTTATTTATTTATTATTAAATTAAAGTATAAGGTTAGAAATTGACTGAAATGTTAGTGAATGTTCCTTGAGTCCCACCCGCAATGATTTTATGGATTACTGCTTTCTTTGAGTATAACTGATAGTTTGTGTTTTGTGTTTAAATTATGAAATTAAAGTGCACTTTTTATAAATACCAGAAATATATCAGAAGATTGGAACATGTCCCAGGAACAATTTGTGATTCTGTAAGCAACTTAAAGATTTAATCATACAGTGTGATTTTAATTCATCTTTATAAAGTGGGTCCTTAGGACATCACCATTGAATAGAAGTCTATTGTATATACATCTGCAAATTATCAAAACCTGAATTGGAAACAGAAGACTGTTGTAGAAAAATTTGGGAAATTGATAATTTTCAATTAAAGCCTTTCAGAGTTATTGAAATCAGACAAGCAAATGCAAGAAGGCTCCAAGGAATAGATGAGAGTTTAGGTCTACTGTATAGCAATGATATAACAACACATTATGTCTATCAGAACTGTTGATAAAATTTTGGCAGCAAACATATTCTAGCATAGTTTCATAAAAAGGAACATACAATATTCCTTCCTTTTCATATGACTGATCTCTCCTTCCCGTTTCAGTCTAGTTTGTAACATATTTTCCCTTTCAAAATTATGAAGAAATTGGAGTAATTTCCCTGCAAGGGAATAATACAACATTTAGAGCTATTCTCTCAATCTTTCATGGAAAGAAAAGTGAATACAAAGATTTTCAGCTTCAGAATTATCCACAAGAGCTTCGTTGTGGAAGACGGTATTAAAATATGAAATGGATGACCGTTACAAATGGCAGTTGGTTAAATTTGGGGAATATATTTTCATCTATAGGCTAGCTAGCTAGTTGGTTGGTTTTAAAATTTATGAAAAATATGGTGATCACAATCATTAGATTTTCATATGTTAGAATAAGGATAAAAGGGATAAAAAACCCTGCATACATGAATTAGAAAAACAACTCCATAACAGTGTTATGATCCAATTATTATTTTTAGTTAATAATTTCAGCAATGCATTGTATAATAGGCATGGTTCAGTTATTGATGGCTTTGATCATTTTTTTACCATTTAATCTTGTCTTTTCCATTTTTTTCACTCTGGAAGTATTTTTTTTTAATAATCACACTTTTAACTTGCCCATGCTTGATGTTACTCAACTGTAAAATACCCAGATATTTGCAGACTTATCTTAGCTTTTGATGGTTTGCCATTTGCCGTTTTAATTCCATTACTGTTCATGATTTTACTCCAACTTATTGCGACTGTTAGCATATTTCTCTGCTATATTCCGCTGCTATATTTATGTTCAAAATTCTTATGGTATTTTCCAATGACTGGATTTCAGTTTCTGATTTTTATAACATTCAAAGCAAATGTTTACAAGCCCATAGTTTTCATTCCCAACCACAAATTCTGCCTTCCACTGCTGTGTTGTTTTTTCTACAAACATTTTAATGTTTTACTGACACCAAGTGTTTCCAAACATTTGATAATCTAACTATGTGATAATGAATCTAAACTATTTTATAAAATGGTTTTTCACCTTTTGCAGTTTTCTAAATCCATTTTATCAATCAGAAGTTGATCTTTTGTACCTCTGTTTTTTTCTTTTATTTCCTTTTTGTTCTAGTGAATGTTATTTTCTTTTAAATAACCTTGAATGTTGAATGTTTTATGCCTCTGAGTAATTTAAAGATTGTAGCAAGCATGTTATTGGTCTATAGTTGGTCTATAGTTTCCTGGTGTTATCTCTTTCACTGGGTCTTTTTGAATCAAGTATGCCTAAATTTTTCTAGGCATTAAATCATTCATTGATGTTCCTTTATACAATATTTCATTAAGTTGTTTGGCTATAAACTGGATGTAAGCTAGTCAGATATCTGAGCTGTGCATTTGGTTGTTTCCAGGAGATATCCATTTTTTAATCTTTTTCATTTGATTTTAACCACTTCTACTCTTATTTTTGGTTTGTCCAACTGATTTTCTCCCCTAAATACATCTTCAAATTCTTTTATTCATCCAGCATTTTTATGATAGTCTTTTCAATTTCTCAGATTTTTCCTTTTTGTTTGGTATTCCATTTTTAGAATTTCTATTGCTATTTATACTTTAGTAGACTTGCCTTTGATCTGATTGAAATAGCTGATTTTACTTAAATTTGATAATCAATGCCTTATAACATTCATTTTTTCTTTCTATTGCTTATTAATTCCTTTATGATTTATAAAGTTTTCTCAATTTTTATAGTGCTAAGCCAATATTAATTTGGCTTGTCTTGATCCTTACATTATTCAATTTCTGAACTTCCATGTTCTTTAAATTACTCATTTCTGATCTTCATCTCTTTATCTTGGCCTTTAGTCTGATCTTCCACTTTGGAATTGAATATGATTTTATTTTTTGTTTCCTAATTTTGATGCCAATTCTTCTGTAACTGCCACTGATTTACTGTAGACAAGCTGATATGTCTTTCCAATGTTTGGTGTTATTCTTGCAAGCATCTTATTTTCTTTCATTACAGGTGCCAGATCTTTTTGGGCACTACTCTCAATTTTGCCATTCTTTGTTTTTCTACTGTTAATTCTGCACATGCCATAATTTTCTCTTTTAATATTTCTTGAATGGATCAGTTCATAGGTTGTTTCAGTACTTTCCTGTACTGCTTCTCTTGTTATTACTTCTTCTAAATTATCATGCTATAGTTCATATAGCAAAAATATTTTTACAATGTGCAAGCATTCACTTTAGGAATCCCCACAATATTGGTGGGCCATAATCGTACAATTTTCAAACACAATATACTTTTGTCTTGTTTGTGGTTGTTATACTTGCAGTTATCCCATGTATATATCATAATTAAACTTCAGAATTGAAAATAGATTTATTTCTCATAATTATGAGAAATATTATCTTTTGCCTGAAGAAGAAAAGAAGAAAGGAAGTACCACTTGTTTCTCTACCAGTTCTGTTTTGTTTTTTCCTATATATGAAAAGGGGTTTTGCATGAATAATTTTTATGTTCCATAAAAGAACTGGAAGAGCCAGTTTCTAAGAATTAACCAGTGATACATGCTTTGCTAAAGAGTTGGCAGCTTTAGACTATTCTCCATAGCAATGGTAATGTAGTGATTTTGAATGTTCCTTAGTAATTCAGATGATAGAATTTGGCCTTTGGTTCCTGAACATTCTCTATGCTTTGCACATACAAGAACATTTAAATGGGAAGCATTGTATGTTTTGTTTACTGCCAAAGATTGCTTTATTCAAATCTCAAGTGTGGAATTAACAAGAAGGTAACACTCCTTCAGAACACAGCTTGTTGAAAGCATACTCTTTTATAAAGACTGTGTTGGAGACATGGTTCCTCAACTCCAAGTCCACCTGAATCCTCTCCTGAAATATGAATATGTATATATATAATTTATATTTCACTGATAAAGAAATAAATGGAATTACAAGATAGATTTCTGAAGTAGGAATAGTTTCAGCCATACCACACGAAACAACAATAATGCAATAAAAGCAATAGCTGCACCTGCAGGAAACACAGCAACTTGAGGTGGGGAAAAAATGAGAGATCGTGCCTTGAAAAAGGTGATGGGTGAGACTCACAATGAGGCCATTAAATACGGAAAAGCAACTTCTTATTTCCAATCCATTATTGATATCAATGGCTACAGAAAATTTCTAATCTGTACTTAAGCCTCAATTATCAAACAAGGTACTTAAATAAGCAGAACATTACATTTAAAGCATGCCATAAACCCCATTTGTTATTTAACATATTTGCTTGAAAAAATGTCATTGACAGTACCTATAATAGAAGTTTGAACTATCCATTAATTTGCATGCATTTTTAAAAAAGTTGATTATGTTTTCCTGTTCAGAGAAGAACATATAACAAGCAGCACTAAAAGCGTAGAGCACTAAAAGCTCTATGATATTTTATAGTCATTTGTGAAAAGTATGGTATAGTTATTCATGTAAATCTGACTATGAAGTATCTTCATCTGCTGATCTGGATTTTCTACTTTCTTGGCTGACTCAGTAAAATGTTCAATCCTACATACTGGCAGCTATCTTTGTCTTCAAAGAAAGCTGAGCTCATATTTTATAGCTACCTCAGCTTCATTTAAGCTCCCTAAATACAGCTCATAATTCATTTATAGCAAGCAGTTCATCTTCCAAAAAGAGAAGAAAAAAATGAGCTCAGTTCTAAATATCTGGTTAAAATACCCAGCTTCATATTTGAGGATGGCCTTTTCTTGGTATACATGTTTTTCCCAAATGAAATAATATTTTAAAATAAAGCTAACTTATAATAAAACAAAAAGAAAACTAACATAAGATTTGCTTCTTAACACCAGTTGAAATACCAGAATTATAATTGGGTCCACACAGACACTTCTTAAACATAACTAGACTTAACCTACTGCTTTCTGCTTAACAAATATTGAATGCATAATCTTAATCCACCAAATTGTTTCCTTAGTTATGCAAAAAAGAAGAAATACCTTACATTTCATGTTATGCCACTACTTTTACTGTTATGTGGATAAAAAGATTAACTGGTTCTTTCCAGGTTAATTAGGGTTAATTATTATTTTTTGTGGCTGTAGAAATTTCTGTCTTGTAATATATGCCTATCAATGTAGAAATGATTCTTTAAATTTCTTTATCTGTTTTCTGTAGTTCATATCTCTTTCTCTCTTGCTTGAATTTCAATTACATTTACATGGTTTGTTTTGGACTTTGAATATTTGGAGATATAATTATTCCAAAGGAATGTATTTGGTAGGACCTTAAGAAACTGTAAAGGGGTAATTTAATTCCATAGGTTTTTATTGCAATAAGATGGAGTGTTGATATGTCAGATTGAAACCCCATACAATCCTCTCAGTCTAAGGATATTTGATCATTTTGTACCTTAATGTATTACCCTCATAAATAGATATTACTGATTAGAGAAGGCTATGGTAGCTCTACTTGTCAAAATTTTAACTTCTTTCTATTCCATGATAAGGTAAGTAGTTTGTAAACTTACATTTTATCCAGTAAATTTTCTTGAGAGTTATATACAGGGGTCGTATTCACTTACCTTTGCTACCGATTTGCAAATGGGAGTGTGCGCGCACGATCCCTTCGCTCGCACATGCCACTTCCACGCATGTGCAGGACCTTCTGCACATGCTCAGAGCATCAAAAACAGGATCTGATGATGTCTGATGATGTCTCTGCGGGTGGGCAGAGCCTTCCACAGCTGCTGCTACTGGTTTGCCTGAATTGGATAGAACCGGCTGAATAGCACCACTGCTTATATGTAAAGGAGAGGCGATAGAAAAGACTGAGGTATACATGCTTATGTGTAGAAGATGTAAGAGTCAAGAAGTAGATACAAGACCATAGGTATTTTTCAGACTTCTTATATCCCCATGATGGCGAACCTATGGCGCATGTGCCACAGGTGGCACACGGAGCCATATCTGCAGGCATGCAAGCCATTGCCCTAGCTCAGCTCCTGATTTTCAGCTGGCCCACCCACACTGCCCCTCCCCTCCTAAGAGTATTCACATGGCCCATTTGGGATGCCAGGTCTCATGTGGAAGCTCTAAGAGGGCATTTTTGAAGGGGTGAGGGAGGCAGGAAAAATTCTGGAGCCTGGGGAGGGCAAAAAACAGGCTTTGCGGGCCCACCAGAACTAAGGAAATGGGCTATCTTTGGAGGGATTCTAGGAGGGCGTGAAGGCCATTTTCTCTCTCCCCAGGCTCCAAGAAAGCCTCTTGGGAGGACAAAAAATGGGCCTACTGGAAGTCTGAAAACGGGCCATTTCCTGCCCAAAATGGGGCATGGGGAGGCCTCCAAAATGGGGCATGGGGGGGGTCGCACAAGCATTGGTGAGGAGGCAGGACACCAGGGGGGCACTGAATTTGGGAGTTGGGCATGTACGCACGCTCCTCCTGCTTTTGGCACGCGAGGGCAAAAAGGTTAGCCATCACTGTTATAGCCCATCAGATCTATAGAATATGGAAGGGAGAGTGCAATATTAAAGTATAAGTGGCCTGGACCAGGAATGGGTTCTACTTACCTTTAGTACCGATTTGCAATGGGATCGCACAAGTGCAGAATGCAGATTGCTTCCGATGTCAGAGTCAGTGAGCAAAGCCTCCCACTGGTTTTATTACCTGTTCTATAGAACCAGTCCGAATCAGGGGCAACCCACCACTGGCCTGGACCCTGATAATATTTTCTTGAATTGCTGATTATTGCAGCCCCCCAATGATCAATTCTCCTTCATACTTCAAACAAAAAAGAAGTTACTTACACAAAGACTGTCTCTTTCTTTAAAGCACTAATCCATATCACTGCTTATACTGCTTGTTCAAAAAGTTGCTACAAGCTGACAGCTACATTTTAAACTTTAAATATCACATTTATTTTGCATCTCAGGCCTGGCCTTTGTAACTTTCCAAAATCCATTTTCCTCTTGCATATTTTAATTTGTTTTTACAGAATCATATTGAACAGGATGTGATGTGTTGTGACTTCTTTTGACTAAATTGCTTGCTGTTTTAAGCATCTACAGCATTTTGCCACTAGAGCAGCTGCATTTCAGCACTGGGTGAAGTCATTCTTGAATATTCATTAGTAAATATATTCTAAGCTATTCCCCACCCCCATATTTTCCAAAATGGGAAAATGATTCCTGTTACAGTGATGCCCTTTATTTATTTGCTATGTCTTAGTTTATACATATTAGTTTATACATATTAAAATAGAATTTATAAGAACTTTGGCTTTTAAGAATCTGGTATCTCCAAGGTATCTAGGTTAAGAATCTGGTAATCTCCATATCTGGTATGGCTCCAAGGAGTTTGCTTGTGTTTCTAATTAGTTATAACTTGTTATGCACTAAAATTCATACAAACAAATTATAATTAATTTTAATTGTAATCAGTGGAAACAAGTCAAGCTTCAAGCCATAGCTATAGTTAAGGGAAAAACCTAGAGGACTGGTTTGCCTACCATAATTAGCCTTGGTTTATTTAATCAACATTAACTGAACAAACCCTGGGTTACAATAGCAAGCTAAGACATAAACCAAGCTTTTATAGTACAGTTCAGAAATTGGGTTAAGCTCTCAAACAATAATTAAATAATACAGACACATTATGGTTTAATATTTGGTGTGAACCCAGGCTATGGATTAAGGGAGAATGACATATTGTGCTATGATTCATCTGTGGAGAAGTTACAAGAGAAAAAAAAATCTCAGTTCCTGAGATCCTCAGTTCAGTTATATTTTATCCCGAGTTCCTTCTATGACTGGGTGCTTATTATAAGATGCTTCAAGTACCAACTCCAAAACTGGAGATTGAATATATGTTCAGCTGGACCTTCTACAAGTTGAATACTTTAAAAGTTCACCCCACAGGGGGAAATTGGGACTTGCAGTATTATTGATTTTCAAATAAGGACTTGATGTTCCCATTGTACAATCAGTTGAGAGTGGTGAAATTCTGCATTAAACATAAAATCTTTGGCTTCTCTAAAAACAGAATATTTCTGTCAGCATTAGTTTTAATGTGGCGCAGTGAATCAAACTTACACTAACTGTGTGTTTAATTGGCAATTTTACCAGAGTAAAAGGAGCTTGTATATATGTATATTTGTGTAACTTTTCTCTATTGCTAAGTTATCTTCTATTTACATTGTTCAGGGACCAAGATTTATAACATGAATAAATAATAAAAAACAATATCTTTATTTTTCTGTAAAATTTATGGACAATGACATTAGCATAATTATTGACAGTTGGATTTGCAAGAGAAGCTGGAAGCATGAAAAAGTTTATTTCTTTTACTTATTTCCCTGTATAAAAGTCATATAATGAGAGAGAGAGAGAGAGAGAGAGAGAGAGAGAGATAAATAGATATTCAATGTGTCATAGCATTTAATATAGGCTTACAGTTAAAGATAGTTCTTATGTAACAGAAATTGTTCTATTTTTTCACAGTTACACCTTATCTTATCTTATTTGACACAGTACAAAAAGATAGACCTTCCATTAAAAAGTAATCAATTAAAATGTTCTCATATCCTGAATGGTTAATTGTTCCTATGAATTAATTTCTATTAATAATCTCATCAATGAAAAATTAATTTCATTCTTTCATTTTAAATGTGATTATAAACTTTGAAAGATATAAAAAAGTTATGAGTTGTTATCAGATCAATTTGACTGATTAACTTTGAGTGAATAGTTGCCCTCAACAACCATAGGTTTTTTGAGGTGAAAAAGATCAGAATTTTTATGTAGTTTGTTAAAGAGAGACAATGGAATAGAAATATCTGCTAGAGTAGGATACTAAATATTACGTATAAAGTGAATGTAAATGCCATTAAAATATGCAAAGTCCCAAGTTTGATTAAATTAGAATCCGAGAGGAAGAAATAATATTATAGGTACATTGATTAGCCAAGTGTCTCTTGGAATTCCTTCATCACAAGCATTCTATAAAAATGACAAATAGTTGAAATTGCTAGAAAACTACTGTATTCAGAAATGCACACTTAGCAGTTACTGTACATGTGATAGCTAAATAATGTATAGCTAATAAGTATATATACAGTATTTACCTTAAAGGAAGCCTGTTTTTTGTGCAATTTATTTTCAAAATGGGAAGCTGAGAATATGACAGGAAAGAACAACTTCAATCTTTCTTTTACACAGTCGATAATTATTTTAGACTCTTCTTCTTCTTCTTCCTCTTAAGAAAATGCTATAGTAAATTCTAAGCCTTTTCTCCACTGTGCTTTTATTTCTCTACTTTAATTTCTTAACAATATTGTGGGATAGATATTATTTGTTTATAAATGCATAAGCCACCCATCTCATAGAGACTCTAGATCAGTGATGGTGAACCTTTTCAGCACTAAGTGCCCAAACTGGAATGCACATGCCTGAGCACCAGAAACCCAAAGACCAACTGGCCGGTGCATGCATGCCTGTTCTTTGGCCGTTTTTATTATTTTTCTGGGTCCCAACTCTAGCACGCATGCCATAGGTTCGCCATCACGGCTCTAGGTGGAATACAAAATAAAAATACTCAGAGCAACACAAGGTGATAACCTGGAAATTAACATGCCAACATTGATAAATTCCCACAGTGGATATTTCCTAACCATGCACTGGGGGAAAAAAAATCCAGATCTTCAAGTCTATTTAAAGAGTGGCAAGATCAAGGCCTGAGGAGCCTGAGTAGCGTAGGGGAGTAATGCCTCCTACAAAGGCAGCATTTAAGATCCAGCTGCTGCAATTACTTGCGAGTTCCATCCCAGGCAGGCTCAAGGTCGACTCAGCCTTCCATCCTTTATAAGGTGGGTAAATTGAGGACCCAGTTTGTTGGGGGCAATAAGCTGACTTTGTATAAATATAAATATACAAAAGTATGAAGGCTATTGCTTAACGCATTGTAAGCTGCCCTGAGTCTCCGGAGAAGGGCGGCATATAAATCAAATTTAAAAAAAAAAGAAAAAAGAAAAAAGGCCACTTTAATTTCTAGAGCATGGCTGTCAAACTTGCAGTCCGCGGGCCGGATGCATCATATGCTGGCCACATCCACACCTGGTTTAGCAAAGGGGGGGGGGGAAATCATGATATGTCACGTGATGCCACTGTGATAATGTGAGTTTGACACCCCTACTCTAGAGGGATACTATTACAGAGGGCAGGCACTGAGGCAAAGAAGGCATGGTTCCTAGGTTCTGTCAAAAGACACTATTTTACATATGAGACATGGGTATGTTGCAGGGCTGAAATGCTCCTTGTTCAGACCAGATAGCCCGATCCAGTAGCGATGGCAGCAGGTGGTTTGGAAAACCGGTAGCAAAAATCCCTGCCCCCCCCCCCCCAGCTAAGCTGCGTAATCATCAGAGGCTTTTTTTTTTTTTACTTTTAAAAGCATTTTCTCTTTGGTTTAAAAAATGCTTTTAAAAATAAAAAATAAGCCTCTGATGATCGCACTATTCAGCTGGGATCGTCAGAGCCTTTTAAAAGCATTTTTTTCAGCTGAAGAGGTTGTAGAAAAAATTCTTTTAAAAGTAAAAAAAAAAAAAGTTGGCCACACCCACCCAGTCACTTTACCCCCAAGCCATGCCCACAGAACCGGCAGTAACAAATTTTACATTTCACCATGTTGTCAGATCTTATCAGATGAACTTGACTAAGAAAGACCATCCTTCAGGTAGACAGGCCTGTTGCCATGAAAGGTTTTTATCAACCATAACCAATAAACTGAATTGTTTATTAATAACTAGTGCTGCTGTTATTGTAAATGATGAGTGTATCAAGATGCATTCATAATTTCTTGCATCACTATATTCTGGATTAGCTGTAGTTTCTGCATGGTCTTCAATGCCAATCTGTGACCCAGTGTACCTAAAAGCTGTTAAGATTTCCTGGATTACAGCAGCTAGCCCATCATCCCCTTATCCTTCATGGGTGGTGCCACATTTAAAACCTAGGTGGGCATATTTCCAAAAAAGGACTGCACCTTGGGTTGAATAAAGGAGGAATAGCCAACTCAAAGTTATATAGTGCCATGCATATTTCTTAGGGAATATGACTCTAGATCTTCTTTCTTCTTATCTGACATTGTTCACAATAGCATAAGTTTTAGAATCTATTAGAATGAAATCTGTTCTGTCCTTCAAATAGCACAGGCAGAGAGACAAGAAGGAGCACAGCTGCAAATAAATAAAGAAAATAAGCTCTATTAAAAAAGCCAAGGAAATTATATTCAGTGATTTCTGATGATGCATCTACTTATTTATATCACACATTTTCATTGTTTATTATTTGGTGGAAGACTTATTTCTGTACTCTTGCACAATAATTATTTTATGCTTTTGTTTCAACCTGAATAGTATGGTAAAAGATTAAACTTGATACTTCTACTAACATTATGCCTGTTTCTAAAATGCTCAAGGAATTTGCATATTCAGATGACTTGGCGGTCCATGTAAAATTTCAATTTTCTGTCTTGTCCACTTAAGAGATTTCATATAATTTTCTATAGTACAAATTCTACATTGCTTTGCCAACTGATCAGTATAATCTAGGAGAATGAGTAGGATCTCTTCTCTGAAAAAACGTTTGGGGAACTTCAAACTTTCTTCTTGAGGGAAGAAAAAGATTCTTCAAAACTATAGTGAGAAATATTCTTGCTTTAGAAAGTCATAAATGCCGTTGTTCTACCAGGTACCATTGTCCCTCCTTATCTCAGACTATTTGCATGCCTTTTAACAATCATATCTTATACTGAAAGGACCAAAAGTTGCCCTGGATGAGCAGTTTTGAACAGTATTAGAGGATTGTTAAGTACAGTTAGTTTTTTTAATGAAATTTCTACCACTTTTTAGTTATTACAAGAAATCAATTACTTTAAAAAGTTTAAAATTATTGTAAATATCTGTGCGTATGTAACCCTCTGCATCTTATTTGCTTATGTCACTTATATAGTGCATTATGTTTCTTTCCTGCCCTGAAAATATGGAAATATTCATTCTTGCTGAAAACAAGAATTAATGTTATTATTGAAAAGAACAGTATGTGACAAAGCAATAGCCATGTTTGGTTTATTATTTCTTCTGATATTTTCAGGCAATCATTTCTATCAATATTTTATTTTTGTAATTCATCTCAGACAACAATTTCAATGCGTTTATTTCAAAGCGTTTCTTCAGAAATTGTCTCCCTGTAAAGCAAAACCTTGACTTATTGTCCTGGAAATAGGCTACAATACCCAAGTTTCTCTTGATTATTTTTTTAAAAAATAACTCAGTAGTTCAATGAGTAGTCAAGAAAAAAGTGTTTATCTCATAACTGTCTTCCAGCCAAATACCTGTCAGAACAAATAACTAAATACAATATAAATGTTCTTAATAGGGAGGATAGTGACAAGAGCTCTTAACCTTTGGATGCAACAGTAGATTCTTGAAAGCCTTCTCTGAAAGTGAGCTTTTAAACTAATATCCTTTATTAATCATATCTGGGCCTTTGTGTGTAAAGCAGTGGTAAATGCTTAAATATTTGGGAAGTGATTTTGTAGGAAGAAAAAAGAAATGCATGGCTGAACTCTAGTCAAGCTAGCCATAAAGTTTATGAGGGCTTTGTTTTGTTTTGGCAGGCTGGGGACAGTATTATTCCTGAAAGCAACTCTTCAAATTCAGATCCTCTCCACTTCATTTAGGGATAAGGGATCTCCCAATTTAAAGACCGTCTTTTAGGAAATCAAAACAATCAACACATCATACTGTGTTTTCCCGAAAATAAGACCCTGTCTTATATTTTTTTGAACCCTGAAATAAATGCTTGGCCTTATTGCCATGCGCTCAAAAGCTTGATTGGGCTTATTATCAGGGAATGTCTTATTTTGGGGAAAACAAAGTAATAAGCCACTTATTTAGCCTAACACCAGCACCATGAAAGAATTAATACTATCTTCCTAACATTGCCTCATATGCTTTTGTTATTGGTTATGATTCCATTATTAAAAGCGTAAGTTGATCTTTTTTGCACTGGTGTGTAATGGAATTGCATGAAACATCAACCAAATTGTATTTAAGTGCTTTCTAAATTGGTGTTATTAAAGTTTCAGAAACTTTTTTTCTATGGAATAATTTCCATGAACCACTGTCAGATCATTAAGTTAACATTTGCAGGTGAACCCTGGACATAGATAAGAACCAGAACTAGAGAAAAACTGCTTTTAGTCATACCAGTTTATTCATGCTACATAACTGAGTGAAATATTTTATTTTTAGTTCAATTGGCAACTCAGTGCATAAACTGTCACAGATTACTTTATTTCTATTAATTTACTTCATATACTTTGAATGCTATGTTCTATGTATACTGGTATCTTATGATGATATCACTTTGTTGTTTGTATGACACTGAGAGTTATACACTGGAAACAAACTCCTTGTGTGTCCAATTACACTTGGACACTAAAGAATATCCTATCCTATCCTATCCTATCCTATCCTATCCTATCCTATCCTATCCTATCCCATCCCATCCCATCCCATCCCATCCCATCCCATCCCATCATCCCATCCCATCCCATCCCATCCCATCCTAGTCAGGAAGGAATAATATCACCACCAGATGCCATCTTAAGGACATCTGTGTTTTTTGACTGTAATGCTCAGAAGCTTCAGTTAGATTAGCCAGTTGAAGAGATATGCTGATAGCTGTGCTTGACCAATCACTTGAATGTCACAGAATTCTCATTCCTGGTACAGTAAATATAAAATATGAGTTACTTAATTAAGCTGTCTGTTGTCTTAAACTATTTTCATTTACTGATTGGAACTCTATACCTATACATTATATTTATTCAGACATTAAGATGCATATTATTATTTATATTAATAAAACTTAATGTTTAGTCTGTTTTAGATTGTGGCCCTAAAATATTCATTTATCCCATTTTGCTTCAACCAAATCGTCTTCTGATTCCAGAATCAAAACTCCATTTTTTTGTGACAAATAGGGCCAGAATCAGTGGTGGGTTTCAATTTTTTTTACTACTGGTTCTGTGGCCATGGCTTGGTGGGCATGGTGTGGCTTGGTGGGCATGGCTTGGTGGCATGGCAGGGGAAGGTTACTTCAAAATCCCCATTTTCTCCCAATCAGCTGGAACTTGGGAAGCAGAGAATAGATGGGGATGGGGCCAGTCAGAATTTTTACTACCGGTTCTCTGAACTACTCAAAATTTCTGCTACCGGTTCTCCAGAACTGGTTAAATCCTGCTGAAACCAACCTCTGGACAGAATGTGGTGCCAGCTTCATGAGCAATGGAAATCCTCATAAATGTTTCAAGAATTTCTCTCATTTAAAAGGCTGTCTTAAATTTCCCAATCTAGCTTACTTATTTGACTGATCATGATTCATTATGATATTTTCTTCAGGCAGAAAAATATCTAGGATTAGTTTTCACCACATGAATTACTTTCAAATATTAGCATGTACATACCACAGTGAGTATCTTAAGTTTCATTACAATGTAAACACTGAAGGTTATATAGTGGAACATCAACAGTTGAACTTATTTATACTAAGTCTTTATTACTGCTTTTCTGCTCCATAGCAATACACTCTTTCCTATCATAATTGACCTATGAAGCTGATAAATTATAAAGCTGCATAAAGGATTAAACTGATCTATAATTAGTGGTAACATTTATTTTAACATTACATAAAGTCCAAAGATTTTTTACAAATAAAAATTTATTCAGGAATTGTTGTTGTTGTTGGTGTGTGTGTGTGCACGCATGTTTTTAAAGAAAGGAACAGTTATGGCTTCCTCTTACCTGATTACTATTTTCTTCTTTCTCTTCTTTCTTTAGGAAGAGGTGGAACATTTATTGTTAAAACTGACCTATTTTTCTTGCCTTTCTCCTTGTTTTCGTAATACCATCTGTCTGACTGCCTTGAAATTTTGTTTGATTACTCCAGTTAGTGAATTGTTGCATTTTCACCTTTATGACAGGGAGGGCCTAAATATTTATCAGAACCGAACACTGCATAAAATAGACTAATACAAACAACTAACATTAAGATACTTTGAGTTTACGCAATGTATAGGTGTCATTGGAGCTTTCTATCTAGTTTGAAAATAAAAGCACAACCATACAACACTGTTTCCACTTCCAACCCATTCAGCCACTTAGAAGCCAGCAATCCAATTGTCTTTATTGTTTCTATTTCTTTTTATCACCATACACTGAAGCTAAACTAAAAATAAATAAATTGGTAAACAAATACACACAATTGCATGGGAACATAGAACTGTAGAACTGCTAGACTGATGCAAGGACCCCATGTTAAGAATCCTAAGAATCCATTGATTTTTCCTAAGAATCCAGTGATTTATAGGTTACATCCAGAACAAGCCTACTAATATTTACAAGATGGTGAATAAAAAGTATTAGATTGAAATCCTTATTTCCAATTAATTGTTACCAGGGCTGTTAGAGAGTCTTGCTGTAAAGAAAAGAAGATCTCTCCATCAACTACTTTGAGTTCCAGCCAAGTAAGTTCCACTAGCAAAAGTCTGCTGGCTTTGTGGCCACAAATGTCTAAATCACAACAAACTGAAAGTCATGGGATAAATTTTGCTTATTCTTACATGTTTCAGCAACTGGGTTTTCTGTATAGAATCAACCTACCTCTTTTCTTCTGGATGTTGAAGATGTCTGCCAGATGGTTTGTAGAGACTTGGGAATCAAATTAGCAGAAAGTGTGAAGTGATTTGACTGTGAGCTCAGTTCAGGTTTCTCCCCACCAAAACTCCCCAGATGCAACAGTTTTATTCCAGTCTTGCCTAACTGAAGCTAAAGTTAGGAAATTGTGCCATCATATGCTCTCCAGCTGGTTGTTTGGTTTCCTGAATGTGCATCAGAAAAGAAAACAAATAGACAAATGGTATAGACTTCATTCCAGCTTTCATAATGAGAACCAATCAAAAGCTGAGCTTTTCAAAAGAAGCGATTTGTTGCAGCAAACTTCAAGAAGATCTTAATGCTCATAATGATCCTACCCATTTATTTCTAGTCTGAATTTTTCACATCTGATGCTTGCAAAAACACAAGGAAAATAATCATTTTCAGCTCCATATACCAAGGCTGTGCATTAACTTTGTATGAAGTTAAGAACTGAACTGAAGTGATCTAATACCATAATATACGTAGTATTAAGGTTTAAAATATTAAAAATATGTGTAGTACAGTATGTCAGTATTATTAGCTTTTTAAGCCATGTTTTAGTTGTAATTTCTGTAAGGTAACAAAGGTGGTGGCTGTTTTTTGTAAGCAGGATCTTTCAAGATCTTCTTGAAGTTTACTGCAACAAATTGCTTTTTTTGAAAAGTTCAGCTTCTGAGTGGCTTATAAAAGTATGAAATTATGATTGTCTTATTATGAAAACTAGAGTGCATAAGATAATTTCAGCTTGAGTTTCATTCATTGAAATTCCTCTTTCTCGGAAACTATTTAAACTTTTTAATTTTATTCTCTTCTGCATCTTGACAATCTCATGCTTTGGAAAGCTGAAATCCAGTTACATAAAAATATCCATTTCTATGGATGACCATGGAGGTTTTTTTCCTATATTCCATATATAAATCATGTAATGTATTGTAAACTGTTTCATTTTTAATCTGTACATATAAAGTATATCATACATATCCACTACAAAGTCAGCATCTTTTATAATATAAGACTTCTACAAAGAGAAAATATATTGTCTTTTTTTCCTGCCTTTATCCCTAATAATGAAACTGCCCAGCCTCAAAACAAAGTAAGAAAAAAATGAAACTATTTCTTCAAACAATGCCTTAGCATTCTCAAACAAAACTTTCTTTTTTTCCTCCCTTTTCTGTGATATTTTTCAGCTGTGTTTCAAGAAGCTTGAAAATCATCCCTAGAGCTCAATGAAATTGATAAATTCTTCTTTTGCTTGTGAAATAGAACATCATCAAAATCCATCTTCTGAATGCTCCTCCTCATTTCCACTGTTGACAGCAGGGGCCAATTGATTTCTCTTTGATTTCTCTGCTGCAAGGAGCCTTCAACATGAGAGTCAATTTAGAGGAGTCAAAAGCCCTGAAGTGATTTAACAGCTTCCATATGAGGAACAGCAGCATCTAGGAGAGTTCACAGATCTTGATTGTGCCTTGGTATTGTGCCTTGGTATTACTAGAGGCTGTGACTGTGGATGCTGAAACACTTTGCCTTCTCTTTCTTCAAATCTCATAATAAAGGCTAATGTTTGGAAACAAAAAGGGTCAAAAAAGTCTCTGAAAGTGAACAAAATTATACATACGTCTCTTTTTTTCTTCACTTGATTATATAGTCATGCCTATTAATCCCAGGAAATACCTGTCATTAAAGAAAAATATTTGTTATAATGGCAGATTAAATGGAATGGCAAAATGCCCAGTGAGTATTGTGTTTTACTTAGGCTTCATAAATATGAACTCTCATCTTATTTTTATTGAAAATTTCAATATGGAAAATGCCTCTGTAGGTAGAAATTATCTTGCAACCTATTTTTGCTTTAGGGGAAAATGTAGGTGCAATTGTAAGGTATACTGAAATCTGACTAAACAATGCAGACATGCAGGACAATTCAGTTCATGGAAAAAATCTCTTTGTATTCAGTAGGGTGTATGTTTGAATAGACATGAATATGATTGCACTGAAGGAGATGTTATGAATAATGCCAAAATCTGCCTTGCAATTTTCCTTCACACACATACACTCCAACTGCCTGCAAGAAACTTCTGTTTTCTACCTTGGTCTCAGGATGCTTGACAATTGCATTTATTTTTCTGGTGCTGTTTCTGAGCTTAATGTGTTGCCAGAAATAGACAAGATTCTGCGAGTGTTAGTAATTATTACACATTGCTCTACCATTCAGAAGCTCCCTTTACAATCCACAGTTCCAAACCTGAAAAAGTCTTGGGAAGAATTCCAGCTTGACATTTGCCCTTGAGTTTTAAGGTAAATGAGGATACAGATCACTTTAGAATCAATAGAAAAGGCTAGTTGTTTATGGCTACTTCTTCGCTAAAGTAATGACCCATATTTGACCCATTTTGCTGATAAAGATACACACACACACACACACACACACACACACACACACACACAATCAGGGGTGGGTTCTACTTACCTTTACTACAGGTTCACAATGGGCTGCAACTGGCTTGCTTCACTCGCGCACGTGCACACTCTTCTACACATGCGCAGAAGCTTCTGCGCATGTGCAGAAGCATTCTGATGACATCAAGGTTGGTGGGCGGAGCCTCCCCCCAGTTTTACTACCAGTTCTATAGAACCAGTGAGAACTGGGGGCAACCCACCACTGATAAAGTAAATTGAATATAACTAATAGGAAAATAAATAAATCTTTATTGACTATTTATAACGCTATATCAGAAAACAAAATATGAGAAAATAACACACTGATAGATAACAGAATAGATTAAAATGCAGAACTAAAAGAAAATACAATTCATATTTTTGTATCAGTCCTACAATTTATCCCAATCAGTTCTACTTGTGCAGTTCTCACTGGACTTTTTTTTTTTAAATAAAAGGCTGTTTTATATAATTTGGGTTCTGACAACATATAAAATATGTTGTTCTAATGTATGGATCCCAATGGATTATTCATCTCAACTATGGTCCAAGATATTGATTTTTATTTTTACTATTCTAAATAAATTAATAAATGTAGAGATTTTGTTTTGCTTTTACAAAATATTATTAAAGATAGCATGGCACTCACACGTAATTTCGCATTCTCAAGTTGGAGTACTTTATGTAATATTGTATATGTAATATTTGAGAAATTCTGGGTTATTAAAATAATAGAATTGTATAGCAAGAAAGTATTTTAGTTCTTGTTCTAATTTACATTTTTGTATTTGCATGATGGCTTAAATGTTTGAATAGCCCTCACAGATTGAACAGATCTGTAAAATGAAAATAATAACATTGTTGATCTGAGCCATATTTCTAGATAAATAAAATATGTACCAGAGTATAATAGTGTGGAGGATAGTAGCTTGGTTTAAAGATTTTTTTTTTTCTAAAAAAATGAAGTTTCCTTTGGACTGTTACCTGTAGTGATAGAAATTGCAAACAACATTTTTCCTAATGCTGGATGTTATATTCTGGAGAAATAAGGAAAAATGATAGCTACCTCCAATCAAAGCAGTTCAATCAGATGGAGAATTTGCAGCTAAGAACAGGGCTTCTATATGATCCTTTTCACTTTTGAAACAATTTATAAAAGGCAGTATAAAAAAGGCAGTATAAAAGGCAGCTGAGATTTGACAATGGTTCTTTAAATAGTTTGTGGACCTAATCACTGATTTCTTTTCTTTTCATTAAAAAAAATATTTCTAGGCTTATAGTGTCCCTAACAAAGCAAACAGGATTAAAATTAGTCAGAGGTAAATAGTAATAAACCACTTTTAAAGAAAAACTCCATGCAAGGCTTTAGTTTTTTGACTTTGTTTTTTGATTAATTGTTTTTTAATTCTCAGGGATAGTTTATCACACTACTAAAGTCCTCTTTTTCTTTGGAAAGGATGAGCCAACAAATGTTATGTTGCTTAGAATTTTATTTAATGTTTTTTTTTCAGATTCTGATAGAATAAATAGCTTGAAACATAAGTTTTCCATCAACATGAGATCATGGGGATCTTCTAAAACTGCTAACTCTTAAAGACAACACCACTTGATTACAAATGAACTCATCTCAGGATCCAGTTTAGGTTAGTCACTGGGATCAGAGGTTTTGTCTTCTGAGCTTTTGAACTTCTATTGGAGTCCATCTTCAGGGAAGTTCTCTCTAGCACCCTCTGCTGGAGAGAAGTTCACTGAAGTTGGGGTCCAGCACGAGTCTGAAAGCTCAGAAACAAAACCTCTGGTCTCAGTGACCAACCCAGACTGGATCCTGGAACACATATATTTGCCTTCTTTCATGAACTCATCTCATTCCAGAACCAGAATTAGATTTTTCTGTTGTAGCTATTGCTAGACTGGAATCAGTATGCTGGTTCTTATATGGTTCCTTTGAGTGTCATTTCTTCAGTCAGATCCAAAAACTTTTGGTGTTAACTTTAGATAGCTTTTGGATTTTATAAGTTTTCCTTTTGGTTTTTATGACTCTAAGGTTAGACTTTTGGCCTTTTTCCTGACCTCATAAAAAATTGGTTAGAGAACTACTGAGAGATTGGTGTCTCTACAACAGAACACCTCTTGCCTTCTCATGCTTCAATTAAACCCCAAACAAGGTGTCATGAGGGAACTTCTCCCATGAGACGTTTTCAGATGAGGAATGTGAAAAGCAAAGGAGGTTGCAGTTGACAAATGTATAACAGAAAGCAAAGAAATGACATTACTTCAATCCACACAGTATAAGAAGTTCACAGCCACCACTAATTCTAAAGTACCCCAAGAATAATATGGAAAAAGTGAAGCTCTTCTAAGCCTTAAAAGACCAATTTTCTCCCAGTGTTAACTCCAAGTGCTAAGTATTAGCCTGGCTTTAACTACTCTAATGCTGTTTTTAAAGTTTTTTTTTAATTAATTGATTTGATTCCAAATCATTAGAAGTTTCCAATATTTTCTTTATTTAAATTTGCAAGCTAACTACTGTAGTACCTTTTGAATGTTAAGCCAAGCTATAATTCCATGAAGTAAAAAGATATTTTAAAATAAGATCACTAAGTCCATTTATCTTTAAGACGCATCCTGATAATGACTTTGTGAATAATCATTATTATTATTATTATTTATTTATTATTTATTAGATTTATAAACCGCCCTACTCCTGGGGGACTCATCTTGTTCATTAGCTGTTTACAGGTTGCAAAAGTACCATAGTCAGAATATGGAAAATTTATACAAAAGGTGCAATCAAAATAAGCTCTGGATTGCAGTATAAAAATGTTTAGCTGTATAGGCATCTAGTACAAAGCGCAATTATGTAAATATGATTCAACATGTGCTCTGATGTCACAACACAAGCCCTGTTTTTCATAGTTGCATTCCAATATCACATACAGGCATGTAAATTGCACAGTATAGTTAAAACAGACGTTTTATCTATGACTACCCCTGCCCCATTCCCTGCTGTGGATGCCGATGCTTAGTTCTTCATATCTCTCAACATTTGACATTTAAATTTAAACGCAGCTGGAGAAATAGCTAAATTGTCATTTCCTGGTTCCTTTATTCTCATGGTCCTCTATTCAAAATAGTATCTTATATTTCAGCAAGCAGGAAGCTCCACAAGCTAAGTGTGGCACAGTGTATTGGATTAGTATCAGTTTAATATTGAATGCACTTTTTATTCTGTAGAATCAAGAGTCATATCTTTATTTGTATTAATTTTAATGCTTTGGATTAATAGGCAAATATTTGATATTATTTTTATAGGTGCAGTTTCTTAGCATTCACCCAGAAAAAAAGTTTATTTTTATTATGCAGCATCAACATAAAAGGCAAAAGATCTTTCCATCCTTACATTTCTGTCCACTTTACTCGCAGTACTGCTTTGAATCCTTGTAAAAACTGGATTTATATTTATGAATTAAAAGCAAGTTTGTTTGTCATTAAGCATCAAAAATAACATGTTCCACAGTGTTTTTTTAATATGGTTGCATTATTGTTTTATTCCAATGGATACTGAAAGGGGAACACCAATCAGAATTGTAGGAGTAGATGAGCCATCAAAATATGCCTTAGATTGATTCAATGCTGAGTCCCAAAGTCCCAAGTTTGCATTTTATTGTATTTTGAGTTGTAAATTCTTCAACAGGTTTGAACGGGTTTGAATCCCAGAAGGGTATGGCTAGCTGATGAGAGCTAAATAGCTTGAAATAGATCTATACTAGTCTCCTTTTATTTCTTTGTCAGTAAATATAAATTCAACACAAAAAATAGTTTGTGTTGAATTTATGAAGGCTCCTGGATTGGGGCTGAAAGGTGAAAGTGGAAGCAATATGCTCCATCCCGTATTTGGGTAGACCAGCTTGCCCTGATAGACTGCTTTCACTGGAAAACACTGAAGTTCTTCAACATGTGTCAGAAATGCATCTCGAAATAAATCAGCAATTAAATATGAATTTCAATGGCCATTGGGAATGGACATATGCTACAATCTGTAAGATTATCCTTTTGAGATCAAAGGACAAAAAATCCAATCCGAGTGATGACAAACTAAGCCAGCAAAATCTTCCCAAACAGCATGAGCAGCTTCATAGTATGAAGCTCTGGCAGCTGGTAGAGCCAGTCAAATCCTCTACCTTGGCAATAAAGGAAAAAAAATGTGAGGGTTGGCCATTCCACTTCACTCCACTTGAATGCCAGCAATGGGAGAAAAGACAGGTTTCAGACGGCTGCTGATGGCCAAGGCATGGAGTCAATGTACTGAATCAAATTAAAGAATATAAATTAAATTAAAATTAAGCAAAAGCAGCACAAAAGCTTTTTCTTGCGAATGGAGCAGGGTTTATTTGGTTCACATAAATGGCCAACAGTGGAACTCATTGCGGTCATTGGCAAGTATACATTTATTTCAACTTATTGTTATAATTACTTTTGTCAGTCATGTTTGGAAAAACTATTTTTTTCCAGTACCCCTTAGGCATTGATTGAACCATTAGCCTGAAGATCTCAAAAGAAAGGAAGTTCTGGCTATTGTTCACAATTTTCTTTGTGACATGCAAAATAACAGATGTGCAGGTATTTAAAATCTGAAATTAGAACTCCAGACTATGGATTTAAAAACACAAGTGTAAGAAAATACTTTGACTCTGTTTACTTATTGGTTCCATTTCTTTATATCTAGCCATTACATCACACAGTTATTGGACTTGCTCAGTCATCTATTTCATGTCTGAAACTTATCCTATTTCAGTTTTGTGAACAAATGGGTAACCTAAACATCTCAAACCAAATGGCAGGCACATTTAAATTAGTATAAGATTAGGCTGTAATCATATATCACTTCAAACACAATATGTTGGAGTAACTCTTTGGAGTTAACTACTGGGGATAAAATTCCAGTTAGACCTCCCTAATTTTTTTTATTTTACTTTACTTTTTTAAAAAATGAACTTCAAGTTGAATTGCGTAAGGTGACTATTGCAGCATCAGAAAGTTGATAATGCAAAAGTATTCAACACACAACCTGGGCTATAGGAACAGATTTTAAGTGCTTCAGCAAGGATCAGCTAAGCCAAACTAGATGCGATTGTGCCATGGAATTTCGTCAAACATTGATTAAGAAATGGGATCAAGGAATTAAATGATAAGGAAGTATCTCCACTTGGACATTTCTTCCAAATAGTTTTTCTCTTCCCAGCTATTCATCCAATAAAGTTTGTCATCATTGCACCTAATTTAGTTTGAACAATTAAATCAAGAGTGACAACCTGTGGCGCTCCAGAATTCCCAGCCCTAAAGGCCAATAATGAGGGATGCTGTGACTATCATTTATCAGCATCGGGAAATTACAGTTTCTGTATCCCAATTTTTAAATAGTGAAATCAATCTACTTATTCCTGAATCCTGTTCTAAGGAACATTGAAAATGACTTGGAATTATTTACTCCATTGTTACTGGTGGTTATTAAATATATTAGTTTTAAAAATTAAAAAGAATTTATTGCCAGCTAATTGTGTATAAAATTACAGTCAAGAATCTCTATAAATTACATATTGATGTCTTACAATGTTAAGAATTTTCACATCAGAAGATCTGATATGAAATCTTGTGTTTCACAGAAATTCATGATGTAAGACTTACATCATGAGTTTCTATGAAAAACAAGATTTTTCCCCACATGGATTTTGACAGGATCTTCATATCAAATCTTCTGATGTAAAGACTTCTTAACTGATAATTATGTTTAAATAGCCTGTCATAAAATTGCTATTGTATTGGGATTATATTTGTATTCATTTATTCATCAAATTTATATAGCTGCCTATATCATTAAGAACAATTATGGGCTGTGTGAAATGTATACCATTGTATGTTCATATATTATATTTATTTAGAATTCATTTGTAATATTCAGTAAACTCCTCTTTGCCTTATGCACATTGAATTCTGTGGACCTGATTTAAACCAAATTCGTACTGTGAATATCCTTTAAATATACAGTATGACTTCCTACCAACATAGCCTTGTTAAGAACTATTTCCTGCATTCCAATTTCTATGTTGTTGTGGTTTAGCTATAAAGTTGAATGTTGCTTCTTTATTTCCACTTTGATGTCAGGATGATGGATTGTGAAATCCCTAATTAACTTTGATACAAACCTGTAAAGAAAATAATTAACCACATGAAAAATGGTGCTGAGACATCATTGTTGTTAATTTACTAGGGAAGTAATTGTGACTCAGAATAAACAGTAATCCAAAAGTCTTTCTGGATCACACATTTTGTGGTGTAGCAAACAATGCATTTATTTATGTTTGCAGCTGAAACAAATGAATTCATTTAATTCATGCAGACATTTGCAGTTAAATATGGAAAATAGAATATTGTATGAGTGATCCTTGCATCACATAACTGATTGCTTAGGATCAGTTCCAAGGATGATTTAAGAAGCATAAAGGAAATCGGTAAGAAGAAGTCCAATGTTTAATAATGGTATCCAGCCACATCTCAAAGGATCATCTACATTACAAATTCTTTCTTTGTAACTAATCACATGTGGTCAAAATATTTAAGACTGAAATACAATATTTTTTTAAATGGTACATAAGCAGATGTTTCAGTTGTCCCAAGACCTAAAATAGTTTTTTTGAAAAAATTAATAGCCCATATGCCCTAGAGTGTAAATCAGTGTCATATACAAGGTTTCTATTAAACAGTATCAAGCAATTCAAAGCATCCTCTACAGGAATGCTCCCATCAAACTTCTTTGTATATCTAACAGAATGGATATAAATAAAGAGGAAAATTAAGCTCATAATATATGTTGACCAGGTCTTCAAGTCCAAGAACATTTATTATGCTACATGAACAGGAATTACTTTGAATTACCCAATGGGGACATAAACATATTAAAAGCATATTATTGTTTTTTAGATATGTTGGCTATAAGCTTCCAAAGTGTACTTAGATCTGCAAGGTGAAGATTCGATGCCCATTTTAAAAAATTGTGCTTGTGTTAATAACTATACATTTTTTAAAATGTTTCTTATACTTTAATAATACAATATATACACTGACTTTAAATCACTTTATGCAGTATAAATAGAAAACTATATATTTTTTTCTGTCTCCTTTGAGGGATAGCAATGAAAAGTGCATCACTCAGTCTGCAAGTATGCACTATATGTAGTGCATGATAACAGCTTTCATGGGACAATTCAAATAAAATTCACGTCTTAGATTTAAAATCTTACTTAATTATGATTACAGATTGCATTGTTCCATTTTCCAGATCATAAAGGGATTTGTAAAAAGTTTTCATTAATACTATGAATTTTAGATTTAAAAATTAGCATTGGTAATTATTGCAGCACTTGTGGTCACTATATCTCCTTCTATTTTTCCAATGGGATGATGGTGATGTTCTGTGATGACACAATTTGGGTTCAACATATTTCATTAAGTGACCATTTTAAAAGCCTTATGTCAGGTTTTATTTTATGAATAAGCCACAATTTGAGCCAAAGGCTCAAGGTTGACTCAGTCTTCCATCCTTCCGAGGTAGGTAAAATGAGGACCCAGATTGTGGGGGCAATAAGCTGACTTTGTATAAAAAAGAACACAACTGGGGGGGGGGGGCTGAAAGCCCTACTAAGCAGGTATATACAAAAGTATGAAGGCTATTTACTTAATGCATTGTGAGCCGCCCTGAGTCTCCGGAGAAAGGGCGGCATATAAATCGAACCAATAAATAAATAAATAAATTTGCTGGCCTACTCAATTTCCTAAGCAAAAACTCAACTACATTAAAGCTTAACAAAATGTGCTTACCCAATCAGAAGTGTGATGTGGAGGAACTAAGGATAAGAAGCTGCTAATGTAATTTTCCCTCCTTCATATTACTTTTGCAGTCCTCTTGTATCACATAATAAAATTTCATTGAACATCCTTCTCCAACTGCTACAACTCCAAAATTCTTAGTTGAAGTTAGACATATAATACTTCATTCTGTAAGCAGTACAAGTGTGTGACTGAGATTTATGTGAATGGAGAACACATGGTAACATTTTCCTTAGATCCCAATGTTGGCTGTCTCTAAGAATTTTATCAGAATCATGGCTCTTCACTCAGAGGGACACTCATTTCCCTTCTTTATTGGCCAGCATGTTATATTGCCTGAAATGTGTCATCACCTCATTTTTCCTGCCTTGAAATAATTGGGGGCAAAATCACCCCCTACCTATCAGCAACAGAAATGCTGTTATTAAGGAAGAAATGAAGTTCCCCTTAAAGCTTTTACCACGTTCAATATCTTCTCATTTCTACTGAAGGGGATTTTGTATATATTTTGTGAAGAAAAAAATCTGTCCAAATGGTCACATGTTTCAAAATCAGTATAGCATAAATAGGTTGATTTCTGTGTACTTTATGATGCTGATGTGTCTGTTCAAATACTTTATCCTTAAAAGAAACAAATACAATTAAATCAGTGTGAACACCAAATAATAAACCAACAAAAAAGAATTCAGAAGGCTACAAGTTGAAATATGATATAAATGTTCTGTTTCAATTTCTGCATAATTTTGCATAATTGGTATTCAACTGATTTCCATGTGGGAAACCAGCTTTGCCCCTGTACATGGTAGGGGGTTGACATGTCTGTCCAATCTTTAACTATTCTAACATTGGAAACAGATGGCAAAGCAAGGCCTGTGCCAGAACAAACACAATTTATTAAAGGCAATCCATTGTGATGCCAAAGCAAATATATCTCACCCAGATCAGTCTACTGAACCAACCAAAGCAAATAACCAACAATAAATTGAAATTTTACGAATAGCTGATTTGTGTGTTTGGTTGAAATATACCCATCCCCAAGGATGTGTGAATCATTACACAAAGACAGCTTGTGGAATATGGGTGGAAGAAGGGAAGAGGAAGATGACCTCACTATTTCAGTTATTTGATTAAACCAAAATTTTGCAATGTTTCCCACTTATTGTTACAAGGGGATTTGGAATGTCTAAATTTATAATAGCTGCATTTCTTTTTGTTCCATATCCCTGACCTATTGTCATGTCTACATTCTAAATGAAACCAACAACATAATCTATGAACACATTCAACCTACATAGACTAAACATGCACATTTTTGCATGGGATTATCTTTCAGTAACTCGTGGATGTGTCCTTATTTAAATTTATTTATTTATTTTATAGAGACTCGGGGCGACTTACAATGCGTTAAGCAATAGCCTTCATCCTTTTATATATACCTGCTTAGTAGGGCTTTCGCCCCCCCCCCCCAGCGGTGTTCTTTTTATAAAAAGTCAGCTTATTGCCCCCACAATCTGAGTCCTCATTTTACCTACCTTGAAAGGATGGAAGGCTGAGTCAACCTTGAGGCTGGTGAGATTTGAACTTGCAGTAATTGCAGGCAGCTGGTGCTAGTTAATAGCATTTTAGTCTGCTGCGTCACCAAGGCTCTTAAATGGTAGAGTCTTTTTCTTTAAAAAAGAAAAGATCATGAATCTAAGACATTAAAGATCTGAGACAATGGATAATTCTTCAAGCAGCCTAAATAACCACAATTTTGGGACCACCTGGATAATAATACAAGTACCAGCATATAATTGCGCACACGCCATGCCTAACTAATTAAAAAAAAATTGGGACAAAATTGCTAGCTTAATAGATTAAGGAATGCCATGGACAAAGTCTGTCTTTACATCACAAATCATGCTTGCCATGCTATCTATATTAATAAAATTGTAAAATATAAATTATATAATTCATCTCTTAGATTCATAATTTCCTGAATTATCACATTGACAGAATAATCGTCAAATGCTCCATACCATCTTAAAAAGTAGTTTTGATGGAATGCCACAGAAATCTATGCTGGGTTGTTCAACTGTTTTATTATTAGCATAGATGATGTTGTTGAGGAGCTGAAATATGCATATATATAAAACCCAAAATTAGGAGTAAACTGATTGATGTCAGTTCCACTAGAAGGACCAGATCAGAAAATCAACTCTATAGAAGGGATAAAACTTCTATTTTTTTTTTTGAGTTTGACTATTATAATAGAATCTTGAAAATCTGATTATGCTGTGCTTCTTTCTCTTTGTTATAATTAATGAATTATGGGGATGTCTTCTTAAGCAATTCCAGATGACATCTCATTGTTCTGGATTTATAAAATGTTTGAGCACTTTTTACCTAGCCAACAGTTTCTATATATTTCCATCAAGGTCATCTTTTTTAGGACACATGTTTTAGCTGAAGAAAATGCCAGTTTATCATGTAAATTTCTCTAAATTCACCTCAATGAGTTTAAAAATTACCTAAGCCCCACTTCACTTTGCATTCATTCCTCATAATTAGGTACAGAATTAGAAATCGGATGGAGAAAGTAATTGCTATTGATCTTTGTGCAATGTACTAATTTTGACTTATGGATAGACATCAAAAAAGATATTTGGGTTTGAATAAGCCACCAATATTTCAAAATCTTAAATATAATTTGATTATGGCATCTGCCTTGTCTCTTTCCCACAGAGCAACAAATGAGATAAGGCAACTTTTTTAAAAAAAAAATTGGCATGTTAATAATTTTCCTTGATTTGGAGATTACATCTCTAGATTCTTCTGTTTTTCAAAACTGGTATATGTCTCCTATACAAATTAATTCTGCAATTTATGTACTATAGTCCCCAAGAAATGAAGTGTGGCAATATTTCATTTTATAACTGTGTTATAATTGAATTTCTGTGAATGACATTTTCTATTTGTACTAATTTGATAAGTTTGTTACCCCTGCCTGGACAGACTATTCTGAATCTAAAATTCACATGCTTAATATTTATGGATTATTTGAACATTTCTTGATTGTTTCAGAGTTCAGAGCCCAGACCAATTTATTTCACTTATTTGCATAAACATCTGTGCTGGTAGTATTTGGAAATCAGTTTGCTGTCCATCAGGTAAAAATCATGGTTTAGATTCTTAACTATTTTAAATCTGAATGCCTAATTATCCTCTTTTAATTTGTCTATGAATTATAATTCTGTATTACTGCATCAGATCATTAGACTGCTATAGTTTTCTTCAATATACCACTTGCCATTTTTATAACATGTAAATTCATGTAAATATTATGCTCTGATTATCTCATGAGGTCACCAATGATGAAATCAGACTAATTGGACTTTCACTTAATTTTTTTTTATGAGGCAGGAAATCTTTACTTGTGATAGCCAAGAAGGTCTGTAAACTGAATGGCTTCTCTTTCATAGGAGAAAATGGAACCTATGTTGATGCCAAGTTCCGTAAATCTAAATTGTAGTCCATGAATACTGGACTTAAAAACATTCATCCTTCAGGAGAAAAAAAATATAATTCTATGTACTTAAATTCCTTCCATTCCTATTTATTAATAGTTGGTTAAAGGCTGAATTAAAGGACTATTTCAATTTATCTTAGTATTATCAAAATGTTACCACTTGTTATGTCTTTATTTTGGATTGACTGTGTTTTCCCCCCAAAAAACTCATATTTTCTATAAAAATTGCTTTCATGTTTCCTGTGTTATTTATTAATATATTGTTTTAATCATTTTTTGTTTTTAACATCTAATTCATTAAAAAAAGTAACAATATACCATCACACATCCACGTCTGTCTATTCCAGGTCCCTGGGAAGGACTTGATATGTGGACAAAAGTGCCAAATCCAGTCTGAACATCTAGATCAGTGGTTCTCAACCTTCCTAATGCCGCAACCCTTTAATACAGTTCCTCATGTTGTGGTGACCCCCAACCATAAAATTATTTTCGTTGCTACTTCATAACTGTAGTTTTCTACTACCGGTTCTATGGGCGTGGCTTATTTTGTGGGCATGGCTTGGAGGTCATGTGACTAGGTGGACATGGCTATGTGTATAGGAACTACTCAGAGGCCTGAAAAAAGTCATTTCTGACAGGTCCTCGCGCTTTTGATTGGTCTCACACTTATGACCATCCTCACATTTATGCCCGTGCAGCATTCTTAACAACCATGTCACTCATTTCACAACTGCTTCTCTTCCCCATGGTGATAAGATAGAGCAAAAACGTAAAATGTGAGGACAGTCATAAGTTTGAGGACTGGTCAAAAGTGCGAGGACCAGTCAAAAATAACTTTTTCAGCCCTCTGAGTAGTCCATGTGCATAAAAAGACTACCCACAGGGCTGAAAAAAGTGATTTCTGACAGGTCCTCGCACTTTTGACCAGTCTTCGCACCTATGACTGGTCATCATTTATGCCCATTGTAGCATTCTTAACATGTGACCAGGTGGGCATGGCTATGTGTAAAGAGACTACTCAGAGGGCTGAAAAAAGTTATTTCCGACAGGTCCTCGCACCTTTGACTGGTCCTCACACTTATGACCATCCTCACATTTATGCCGGTGCAGCATTCTTAACAACCATGTCACTCATTTCACAACTGCTTCTCAACTTGGGTGTCCTCCTGGATGCACGGCTGTCTTTAGACAATCCTATGACGGCCGTGGCCAGGGGAACTTTTTTTCAGGTTCGCCTGATCGCCCAGTTGCGTCCCTTTCTGGATCAGGATGCCCTACGCACAGTCACTCACGCCCTCGTCACTTCCCGTTTGGACTACTGTAATGCTCTCTACATGGGGCTCCCCTTGAGGAGCACCCGGAGACTTCAGCTGGTCCAGAATGCGGCCGCGCGAGTGGTTATGGGAACGACTCGTCACTTCCAGGTAACTCCCCTCTTGCGCGAGCTGCACTGGCTCCCGGTGGTCTTCTGGGTGCGTTTCAAGGTGCTAGTCACCATCTTCAAAGCGCTCCATGGCTTAGGACCAGGATATTTACAGGACTGTCTTTTGCCAATGAATATCTCCCACTGCCCGATACGCTCTCACAGAGAGGGCCTCCTCAGAGTGCCGTTGGCCAGACAATGCCGGCGGGCGGCCCCCAGGGGGAGAGCATTCTCTGTGGGAGCTCCAGCCTTATGGAATGAACTACCCCCGGATATAAGAAAGATTCCTGACCTCTGTGCCTTCCGACGAGCCCTGAAGACTCTACTGTTTCACCAAGCCGGTCTGACTTAAATTTGCGTTAAATTTTAATAGGGTTTTTAGTAGGGGTTTTAATTTTACGGCCAAATAGTTTAATTATTTTATTAGTTTTAATTTTTATACCTGATTGTTTTAACATGGCTGTAAACTGCCCTGAGCCCCATTCAGGAGAAGGGTGGTATATAAATGCAATAAAACTCAAACTCAAACTCTTCACCATGGTGACCAGGTAGGGCAAAAACATAAAATGTGAGGACAGTCATAAGTTTGAGGACTGATCAAAAGTGCGAGGACCAGTCAAAAATAACTTTTTCAGCCCTCTGAGTAGTCCATATGCATAAAAGGATAGAGCAATAGAGAGGGATGAAGAAAGGGAAGGGAAAAGGGGAGGAGTGAGGGTAAGAGAGGGAGGAAGAGAGGAGGAGAAGGAGAAAGGAAGAGGAAGTAGGGAGGAGAAGAAGGCGAGGAAGAGAATGTAAAAAGGAAAGAAAAGAGAGAGGTGGTAGGTTTGAGGAGAAAGATTGCTGTACAATAAAAGAGATGAAAGGGGAAAAAACCAACCCCAAACAAATACAAAGATATTAAGATGAAGAATGGATTATTAAACTTTAAAGAATAAAAGAGAACAAATATGAATAAATAGCAATAATTAGAAACACACATACAAACATGCAATGTCTTTTCTTTGAACAGAGTATTTGGGCGGTTCACAAATTTAAACAGTGTTTTAGTCATTTCAATTAAATTTACAATTTCTATATTTCCTTTTTGCCATATTTATTATTCATTTATTTTTTTAAAAAACCAATATTACCCTTCATCCTCATCTCTAATCTTAATCAAATTCAATTTTTCCCTTCTCTTATATATTATACCCCTTCCCATTGTCATCTATTTTAATATCCATCCTCACATTGGTTAATTATGTAATTATGTAATACAGTTGTTTAATACAAATTCAACATTTTAATATAAATCAATTAGTTATATAACTATCTTTTTGTATATTAATCAATATGAACATGAATATTCCAATTATTTCCATGCAATCCAATTTCTTACAAATCAATTAATTATATTTACCAATAATAATAAACCAAATAATTTCCCCCATATATTCCTCCAAACTACAATTTAACCATTTCTGCTTTCAACACAATATACAATTAATAGTATCTCAACTATTACAATTCCCTAGTTAAATACAGCTTTATTTCTTTTGTATTTTAAAATCTTGAACCTCCTCTTTTGCCCTAAATTTCCCATTGTTTGTACCTATCTTTTTTGGTGAAGAAAAAGAAAAAGAAATCTCTCTCCCTGCCTCATTTTGTCACGTTGCAGTAGAGCCTGCAAAGTGCAAGTTTACTTTCAGTTTCGTTTCAGCTAAGGAAAAAAAAACTTCTCCAGCACGCTTTGCAGCAAAGAGTTTGCAAAACAAGAGCTTGCAAAAGAGCCTGCATAAATAGCCTTGAGAGCAAGGAGGCTGATCAAATCAATTTATGGTAATTAACCTATGCTGAAGCTGAAAGAGGCTGGTTTTTTAATTTTTGCAGGCATGGTCTACTCATTTATTTTCTTTTAACACAGATCAGCTGTAGGGAGGCCCTTTGAAGCCCTGCGGCAAGAATTTAAACAGGTTTTTTCCCTCTAGCCATCAACTGGGACTCAGGAGGCAGCAATAGATTGGAAGTGGGTGGGGTAAGTGAACGGGACCGGTGATCTAACAGAGGGTGAGTGAAGGCGTGAGGGGGACACGAGAGAGGGCTTTGGCGACCTCTGTGAAATGGCCGTTTGACCCCCAAAGAGTTCGCGACCCCCAGGTTGAGAACCACTGATCTAGATGATTGTGCAATGAAATAAGAATTAATTTACGTATGCTTGCTAAATTTATGCTGAAATTGCTGACATACTTTTTTGGCTGTACCCTAGCTCCTGAAAAGCTGGGCTTTCATTTTTAATATTTAATATAACAAACCTGATAATTTAATAAACCAGCCAAAGTGTATGGGGGGGGGGGGAGCGAGCCTCTTTGTTCTATGGCTGCAACATTTCTAGAAATGTTCAAAATGTAGCAATATGTAGCAAAATGTAGAAATGTCATTTTTATAGTCTCCTGGAGATTTGTTCAGGAAACAGTAATTCTGATTCCTCCCATGTTGAACTTCAAAGCTTATTCTGAACACAACATGAACTTCCATAGACATCTCTTTCTCCTTTCTATTTATGATTGTAGCTGCTACTTTGTTAACTAATTTCCTTTGTGTTCTCAAAGCACTCAATAATTACTGGGAGTACAAAGTGATTAACACTTGGGCTTGCGGTGCCCTTTCCTGATCTCTTCAGATAGGCAGAATGAATTTATTGTCTTCATTCTCCATATTGACACACATGTATGACAGTGATTTGAGGAACTGGTGCTGATCTGATCTTATGGGTCATTTGACAATGAGCATATTGATCTTTGAATCCAATATTCCTTCACCATTCTTCCCTTATCAAGATATCTTACACAGAGACAGCATATTAATGTTTGAATTTTGCTTTCTGGGTGGCTGCAACTGTAGTACCTGAATCAAGAAGTCAGAATTAATGTTTTCCAGCAGTTTTTAAAATTTAGACAAGGCAAGTCCATCTTGATTGTCCTGATTTGTCCCTATTTTGGGCTCTGCCATGAAGAAAAGCTCAACACTAATTTTATTGATAGTGCCATAGGATTTTCTGTATTGATCCCTAGCTAACTTGATCAATTTTGAGAGCTAGGAATCTGAGTGAGTCTAACACTTAAGTTTATTGCTGAGATTTCCAGAAATAACTAGACTGGCATGTTTTGGAGAGGAAATGGTAGGTTTTGCATCATTTCTTTTTTACCTCAAGGAAGATCTTGAGATAAATTATCTGAGAAACTATTTATAGGAAAATCTTCTGTCACACTCCTGAACTAACTAAATTGGTGTGGTCCAAAGAAGAAATAGATTTTTTCTGAATTCTTCAGAACATTTATTCCCTGAACCGTACACTTGTACACTAGTACATTCCTAAATACTGGACATGTGTTGTGACCTAGGCTCACTTAGTCATTATAAGACACAATTAATCCCCAATAAACCTATTTTATTGTAACTGCTGAGAATTGCTTCATTCCCAGCATAGTCCAAATTAATTGCAAAACAAATCTTTCAGAATAAGTCCTTTGGATTTATCACAAACCTTTATCTTCTTTGGCACCCTGCCAAAGGCCTTTCTTGGCAAAGCCGCCAGAAGTTCAGAAACTTCCAGATGCTGACTGGAAACAGATTTAGCAACGTTGCTTTCCTACAAAGAGCCCAAGAGCCTTTACTGCTCTTTTAAGCCTTATGGAGGGGGCCAATCATCTCCTGCCTTAGCCCCAAGTCATCCCTTTTGCTTTAGCTGCTCTTGCTTTCTGGCAGCTGTGTGCATGCATGCACCAGGAACAGGCTCCTCCTATTTCTCTGCCTCTCTGTCCAGAATCTGCACATCACTCCCAGATGGCCCTGGCCCCATCTCTGCCTCTGATGCAGAGCCCTTGTCCGGGTCTTCCCCAGACTCCAGAACTGGCCCATTGTTCTCCCCAGACTCCTCACTGTCTGACTCCACTGCCAGGTCTGCAGGCTGCTGATGGACCACAACATCAGGTCAAATCATAATTCCAAATATCAGTAGGCCTTCCCTGGAAATAATAAACCTTTTGGATAGAATAAATTAATTCAATAGACTTGCACCATTATAGGTTTCCACTATCAAAACGAGATAGCTCATAGAACTCAGAGCAAAGAACAAAGCCACAATTATCAGAAGTTTAACGGCATTTTTAAACCTGTGGCATTTTTAATTCCACAAGTGTAAAATGGTTTTTTCCTATATTGTCTCCTAACATAAATATTATTAGCATTAACATTTATGGCTTCATTCTAATCATTCTCATTCTGACATATTCTTTTCTAGCCCACTAAAACAGGAAGCCAACTAGTTTTATTTTAAATTTCAAAGCAAAACAAATAAACAAAAGATTTTCATGGATGTTTGTTAGTATGTGTAATGGAGGTTAATGAATGATAATGTGAAAAAAATTTATATGAAGCAATATCATATATTACAATCATTATTTCAATGCTTTCATTCTATAAATCCAATGCAAGTTCTTTCCACAAGCTCTTAATTTTGGGGCTTGCTTCACACATTTGCTATTGTTTGTTATATTTTGTGTACATCAATTCATGAGTAATACTGCAAAAGTTAACATGTGGGGAAAACAGCAACAACAAGAACAACAAAACCAATTGAATCATATACCTCAGGGTTTGCAACTGGGTTGCAGAAATGTTCGGTGGGTAAATGCTGTACACACATGCACTCTCACTTAGGTGGACAATAGGCGAGCTTGTGTACAAATGCTCCATTAATATGAATGGCAGGCACATGTGCATGCCACTTGTGCAAATGGAGCTGCATGCACTTACCAGCCACTCATGCAGAACCATCCCCCTTTCCCCTCCGCCAGACCACGAAGCCAGAAACATTGGGGAACTCTAGTATACCTAATTCTCAAGTTTATATAAAACTCTAATCTGAAGAATTTGAACACTGTTTGTCAATATGTGGCAGTCTCTTTATTAGAGGCATTTGTAGATGATACCTAAATCACAATACATACATTGTAACATCATCATGAAAGTGCTGCCTTTATTTACTTGTCAGGGCATTTTAATGATGATGCCATCAATCACATTTTGTCATCTATACTGCTTGGTTTTAGCTCATGCTCAGCCATTCGTGACTTAATTGATATTTCAAATATATTTGGGGAGAAGTGGTTGACCTAAAAAGAAAAGCTAGATTTCAAGTAATTAATACTTTGTTCCCTTTTGTTACATTAAGAAATACAATTTGGCAGTGAATTGTCAAGAGATCCTGCGAGAATAAATGTGGCTCTGAATGAATGAAACCACCAAAACTGCGGTGCATTTAAGAATATATTAAATGCTTTCAACTCAATTGACTAAGAAAAGAGATAGTTATATATCTCTAATTTCCAACTAAAAGTTGTGGCCCAGAAATCCTACTGAATAGTATTTTTGAATTCTATTGATCTCTACAGAATGTAAGCCTATTTAGCTATCTGTTGATTTGCAGCCAACATCCTTAAAGCAAAGAGTGATTTACCCACTGCATGTTACTTAGCTTTTGAATTGTGTTTTCTTCTTTTCCAAAACCCTTGAGTAACACCTCTCTTCAAAAGAATTCAATGCAATTACTGTTCTCTTAAACTAAAGCAAATGCAAATACTTCTGCCAGGGGTTGAACATCTCACTGTAACTATCATCTCACAGAATGCTCCAACTTTAAAGAGCTTTAGATCTAATGATGTAATTGAAATGTAGACCAAACTTTGTGGATTCAGTAATTACCGAAAGATGATTTATTAATGTTACCAAAAGAAGAAGCATTACATTTATAATGTAGTATCTTAATCTCTTCTCAGTTGAAAAGATTATCATTTTAAGGGGATAGTTTTTCATTTATTTGATTGATCTAAGCCACATTCAACTCAAAACCATTCAAATGATCAGAAATTGCTGAAATTAGAACTCATTTAAATAGACTTGTTTATACAGAGTTGCAGTAAAATAGCCCACACGAGACTCACAATCAGACAATGTTTTCTAGGTAAGTGGATTTTTATAGGTTTAAATTAAAAGGAAGAAAATTTGGCCTGAACTTCTTCCCAAAGTTTAATAACTGCTGCATAAAATCCTTTCCTACTGAAACACTCTATGATTTTGTTATGTTATTTTGTTTAAATAACAGACTTACTATCGGTGCAATAATGAAATTGTGGAGAGAACTCTTCTGCTTACAAAGTTAAGGAGCTTTTGAGTTTACAAATAGTCCTTGACTTATGACCACAATCAGTTGCTAAGTAATATGGTCATTAAGCAAGTGACAATATCAGACCTGATTTTATGACCATTTTTGGTTGTTATAAAAACCACACCATAATGTGGTTGTTATGAAAACCACATAGTCTTTAAGTGAATCATATGGTCATAAAGCAAATCTGGCTTCCCCAACTGATTTTGCTTACTGGAAGTCAGTTGGGAAAGTCACAAATCACTTTGCTTGACTGTATATGCTGTAATCATCATAAATGTGAAAAAGCCAGAATTGCAATCAAGGTACATGGTAGTTGGGTGATGATTGTAACTTTGAGGACAGATTGTAATTTGCGTTTTCTGAAACCATCATAACTTTCAATCATTGTTAAAATGGTTGTAAATTGAGGACTGCCTCTAAGGGGATGAATATTTTTTCAGGCATTCCTGGAAGAAACACACAGGACAATACTATGTTTCAAGAACTGTGGTTACTGATATTATATCACAATATAATAGCAATTTCTAGCAGGATAAAAGAATAAAAATAAAGTATTCAAGATTAAAATAATATAATCATAATAATTGTTTTAATAGAATAGAATAGAATAGAATAGAATAGAGTAGAGTAGAGTAGAGTAGAGTAGAGTAGAGTAGAGTGGAGTGGAGTGGAGTGGAGTGGAGTGGAGTGGAATGGAATGGAATGGAATGGAATGGAATGGAATAGAATAGAATAGAATAGAATAGAATAGAATAGAATAGAATAGAATAGAATAGAATAGAATAGAATAGAATAGAATTTTTTATTGGCTAAGTGTGATTGGAAACCCAAGGAATTTGTCTTTGATGCACCAGCTCTCAGTGTACATAAAAGATATAAATGATAAATCATGATCATAGTCATCATAAATACATTCATCATGAATATATTTGAATGCATTCATACAACACTTAGTGATAGTCATAGGATACTAAGTAAGCAATCAACATAAATCATACTAGGAATCTAAAGAAACAATAGAAATCATAATGAGACAAGCAACAAAGTTATAGTCATAAGTAGAAAAGAAAATAGGTAATAGGAAGGATGAGAAGAATAATAGCAATACAGTCTTAGAAAATAGTTTGACAATGTTGTGGGAGTTAGTTGTTTAACAGAGTGATGGCATGGGAGAGAAAAACTGTCCTTGTGTCTGGTGTGCAATGCCCTGTAATGTCGTTTTGAGAGTAGAAGTTGAAACAATTTATGTCCAGGATATGAGGGATCTGTAGATATTTTCACAGCCCTCTTTTTGACTTGTGCCGCATACAGGTCCTCAATGGAAGGCAGGTTGGTAGCAATTGTTTTTTCTGCAGTTCTAATTATCCTCTGAAGTCTGTGTCTGTCTTTTTGGGTTGCAGAGCCAAACCAGAAAGTTATAGAGGTGCAGAAAACAGATTCAATAATTCCTCTGTGGAACTGTATCAGTAGCTCCTTGGCTTATTGTTATCAACAATAAGCATCATACACATTATTATTATCAACAATAAGCATCATACACAGAAGACTGAACTACTGAACTATATGTTGAGTGTGCACTGGAATAACTTTGTTTTGTTCTGGGTATAAAATATCAACATAGATGTGGCAATTTGTACTTCCATCTGTTTTCTCAGGAATTGATGTTAAGCTTACCCAACCTAAAGTTTATTGCCCTTCAATCATTTTTTAAAAATTGTGATATCTCAATTTTTTTCTGCAATATTTTTGTTAGCTAAAAGGTTAAAGCGGGCAGAGGGTATTCATGTCAGACTAACAAGGTATGGTTTTGATTCTGTTACCATATAATCACCTCGCCAACACTTATTTAAAGAATGATAGTTCTTTAAATAAGCATTATGACATAATTTGTTTAAATGGTTTAATGTTTTATTTGGTAAATTTTCGGTATTGATATTAGATTATTATAGAATGAAAAAAAAACCTCATTCTCCTCTTCCAAACTAGCATCCGAGGAGACATCCAGAGAAGGAACATCTGTGGAGACCATCACATAATCAGATATCTATGGCAACATGACTAAGAAACCTTGGGAGGATGGAAAGCATGTGACACTTGAACACTTTACAACATTCATTAGTTGACTTCTACCTGTGTCTACATGAAAATTTTTATTAAAATATGTATTTCTTTAAATTGTTGTTTTTAAAGCACTTCCTTAATATTTATGAACTGCAAATATTGTTGAATATTTGGAAAGCATGAAAACAGGTAAATAATTAAATTCCAGTCATGCATTCCTCTAGCAAGGTACTGATCAGTTTATATCATAATTCAGAACATGATTAGATAATTCTCTAATGACTTCTAGCTTCTTTGAACATTAATACGTGGCAAATTTTCTTGTTATTTCAAGGAGTCTTTCATTTGATAACTTGCACAAAACATAGCTATTAATATTGTCAACAGTGATTCTTTCCCTGCGTTTGTTTTCATAGATGCCAAACTTTTTTTCAGGCTTGCAAATTAAAATGAATAAACATTGAACCATTTCTTATTAATGCAAAAGAAGCTCAGATTTAACTCTGACATGAAAAGGAAGAGGGAAAGCTTTAAGCATACTCTCTCCTTTCCATTGGTTGTAGCAATATGATACTAGTTCCATACAAGGAACCATCTGCATGTACCATTAATGTGAACAGGAACAAAACATAAACAGGCAGCTGCTGTATGGCCAGAACATTCCAGCTGATTAAGTATGTTTGAGAGAAAACATATGGGGAAAGGTATTCTGCAGCCAACTTTAAAAAAGTGAATTTTTGGTAACCATTGTCATTAAAATAACAGTTTTCTAAACATTTGACCACAAAACAGACAATGCTTTACATTAATTATTTGGTATTGATTTTTAAAAATTCTATATGTGTTAAGGAACCATTGCTGTTTAATGTAATATCACAGCAGCAAGCATAGTACTTACATTTAATCAAACTCTAATCAGTTTTAATGAAAATGAACAACAAAAATAAAGAAAATCAAAATGTCAAGGCCCAGATTCACAGCTGGTATAAACATTGCGTCGGAGTTTATTGGACTGTTACTAGCTTTTATCCAAAATGTGTTTCGGGGTGGGCCAAATGATTCACTGATCATTTATACCATGGCCCTCCCATTGATTTCACTGACTTCAGGGCAGAAACCATGAAAATGTTTTAAGGGAGTCTCCTAAAAATAAGTTTTTCTAATATGTTTTACAGGTTTTCCATGGACTATGTTCTTAAAGACATGGAACACTAACTTGTTGGCTCTGATTCAACAGAAATATACTAATGTAAATACTTGGAGGATCAAATTCCAGTCAGACTTATAAAGGATCCCATCAATTTCAAATTCCAATCAAAAAGTGACAATCAAAATAATCCTCTAATATGAAGTTATTATGCCTCACTTGACATTAAATAAAATAGGTGCTAGAGGGACCAAGATAACATAAAAAATATTTTCCTAAATTACTGGGGACTGTTTTCTGAGATTATTGAGAACAATGTACCACATTGTTAGAAAAGATTTGCCTGCTAAATTTTACTGATGATGGACACAGATAGCTTTCAGTAGTAAAATTCCACAATAATGTAAAGTATAACATTATAAATTGTGAATTATAGCTATACTGGCTATGCTCAGATATTGACTTAAATCAAAAGCAAAGCTTCCAATGAGTTTACCATTTTACTTGAGTTTTGTTAGAGCGGCAATCAGCCCCGTTACCTTGTGTGGGGTAATTGCCCTCATTTTGAGTTGGATCGTGGCTTTTATCCTGTTGCATACTTTGATCAATAAGACCGAAGAAACATCTTCTAATTAAACTCATATTTATTGTAAGAAAATAACAACATCTCACTATCTAAAATAGATTACATGTTGGCAAAGAATCCCAAGCCTGACCTTAGCTGGCTGGAGAACAAAGGAAAGTTTCTAGAAGAAGTACAAAAGAATGCAATGACATGCATAGTAGGTGCTGTAGGTGCTGATAAGGAATATAATTACGGTAAGTCTGATAGTCCAGAAATATTAGCTCTGCTGGTAAATATAAAAACGCAGTGACAAGTTTAGTCTTGTGTCTTGGGAAAATTCACCCATTTTGTTTTGCAAATCATGGCTTACAATGTGATGTATCAAGCCAATTAACAAAACATAAATCAGTACAACCAATCATCATATTAGCTTTGCATAGAAATAAAAGTAACCTGCAATAAAAGTAACCTGGTTCTAAATGTTAATAAAACAAAGGAGATCATTGTAGATTTTCAATTGGCTTTCCAGTCCTTCTTTGATGCATTTTTTCACATTGGTTATCTAGTTTAAATGCCAAAGAAAAATCAATGATATATTTTTCAGACCTTTGGAGGATCACACTGTCAATTGTTCCCACTGCTCAAGCAAAATTAACAGGTGTGAATTAAGTTTTAGCTAAAAAATGGAGCTTTAATTCCAGAAGTCCATTCTTTAAACTTGGACTTCTGGAATTAAAAGGCTCTGGATTAAATCAGACAAAAGATGGAGAAGAGTATCTTGCTTTTAGACTTTCTAGCTGTCTAGAAAGATGAGTTATGAGTTTTCCTAGACAGGGATGCTCTCCGTACAGTCACCCATGCTCTCATCATCTCTCGTTTGGATTACTGCAATGCCCTCTACATGGGGCTGCACTTGTGGTGCACCTGGAGGCTCCAACTGGTCCAGAATGCGGCCGTGCAGGTTGTTATGGGGGCTTCCTGTTAATCCCATATTACACCTCTTCTGTGTGAGCTGCACTGGTTACCGGATCTGCTCCAAGGTGCTGGTACTTATCTATAAAGTCCTTCATGGCATGGGCCTGGAGTACTTGCAGGATCATGTTCTGCCTGCCTCCAACCAACCAGTGCACTCACATAGGATTGCCTTCCTCCGGGTCCCATCAGCCAGACAATGTCGACTGATGGTGCTCAGGATGAGAGTATTCTCTGTGGGCGCACCATCCTTCTGGAATGGTTTACCCACTGGGTTCCGGATGGTCCCTGACCTCCGCTCTTTCCGTGCTGACCTGAAGACATGGCTTTTCCAACAAATTTGCTGATCTGATGGGAGTTTTAACTAATCTTTTGGGGGTTTTAATTTGAGTATTTTAATCGTAATTTTACTGTTTTATTGTTTTATCTTTGTGAGCCTCCCCGAGTCCTTCAGGAGAAGGATGGCATTTAAGTATAAATAAACTAAACTAAACTAAACTATTTTGACATCATCAGAAATTTAATTTATTACCTGTTAAAAATGCAAAGACAAGGAGTACATGGAACAAATAAAAGACCTTCATGTTGGGATTGGTTCTGGACCAAATCTTACTTGTGGGACAGAAACCAGCTCTCAGCCCTTCTTGTGACTTCTTGAAAAGCATCCCCCCCCAGCTCCACCGCCTGAGCAGGCAGGGGAGGGCTGCAGATTGATCACAAGGGGGTCTGGGAATGGTTGTGAATTCATCCCACAGCCCTCTCCATCCCCTCCTCTGTGAAATTGCTTTCTCCCACTCGCTGATGGTCAGCAAATTCAAAAGGAACCCCTAGCTGAGAATCACTGCTCTAGATTGGTTGATTCAGGGTATTTCTTTAGTGTTAACTAATAGTGTTAGCTATTTTTGTTACAGGGATAGATTTATATTGGAGCAGCCTGAAGGCCTCACAAAGGCTCTGCGCACCCTGTTTTTGCGAAAAACGGGCTTGTTTTTCACAAAAACGGGACATGTGGGGCAAGGCTTCAGGAGGCCAAAAAATGGCTGATTTCTGTGTATTTTACTGTTACTATCTTCCTTAGTGGGTCGTGCAAACCGCTATTCCAAACAATGCTATTTATAGCGGGTGGGGGTGGGGGCAGTGGTGGGTTGGCCAGGTTCTCACCGCTTCTATAGAACCAGTAGTAAAACCAGCAGGAGGCCCCGCCCACCAACCCCGACATCACCAAAAGGCTTCTGCGCATGTGCAGAAGAGCACGTGCATGCATGAGCGAAGTGAGCACATGTGCGTGGCCCCGCTGCAAAGCGGTAGTAAAGGTAAGTAGAACCCACCCCTGGGTGGGGTGCACTGAGGATGAGTTTGTAGTACCAAGGGGGCGGTGGACTGAAAAAGTTTGGGAACCACTGCTCTATGCCCTCTATCTTGTAAAACTTCAAGATTCATTTTTTTTTTGCCATGTATATATCTGAACTAGACTGTTGTTTCTCTGTGTCATATAATATATGTGAGTATGTGGGTATATGCATAATATTGACTGATTGATTGATTTAATTATTGTCATGTTTATATAGTGTATATTTGAGGTGGTGACCTTTTGAGAGCTGTATGCAACAAAATTTCATTTTAATGTATGCCAATTAGTGTATATTTAAAGTGACAATAAAGTTATTTTAACTCTAAGTCTATCAATTAACATAGATAATAGTTATTAACAATTGCAGCAATATATAATGTTAAAGAAATACATTTTACTATCTATCTAGATAGGTAACACAGGGCCCTATAGCCCTTCAGATTTTGCTGAACTATACCAGTAACCCTAAACTGATTATGCTGCATGGAGTTCAGAAATACCTGAAGGGCCACTCATGATCTAAAATAAAATAATCTATCCTGACTATAAAGAATTCTTGATGATTCTCAGCAAAACTTTTTCAGACCATCTACTATTTAATCCATTTAACTTGAAATGGCAGAACTACATATAAAAGTCACCAGTAGAAAAGCTTATACTTTAACATCTTAGATCTGGGTTTCCTAGCCATTATCAAGTATGATAAAGGTAATTATATATTTGGTGAGGATGTCTACAGGGCTTGATAAAATGGAATAAGACATTAAGCTAGCCAATTTTCTTAAGTAGTTTTTTTTTTTTAATCTGCAGGAAGTCTTAGAGTTGAAATCCAGTGATTGCCAATCATAGTTTATCATTAGTAAGATCCTGCAAGATAACTGTAAGTGGATTTTAAATGATTGGTGAAGAGCATGATTATTTTTTCCTTCCTAAGTTCCTTCCAATTTATGAAGAGCAATAGCAATAGCTCTTCATAAAAGTGGAAGGAAGAAACAATAATAATGTAATGTAATGTAATGTAATGTAATGTAATGTAATGTAATGTAATGTAATGTAATATAATAATATAATATAATATAATATAATATAATATAATATAATATAATATAATAATATAATATAATATAATATAATATAATATAATATAATATAATATAATATAATATAATATAATATAATATAAATATATTCATTTCAGAGTAATCCCTGTATGAATTGCCCCTATAACTTTATAGAATAGGCAAGACAGCTAACCATCAGATTGCAAGAACATGACCAACCAGTTAGACAAAGAGACACAAACTCATTGGTAGTCTCACATTGCAATGAAAAATGATACACATTCAATTTCTCAGCGACTAAGATTGTTGGCTGAGCAGGGACAAAAGTAGCCAGGGAAATTATTGAAACTTGGGAAATGGGCGCATTGTCAGTAAACAACCAATGACTTAATAGCTGGCCATCACTCCAATTAACAACTAAAAGCCACACACAACCCGGAACAACATAAATACTATGCACAGAACAGCTGAGTGCACACCTAGAGAGAGATAGATATTCTCTGAAGATGGGCTCCAGCACAAATCTGAAAACCTGGAAGACTAAATCTCTGGTTCCAATGACAGATTCAGTTTGGATCCTGCAACATTTTCCTTGGACATGTATAGTTGCCTTCATTTGTGACTTCAAAACAACTTGATAGATCAATGGAGCATGACATGTTTCCACTAGATGGCAAAAGATAATGTCTTTCCTTTTTGAAAGTCATGCATAAGGAGAAATTCTGAAACAAAGCAGCTGGCAGAAAGTTCCCCACCCCCCAATTTGTGTGTAGTGCCTAATTCATATGGGAACATACTCACATATTCTAGTCAGAAAGAACGAGCTTCATTGCTTTGTATGTTATTAACATAATTTTTAGGTTTACTCTAAATAATCCAGAGAATTAAATGGAGCATTAGCGTTATATGCACTTGCCAGACATAGATTTAATGAAGAGTGAATACACCTTTATGAAAATCACTCCTGCTTCAGAATATTACTACCCAGGAGTGAGTTAGAAATGCTTTTTTTTGTGAAGTATTTTTGAGATAAAGGAACTTATTTCACTGTCTTTTGTATCGTTTTTCTTTTTCTTTTAAAATCTGCCAAAAATGCACCATCAGAAATTCAATTAATTGAAGCAAAATGAAAAAGGGTGAAAAAAATCCAATTAAAGGATTTCAATGTAAAAAGTGTTATAAACTACAAGTAACACACTACAAACTGAATAATATGCATGCAAATTCAATTAGGCCTATTCAGTTTCATAGATTCACTTGGCCTTAATTCTGTTGAAATGCTTGCCTGATATTGAAATGATCATATGATAGAAAATAATTGTGTGACAATCAAAATCAATCATGAAAAATAATTTTTAGGCTTTCAGTGATGTTGGCTAATATGAATACAGTTTGACAAATGTTCATAAATTAAATTGACAAAAAAGGGTGAAAATGATCGATGAAAGGTAAGAGGTGAAGAAATTCATCTCGACATGCATCTCTTCATGTCTACCTATATCTCATTTGTTATCTATCTCTTTATCCACCTTCCCTCCAGGACTCAAGGAAACCTACAGGCCATTCTCCACTTTAAATAACAAGCACAAGGTATGTTAAGATGAGAAGCTGGTTAGTCCAAAGTCAGCTTGTAGACGTCTATGGCTAACAAGAAATTTGAACCTGTGTAGTGAAAAAAATTGAATCTGCTCAGCACTAGCTGAGTAATATTTACTTTAAAATATATATGTACATGTACAAGTGAATGTATGTGCCAGAGTATGCATGGGCACCTATGCCCAAGCAGAAGTAAGAGATACAGGTTTATGTACTTGTCAAAAATACCTACAACACAAAGCCCGAATCATAAAGGGAAGGAAACCAGGGCCAGCTGTGTTCAACAGGAACCGACAGAATTAGCAGTTATTTCCTTTCATACTGAGACATCTATTAACTAGCCTCTGGCATTTTTCCCCGTTGGGATGCAATGTTTGTAATTAATTAAGTTAATTTGTTCACAGCAAGTTGCCAGAACTGCACAAGAGAAAAGTACAAAGTGAAAAAGTACCCAGTGGGTAGCCTTCTGGTTTTACACTTTGAATGCCACAGGTGAGAAATTCCCTTTTAATGATTGCAATTTATTTTATGAATCCATTCTTTCTTCCATTGCCTTTCATTTCTAGAACTACTTGCTGGGCTTTGCAATGTAAAGTAGACAATAACGACAGCCCTGCCCTCTTTACAAGAAACATGAGCCACAAAGGAGTAATTATTAAATGTATAGGGATAATGATTATAATCTAATATATATGGTTATCCAGAATCCCTTGTTTGAGTAGGGTAGCATTGTAAATCCATGAAATAAGTAAATCAGTGTATCTTATTTTATCCTTCCTTCCTTCCTTCCCCATTAAAAAGTCAGGTAAGTTTCCACAGTCTACTTGGAAGCTCTACCAGATATCTTAAAGATATAATGTAAGATCTCTGTTCTTTTAGAAACATGTCAAAGAATAGTTTACCATTAGGTTAGAAAGACTAGCTGTCAAATTAGCAAGTTGGACTGCTTCTCTCTAAACATCACAAATAATATTACTTCTACTATTTGTAATCAGATAACAATCTACACATGGTCTATTACAATATGCCATGTTCTTTTCAGGTTCTGTAGAAAAAAATTAAGCTGTTCATTTTGTGAGAATATTTAAATATCAAGCTTGAGGGGAAACTGCTTAGAAATTATAAGAAAATCTAGATAAATTGTCAACATAGACTACAGTAAACAACTTCTTTATAATATTCCACTATGGATTAAAATTATGTTTGGATTCATGTCACTTTAGCACATAGGAGCATCCATGGTGGAAGCTTAAATAAATCTGACTGATTTAAGGTTAGCATTACAGAACTATAAGTAAAGATTCCCCTTGCACATATGTGCTAGTCGTTGCTGACTCTAGGGGGCAGTGCTCATCTCTGTTTCAAAGCTAAAGAGCCAGTGCTGTCTGAAGATGTCTCCATGGCCATGACCACGGCGCACGGAACACTGTGCCAAAGGTGCACGGAACGCTGTTATCTTCCCACCAAAGGTGGTCCCTATTTTTTCTACTTGCATTTTTTACATGCTTTTGAATTACTAGGTTGGCAGAAGCTGGGACAAGTAATGGGAGCTCACCCCATTACGCACTAGGGATTTGAACCGCTGAACTGCCAATTTTCAATTGACAAGCTCAGTGTCTTAGCCACTGCATCACCACATCCCACAGCACTATAGTTGTGGAGATAAAATGACCCTTTATTTTTTTTATTTTTATTTTTTTAATTTGATTTATATGCCGCCCTTCTCCGGAGACTCAGGGCAGCTTACAATGCATTAAGCAATAGCCTTCATACTTTTGTATATTTATACAAAGTCAGCTTATTGCCCCCACAGACTGGGTCCTCAATTTACCCACTTTAGAAAGGATGGAAGGCTGAGTCGACCTTGAGCCTGGCTAGGATTGAACTCAGAGAAATTACAGGCAGCTGGTGTTAATTGCTGCCTTTAGTAGGAGGCATTAGCCCTCTACGCTACACAGGCAATTCAGCAATTGTTGGACGTTATGATGGCGCTGAATGAATGGTGGTTATGAGCACTTACAGTACAACTGATTGAGCACTTGTGATGATGTGCTTATCATGTGCTTATCATCTTCCCTCTCCACTTGCTCAGAATGTTAGTGGAGAAGCCAGCAAGTAACATTGCATGTTACTGGGATAAGCCATCTCAGCCTGCACATTCTTTCCCAGTTCCATGTGCTTGTGCTGTACCAATCACCTATACACATACTCCAAACCATGCCATGCCTCTATCATAACGTTGTGGAAAGCAAGCAGAAATTGCCTCACTTAGTGACCATGGGATTAATTAATTAGCAAAGGAAATTCCACTCCCAATTACTGTTGTAAATTGAAGACTTCCTGTATAAAGAAACCTTGATTTTATTATTTAATGAAGGAGGGAATCAAAGTTTATGTGCAATTTTTTCTTTTGTCTTTTTTCTTAATGCCACATATGTTTAAGATATTAAAGCAAAACAAAACAAAATTTGTGTTTTCATGCTAACTGCTATTGCAGAAGTTTCTCCAGCAAACTATCTAATACCTTTCTATCATTATATTCCATTTATCGTAACATGCACTGACATACATGAGTCAATAACAAAAGTCTTTGATAAAGTTTGATAAGTTGATAAAACTCTTCTTGCATAATATCACTCACCATTAGGGTTGTTATTTTAAACTTGTGAATGGCTCAGAGTTGTTGGGAGTTGGGCAGTAAATAAATTAAATAAATAAAATGCTTTGGACTTCATATGAACATGGTACATCTAAGAGTTTATTAAAATAGACCATCTTTTTTCCTGTATGACCTAGGAAAATAATATTAATGTATTAAGGAATCCTTGATTTTAAGAATATTTTCAGGACAATAGCATCTTTTATTTAGCATCATGGACTTGGTTCTGCTTAAACAAATGTGCTGTTTCAACACAGAAATGTTGTACTTTTACTTCCAGAAAGTCAAAACATTTTCAAAGCACGGCTAGCTTTATTAATTCCATGTCTTCAAGTTACTCCAGGGGCCACTTAGCTGCTGTGCTTATAATTGGGGTTTCCTCCTCCTTGTACAATGAAATGAAGAAATAATTGATAGTGAAACCTTTGACTCCACACTGTCTGTGACACATTTTTAACAAATGCTTGTATACTGTATATTTATGAGAATTGACTTCACAAGATCAGAAAGGTTCTCATATAAGTTCTTGATAATAGATTCCTGGTATTATATTTACTGTTGTGTGGCTGTCAATCCATGAAGCAGGTGTGTATTTTGACACAGACTCAGTTCAGAATTTGTTCCTTCTGGTGCAATTAAATATACACCCATTCGGTTTAAATTAACAAAGATTTTTCAGAGCATGTGGGAGTAATCACATAACACCTATTGGCAACTGTTTAAAGAAGTTTTAACTTTTCTCAGGATAGTGCAGCTACATTCAATAGCTAATTGTTTATCCTAGAAAGTGATGCGTTTGATTTAAGAAGTTGCTGGCAGGTACTGTGTGCTCACCCATGTGCACTGAAGCACCTTTTTCCTTTCGAATCCAAAAGCACTACACAGTCTTTAGGTAGACATTCATAAGATAAAGGTTCCCCTTCATAAAGATATGCCTGACTTCACTGTGTCTAATGTGTCTGTGCCAAACAGAATGTTTCCCTAAAGATCGGCTTTCTTACAATACTTAATGTTCATCCAGAAATTTAACAGAAATTCCAGACATTCACCCAGAATTTCAACAGAACTGTTTGTTGAAATATTCTCTGAATTTATGGAAATATTTTCTGAGTTTGTGGAAATTCAGTTCTCTGAATTTGGTTTCTAACAAAACAAGCAAACATATAACAAGAAGAGCTCCTGAAAATCAATGCAAAGTGAAAAATTGCCTTTCTAAGTTAAACTTTCATTTATTTCTGTAAAACAGGGATAACATGAATTGATAGAGATTAATATTCCATATAACTGTAATTGTGCTTACATGTTATATTTTCCCTAAAGAAGAAGTGCTTGGGCCAAACATTAGTGAAGTGTTTCTTTGTTATTCATTAAAGTATCCTGAGCCGTGGTGGCATAGTGGTTAGAGTGCAGTACTGCAGGCTAATTCTGCTGACTGCCGGCTGCCAGCAATTTGGCAGTTAAAATCTCACCAGGCTCAATGTTGACTCAGCTTTCCATTCTTTCGAGGTGGGTAAAATGAGAAGCATATTGTTGGGTGCAATATGCTTACTCTGTAAACCTCTTAGAGAAGGCTGTAAAGCAGTATATAAGTCTAAGTGCTACTGCTATTGCTATCCTAACTTTACCTCATATTTTTATGGGAGACTATAAAAAAGTGTGGATACGTTGATCAATGGCATTCTTCAAAGTTCTTACAGAATTCTAGAGATATGACTAAAGAAAGAGCCTGTTCTCCTGCAAGGCCTAAGACATTTCTTCTAAATCATATTTGTAGCATGCCCAATAAGTAGGTAGGTAGGTAGGTAGGTAGGTAGATAGATGATAGATCTTTGAGTGGAACCCTACAAGGAAATGCATTGTTGTAGATATTTTGAAGGCCTATGCTAAATCAGTCTTCAGATAAGTACTGAATGGATGGAAGAAAGAAAGAAAGAAAGAAGAAAAATTACAACAACCCCCACCCCTCTGATCTTATAAATTGAATGTATATATAACATGTCTACAGGATGTACTGTATATATTATTAGTTTAATATCATGGAGATTGATAAATTGTAAGCTAAGAGCCAGTATGAATTAATGATTAAGATCCAAGTCTAAAGCAGGACAATACAGGGTGGGCGCAGTCCGGACTTCAGGGGGTAATTGGTTCCAGAGAGCTGGGGCAGCTACCGAGAAGGCCCTCCTGAAGTTTGAAGTACTAACGTACAAACATACAAAAGTACAAACATCAGGAATAACAATAATTGCATATGTAATATAAGATTTTTTTTTTAAAAAAACCCTTTCTTTTATGTATATTTCGTATCTCTCTTTAAAATGGAAAGCTGAGATGTCATTATCTTTCTCTTTGAACTTCTCACTTATTTTCAACAGTGCACAAATATCATTGAGGAAAAATATATACTTCTAGTAATATTGGAACAGTGCACTATATTATTTCATATGATGTGAAGAGAAGATTTGAGAGAAAACTGATGACAATAAATCAATATTTTCTATCTTATAGTGTTTTCATTATAAACTCTTCTCTATCTTGACAGAAATGATGCAAACCTGCCCCCAAGAGTATAATATCAAGCAACAGATTTTATTTCAAGCCAATTGTCACAAATGGTTGGCCTTTCACTTTCAAATCATGAGAAGGGAGCAGGAATTAAAGTGATGAATTTGATTAAAAAGAGAAAGTTAAATGGGTTTTGGAAGATTTAGGTCCAAACAAGAGTTACATCAGGCTATTGGATTGACATGCAAGTTTATTGTTTGAAAATTAATATCATTAATAAAGTGCTTGTCAATCATTCAATTTCATAACAGTGGCATTTTTTTCTTTTTCTTTCTTTTTTTTAAAATCTGGACCTATAAATGATCAACTTAGAAACCTTTTACTTCCTATCTCTTCTTTATAGGTGGCAAGGCACCTAAGTATTGGTCAGCTCTCAGGCTGGTGAAACATTTAGAATGGAAAAATGAGAAAAGATATTATGTAACCAAAGCAGGAAGGAGGAAAAAAAAGTGAGTTGGGAAACAGCAGTAACCCAGAATAGGAGGTGGCAAAACCTGGCAAAGTACAAAGAAAAACTTCAGCATCTGATTTTAAGGGCATTATTATTATTATTATTATTATTATTATTATTATTATTATTATTATTATTATTATTATTATTATTATTATTATTAGTATTAGGTTGGGTATCCAAACATCTAGTTAGATGTAAATACATTAAATAATCTGATAAATTGGAGCATGAGTAGGTAGTGATAAAAGATGCATGTTTGTTATGTTTTCACTCAGTTTTGAAGTGTAGGAATGCTGTACTTTAAAGAATAAACTATCATTGCATAGAAACTTTGTCAAATAATTAAGGACTGCAAAAAAGATTGCTTAAAGGACAATTTGTTCAGGCCCATGTGGGAGAAGATTGTCCTAATATAATTTGGGCACAGTATAATATCCAAGGATGCTCCAAGTCAATAATGGAGCATACAAATGCAATAACGTAATTATTGTTATATCAGAAATGTAATTTGTTTTCTGGATTTATATCATTCAGAAGCTAAAGGCAAACATAGCTTCTGCTCTCTCCTTGCATTTTTCCCCAATCCCTTGAAGACAGTGTCTGTCCCATAATTTCCAGACAACTGCAGTGGTTGAAGACAATTGAATTTAGATTTCTTTGGTTTCAGGCTAACCTATTAACGACCATAGCTCTGTTGCTTGTTTTAACGAATAGCTGGTACATGTATGATGGGATTTATAAATCTGAACTAAGACATGGCACAGAATATGTGGGATTTAAAACTTTTTGCAGTATACAAATTACTTTGCTATTGATTTCCATGTAGATTAACAATATTTGTTGATAGCTTTATACATATTTTTAATCAACCGTTTCATAATCTGAAGACTGAAATGAGAGTGCCGGAGAAAGGGAGTGATGAAATTAAAGTATTCTAAAACAACAATGTTTGCTGGCAGAGGCACTGTGGCCAGTCCGCTGTTTCCAGGGTGGCCCCGTGGGCCAGATCTAAGCACCCCATGGGCCCGGGCCTTGAGTTTGACACCCCTGCTCTATACTTACTGAATCATGGTCAGTTATCAAAGAATTAGTATAAGTTTATGTCTGGTATTTCTTTCTAAAGATAACTTTAGTTAATTTAGTTCAAATATTTCATTTGAAAACTCAAGTATTAATCTTTATTAGCTTTTTGTAGAAGTATCCTATAGAGAACTGAGGATACATGTATTTCAGCATATCAAAATACAAAATGCTTAAACAACATTTCCCCATGAATACATAGGACAGAACTTTCAAACATGTCTGAATATGACAATGTAATTCTTGATAGTTTAACTAAAAACTAAATGTTCAAAAGTGAAAATATAGAGAGATATGACTGCTTGGATCTCTTAAATAGTTTTTGGACTGACTTTTTTGACACATGAAAAATATGTGAATTAAATAAAAAAAAGTAATTTCTTTTTCTGTTGTGTGAATCATTCCAAAGAAGTGGAATTTTTTTTTTGCTTGCCAAGTATATGGTCAATTTAATTTTGGTACAGGATAGGATTGAACTTTACTTTTGTTTCAGGACATGTAAAGAATCGGGTTATTTTAATTTATTTATAATTTAAACGTAGCCACATCATAAGCATCAAGACTTTTCCTTTGCTCTTATCCAGTAGCATATCGGATACTTTCCAAGCTGAAAATCTAATTGGCCAATACATATTTATGTTCATTTTGGTTGTGAATTTGATATTGTTTTTTTAAAAATACAATAGTAGATTACCATTTTCCCAAAGTGCAAAGAAGTTACAGTCCTAATATTTGAGAATGTATTGTATGAAATATTATTTTTAATTATGTGTAACTGAACCCAACATAAAGATGACTGACTTCAGTTCTGAATCGTATTTTAACTACAAAATGGAAGAAAATCTATGGTTATAATTCAGGCTTGAAAAATAGAAATTTAATCTACAAGTTGAACTCAGGCTTTTATATATGGCACTGTGTCCATTTCTCAATCCATTACAAATGGAGTGTCTTCACTATTGATCAAACATAGAAAGAAAAAATAGAAAACTCCACAAGTCAGTAGAAAACCTATAGTTGACTAATAATAGGTTGGTAAAGAGAATTTGTCCTTTTTTCAGTGCCTCCCTAAAGCCTGGTCAGCTTTGTTTTTTCATAATCAAGAAACAGATCTTGTCAATCTTGCATTCCATGAAAAAAATAGGGAAAAGATAAATGGCTAAAATTCCTCTCCAAATCCATCTTTCTTCTACATTGTACAGTTGTGTTTTGCTATTTAAAAAAAAAAATCTGAAAATCATCCTGCTATAAGGCACCATTCCTTCTGTTTTTATTTAAAAGCCCCGATGAGCTGCAGGATAGCTTCCAGCAGCAACCAAGAGCATTTCTTAATAGCTGTAACCATGGTTGTAATGCGTTACAAAGGCTGGAGTGGAGAAAAAGGAGACACTTATTCTAAATATGCCTATGTATACACACCAAGAACACAGTCCCGAAGCTGGTTTGCATATATGTGTGACTGTAGAGGAAATAGTCATTGAGATACAAACGTGTTCTTTCATGCTGATTAACCACAAGGCAGTTGGATGTATATGTATTTTTAAAAAGATAGTCCTTTACTATCTAGAGAACTCTAAAGTGACCTGTGTACAGAAAGTATCATGAGCTGAAACATAAGAGCTAGAAAATGAGCTAACTAAAAGGTCCCAGCCATTAGGAAAATAGACCATATAGAATCTCTGTTTTGCAAAGAAAATAGTTTTTGTTTAGGGATATCCCATAGGTTAACTATAGTAAATCAGTTGGTAGTGATTGGAATGGTTTATACGTTCTGCCAATGAATAATGAAAGAAGAAATAAATGGTGGAATTACATTTCACTGACATCTTCTTAAAGCCTATGCTTATTTGTTCTCCTTGGTATATTTTATTTAATCAGCTGAGGCTCCAGATTGAGAAAAAATATTTTGTACCAATACTTTTTTTTAATGACAGTGTAAATTCATCTTATAGTTTTAAAACAAGATAAAATTCAGTAGAAATCTTTTGTTTGGGTTCACACATTAATATGTATTAGAAACTGCCTGCTTGGAAGCAAGGAAATAGAAGTGAAACATTAAATTGGATTGGAAATAATCTGTAGAACATTGGGCTTGAATGTCAGACTAGACTACACAATTTTGTGCAGGAGGTTAACTCTAAAAAAGAAATAAAGCATCATATTCTAAAATAACTTTCTTATTCCAATTGTAACTGGAATATCATGCAATATCAGGCAATATCATGCATAGTAACATATGCACCTGAGATTTCCCTTAATCATTAAATGGCAGACTTTTCTCCCAACTATGCACTCTTTGTTCTTCTAAAAGGTAACTTTTCATTTGCATAGCAAAAGGTTCAGGATATACCCTGGCATTATGGTGGAATAAATTTAATTAAACAGAAGAATAAAAGGAAACAGTCCTCATTTCTCTGTGCTTGATTAGGAGCTCTTTAGTTGTGAATAAGTGAATACTGCTAAGATGGTAGTTGAATACTCTGGGTAAGTATTTTAGAATGATTATGGCTCTTGAGCAAAGACAGCTGGATACCCAGATCTACCATCTGGATTGAAATTGATAAATTCATAAAGAGTCCAGAAGTAGATACGTGAAACAGGTCTTAAAGAATAAAACTGCATTTGCCAAGACCTGTTCTTAGGAAACATTTCTCATAATTACTGGGTTTCATTTGTTAATAATATACAGCAAATGAAATATTTTAGGCCTTCCACCTGAACAAAACATACTTTAGTGGACCCCATTTCTACTGTGGTTCTAGGCCATTGTTAATAAGTTGTTGGAAATTGACTAAACATGATTTGAAATGTAATGCAGGTAGGGAATTAGTCCATCAGCAAGTTAGATGAATTTCTCAGCAGGTGGCAGCATGTAGCTGACCTTGTTATGGCTTGAAAGCTAAGCAGTAACAGGCTTAGTTAGTACTCAAATGGGATTCCACCAGGAAATTGCAGGGTTGTAGACTATACTAGGAAATTAGAAGAGAAAAAAAATAATCCCATAAGTAAGCAATAACAAACTAGTTCTGTATTATTTCCTAGAAACTTTAGGGCTGGGATCATAAGTTTCAAAAGAGACTTGAAGGAGATTTAATTTCCTTTTCAGTGAATGTTAGAGATTCTGAGTTCATATTTTCACAAGTTCATGATTAGGAAAAAAAAAAAAGAAATCTGAAGGAGAAAATATGCACAAAATTGTTCATTTAAAGGAGGGCTCACAAACATGCATTTTCTGGATAATTTCAAACCTAAAGCTAATCTGTTTGTGCTTGAGCCCTATAGACAACTAGCTAAGTCAGCAGTGCAAGAGAATCAGGTGGAGAGATAGGTCAGATATGCCACAGCACACATAAAAAGGTCAGAACTTCCCTCTAGGCTGAAATAATTTGTTAGCATTTGTTAATTAGAAAATATTTCTTTCATTCTTAGAATAAAAGTCAGTCAGTTCTGCCTCCATTCAAAACCCAAGGAAGAAAACCCCTGACTCCATTGAGGTAGAGAAGAGGGACTTTTATTGAGTTTGAAATGATAGTGGCGAAAGCAAATTCAAAAGGCCCAAATGTTATATACGGAAAGTTTTCCCAAATCTCTTCCCCACAGGGATCCAGGCTGAATGTCCAATCCACATCCTGCATAGGCTCATGTGGAGCACATCTTCAGATACTTTCGTCCATCTGGAGTTCTAGGATGGTTGGCCTTGACTGGGTGTAAACAATTCCACTCAGCAGCACAGTAATTCTTTACAGCAAATCTCTCTTTTTGTTCACATGGGCCTTCATCACACCAGCTCACTTCCCAAACCCCAATGACATACAGCCCCTCCCATTACTATGGCAGCCTATAGCAAGCATGCATCAAAGGCAAATCCCATGCTGGAGATCCAGCTGAAAATCACCATAAATTAACTTTTCCACAATGTCAAATGTTAACATAATTTCCTTTGGATGTCTCTAGAAAAGTGAATTTCCATTCGATCTTTATAAATCCTTTTATATTCTGGATTTTTTTTTAAAAAAAGAAGACACTTTCCTATTTTGTAAAATGATTTAACTTTTTTGCAGTCATTACTGGTTTCAAGAATTAGCCCAGACTTTTAGCAAATACACATTGGGAATCTGGGATTTGTTGCAGGTTCGCTTAGATTAATCTTTACTTGATCTGTTTAACAATGGTTTTAATCTAACAGAAATGCAGGATTAAAGATAGAACAAGGTTGTTAAGTAAATCTGTTCATTTTCAATAGTAGTAGATCTGATCAACTGCTATTGTCATAGTTCGAGGTATGCTTCCTTTTTTTTTTTTTTTTTGCTGTTGTGATAATTGTGATAGAAAGATACCATATTATTTCCTTCTATTTTTAAAAAATGAATGAATGATAAAATAATTTTGATTTAAAACCATATATAGTTGGAAGCCTGATAGTTCATATAGTTTGGCAATACCTCTTACTTCTTTTCAAGTTTGCCCAGCAGACTTCAAGGTCAAGAAGTCAGCATGAGATATTGAACAGAATATAGAGGAACAGAAAGAAACAAAGAGTTAAGTAGGTCCCAGATCAAGAAGGCATTTACGATTTAAATGTTAAGACCAATATATTGAATTAGGCTCAAGAACATTTTGTTTACTATGCATTGGACATGGGATTTCCCTTGAAAATTATTTGGAACTTTACATATGCAGTTGAACCAAGAAGCAAAACCAGCAGTCACATTTTCCCATTCAAATTAATCAGAGATTAGACTTCTTTCAATTTTGTGTGTTTCATTTAAAAGTATTTTCTTTAGTAACATGAAAACCTACTTCATGTACTACCATTATACCATATTCACTAGAAAATATTCCTCTATCATTAGGACATTTAGTTTTTTAATGGATATTTTATTGTAAGGCACCCAGAGTTACCCAGAGATAAGATGAACAGCCAATAAACAAACAAACAATATTTATTTATTTTGCATCTGTCATTTGCCATTGTGAATAATGTTATGTGCATGTATATAAGCATAAGCACCTAGATAAACTTCTTAGTAATTTTGAACAAATTTGCTAATGATTGGGTAGAACAACAATAGCTCATAAAATAACTGAGAGGTAGGAAAAAGGTTTGGTAGCTAATTTATGAGAGTCCCAGATTTCTTAAAATTGCCTAGCATTTTTGACTTGGTCTAGGACAGTTACAGTTTCTCAGGTGAAATTAGAGTTATGTCTGTTCTGTTAATTAGCTATCAATAGATATATAGGCATAACAACATTTAAATATTATGAAAAAGAGACAATCAACAAACTCAAGAGGGAACAAAAAAGCCAAAACACCTCCCCACCAGCAATCAGTACCCATATGATCATAGATTAATTCCAAGGTTAACACCAGACCAAAAATCAAGAAATAAACCATTTTCTAATCAAGGAACTGCCAAACAAGCTAACATTCAAAGAACCTTCAAGATGAAAAGAATATCCAAGAAACTTCTTGGACGAGAAGTGAAATGTTTTCAAGGAAAAAAACCCAAGAAAGTCCAGTTGCCTTTGGAAAACACTTTGGGGACAGTCTTAGAAACTATGGGACTTTAACATTGAGATGGACAGAGCTGAATTTTCTGAACTTCTGACAGCTGATTGATACACCAGCCTTCCACATAAGAACTTAGCATGTATCTGCTGAAATATAGAGATTGAGTCTGTTTCTTGCATCCTTTTACAACATTCACTGAATGCACATTGGCAATCAGAAATAATACATCCATTCTTTATCTAATAAGCTCCACTGATTTTTTAAAATTTTGCTAAATTTCAACAGAGACAAATATAAAGACAAAATGAAAATTAAAGAAAGAAAACATCAGGAAAATAAGGTAAAATTAGCATTACAGAAAAAGAATACAATTAGAAAAAGAATAACTTCTGACTTTCTTTGGTGCAAACATAAAATACATTAACCTCTTATTCTAAGATTAACAATAATAGATAGTATTCCTATAATCATAGTTCTAATCATCAATCCCAAATTTAAACTTTCATTTCTTTCAGTTTCAAACTAAAAAAAAAAGTAATTTCCAAGTAGAACCAAAACCAGACAATTCTTGTTTAATCATCCAGATGTTTCAGTTTTTATTTATAGCCTGTGTGATGTTATCTCCCTCCTTCCCTCCCTCTCTCTCTCTCTTTTCTCTCTCTCTCTTCCCCCTTCCTTCTCCCTGTCTCCCTCTCCCTGTCTCAAACATTTTTTAAAATTTCTGTGACTTGGTCTCGGTCTTCTAAAGAAATAAATAACGTGAGAGCAGAGTTCTTCAATTATTAAAAAAAGGCAAAAAGAAGGTAAAAAAAGCAATCGACAAAGCTAGTCAGTGATAGCCAAAATAATCCTGATATGCTCCAGTGCTCTATGGAAACAAATTCCAAAATGATTAGGAATCTTGTAGTCAAAGTAACACAGGAGAGCTGAAAATTACTGTAACATTCATCCTAGTAATACATAAATACTTCTTTTTCAATTTTCATTTTATTTTGCTCATATAAAAGGACATGTACTATTCTCAGGAGAAATATAAGAGCAAAAAGTAATAATTTTAGTTGACATAAGTGCAGACCCATGATTCAATAACATTATTGAAGTAATGTGAACTGTTCAACATAAGGAATGCAAAAGATTTATTTTTACACCTTGGACAAGATGTTAGATTTCAATGTACTACTGTACAATTTTTTTCCCAAGGAAATAATACCATCTACTTAAGTGCTTATATTTAGTTTAGGTTATGTTAGATAAGATGGCAACAATTTGCAAGTCCTAAAGCAGATCTAATGTCTAGTTGACCAAGCAGAAAATCCTCAAAATGAAGTTAGGATGATAGAAGTATAAATGCAACTGTTACCAGATAATAGTAACAGTAAGGATAATATTAATCCTTTGAATTAACACAAATTTTCCTAGCATCATGACTGATTCTGTGGAATATTTCATAATGCATTGAATTTTTAACTGTGGGATAAAAAGTGAGATACAGCTATCATCTCCTTACACAATATAACTGTAGTAGAAAATGTTGTTTCATTGAAATAAGATGGTGTATATGACATGCTAAGATTTCCAGGTCCTCCCCCCCCCCCTGCAGAAGCTAATAGTTTGTTTCTGAATGAGCAACCTCATATGTTATTTGCCTATTAAATATTCCATAATATACATGTTTCAAATACATAACTTGGTTCATTCAAGTATAAAAAAAAATTGGTGATATTGTGAATACAAATGCCAGAAAAGTTACTGGAATTCATAAAAGTAGTCATGAACAGACATGTATCAATTGTTTCTTGTAAAAAAATGACTGAGGTGACAGAAGGAGGATTGAGTCAACATGTGTTAAATATCTTTTAAAAGATGCCAAAGCTGCCTTTAAATTTTTAAAGCTTTAATATTTTGATTTGCTTCTTATATTTTTTATAATATAAATAGATTAACTTTCAGAGAGATCATAATTAGTAATATTAAAAATAAATATGTGATAAGTAAACAGTTCCATTCCATTTGCTAAGTAATGCATAAGAATGTATGGTCCTAACTGCACAAGAAGAAAATAATGACCAGCTATGTAGGAAGAAGATCCAACCCTGTTCATTAGCTCTAAAAGCTGGTACATAATCACTTTCTAGCTAAGAAAATTCTGCTGTAAGGATTTCCAATGGTAATCTATAATGGAAGCATCTACTGTCTCTGTCTCCTTTTCACTGACCTACAGATACATTTCGTCAAGTTCAGACAATCAAAGGAAAATAAAACCTGCAGTGAAGCAGAAGACTTATAAATTAGTTATGTCTACTTGGTTATTCTACTAAAATGGGATTGGGGAAGAGCACTCCTTGTGAAGTGGGGTCGTGGGGTGCAGATGGGCTTGCTGATCATGTACCTGGCTCCCTGCTGCGTGGCAGCAGCCCTGCCTGAGTTGCTTGACGTAATAGCTGGGGTGGCGGTTGGTACCCCCAGACTTATGATTATGGGGGATTTAAACCTGCCGTCCATCGGCGAAACATCAGAGGCGGCTCAGGAGTTCATGGCTTCCATGACGGCCATGGACCTGACCCAGTTAGTTCATGGCCCCACCCACATGGGGGGGACACACGCTAGACTTGGTTTTTACCTCTGGTCAGTGGCTGAATGATCTTGATTTAGGGGAACTAGTCATCAATTCCTTGTCATGGACAGATCATTCGCTCCTTCGTCTAGACTTCCATACCGCTTCCCTTCGTTGCAGGGAGACGGAACCAACTAGGTGGTTCCATCCCAGGCACCTGATGGACCCAGACAGGTTCCTGATGGAGCTTGGGCCTTTCCAAGAGACTCTGGCTCATGGCTTGACTGAAGAACTGGTAGCCGCCTGGGATAGGGCGGCTGCCGGGGCTTTGGACCACGTCGTGCCTTTGCGGCCTCTGACCTGGTGTCGACCTCGATTAGCTCCTTGGTTTTCCGAGGAGCTGAGAGAGATGAAGCGCTGGAAAAGACGCCTAGAGAGTGATTGGAGGGCCAGTCGCACTGAATCTCACCGGACACTGGTAAGAGCTCATATTAAGACTTACCTAGTGGCAATAAAAGTGGCAAAACGTAATCATTTTTCCGCTCTTATTGCATCAGCAGATAATTGCCCAGCCGCCCTGTTTAGGGTGACCTGCTCCCTCCTACAGTTGGGAGCTCGGGAGGACCTCTTGCAGGGGAGAGATGAGGAATTTGTGCAATATCTGCATGATAAAGTCGCTCAGATTCGGGATGGTCTGGACTTCAATTGGGTAGTTCCAGATGGGATGACGGGAGTGGATCTTGAGAATGTTATCTGGGATGAGTTTGACACTGTGACTCCCGAGGACGTGGACAGGATTCTAGGGAGGCTGAACGCTACCACATGTTTATTGGACCCGTGTCCCTCTTGGCTGGTACTGGCCTCCCGGGAGGTTACACGAGGCTGGCTCCAGGGCATTATTAATGCTTCTCTGAGTGAGGGTGTCTTCCTGGCCGCCTTGAAAAAGGCGGTGGTGAGGCCTCTCCTCAAGAAGCCTTCCCTGGACCCGGCTATATTAGGTAATTATCGTCCGGTCTCCAACCTTTGCTTCACGGCGAAGGTTGTTGAGAGTGTGGTGGCGCAACAGCTCCCTTGTTACCTGGATGAAGCTGTCTATCTGGATCCGTGCCAGTTGGGTTTCAGGGCGGGTTACAGCACGGAAACGGCATTGATCGCATTGGTTGATGATCTCTCAGATCTTCCTTGGTCCTGGTCCTTCTTGATCTCTCAGCGGCTTTTGATACCATCGATCATGGTATCATGCTGCGTCGGTTAGGGGGTTTGGGAGTGGGAGGCACCGTTATGCGGTGGTTCTCCTCCTTTCTCACTGACCGTACTCAGTCTGTGTTGGCAGGGGGGCAGAGGTCGACTTCGAGACAACTCACTTGTGGGGTGCCACAGGGATCTGTCCTCTCGCCCCTCCTGTTCAACATTTATGTGAAGCCGCTGGGTGAGATCATCCGTGGTGAAGTGTCAACTGTATGCTGACGATATGCAGTTGTACATTTCTACCCTGGATCACCCCAATCATGCCCTTGCCGTGATGTCCCGCTGCCTGGAAGCCGTACGGATCTGGATGGGGAGGAACAGGCTCAGACTCAATCCCTCCAAGACAGAGTGGCTGTGGCTGCCGGCACCCCGATATAGCCACTTGGTGCCATCACTGGCTATTGGGGATGAGATCTTGCCCCCCTCACAGAGGGCTCACAACTTGGGCGTCCTCCTGGATGTACGGCTGTCTTTAGACGATCATATGATGGCGTGGCCAGGGGGGCTTTTTATCAGGTCTGCCTGATTGCCCAGTTGCGTGCCCTTCTGGATCGGGACACCCTACGCACAGTCACTCACGCTCTCGTCACTTCCTGTTTGGACTACTGTAATGGTCTCTACATGGGGCTCCCCTTGAGGACCACCCAGAGACTTCAGCTGGTCCAGAATGCGGCCGTGCGAGTGGTTATGGGAGCGACTCGTCGCTCCCGGGTAACTCCCCTCTTGCACGAGCTGCACTGGTCTTCTGGGTGCGTTTCCAGGTGTTAGTTACCATCTTCAAAGCGCTCCATGGCTTAGGACAGGGATATTTACAGGACCGCCTTCTGCCAATGAATACTCCCACCGCCCGATACGCTCTCACAGAGAGGGCCTCCTCAGAGTGCCGTCTGCCAGACAATGCCGACGGGGGGGCCCCAGGGGAAGAGCATTCTCTGTGGGAGCCCCAGCCCTATGGAATGAACTACCCCCGGATATAAGAAAGATTCCTGACCTCCGTGCCTTCCGACAAGCCCTGAAGACCCTACTATTTCATCAAGCCGGTCTGACTTAAATTTGTGTTAATTTTAATAGGGGTTTTTAGGGGTTTTAAATTTTACGGCCAAATAGTTTAATTATTTTATTAGTTTTAACTTTTATACGAGATTGTTTTAATATGGCTGTAAACCGCCCTGAGTCCCCTCGGGGAAAAGGGTGGTATATAAATGCAATAAAACTGAAACTGAAACTGAAACTATGATCATCTTCTTTACCATTCTAGATTATTTGTCAACTAAGTACAAAAATAAACTTAAATTAAATTTTTAGCCACACTTTTCTAGGTAAAAGTTAAAGGAACATGATTGTACTGTTGTAATGGCATTTTCATCCAATTGCAATATTAGTACAAGAAGCAGAAAACAAACCTGAAATATTTTTTTAGTGGTGGTGATTTCCAGCCCATATGCTACTAAAATTATTGGCCTGGCTTTGGATATTTGAAACAAAGATGGTAGAATAATTTTAGGATATGTTACTTAGCCTCTTTTTCCTTTCTGTTGTGTAGAAGATACTAAGCATTGCCCTTATAGGATGCTTTTATAATATCCAGTCTAAGGTTACAAACTTTAGTTATATACAATAGTAGGGTCTCCAAAATGAATAAATATCAGACTTTAAGCAGCTTGTCCAAGGCCACACAGTAAGTCTGGAAGGGGTGATGAAGATAAAACCAAAGATTTGGCACAGAAACTTTTGCCTTAATTACATTTTTAAAGTACTTTTAGGAACATGGGTTTAAAAGGTGCTACATAAATACAAGGTGCTGTAATTACTTTCAGTATAAATATTTTCTTTTCAGAGCTAACCTTTTCTTTTTATTACTATTGAATTTATTAAGCCCAGACGATCCTCTCTGTTTAAAGTATTGCTGTCTGAATCACTGAAGCCATGTATAACATGCAAGTTACCCAAAGGAGGTTTATAAATGCAGTCAACATGCTTTAGCCAAGATGTTGATGAAACATTTCCTTCAGACAATATTAACTGTAAGCCATACACATTAAAATCATTCTTCAGAATCTTTAAGTACTCTGAAGAATGCAATGAAAAAATAATTGTATCATGAGGTATTCATTCTCTTCACTTTAATCTGGTGGATTCTGTATAGGGAGCCTTTATTATTTTAAAACAGAAAACACTTTTTTAGGCTGGCTATAATAGAGATGATGTTTGTGATATAAGGAGTAAATAAGTTTTCTTGGAAGTTGTGGAGCCAATATTACAATATCAGATTTCATTTCTAAACCGGATGATTTTAAATCTTCCTCAGATCATTTTGGAGATCGAGCCTTACAAATAAGTCATCCGTGTAGTAAAATTGTGCAATTATTGAAAAGTTTATGTGGTAATGGAGGATTATGAAGACTTTTGTTGCTTGTCTGAAATCTGGTGGAAATGAAACTATCAGTAGACCAAGAATATATTTAAACACAAAATCTATGAAAAGGACAAAAAAATAGCTCTTTGTATTAGAAACAAATATTTTATGATGTTGGAGAATTATACTTTATAACTATCAGGCAATGATATAACAATTATAAAATCAATAGGTCAGCATTTTACATAATATTTTTTCCATTAAATAATAGAGACAATGTGCACAAACATTTTTAACAATAGTGGTAGTCCTCGATTTACGACCACAATTGAGCCCAACATTTCTATAGTTAAGTGAGACATTTGTTAAGTGAATATTGCCTCATTTTACAACCTTTCTTGCCTTAGTTATTAAGTGAATTACTGCAGTTGTCAAATTAGTAACCGGTTGTTAAGTGAATCTGGCTTCTCCACTGACTTTGCTTGTGAGAAGGTTGCAAAAGATGATCACATGACCTGGGCACACAGCAACGGTCATAAAAATGAGCCAGTTGCCAAGCATCTGAATTTTGATCACATGATCAAAGGTCAGAACTGTGAAAAACGGTCATAACTCACTTTTTTCAACACCATTGTAATTTTGAATGGTCACTAAACTAACTGTTGTAAGTCAAGGACTACCTTACACTTACAATCATTATGCAAACCATTACAATAAAGGAACACATGGTTTACTACTTGGAAAAGTATTGACAGAAGTAGTGGATATTTCACTATTCTGAATAAATATTAATTTGAGAAGTATAAAAGTAAAAAGATCACGATGTACTAAATGAATGTTATCAAAGTTGTAATTTAATCTCCTAAAACTTTTTCTCTGAAAGAGTATACAATTACTCTGTATTTCTCAAAGAAAATAATTTTCTGTTTACAAAAATGTATGGCTTAATAAACAATTCTCTATGTGGAAAAATACTGCATATAATTCATGTTCCTGCTTGTGTGCATTACTAAATTCGTCCATGGACACCATCTCTGTCTGTGCACAGCTCATTTGATTCAAAAGAATTCCTAACATTTTAAACTGAATCCCATGATAATCTTAACTGTTAAATTTAACTTTGTATTGCTGAATTGCTTAGATTGCTGGATTCTATGTGTTTTTTGCTTGGTTTTGCAGTCTTAATCATTTTTGCAACCTGCTTCCTTATATAAATAAAGCAGAAGACTGTGGATATCTAGTGAACTGCATCAGCTTTGTAAAATCCCTCTACTGGAATGCTGGCCATGTCAACCATAATAACAACAACAAAGTTTCTAAAAAAAGAGAATGGGAAACCACTTTTATAATGTTTCTTGGAAAGCTACATAGATTTGCTCATAATGTAATGAAATGTAGAACTTGACTTGAGGGAATCTTTACTTTTACCAGATCTTATACATATGGTAAACATCTTATAGCAGAAGGAGCAAATAAAAACATAGTAAATTTATGATTTTTTTTGTTTTAAACAGATACTAATACTTGCTTTTTAAATTTTGTATAATCTCATTACTAAGTAAAAAAATGAATGATCAATATACCATGATTACCATTCTAAATCATGATTTGAAATGTAGTAATATATATGCCATGCTGCAAGAAATATTTTTCCTGCAGCCATTCATATTGCCTGCCCATTTACTAGTTTTAAGTATTTCCAGTAATCCAAGCAAAAAGAAATGTGCGTGTGTGCGCGTGCATGCACACCCACCCACCCACCCACAGAGCATGCTCTTATACTCTAGGCAGAGCTGAACTTATATTCTCAATTACATGGAAGAACAGTAAACCTAGATGGAGATGTCAGTTTCATCAGTAAAAAAGCCATTGAAATGTACAGGGTTCACAAAGAGATTATATCAGAGTGAACAACGTTCCCCTGGATGAGAAAAAAGAAGACGAAAAAGAACTTTATCCAAATCTCAAAATAATCCTTATTAACTTAAACAGTATATCTGCAGAGATTGTGTGTTCAGATTTCTTCTTATGTCACTTTGTTTAAGAGAACATGTTCTACAAAATCATGGGACATTGTTTGCCAGTGTCAGTTTCTCAATGGATGTTCACAAATGAGATAATTATAACTATTTGGGGTACAATTTTTACAGGGTCCAATGAAAAATTTCAGTAGATGCTAGCATTTTGCTGAGCTAGAGACATAAAAAAAATTCCACTTGTCAACAATTGTAGAAGGTTAGAGACAAAAAATCAAGTAAGTATGACAGATAATAGACCTAGTTATTTGAAGGCCCACAGAATCCATTAAGAGTAAATAAGTTTCTATTCAACCGTCATCTTTGCAATTTCAGTCATTCCTAAGTCATCTGCCTTATTACAAGGAAATTCAAGAGCAGCCAAGGAGTCTATGACTAACAAGCTCTTTTTTAGGTCTAGAATACTTTGCCCGTTAATCAGCTTTTCAGTAAATGAAAAGAGATGGCTTGTTTATTTATTTTTGCATTAAAACTGTGTTCATAGGAGTTATCTCTAAATCTGTGCTCATGCTGCTTGATTTATTTTACTGCTACTTAGTACACTGAGTTATATCTATAGAATAGTTGTCTTATTTATCCATACCATACATCACAGGTATGGAATACAGATCAGTGGGAGAAAAAATACCCTAGTGTATAAATTCCATTCAACCATAAGAAAAGAAGTACTGTAAGTATGGTATACAAGATCAGACAGGAGCTCCATCTTAGTCCAGCACTTTATTTCTCACAGTGATGCCTCTGAAAAACTTTGTTATTTTTATTACAGGATCGAGCAACTGAAAACTTGGCCAATTTTATGTGCAGACTTACTCAATATGGTGGTTTTCAGAGGCATCAAACATCAACTTCCTTCCTGATAACAACTAAGCTTCGACTAAACTCCCTGAGATCACAATCACCGTCTTGATGTAACTCATACACTTTTCAAGATCTTTTGACTAGTGAAAACCTATTTCATTAGTAAATGCCTGCATGTGGATTGTTGTGATGTATCAAAACTAAACAGTTCAGAGTCATGTAAAATTTTTCACTAAGGCAGAAGTGTAGGTTACCTAAATAACCCACAAGGCCTGGATACAAAGAAATGTTTTGCCCTGTCCTTAGTAAGACTATAGATCCAGCCTACATTCAGTTGTTGCTGCTTTTATAACATCCAAAGTCAGAAAATATATTTTCTTTATCTGAACCATCTGGAGTGGATGGAAGAAGAAATAGCTAACCAAATTCTTACCTATTTATCTGGACTTAGTTCCATAAGAATTAAAGTGTTGCTTGAAGCAGGTTCCCCCCCTCACTTTGCCCCCATTTTATACACTTTCCTTGAGTGTACTGGTAATTGTTTTTACACAAGCTAAATAAGTGCTGTATCATTTCTGAAGTGCTAAATGGTTATATAGAAGCTCTCCTCTAGTAGCTAGAACTGAGTCAGTATGCCAATCATATGGCTCATAAATTATTTTTTATAAGAAATGTCTCATTGAGCCATTAAAGATATCTAATTAAAATATGTTTGCAAACATAAGAACTCCTTCCCAATTCTTGAATGCCATTTGATTTTCATATTTATGCTCATCTCTTAAGATTTTCTTGGCAAATGTTTTGATGGCATATCTAGTCAATTTTGACAGCAAGGATTTGTATTACATGTAATCGGTCAGTGTAGACCCAATGTCCACAAGGAAGAACAATTTTTACACTGTCACATTAAGAAAGAGGGAACAGGTAATCCTAAAGATTGGACAAGAGTCTCCTCTATTAAATTCATCAAATATAAATAGCTTCAACATAATATAATTAAAACAGTTTATATATTTATTGCATACCACCCCAATCACAGACTCCTGTAAGCTCATAATAAGCACAAACATCATAAAGCCATTATAAAACAAAGTTTAAAAATGCCTAATAAATCCATATAATTGCCATGAAACATAATTATCAAAGACAGAATATAGCAGCTGGCAGGAGCTACCAATTTATCTTCCAAAGGTCTGTTGAAAGAGGATGATATTCAGCTGTTTACCTTATGAAAATAAGAAAGGCTTTCTTATCATAGAAAGATACTTCACAGGCTGGTTTAGTCACAGAATAACTCTGCCTGCATATTCCCTTGCCACAAATATATGAAGCTTAGAGTGAAAATATTTTCTTAGACTAGGTAGTCCCACAGTTTCTAAAATAATTCAGTTTTTGAGTTCTCACAATTTCCTGAGTCATGAAGTTACCAAACATAAAATAATCAAATCTGTCAATACTAACCAGGATTTAAAAATAACCTATACACCTGGCATGCTGAACGAATATAGGTATCTTATTTATGGGTGTTATGTGAGCTCAACTTTAAATCTATAACCAACCAGCTTTTGTAAGTTCTACATCAAAGAAGAAGAACGTTGGAGATTCTCTATTAAAGGCAACCACTATCCTAACTCTATTTAAGCCAATTTGTACTGCTGGAAAAAAAACACTACTTTATTTATTAAATTAAGCCCCTCTCATCACAAGCTATAATTAGACTATATATATAATTAATTGATAGATTAATTAATATTATATGGCAACATCTTTTTATGGAAGATTCTATAGAAAGAGCAGAATTAGCTCACTAATATTTAGAATTACCATTATTTTAAAGCAATAGAAAGGTTTATGATATAATAGGTAGTCAGAACCTTTGATTTTAGGTGTTCCCCTGCAACTACTTGCAAAAATCATTGCAAATGTCAGTTCCGGCCCAGTAACCAACCTTCTTTCCATTAGTTCAGTTCAATTAATCATGAGACCCTCTCTTCACAAAATTGCCCACATCAAGAGCCATTTATCTGGCTAAATGAGGGGAAGTGCTGATTTCAGCAAGAGCTATTTGATTGGTTTGGCTGGACCTGCCACTGACCTTCTTCTTAAAGTAGCATTTTGATCAATGTTATTCCGCTTGTTATCTTTTAGAGAAATAAGAAAGTGAAGCTTCCTAACTCCTTAATAAATGATCCTTTACAGTTATTACTTTAATTTTTGAAGTTATCTTATGAAATAGCCTGTCTAAATTTCGCATTTTTCCCCTTCAAATGTGCTGCTGTAACCTACTAGATCAATGGGTGTATTTATAAGAATCTGATAAGCAGTGTTAACAGATGTTAACTGCACAAAAGCTGAGATAGGTGGCCTTTGATAATATGATTACACATGACAAAATTGTCCTATCTGCCATACTTCCATTAAGAAGCCTTCTAAGACAATCTATAGTCTATAAAACTGCTTTTTAATATTTGGAATATATAGATGCATTAAATGCAAATACGTTTGACTCCTTCACCACTTCTATTTATTCATTTTAAACATGTTTAAATCAGAAAAAAATTAAAATCCATAATTTTTAAGATAGATTTTTAAAAATGAGAGAGAGAGAGAGTGAGAGAGAGAGAGAGAGAGAGAGAGAAATATGGTCCCATCTTAGACTGAAAGTTTGCAAATACATATTATTATGAATAATCTGCTATTACATTCACAATATAACATTTCTGAAAACTTAATAATTCAAGTTCTAACCAAGGACCTAATAATTATTCAGGTATACATAAAGATATAAAACAAGCTGAGGGAATCCTTTAGGTATTGCTCTGAGGGTACCAATCACAAATGGTATAACAGCTGATTTTTCCCCATAAGTGATCAACTTCATTATGCTAATCCAGGTATTTCATATCCCCCCCCCCCATTAATTTTCCTCAATCCTAGCATCATCCAGCATAGCAACTTCAATGAAACAGATTTTCTTCTTTTAAGTGACTGTTATGTCAAGGATGTAATGAACGTCTACTTGGATTTGAAAGTCCCATAAGATCTTAATGCAAACCTTTGGCAAAATTTACAATGAATAATTTGGGCAACTTGGTCATAACTCTTTAAATTGTTTTTGAGATGTTTTAAACTGCAAATTTTGCTGAAATTGGATTATTCAATTGTTCTGTCTCTTGCTCATCTCTGCATTAGCCACAGTTAGCCACAATCTATGCAATTCCTCTTCTCCAGGTTACATAATGCACAAGTTGGCTTTTATTTTCTTATTATTTGAATTTTCTTGCTTCAAATTCTTTAAATTGCTTGAATCCAAGCAAATTTTCTATTTAGGTTTTCCCTTCTTATTTTAAGTCCCAATTCTATAACAGCCACATAGGCTATGGCATACATCAGCTGATTTATTTGGATCAAAGTTTCATCTTGCATAATTTTGACAGTGTTGATAATATTCTTCATCATCTTATAGTATTTTTGTTAATTTGATTCAATTTTGGCAAACATATTCTTTCAGTTTTAACATACAATCAGGAGAAAGGATATGTGAATCTGGTAATATCTTAATTTTCCATCAAGATAAACTACTCTTTTTGTAGGAAAAAGTATAGCAGAATTTCTCTAATCTGTTTTTTTTTAACAAAATTGTATTTGAAGTCTATTAGTGTGATATAAACGTGTGGCTTTCTTTCTAATCAGTGTTAAGCTGAGTGAACTTTAAAGGACAAAAGTGTGAAGGTATACAGTCTATTTATATTCCCTCTTCTATATTTGTTTTCATAGTTGACTGCCTATTTTTCCGTTTAGAGGGGTTGTGTACCTTTGGAAAGTGTGTTTGGAATGGATTTTGGGAGCAAATAAAGATCAAGACAATATATAAACAAATTCCTCTGTAGTAAAAAAATTGCTTAATATATGACAAAAATTCAACTACAACTCAGAAGTACTGTTGGTTAGAAAGAATTGGACTCAAGATAATGATTAAAGTATTATATAAGAAGGGAACAGAACTGGGATGAAAGTGAACCTAAAATGTCCAAAACTGGATTGGTGGGAATATATGTTTGTTAATGTGATACTGCTGCAGAATGGTTTGTACTGCAGAAATAAAGTCAAAAAAGCATCCATTTGATATCAGGATCAAAATAGAGAAAGTTTAGGAGATAATCTCAACAGTTTTCAATAGGAAGATGATCGGAGAAGAAGATGGAATAGCAAACAAGGTAGGTAAGAACACTTTTGGAGGAAGTCAGTTGAAATCTGTGTTGCCTGGCTTTATGATAAAAACAAAACCCAACAGGTTTTGTAGTGCTTATTCTCAGAGATAAATATAGCATGGATTTTATCCATTATAAATTGTATCCAACAAAGCGGTTCAATTTAAATTTTATTTATTGCATTTATACTTGAATGAACACTCAGTGGGATTTAGATCAGAATCAAGTTTCACCTTTCTGGGTTTGTGACAATAGAAATACAGCCAATTTGATATTCAGTGCAGTTTACTACTTCTAACAGGCTTCAGATTCTGACATTTTTTGCCATGTTTAAAAAATAAAATCAGTACAACTATTGTACTCATAACTTTAAGAGTAATTGCCTAATTTTTCTACTAAATTATGTTCTCTGTTGGCAGATGTTATATATGTTCGGCCAGTTAGGCAGTTGTGAGACTGCTTTGAAGATTTTCAGGGTTATGTGCAAGTAAACTATTCCACCATTCTTTATAGTTCAGGTTAATGGAACATCTAGCTGTAATGTAAGTTCTTGAGTATGGAGTAATATTCTGGCTTCATATTTAAGCTGAATGTTATAAGCATTACTATTTATATAGATAAATAGAATTTTTCATTATTATTTGACAATTTGGAAGACAGATATATAAAAAATAAAATATTGTATGGTGTGCAGGTTAGTCATGGCTCCAAGAGACAGATAATTATCATCTGTTTACTTAATAATGTATTATTGTATAACCTGAAAGTTTTAAAAAATGAAAATAAAGGTAATTTCAAATTTGCTTTTTAAACTCTGCTTCTTTCTGAATAAAGATGACTCCTAGCCACAATCCTAATTCTGATCTCTCTAATATCATTCTAAACTCAAGAAGAATTGCACTTCAGCAGTGAGAAGGAAAATACCACTTAAACCTTTCTTTGTTTCCGTAATCAGTTAAATCTGGAAAAAATGTAAACAGTGTATTGACCTAGCCCATTTCCTATTTTAAGGCATATCAACATGAAAGTGGATAGAATAAAATCTAGACACATCAGCCAAAGAATGTTTTCAAATAGTAATTAGGCAAGCTTTGCAACAAGAACAAAATAATTAAAAGCAACCACCAAGTACTTATTCAAGAAACAGCAATTTCCCTCCTCTGTGCTGCACCAAACAACAATTAGTCAAGTGTGCACTAGTTCTTTTGATCCCAAAGACTCTCCCTTCCATGGATTATTTTGTATCCTGTCCTAAATGGAAAAGCTTAATCACAATACATGTGGAATTCCTCACTATGTAAAAGGGTATTTTATAATGCAGATTTTTTAAATCTGGTTTTTATGGCATCATAGGATAGGAGCCACCACAAAATTGCCAAACCACATACATCAGAAAGAAATGTCCTAGAAGATGGCCAATATTTTCCTAACTGTTCTTCAATTATTTTATTATTTCTTTACCTTTCAAGCTGAAGCCTCTATTAATAGTGACTTCAGCAATATTAACATTATTATTAATACATTATTAATAATTTTATTAATATTAATAATCTATTAATATTGACTTCAGCAACAGAGTGGTCAATGCTTGGAATGCTCTACCTTACTCTGTTGTTACATCCTCAAATCCCCATGGCTTCAACCTTAAACTGTCTACCGTGGACCTCACTCCATTCCTAAGAGGTCCGTAAGGGGACATGCATAAGCGCATCAGCGTGCCTATGTCCCTGTCCTACTGTCTCATTTATTTGTACTCATTACCTGTGCTCATGTCCATGTTTATACCTATATCTGTTATTTCGTACATGTTTGATAAACTAAATAAAATAAAAAATAAAAATAAATAAATATGTCTCACATATGTTTCTCTTATTATATTGCTTGCATTAAGGAGCTCAATGCAGAATGTTTTTTTAAAAAATGTATTCCATAGTATAGCATGCAATTTTGGTGACTTAGAGTTGTGGCAATGCAGTATTCTCCAAGCTGGAACTGCAGAACATTTTTCTCACATTTCCCTCTTAGCCTACATGGAAGCTAAGCTATGGCTCATGTATTCATCTGATAGAAATAATTCCTTTCTAAATCCTGATTCTCTGTTGCTTATTGGTACAACTTTGACCAACTCACATGCCATTGGATAGCAACAGCAATAGCACTTACACTTATATATTGCTTCATAGTGCTTAACCACACTCTCTGAGTGGGTTACAATGTCAGCATATTGCCCTCAACAATCTAGGTCCTCATTTTACTGATCTTGGAAGGATGAAAGTCTGAGACAATCTTGAACCAGTCAGGATCGAACTTCTGACAGTGGGCAGAGTTAGCCTGCAATATTGCATTTTAAGTACTGTGGCCATCAACACATGCCACTGGACATTGGAGCAATGCAAACTTGAGTCTACAGAAATCTTGAGAAAATGTAGACTATGAAAAGGGATAAGAGAAACAACTTCTTCAGCATCAACAACCTACTAAACTATTTGCTACATGGTCTCAAAGTGATACACAAAATGAAATACTTCCATAACAAGGGAGTAGACTAAAGTAAGTTTTTTTATATGTATTTAGGTAATTTCTAAACCACCAAAGGAATGGAGGCTGTTGTGGGTTTCATAAATTCTTTCAATCTTCTAAAATCATATCTTCCATCTTCATTTGCTGCAGAGGATTTAAATCATCCAGAAGTGTAGTAATATGCCATGTTCTGGAGAAAAAAGGTTGAATTGGCAAAATAATTAATTAAGGAAAAAGATTAAATTCAATTTTATATGAACAAATATCAACCTCAAATATGACACTGGTACATTATGGTTTCATACTCTACCATAAGAATGCTACATCATTTGTGATGGGTGTTCTGAATTGGATTCCTGCATGAAGCAGTAAAATGAACTTAATGACTTAAACGGATCTTTCCAATTCTATATTTCTAGTTTCCTTGGCATAGATATATACTCTTCAAGGAAGCAAGAGACTTACCTCCTATGTTCTTTTTGTCTTTCTGGCTGCATGGAGTATGGAGTATATTATGACTTGCACAATTTAATAGCTCCCTGTAATTTATTACTCTTTCTACACCTGAATTCCAATTTCAAGGTTACATATGTATAAGTAAAACAAACTACAAGTCCTTGCTATCATCTCAACAAAAATGGGCTTTATCAGATGAGATTTCCTTATGGCTGTGATTATGTGTTCCAATACTAAGGTAACAATTTACATTAGTGTGCCTTCAGTGATACAAACTTCAATGGTATGAAAATTCTGTATCATCCAACTTCTTTTTTAAAAAAAAACCTGTTTAGAGTTTCACAGATATAGACAGAATACATACAACATAAGTAGCATGCATAAATACACAAATTGTGTTCTCTGAAACGTTTTCAAACTAAATGAGTCAGATGCTTACTTCTTTAGCTCTGAAAAAGAGCACACAAAAGGAAATAAATAATAAGTGATCAAAGAAATAACACTGATCCAGAACATGGAAAAATGGTAAGTATATGATACGTGACTTTTGAATACTCAGTGGTACTAATAGCAATTTTATTACAAATTATTCTAATATATTTGAATGAGAAAATTACATGATGTAGCATTTTAAGTATGTAGAAATGGTAAAGTCTGTGGAATTTCAAAAATGATTTCAAGTAATATGGATGTTGGAAGCATTTCAATAGTAGAAAAAAGCAGGATGGAAAAGAAGCAGGATGGTTTCTCTATTTCCAATAACAAGTAGCAGATACTTTCTCTATTTCCAATAAAATTCTTTTTGAATATATCTTTGAAGAGTTCTTTACATAGAACAGAACTTGTAGATAGAATAACAGAATAACAGAGTTGGAAGGGACTATACTAATACAGTATATTAAACTATAACTTATAAACTACATCTGTAGGAGATAACCAGACTGAACCCAACGGACACATCATAAGTCACAAGTCCCTACATGCCTTCAAGAGATCTAAGGCCAGCCCACCCTACACCTTGAATTCCTGTCTTATGTCCTGCTCATTTCCCTTGACCGCTAGTTGGTCAGATTTTGTTGTAGCTTAAACTTGCAATAAATTTTTATTTGAACTTCCTGAATTTCCTGATTGTCCTGGTTCTGGACAACATCTTTATCATCATACAAATTATTCATTAGGTCAATGACAAAGTCTGAAGCACCCATTTTTCTAAGGACTATCAACAGTTGGTTGATAGTCCAACAGTTGTGTGCAGTCAAAAATCTTTGCCAAAAATAACCAATAAAGTAAAAACAGGTGACATTTTGGAATTTTCTTCTCCATTTGGTGCTAACAATGTGCCCTCAAGTGTTCCTGCCACCTCTGAATCTAACTTGTACTTCTGTCCAACTTAACAAAATGATTGGAGGAAGAGATATATTTGAAACTGGTACTGAAATTTAATTATTGATGCTGCTTTTACTGTATGGCATGTTGTTTTAATTAGTAGCCCTGTGTTTTAATTATATGTGCTACTTTGATTTTTTATGGTACATTGAGGATTCCACCCACATTCCTCCACCTCATATATCTTGACTAAAAAGAAAAATAAATAAAACAAGATATATATTAATTTTGGCCATACTTCTCATAGCCTATCTGGATTTTTCCTTCCAGGAAAATATATAAAATATGCAACATTGAAATTTTTATATAAAGTTAACCTCTGGGAAACTTTTTAAAAACTAAATTAACTTATACCATGCTAAAGGAAGGCCTATGCTGTCAGCTCAGCTGTGTAAAATAGTTGAGTGTTGCCGGTGCTTAAAAAGACACGTTAGTGGAATGCCACCCCAACAAATTATTTTCTCAATGCAGTCATTTTGCAGTGATTACTGAACTCTTTGGACCTTGACATTTCTCTGGCATTATCATCACAGTCTCCCTGTTTAGTGGGGCTCAATGCACAGGAGGATTGTCAAAAGTAGCTGAGAAGATAAATGACCTATTGCAAATTGTAATGATTTAACAAGAGGATATGTCAAGCAGAGACCAGGCAAGAGCAGTGGGAGAAAGCTTAAAGCCTAAAAGCATCCATCAGAAATGTCTGAGAGTGATAAAAGCAAAGCCTGCTTTTTGGCTCTACCAAGCTTATTGGCTCCACATAGACAATCCACTAAGTCCAAAGATGATTATTAGAAAAAAGCAGGGATCTGTGGATGGAGAGTTGTTTGCCTTGCTTGAAAAAAAAAATACACCCATGCTATGACAAATATTTCCATTAAAAATGTTATTCTGCTTGTTGAAAAAAAAATCCTTTAAAACTCCTTGTCTGAAATCCTAATTTTTAATTATATGTATGATTTAGCTGAATAGTTTGAGTAGCTTCTAGTTACTCAAATAGGAGACCCAGTTTTTGGCAGACACTCCTACCAATTGTACACTGACAAAGAGTGTGCAGCTGGAAGACCAAGGTAGGGAGAGATCATAATGGAGAAAATCTAACAACATATATGGTCAATAGGACTGGACAAGGACTGTTTCAGCCAGCCTACAAGAATATATGGCTTCTGTGAATTGAAAGATAAAGAAAAAGATAAAATGATGGGGGAGAGGGAGAGACAGGAAATAGCATGTAGTACCTTGGCTCTTGCTTCCAGAATAGTATTATCAGGGCACCTCTGATAAAATATCTGCTATTAACCTATAGTTGTTATAATTTCTCATGGATTGACTAGAGATTATCTAGTGTTAATATCATTTCACCAAGATAGCTTTGAATTCTCCAGGCAAAAGAATGCAAGAGTAGTCTGCTCCTAAACTCACTCTCTCTGTTTGTGTCTATCTCCATTTATATACATTCTTCCTCAAATGAAGATCAATTCCTAGTGATTAGATGGTTTCCTGTAATTTGACCAGAGTACATTCATAATTTTTAGAAATGCATTTTTATAGAATAAAGAATATACTATTAAACATAGGAAAGTAAGAAGAGAGAAAAATACTACCGTCAGGGTTCCAAGTAACATCCCCAACCAAGTAAAACTCAGAGGTAGGCATTCCTTCAAGGTTCCACTTTATTAGAGATGTCATATTAGCACATCTGGGAAAACCATAATCTGAAAGCTTCTGAAAGGTTTTCCCCACCCAAAGGAAAGTCACAGTCCCTTCCCCTGCACCCACATGTCCATCACACGGTCCAATCAATGCACCATCCCAACTGGAGATGCCTCCCAGTCATGCCTCTCCATGTGCAGGCCGAACATCCTTGACTCCCAGAGAAAAGAATGTTGTTGTGGCTATGTATCGCTACCCACTCCAAGCAACCTCACTCCCATTTTCCCACATCACTAAATGTGGAAGCCCTGAGCTCTAAAGAGAAAGATGGCCTTCAGGCCTGACAACTACTTCTTTTGTTCTTTATTTGTTCTCCTCTCTTATATGAGAAAATCAGGAATGTTACCTGGATTGCAGGACTGTGTCTCCTCACTCCTTGCTCATCTGTATATATGGCCACATCAAACAGATTGGGTAATATTTGTTTTTTCAGAATTTCATATTTTCTCTGGCTATGGTGTAGCATTTGCTAGTGCTTTTGTTTGCTTATTTGATGCTATGTAGATATTTTAAATAACATATTCAATGTTTAAAATTCAAAGAACTGAAGAAATTTACACAAGAGATTTGCAACAGTCAATTTTTCAACAGTTGGTCTCCATTCTGCATTATTATTTTTAAATCTGCTTTTTCACGGTCCTTGCTTTCAAAGTCCATTTCAAATGGACTACATTTACTATATATGCAAACAGAAGAGCCTACAGTGTTATCAACATGCATTTACTATACATACAACAAAAAGAAAAGACAGCAGGATCTTTTTTAAAACTCACAAAAGCCATTCTTTTTTCTAACTGAATAACTCCTGGTAATAACTCTTGCCTGTGTTAACTACATGGCAACTTCATAGGTAAACAGTGACATGTTAACTCACATTAATGTGGCCACATTGCTTCCTGATAACTTCAATTATCTTCTGTCATCCCTATAATGTAATTAAAGTGTTTAATTGTTTGTTTTAGATAAGAGAGGTTATAAAAGCTATAACAATTTCAAGGGCCATAATGACCAGCTGATATTAATAGCCCAGAGCTTCTAGTTATCACACCTTTTCAAGCACTCATTGATTTTAAGAAAATGTCCTTAGTCTCTAGCATTCCAGCGTTTCCCTGAATTTAAGCTGCATTTGACCTTGCAATCAATTGATCACAGAAATAGACTGATGCAATTTATTTTATCCTGACCTCCATCCACCCAATAAAGATCTAGTCTGAATGAAATTATGCTGCACCACATAATTTAGGATGCTAAATCTTTGGCAGGATAAACATAGAAGACACAAATCCAAGCTGCAATTCTGCTGACTGAAGATCTATTTGTGTTAACTAATCTAGGAATCAAGAATGTGCAAACTTGATTCTTTTGTTACTGTATAAGTTTTAATTCAGTTTTGTCCTTTGTGAAGCAATGTTAAATTTTCAAGAAGAATAATTTATAACTATACAGCAAATCCCCCTCCCTCCCAATATTAACATAAGCAGCAAAGTAACATTTTAGACTATTTCCACCAAATATATGTAGGTTAAACAGCCCCGATTACATCAATTATCATGACTACTCATAATATTACTTACTATTCAGTAGCAAAACCATTTGGAGAACTGAAACAGATACTTAGTTTTATTAAGTAAATAAATTGAAAATTATTATGAAAATTATTTGACTAAATACAAAGATACATCTTCCAAGTTTCATTTTCCATGAAAACAGATGTGGCAATGAAGTACTTATTAAAAATTCAAACTGCAGATTCAGTTACAAAACGGTGCACTGGAATGTCAGTCTAATGTAGCATTCTATGTGCAGCTCTTTTAAAGCAGTGATGCCCTTCCTAGGGTTAGCATAGGTGATCCTGGGAAAATAAGCCACTTCTTTTAAAAAAACAAAGACAGATGTATGTCTTGTCCTAATATGTATGTTAAAAAAGAAGTGAAGTGTTAATACCACTTTATAATGCCTTGGTAAGGCCACACTTGGAATAATGCATTCAGTTTTGGTCACCACGATGTAAAAAAGATGTTGAGACTCTACAAAGAATGCAGAGAAGAGCAACAAAGATGATTAGGGGACTGGAGACTAAAACATATGAAGAATGGTTGCAGGAACTGGGCATGTCTAGTTTAATGAAGAGAAGGACTAGGGTAGACATGATAACAGTGTTCTAATATCTCAGGGTTGCCACAAAGAAGAGAAAGTCAAGCTATTCTTCAAAGCACCTGAAGGCTGAACAAGAAGCAATGGGTGGAAACTAATCAAGGAGGGAAGCAACTTAGAACTAAGGGGCAGATATGGCGGGAGCAGGAGGCCACATCAGATTGTGGGAGGCCACCCCCGCTACATACAAGCAGTGGCATGCTCCGGCCCCCAATGCTCTTCCAGTTCCCTTGGTTGCACAGATCCTCAGACCCAGGGCCTTTGGCTGATGGTGTGCAACGCCAGGTCCATGGTAAATAAAGCCCCCCTCATTTGTGATCTTATTCAGGAGGGGGGTGCGGACCTGGTGGGTATTACGGAGACCTGGTTGGGTCAGGAGGGGGGGTCCCCTTTGTTGATATGTGACCACCTGGTTTTCGTGAATTTCATCAGCCAAGGTCAGGGAGGGGCGGGGGGGTGGCGGTTGTTATAAACGAGAGTCTTATGCCAAGGGAGGCCACTGTTCCTTAGACAGCTGGCTGTGAGTCCCTCCTTGTGAAGTGGGGTCATAGGGTGCAGTTGGGCCTGCTAGTCACATACCTGGCTCCCTGCCACGTGGTAGCGGCCCTGCCCGAGCTGCTCGACGTTATTGCCGCGGTGGCGGTTGATAGCCCCAGGCTTATGGTCATGGGGGATTTTAACTTGCCATCAATCAGTGAGACGTCTGAGATGGCTCGGGAGTTCATGGCTTCCATAATGGCTATGGACCTGACCCAGTTAATTTAAGGCCCTACTCACATGGGGGGAAACACGCTAGACCTGGTTTTTGTGTCTGGACAATGGTTGAGTGATCTTGAGATAGGGGATGTAGTGATTGAATCCTTGTCATGGTCAGATCAGTCCCTCCTTCGCTTAGACTTTTGAACCACTGCACCTCGCTGCAGGGAGGCGGAACCAGTGAGATGGTTCCACCGCAGGCGCCTAACGGATCCAGATAGGTTCCAGACGGAGCTTTGGCCATTTCCTGAGGATCTGGCACACGGCTCAGCCGAAGACTTAGTGGCTGCCTGGGATGCCTGGGATGAGCGGCCGCCGGCGCTTTGAACCAAGTCGTGCCTTTGCGGCCTCTGACCCTGCACCAATCTCACCTGGCTCCTTGGTATACTGAGGAGCTGAGGGAGATGAAGCGCCGGAAAAGATGCCTAGAGAGCAGTTGAAGGGCCAGTCATTCTGAATCTGACCGGACACTAGTAAGAGCTCATATTAAGACTTACCTAGTGGCGATAAAAGCGGAGAAGAGGAGTTACTTTTCCGCTCTTATTGCATCATCAGATAATCGCCCAGCCACCCTATTTAGGGTGACCCACTCCTTGCTACAACAGGGGGCACGGAAGGACCCCTTGGAGGATTTTGTTCAATATCTGTATGACAAAACTGTCCAGATTCGGGAACAGCTGGACTCTAACCCCGAATGGGTAGATCCAGGAGAGGTGACTGGGGCAGGTCTTGAGACTATTATATGGGAAGAGTTTGACTCTGTGACTCCAGAAAATGTGGACAGAATACTGAACAGTCGGAGCGCAGCCACATGTTATTGGCTCTGTGTCCCTCCTGGTTGGTGCTGGCCTCCCGGGAGGTGGCACAAGGCTGGCTCCAGGGGATTATAAATGCTTCTTTGAGTGAGAGTGTCTTCCCCACTACTTTGAAGGAAGCGGTGGTGAGACCCCTCCTCAAGAAGCCTTCCCTGGACCCGGCAATGTTGGTAAATTATCGTCCTGTTTCCAACCTTCACTTTGTTGCGAAGGTTGTTGAGAGTGTGGTTGCGCGACAGCTGCCTCAGTACCTGGATGAATCGACCTATCTAGATCCATTCCAGTCAGGCTTCAGGTCTGGGTACAGCATGGAGACGGCATTGGTCGCGTTGGTTGATGATCTCTGGAGGGCTCGGGACAGAGGTTGCTCCTCTGTCCTGGTCCTATTAGACCTCTCAGCTGCTTTTGATACCATCGACCATGGTATCATGCTGCGCCGGTTGGAAGGGCTGGGAGTGGGGGGAACTGTGTTACGGTGGTTCTCCTCCTTTCTCTCCGACTAGTCGCAGTCTGTGTTGACAGGGGGGCAGAGGTTGACCCCGAGGCCCCTTGTATGTGGAGTGCCACAAGGTCGGTCCTCTCGACCCTTCTGTTCAACATTTATGTGAAGCCGCTGGGTGAGATCATCTATGGTTTTGGGGTGAAGTATCATCAGTATGCTGATGATACTCTGCTGTACATCTCCACCCCAGACCACCCCAACGATGCCCTCAAAGTGATGTCCCGGTGCCTGGAGGCTGTACGGATCTGGATGGGGAGGAACAGACTCAGGCTCAACCCTTCCAAGACTAAGTGGCTGTGGTTTCTGACAGCCCGATATAGTCAGTTGACGCCATCTCTGACTATTGGGGGCGAGTCATTGTCCCCCACAGATAGGGCTCGCAACTTGGGCATCCTCCTGGACTCGCGGCTGTCTTTAGAAGGGCATATGACGGTCGTGGCCGGGAGGACTTTTTATCAGGTTCGCCTGATTCGCCAGTTGAATCCCTTTCTGGATCGGGGTTCGTTATTCACGGTCACTCATGCCCTCATCACCTCACTCCTGGACTACTGTAATGCTCTCTACATGGGGCTTCCCTTGAGGAACACCCGGAGGCTCCAACTGGTCCAGAATGCGGCCGCGCGGGTGGTGATAGGAGCAACGTGGTGCTCCCATGTGACTCCACTCCTGTATGAGCTGCACTGGCTCCCAGTGGTCTTCCGGGTGCACTTCAAGGTTCTGGTTACTATCTTCAAAGCTCTCCATGGCTTGGGATCAGGGTATCTTCGGAACCTCCTTATGCCACCAATAGCCTCTCACCGACCAGTCTGTTCCCACAGAGAGGGACTCCTCAGGGTGCCGTCAGTCAAACAGTGTCGACTGGCGGCCCCCAGGGGGAGAGCCTTCTCTGAGGGAGCACCGGCCATCTGGAATGAGCTCCCCCCTGAGATAAGGAGGATACAGGACCTACGTACCTTCTGCCGGGCCCTGAAAACATTCCTATTTTATCAGGCTGGCCTGGCTTAAACCTCCCTTTATAAATGGGTTTTATATTGGGTTTTAAATGTTTTTAAAATTGGATTTTAATTATTTCAGCCTAATTGTATAATTTATTTTAAATTTTTAACTTTTGCATTATATTGTATTTTTAATTGGCTGTTCACCGCCCGGAGTCCCTTTGGGGAGTAGGGCAGTATATAAATCTGAATAAACTAAACTAAACTAAACTAAGGAGAAATTTCCTGACAGTTAGAACAATTAATAAGTGGAACAACTTGCCTCCAGAAGTTGTGAATCCTCCAACACTGGACATTTTTAAGAAGATGTTGGATAACCATTTGTCTGAAGTGGTGTAGGGTTTCCTGCCTGGGCAGGGGGTTGGACTAGAAGACCTCCAAGGTCCCTTCCAACTCTGTTATTCTGTTCTGTTCTGTTCTGTTCTGTTCTGTTCCGTTCTATTCTAGAATTTGCTGCTCAGGTAGAATAAACCAAAAGTTATATTCTAAATCCTGTTAGCAACAATCCGCATGAAAAAATCAAGCCCATGTTTTATACATATACACATTTATTTTCTCAATCAAATCAATGATAGTCTCCTAAAAATGAGAAAAACAAATCTATCATTTTACAGCCAGGTAACTATTGCTCGGATTTTATTGAACCATTTAGTGGTTGTTGTCTTGTCTTCTGAGAAAAAAAAGTTTACAATTAATCTGTATTCTGTTTTCTTTATTTTATAAACAAGCTTTATTGATTTTCCTGTGCATAACACTAGTTCATTTGTGAATGTACTAAAACAAATAAGCTAGCTTTCAGTAATAGTAGTTTTTATTAATAGAATCCAATATATGTTGTGTCTCATTGTGACCCTTATTATAAAAAGCAAAGGAGAAGGCATTATTTGGTGCAAAGCTCAAATATACACAGTGGAGAAATAAAAGCAAAAGTCTGGTTATATCTTTGAATGTGCATCTTTTAAAAATTATGTATATGTATTGGGAAGAAAATTAAACAAAAAATGAGTAAAATATAACTGGGTTAGAAAACAACAGTATTATTAAGATAACAATGGACTGCTTAAATCATCACTATCTGAATCATACCAGCCAATATAACTGCCTCTTCAAAATCTTGGTACAATTTAAGATAACAGGCTTCAGGCTCAGTAGAGTAACTGTGGCCTTTCTACATCCCAGTTGAACAGAAGAACTATATAGCAACATTATGTACAGCAGTACAGATCTTAATACAATCGGACAGAAAATAAATTATATTTATTCTACTTTAGAGCCTCAGGTAATGGAGAAGCGGTGCCTCCTACAGTAAATCTCTATTTTAAGTCAAAGTTGGCAGTTGATTTTTATTTCAGTGCACAGATAGTATTGCATCCATGGAAAGCAAGCTGATTTATAAGATAGAGAACACATATAACTCTTTTCCTAAATTATGTGTGTGTGAAATGTAGGATAGCTATGCTCCAAAAGGTCTCTTTGCTATGTTTAGCTTCTTCTGATTAAAATTCCTACCTCTGCAATCCATATTCCCGTCTTTCATTAAACATGCTAGATAAGAGACATAGGAATTGTACTTTAAAACTATGAGAAAAAGTACAATTTCAAAATGCTGTGTTATAGCAGTGCAGTCCATGAAATTATATTATGTGATTGCTGTAACCATATTTAAATAATTGATTTCTTTATTTATAGTCTGATGACAATGTAACTAGGCATTTATTAAAATAATTCAGTTCCATCAGCAGTATATAAATGATAGCTCTGTCTAGAAGAAAATACTATTTTTAGAAATGTAATGTTTCATTTGATTTTTTTTAAATGTTAAGAATATTGCTGATAAATTAATTTATAAGTGGATAGATAAAACATATAAAGCTTGTTGGCTGAAATAAACAACTTAAAGCTAAGAAATCAGAAAAAATAGTTTCTGATGCTTGGATTTTACCTTATCCCTTCACCTTATTTCTTAGTGAATTTATATGAGCACCCATTTTATGTGGATTACTTTTAGTGGATAATTTTTTAAAAGTTTTTATTTTTTAATTTTTTTTTATAAACATATCAAATCAATGCATGAACAGTGTGGCATGTGGGTGACCAACATTCTGATACAAATAAAACTAGTAAAATTAATCAATCTGTCATTATTCAATTATTCCATGTTTTATCTTATTGTTACTTTTGTTTTATTATATAAAAGAGTATATACTAAAATTTCTCCTTCTCTTTTTTCTATCACTTATTCTAGGTTTTAAAATCACCTTTTACTGAAAAAAAAAATTTCTTTCTATCCTACCTAACTTCTAATCATGTCACCTACCTAAAGAAAGAAAGAAAGAAAATAGAGAGAAAAGGGAAAGCAAATCCAAACAATAGAGAAGAATATCATCTATCCATCATCCCTTGCCCACTTCAATACTTCAATTGCTATGCTTTTTTTAAAAACTTGCCTCTCAAATTCCTCTCCTGGATCTCTATCTCTGTCAGAATCTGCTTCTTGGCTGTTCAATCTAGGTATTTCTCCCACCTCTACCCTCTTCCACTGCCTAGTTCCCAAAATTTCTGCCCAAGCCCCTATCTCCCAATCAAATGTCTCTTCCAACTCTCTTAATACATTCTCTCCCCCCACCCCCGTTTAATTCATCAATCACTGTTATTTCCATTGTGTCTCATCTTCTGCTAAATATTTTCTGATGAGAAAATAAGTAACAACAACAATTATTGGAACAATTATTAATCAATCATAACAGATATTGCCTTCAGTTATCTGAGGTTTGTCAACAAAATCAAGTCTTCAAGGTGATGTGAAAAGGCCAACAAGTTAGAAGTGAATCTGATCTCTGGGAATATGATATTCCTAGAGCCATGACAGAAAAGTTGCCTGGATCCTACCAGAGAACACTCCCTAATGGATGGGAAATGAAATATGATTCTCTTAATGTACAAGTAATATCTTGTTAATATCTAACAGGACGAGTGGATACAATCAGAGAGAGATGGTTGCATAAATAACCTTTCCTTCAGCCATGAAGGGCTTTAATGGTAACTACTAGCACCCAGAATGGAACCAAAAAATATACAAGCAATCAATGAAGCTCACAGAGGAGAGGTTTCACATGTGCCAAATGATATGTGCCCAAAACTTTCGTGCTATCACATTTTTCTGAATACTCTTTTTAATGCAACCCACACAGAGCAATAATATAGTAATCAAATCAAAACATGAATGACTGTGAACATGACTTTCTGATCCAGGTACAGGTGCAACTGATCGTTAGCAGGGCCTTCTAATCCAGGAATCAGGATTCAATTGGTGCATAACACCGAGATATTCAAATGCCCACCTGGACAAATTTGGCATTTTGGCAGACCAATTTAGATCAACAGGTGAACAGATGCTTAATGAGGTCACATTTTTGAATGCAGAATTGATAGCATCCCAGTTCTGCTAAATTTCCCCATTGTAAAATAACTCACTTTACCAAGCTACAAAATATTACTTACAGTGTGTAGACATTCTATCACAAATGTATTTTAACTTCTAGACCCATTAATAATGTATTTCATTTTTAATGTGATTTTTAAAAATATACATGATATTTGAATTGGTTTAGTAACAATTCATATTATTATTTTTTAAATGTAGGGCTAATAATACGATTTGGTAATGTCAAATACTAAAATCACTTATTCAGGTCCCTAGTTAGTTTCTTTTAAAAGGTCAATTGGGAAATAAATAACAACACTAATTAAAAATGAATTTGGATACAATGACATTGTTCCCCTGATACTCCAAAATACTTAAATTATAATCTGTTAATTCAGTTGATTATGGTTTAGGAACTACGGTGATCAAAAGCAGAACTAATAATTATGAATTTTACATAATATTAAAATCTAATTTTGCTATGGCATTTTATATTAATATGCTGTGTCACATAACAAAAGTTAACTGTATCACATTAAGAAATATCAGAAAGCTGGAAATGTTATGATGTAGTTAATCATCAGTGAACAGAGCATGAATGTGTGTAAATGAATTGTTCATCATGTAGTAACATTTGGATGGCTGTGTTATATCAAATAAGAAGTTTTAGCCTGACTTATGAAGTAATATCTATTTTGATATTACTTATGAAGACTTATGAAGTAATATCTATTTTGATATTACTCTAATTTGATAATTAGAGAATTTGGCTGTAGCAGCTTCAAAGTATGACTTTGTATCACAACTGAAATGTTCTTCAAACATTTATGTTTGCCTTTCTGTAAACTGTGCTCTGGATATTATCTCAATGACCCATATTCATAGAGTACTTTATGTTTTCAGTATGAATATTTTAAACCCACAATTTTATGCAAATATTTGGCATATAACAATTGTTTAAATCAGCAGATGACTTAAGATATAACAGTTTTAGTATTATTATTAAATGCTAATTTAATATTTAATTAATATTATATATTAAGTATTATATAATATATAATATATATTAAGTATTATATAATATAACTATTATATTATATTATATTATATTATATTATATTATATTATATTATATTATATTATATTATATAAAATTTATTACAAATTATTTAAAATTATTCAATTAATTTTATATCAATAATAAATTGATATTTAATATCGGAAAATACTAGTATTTGAAAGCTGAGAAAGATCAAATAAAAGTGTCGTATATTTTACTTGTATTATATAATTGGCTACAATAGTCCGGCATAACAGATCTAATCCTGATAGAAAATTAAGAGAAACAGGATTCTTAAAGACCATGACAGCAGATGGATTCAAAAGGTACATAAGAAGAAGTGATCATCAAATCAGTCCAAAGTTCTGGTGTAAACTTTGGTATACATGAGATACACAAAATAGGGATCTTCAAAAGAACTTGAAGGTCAGGGATAAATTTTATTTATTTATTTATTGGGCATATTCCCAAATTTTTCCTTATAATCCTGCCACAGAAAATGCCTTCAAGGACTCACTACTTCTGGCATTAATTGTTTTTACATTGTTGGATTTTTAACAATTTATCATCTCTAGCTGTCTTCTTTAGGATTTCCTGATACCTGAAATGTCTCTATTTTCTGCAAGCCTTGATCTTGAAGATGTATTAAACCCTTGTCATTAGATAATTATCAGAGATAGTTAGAATATATTAGGATATTTATTTAAAAATGGAAAAGTGGTTTCATATTTGAATTGGTGGCATATCTCAGAAAAGGGAAACTGAATTAAATAGTAACAGGGCTGTCTTTTTGTTCAATAAGTGCGCTTATCTGATGAGGTCCCAAATTGTTTTTTGGTAACTGTTCTAGACATGTTGACCAATGTAATGTTTGTCTGAAAATATTCCCATTTTTCCTTCCTCTAGACTGTTCTTAAAAACTGGTGCATCAATAAGGGATGATGGAATTCTTTTCTATGTACATCTATCTTTATATAAGATAAATGCCAGTTTATGTAACAACTTTGTTAGAGTTTGCAGCAATCCAACAACACACAAGTAAATAATTCAATAGGATTCATTTATAGAAGAAACTTGTTTATATACAATAATATAAAACATGACGCATGTATACGATACCCATGCAGCTCTTGCAATGTGGGGCAAATACAAGGACAAAAAGCAGAAGCCAGAACCAAAAATTACAGAACCACAAAAGCAACAGAAGCTATAATGCAAGGACAAATCATATATATACAGATCAGTCAAGCTAAGCCATGCCCAGGCTCTGAGTCTGTGAATCTCCCATGACTCACAACAGATCCTGTTTCTTAGTCACCAAACAGTTGCCATTGGCTGACTTGTAGTTATGGTTATCCCAGGTCACAATTTCTTATACATTGACAAATGTATAATAACAATATAGCTTCAATAACATTTCCAGTTTTAAAAAATGGCAGCAGAAGAAAAAATGCAGTTGTTGATGCTACACAAATATCACAAGACAGCTAATGTGAGAACAAAAAATTACTGAAATGTGAATGTAATAAATGAAATATTAAAAAGTACAATCAAATGGAATCATGAAGTTCAAATAATTCTTGCACAACTCCATTTCTCACTGAACTATGTTGATTCATATTTTTTCAGTCAACCATTTGAGTGGCAAAAATGAAGGAGTCAAATTGCATATCTTTCAAATATTTGAGGATATTTGTTTCAGTCCTATTTTGCAGCATTTTTCTAAAAAACAATACTTGATAAAGAAGCTGTTCCTATTGGGTTCTGTCATGTAATCAGCTAGCAAAGTAAGTAAAATTAAACAGCATGCACTGAACCATGCTACCTTTGAATAACAAGAAAAAGATAAGAACTCAAAAATAATTTGTTCAGTTTGCTATGCTCTACAAACACAATTAGGTAGGCAGCAGGAAGGCCAGGCAAGCTGGTGATAATGGCGGGCCCACACAGGGTGAATTGACAAGCACAGCTGCATAAGAAAACCCACAGAGAATGCAAAATATAGACCCAGCTGCCTTCCATCTATTCCTCTTGCAAATGCATCCAGATTCCACAGTTGGAATCAGTTGGCAGCAGTTGCAATGAGATCCTGGTCAAGTACATGTCCTAATTTTTAAATGTTAGATATACAGAAACTCTCAATAAGACAACAACAACAAGCATCTATAAAATAGTTGTGAGGGGGGTGTTGTCAGAAAGAATTCTAGGTACATAAAAAGACAACTAAAAAGGCAGAGTACAATACACATGCTTACTGTAAATTCTGATCAATTGAAGAGAATATTTGTAGCTCAGGGGTCCTTAGTGTTCTCTCAACTTGGTTGTTTGCTTGCAGATGTTTCATTACCAAACTAGGTAACATCATCAGTGCTAGTAGGGAGTGAAGTTTGCAACATCTGCAAGAAAACCAACAAGCTCAGAGAGCACTTAAGAATTCCCCTTTCTGATTATTACATGATGAATGTGGAATGGTGATGTAATTCTGTGAAAAGTATTGTGAAATAGTGAAAAGTATCATTACAACAGCTGAGTTTTTGAAAGGATGGAAGTAAGTTTAATTTTTTAAAAGCAGAGAAGTTTCATTAAAAAAATCCTTTAACACATGAGTTTCTAAACTGCCCAGGAATCATGTTACCCATCGCAGAAACGATGGACTAGTTTTTAAATTTTAGGTAATCTACATAAGTAGAATCTTGAGTTCTTTAAAGGAAAATTTTGATCTAAATATAATGAATTACATGTCAAGAAAGCTTTAAGACTAGAACATGTTCCATTATTCATGGTGGTTTATTTTTTGTCTAATACTGACAAAACAGTATTATATTTTCTCTGTTTCTTCCATCTCCTAGCATTTTTTTCAATAAGGTATATCTTGGGTCAATTTCTCATAGATATTTCCTAAAACTCTTCCATCTGCTCCTTGCAATTAAAAAAAAGCAAGAAGCAAACAACTCAACTCATGTTAAGTTCTCTGCATTTTTCTTACAATAATGAGCTCATTTCACAAGTTTTTCTTCTACTGTGCACATTTTAATCATTTTATTAACATTTTGACCTGTTTTTTTTTGTTTGAGAAATGCATATTATGTCAAAAATTTTTAAAATGCAGATCAAACAAAATTTATCTTTTGCCTCTACAATCCAAGAGAAAAAGTCAGTCCAAGGCTTCTATTTTCATGGCTTTTGTCATGCTACATTCAAGTGTGCCATTTGTGAGCAACTGGATTCATTCTTGCAAAGACTGCACTGATGTATCCATCTGGATATCACTGACATCATTGCCAAACTTAAGGAACCCAACCCTCTACCCCAACCCTCTCCCCTGCACTACAGCTATTACTACTAGAGCATTTTTTGCTCTATTAACAAGATCTGACAGTAAAGTTGTGAACTGATTATAGTTTGGTGCATATGTTGTGCTCTTTTCTTCTCATAATTGAAGAATGTGAAGAACAGCAGTATGTGTTATCTACCTCTACCCGTTCTTTCTTAGGAGCGTGTCCTTGCATTGGAAGAAAAATATCTGCAATGGGGAATCTTATTCTTTGTGGTTTGGGGATATTTTCCTATAATTCTTAATTCTTTAAGATACTAAATTGTATTAGTAATCCTAACACAGATGATAAATAGTGACAATAGGGATACAGAAGAGAAAAATGGATGTTTATCTCTCTCCCACACACTTCTCACTATGCAAAAAGAATACCTGCAAAAAGAATACTGAATTTGTTGAATCCTAATATAAGACGCTCATTGATAGTTTACTATTTCATTTCTTAACTAGTTACAGATATGCAATGCAATATTTAAAAAAAAGAATAAAGACTTGGGTGTTGGGGACAATATGCTGACTCTGTAAATAGCTTAGAGAAGGGTGTAAAGCACTGTGACGTGGTATATAAGTCTAAATGCTATTGCTATTTTGCACTTCTGAATAGGACCTAGTTTCATAGCATAAAAGCTGAAGTTTCAATTTACATACATATAAATAAAATAGTAATAATATATTATTATTATATATACATATATATAATATAATTATATATATTGTTGTTAGATTATATAACATTATATAACTTTATACATTATATAAAGTTTTCAGGAGTGAGATGGCTCAGTGGCTAAGACGCTGAGCTTGTCGATCAAAAGGTCGGCAGTTCAGCAGTTCGAATCCCTAGTGCTGTGTAACAGGGTGAGTTCCTGTTACTTATTCCAGCTTCTGCCAACCTGGCTGTTCGAAAGCACGTAAAAAATGCAAGTAGAAAAATAGGGACCTTTGGTGGGAAAGTAACAGCGTTCCGTATGCCTTTGGCATTTAGTCATGCCGGCCACATGATGACAGAGACGTCTACAGACAGCACTGGCTCTTCGGCTTTGAAATGGAGATGAGCACCGCCCCCTAGAGTCAGGAATGACTAGCACATATGTGTGAAGGGAACCTTTACCTTTTATAATGTTTTCAGTGCGTTAGCAAAATAATGTTCTTAATGGGTGAAATGCAGACTTTCAATATATTATATAACACAACGATTGCATATTTAGGGCTTTTCTGTCTGCAGATGCTTTATTAAAATTTATGTTCTGTGCTGTATAAATAAACTCTACTCATAGGGTTTATTATGGGTAACTAAACCAAAATCTAATCAATCAGAATAGAGCTGGAAGGTCTATTGGAGGTCTTCTAGTCCAACCCTCTGCTCGAGTGTAAATCCAACTATTCTAAAATATAAGCTATTATATTTAGTGTGTGAATATAGTGTGAATCTAATGCAGCACATTCAACAATAGTGAAAACAAATGAAAAGAATGTCTTAATATCTAGCCCGTTCAACTTGATAGAAAGTATAATGGCAAAATATCTTAAAGAAGATGATGGGATCTAATTAGAGAAAAAGCCACTGACCTGTTCCTTCCCTTGAGGTGTTTTCATGGAACTGTGCCATTAGTTCCACATTCTGCTGAACCATCTGCTTAAGTGAAAGAGAACAGAGCAGAAGCTGGAGCTTTGCAAATTGAAAAATGCCTTACGTTCCCACACTCTTTTAGTAATTAATGAATTAATTAATTTTAAAACTTGGATAACTGCTTTGATTAGTCATTTGTATACGAAACAGAGAAGTAAGTGTATATCTGTCTTTGTATGTGTCATTGTTGTGCTTTCTAATCCTTGTTGACACCTTGTGACTGCCTGGACAAGGCTGTGCAGTTTTCTTGGCAAGGTTTTTGGAAATGATTTACCAAATGAGTGAAGCATTATATTATTCTTTCAAAGCCTTGTACAGGTTCCCTTTGTTTTTCGCCTCTTTTCCCATCTTCCCTAATTCAGGAAAAACAAGCCATTGATTGTATGGTGATCTGCACCTTTTCACTGCTATCTTTTAGCTAAATTTCACCCACTCAGGCATCTCTCTTAATTGAGACAGGTTACAGAACTTCATAGGTGAACCTTGCTGAAGTTTAACCACTTCTGAGTTAAAGGCTGACATGTTCTCCCCAAGTCCATCAGCCTATTGCTTCCTGCCCACAGAAAACAAAAACAACAACAAAAATAAAACCCTTCCATAACTCTGCAGTATCCAGCTTCATTAATATGCATACAGAGCAATGTAAATGGCTCTTGAGGTTTCCCCTTGGTAGATGATTTAATGTGGCAGTTATGAAAGCTGCTCAGACTGTGCTCGATTAGCATAATAATGAAGCTTCTACAGCAGTGTTATCATCCTCAAAGAAAACAGCCTGAGTGGTCACAGCTCCTTTAACAAGTACCACTTTAGGAATAAAGGAAAGGCCTCTGAAACAGAAGACATTGGAAAAATGCAAAATGGGCAAGGCTTGTTTTCTGTCAGTTTGTTGTCTTTGTGAAATGGCAGAAGGGGAGGGAGGAGGGAAAATATCGTAAGCTGGCTGCCTGAGCAGTCACCTGGCAGATGAAATAAAGCAGTGCTGGTTCCAATATGCTGGGTTATATTTGGAAGCCTTTGCAGTGAGACATACTTTATTTATTTATTTTGGCTGTTGTTTTTAGGAGTCAAGTTCATAATTAACCCAATTTAACCTAACTGCTCCTATCTGCATGGATGCGTTCTTGAAAGGATCTGAAAACTTGCAGCTGAAAACTCTGTTATGATGCCTACGGTAGAAAACTAAAATTGATTTTGCTCTTTTCTAATCAAACTGAAGGCTTAGACACAGGGATTAACAGCTGTTTTCAAGTGCCTAGGGAACATGTGGTAAGGATTGGAAGAGGAGAGAATTGCTTTTGTTTTTTCCCCCCCAAACTCCAGATTCTTGTTAAAGACTAAAAATTTAAAAAAAATGCATGAAGGCACATACACACTTATATTGATCAGGTTTAAAGCATGTTCTTTCTTTGTTTGGAAAAGACAGAATAGTGGATGAGTAGAATTTGTTGGGAAATATGGAAGAATGCTGACAAGATGGAGCCATGAATTATTGCTCTATTCACACACTTAAAATCTAAAAATGACTAAAACATTAAAGTGTTAGAGAATAATTAGTAAATATAGAAACACAAATGCAAACAACTAATTCTCTCCACTCCGTCTATTATACTAAACACTGTTTATATCTCTCTGTCTATGTTGTTTTAGGGGGACTCCTTGCTTGGAATTAATTTTGAGTGTAAAATCCTTGATTTCTAGTAATTTGCCTACCCTGATTAAATCTACAAATTTTTAAAATATAATGTTGAATCTGGAGGGTGGCTTTTTGCAGGCTTTTTGATTTGAAAGAAATAGTATTCCAAACTACAGTTGTGCTTACATTTGAGAGATTCCTTTTTATTTATTGAAAATGGTCATGGAATCTATCTAGTTAGCTTTTGCATATTAGGGCTCAAGACAAATTTCAGCTGCCATGGCAATCTTCATTACTAATTTGCTGATCCTGTTTTGTCCCTGCTTGTATTAATGCTGAGTATGTTTATGACCACTTTTTTTTTTTTGCATTTATTCTTCTGCTGTAGAACATCTTTTAGCAGTAGAAAGTCTGATTGGTTATATCTTTTCTCCTTCATGTATCTTGCAAAACAAATGATACATTGTAATAGGCTTCTATAGCAAAATAATGAATATACTATTATTTCATTCATAACATATTGAGTTTCTTATTCCAACATTATTCATTAAAAATACTGAGAATTTAGATTGATTTAAATTCTGAGCATATAGTTTTCTGTGTTGCTCTTCATTTTTCTTTGGGATATAATAATAGTAGCAATTACTTCTATTCCCCCCCCCAAACCCCCCCCCCCCAAAACTATGAACTAGGCCAACAAAATGTGGGCAGTGAAGTTCTTGAAACAGGGGGAAATTATTTTTCCTGAATCTGTTGAGATACTAGAATGAACTAGCTGATAAACAGTATGAAAATATTTGTATTCAAGAGGTCCCAAGCTTCATTAATACTTTTAGGTCAGGTTGGGAAAAACTAGAGTCTGAAACTGGAGAATTCCTATCAATCTTTATAAATGATGTGAGTTACACAGACTAAAATTATAATGAATTATCAGGCAGATTTGTGTGGCCCATCAGAATTTTTGAAATTTAACAAACTTGACATTTCAGTGAAAAACTGCAGCTAAAAATACTGCTTCCAAGAAAAATCTGCTACCACAACCCCTACCTTCACACTATATAAATGTACAAAAAGTATTAAATATATCATTTGTAGGAGAGTTATTGGTTACTTTTATAGCACACTGTTTTAGGTGTATAAAGTAAAGTCCCAAATAAAAGCAGTTCAGGTAGTAGGAATGGAAAGAAACTCTAGATGAAATAATAGCTGAATACAGTACATGAAGCCTCAGACTTTTATTTAGATTTAGCTTTATGATATATTTCTTTCAATATATAGGAGTGATATATACATTTTGGTATATTCTTTTAAATAAATTTGGTAAATTATCATGATTAATTTAAGAATTACTAGTTTTAATGGGTCATCTCTAAACTTAATTATGTTGAGACACAAACAATAATGAGGTTCATTGTATCATATATTTTAAGTGCAACAATGCCACAATATTATTTGAAATTATATGCTATTACTAGTTGTGGAAAAAATGTGAGCCATAATCCATATCTGCATGAGCTGAACCTGCAAAAACATCTTGTATCATTATTGATTTTAATGTTTAGAAAATTAATATACAGGATAGATGGGGAAGCATAGGTGTTTTAGAAGTACCTGTTTTTTTCCTCTTTGACTTAAGCATAAAAAATTATTCATATTTTTATGAAATGTCTTGTTATTTTGTCTTGTTATTTTGTGATGATTGATTTGTGGCAACAACCATTGTAATTTGGATATTAATATAACATTGATGAATGTATGTCATTGACTGATGTATTTCCTCTTTCTTACTTGAATATGTAAATTGAATTTCAATGGCCTATACATAATGCTTTCTTTGATTATCTTTTATAAAGCAAATTTTAAAACCTGCATTGTCTCTTCTAGAAAATATTAAGGAGTATTGGGATCAGGTTATCAATAAACTCACAAGTTCAAAAGTTCAACATATAAATTTTTATGGTTGCTGTTGGCAAATCTTACATTAATTATCAAATTACCATTTCAACTATTTTTTTATTTATTTTGTCAGTCATATATAAGATAACAGGCAAAAGTGTAAACATAATTTGAATATATGAAAAGAATAAGTAAAAAGGAATATTAGGACAGGGACAGTAGACACACTGGTGCACTTATGCATGCCCCTTACAGATCTCTTAGGAATGGGTGAGGTCAACAGTAGACAGTTTAAGGTTAAAGTTTTGGGGGTTTGGGAAAGAAACTAGAGTCAGGAATGCATTCCAGGCATTGACCACTCAGTTCCAGACAGATACTCTGTATTCAATAATTGGTCTAGCAAATGTTTTGTATGCTCTAGTTAGTAGTACAATATTACCAGAGAAGAAACTACACAAGATTTGGTTAACAACTCTTAATGCCTTTTTGGCAATGTTGTTACAATGGGCTCTGGCACTTAGATCCTTAGAAATGAGTATTCCAAGGTCCTTGACAGAGTGAGGATCATCTAGAAGGTCATGTCCATCTAATTTGTATTTTTTGTTTTGATTTTTTTTGCCAATGTGCAAGACAGAGCATTTGTTGGTTGAGATTTGAAGTTGCCACTTGTTAGACCAATCTAATACAGTCACGGTCTTTTTGAAGGGTAATTACATTGTTGGTGGTGTTGAATAATTTAACCGTCAGTGAAGAGAACACAGTTGCTTTTAATACGATAGCAAAGGTCATTTATGTAAAGTATGAAGAGTGTTGGACCTAAAACACTGCCTTCAGGACCACCGCTATTAACATGTACAGGATTTGATAGCACGCTTCCTATTTTGACCACTTGTTGTCTGTTTGCCAGGAAGGCAGCTATCCATTTATGTAGGAGTCCAGAAATGCCATAGAATTTTAGTTTTAGAAGTAATTTGTTGTGTACCACTGAATCAAAAGCCTATTACAGAAGTCTATGTAAACTGCATCTATTGCTTTGCCCTGATCGAGATGTGTAGTCCATATGTTTTTTGCAATGTAGTAGTTGTAGATTACAGGATAATTTTTTTCTGAAACCAAATTTGTTGTTAGAAACTGCTTTTTAAGTTAGGAAAAGAACTATCTCATATATTTCCTAGGCATTCATTGCAATTTTTGAACAGCTTCATGTTATCTGTAGGCTGTATTAGATTTGGAATCACAGATAGGAATTTTACAGATATTATTTATGTTGTGTTGTGTTATGTTATGTAGTTACAACAAAACACTCAATGTACATATAATTCCACTTATTTGTAAATCTACTGTAAATCTAGAGCCAGATACCAAAGTTTCTCTGTTTTTCAAGGGGACTTCTCTGAAAATGCTAAATGTCATATATAAACATTTATTATAGGGTATCATCAGATATAGAATTATTTTTAATTGATTATATTATCACAACAGAACAGGTAGATCATATCTACACTGCAAAATTCTAAATGGAAAATTATGAGGAAACCAGAAATCAGACCAATATCAACACTATTTTATTGTTATGTGTAGGTGGAGAAGTGGCCAAGCTATAAAAACATTATTAGTAATCTTTTTCCTACACAAAACATACAAGCAAGATGAACTTGGGGGAAAAATATTAATAAATGTTACTATTGTTCACAAGCTTCAGAGTAATATTCTTTTATTGCCAGTTCCTTAACATTTGTGATTATTTATCCTATTCTACTATACACTTCCATGCTTTCCTTAATGATGCTTGAATTGTCCAGTGTAAGTTTGGTCACCTTGTTTTTAGAATAATTCTGTCACCCATTGTCACAACATTCTGAAATAGTTCTTTCTTTACATTTCTCTGTTTAATTGGGACATCTTTCTCACAACCTAATATCTACTTTAGGGAGATCATACTTCTCCATTAGCTGTTTAGCACTTTTCAGGAACCTGGTATTTATCTCGGCAGGCTTTGCATGACAATTGACATTCAAAACCATTACTTTTTCATGCCTCCTGATTTTGTCCATTATATTTGTTTTTGTATGCTTCCAGCCTTTCGTCAGCATCACTGTGACTTCCAGTCAGCCTATTTCACACTTTCCCCTCATTATTTCATTCATATATAAGCACAGCTCATAACCTAGCTTTATAATTAGATAGGCTATCATACCATATTGGTAAGGTAAATTATTTTGAAATAAATTATGATTAAAAATAACACTACTGCACATTGTAAATCTTACATACATAGCAATGTTTTACTTTATTTATATACCAGGAAGAAAATCCTGTGGAAGGAAGGTAGGAAGTTCAATATTAATTGGTCAGATTTATGTATTTATTTGGTAGATTTTCATTTAAATTCCACTGTATTACTTTATAAGTAACTCTAGTAATGTATATACATACTACTCCTTCCTTTCTTCTTCCTAGCCAACATGAACTGTATGAGGTGAGTTGGGGGAGGGAAGAGAGAGAGAGAGAGAGAGAGAGAGAGAGAGAGAGAGAGAGAGAGAGAGAGAGAGAGAGAGAGAGAGAGAGAGAGAGAGAGAGAGAGAGAGACTAGCTCATAATCACCCAACTGAGTTTTCTTACCTAAGTCTCTTGGTTTCTAGGCCAATGCTTTGATCACAACATTAGTTTTTCAGAAATTGAACAAATCCATACAGACTGGTATGATTCTGAAATATCATCCACTAGTATTGCATCTTAATCTGTTACAAAGTAGACATACATTATTTGGAAAGGGTCACAAGCACAGATATGTAGTAGAAATGGTTTGGACCTATAAAGGACATGAGTACAAGCATAGGCTCTCTCTATTCAGACACTCTGTATTAGGTTTTGTGTAAGGTGTTGAAGAAAACAAAACGACCACAACTGCTTTCAGAAATCAACTCATTGATGTAAATTCAACCCATAAAGCATCTTTCTTTGACTAACATGGAAACCAGCAAAAAGCCATGCACTTAAAAAAAAAACAGCAGAGAAATGCTATTTTTATGCTTGGGCAAGATGTGGAAAAAAATTTCCAAATCACTTTTGAAGCAGTACAAGTCTAACGTGCTTGTTAGTAACATTTTACTACCAGATGTTCCAATAATTTATATATACTGTATATAAACAGCTCTTGGATATGTGTGTGAATTGATAGTGATGTTTAAAAACCCTAAGCATCAAACATAATATTATATAACTTTTGCATGTTGTGGATGGCAGTTCCATACACACCTTACAACAAACTAAACTTCATCTTGTATGAAAATCCAGGTTATTGATTACTAAACTGGTGAATAGAATAATATGAAATATGGACAAAATACTTATTTTCTAATTAGAAAGTTGCAAAGTTTCACCTAGTGATTCCTAATTGTTTAGCATGAATGTACCTTCATGGAACAGTGTTTCTCAACCTTGAAACCTTTCAGATGTGAAGACTTCAACTGCCAAAATTCCCCTGCCAGCATGGCTATTTTTTTGGGGGGGGGGGTGATTCTATAAATTGAAATCTACATATCTTAACATTTACAAGGTTGAGAAACACTGATTTGGAGTGTTCTAAGCAGTTTTGGTACTTTAGTACAAAATGTAATAATCACAATTGCTGTAGAAAATTACTGTTATTTTTGTACAAATATTATAATAAGCTACTTTTTAACAAACACTATGTTAACAATATACAATCAATATTTTTTAAAAAGCCTTGACAATATTTTCATAAATAATATTAATTTAATTAATTATATTCCACCAAGTCATTGTTGATTCTTAATCAATTATTATTTTACAATTACAATTATTTTATCCATAATGATCTGTCCCTAATCTGATTTTTCAGGTCTTGCAACAGCGCGTAATTGGCACTGTAATCGAGTCTCTTGATCATCCTTTCCCCCCCTCTTTCTTTCCACCTTTTCCAGTATCAGAATCTTTTCTAGAGAGCTAGGTCTTTACATAATATGTTTGAAACAGGATAATTCATAAACAGAGTTTTCCAACATTGGATGTGCTAGCTCAAAAGTTCTCTTCAATATATCAACAATATATTTCCACAAAGCAGATTTCATATTACAGTTTTATACAACTAATTTTCTACCCTGTATTTTTTCTTAAAATATATTCTTTACTGACATGTAGCACTCAGCTAAAGTCATATGAAAAATCTTGTGAATATCCATTCAAAATATGGCAATAGCACCACCACAGCTTATTTCAGTTACTGTACCCATTTCTTAATTTCATTTCCAGCCAAACTGAAAACACCCTAACTAACATTCTTTGAGGTTCAATTAACATGAAATACACCTAAATAAATATTGCATTTATCTCATTTTAAGATCAAAGCAGAATAATTCACTATCTAGAAACAAATTTCTACTAATTTACAAGACCACATTCAAGTTAATTTCCCATTATTCTGAAGGTCACATCAAACTGCAAATATACACACAGCAAATACTTACAGCTGCTTGTCACGCCACATTGCAATATGTGCATTCAGCTTTCTTTAGCATGGTTTGTTATGGTTTGCATTGAGAAGAAAGACCACAAGAGAGAGAAGCCACAAGCTAATGACAAACAAACATGTTACTTCTTTTTGCTATAACTTTCTTTGCTTCAATTTTAAAAAAGGTTCAACTTACTTAATTAATCACAAGGGGAAACATGAAAAACAAGGATGGACAAAGCACTACTCATGAATAATTTGTTGTGTAGATGTCTCTTTACAAAATGTTTCTCAAAACACATCTTATTCTTTATATGCTGCAATAAAAATTGGGATTTTTTTCTGCTCAGTAAGAAAAGTTTTAAGTGTATTTATGTATTGTTCAATTATTCCCATATATTCATTATTCATAATACATTATAATACCTTAATGTATTAATAATTTATTATAGGTGAAAAATTGATTGTGCCAATATAAGACATTCTGGACAAGGTCAAAAATAACTATGGTTTGGATACCAACCACCAGCTATATCAGTTATATTGATCTGGGTTCTATCTCACCCTTTGCATTGCATTTACCTTAAAGGAAGTTTAGTTTTCTTCTGAATATTAACTGAAGGCCCATCTTGAGTTGTGGTAAAAACAGTAATGAAGAAATAAATTGTTCCTTTTTTCAAACCTTATCAGGTTTTGAAGATCCCTTAAGACATGGAATGCAATTTTTTTTAGGTGTGGCCTGGCCAATAAAAAAATAGATGAACAATTACTTCTCTTGATCTTGACACTATAATTTTATTAATCATATTTCTATGCTGCCCACTCTCCGAGGACTCTGGGCGGCTTACAACAATCAACAGTATACTAAATAGCATATTGCCTCCAACAATCTGGGTCCTCATTTTACCCACCTCAGAAGGATGGAAGGCTGAGTCAACCTTGAGCCAGTGAACTTTGATCTGCTGATCTGCTGAACTAGCAGTCAGCTGAAGTAGCTGCAGTACAGCACTCTAACCACTGTGCCACCTTGGCTCTAATATTTCTGGTGATGTTGAACACACTTGTTATTTTTGAAACTTTATTACACTACTAACTCATGTCTACCTATTTAATAGTACCTTTTTGTAAGTACTACTAGCCAATATGGTGATCTCTTTCTACATGCATAACTTTTTCTACAAAAATGAATCTTTGCACTTGTTCCTTTTGAACTGGTTCTTACTGGATCTTATTATTATTCCAGCTGTTATGATTCTACCAAATCATGTCTTGTCCTTTAATAAATACATTAAATCTTTATACCAATAGACAAGAATTGTTGTGGCTCATGGTTGAATGATGGGGGTCCTTGGAGCTCTGGTGGCACAGTATTTATTACAAGCTAACTCTGCCCATAGCCTGGAGTTTAATCCTATTAGGCTTGAGGTTAACTCAATTCAGCTTTCCATCCTTCTGAGATTACTAAAATGAGGACTCAGAGTTATGACCCAGATGGTCAAGGCAAGGCAGGCCTCTAGATATTCCTTTAGTTCTTTTAATAAATGTTTCAGCCAAGGGCCCCCCATCAACTGGTAAGGCTCCATTCCCTTGCTACCCTGCAGGCAACCACTCTCAGACTCACAAACACAGCCCTGTATTACAAAGAAATCCCACAGAGTAGGAGCATGCTCACAGGGCAATGTCCAGGTTTCCAAGTCCAATACACTAGGCAGAGTCCAGGACAAGAAACAGGTAATAGAAAAGAAGCTGTTTGAAAGCCCCAGTGAATCAGAGGCCAAATGCAGACCACAAGAGAAGGGCTAGGTCCAAATTAAAATGCAAAGACCAATCTTCCAAGAAAGGCAAAGCAAATAGCAAACAGGTGAACCCGGGCAGTGTAAACCAAAGCAAACAATTGTTCCTGGAAAAGACTAACTCCCCACAGCTTTTCCTTAAATTACACTCCTCCAAGTGTTCCTTGTGAGGAGGGGGTGGGGTGATTTTCTCCTGAGTTGCATTGTAGCCCTTTTCTGGCCTTGTCTACATTCTCCTATCCTGGATTGAGTGGAATAGACAGCTGTTCATCACTAGAGGAGATTGGCTCCTATCAGCACCACTGCTGGTCAGCAGCCGATCATCCCCTGTGTCAGTGCAGGCAGGCAGCTCTCTGTCTGGTTGACCACCTCCCCCAATGCCTAAGGGTCTCAGGACAGAATTGTGCCTTTCCTGTCAGACAGTCCTAGTTCAACTCTTTTTCCTATGAACTGGGCTCTGAGGGGACCACAACACCCAGATTGTTGGGAGCAATATGCTGACTTTGTAAACTCGCCTGAGAATTCTGTAAAGCACTATGAAGTGCTATTGCTATTTCATATTCATAAGTTAATAATATAAAAGGATTTAAGGATAGCAATATAAGTAATAACATATAGCAATAGGAAAGAGTAAAAAGAAAATACCACAATCAGTGGCATGAAAATTAAAAAAAAATCCTAACCAGAGGAAGCAATCAAAGCAGTCAAGCTCCTGTAGCTTGATAGAACAGCCATGTTCTAACAGACTTTGTAAAAGCCAAGAGGTAAAGGTCCATTTAGATATCTGGGGGCAATTTTTTCCAGGAGACAGTAATGTATATAAAAAGACATGCTTCTAAGGTCTCTGCAGATGGCAATCCCTGAAAAATGGGACTCAGAGTCAGCCCCACCCTATTCAGTCTTATCAGGTAGTCAGATGTTATTGAAAAAAGTTGGTCTCATTAATAAACTACGAACAGCTTTAAAAATGACAAAGCTGGTACAGATAACTGGTACAGAAAGTAGAGAGGAGAAAACACCTCTTGGCCAGATCTGATGGCTACTCATCAAACAGAGGCTCTAAGTCTATAAAGACTTCCAAGTTTTATAAATCATTTTTTTGCAGGACAGTGTTGCTTACATACTTTGCTGAAGCCATGCCACATGCATTAATTTTGTCTTCCTGTGAGAAATCATTCATAAATTGTATTCACTTTATCCCTAAAATAATTAATAATCTTTCAACTTGGTGAGAATATTAATAGTGTATCATCACTAATTGTGTGTATCCATGTAATCTCTATTATTTGTATCTTTAACATACTTAAAGATCTTATTGGAAAATATATATTGGGTATGGAAATCGAAGCAGAGAGAATATGAATATTCACTCATTAAGTACAGTCTAAGTATATGATCAAGTCCTATTCAGAATATATCTCTACATTGTCTTGTATATTGAAGAGACAAAATCTAGCTTCCATAGTTCATATATCTAAGTCTGGAACTAAAAAAAAGCTAGGTTTTTTTTAAAAACAGAGAAAACTGCAGTACATAAGTATCCTACAACTGGAGTACATAAACATCCTATCATTTACACAAAGGGAGGCTATTCTCCACATATATTAGAAATAAATATTTGTATGGACTCCAGGATGCTTGTCAAATGTATATTTCTACCAATTCTTTCCTTTCCCTAAGGTCCAGAATGAGGAACAATGCAAGTGTGAGGTGGGAATGGCATATTCTCAGATTCTAACAGAATAGTCCCCCACAAGATGATGCAAGTTCAAGCATATGCAAGAGGAAGCAGATACTTCATGCAGCATTTCTGTTAAGAAAAAGGCTCTCTTTTCAGAAAAAGCTACAGTATAATGGAAATTCAGTTTCCCCCTGAAAATTATTGTCCTAATCATATGTTCTACTCTCTAGTGAAGTGCCTCTCTCTACAGGAACCGAGATTATAAATACTAAAATCTCCAGAGAAAAATTGATGCTACACACATAAAATGCAAAGCTGTAGGAGTTACAACCAGCCCTGCTGTTGTTTGCTTTGCCATTTAAGCACTAGGGCAACAGAAGGACTCGGGTAGTGACTCAGGAATATGTCAACAACATGGCTTGCTTGTGTAAGTAACCCTGCTTGATATTCAAAATGAGCCTAGTTAAAATATGGACTTTTTAAATTTTTTAAAAGATACTTATCACTTTTAAAATATTTTCCTTTCCATTTTTGTCTACATAAATCAATGGTACATTCATGACTTTTTTCTAAGTTCAAGAAATATTGCACAGAGCTGTAAAATCTCTAATTTACATATTTCTTCATATTTTCCACAGATCAAACTGTATGTTTGAGGAATGAAACTGACACTAAGCTTTAGCAGAACAAAGTTATTTTCCCACATGTCATTTTTTTAAAAAGAGGGAGAACGAGTGTTATATTGAGTTTTAGCCTTGGTTACTGACTGAAAACTCAAATATATGCCTTTTAAAATATAAGATCATAAAGATTCAGCAGGATTCCATTTTTTTTATAGCTAGAAATGTTGGATGTTTGAATATTAAACATATCCTTAGGTTTCACTTCCTGAAGGTTTTGGAAAAATACTCTCTGTTCCTAAAACTAAAACTAAACTAAAAGGATAAATTAAGAGAAAAACAAATCCTAACAGAAGTCACAGAATAAATGCCAAAATGAATTAACTTGCTGGGATATGGCTAACATCACAGAGTTTGTATATGTTTCATCAAATGAAGACTTGACAGCTTTATGAGCAAACAGTGGGGTTTGAAGTATATGAAGATCCTATAACACTGCCAAGGCTGATCAGATTTTGTGACATACAGCCTATTTAATAGACAAACATTTGCTCAGTGAAAATGTCATTTTAAATGACTGGTTTGATAATCTCTTAAGCTTTTAAATGATCTGCAAAGTCAGGAAATGCTCACTGGTGTTTCAAATCCACTGGCATATTAAATAATGAAAGTAAACATTTAGCAATACTCCAAGCTTAGTTCATGACTTAAGGATTTGATTTATAGCCTTCTTTTCTTTTTCTATTTTTCTCCAAATTTATGTTGAAGTTTCATCATTGTTAGGTTCTTCCTCACCCTTCACCTCCTCCCCTTTTTCTTTCTAAAATGCAGCTTTACATTCAGGAACCAGCTTTAATTGTTTCTTATCTGAACCTGCAGACAGGATGTACAATAAATGTTGCCAACACTTTCTCTTATGTACATTCCGAAAATGCCTGTAGCAAAGCAGACAAAACCTCATCCAAAACATGTATAAAATTTCACTGACCTCCTCTGCAGCTTTGGTCTTAACTCCTCTCCAGCTTTGGTCTCAATCATATTTCATATATCATTATCCATGAATTGATGGCACTTGACTCATTCCCATCAGTTAATTAAAAATATAGATGTGGAATCATAAATGCCTGGAATTAAATGTCATTAAATTCAATGGATTTATCTGTCAGAAACACTTCTTAGATTTCTTTTTGAAAACTTTTCATTCACGATCTATTTTGGAGAATGAAATCATACTATTTAGAAAAAGAAGGATATGGCCAAATAAATAAATACATCTCAGTGTGTTATGAAGCCAGCTCTGCGCTTACATTCTTGCCTGCAGAGTTAGATGAAACTAAAAGCTTGTGCTGTGACAGCACAATGCCTGTTTAATCATGTTGCTGTTACCAAAGATAGGAACAGACATTTATATTTTTTTTAAAAAAATGTATTTTTTTCTCAGCACAGTGAATATAAAAATTTGTGTGAAACACTAGACCACAGGTGTCAAATTTGCTATGTCATATGATGCTGCCATGTCACATTGCCATCACATGATGTTTCATGACATTTTTGCCATTCACGGAGCTGAGGTGGGTGTAGCCCGCATATCTGCCATGCGGACTGCCAATTTGATACTCCTCTACTAGACTGATATCTTATTAGTATAGTATTATACTCTATTATACTCTATTATACTCTATTATACTATATATTATTAGTGTTAGCAGTCTTGCTCTTTGTCTTGTGATCCTAAGCTACCTGTACACATGATAGAAACCTCCAGAGGAAATCTCCAGAATTTCTATGGAGGTTTCTCCTGGAAAATAAAGAAATTAACATTTCAGGAAGGCCTTCTACATATAGAACCATACCTTTTCACATAGTATTTTTGTTCAGGGACTGAAAAGGACTTACAAGAGAGAAATCCCCGTCATCCTCTTAAGACAGAGAAGGAAAAAAATAAGTAAAATATTTTAACAAAGATTTTTAGGGGAAGTTGTAGAATATTTAATTTCCTCTAAGGGACGATTTGAACTGAACACCAGCAATTATAGTATAAATTGATTTAATGACAGATATAGATTCAGAACCAGTATTTTGAGACAATAAGGGAATAAAACAATTAGTCTTGAAACTATTTTAACTTATGTGTATATAAAACTGTTGTATTATTTTACCAATTTTCAAACTGAGACCATGTAATAATTTTATGAAAATAAAAGTTCATAAGTGACATATATTGCATTTTGGCATATACACACATATATGTATGTTTGTAAAAATAAATTTTGAGCAGGAGATATATGCATTAAACAAAAGTATAAGTCAACATCTCTAAATATTAAAAAGTACTTAATAACATCATTTCATTATTTACACAGTCTTGGCAGAGAAAATGTAATACCCCAAACAAACCTTTTGTATTTATACAAAATATGAAGGATCATTTTTCTTGTTGGTGTAAAAATAAAGTCAATGTTTTGTCTGGCATGCATGTTATTGAATCTGCTTGCAGTTCATTTTAAATTTTGAGGTGATTATTCATAGCAGTCCCACGGAATGTGAGTGAAAAAATGTTGAGGAATGTTAAAAGTGCATTAATAGGCAGAGCAAGCAGGTGACAATAACTAAATCATGTTAATTGCTTGGAAAATCTATTTCTTCTACTTATTATTTTGACAAGGTTAACAAAACAGTTACTTTTAAAAGTAAATTTTCCCTTTTCATCATTGCCATCATCTTTGTAGCTTGAGTAAATGTTTGCAATGGACCATCTGTATCAATCCTACATACTAGAGTTAAGGAGAAAGATGTCAGGTAACATCCCTTAAGCAGAAAATAATGACATCCATAAATAAATAATTTGTTAGTTTGTTGGTTGAAAGGTAGTTAGGTGAGCCGGACATATAAGACCCAGCAATTTCTGCAGGTGGAAGGTTGGGAATCCCCACATTTTGCCATGAGGGGATTTTATTATTAATCATATTTCTATGCCGCCCACTCTCCGAGGACTCTGGGCGGTTTACAACAATTGACAGTATACTAAATAGCATATTGCCCCCAACAATCTGGGTCCTCATTTTACCCACCTCGGAAGGATGGAAGGCTGAGTCAACCTTGAGCCGGTGAGATTTGATCTGCTGATCTGCTGAACTAGCAGTCAGCTGAAGTAGCTGCAGTACAGCACTCTCACCACTGTGCCACCTCGGCTTCATTCCTTGCTCCTTGAAAAGTAGACTTGACTCTACAATCACAGATGAGAACCAGTGCTGCTTTGTACAATGAACAGATTCATACTATAATATCAGTTGCTAATTTGCCAATTAATTATTACAGTGTTGTCCTGATCACTGAATACATTTTTATGCCTTGAAATAAATGTAGGGTTTTTTTTTTCCTTTAGCCTGTTCATGGATACATTTTATCAAGGAAATCTTATTGAGGCTACATTGGCCATGACACAAGCACTGACTGAGCTTTCTCTCCTCTTTGACAATCCCTTATTTTTATATATAGATATACTTTTTAATACTTTCATCAGACCAGGGAAGACACACAACTCTTATCAGAGGTCTGTAATTAACTGATTGTGAATTTGTTCAGAGACTTATGGAATTAGTTCACAAAACCTAATTTATACAACTTTTTATTTTTTTCATAATTCTTAATTTTAATTACAGTAGAAAAAGAGAGTGCAAGCAGAAAAAAAAATAAAAAAAGATAAAAGAAAAAGAATAAATTGAAGTATGTAAAGAAGTGATTTCCAATCTTCCATCACAACAAATAAAAATAAATCTGATAACTGCCTCCTTCGTGCTTTCTATGTTCGGTTGTTTTCTTGTAGATGTTTCATTACCAATCTAGTTATTATCAGGGTTCCAAGTAATAGATCCATAGCAAGCAAAATCCCAAGGCATGTAGATTAATCAAAGAATAGCTTTATTGGAAATATCATATTGGCACAAATCTGGTGAAAACCGACTCTGAAGAGTTCCTCAGTTTTCACTTAATTAAAAGTGAAAGTTTTTCCCTCAATCCTAAACAATCAGTCACATGGCCCAATCAAGAGAGCATCTGCTGGTCTGGTGACATCGCTCCTCCTTCCTCTGGCCAGGTGTGAGAACGTCCTTCGTTCCCAAGAGAAAGTATTTTATTTTGACTACACAACCCCAGCTTTCTTTAATCCCCACCCCATCTCTCAGCTCTGATGTGGCAGCAAGCTCTTATGAAGCTCCAAGATGGTTTCGGCCAGGCCAGCTTCAGGGTTGACAGTTATGTTATCAATGCTAGAAGAGAGTCAGGTTTGTTCTCATTTTATATACTAGTGGCTTGCCCTGTCAGTGTTGATGAGAGTGGTCTCGGTGGTTCCTTGATTTGGCTGTTGTTTCCTGTTATTCTGTTTTGCTAAACAGCAAACTACAAAGTAGTTCCTTAATTGCGGTCTTGTTTGCTTTTTGATTGTTAGTCTAATGTTAATCTTGGTGTTAATCTCTGTTTATCTGCGTGTTGATTGCTGATGAGAAATATTTTGGTTTTGTTTCCTTTTGGCTTTTTTTATTGTCTCCTTTGAATGGTATGTGTCCATTGATGGCTGATTTGTCTGAGTTCCAGTTTTCCAAGAATTCCTTAGCATTTTCAGATTTGACCACTAGTATTTAAATATTTATAAACTACCATATATTTATGTACTAGCAATATAAGGTATATATTTATATTCTAGTAGCCAGTATAGCAAATATTATAAACACCATTCCTTACTATCACTGATGGTGTTATCTAATTTGGTAATGAAATATCTGCAAGAAAACAATCAAACTCAGAGACCATCAAGGACTGCAGTTCAACTCTGAACTACAGACATTCTCTTTTATCAGCAATCTGATAACTCTTCACACTATGTAAAGTTACAATTAAGTGTCTCTTCTTCTATCCTTTATCTATGTATACCTGTATACCTGTGTGAATCAACTTTCCAGTAATGTTACTAGTTACCAGTCACTAGGAAGTTCAGGGAACTGAACTTCAAACCTAAAGCTATAGTTTGGATTACAATGGGGTTTATGTTGTGACAACCATACTGGATACATGCTATACAGTTTTTTGGGTAAAAAAGTACAGAGTGTTATGTTTAGGAGATTTTGTTTTCTCATAAAGATATATAGAGTTATATACAGTGGGGCACAAAAGTATTTAGTCAGCCACCAATTGTGCAAGTTCTCCCACTTAAGAAGATGAGAGAGGCCTGTAATTGACATCATAGTAGACCTCAACTATGAGAGACAAAATGAGAAAACAAATCCAGACAATCACATTGTCTGATTTGGAAAGAATTTATTTGCAAATTATGGTGGAAAATAAGTATTTGGTCACCTACAAACAAGCAAGATTTCTGGCTCTCACAGACCTGTAGCTTCTTCTTTAAGAGACTCCTCTGTCCTCCACTCATTACCTGTATTAATGGCACCTGTTTGAACTTGTTATCAGTATAAAAGACACCTGTCCACAACCTCAAACAGTCACACTCCAAACTCTACTATGGTGAAGACCAAAGAGTTGTTGAAGGACACCAGAAACAAAATTGTAGACCTGAACCAGGCTGAGAAGACTGAATCTGCAATAGGTAAGCAGCTTGGTGTGAAGAAATCAACTGTGGGAGCAATAATTATCAAATGGAAGACATTCAAGCCCACTGATTATCTTCCTCAGTCTGGGGCTCAATGCAAGATCTCACCCCGTGGGGTCAAAATGATCACAAGAACGGTGAGCAAAAATCCCCAAACCACACAGGGGGACCTAGTGAATGACCTGCAGAGAGCTGGGACCAACGTAACAAAGGCTACCATCAGTAACACACTACGCCGCCAGGGACTCAGATCCTGCAGTGCCAGATGTGTCCCCCTGCTTAAGCCAGTATATGTCCAGGCCTGTCTGAAGTTTGCTAGAGAGCATTTGGATGATCCAGAAGAGGATTGGGAGAACGTCATATGGTCAGATGAAACCAAAGTAGAACTGTTTGGTAGAAACACAACTTGTTATGTTTGGAGAAGAGAGAAAACTGAGTTGCATCCAAAGAATACCATACCTACTGTGAAGCATGGGGATGGCAACATCATGCTTTGGGGCTGTTTCTCCACAAAGGGACCAGGTCGACTGATCCGTGTACAGGAAAGAATGAATGGGGTCATGTATCATGAGATTTTGAGAGCAAACCTCCTTCCTTGCTCTTCAGCAAGGGCATTGAAGATGAAATGTGGCTGGGTCTTTCAGCATGACAATGATCCCAAACACACTGCCCGGGCAACGAAGGAGTGGCTTTGTAAGAAGCATTTCAAGGTCCTGGAATGGCCTAGCCAGTCTCCAGATCCCAACCCCATAGAAAAACTTTGGAGGGAGTTGAAAGTCCGTGTTGCCCAGCGGCAGCCCAAAACATCACTGCTCTAGAGGAGATCTGCATGGAGGAATGGGCCAACATACCAGCAGTGTGTGCCAACCTTGTGAAGACTTACAGACACTGTTTGACCTCTGTCATTGCCAACAAAGGATATATAACAAAGTATTGAGATGAACTTTTGATATTTGATATTGACCAATATTTGATATTGACCAAATACTTACTTTCCACCATAATTTGCAAATAAATTATTTCCAAATTATACAATGTGATTGTCTGGATTTGTTTTCTCATTTTGTCTCTCATAGTTGAGGTGATAACAATTACAGGCCTCTCTCATCTTTTTAAGTGGGAGAACTTGCACAATTGGTGGCTGACGAAATACTTTTTTGCCCCACTGTATATGTACCCTAGGCCCAGAAACAAGGACTTCCAGACTTTATTTGGAAGTTCTAGCCACAATTTTTCTTTAAAAAAAGTAGTAGACAATGACTGACTTAATATATTATATATTGAATTATTGCCATTGTTGCATATAATGTTAATATAAACATTATGCTTATAATTAGAGAGGTATAAAGGTTTCCATTATTTGTGTTTAAAATACCTCTGTTTTGACAAGAGTGATTTACAATGCACCTTTAAGTAACTGTTTTGTATCTGTTTTTTAAAATGAAAGTAATTGTATATAAAGAGGAAATAATTTGTGTCTGCTAAAATTGAACACTCTCTCTAAATGGCCGCAGTTCTTTTTATGAACTTAATAGTTCTTCCTAGAGCCATTTTTAATAATCATACTATTGATTTCCTGACATTTATATTAGGTTGGGTGGCAAAGAAGCTGTTAATAGAAGCAATTGATTTATACCAACAAGAACTGAACACACATCTAATTAGATACACAAAAGAAAACAAATATCTACTGTATTGGCTGAGAAATTATATGTTAAATTTATATGAAAAGGAGAAAATAAAACCCTCTTAAACATACGTTTCATCTACTGTACTTATTTTGAACTGTCCTTCCCCCAAGAAACTAACAAGCCTTGCCATACTTTCAGCTCTTCCCAGCACTCTAATTTCTTATCTCAATGGACATGTGTTTGGGATATATGTGTATCAATGTTCTATTTACCGGTTCAGGAATATTGATATAGAACAGTGTTTCTCAACCATGCCTGTCTTGAAAATGTGTGGACTTCAATTCTCAGAATTCCCCTAGCAGTTGAAGTCCACACATCTTCAAGTTGACAAACACTGATCTTTATGTATTATGTATTGTTTCCAGGTTGCCAAGATTGAGAAACACTGATATTACTTGTAAGTGGCAACACATATTCCCAGTCCAGTTTGGTAATTATGGAGGTTGTATTTTAAAGATATCTGGACAGTACCAGGTTAGGAAAGGTTACATCAAAACAGATTTTTGCTTGGAGGTCCTGATGAACTTATATATAAAGAAGATCTATTTATAACAATTTCTTTCACTGCCCAAATATTCAATAATGGTGTATTCTGAGCAATATCCAAAACCAAATTGGAGCAATATTTGTTGAGCAACCTTAACACTACTATATCTCAAGCGTTAAATCTAATTGCTTATTGCATGTCGCTTTTTAACATCCAATAGCCAGATAATATGCTGGATTCATACATTTGATTTTTAGTTATGCTGAGAAAAAGCATCTCTGTTTTAATGTATAATGTCTGCTATCTACCACATTTGTTTCATTTTATTTATGCTATATCTTTCAGTAAAATAATTCTGCTAGTTCTCAAAAAGCAATTTTTAGAATCCAGGCTTTTGGTTTTAGGTTAGCCAGATTGTGCTGTTCATTATGGGTATAGGATTTTTAATGACTAAAAAAGATTGATGTTATCTTGTTAATATATTTTTTATGTTTGGCTTAAAATAGCTAGTGCTATATAAATTAGATTTAACTTTCTTATTTTCACAAAGGTAATGAAATACAACTCACTGAAGAAATGAATTACAATTTGTCCTGATATAACACTTTGCAATCTTCTCAGCTGAACTTGAAAGACATGATCAAGATTTTAGTGCATTGCAGAAGCTTGGACTGGCTATTGAAAGTGCTCAGCGATGCTGCAGATAAGACATCAGTTTTTTTTTAAAAAAAAACACCTTCATAACAAGAGGCTGTATTTTACACTACTGTTTTGAGGGATTTTCTCTTGAACTTTCCTTGAAGTATTTTCTGAAAGAACTGTATAATATTAATACAAAAGCAGTAGCTTCCTAGATTATTCTATTCTTCTTACTCCAGGAGCTTCATCCCATATCTCCCTACTAGGAAAAACTGCAACCACATTGATTTAGTTCTTTAGACTTCTACAATCATGAAATAGCATGATCATTAAGAGAGACTGTGGATGATGGATAAGGCCATGACAGACTTGACAATCTGATCCTTCATAAATTATAGATGAATGACAGTACAATTTAAGGTACACTAAGAAATGGTCTTTTGTAAACATCTATCTTATAAGTGCTTGCCTATTATGATAACAACAAAAGATATTTTGGAACTTTCTGGGAACACATAGCAAAAGTGAATAAAAAGCAACAGGAATTTCAAATCTTCTGCAAGTTATTCAAATATACATTCAGTAATTATATTGTGCATTTTTAAGTAAGGCTAAATCAACTCTTACCTTTTATTTTATAGGAATACTTAATCCTCCACAAAACAAATCACGAATCCTGGGGGTTTTATCTTTCAATAAGGTGAACAAATTCTCAAATATCTGCATGCAAAAGAAAATAAAACATGCTGTTTTTTGAGTGCAAAATGAAATCCTTATTATTTGTATGGAGTACAGGGATTTTAAAAAGTTTTTGCACTTTTCATATCTTTGTTAAGACGTTGTTAGATTTATTCTGACATTGTTTTCTTTTGTTATAATAATTATTTTTAAATATGGGGCATTGCCCAATTTAGTGTTAATGGCTACTATAAAATAAGTGGCTACTCACTAATAAGTAAAATAAGTATAATTTCATTATGTAAATCATGATTAAATAAGCTTAATCATTGCTTTAAATGGTTACTAATCTGCCTTCAGATGCATGCTGGGTAATTACAAAGCTAAATAATACTAAAAAGAAATCAGTATGTGCTACATTATTAGAGAGAGACCTTACCTTGTGTTTATCATCTCAAGCTGTGGAATGTGCTTGGAAAACTGGGAATCATAGAGCATCTCATTGTCCTCATTCAGGTCAATATAAGCATACTATGATGAAACAGTCTGAGTTTGGCAAAGAAGTAAAATACCATATATTGTCTTCTTATTGTTGCAATCTCTAAAATATATATTAAGTGAAACTGGACTAGAAAAAGATGACTGTAGTTTTAAAATTGGCAATAGAAACATTAATAAGCTGAACTATGCTGATGACACTAGCCAAAAATTCAAAGGATCTACATGCTCCAGTAGTAAAATTCAAGAAGTGAAACAAATGAGACTAAAATTAAATATAAACAAGATCAAAGTAAGGCTATCGGGTACAACAACCAGCCTCAGAACTGACAATGAGATAGTGAAGTAGTAAATAGCTTCTGCCTTTTATCAATCATCAAATGTCAAGGAACAGACAGTCAAGAAATACATTAGAGACTAACATTGGTAGAGCAGCCACAGAGATCTTAGAAAAGATATTTAGATACCATGATATGTGCCAACAAAAATTAGAACCCTGCATCCTGTAACACTTTATGGAAGCAAAAGTTGGACTTTTTAAAAAAAGTGCTGATGCTTTTGAACTTTGGTGTTGGAGAAAACTCTTGAGAATACCATAGACAGCCAAGAGAACAATGAAATGCATTATTGAAGCAATTTGGCATTGTTGGGAGTACTGATAATGTCTATGTATCTGAACTTTAATTCCCAGATTGAGGAAGATAACTTAGTGTGTTGAATAAATACAGCAAATAAAGCACCAGGCCATATGCCATGGTTTACAGACCAAAATGGCACCCTTCATAAAACATTAACTTGAAGCAGATAAATTGGTTAAGAGAATGTGTAAATCAAGTTGCTTATCTGAAAAGACTTGTAAGTTTCTTCCTAAATGTACAGAAAGACTTGACCCTGTAATAAATCAGTGATTTTACTACTAACATCTTTTAAAATGAATGGACCAGGAAGAAAAGCTGAATAGATTCTTTTTATCCAATTTCAAAAGTATCAATTAGAGCTCAGCTGCAACTAAATTTTGTGTATTCTCACATGAAACACTTGTTTGCGTAAATTACCATGTAATGTGAATATGATTCCTGAAATACTAATTGGACTATATTATAAATAATACCTCATTTTCTCCTCTTCAATAATCTAAAATAAGAGGCTTAACAGGGTTTTGAACTTTTATGTAAATCTATATAGATTGCTCTCAATTCCTGGCAAATAGATGGAAGAAATGGAGGTAGTGACAGATTTTATTTTCCTGGGCTCCAAGATCACCACAGATGGGGACTGCAGCCAAGAAATTGCTCCTGGGGAGGAAAGCTATGGCAAATCTAGATACTGTAGCTTACTGAAAAGCAGATCACCTTGCCAACAAAACTGCGTATAGTCAAGGCTCTGGTTTTCCCAGTTGCAATGTATGGCTGTGAAAGTTGGACCATAAGAAAGGCTGAGCACCAAAGAATTGAGACCTTTGAACTATGGTGCTAGAGAAGCCTCCTGCGAGTCCTTTGGACTGCAAGGCGATCAAACTGGTCAGTCTTAGAGGAGATCAAATCTAACTGCTCTTTATAAGGCCAGATCCTGAAGATGAAACTGAAATACTTTGGCCACTTAATGAGAAGGAAGGACTCACTGGAGAAGAGCCTAATGCCGGGTAAGATTGAAGGCGAAAAAAGAAGGGGATGACAGAGAACGAGGTAGCTAGATGGAGTCACTGAAGCAGTAGGCTTGAGCTTAAATGGACTCCAGATGATAGTAGAGGATAGGAAGTTCTGGAGAAACATTGTCCATGGGGTCGTGATGGGTCAGACACAACTTTGCAACTAACAACAACAACAAATATAGATTTCAGGGCAAAGAAAGAAAAGCATATATGAAGAGACAGGAATTTTGGAAGTAGCTGGAACTACAAAACGTTAAAGATAACTAATTTCTTGATTGAATTAATAAAAGTAATTGTTGAAATGCAAGCCTTATAATAAAAATATCCTTATTATGAAAAGGGATTAAATGTAGTATCTATGAATGTGCAAATGTTGTTTCAAAACACAGTTGGTAGATCCACATGTTCAATAAATATTGAAGACACTGTGAGGACCGGAAACTGATGCCCCAGTGAAACGAACAGGAATTTCTGAGCTCCAGAAGTTCCCACTGATAGCCCCACTACCGGACGGTCCATTTTGGACCCTGCAGTCTAGGTTTGACTGAGGTAGTGTGGAGCAGGTCCTGATGGTCTCAGAGGCATCACAAAGCTGCTGATTGATTCAGGAAAGCTCTTTTTCCAGTGGTGGGATAGCAGTCATCAAAGCTGCAGAGGCTGAGGCAGTTTCAAGGAGAGAAAAGAAAACGACAGAGGATCGGATCGGTGAGAGCTTTGATTTTTAAACAATACAGAGAACATCCTGAGAGGATAATGGACTTGGAGATTGAAAACAAGATGAGATAAGTGGCAAATTTAAAGTGAACAGTTTTTTTTTCTCTATTCTATTTGGCTAATGAGAAGGACTTAATTGTTTTACTTTCACTACTGATTGAGACCGGAACTGACTTGAGAGAGAGAAAGATTAGTAGGACATTTACATTTTGTCTTTTTAAAATAGTTGGTGGACATTAGCTGGTGAATTTGAACTGAAGCTTTCCTCTCTTTTTTTCTTTTCTTTTAAAAAAAAACTTTTCTTTTTTCTTTTCCTGGCAATTTTCTATTAATTTTAGAAGAAAGATAGGAGAGTGTACAATATTGCCACCTGCTGGAAAAGAAACTTTGTTTGCATGTTTATTCAAGTAACAGTTTGGAACGACATTCTAGTCAAAATAAAGAGGCTGTTCTGCAAGGCTGATATAGACTGGTGAATATGTGAGAAAGTGGCTTATCTTTATTATTTATACAGGTGTCTCTGTTGGCACTATTTGAAGCTGGAGCAAAAGTCATGAAATACTATAAGAAGACCTTGAGGGGTTTTTTTTGGAACTGCTACTTGACATCTTTAACTTTTCCTTTTAATGCGGTGGTCAAACCAAATATCACTCTCTGTATGCTTTCTGAATACTAAAAGAATGATTTCTTCTATTTTTTTCTTTTTTAATTATTATATTTTTATTCTTTTTTTCTTTTTTCTTCTAAAATTTTGACATAACAGTATTGTATTAAGGCAAGCAAGAGCCTGAAGATTTGTTGTTTTTCATTTTTGTTTATTTTTATTTTTGGTCTCTTCTTTTTCTTTCTTTTTTCTCTCCCCCCCCCCCCCCACACACACATTTAAAGGATTAAGGTTTGGAAGAAACTGAAGATTTTGAATTGATTGTTTTTCTTTTTCCTTCATTTTTTCTTTTTTGAATCTTTTCTTTTTCTCTTTTTTTTATTGCTTTTCCACCTGATTGGATTACAAAATGAGTAGAAAAGTAGGGACAGTGGGAGCCACAGTGACTACACCATCTTTTCACCATCCAGAGGCCAATGTTCCATCCAGGCAATGTTGCAACAAGAGAAAGAATCATCGACACAAATGATCCTACAAACACTTCAAAGAATGGAACAACAACAAAGGATGGAACAGCAACTGTTGAAGGCAGATAAAAAGTTCAGAAGATGGAACAACAACTGCTTAAAATGGACCAGAAGGTGGTCAATATACAACAAACAATGTCAAAATATGAAGAAAGACTGGTCAAGTTAAAGAAAAAGGATGATCAAAAGGAAGAAGAAATGAAGGAAATTGAGAATAAATTGGGAGAGGTAGAACAATGAATATCTGGCCTAATTGGATGGGAGACGGACAAAGCAGAATTTTACTTAAGATTTCAAAACATGGAAGAAGAAAAAGGGGAGAATTTAGCTGAGATTATGAATAAGATGCTAGCTGACATCTTAGAACAGTGGTTCCCAAACCTTTTCAGTCCATTGCCCCTTTGGTACTACAAACTCATCCTCAGTGCCCCCCACCAGGGGTGGGTTTCACTTACCTTTACTACCAATCTGCAGCGGGGCAAAGTGCACGCGCTCTTCTGCACATGCGCAGAAGTGTTTTGATGATGTTGGGGTCGGTGGCTGGGGCCCCCTGCCAGTTTTACTACCGGTTCTATAGAACCAGTGAGAATTTGGGCAACCCATCACTGCCCCCCCACCCCCAATAAGTAGCATTGTTTGGAATAGCAGTTTGCATGACCCAGTAAGGAAGATAGTAACAGTAAAATACACACAATACAGCCATTTTTTGACCTCCTGAAGCCTTGCCCCAACTTTCCAACGCTGCAACAAACAGCAAAGCCAACAACCTGCTTTACTTTCGGTTTCGTTTTCAGCTTGAATTGCACAAGAAAAAAAAAAACCTCTGCTCCAGTAATTTAGCTCTTTGTAGCAAGCAGATCTCTGTGCAAAACAGCTGAGAGCAAATCAGCTGAGAGTCATGGATCTAATCAACGGGTTAATTAGCCTATGCTGAAACTGAAAGTTGTTGTTTTTTCTTGCTGTTTGCTTGCAAGAAGATAACTGCACAGGCCAAAGGATGGGGGCCAACATCCTTGCCACTTAGCGCCCCCTGCTGCCTACTTTTGCCTCTAGTACCTCCCTGCCACCCCCTTTGCCTCTTATCACCCTCTAAGGCATCCCACTGCCCCCCAGGGCAGTACTGCCCACTTTGGGAACCATTGTCTTAGAAGTTACTAAAGAGAAAATGATGGAAGGAGTTGATGAAATTTATCGAGTTTATACTGGATATGCAATGCGTAATAATCTCCCAAGATAAGTACATATAAGGTTTACCAAGAAATCAATCAAGACACGAATTCTTCAGGATGTTCATGATAAGGCCTTGAAACATAAAGGGAAAGAAGTGATAGTTTTGAGACAAATTCCAAGAAAAGTCAGAGAGTTAAGAAGAGGATATCAATTTCTGACCAAAGGTCTACTGCAAAAGGGGATCAACTATAAATAGCTGTTTCCAGAAGGAATAGGCCTAACATGGCAATTCCAAAGATACAGATTAAATACAATAGATAAAGCAAGAGCTTTCTATGAGGAAGTCCTTAAAAAGAAAGAAGTAGATATGGAGATTGAAACTCAAACAACTGTAGTTCCAATAAAGTTCACTGAAGAAGAATTGAGAATGTTGGAAACAACAGAAGGAGCGGTTGGCGGAGTTGTGGAACATAAGCAACAATGAGAAGCTAGATCGACTAGAGCAACAAAACCTATTTATAAAGTATGAATATGGAATAAAAAAAATAATGTCAATAAATGTAAATGGACTTAACTCGGCCGATAAAAGAAGAATAGTAATTCACAAGTTAGAAAAATTAAAATTTGACATAATTTGTTTGCAGGAAGTGCAAATTAAAAAACAACACGAACAACTATTGATTCAACCAAAACTTGGCAAAACTTTTTTATCATTGGCACAAAGTAAAAAAAGAGTAGTTGCTCTATATATTACAAATGTATTAATGGCAGAGCAGAAATACATTTATTCTTTCAAGAGCAATTGAAAATATCTTTTTATATATGCAATGTACATGATCCCTTCTTTAAAAAAAAAAACTCTAAAAAGTTAGTGTCTGAAATGTCCTAAAAGTTACTATCCTCACAGTCTGCCTCATGATACATTTTAAATGTAAAATAAATTATTGGACAAAAAGTCAGCTGTACATAATTAACAATATATAGTTTAGCCCTCATTTAAGGATTCAAGTAATGTTCTATTCAAAGATTATCTTGACAACAAACTGCAGTACCTGTACACTTATTTAGCCATTAACTTTATTCAGACTACTAATCACTGAGCTCATTCAAGCAAGCCAGGGTTTAATTGTGCTCCCAACCTATTTTGCATAAGGCATTGATCCTGCCAGAGCATTCATGTCTTAAGGCTGAACATATGAGGGTTCCAACTTCCCTTCACTATTGGACATATATAGATTTTTGAGATAACATCATTACCATATACATACAGAAAATGCTATCACATACTCTTTTACTAGAAAGTAAGGTGGTAAAATCCTTCTAGCTCCATATTGCCATTGCCTAAATCAGGGAGTTGACAGCAAGCCAACTCAATTCTCCAAAGTCAATTCTGTCACAGCCCTGTCAGGTTTATTTTCTCAATTATTATTTTTTTTCTGAAGCTATCCAGCTACAAATAAAGCATCATTTTATTTTCAAGAATGCTTGAAAATACACAGAACAAACTATTCATTTTCTATCAGCCCTTCTTAAGCATTCTTGAAAATAAAAATTCCTTAAACTGAAGAATGCCAACTTTTTATTTATATTTTCCAGTTTCAAATAACTAAAATTATTTATGAAACTTTAAAAAATGCAATAGATACCAAATACAAGAGGACTTGAATCTGAAGGAAAAGGATTTTATATGTAGGGATAAACAGGTGTAAGCCTCTATGAATTATATGTACATACGTACATACATACATGTACATACATATGTACACATACCCATGTGTGTGTGTGTTGGTGTGATAATTATTTATGTTGAACATGTGAATATTTACAGTAATTATTAAATTTGCTCGAGGAAACCCTGAATGGCAATATCTGCATTATAAATACAACTTTATGGCAGAATTCTTTGGATCATAGCTCATATCCTTTGTAGCTACAGTATAAGATGGAGTACAGAATAGATAGATAGATCTCTTCTGTATAATTTTCATTTCTCTGTTCCAAAACTGCTCTTGCCCAAAGAAAAGTTTGTTTTTCTTTATGTAGTGGACCTATTGATGTAATGCCATGCAATGGGACAGTATACATAGACCAACATGTGCAGAAGTTTCACTTTATTACTGAAGAGTAAGACTTTGTGAAAAAGGTTGCCACTTCTTTCAGCAGTTATTTCTGCCCTGTACATTTGAGTATAGACAAAGTAAAAAAAAAAATTCAAGAATATGTGCAGGAAAATCATGACCTTGTAAGGTCAGACATATGTAGATATGCTAAAACATTTGTTAAATAATAGTGGTGTGCAGTGAGGAGATTGGAGTTAAAAGGGTGAATAGGAAGATCAGGAAGATTACTGAGAAGCCTGATGCACAGTTCTACACGTGCACAAAAAGGGCAGACAGATAAAAAAATGTACACATGAGTCAATATACAGATGAGGTCTGCTTTATATTTGTAAACTGCAGACATGTGAAACTGTGAATGAAGACTATCTGTACTAAATTGACAGTGTGGTAAATACCACAAGGTGCACTGCAGAACAAAGCAAAATATAAAATTGACTTAAACTAATGCATATTTTTTCCATTTCCCATTTTTTCCTGCAAGTCAGATTATTTTGTTTGAAGTTACTGTCTGGTTTTGTGATATATATTTTCCCAGTGTATATGTATATGATTTCAGCATACTTTTGTATTCAGTTTACATACAATATTGATTCATAACCTGATGGTTTTGGTGTTTTATTTTCTTTGTTAGGCTCCTGAATATTACCGTGTTTCCCTGAAAATAAGACCCTGTCTTATATTTTTTTTGAACCCTGAAATAAGCGCTTAACCTTATTGCCATGCACTCAAAAGCTCAATTAGGCTTATTATCAGGTGGTGTCTTAGTCTGGGCGAAACAGGGTAGTATCAGTATCATATAAACACTTTTATTCTATGATGTATTCTGCTAGTTGTTAATCTATTATTGTATTTATTTGCTTCATTCTGTCCTTGTTCTTTTATATTTTTCTTCTCACTGATGGAATAAATATTATTGATTTATACAAACATATATATAGTGAGTTGATACAAACATTCATAATATAATCATATTTGTTTATGAAGTTTTGCAACATAAAGATATATATTGAAGGTTTTCTTATGATCAGTATTATAATTATTGTCTTTCCTGGGGCAATGGTGAATTGGGATCTTTTATATTAAAAAACCATTATGGATATACAGGTATAGATGTAAGTATAGATAGCAGTTTGACATCTCAGCTTAGAAATCAGAATTCTTCATTCTGCAGAATTCAAAACAGTTGTTTAATTAGATGCTTTTATCAATAGTTTGTTACAAAGTGCAATGCACTAAATCATGGTCAGATCATGACCAGCAACCTGCAATTGGACAATGACCAACCAGACAGCAGTTTGCTTATTAAATCAACATAAAGTATTTAAAGTGTGCTATAATTCATATTTACACTGTCAAACCCAGCTTTATCACTTTGCTGACTTTAAATTCCATTATGACATTTTTAAAGAAAAGAAGAAAAATATGGTCTGGAAAAGAGTCAAGCTCATAGATCATAAATAGAACATTGTTCTATTTTTTGAAGGTAGTGTACTTTATATATATTCTCCTTAATTTTTAGAATATTTTAGTTCAATAGGTTCATTACTGTATACATTAATTAGCAATCGCTAATGAAGCAGTTTTCTTTCTCCTAGTCCTAACTGGACAGAGCAAGATGGGAAGTTTTGCATACCCATCAAATAGTTCAATATTGGTTGAACTGTGGAGACCTTGGTTCTCTATGACCTTGGTTGTCTACTTGGAGACATTTCATTATCCAACAAGATAGCATCATCAGAGCTAGTAAATATGAGTTTTATTCCATGTTTCTTATCCCCTTGCTGAAAAAGTCTTTTCATATAATAGTACTATGCATCTGTTTCTGTGACTCATTCTACTGGATTAGTGATACTAACAGAAACTTTCCTGAGCTATCAGTTCCTGCAGCTTTCCAGATCTGTATTTTGATTTTATGGATTATTTACAATTTTTTTATGAAGTACAGAAATTCTCTGTGTTAACTGCAAAGGTCTTTTATTTAATTAAAAGCATATAGATCCCTGGGACATAATTTCAATATACTCTAAAACAAATATATTCTTCAGTACAAAACATAGGTTGGTTGAGTCATAAATTTGGAGTAGGGACAAACTCAGAGGATAAACTGAAAATGGAAGATAAATGAGACATCAGATTGTGAACATGCTAGAAAAACATTAAGGTTGCTAGAAAAATACTTCAGTAAAAGTGTAGGATATCTAAAAGTGTTAATAGCAAAAAGGTTATTGCAGTACAGGGAAGAGCAGAAGATACACTGAAAATACCAAATGAATAAAAATAATGAACATGTCTATAGTAAAGTCAACCAGGTTACTGATTAAACTATTCTAATATTTAGTAAGACTATTTTTATATTGCCTTTCCACAAGGAACAATAATGAAAAGAAAAACACTATAAAAACATGTTAATCATATTTACTATATTAAAAATAACCAAAGATCTATTTGAAAATAACAACTGAGAAAGCAAAAGAACTACATACTATAATTTGGGAGTAATATGGAAAATACATTTCACATGCTGCTGGCTACCAGCTTGGTTAATTTCAAAAAATTATTGGGCTCAATTCCAGGAAATCATGGATATTGGCCTTGATGGCATTGGGATTTCCTCTGAAATCCATCAGCTGGACAACTAGTGGGCTTCCTTGTCCAGTTATTTGGCCATTAGGAGAATAGCCTGCTGGACTAAGTGGGTCAGGGGTCCAATCCAGCAGGGCAATGTTTGTTTTTATGTGCATTTGAAAACAGATCTCTTCAAATGAATTTCTCTTGTAGATAGTACGTAATGAAATAATTGAGCGTATGCATCGTTGATTGCACTTGAGTTGAATAGTAAACTTTTCTCCTGTCCCAAATTGTAATGACATCATAGCTTTAAAATGTTCAGTGTAACAAGAATTTCTGAATTTGCAGCAAATTTTGTGAAGAAGAAAACTACAAAGCAGTATGTTAGTAGCAATACACATAATACTTATTCTTTATTATCTATTTTTTCCTTTAATTTATAATTTGTGTAAGGAAATGCCAATATATAGTAGATTCCACTTATACTTTTTTTAACTTAGGCACATTTGACATGTGCTAATAACATAATTGAAATAATTACTGCATTTAAAGGTTTACTGAATATTTTCCAAACAACTACTTTCCACTTAATAAAACACAAATATATGCCAATAGTATTAGGAGCCTGATGTCAGCCTACAAAGGCAAAAAAATCATCATCATCATCATCAACAACAACAACAACAATATCCTTTTCATCATCATTAGTTCCTTTCACACTAAGTGCATAGGGCAGCAAGCTTCTTCCAATGAATCCTATCCACAGAAATGTCTTTATTTATTTATTTTTTTATTAATCATATTTCTATGCCCCCCACTCTCCGAGAACTCTGGGCGGCTTACAACATTCGACAGTATACTAAATAGCATATTGGCCCCAACAACCTGGGTCCTCATTTTACCCACCTAGGAAGGGTGGAAGACTGAGTTAACCTTGAGCCAGTGAGATTTGATCTGCTGATTTGTTGAACTAGCAGTCAGCTGAAGTAGCTGCAGTATAGCATTCTAACCACTGTGCCACCTCGGCTCAGTGAATCAGATTCTGAAGAATGGAAATATTCATTCTTCAGAATCTTTCCATTTGATGTCCACCATCTGTAAGTCAACTTTAAACATCTGACATCAGGTTTTGCATGGTCTATCTCGCCTCCACTGCTGAAGCAAAAAAAGGTGGGGAAACAAAAATCAAAATTTAATTTGAAATAAGGGTTTTTAATTACAATGTACTGTATTAGAGTAGCTTGATGGCCAGAAGTTCTACTGTTTATTTAATTTATATAACCACCAGTCTCATATATGTGACTTTGGGCAACTAGAAGTTTAAAAACAAAATGGTAACAAAAAAATAAAAACAACAGAAATACCATAAAATAACATAACTGAAAACCCAGTTAGCATAACCAAATTAAGTAATGGTTCCATCATGCTTGAAAGCCAAAAGCCCAGCAGGGTCAGGCCAAGAGTAATTTATTGGGGGGTGATGGGGGACATTATTTTCTAAAGTGTGGCTATCACAGCAGAAAATGTTTTGCTACTTGGCCACACCAATTGTTCTCTTTAGAGGTGTCTAAAATGTAAGTAGTTTTGAGCAGGACCTCTTGGTCCAGGAACAGGTACAACTGGCATACAACAAAAAGCTGCACTAATGCCTCCTGACCATGGCTGCCACTTTAAGCAGGAGCCCTGAGTCCATCACATCTCCAACCTGTCTATAGGATCTGTACAACACCATTTGGAACAAGAAACAAAAGGCCCCATAACCAGGGTTTGGCATCGTTGTTTGCACTTGAATTGAACAGTAAACAGTAAACCATTCAGTCTTACTAGAATTTTGCTGAAGCTTGTCATTCCCTATCCAGACCTCCATAGCCTTCACATACTGAGATAGGACTCCATGGTATTATTCACATGAACATGGGTGCAAATACAGTACATAACTATTTTTTGTACAAACTGTACAGTATATAACTATTTATTTTGTCATGTTTATGTAGTGTATATTAGAGGTGGAGACCCTTTGAGAGCTGAATGGAATGAAATTTCATTTTCATGTATGCCGTTTAGTGATAATAAAGTTATTCTAAGGCTAAGTGTAAGTCTTATCGGTATACTGATAATATTTCATCTCAATCTGATGCTAGAGGCTTCATGTAGAGAAAAAAGCAGTAAAACCATGCAGTACTCCTCATTACAGGACCCACAGATTTGACCATTCTTCCCCTATCAACTGAATAAAACCAGGCCAGGGGAAAAAAAAACAAACAGAACAGCTTGAATTTACTGACTAAATAAAGAGCAGTTATACCAAAAGATAACGGTTTCCATATGAGAGAAAGCATCAACATACACAAAAAATAGTGTTTCTATAGGAAATTAAAATTTTTTTAAGATTAATTCAGACCCTTATGTGCTGATCATTGGACAACACGTTTTTCTAGGCTCTGAACTGGATTGGGCCTCTTATACCACCTTTCATAATTATTTCATTATATCATTTTGTACTTGTTAAATGTAATAAATAAAAGCTTTGACTTATAAAGGTTTGCATATTTCATTACGTAATATTGGCCATCACATACTGTGAGTTCTATTCTCTTACAATTATCTTGCAAGCACTGCAGTTTATTTGGCACTGAAATGCCAGTCAGGCCTTCAGGGGAAGAACATTCCATAAGCAGGACATCATAGCCTTGGAGACCTTTATATCTACCTATCACATATAATTCCAAAGGTCAGGACAAAGAGGGAGACACAATTTTTCAGTATGTTTTAATATAATTAGTCTATTAATCCATGATCTCATATACAAAGCAGTAACAATTATTTTTTAAAAGGATAGGCTGCAGGAAACTTTCTTTGCTATCATCTAGCATGGTCTGAATTTTTGCTGCCCAGACGAAGAAGTCCTAAGAAATAGGATTTTTCTTTTCTTTTCTTTTCTTTTCTTTTCTTTTCTTTTCTTTTCTTTTCTTTTCTTTTCTTTTCTTTTCTTCTTTTCTTTTCTTTTCTTTCTTTCTTTCACAAAATAAACTTACAGGACTCATTCTTATATTCCATTAACTGTGACATAAGATGTCTGCATGTTTTTAAAGGGCAAATCCTCATGATGTTACTTTTGTCACATACTCATCATGTTTCAGAGGTAGCCTAAATTCATCTTTAGCTGTTCTAGTTTCAAAGTAATGTTTTTCATCTTTTCCCAATATCTTTCTAGGACACATTATTTACTGAATTGCTCTACCTCTTAATTCTACTGTCATACTTTTCTGTTGACTCAAGGCCTGGAGGAATGTGTGCTACCGCAGCTGAAGAATGCATGCTACTAAGCTGAAGAAGCCCCTTAGGACTGGATTTTGCCACTTTATTAGAGGAAATACTTTAGCATATCTGAGCATATGTGGAAGTTAAACACCAGTGCCACACTAAATTGCCAGAATAAACTGATTCTGCTATCATGAGGCCTTCTCATATTTTCCCAGCAGCACTAACCGGTAAATCAGGAACCAATCCATGCTGACAAGCAGTAATAATGTGGTAGTTTGCAATGCTAAACTGTGCCCATCACAGCAATAGACATTCTGCTGTTGATTGATTAGAAAAGATCAAATTTGCTTTTCTTTCTTACCAAGTAGCCTGTTAAAGCAATGCAGATTATTTCCCCCCTGAATGATCAGGCTATGTATACAAACATATCCTTTCATAACATCCATTTGATTCAAATTCTTTAATTCTTAAGTGGCCTAGTACAATTTTTGAAGTTCCCTATCCAGTTACCTAACCTTCAGATTCACAGTTGTTAAAATTGTATAATATTTGGTTTCCAGGTTATTTGTGAGTATAACTTGGCTAATAATATAATTTAAGTTTCCTAGGGAGTCATACATAATTAATAAATTTCATGGACTCAATTGTAAAATGTGTAAATAGAAGGTGCAATCAATTTAAGAATTGCCATTTGAATGAAATCAATGTCTGAAAAGAATCAGAATAAAAAAACTGCACAATTCTGCAAAATAAAATATAAAAATGCAAGATATAATGGGGAAAGCATTTTTCCAGAGGATTGAAAATGGTCTGGAAGTAGTATACATATTTTTATAGTAAGTATTAAAATAAAATAGTTTTTAACCAGTCTTCTATGAAAGCATGCAAAAGTATCTCAAGCAAGTCATTAATAAGTAAATTTACCATTTACCATCTAACTTTACCATTACTGCAGTGTTCAAACCTGGTATTCTAATTAGACATAAATTCTTTTAAAACTTTGAATTAAGTGCACTTGTCTTCTGTTTAAACCACATCATGCATGGAATATTCTTCAATTCTTGGTCTCTTTTTCCCCTTTTTTCAAGCCTTATAATAAGCTTGAATTTTACTGATTGATTCAGCAGATATTTCTGGGGTAACAGTTTTAATTACCAGATAACCTTGAATGTTAGACAGATAATTAACAACATGTAATTCTGAGTCCTTGATTAGAAAAGAAGAGTAATATCTAAACAAATCGTTAGATTATTTCATTATTTCAAAAGATTGGCAATTCCTTAGGAAGGAAAATTAAAGTATTCAAATTAAATTTGGAAATTAGTGTGCTTTACTTTTATATAATAAAGCTTCCTATGCTTACTAAGTATCCTTCTTGCCATTTAAGCAAACCTATCCTGCTAGATAAATAATAGATAAGCACTGAACAAGATGAAGAGGGTTTTTTTTTTCTTTTCGGTTTATGGGAAACCCCCTCTCCTTTTAAAGAAGCCTTGTTTTAACCCCATTCAGATATTATCAATATGGAGCATTCAACATATGCATGTTGAAGTTAAGTTCTGTAGCCAGATGTTATCTCTCAGATGTTGTCATTTCTCACTAACACTGGCACATGTCTGCAGAAAGGAAAGCCTCATGATGAAGGGCACAGACAATGTAGGCTCTGCTCAGATAGAAGGCAATGTGCATACAGTTACATACTTTAGTCATGTATGCCCTTGTGCTTTCATCAAGAGTGAATATAAAAGGCCAATGGGCTTACAGCTGGTAGGCTTATACTGAATATTCATCACATGAGTACTTTATAGTTAAGAATGCTTGAATGGAACTCCTGTTGCAACAGAATCCTTGCTTTGTGGGATTTGTATATCTCCTTCACTCTTAAAATATTTCAGGATTTATTGTCATCCATTCACCCCATGGTTTTTTTTAATGTTGTTAACTTCATTATATAGATAAGCAAGTTATAAAAGAAAAGAAAATTGCAAGACTATACCTTTATTGTCTAGTAGGATTATTTCCTAAAACATATTATTTTGGGTACATTTAAATAAAATAGATTTTGAGGTTGTTGTCATTATAATATCCAAAATTGACCTTTCCAGCTTTTCCTTTCTGAATCTGTCAATAGTTTGTTGTCAAAATATGTCAAAACATATTTTTCCTTAATGATTATATCCAATATTTACAATACTTGTCTTTGGAGAAGGATATTATTTTTCTAAAACCTTGCAGACATTTTAATTTCAAATACTAAGATTTACATAATACAGCCTGTACTGAGAGCTAAACACTTTTAATAGGGCCTCAAACTCAGCTATAACAACCCAGACTTGATATATAAATAAACAGAAATTTGACTTTCAATACTTTATGTAAGATTCATATTCCTTGTTAAGTCTATTCATGTTATGAAAGTGATTGGAAACAATTTGTATGATTTATTTTAGCAAGACCATGCAATTCATCTTAAATATAATTATGTAATTTATAATATTAATGCCAGCTGTCAGATTTAGTCTGTTATTATAATATACTTGAACAATTATTATATTTTTCTTTAAACCACAGTGCTAATTTAAAAACTCTAGAAGAAAACAGAGTACCTCATCTTCAAGTCCTTTTTTAGTGGGGAAGTTTTGCATTTCTCTGTGTGTGTGTGTGTGTGTGTGTGTGTGTGTGTGTGTGTGTTTGTGTTTGTATTGTATTGTATTGTATTGCGTATTGTATTATGTTTGTGTGTGTGTGTGTATCCTGCTTTGCATGGATACTAAACTTGGGCATAATTTGGTATTACTTCCAGATACTTAATTAAATGATCAGAAATAACATCCTGTCATTTTAGTAATATATGGAATATAGTAGAATATCTTGATCTATTCTTCTATAGTTTTGGCTGCTGCAAATGTACATTAATTTCTGATGAAGGCAGATCTTTGGTATATGCTTCATTGAAGTGGTTCAAGATCATGATCAATCAAAACTTGCAAAGAAAAAATAATGCAACTCAGAGCTACAGAATTTTTCTGCTATGTCTATTTTGGTGCTTGACATTAATGCTCATCTTTGTTTTCTCATGCTCAGCAGTCAATCATACTGTACTTTTTATTTTTCATACTAAAATAAATCCATTTTTTTAAAAAAAGCTTTGAAATATAAGTCATGTAGCTCATAAACCTAGAACCACACACACACACATCTTGCATAATTATAACATGAACATCCTGAGAAAAATACAGAAAAAGTTCAAGTAGGAATACACATTTAGTTTATATATCAAAAATAAGCAGGGTTTTTTTTTATCTTTCATAATGTTTATTTTCTTATTATCCCTTCTTCAAAAAGAATGAGAGATTAAAGTATATCTTTGCCTAAGGCTTTAATTGCTAAAGTTATACTGTATAACACCATTCACATTTTAGTTTTAATCATAGATGCTAAAAATAAAGAATTTAAGAGCTTTATAAGGTCAGTGAGCTAAAGCTAGCATAGTCTTGTTTTGAAACTTATCTTTGGCTATTGTGCATGACAGAATCCAGATGAATATTATTTTTTTTTCTTTTATTGCTGTACTTTTTTTCTTTAAAATATATTTGTGACCAAAAAAAAAATCATCTTCACCAGAAGGAAGTATGTTAAAGGCATTAAATTGGTGAAGAGAAAATATTTCTACTCAACTACACCTCCAATTGCTTAGAAGCAATAGGCAGAAAGAATTCATGTGATACTCTTTTAAGAAAAACTAATCTGTTCTTCAGTTCCAGCAAATTTCAACCACATTTGAACAGTAAAGATCACATTTCTGTGCTGTAGGTAGATGGCTCCAGCTGTATTCATATGATGCTTTGTATATGTCTGCAGCAGTCCTTTTACAGGAGAGCTAAGCTAGCTTGAAATACAATAGCATCCAGGTCCAGTCTTTTATGTTTGTTTACTTATTTTTGTGAGCTTTCTCTAGTTATTTAATTCACAGAACTGAGGTTTAACAGAAAACAGCTATAGAAATTCATTTAACTGCTCTAACAAGAGACCTGCTATTATGACCTTAGACCACCCTAATTTTATGCTTTTGAAATAAACTTAAAAACTGTCATTTTATTTCTCAACTTAAAAAGCAAAAGGATGGATCTTCAACTACAGGTCTTGCTCCATGAGGATACTATGATGTGTAAATACATCATCTGTAACATTTGCTATGTGTTTTAGGAAAGGAAAAGGAAAAGGATAGAAAAATTAAACACTAACACTAATTTTCCCATCCTTTCTATATTTGTGATTTGAATGGACCCTGGATATCATAGTTTGTAACACAAGTTGACCGAACATTAAGCCTACGAAAAGGAAAGAAAACAAATACTGTACCTTTACAGGGAGGATACATGAGTTGAGGGTGTGGCTAACTGATGAAGCCTAATAAGTCTGAAATAGATCTGGGCCTCAATGGGCTGCAAAGGATCTGCTGGCTACCAGAAGAAAAAGAAAGCCTAGAAACTAGTGGATTGTGATTTCACTGAACTGGGGCTGCATAAAATCTTGGTTTATGTAGAAAGAACTAGGCTAAAGAGAAATACACATAAAGCCTACGAAAAGGAAAGAAAACATATATATTGCAATTGTGTGACTGCAGGATATTGCAAATGGCTGGCTTCTGAATGCCTGCTGTGCAATCATGTGATCTGTGGTGGGGACTGCTTCTCTCAGTCTAGGACATATAGGGTGAATGAAAAACATAAAAGAAGCGGTCACAAGACTCCTTTTGAGTGTTAATGATTGCTTGCACCAGGTGGGGCTCTATTTTACTGCTAGAAAGTATTTTTTTGCTGGGACAACTGCTCTACTTACTGTAACTTTTGTACATTGCATTATAAACTTTTGCCTGTTACTGTTGTAATTTGTCAAAACCAAGTACAGCCTAGAAACTTGTGTGTGTGTGTGTGTGTGAGAGAGAGAGAGAGAGAGAGAGAAAGAGAGAGAGAGAGAGAGGGAGCGAGGGAAAGAGAGATGGGGGGGGGATAGGGTCTCCTGCTTGAGGATCAGAAGACCTCCAAGGTCCTTTCCAACTCTGTTATAGTGTCATTGTTAGGCCTGCAACAGGACATAAGGTGATGTACGTTATAGCTTTCATGGATGAACTATCAAAATATAAATCAAAATGATACAAACATTTGAGTACCCTAAAATGCAGTTCAAATATTTGATGTATTTTGGAGTGCATGTAATGCAATGATAATTGCTATAAATTCATAGCAGCTATTCCCAAGTACAGAGTAAATAAAAGAATGACACATATCTCACAAAATACTTTATTTATTGAATCATAATGCAATAGAAGTAATGTGAATACTAGGTTGGCTTTTAACTTCCAAAGGAAAATAAATAAAAGCTCTACAATAAAGTAGCAACATGAATATTGCAATGAAATTTTAAGATATTTTAAAACATTTGTTTCAATATGTTACATTTTATACATGTGACTTATAAAAGGCACTAATATGTGTCCCAAGGCTTCATTTTGTTTTGGTTTGTTTCTTTTAATTAAAAAAGTAACTGATAATGTGGATAGATTCCAAATGAAATTCAGTTTGAACCACACACTTTATTGATAGAAATCCCTCCAAAATTATTTTGATTGGGAAGTTGGCTACCATTTTATAAAACAAATAAATATTAACATAAGTTTTATTATAAAATTAAACAAATAGGTATTTGCTGCATGAACATGCATGTGTTAATAAAGAGAAAATGGCAGATATGACTATGAAATCAAAACCCTACCCATTTTTATTTTATTTGTTAAACACATACCCACCCACCCACCCACCCACCCACATACAGTGTAGCCAGTATGCATGTATGCAGAGTCTTACATAAAAGTTTCAATAAATGATCACCATATTTCATTATAAAGTTAGTATGTACTCTATAAATAAGCTCAGACTATTGCCCACAAATTTATCTTTCAAATGCCCACAACCAAATCTTTTTAGCAAGAAGAACGGCACAGATAATCCATTCCATTGTGCAGCCATCCATTTTGTGTAGAAGGCATGTAATTCAAACATACAGTTTTAAGATCTGATTACTCCACAATATAAATTTAGCATGGGGGAAATAATTGAATGTCCTTGCATCTAGTAAAGTGAAGACAATTCACTGGAACAATTCAGGGAGGTGGATTATTTTAGGGAAATTCACACACACACACACACACACACACACACACATGGACATGAAATTACACAAGTTATGTGTCTTTTTAAAATTACATTAAAAACTCAGTGTAAACTTGTTATTTGGTTTGTTTAGTTTGAGGCTAGCACTTCTGTCAAAGTCATCTCCCTTACTCTATACAACTGTGAGGAAATAATGATGGAAACAGTGAAAGCTGGTGGAGGGGCCATGGACAGCTGACTGATGATAACCACAGGCAATGTTGATGATGATCCAGATGCACTTGGCCTCTACATAATAGAGAGTTCTGGCAAATAGTTTCCAGGAGAGAATGGTAGAGGGACTGGAACACAAACTTGCACCTGCTATGAGGTTACCATGGTGGTTATAGTGATTTTTACTGATCACATGAACTTTGTAAGACAAAAGGAAAACAGTTGCCAGGTTTAGTTGTCATCTCTGCAGATACATTCAATGTCTGCTACATCTTTGGTGCCAGATGACATGGAAAATTCTCCCAAACCAGGGAGAAAGTGGTATGCTGGAACTGGCTTGTACTGGCTCATAAGGGCAAATGTTAAATTTTTGAAAAAAATGCAAGCCAGTTGAAAACAGAACTGAGCTGTGACGCCTGGCATTCTGGCCAGTCTTTGGCACCTCATCATTCTAGCTCTATTATGCTGCTGTTATGAACATAAAGCATTTAAAGCTGGGATAACCAAAGGTTGCTTCTTTTAGGACTAACCATGCTAATTATCCACATTATTGTTAGTAGTGGAAAGTTCTTTGCCTTTGAGAATGAAAATACTGATTTTGAGAATGTTATTTATGATGATAACAAATGACAAAATTCTCTGCCCTTTTAACAAGGGCATCTTTCTCCCTGTGATGCTTCCCTTTTGTCCCATTTTAGTCAGTTTAGTAAAGTCTTTTCTGATATTTAACAAACATTAAAGCTATATTTTTGCTAACAGCATTAAGTGGTGTGAATGCTTGCACTGAACTAGATACTGGAATTGACAGGAAATGTGCTGGGTACAAATTAAACTAGAAATTACCAAAAGTAACTTTCCAACATGAAATTAAAGGGTCGAGTGAATCATTTCATTCTCCCCAACAACTGATTATTATGAAAATTAGCTATTTCAGTTTGGTCAACTGGTCTATGATGACTTCTCATAAAAGAAATTTGTCACATCAACTACGTTCTCCGTAGTAGCATTTAAAGTAGCTATTTGGTTATATGAATTACTAACCAAGTCTGCTCCATTCTGGGATCATTTAAAGAAATCTTGAAACCTGTGATTATGGAGATTTATGAAAAAAACAATGAAGCTGAAAGAAAATAAATTCACATTAATAAAACAATTGCAGGCAGGTATGAAACAATCTGATCTCACATAGGCTTTGTATTAAAAATGACAATGTATAAAAGCATGAGAGGAGAAATAAGAGAAACCAGATGGTCTGAGATTCAAGAGGAATATTATAGATCTTTTGTTAACAAATTAATAGCCAGACAGCTGTCACTCTACATTTCTAATATAAAAAGAAAAGAATGATAAAAATTAAAACTACAGTTTAAAAAAAAGAAAAGTTACTTTTTGTACTACAGGTACAAAAATTAATTTAGTGACCATTCAAAGTTACAACAGCACTGAAAAAGTGACTCATCACTTATGACCATGGAGGCATACCCATGGTCACATGATCAAAATTCAGATGCTTGGGAACTAGTTCATACTTATGACCATTGCTGTGTCCCATCATCATGTGATTCCCTTTTGTGACCTTTTGACAAGCAAAATCAATGGGATAGCTAGATTCGCTTAACAACTGTGTTACTAACTCATCAACTGCAGTGATTCACTTCACAACTGTGGCAAGAAAGGTTGTAAAATGGGGCAAAACTCAGCTCATAAATGTCTCACTTAACAACATAAATTTTAGGCACAATTGTAATCATAAATCAAGGCCTACCTGTATTAAATCAGTAACACAGAGAAAGTTACACAATTTTAGTTACATTTTAGTGTCAACAAATTTGCTGTCACAATATTTATTTATTATTTATTTATTATTATTAGTTTGATTTATATGCTGCCCTTCTCCGGAGATTCAGGGTGGCTTACAATGCATTAAGCAATAGCCTTCATACTTTTGTATGTACCTGCTTAGCAGGGCTTTCGCCACCCCCCAAGTGGTGTTCTTTTTTATACAAAGTCAGCTTATTGCCCCCACAATCCGGGTTCTCATTTTACCTACCTCGAAAGGATGGAAGGCTGAGTCAACCTTGAGCCTCGTGAGATTTGAATTTGCGGTAATTGCAGGCAGCTGGCAACTAAGTGCTACTTTAACAGCACTTAGTCCACTGCGCCACCAGGCTCTTAATAACTGATGTAACAAAATCAGTAAAAAATGTAACTCCCCATATGACTATTTTGTTTCATTTACTTTTGCATGTAGAGTTCAGCAAAGCTGCTATTATAATCTGTAATCCTAATATATACTTGATTTATGATTTGCTCTCCATTTGGTGGCAACATAGAAGTGATTTGCCTTTGCCTTTTTTGGGTGTATACTACAAATACTTGACTTCACTGTCTGGCCTATAGTTCTAACATTTCCTAGTGATCTTCCATCCAAATAATAACTAAATTTGACCTTCTTCAGTTTTGTAAATATCAAGACAAATTTGATACTCTATTTTTTTTTGTTTTTTGTTTTTTTTTGTATGTGTCTGTGTCTGTACTTATACCCACTCAATCCTGTATAAAACTTGATCGCATACATAAAATAAAAAGAAATATGCACCCACATCACAACACAATCAAGAACCAAAAAGCAACCCAAGATAAATGTGCTTAGTAAATTGGGAATAAATACTTGTTCGAAAATAAATGCTTTAAGTTATTGGGCCAGTGTGCCAATAACTCAAATTATGCCATGCATAACTCTGAGGGATGATATTCATAGAGCAGGGCCCATGAAGAAATCTGCCATATAACTCATTTCAAGTACCTCTTGAACAGAGTCCTTTCAGCAGCTGCTCAGGCTGATGAAACTATATTTGACTCTAGTAAATTTTTACTTGATGTTTCCAGCTTGGAAAAGATCCAAATAGCAATAGCACTTAGACTTATATACCACTTCATAGTTCTTTACTGCACTCTTTAAGAGGTTTACAAAATCAGGATTTTGCCCCTTACAATCTCAGTCCTCATTTTACTGACTTCAGAAGGTTGGAAGGCTGAATCAAACTTGAATAGGTAAGTATCAAATTCAAATAATGTATTTACTTCAGGATCTTCTGTAGCTGGTTCCCCAGCAAATTGACAATAATCTTCCCTAAAAATGGAAAATCGGAGAGAGTGAAAGTTATGAAACATGTCTGTGTCCAGGGAAGGCTTCTTCAAAAGGAAATGCACTACCACTTTCAAAGCAGGTGACATGCTTCTCTTAATGAAACATTAATAATCTCCCAGACCCAGACATTAAGACCTACCTCGCTACTTGTAACAGGGAAGAGGATGTGAATCATGCCTGGATAGATGCAGAATTGAAACTATGGAGTATTCTATCACTCAGATCCATAGACTAAAAAAAAAAATATCCCAGGATATATCACAATATAAAGCCCCCCTCTGTCAAATTACTGTCCAACCCAGTGGTGAAAAGTTTTTTGCTACCGGTTCTGTGGGCATGGCTTGGTGGGCATGGTGTGGCTTGGTGGGTATGGCTTGGTGGGTGTGGCAGGGGAAGGATATTGCAAAATCCCATTTTTTTAAAAAAAAAAGATTTTTTTTTAAAAAATCTAATTGTGATTGGAATGGTTCAGTTTATTCACCGGCTAGCATATTTAGCATGTTTGCCAAATTCTTTACAAATGACTGGACAACGCTCTCTGTTTTTGTGAAAGGAGATACTTACTGTCATAGCTCTTCAGGTTTCCTCTGCATATTGTTTGTAGGTTGACAGCTTCTTTGTTCTTATTCATTAGCAGAAATTCAGACAACATATTCCGCTGTAGCATTCTATGGGCATAATAATCTTTATTTTTTGCTTCACCATTCCCTCTTATTATAGCTATGGTACTTCTTAATTTATTGTGTTGTAAGTTAAAAATAAAAATACATACCCAAGTAAGTGCAAAAAAAAATACAATAACTTAATTATAAACAAAAATAAAACAACAGAATTAATTATAAATAATAGCCAAATTAAAGAATAAAAAAATCCTTTCGGTATTTGGCCCCTTTTGTTCTTGCATGAGTTTGATATACTCGTGTTTTAAAATTGGACAATGGATATTAAAAAACACAAAACTGAAGTGTGGTAAGTTGAAAACAAAACTATTATACTCCACCTATAACTTACAAGTATGCACTTTCTTATGTGAATAATCAATGATTAATATCTTCATTAGCATGTTTACATCTTATTTTACTAACACGGAACTACTCATTCTGATTGACAATCCTAGAAAGCTAAGATATTTTTCATTTTCAAAACACTGAAACCAGTGGTGAGTTACCCACGGTTTGGACTGGTTCACAAGAACCAGTAGTAAAATTGGTGAGAGGCTCCGCCCACTGACCCAGATGCCATCATAGGTTAACTGTTTATGGGCAGAAGCTTCTGCACATGCACAGAAGAGGATGCCTGGACACAATGCGAACCGGTAGTAAAGGTAAGTAGAACCTACCCCTGACTGAAACTGATCGGTTAAGATTTACTTTTTCTGACTTGTTGTTGCCAAATTCTATGATATTAACAAAAGGCTATTATAGCATATGTATATTTGTATGATTTATGCTGCAATCTTCATGAAATCTTAAAATGACTAATTTGATTGGGCAGCAGAGCAAAATAGTATTTAAATTTTATTGGACTTTTTGGACTTTTTACTATTCAATGGTTCAAGTGCGATTTTCACAATCACATCTGTTCAATTATAATCATAGAACCTAATGCTTACCGACAAAGTTTTAGTGAATTGAATATTAATTTTAGTTTCCACACTGTGGAAAAGTGGTTATAAAAATTGACTAATGAAATAGTAAGTAACTTCTGAATTCATCAAAAGGAAAAAAAATAGTTTCATTTTTAAGCTAGTGACAGGGAACTAAAAAAAGAAAAACTTCTTTGAACAGCTCAGGTCCTAAAAATAAAGATTTAATCTATGTATCAGGTTGAATATCTGAAAAGATTCCTGATAGGAAAAAAAATATTGTTATATTCAATTATTGCTCGTTTTTAAAGTTACTGGTATTCTGTGTGTGAGGGATGGGACAGATCTAAAGTTATATGACCAATTTAGAAGATGGGCAAAAATACATGAAAAACTTGAATGGAAGACATGGAAAATTCTTGATGTTTGCTTTTAGTTAGGAAAAGTAGCTTTCTTCTTGGGAAGCTTATTCAAAAACTTTGAATTCTTGATGTGTTTATTATTAACATTTTAAAGTACCATTAATATTTCTGTGATCTCAATATACTTTAAAAAGATTTTCTCTATTTTTTTATTTTTATTGTTCCTCTGACATACCTATTCCAGCATTCTATATATTATATATCTATGGAATGGTGTTGGAAAACCTTTGGCCATTTATATACTGCTGAACTGCAACTGTCAACAATCAGCCCCAAACTCTATCTATCTATCCCCACTAGCTATCTATCAAACACCACTGACAATTTTGCTGCCCTACAAAGTGAACTTGACTATGTGTCTGAATGGTCACATAATTGGCAACTCCAAATCTCAAATAATAACTGCTCTGACCTACACATTGGCAAATAATAATAATAATAATAATAATAATAATAATAATAATAATAATAATAATAATAAATAAATAAATAAAAATCAGAACACCAAATACAAGCTGGGTGGAAATGATCTTGTAGACAACCCTCACTATGTCAAGGAATATTCATCTCACTAGGAATACTCATCTCAAACGATCTAAGCCCCAGAGCTCACTGTAACAGCATTGCCCAAAAGGCATTAAGAATTGTTAACCTAATCTTGCAAAGCTTCTTCTCCAGTAACATTGAATTGCTAACTAAGGCAAGACCTTTGCCAGACCAATTCTTGAATACAGCTTATCTGCATGGAATCTACATTGTTTATTGGACATTAATTGCCTGCAGTCTGATCTCAGCATAGTACACAAAATTGTCTGCTACAACGTCTTACCTGTCAACAACTTCTTCAGCTTCAACCTCAATAATACATGAGGAAACAAGTGATACAAACTCAAGGTAAACCATTCCAAACTCGATTGCAGAAAGTACGACTTCAGCAACAGAGTGATCAATGCTTGGAATGCTCTACCCAACCCTGTTGTTACAGCCTCAAACCCTCACAACTTCAACCTCAAACTGTCTACTGTGGACCTCATCCCATTCCTAAAGGGATGAGGGGGTTTGCATAAAGGGGGTGTGCATAAGAGCACCAGCATGCCTATCGTCCCGGTTCAACTGTCCCCCTTTATTTATATTTACTTCTTTTGTTTATGTTTATACCTATACCTGCTGTCTTGTACATGTTTGACAAATAGATAAATAACTTTGTCACTTATATTAATCCTTTAAATTTTGATCCTTTAAACTATCTTTAGTCTCATGAACTCAAACTAAATTAGGATAATTTTTAATTAACTTGGCATTTAAGGACTATACAAAACTATGCAATAAATTAGCAAACCTACTTGATCAAATATGATATGTTTTATAATTTCAATATACTTAATACTTACAGGACATGATTGTCTACCATTACACTGTAGACATTAAATCCAGAAATGGAGCTGTTTTGAATGATCTACAGCCTTTTATTTCATAGTGCTTCCAGTTTCAGCAAACTTTTTAATAAAAAAATTCAAAATAAATCAAACATGAAATATTTCTAACACAAAATTCATGTTTGGACTTCTAGTAATCTGAGTATTAGATATTAGGTATGACATTCTTCAGATATAAATTCTTATAATCCATCAAATGGCAAGTGTTAATTAATGTATGTTACCTTTCAAATACTAAATGTCATTAACCTTTAATTGAATGCTTTGAATTTTTGGGAAAAATCACCAAGGGTTCTACCATGTACACAATTGCTAAAAACAGGTTCCCCAAGACTGTCTTACAATTCTTCCTACAGAACCTTCTTAGGAAAGAAAAACAAAAAACATAAAAATAAATATAATTTTCTGTATCTTTGGCAAGAGAAGACCAGAGATTTCTAGTGCCAATTTTGAAAAACATCAGCTCTGCCAATTCATTAGCTTCTTTGTGTTCTATGACACAACCCACCAAATGAAAACAAAAAAACTGGGAAAAGGGTGAAATTGGTGTTTATGATTCTATAAATCCCCTTTGACCTTTAAATCTTCCAACCCTGTTCATCTAAATCACAACCCCACACATTTCAAAGGATACCAGCCACCTCCATTTTATAATGTGGTAACCTGTACAGTGTTTTCAATTGTAATTTTATTTCTTTGTTTTTTGGTTCACAGAGCTTTCAAACTAAATGAAGGTTAATAGGCCAATTCTGTCCCATTCTATTCATTTCTATTATTTTTTTTTAAATTATGCTGATGTAAGGCCACTGAATTCAGTTCATTTTATTTTTGTGCAACTGGATATATAAATTGCATAATTAATCTTTAGGAAAACAAGAAGATAAAAGCTTCAAGAATTTAATGAATATATTGTTCCTGTTACCTCTCCCCATCTCTTATTGCACTTTCATATTTTTGACTTCCTTTACATCCATTTCTTGTTACCAGGCCAGTAATAATAAAAAGATAATTTAATTTCTGTTCTTATTGAGTTGAGATTATTATATGGAACCTAGATACTTTCATCATCTATAGTTATTTGTTGATTTGTTAAAAGAGAAAGAGATTCAAGATAACAGAAATAGAAATAACAGAATAACAGAGTTGGAAGAGACCTTGGAGGTCTTCTAGTCCAACCCTATACCACTTCAGACAAATGGTTATCCAACATCGTCTTAAAAACTTCCAGTATTGAAGCATTCACAACCTCTGGAAGCAAGTTGTTCCACTGATTAATTGTTCTAACTGTCAGGAAATTTCTCCTTAGTTCTAAATTGCTTCTCTCCTTGATTAGTTCCCACCCCTTGCTTCTTGTCCTGCCCTCAGGTGCTTTGGAGAATAGCTTGACTCCTTCTTCTTTGTGGCAATCCTGAGATATTGGAACACTGCTATCATGTCAACCTGGTCCTTCTTTTCATCAAACTAGACATACCTAGTTTCAGCAACCATTCTTCATATGTTTTAGCCTCCAGCCCCCTAATTATCTTTCTTGCTCTTCTCTGCACTCTTTCTAGAATCCCCACATTTTTTTATATCGTGGCAACCAAAACTGGATGCAGTATTCTAAGTATGGCCTTACCAAGGCATTATAAAGTGGTATTAACACTTCACAGGATCTTGATTCTATCCCTTTGTTTATGCAGCCTACAACTGTGTTGGGTTTTTTGGTAGCTGTTGCACACTGCTGACTCATATTTAAATGATTGTCCACTAGGACTCCAAGATTCCTCTCACAGTTACTACTGTTGAGCGAAGTACCATATATACTGTATCTGTGCATTTAGTTTTTCTTGCCTAAATGTAAAACTTTACTTTTTTCACCATTGAATTTAATTTTGTTAAATAGCACCAATGTTCAAGTCTGTCAAGATCCTTCTGTGTCTGAAATCTATCTTCCGGAATGTTGGCTATTCCTACTAGTTTGGTGTCGTCTGCAAATTTGATGAGTTCCTCATCCATCCCCTCATCCATTCTCTCATCCCAAAACATTGATGAAGATGTTGAAGAGTACTGGGCTTAAAACAGACCCTTGGAGTACCTCACTGCATACTTCCTTCCATGTAGATGCAGTTCCATTGAGGACTACATGTTGAGTGCGGTTGGTCAGCTAGTTATGAATCCATCTGGTGGTGATGCTGTCTAACCCACATTTTTCTATTTTATCTAGTAGTAAGTTATGATCTACTTTATCAAATGCCTTACTGAAGTCCAAGTAAATTATATTGACAGCATTTCTCTGGTCCACTAACTGGTCACTTTGTCAAAAAATTCAATAAAATTAGTCTGGCATGATCTGTTTTTGACAAACCAGTGTTGGCTTTTGGTTATTACTTTGTTTGCTTCTAGGTGTTCGGTGATTCGTTGCTTGATTATCTTTTCCAGAATCTTCCCTGGTATTGAGGTCAGGCTGATAGGTCTGTAGTTTTCTGGATCTATTTTTTTTTCCTTTTTTGAAGATGGGAACTACATCAGCTCTTTTCCAGTCCTCTGGAAGTTCCCTGGTGCTCCAGGATCTTTGAAAGATATAGTTCAGTGATTCTGAGATCTCGTCTGCCAGTTCCTTTAGAACCTTGGAGTGTAGTCCATCTGGTCCTGGTGATTTGAACTTGTCGAGATTAGACAGGTGCTCACTTACCATTTTCTTCCCTATTTTAACTTGTGTTCCTAATCTGTTTTTTGTGGTGCTGTTTTTGATAGGTTGGACTGTTATTTTCCTTTGTGATCTATTTTCCAGCTCTTCTTCCACAGTAATTTTAGACTGAGTCATTGGCCTTATCAAAGTGAAGAAGGCTTGTAGAAGACTAACTGCAAATACTGTATATACTCAAGTCAAGGAAGCCCTATTGTTTCTCAATTATTAAATATTTACCAGTTTAATAGAATTAACTTTTCACCAGCTATCCCAAAGGTGCTTTTTCAAAGGCAATTGGACTTCTTAAAGACATTTCACTTCTCATCCAAGAAGCTTCTTCAGTTCAGTGGTTCTCAAGTCACCACAGACCTCCTTTAAATATCTTGTGTAGTCATGGATCTCAAGACTTAAGTCAAGATTTAAATCATAACATTTCTTCAAACCTTCATGGACCCCCTTTGATAACACTCAAGGGATCCGTGGACCACAGGTTGAGAATTACTGACATGAAAAATAAATAAATAAAAAAAAAAACACAAGGAAATCATGGGTGGATAAAGTTGATGGGATAGTCAGTAAGAGGAAAGATAAGAAGTTTAAAGAACAAAGGCCACCCAGGTAGTCCTCAACTTGTAGTCATAATGGAAGCCTGCACATCATGGTCATAAGTCATGATAGTTGTAAATTAGTCATTCACATAACCAACCCAATTTTATGATCTTTTTTGCAGTGGTTGTTAAGCAAAGAAGACAGTCATAGAGCACTCATGTGTTCATTAAGCAAACACTGTGGTTGTTACATGCACCAATGGTTCACTACAGATGGGTAGCCATTATAATTTCAAAACAGGGTTGCAGGTATCCCAAGGAGGTTACTCATAACTTTGAATGACTGCTAAGCATCAATGGTTGTAAGTCAAGGACTCCCTTTATATTGAATGCATATGAAATAAATGTTCTACGTGTATATGAACATGGTTGAAACAAGAAAGTTTTGCAATAGAAAAATATGGTAAGTATGGTGAATCATATTATTATAAACTATTTTCATGCCTTTATTTTTTTATGTTTGGATTTATTCTTCTTACTCTTTAGTAAGCCTTTAGTAGGTTGATCAGTTGATCTCTGATCTGTGTTTCAGCAGGATTTTTGTGTGTTCTTATGTAATGATTCTATGCAACAGAATTAACATATCTTTATTTTTGTATTTTTCTTTTTCTGTGTAGTTTATCCCCAATAATAGTTGCCTGATTGGACTTTGACTTTACAGCAGATAGGTTTCTTTCCCTAAAGTCATTAAACCTGGAAAGACAAGACAAACAGGACCAACAAAATTGCAGTTTTACTAGGGATCTCTGAATGAAACTGGAAAACATCTGAATGTTTTACTGCAGCTTTTACCATAACAGTATTAGATCAAAGAACAGTCCACAAAGTAGCAGTGTGGGGGAGAGGAAGATAGTGATTTCTTTAGAAAACGTTTTTAAATTGATTGTTAAGCAGAGTCCACACTAAAGAGGGAGAATGAGTTACTGACAGCTGTGGGTGTTTCAGGAAGGTCAAGAGCATTGTTATAAGTCTGTTTTGTGTAACAGCACTTTTAAAGGTTACAATTAGGCATTTGCAAACTGATTGTGAGATTGTGAGAAAAAAGTGAAGGGAACAAAGAAACATAAGCTAAATCATTATGGGGGAAAACAGTGTATGATTAGCTTCTTGGCCTACAAATGGCTTGTAGCTGCCATAGAGATGCCATCATGCATTTGTTACTAATGTATTCACTGATGAAAGGATAGTAAGAGTAACATTCAAATAAGAAAAGATAAGTTTTATCTGTATCTGTTAACTTTTTTCCTGAAACTATTTTGAATTCACATCTATATTAAATCCATTCTAAAATTTTCACTCTCTTTCCTGTTCCCACATTAATTCTTTTTCCCACTTCAAATTGTTGTCACTCTTTTCCAAATTTGTCTTCTTTTGTGCCATCACTTCCATCTCTCTCTTTTATTTTTCCTATTCTTCTCAAATTCAAAGAGAATGGGTCACAATCAGATCTCTACTTTCAAAACAGAGAAGTATTAATTTATAAATTCTTCTAATTCTGAAACCTTGTGCCTTCACTAGAATAAATATCAATGACAATATACAGTTCTGATCTTCATCAAAGCCTACCTTATCTCTCCTAAACTCTGCTTTCATCCAGATGAACTTAGACAACAACTAGGCTATGCCCATTTAAAATGCCATAATATTGGTGTTTGTCAAAATGGTATAATTAAAATGGTCTAATCATTGAGATTTGTTTAAAAATTGTAATTATAGGATGATGATTATTTACAGGGCAGAAAAGCAGACTGTAAACAGAACTCAATGTAAAGCAGATCAATCAAATGTTGCATAATTATGATCAATTGAATGTATAAACCTGCCAAAAGGATAAACTTGAAATGAAGACCTTTAATCACTTTATAAAAGAAGTTATTTTTGATAGGAAAATTGATGTTATTTTTTTTTCTCTTTTTCTTTGTAACAAGTACCGTATTTGTTCTTATGTGCAACCTACAAAATGAGACTGTCCAGCTTTAATCCTGAACAAGGAAAGCAGTGGAAGTTGGCAATGGAGTCAACAGGGGATCAAAGGGAAGAAACTTTTGTTTAAGTTTTTTTTAACAATGACTACTGAAACCCAACAATAAATATCCATTTTCCTTGATTCATGTGAATAAAGGAACCTTGAAAGAATTTCTGAAGACTGTAAAGTCTTAGGCAAGAAGAATGAATAGAACACACATACCCACACACCCACACCCACACCCCCACACACACACACAGACACGTATCTTAAAGAAATCCTTCCAGGGTGGACATGGTGCAAGAGAAGAAAACAAGATCCTGGAAGTCAACCACTTGTAAATTATTGATTGATTTATGTATGTATGTATGTATGTATGTATGTATGTATGTATGTGTGTGTGTGTGTGTGCGTGCGGTGTTCTCGGCTTCGTTCTTCCAGGAGCAATGTGAGATTGCAGCTGACCCTTCCTTTTAACTACTAGTGGGGGTGTGAGCTGATTGGGTGGGAGCTTGTCTGTGTTCTGATTGGGTGGAGGTGTGTTCTGATTGGTTGGGGGCTTGGCTGTGCTCTGATTGGATGGGGGGTTGGTTGTGCTCTGATTGGCTGGGGGTGTGTTCTGTTTGGGTGGGGGCTTGGTTGTGCTCGGCTTAGTCTGAGTTGCAGGGGGATTTGAGCTGGTGAGCTGCATTGTTGTTGTTTGGCTTCGGGTTTGTGGTCTTGAGGGCTTTTCATGGAGGGTGTTGGTCTGATTCATGTATGGATTGGAGGGGTTAAAAGTGGCTAATGATGCAGCTGCGGTCTGGCTTCTGGTCCTTGGTCATGCCTCATTATCAGTGTGGGTTTGAGTCTGCTTTCTGCGTGGATGTGTGGTGGTGACATCCTGTGTGGCTCTTGTGAGTGTGGGTCTGGTGTCATTCATTGTGTTGGGGACTCGTTTGTCAATAAGGGCGGGTTTCCAAATGGCTGGCAGGTGGGAGGTATCGTCTCGTTTGTTCATGCTGTGTGGGCGTTTTTCTATCTCGATTGCTTCTCTGATTATTCTGTCATTAAAGTGTTCAGTTTTGGCGATAGTTCTGGTCTTTTTAAAGTCAATTTCATGTCCTGTGGCTTTGAAGTGTTGGACCAGGGAAGAAGTTGGTTCCTCTTTTTTGACTGAGTTTTTGTGTTCTTCAATGCGTGCACTTATTCTTCTGTTTGTTTGTCAGATGTATGTGGTGGGGCAGGCGGTGCATGGGATTTCATATACTCCTTGATTTTCTAATTCAATTTTGTCTTTGGGGTTCCTCAGGATGGTGGATATTTTTCGGTTTGTGCAGAATGCTGTCTTGATGTTGTGTTTGTGGAGGATTTTGCTTATTCTGTCTGTGGTGCCTTTTATGTATGGGAGGAGGGCTTTGCCGTTTTCTTGTTCTCTGTCTTGAATTTTAGTGGGGGTTTCTTTTTGGATTAGGTTGGTAATCTTATTTCTTTGGAATCCATTGGATGTTAGTACGTTAGTGAGAGTGTGTAGTTCGGTTTTTAGGTGTTGTTCGTCAGCTAAGCGTTTTGTTCTGTAGATGAGTGTCTTGGCTACCGAGTTGATCTGGGCTGGGTGGTGGTGTGAGAGTGCATGCAGATAGCGGTTTGTGTGTGTTTTCTTCTGGTAGATAGTGTGTCCTAGGGAGCCATCGGATTTCCTGTAGACTAAGACATCCAGGAAGGGAAGTTGGTTGTTTGCTTCCATTTCCATGGTGAACTGTATTTTGGGGTGTAGGCTGTTGAGGTGTGTGAGGAAGTTGTCCAGTTTTTCTTTCCCATGTGGCCAGATTATGAAGGTGTCGTCTACGTATCTGAGCCAGAGTTTCGGTTTGTGATCGGATTTTTCTAGAGCTTGGGTTTCGAAGTGCTCCATATAGAGGTTGGCAATGACAGGTGAGAGGGGTGATCCCATGGGTGCTCCTTCTATTTGTTTGTATTTTTGTCCGTTATAGATGAAATATGTGTTGGATAGGCAGTGGTTGGTCAGATCAAGGATGTGCTTGGGGGGGTTATATTTGTTTTGGATAACTGTCAAGGCTTCTTTGATTGGTACTTGGGTGAAGAGGGATATGACATCGAAGCTCACGAGTAGGTCACTGGGCTGTAAGTTTTGTTTCTTTATGATGTCTATGAACTGGAATGAGTTTTTTACGTGCGAGGTGACAGATTCTGCATAGGGCTGTAGTTGTTTGGTGAGAAATTTGGCTAGGTTTTGTAGACGTGAGCCTATGGAGCTGACTATGGGTCTGAGTGGGGTTCCTTCTTTGTGTATCTTGGGGAGACCATAGAGCTTAGGGCATCTGGATGATTTCTCTCTGGGAATGATTCTTTGCTGGATCTCTTCGCTGATGGGGGAGGCTTTTATTTTGGATCTGGTGGTTTTTTCCAGATAGGTGGTGGGGTCTGTGTTTAGGGGTTTGTATGTGGAGTCTTGGAGTAGGTTGGTTAATTTGGTTTGGTAGTCAGATGTGTTCATAACCACTGTGGCGTTGCCCTTGTCTGCTGGTAGGATTATTATGCTGGTGTCTTCTTTCAGGTTAAGTAGTGCTGTCTGTTCCTCTTTGGGTAAGTTGCTTTTGGGTGGCTTGCTGGTGCAGAGGATGTTGGTGATTTCGAGTCTGATTCTGTTTGCATCGTTTTTTATGTGCGAGGTGACAGATTCTGCATAGGGCTGTAGTTGTTTGGCGAGAAATTTGGCTAGTCTGGTGTCTGTAGATATTTTCTCAGAACTTTTGTCCCACACAATACACAGATCTTCTATGGAAGGCAGGTTGGTTGCAATTATTTTTTTCTGCAGTTCTAACTATCCACTGGAAACTGTACCTGTCCTGTTTAATTGTGAATCAAATCAGAAGTTGTAGAAATACAGACGACAAACTCAGTAATTCCTCCATAGAACTTTATCAACAGCTCCTGGAGCAGTCTGAATTTCCATTCTTTGTTGTGTCTTTTTAATGATGATTCTAATGTTAGGTGTCCATTTCTAACCCTGGAAGATTATAGAACCCCAAACTTGAAGGAATTTACTGGTAATACTGTGCTGTTGAATATAGTAAGAGGTGGTAAAGTAGGGCTAACTCTAACCAATTAAGTAACTCTAATTAATCAACCAGACTTAGTTATAGATTTTGAAACTCTTGTTTTCTCTGGCAAAGTACTTTATCAAACATCAGTTTCTCTATGTATTTCACAACCTACCATGTTCAACTGGGTGGCAGCAGTCACTTGAAGGAACTCCTTCCTAATGGGCAGACTAGCTAATATGTGTAGATTTTCAGAAATCTCTAAAGATCATTATTTCCATTTACTTATTTTTATCAATAATTTTGCTGCTGTTTTGAATGATAATTTCCATTTTTATGCTGCTGCCTTACTACATAATTATTTTAAAAATTGGACTTTTGTCTTCAAAATCTCCACCCCATCTCACCATTCCAGCAGAAAAGAAGAGAGCAACCAATTCCTACCGCAGCATGAAGAACACACTTTCTTGTTCCTATTGGCTACAGGAGGAAGTACTGATCTTTCTTAATCAACAGAACTCACAAAAGTGACAGGAAGTCTAAAGTTACATCTGCTATTCTCTGACATTGATGAAGTACTGAGAACAGAATGTAGTGAGTTCAGTATGATACTTTGACCAAAAAAAAAAAAAAAAAAAAAATCCCACCCACTTCTTGGCAGTTTTGCCACTTTATCAGAGATAAGTCCATTTGTATTGTTTGCCTTACAATAGTCCCAGTACTCTAAGGATCCATTCAGGAGATAATGAGAAAAAAAGACACATACAAATATATGTTAGAGTTCAGAAAATCCTTTCTCCCCAACTCCTGGCCCACAGATGTTACACTTTATATAGCTGCTTTTTTAAACAGATGTTATCATTCTTTCTTAATATGTATTCTTTTGACAATAAATATTTATCAACTAGGGAACAGAAATGCTGTAAAGGACAATGAATTAAGAAACAGAACTTCAAGATATAGGCATCTAAGGTGCACTTTATAGATTAAGAAAAAGAAATGTAAATCTGGGATGGTCATGTCTTTTACCTGCTCTAATGATGATAAAGATCAATAGGATGAGAGAAAATCCTTTAAACTTTAAATAATGAAAGAAAAAACCCTACAGTTTCAGTGGAAATTTGCTAATTTTGCACCAGATCTTGCTGCTTGTCTTTATAATCTCTAACAAGATAAAATACCCCTGGGGGCAATTCCTGTCAAAGTTATCTATTTAAACATGGGTAGTTTATGCAGGTATAAGAGTCACTGACTCTTACATAGTACTGAGGCCAATAAGAATGCAATCATATGAACCACAAAATTGAAACTTAAAAGGAGATGAATGTATTACTGTCTTGCTCTGAGTGTATTTGCAATAAATTTTAGATGTCTTATTCTAGTGACACTATGGAGTACAATAATCTATTGACAATTTAGATGGAAAAATATACAATATATATCATATTTTTCAGTAATATTTTAATCTTCAACAAGATTATTTGATGCTTGGCTAGATTTTAACAATAGACTTTCTCTATATTACAATTCTGACTTGTTCTTGTAAAATACAGTGGCTTGATTGGAGTGGTTTATAAGAACAATAAATCAATACCTCTTTTGCAGAAGAGTGAATGTAATCTGGAAAAATATTGTACAGTCCAACATGAATGCTTTCCTATATAAGACTATATCAGAAAAGTTCAAAACCATTTGTTTCTTAATTTAATTAATTAATTTGTTCCTTATTTTAAACTAACTGGTATTCTGTTGTATCCAATTTCAAGGAATAATTTTTGTTTGATATTCAAACTGTACTTACAGGTAGTTGCAACTTGCAAGCTCAACAAGATCAGACCTGTTTAGTGCTTTTCTGGGAAAAATAATCAGAATTCAGACTCAACTCAAAGAGGACTTTTAATATTTATACCCCGCATTTTCATAAAAATAGTCTAATTATGTTTTCAGCACAATGACTTATACGATATGTGTATACCAAAGCACCACAACACACTTAAGTGATGCTCATTGACTCAAATTATATTGAGAATCTGTCTCAGAAAATAAGCTGGCATTAGCTGATATTTAATTTTTTGGCATCTGAGACATAAAAACCCAGAATGGAATCCCACCACTTGAAAAAGGTATGTGATTTGTAATAGAAATCACCATCAATGATAACATATACCATTAAAGCTGATCAATTCTGGTAATACATTTAATTAATATGCTAAAATGGAATCTGAATTTATTTGAACTAAATATTTGTTTAGGCAATGTGAATTGCTCAGTTTAAAAGAAAAAAAAATCTTATCTGTGAAAAAGAAAATAAGGTTTTATTATACCTAAATTGTAAAACGTTCTTAACGTATTTCCTTGGAATAATTACATTATTCCTTGGATTAATGTAATTATTGTAATTATTAATTACAATAATTCCTTGGATTATCGAATACATCAAAACAATATCTAGTAGTGGAAGGTGAAGTTACATCTCCAGACTAAACTAGAATTGATTAAATCTCTATGACAAGCAAAAGAAGTAGAATCAATAAAATAATTTAAGCTTGAAGCCAAACTATCTATGACAGTTTGGAAAAGGTAACCTGTAGGCGAATACCAGTTGAAAACTTTAAAATTGGGCAAATTATTGTACAATATCCTTAATTTCATGTGCTATCAAAGGAATGCTAATGTTTCATCCAAGGCAGACTATAGCTTTACCTGAAAAGGGAGACTGCACAGGAATCAGTAACTTTATCACTGATGCACTTTTAATTGAACATCTAAAGAAAATCCAGAAACAATGCTTGAGGCTCAAAAGGAAAGAAGGGTTCCTTGAAGAAGTAGGATTGTAGATATATCACAGAATCCAAATATCTTTTCAAGGCCTTCATTGCCATCCTAAAAAATGCTAACTTACAGTATAATGCTGGTTCTTTTACAATTTTAAAAGGCAGAAGCTATCCTTCAATATCTTCACTGTCGATTCTAAAGCTGTCTGCTTTACCCATTCTCATTAACTTGGTCTTCCTTACATTTTATTGTAATCTCATTTTATCACTATGCTTCTTGACTTTCATTACTAGAGTTTGTAGATCATTTGAATTTCAGCTACCAGAATAATATCATCAATATAGTATAGGTTATTGATATTTCTTCTTCCAATTTTAAAACCATACTTATCTTCTTCAAATTTAATGTCCTTCAATATTTATTGAAGGACAATAAATAATATAGATTGAATAATTGATAACAGTATATGCAGTATTATCTGAGGAACTAGAGCTGGACTGTTTTGTTGTCTTCTCCTCTCCTGTGTAAAGGTTTCTGCACAATAGTATGGCCTGAGATTCCTTTTTTCCTAAGACAAATCACAATTTGACATAGTTGACACAATTGAAGGCTTTTCTATAATCCTTCATATTTCTCAGTTATGCAGTTTTGACTTACAAAGATGTATATGGTTTGGCACCAAAGTACTTCTATCACTACCTACTGTCATCAGTGTTGATCCATTTGAAGAGATGCTCAAACTCCTATTTTTTTTGGGGGGGGAAGGGAGGGGCTGAAAGAGACTGAAGCTAGCAAGCAGTGCTTTTCAGTCATGGGTCCAGTACTTTGTAACAGCCTTCCTATAGAATTAATAAGTCTTTACATGCTGCAAAAAGTATAGAGGAAGATAACTAACAACAAAATAGATTGACTTAATTATAACAGCAATGAATATACTGTTAGAAGACATGAAGGGTCAGGTTAGGGACTGGTCATTGTGGCAATCTATTTTTGTAGTTGATGAGAGTCAAGAGTGACTTAATGATACATAATTAATAATCAATATGATGTTGCTGTCATATGAAGAAAGGCATGTGATATATAAAACCTTAGCTTAATTCATGACTGAGCCATGTACTCAGGATTTCTGATAAAACCCACACACATATCTTCAAATTAGGATCATTCTCATTCTGCAATGTCAATTTCTCATATGGATCTGAGTCAAAATTTAACCAGATCTCTTATTGAAGCTTTCAAAGCTATGAAAATCAGTTCTTGCTTCCTGTAGAACTTATGAACTTACTAGAATTTCAGAGGATCATACATCAGCTCTTCAAAGAAGAGTAAATATCTTGTTTGAAGTATTTGACATAAGTATACATACTAAAAATGTTGGAATGTGTCAAATCAATTTTAATACATAATGAACAATCCAGTAAATCGATATTTTTTTCTCTTTGTGCAACCAAAACTTTGTATTGAAGTTTTAAAAAACATGTTATATGCACTATTGTTTCATGCTGTCTAATTATATAGTGTATCTTTGAGTTTTGTTTTGATCACACATTGAAAGACACAATTTCATTCTAATAGCTCTAGGTGACAGCAGTTATTTTAGTCTAGTTTATAATCAACTGATGGCTTTTGTGAAGCAGAAGTTCACACAATTACTTGAACAAGCCCATCAAGTAACTCAATGCTGTATACTCATATATTCTATGAAATATCCTGGGATTTAGCTCCAGCTGGTTTAGGTAAGAGCAAAATAATGTGTGTCACATTGCATCAGAGCCTTGAACTGAAAGGACTTTAACTGATTATATTTCTTCTTTATCAGGATAACCATCAACATGGTAATCATCTTGCTTGTTGTTAGATCGGCGCAGGAAAGAAGAGGTGACCAGCGGAGTCCATGCAACAAGTTTTATTTAACAGGAACAAGACTGGCGCTGCGCTGCCGGAGCTCTCCTTATATCTGCTCCAGCAGCCGCACCGCCCACTAGACAGTGATTCAAAATTCCCGCCGGAGGATTTTCTAACCAATCCCCGGCGGATGTCCTTATAAGGACATAACACTCCTCCCCCCTAGTTCTTAAGCTGTCCATCACTCACATAGTCATTTACATACGCAGGATGTCTACGTGTCGGAGGGTACTCCTGCGGCTCCTGGTTCCCTCCCTGGAGCCGGGCTGGATCTGGCTGTTGAGGACGCGGGCGGTGCTCCCGTACCTCCGGCCGGGTCGTTGACCTCTGCCTGCGGGCGATGCTGGTCTTTTCCTTCCCCGCTCTGATTGTGGGATCGCCGTCGCGGATCCTCGCTCCCAACTGGTCCGGAACTCCTGAACCTTGGTAAGTCCTTGGGTTTCCCTTCGGTTCCTACTGGGTCGGAGTCGTCTGGGTCCGGTCGTGGGTGCAGGTCCTGCGGCGGTGACTGGGTCAGGCCCCAGAGGTCCCTGGTTGAGTCCGGTCTACTCCTGGGGTGGCAGGTGGTGCGGGTTGGTGTTGGGTCGACCTCGCTGGGGTGGTGCAGGCCCTCTCTGCTGAGTTGGCACTGCTGGGGTGGTCGACAACTCTCATGGCCTCCCCCGCAAGGGTGGCGTAGACCCTCTCTGCTGGGTTGGCGTTGTGGTGGCGGTCACTGACTTTTGCCACTGGGGTGTCGTTGCTTGTGGTCATCTCAGTCTGCCTGGTGCAGGCTCCCTTGCTGAGGTGATGGAGGGCCTCCTCGCAGGGTTGGTCTTCCTCTTGGTCAGGTTGTTGTTAAGGGGCCCTCTGGTGGTGAACTGAGGTCTTCCTCACCAGGGTGTCAGTCGCCAACCTCACAGGGTTGATGTTGACTTCCCCTGCTCGGTTGGCCCTGGTCTACCGGGCTTTTCTGACCTTGACTCTGGAATTTGGACTGGTGCCGTCCGACCTCGCCGGGGTGTTTTTGGGTGCAGTGACCATCTGGACTTCGGTCTTCTCGGCTGCGGTCGTTGGCGTTTGGGTCTTGGGTGTCGGGGTGTCGATTGCTGTCCACCCTGGGGCGCTTCGGGGTTTCCCTCAGGCATTGTCCCCGGTCTACTAGTGCTGTTTTGTTGCTGGCTCGGGCAGGGATTGGCGGGCCCTCTCCCCTGGGGTGTTGTAGGCCTACCTCACTGGGGTGTGGCAGGCCTACCTCCTTGGGTGTGGGCAGGCCTATCTCTTCAGAGTGTTGTAGGCCTACCTCGTCAGGTTGGTTTCTGTCCGATCCCTTCCACCTTTTGCGAAGCTGGTCGATGTGACATCTCGCAACCTGTCCATCTTCCAGCTCTACCCGATAGGATTTTGGGCCGGTTGTGCTGTGGATCTTGCCTTTAAGCCATTTTGGTGAGCCGTGGAAGTTCAGCACGAAGACAGGATCTCCCATGGCGAAACAGCGGAGTTGGCGGCTGGCAGTTGCGGGCACCTCCGAGTCGTATTGGGGGTGCAGCCTGTCCAGGGGTGACCAGAGTCTTCTGCCCATCAGCAGCTCGGATGGGCATTTCCTGGTGGTGGCGTGCGGGGTTATGTGTTGGGTGAGGAGGAAGGTGTCGATGCGCTCCTGCCAATCACCCGGGCCCATCTTGGTGAGTGCCTCTTTGGTGAGTCTCACCATCCTTTCAGCTTGACCATTTCCGGCCAGCCTGTAGGGTGCGGAGAGGGCGTGGCGGATGCCCAGCCCCGCCAGGAAGGCTTTCATGGGCACGGACGTAAGTTGGGGACTGTTGTCGGAAACCAAGATGTCTGGGAGCCCATGGGTTGCGAAAAGCCGGCGGAGGGCGCGAATGGTCGCTTCTGATGTGGTCGATGCCATGGGGACCACCTCGAGCCATTTGGAGAAGGCATCGACCACAATTAGGAGGTGGCGTCCCTGCATCGGACCCATGAAGTCGATGTGGATCCGAGACCAGGGGCTGCTGGGCGTCTCCCATGGTGTTGGTTCTGCTTGGGACGGCGCTGCTCGAACTTCTTGGCACGGGCTACATCTGGTGACCCAATGTTCAATGTCCTTGTCCAGTGATGGCCACCAGACGTAGCTCCGTGCCAGGGCCTTCATTTGGACGATGCCAGGGTGTCCATTGTACAATGTCTTGAGCGTCTTCTGTTGCAGAGTGCTGGGAATCAGCACTCTGTCTCCCCATAGCTGACAGCCTTTCATAGTGGACAGCTCCTTTTACTTGTGGCTGAATGGGCTGTATTCTTCTCTGCTTATCTGCGCTGGCCACCCTCTCAGGATCCAGGACTGCACTTGGCGGAGTGTGGGGTCTTTCTTGGTGTGTGCGGCCACGTCTGCAGATGTGACCAGGCAGCTGCTGTCGTGGTCAATGTACAGCAGTTCGAGTGTGGGGGCTGGGTCTTCTACGGCATCTGCGGATGGGCATCTGCTCAATGCTTCAACATTCGCGATAGACTTTCCTGGCTGGTGGATAAGTCTATACAAGTAGCCGGTGAGGAAGATGGCCCATCATGTCATCCATGGCGACATGAAGGTGGGGGTTTGCTTGTCACCTGCAAGGAGGCCCAGGAGCGGCTTATGGTCCGTGACTATGGTGAAGCTTCTTCCGTAGAGGTACTCATGGAAGCTCTTCACCCCTGCGACAATCGCCAATGCCTCTTTGTCCAGCTGGCTGTAGTTGCATTCAGCACTGGACATCGTCTTCGAGAAGTAGGAGACAGGGGCTTCCGAGCCATTGGGCAGTTCTTGTCTGAGCACTGCCCCGACCCCGTATGGCGACGCGTCGCAGGTTAGCCGGATGGGTAGCATCTCGCTGTACTGGATGAGGATGCTGCTGGACGCCAATAGTCCCTTGATGGCCCGGAAAGCTGTTTCCTCCTCGATGCCCCACTTCCAGGAAACCGCTTTCCCCAGCAAGCGATGTAGCGGCTCAGCAACTGTGGCTTTCTGTTGGAGGAATATTGCATAAAGGTTAAGCAATCCAAGGAAAGTCTGAAGCTCTGCTTCGTTTTTGCGGCTGGGAGCTTCATGGATAGCTTTAACTTTAGATTTGGTGGGGTGTATGCCAGTGCTATCTATGAGATAGCCCAGGAACTCGACCTCCTGGATCCCAATGATGCATTTGTCCCGTCTGACTCTCAAGCCCTTCTCTCTGAACCGCTGCAGGACAAGCCTGAGCCGTTCAAAGAGTTGTGCCTTTGAGTCTCCGGAGATAAAAACGTCATCAAAGTATGGCACTACCCCTGGAACGCCTTGGGGAAGGCGTTCTATCATTGATTGAAAAATCCCTGGGGTGGCACTGACTCTGAATTGGAGACGGTTGCATTTAAAGGCCCCCCTGTGAGTGACAATAGTCCGAGCCTCTGCCGTTTTTTGGTCTACTGGCAGTTGCTGGTAAGCCTGGGCCAGGTCCAGTTTGGCAAAGATTGTGCCCTTGCCTAGTGAATGCAGGAGGTGCTGCACCACTGGCACAGGGTATGCGCTCTGCTGCAAAGCCCTATTTATTGTAACCTTATATCAGCACAGATGCGCACCGATCCATCCTGCTTCATTGGGGTCACAATGGGAGTCTCCCATGAAGCATGATCGATGGGTTCCAGGACACCTTGGGCGATCAGCTTATCCAGCTGCTCATCTACCTTGGGCCTCAAGGCGAATGGAACCCGGCGGGGCTTGAGCCGAATTGGGGTTACCCCCTTGTCCAGATTAAAGGAGATGGGCTTCCCTATGTACTTCCCCAGCTTACCATCAAAGACTTCCTGGAACTCTTCGATGAGTGAGTCGAGTTCGTCTGCCCTAATCTGGTGAATGCCTCCTATGGAACGTCCCAGCGGCTGAAACCACTCCACGTCGAGCAGGTTTGGGCGGCTGTGCTCCACAACAGTGACTGGCAGCTGACCCTGGAAGCTCTTGAAAGCGATGTGGATGTTGGTTCTCCCCAGGACGCCGATGGGATTCCCGCCGAAATCCACCAGTCTGGACTGCAGGGACTTGAGTTGGCTATTGGTGACTGCCAGCTTGAGTTTTTTTAGTTGGTGCCAGTCTATTATGGAGTAGACGGATCTGGAGTCTACCTCCATTTTACACAGTGAGCCCTCGGCCAACAGCGTCACGTGGAATTTGGTGGTGTTGTTGTTGCTGGTGTGGGCTATTGTTGTTTGATTCACTGCACTGTTCCGGGAATCGTCGTAACCGTCGCGTTTGGGCTGGTGCGAGGACCGTTTGGATGTCCTCTGGTTGTCATGGCGGTTTTTGTGATTCTTGGGTCTGAGCGGTTCGGGGACTGGATCAGTGGCTCGGCATGCGTCAGCAATGTGCCCCCTCTTCAGGCAGTGTCGTCAGGTTGCGTCTCGCCATCTGCAGGACGTTCTGGGATAGCCTCTACAGCTGCCGCAGCGTTCACCCTGGTGGCCATTTTGAAGATTTTCCTGCCTGGATGGCCAGGAGACTTTGTGGACGGCCATTTCCCCATCGGAATCGGATGGTGTGGCTGAGTCGTCGGAGGATTCGGAGATCGATTGGTGGATCTTATGGATCCCCCTCGCCGTCAGCATTTCCGTGGCTGCTTGTTCTGAGGTCTCAGCGGCTGTGGCCTCCTCGAGTACGTCCTTGAGCATGATGTGTTTTCTGCTCAAGAACTTCTTCTGAAGGCCCGCATCCCATATCCTGAAGATGATGCGGTCCCTCAGTGCATTATCCACGCTATCAAATTCGCAGTTCGCTGCGATTTGGCAGAGTGCGGCGACGAACTCTTTGATGGATTCACCTTCCTGTTGACTCCTCTGTTGGAAGGTGAATCGGTTCACGATGGGGGTGCCCGTTGGTGCATAATGTTCCTGCAGGGCGGCTTGCAGATCTATCCAGGACATTTCTTCGATGTCTCGGGGCGCGACGAGGTTCACTGCCAGCTCCAGGACATTGGGTCCACAGTGAGCTAGGAAGAGAGCCCTCTTCTTCTCGTCGAGGTTGCTGTATCCGTTTCCCCGAAGGAATTGGTGAAAACGGATCATGTATGAGCTCCATTTCTCCTGTCCGGGGTTGAATGGAGCAAGCGATGCGAAAGGTGCTTGCGGCGTTGCCATCTTCCGGATCAGCGGTGAGTGACTTCAGCTCAGAATGGCGATCGTGCCACGCGGTCGGTTCCTTCTCTAGTCCTTCGTCGCCAGTGTTAGATCGGCGCAGGAAAGAAGACGTGACCAGCGGAGTCCATGCAACAAGTTTTATTTAACAGGAACAAGACTGGCACTGTGCTGCCGGAGCTCTCCTTATATTCGCTCTGGCAGCCGCACTGCCCACTAGACAGTGATTCAAAATTCCCGCTGGAGGATTTTCTAACCAATCCCCGGCGGATGTCCTTATAAGGACATAACACTTGTTATGATCAGAGTATAATGGAAACTTGAGTCAATGACCCCTATAATGATGAAAAATGATTGACACACCACAAAAGGTAAAAGATCATGCAAACTATTGCAAGGTTATCTACACTTCTGAAGGAAGTGAAGGAGGAATTAGTAAATCATGCATGGCCTAAAAGAACCGGCAATCTTGTATGCGGAATCTTACATTAATATAACATGCAGGTGAAGTGAACTGGACCAGATAGTATAACAGTAGCAAACAGATATGCAAACAGTAATACAGAACTGGTGCAATCTTCAGTTCCCTTTTAGGTTTCCTCCTCCTCCTCCTCTAACTTAGGTATCCCACATAAGATTTTACATGATAGAAGTATTTACTTCAGCATACAATATATTAATACATTATTTTGCTGTTTCCAGATAATATAATAACATTGAGTGAATTTTCAAAATTTAAACCTTTGATTTGTATATGAATGTATTTTGGGATTTAAAAAAATGACTTATAATTTTTCTTTCAGATTTGTATAAGGCAAGATGATTAAGTAGAATTCCAAAATAACTGTGAGATGAATGCAATATGTTATAATAAATGTAAATTTTGGGATAAAATAAAAGAAACAAAACAAGGTGGACTTGTTTAAAAGAAAATATTTTCATGCAACTTTACACAACCAAATCCTTGACTTATCAAGTATTTTATTTATTTAGTAGTTCATAGCCATGTTTAGGTGGCTTCTATAATATCCTGATTAATTATTTTATGAATCAATTACTTATAATTGATTATAATTAGACTTTTAAAAGAGCTTTATAGCTGTAAGGTTCTCAGCTTGTATATACAGTATATAAGAAGGGTTCAGTACTCTGTTGGAATAAAAAATAAGAGCTTGGAATCTGCAAAATTACTTTTTTTCAAATTCAATGTAATGCGGATGTAATACACCAGCAAATATTTTTCTATTAATGTGTCATTATTATTAAATAGACTTCCATATTTAAAAGTATGTTTCTGTTAGAAATATGGGTAGAAGAATAACATGAATCTTGTTAAGAAGTATTTAGAAACTCAAAAGCAAGATAGATCTCTATTTAAAAAATCATTTGCCAAAAACAAAAAACTAATTGTGCTACTAGTTGATTTAAATACTGTTTTAGTTTTGAGATTTGGTTTTTCTGTAATATAAATACTTTTGAAAAAGAAATCAAAGCACATCTAATACTTTATTCTTCTACAATTTAACAAGTTTACATTTGGGCAAGTAGAATTACTGCTTCAGTTTGGTTGACTTTTTAATATAGTCACATCATTGCCCCCCCCCCCCTTTCGGAATACTAAGGCTGTTACCATGAAATCTAGCTAAAAATTACTGTCCCAGATGAACATTTTTTTCCCAAAGTATTCCTCAAGCTGAAGATGTATGTCAAGAAATGTCCCATTATCCTTTTATATCACTGGCTTAGAAAATAAGGAAAGTAATAAGCTAATACTTCCAAGCTAAGGAAATGTATGTGGAGTCCTTGATAGTTTCTGATTGTAGACATTTCATGCTCCCTGTTCATATGCATCGTTTCCCATGCCAATGTTGGTGGATGTGTGGTTTTCTCCTTGATAGTTCCTTGATTAGGATTCCCCCCACCCCCCATTTGATTGTTTGTATGGTATTAATCCCTGCTTATTTGGATATGAGCTGCTACTGAGGATGTGTTCTGGTCTTTTTGTTTCCTTTTTATTTTTTAATTATCTCTTTCAAACACATTTATGGTGATAAATGTGGTTTATTTCTATGTGTTTGTAAGGGAATGTCTTCCCACCATTGAAATATGGAGACAAGGGGATGGATGGGAAAAAAAAAAACAATCTGGGACTGTGAAGCAGCTGTTTTCTTCTAATGTTTGATTTGCTAGTGTGTTTATTTTGCAAAGTCTAAGAAATACATTTACTCATAAGTAAATTGACTTTATACTGTGACAGTGAAACAATTTTGAAATGAGTAACTAATTGTAAATGTAAAAAGGAAAAGAAATATTGTGGAGTAGGGCAGCTTTTCAATTATTCAAATTTCATGAAATAATTTGGATTTTTGAAATGCATATAATGTACCCTCAGTTTAAGCTTCAAATCACTTTCCTTAAAATTCACTTAAGTTTTAGCTATTTTTGGATTTTAGTTGTCTATATGAAGCTCTCAAAATAATTCATTTCATAGTAAAGTGCATGGTTTGAGCATGCATTAATGGAAATAAATGCTTTATTTACTGTATCATCTATCTATCTATCTATCTATCTATCTATCTATCTATCTATCTATCTATCTATCTATCTATATCCATACCTACCTACGTACCTACCTACCTACCTGATCAACTATTAAAAGTAAAGTAAGAAGTAGTCAAGAAATACACTACTGATTAGCACTTGGTAGAACAGCCAGAAGGCTGTTCTTGAAAATTGTAAATTATGATGTACCTACAAAGATCAAAATTGTGCAAATCACAATATTGTATGTGACATCCTGTGGAAGGGGATGTTGGATTTTAAAAAAGTGGAATAGGAAAAGTATCTACATATCTGAACTTTGGTGTTGGAAAAGACTCCTAAGAATATCATGGACTGCTAAGAAAACAATGGATCATCAAACAATTCAGAGCTCTCGTTTATATTTTGCAAATATAGCTCTATGAATATGTCTTTACCTTACAGCTGTTTCTGGTGTTTTTTCTTTTAAATCTATATTACGTTGCGGTCAGTGATGGGTTGCTACTGCTTCAGTCCGGATCTTGCAAACCGATAGTGACGGTGGCAGGATGCTCTGCCCACCCACCCCACATCATCATGGATACTCTTTGCATGTGTAGAAGTGGCGCACACACTCCTGTTGTGAATTGGTAGCAAAGTAAGTGGAACCCACCCCTGGCTGTAAGGTGTGAACGTCTGCCACAGAGATAGCATAGTTCATTTTGATCTGTTATTCTTTGTATTCTGCCTAACCACATTTGCTTTTACTCCTGATTGCAGCTCTATAGTATGTCTTGTTTTAGTTTCCATGGAGACAGCTATTTCAAATGCTGTCTTAAATGTAAATCTGCCTCTATTAACATCCTTTTTTAATTACTTTATTTCCAAATTTCACTGACCAGCTGGCTTCTCAGTGGATCATTTAACCCTATGCCAAATGTTCAGACAGCTGCTTAAGTTCAAATTCATATTCTGCACTGGATTCTTCCACTTTTCATTTGCACTTAAGAAACCTAAAACATTTTGCAATCAGAGGTTTGATGGGAACTATTCCTGAAGTACTTTACTACGTCTGTAAAGCTGAATTGTGATGGGTTTTCCAGCAACCAAGCAGACAAACAGTGTTTTTCACTAAGTAATATCCTTTGCTACCTATGACACTTGAAAATATGCAAGAGCTTCAAAAAAAGTGATCAAGTTTCCTTGTAAATAATTTTCAGTCATCTGTCATGTTATTAAAACAGTTATTTGTTTGTTTTATTGCTTTTCTCCAGATCCAGAAATAATTTTGAGAGGCTTAAAATTTTTCTTTTAGGATATTTCTACTCTTGTGTTTTTTTCTACTGATCAGATCAATACAGCTGCTCAAGAATTACAAGGTATAGAGACAATGAAATAAAAGACTCATTAAATTTACCAATATCTCAACAACAGAAGTCACCATGCTAGAGACAAGCATTCCACCCTGCCCATGACTCTTCTAAAAAGGTAAGTATAAACTTGAACATTTCTTTTATCTGCTTACATTTTCTTTTCTGATCATACCTTCTGATGCTTCTGGAGTGAACAGAATTTAAACAACTAGCAAGCTGTTGAAAAGAAAACACAATAGTTTCATTATTTTATGATATACAAGCCTTTTTCTGTGTGGTATTATTCAGTATACCATTCCATGTATTAAATCCCACCCAATTATCTTTATGCTTAAAAGCCTTGTATTTTAGTAGAGTAGTCTGTGGAGATTTAGAAAATATCTTTTCAGTTCACACAGCATAATCATTTCTGTAAAAGGAAACAGCCATGGACACCTGAGGTACTGCCACAGCACAAAAGTAAGACATATACAAGAAGTTTAAAAAAAGTGCCTTTGTATTTTATAAATAAAGCATTAAATGTCATTGTAAACATAATTTCCAGAGTTCCTCTCTATTCTTTTTGTAATTTTAATGGATCAAATTTGTTATTTGAACTTTGTTTTTTTTCTCATTTCATTGTAAACATTTCAGCCACACAGAAATTTCTTTCTCATTACCAAGCTACTTGATCCCTAAGTATGCCCAGAATCTACTTTCTTTTTCTGCTTTTAATTAGAACACATCAACATATTCATATAGGTCTTCCTTTGTTAAAAGTTTTGAAATAAAGAGTATAAATGATCCATCTGCTAACATGATTATTTCTTTCAGTGTTCTTTTTATATACAACTAGAACTTGCTTCAGTTTTAAATAGTATCAGGTGTTAGAAAGAATTCAAAATATATTTTGAGCAGGATTGTTTGGGTATTACCTTTTCACACTTTTCTCAGAATCCTCAAGTGAGCAAATTCAAAAGCCAGGTATCAGCTTTTGATTTTCAAAAACTGATACCTGAGCTTTGGCAATGATTGGCCCTTAAAGAGCAATTTTTGTCGTTTGTTAAGTTTTGACTCATTTTGTGTACAGTACATAATGCATATTTTCATTTAAGCTCTGAACCAAATCTCCATGCCACCCCCTTTGAACATATACATTGAGAATCCTCACACTTATCAAAGTGAAAGATAAAATTAAAATAATTTACAAACAAGGAGCCTGAGTAGCGTAGGGGAGTAATGCCTCCTACAAAGGCAGCATTTAAGATCCAGCTGCTGCAATTACTTGCGAGTTCAATCCCAGGCAGGCTCAAGGTTGACTCAGCCTTCCATCCTTTATAAGGTGGGTAAATTGAGGACCCAGTTTGTTGGGGGCAATAAGCTGACTTTGTATAAAATATAAATATACAAAAATATGAAGGCTATTGCTTAACGCATTGTAAGCCGCCCTGAGTCTCCGGAGAAGGGCGGCATATAAATCAAATTTTTTTTTAAAAAAAAAACATAGGTGTAGGACAGAACTTTCCAAACTCTTATGGTACTTTTGAGTTAAGGTTTGCAGTTGGGTTCTGCCTTCATTTCTCAAGACAGAGAGTTACTAATAAGGAGACTGATACTTAGAATGCTGAATAAATGCACTCTAGGGGATTGCACAAAGACAAATGGTCAGAAGTAGAACTAAGGACAAACCAAAAATATCCTCCTTTGTCCTACACTTTCCCCCATTCTACATGGCTATGAATTGCCATGAAATATCAAATTATTAATAATAGTTTTAAGGTTTATCACCTAATAATGTAGAAAATTCCCCAAGTGCATTGAAAATCCTTCAGACACTTAAGTCAAACCATTTTAAATGGTAGACCATACCTGCAGAGGTTTACAGCAATCACAAAATAAGCCCAGTGATCCAACCATGGCAATGGAATTACAATCAGCTTCTCCACTTAAATCTGTTATGCTACAAAGGACAGAAATCATTGGTTTTTTAGAAAGTATGTGATTGTCAATGAAATTGCATCTCTTATTCTCTCTTTCCTACTACAAGATGTTAAAATGGCATTTAAACTGATTGCTTGCTATCTGCCATGGAACCAATGTATTTTCAGATTTACATGATTTGTAAGCACTAAATACTTGTTCATATGGTATATACCTCATAGTTTAAATTTGGATTAGAATTAATTCCATTCTTCTTTCCTAACTTTTCTCTTCTTACTTGAGGCAAAGAAGAGGTTATTAAGAAACTTCTAAATTTTTAATTTAGTTTAATAGTCTAGATGAAGAATTTCTTCAATTATTAAAAGTCAAACTTTTTTTTTCTTTTGGCTTTTGGCTTTTGGCATCAGAAAGTGAAAAAAAAAACAGAACAGAAAAAAAGTTATATAGATAATTGAATAGGAATATAAATATAAATATAAATAGTGTGTGTGTGTAAAAAAAAAAGAATTCCATAAAAGTCTCTCCACAAAAAGAAAAATGGGAGAAAGGCACTTTTGTAGAGTTGATTTACTGCCCAGACTAATACAAAACATATGATTCAAGACATGCTTTGTTATCCTCAGCTCACGAGTAATTATCAATGGAAAAATAGTTAATGAACAAAGAATCAAGCACTGAATTAAGCTTCAAAGAGTATACTTTTTAAATAGTTTCAAGTGAGATATACGCTATCCTGGAAATTGCTTATTTTATTTAATCCTATTATTTATTGGCAGTTGTTCTTTCTATCATTCCTTGTTGTAATACTACTTCATTTGTTTTAACAAATAATCATCCTGTTGCATGAATTGTGGCTACATTAGTGGTTCGTCACATAGGTTGTCAAGTATTCAGACTGGATTTGGCATTTTTGTCTTCCTATGGAGTCCTTTCCAAGGACCTGGAACAGGCAGATGTGGATGTTTGATGGTGTTACATATATCATTACAGGATGAACACTGTTGCATGTAAAGCTGCCTTTTGCAATTGACAGATGGTGAAATTGTCAATGCCGATGGTGTTCAAGTGGTGCTCTGAACATTATTATTATGGTTCATCGCACAGTCAGCCACTTGTTTATATTGAATTGGTATTTTTCTCTGCTATGTCCCCTATAAACATGCTGATCATTGATGTATTCTGGATTAATTGTAGTTTCTGGGTGAGAGTGCATTGGAATAATCAAACCATGAGTTGACCAGGCATGAATGCATGTTTGAAGGCATCCATGATCCAGGAAAGGACACAACTGTTTTATCAGATGGTGCTATGCAAAGGCCTTCCTGGCCATATGAACCACCTACTCACAGAGCAGGAGCTATAAGTCCAAGAAAACACAGATATTATTCATCACTCTTGAATGGAGAAGCGTCAGAGAATTTATTCCCGATTACAATTAAAAATTCAAGCTGAAGGCAAGAAAACCACCAGGAAGAATAATTTTCCCCATTTATAGTGGTAGCCAGTTTTGAAAACATTCTTCACCTGTATGAACCAATCTCTAACAATTCCTTATAATTTGAGGTCTCACAATTATTGTTATTGTATATAAAAAAAAATAAATAAAGTGCATCTGTCAACCATCAGCCAAACACCTTGGTTGGTATAATTAGCAAACTTTCTGCTGAAAATTGTGGGATTGGTTAAAAATGAAAAAAAAAAAAAAACAAGCTAGCTTTAAGGTAGACTAATCTACCATCATGAGTTAATGAATGCTGTTTCTGCTTTTTCTGAACTAAAATTAATATTGATACATTTTAGCCTGAAAAGTGAGTGCAGTCCAGTTATAAAACTACTTTATTATGATTCAGTCTTAATGTTTTGAAGATAAAATGTCAATGGTGGGAAAACAAGAAAACAGGTATGCCTACTGAAATTCTCTAAAGACATTACATTCCTCTGTTCTATTTTTTATTCTGGAACTTTAAAGTAAAGTGCATAGTTCTCATTTTCATTTATCCATACAGTAATCTAAGTAAGGGATGTGTTTTTAGGTTGAGAATAATGTCTGGCTTGTTAATATTTACAATACCTCTTGTTATATAGCATATTGCATTTTTGATGTTAAATATGAAGCTCAACGTCGTCTCAAAGATTTTTAAAATTCATAGTTATTTATTTTTCCTTTGGGAATCCCAGCCCTGTTTTTTTCATTGTGTTCCTCAATTTAGTTCGGAAGTTAATTTCATAGATAGGTATCACATCCTGCTGTGCATGCTTATTACACTAATATAACATCCAAATATCATACAGTCACATCATAACCCATGTACTTCTTGGTATAATTTCAAAGAAAATAAACATAAAAGTCTTCCCTTTGTCTCTTTACTTACTCATTTATCTGTCACTTAAAATATTGGATTTAATATTTCTTTCTACCTCATTAGAAGATGAAATAATCCATGAAACAGCATGTATTAAAAAGCCATTCTCAAAATTACTCTGTTGTTTTTAAATAGCTTGCCAATGTATTTCTTTACCTGCTATTAGGGCCACATATGTGGCTTTACTAAGAAATTAATGGATGGATACTCTACAATCTCAGGAAAGAGGCTGTTAAGATCTAATTAAAGGTAAAAATAGAGGCTGCCAGAACTGTCTTTTACAAATTAAATGTCCTCTTTTATGTGGTGCAGAGATGTCATCAGTATTATAAAGAGTAATTAGAGCATTTTACAACATCTTTCTAACACAGAGGAAGTGTTATTGTGAGTAGCTCTAAAAGTTATTAAGCATCTTGAGCACACAGAGTCACACTTACAAAGATGCCTCCAGCACATACCTGCTGTTGAGGGAGGATGTATTTTAATGTCTTTTAAGAAAGAACAAGTAATTGAAGACTTTAAATGGCTAACAAGTACAGAAACAATTGCTCACTTCTGACAGCCACTGAACTGGCAGCTAGACAAATGAATGCTATTGCACTTGAAATTGGAGAACAGAGACATACCTTCTGTGTTAGAATAAATCCAAGGTATTCGCATAAATTTTTATATGGCTAAATCATCCTTTCCTCTAAACAAAACTGAAAATCTTAATGCAAAAATGGAAAGATCAACAATAACATTACCATAAGAATGTTATAACATAAGAACATTCTGGATCTTGTAAGTGGTAGGTTGACAATTCAAGAAGGCATTTAGCAAGCCTTTTTGAAATTCATGATTATGGTTACTCACAAGCCAGCCAAATGTTTAGCATAGATTTAACATTTTTATTCACCTACTGAGTCTTTCCCAAGGATCTGAATTAGGCAGATGCTTGTGTTAAATGTATAATACTATTATGTTTCATCATACAGTCGGCCAGATGTTTAGACTGGATTTGGCATTTTTATCTACTTATTGAATCATTCCCAAGTACCTGACATGGGGAGATGTTATTGTTTGATGGTGTTATAGCTTACATTGTTGCAGGATGAAAGGTGTTCCAAGTAAAGCTTCTGTTTGCAACTGACTGGTGGTAGTTTATCGATGCCAATGGTATTCAAGTGGTACTCCAGATGTTTTGGGTTTGCACCCAATGTGCCTATCACTACCTTTGCTTTCTTTGCCACAGTTGTTCTATTTCTATTTCAGGTCTTTGCCTTTTGTGACTTTCTCCAATTTTTTTCTCTTCTCTTCTACTGTCGCCAGATACTGTGTCCATGTCCATTATCCAGACTTCTTTGTCTTTCTTATCAACAAATTTTAAGCCTGGGGTGTTTTGTGGCAGGTGCTTGTACATTCTAAACTCCCATAGCTCTTTAGTTTCTTCATTTTCTATTACTCTGTCTATTTTATGCTAGTAACATATTATTATTATCTTGTTTTCAATATTTGTATGCTTTTGAAACTTAAACAACTTTTCTTCCAGTAGACCTGCTGGCCCTCGTTGCTGTTTCAACAGTTCTGAGTCTTGAAGCCCTATTATAACCAGTTGTTCAGGAATTCTAATAACTAGAGTTGTCCTTATTGGTCTATACAGCAACCAATCTAGAATGGATTTTTATACACTACTTGTCACCATATTGATTATGGGAGAGACACTGTTTATCTAATTCCTGTCAGCTGGCTGAAACTCTGGCATAACTCTAGTTTTCTTCAGAGAACCACAACCATGTCAAGGTAGTGCCTTATTATTATTAGAGTGATTATTATTGCTTGTTGCACAATCAACCAGATATTTAAACTGTAATTGGATTTTTTAATCTATTTATTGAGTTTTTCTCAAAGGCCTGGGATAGGCAGATGTTGTTTTTTAATGTATTAATAATATCATCACAGAATTTAAGTTATTATTATAATTATCTTAAATTTATTATAGTTGCTCATCCCAAAGACTTTGAGTGGCTTCTAACTGTACATTGTAAGACAACACATTAATGCATACTTCATAACTAGGTGAAAAGTGTGACAATAAAGAATCTATGTGAAATTTATTTCCAGTATGAAATAATATCTAAATAAAAGGAGAGCTTACAGAAATAATTCAATAAAATATTTTGCAGAAATAAGATAATTATCTATGCATTCTATACTCCACTCTTGAGAAATAAGAACTTGATTTCTTTATAGTTTCAATTACTCACTCATCTTCTTCATATTCATCTGTGGAATATACAAGGCATAGTCTCCTACCAGTACTTTCTCTTGGACAATTGTACTGTGATTCTTTCAGACAAAAAAGGTGACTACTAAAAGTTCTTAATACAGTACCTGTACATTGCCAATTTTACTAAGAGGTCTATAATAAGAAGCTAACATGATTTGTTTAAGCAGTCATGGGTCTGAGTATTTGTTGAATTTCAGTGTGTGAACTAAAACTGCCAATTCATTCAGCAGTTTGATTTTATGGTGTTCAACGACCATACCAACTAGACTATTTAAGTAAGAGAATGGAATAGAAATTCTTTGTAACTCCACGAAAAAAGCAGAACCAAAAAACAAAAGTCTAAAGATGTTTTACGCCATATCCTTTTTTATATACTCATTACTAACTTTAATTTCCTATCTCTTTACTTACATCACATTAATAAATCGTATATGCCAATGAATTTCCCTAGTACATTAGAAGCTCTTAGATAATTGCAAAAATATAATCATGATATATTTATTCTAAACTTAATTTCCTCAGTACATTACTCTGAATTAATTAATTACACAAATACGGTCCTGGTAAAGTGATTCTTAAATTAATAATCCAATATTACCCATTACCCATTTTAATTATATTTTAATCATTTAAAAAGATTTATTTGGTTCATAAATTCTTTGCAAATATTATCAACATGCTAGGTCTAACAGTATTAAGAACACCCATTGACCTAACTTTGACATGTTTCTAGTTTCTACCACTACCACTCCTCACAGTGTGTGTGTGTTGACAGGCTGTAGTATAGTAAGCTCTGCTTCTACGATGCAGAGTGCCTACTGCTGCATGGTTTAATTCCTTAGCGTCAGAAGGCAGGAAAATTAAAATGGCCAGAAGAAGAACTAAGCAATAGTTGTGAGCATGAAATATTATTGAAAGAGATATGGCAGTGAAAGATCAAAGGACAACAAAATTATGTATAGAATAGTTCATTAACATAATTATCTACATTTAACATCAAGGTATATCACCAAATTCAGCAAACAATGGGAGTATGGTCTGGGAGCAGTATCACAACTTCAGCAATTTTTCATGCTATCCTTTTCTATTCTCAAATTATGCTACACCAACCTCGTAAAGCAATAAAGAAAAATGATGAAAAATAGACTGTGGACATATCTCTATCATCATTTAACTTTAAAACAGAAATCACATCAGAGATAATGATATGGATCTTCTCAGAATGAATTTAGAAGGTGGAAGAGATCACATCCCTTTTGAAGATACCTTTTTCCTTTTTGCCTTAAAAAAAAGCAACAACTCACAAATGTACTACAAATGCTTATAGAACTTTCTCATTTCCTATTAATTTTAACAACATCTAGTAGTTAAGAATTCACCTGACCACACAGAACGTAAATGCCATTGCAATAGTACATAATTAGTTAATTATTTTTGTGATTAGGTGCAGAAGAAGGAAATAAAAGCTATTTATGTGAGTAGCTGTGCATACAGATGAAACAATTTTTAAAGAATAGAAAATGGAAAAATATGAAATATGAAAATATCCTATTTTGCCCAGCCAGAGTTTCTAAGGAATGCTATTTTATTGCCTCTAATGCTAGTTGCAATTGAACAAATGGGATGAACTGAAATTGTTCAACATAATTCATAAGTACTCTATTCTGATAGATATTATGCTAAGCACTAGCAATCTAAGAAGTATATGAGATTCCTAAGTTTATAGAAATCATGAAAGAACTATAAACATCAATTCAACTGTTTCTGAATATTTTGTATTATTCTTGAAATATAGATATCTTAGTGCAAATTGTGAAACTGCATTATGCACAGTGAAGATCAGATATCAACATGCTATATTTGTATTACAGACGTTTAAGATCTGCTCATCAGATATCATGTATCTAAAGAGATGTAACCAGGGATGAAATGCTCAGCTGAACCACAGGATCATCACAAGCTTTTTTTTTTACTTTTAAAAGCATTTTTTCTACAACCTCTTCCAACAAAAAAATGCTTTTAAAAGTAAAAAAAAAAGCCTCTGATGATCGCATGGCTCAGCTGAGTTAGTCAGAGGCTTTTCAAAGCATTTTTTTCTGCAACTCTTGGCCGAAGAGTGGTAAAAAAAATGCTTTGAAAAGTCTCTGACGATCCTAGCTGAGTTTCCTGATCGGCAGAGAGATATTTTTTTAAATGCCTCTTTGACGATCCCAACTGAGTTTCCTGATCGGCAAAGGCTTTTCAAAGCATTAGAAAAAATGCTTTGAAAAGTTTTTTTTAAAAAAAAGTTGGCCACATCCACACCATCACATTCCCCCCCACCAAGACACGCCCACAGAACCGGTAGTAACAAATTTTACATTTCACCCCTGGATGTTACACTTAATCTATACCAAATGTAGACCCAATGTTATTTACCTTTCAGAATGTATTTAATTTAAATGAAAAATAATGCTCTTCAGAGAAAAGTGTCACCTTGCCCTGTTTATAAATCAGTGATACAAGAAACAACTGTCAACTAACAACTGGGTGTTACTGTTTATTGGATGCTTCTTGCCCTGAAACAAATAGATGAGCATGGACATAATTCATATTATGTCTATCTAATACACAGACACACAGAGATATACACCGTGCTGTATTGTTCATTTATGAGGAGGCAATATCCTCAGAGATGAACCTACTGTATTAAGATCATCCTGAATCCATATTGACCTACAACAACAACAATAACAACAACAAGCAAAAACATCTTAACATATAGCAAGCAACATACCATTACAACCCAAAACATGTGCACTTTTTGATAAATACAACTTCCCTATGTCCACCTTTTCTAAATAAAATAATGTATGTACACTATACTCAACATTCTTCAATTTGTTTGGCTTCTTCATTACATATCCATTCTATGTAAATATGGATGCTTTGTTTTTTTTAAGAAAAGTCACAAAATTGCAAAACAGACTTTTTTATTTATAGTATGCTTTTTGAATTTAGATCCTTGTGATATACTAGATGTTTTATTTGCAAAGCAATGTTATCAAATCTGTGGTGAGGGCAGTCAGGCTGAGAATAAACTTCAAGATATAATTTACCATTTCCATGGTCTTGTGAACCTCTTTTTGGCATGCTGGTTTTGTATATCTACAGTTGCCTTTCATTAGTATTTCTGTAGATGCCACGTTTCTCCAAAAAGGTCATGTCTGATTTTCTTTTGATCCCTAAAAAAAGGGCTAGGTCTTCTTTTTCGAGAGTTCTAATTATTGACTCACCTTGTGGTGGTGGCACCGACAGCCCCACCCAGCAGGAGCCAGCTGCTGGCCCACTTCTTCTGTGGCCGCTTGCCACCACTCACAAGCATCGCCCCGGCTTCCATTTCCCCTTCAGATGCATGCCAGAAGGCATCTGCAGCCGATAATGGAGCTCTGGACCAGGGGTGGGTTCTAAAATTTTTTACTACTGGTTCTGTGGGCGTGGCTTATTTTGTGGGTGTGGCCTGATGGTCATGTGACAATTCTTTAGGATTTAGCAGAGATACTGATCTATCAGGCTTTCAACTGCTTGCAGAGCTGTACCGATCTACCCATTTATGTTTGCAGGCACTGGTCTACTCATTTGTTTTTGGAAGCACCGGTCTACCACCAAACTGCCTTTTACCACTGATCAGCTGTAGGACAGCCCTTTGAAGCCCCGTGGCAAGAGTTTAAACAGTTTTTCCTTATAGCCCATCAGCTGGAACTCAGAAGGCAGCAATAGATTGGGGGTGGGGTCAAATAAAAGGTAAGAATAACATTGGGGAACAGGGGGGGCAGAACCAGTTTGGTGACATCATATCGTCACAGCTACTGGCTCGGAAGAACCAGGTCAAACCGGCAGGAACCTACCATTGCTCCAGACTGATCCAGAGCTCTGTTATCTGTTGCAGATAACAGATGCCAGCAAGTATCTGAAGGCGAAATGGAGGCCAGGACGATGCCTGCGAGTGATGGCAAGCGGCCACAGAAGAAGGTGAGGCAGGTGTTGGGGTGTGCGAGGCCTGGTAAGTAGGGCAGCTCCACCTCCCCATCCCCACCCTAGCTTATATTTTACCTGTGTGCCTTGTCCCACCCCTTGCACCCCGAGGTGGGTGGAATCTTAATTAGGGCTAATTTTATAAGTGGGATTTAATTTGATTGCATGTGCTCAAAAATGTGATATGGCTTCTTCAAGGTGGCTCGTCTTTTTGGAGAAACACGGTATCATTTCTTGAATATCTACAGTTCTTGAATATCTACAGTTGCCTTTCATTAATATTTCTGCTAGATACTGTTTTCTTGAACTTTAAAATAACATTAGCTTTCATTCGATTTAATATTTGCCTTGTTAGTATCATTTTGTGTGAGTCTTCTCTGATACACCAGGCAAACATATTGTCTATTTACAATATAATGTATGCTATTGATAAGGTGCATTAAAGCAGTTCAGTAGCAGTATTCAATCCAAAGCATATTTATTCATCAATGCATTAAATATACAAAGTCGTATGTTTTCTCCATCCAGTGTTTATGGAGATTCTCAATCATTCAGATTGTCCCAAAGATGCTTTTTTCCCAAAAGCTGGTCTTTCTTTCTTTCTTTTTCATTGAAAATGTTTCACTTCTCATCCAAGAAGCTTCTTCAGTGAACTGAAGAATGTGCCAAATCATGGCTTATGTATCCAGCTTAGTAAAAGGACCTATATACCGTGGGTCGGATGGATGTTTCCAGGAAGATATATAAATGAATTTGTCTCACTTTTTATGATTAAAAAAAGTTTTATATCAATTACTTCTGCATTCCTCCTCTCTCAGGGAAGAGGTGCTACAACTTTGCTATGACAATAAAACTGCTATCTTTCCTATTGCCAGGCTAAGACTGTCACTACTAAATTCCAGTATTCCCTTCCCTTTCCAGACAACAGAAGACAGTTTCCTTAGATTTTACTACCAGTCTTCCAGTTATACAAATGACATGACCATTTTGGTTGTATTATATTTGCTTAACAACTTGCCTCAGTTTATTCCTTGCAAAGGATGACCACCAGTTCTTTTGAATCAACTCTTTCTGGACCACATTTATTAGTACGTAGACTTAATCAAACACATGATCTTATATCATGGCTATCAATTTTTTTATCCACATTTTTGAAGCCTCCTCATCATTTATATACTTTTATATTTGTCATCTTTTTGTCACCTGGAATCCAATGGATAGCCAAGAATTAATTTGTATTACTATGTCTCCTATTAGCAGAACAATTGGATGGGTTTATCCTTTTGAAAAATTTGCTTTTAACAAATTGCTCTATTCTTGCCTCAGCATATCTCCCTTGTAAGATATCTGCAGATATTGCTCCCACATCTTGCCCTCTAGAGGTCCTACTTCACCTTTTCTGAGCTTTTAATTCTCTTAAGGAAAGGCAAACTGCACATTTGTCTTCAAGTAAGTTAGATTTGGCCAAGACTATGTACAAATGGGCAGCAGATGCACATAGGGAAGATGGTGCCAGCTTCTTGTGGGGGATTTGGAAAGATTTTCTATTACATTTTTGCTTTCCATCTGCCCATTGAAGGAACTGGGCTCAAAGTTTATTGACTCGTTTCTTTATGCATATTAGATTAGCCAAGCAATCTTCTATCTGCAATTGTCTGCTTCAATGAAGCTTCATGAACAGGTTTATTGCTTGTCCTGTCAGGCTCCAGAAAACAAGAGAGACACATAGAAGTTACTTCTAAGCATTTTTCATTATTGTTCTTCATCTATAAATAGAATCTTGCCAAACCAAAGCAACTACTTGCATCATTAAATATATGTTCTGAGAACTTTCAGGGATGAGCCAAGTTGATCATCTTTCTCCCAATCAAATTATCTAAATTTCACTGTCTCTTAATCTTCTGGAATGCATTTCCTTCCTCCTGGCAAATGGGAGTAGATTCCACCGCATGTCCCTTGTTGAGGACAAAATACTTTAATACATAAAAAACAAACTAATTTAATAAATGTATAATAAATAAACTATTTTCCTCTTGTAATCTTAAACTGTTTTTTTTCCTTCCTCTGTTTCAATGAATGGAGAAGAGAAATTGGAAATGGAATATATTCTGATTTCCAGATGGGAATGGGGGTGAGGATTGAATGCTTAGAATATTGTATTCATTGGAAGAGCTTCTCTGAATGAAAAATTTTAGGGAGGAAGCAATGGGAGCAAAATGTACCTGACAAGCCAGAAGTCCTGCTTCTGAGAACTACCCTCATATTGATAGATAATTGTCCCTAGAATGATTCCTGCTATATTGGATTCACTAGCTCCAGCTGTCATATAGAAGGACAGGAGAAAAATTTCCAGTTCCATCTAGATCTTCTCTGTAAAACATGTATATTGACTTTGATGAATGTGGGGTTTATCTTTATTCCTGAGATGTGAAAATGATTCTGATAAGGAAGGAAGTCTGGAAGAATGTAAACTTTTAGAAAGAAAAAGAAATGAGTGAAAGGAGGAGTTTCAGAGAAGATTACCTAATAAAAAGAAATGGATGAGAAAAAAAATCCAAAATTAGTCCACTTTAATTGCATTTGGTACTAAGATAGAGCAGAAAAATTTCATCAGACTTTCAAGGTTCTGTTATTCAACTCCACAAGGACTTCTAGCATCCTTATGATGTTTCTTATTTGACCTTGTCTATCTTCCAAAGCTGATAAACATGTCCAGTTCTTCTATTGTCACTGTCTCTTTTTTTACGCATGATTTGAAGACAAATGTTTCATACGTTGAACACAGTTAGAGTACTTGATGCAAGACTAAAACTGGCAGCTTCCTGACTGATACTATATTCCAATACAGTAAGGAATCAGAGATGGTATTCTTTCTGTATCATTATCAAGCCAGCTATATATCCATTTAATTGTTAATGCTGTCCAGTTCACATTTAACTAGCTTGCTAATCAGAATGTTCTGAAGTAGTCTGTCAAATGCTTTGCTGAAATCAAGATGCATAGCACATGTCCTGCCAACCCATTATACATTTAATTAGTAAGAAGACTGAATGTGTGAGCCATTTCTGTAGAAATAATAAAGCATATTTATTCCTTGGAAAGAATGTAGATAGGGCTTGAATAAAGGCACAGTCTCTCTTTATGCAGAACTTACTATTGTTACATCAATACTGGATTGTATAGCTGAGGCCATATATATATTTCCTGAATAAAGAACATCAAAGAAGATTTATCTCATCTTGAGGCTTTGTGTGAAAAGAGTATTTCAATCCAAAGCATGTTCCTTACATTTGCTGCCAGTAAGATATATTTTGCCTTACAGAGTTCACATGCCCTTAAACTCAGTTTTCTTCTTGCTTATTTAATCATTTATTTCACAAAGCTAATGAGAAGTTCATGCAAATTGCAAGAATTTTTTTTGGATGTTTCCTCTTAGAAATGTGCCACAATGTCATTTTATTTAACACGTGCCATTTTAAATATCTTAAAGATATATTTCTAATTTAATCAGAGTTAGGCACAAATAGTTTTTCAGTCTTCTCCATCAAATCTGTTGTGTGATTTATCCACGGAAAAGAAAATGTCCTATACATTCCCAAGTTAAGCATTCCTTCTTAATGGTTGGTAATAGTATTACTTTTGGAAAAGGCCTTTTGTAAGAATTTCTAGTACATTTTTACTATAGATGCAGAGCAAGTTGTTTCATTGGTGGAAATTTCTACCTTGTTCCTTATTATGGGATTTTCATTACATTTATGAGGTAAGGATACAATGGTGCTAAGCTACTTTTCTCTGATGTTTCTGGTTATTGAGGATGTGTTTTGTGGTACCACTACAAAATCACTGCTCCCCACCCCCCCATAAGCACTAATAGAAAATTTAGTGAGGTAAAATACAAAAGGGTAAGGAAAGCAGCTAGTGTTGGATTTACCAAATGAGCAGCTGAAAGAGTGTTGGTTTCTTACAGAAGAGAAAATGAGACACTCATCAAGTTCCACACAACAGTGCATAAAGGGATGGAGAGGACAATTGAGGTTGGAATGACAAGGGCCTATTGGGCTTGTTTTGGATTATAACTACTGAGATTTATATGTTTTGTTTTAAAAGGTTATCCTCTATTTAATGTAATTATTTATTTTCTTGGTTTTGCTCTTCAATTTTACTTTGTAAAGTGAAGTTATAATCATAAACATTTTTATCCTGATCAACTTTCAGATTTTCTTTCTTTTCAGGTCCTTTTTATTTTATTTTATTTACTTGAACATGCAGTCACCTTAAGCTGTTATGCTCTTTCATTATGCCAGCTTTGCTGAGTCAGTTCTGAAGTTCTTTCAGAATGCTCTCATTGATATCTAACTTGGATTTATTGACTGGAATAGCAGCAGAAGAGCTTTTGATTCATCCTTCTTTTCTTTAAATAAAAATTCTTGCAGATAATGTAGTTGTAACTATCATGCAACACAAAGGGCAGTAAGACAGCTGACGAAAAGAATTAAAGTTTTGAGTGAATTTTCTGGCCCAAAATCGTAGAACTTCCCATCCCAGGAATAAAACAAGATATTTAACTCAGGAAGGTGACTTTGTGCAAATGAAGTCTGGTTGCTAGATAACAAAAATTCCAGTGAAATACTTGGAATTGTAGGTAGAACTGAAGATACATTTCAGAATAATTATATTGAATAAGATATTGAAGGGTGAAAACATTTAAAACTTTACTGGTTAAGATCAACTGAAACTATCAAAATGAACATTCTATTTAAGAGTTTTTATTTTTGTTTTTTTAATTTCAAAAATTGTACCTTGTCTCCAAGAGAGAAATGGGACTCTGCATTTGCTGATCTCTCATATTCTACCTTCCCCACCTTCTTGATGCATTGAAAATAATGAGTGAGATCTAAACCCCTTGTGTTCTCTGCTTTCCCGTGATTGGAATTATCAGACTGTGATCCTAACATAAAAGCCCTTATATTATTTTGTACTGAGAAGAAAAATACAGCTTTGCACATTTAAAGACGTAACAAACTACTGAATGCCTTATTTGGAGCAAAATGTATCTTTTAACTGTTATCATCTCTAATAATAGCAGGATCAATAGTTCATTACATTGTCTAGTGCTTGAATGTTGGTTTTAAGAGACCAGAGCAACCTTGTTATTTACCTTTTTTTAAATTCTTACCTTATTTGATCTCTTGAGAACCTCTAATTCTTTTCACATATGGTTGGTAGGAAAGGGACATATCCTGCTAATTGTTACAGTCAAGACAGCTTTTAAAAAAATACTGAATGAGAAATATTCATTCTCATCATATAATTTCCAAGTCTGTACCAGATGCATGCTGCTTTTTTTTTTTTAAGTGTAGAGCAGGCCAAATTTCACCTTCTAAAAAGGGAGTGAAGGCTGGACTTTTACAGTTAGCAAATTGTTTTGGGGAAAACTTGTTGCAAAGTACTGCAAGCTGGTTAAGTGCAAATGTTGTGTCTAAGTGAAAACGTCATTTGCAGCAAAGGAAATTTGCAGCAAAGGAAATTTGCAAGGATTTTCATGTTCTCTTCAATTTGGGAATTATTTCTGTATTTTGCTCTGGTCACTGCTGTTCGTTGGATTCCAAGTGATTGGATAGTTGTCATCCAATAAATAGATGAACATGGGCTGCAACAGGAATATATTTGTAGATTTAATTAACCAATCTTGTTTAATGTATGGAAAGGTTGATGGAATCCATTACAGCATGGATGAAATTCTATAAAATTCAGTGTACTATCATTATATTAAAAGTAAATGTCACAATCTATAGCAGTATTTATGCCTGTTCCTGGCAGTATTTATAAATGAGTGTTCCTGGCTTAGGAACAGAACTGATTGTCAAAACAGGAAGTGAAAACTTGTGTTCTTAAAATGCATAACATTTTAGCCAGCAGGGTGGAGTAGGGCTGAGCTGATAAACGGTAGGATAATGATCCCAAATTGTCCCAGAAACCTTATGGAGCTTCACTTTCTGCTCTTATCTCCACCTTAAAATATCACTACAAAAGAATAGTCTACCTGATGTTCCAGTCCTAATCTTTAATATGTTTGAGACATATAAGTTTTTGAATTTCCAAATGATTAAAAAGGTAAAAAAACCACTATAGAAATAGCTTTTAAACTTTAAATTCTTAAAACTATAAATATGCAATGTTTTCATTTCTAGTGTATGGAGATACTTCATTTATTATATACAGCAGGTAAAAATTGTTTAAACTAAAAAAATTCAAAAGATCACAAGATGGCACTGATCTATAACAATTCTATCAGACTCCAAGTTTTACAGTGCTCAAAGAATTTCTCTGAAAAAAAGTTTTGTTCTCAAAAGATTTGAAAGAAACCATCGTTATGCACAACTTGATATACACATAAAAGAGTGAAGAAGGTAGAATCACTGAGCTTCTGAAGATATATATAAAATATTGGAGTAAACCACACAAAGACAAAAATAAATTAAAATGGCACAGCAACTTCTTTGTTTCCCTGGAGTTATGTCTTAGTCTTTTTTCTCTATCTACAGTAAAACAGTTTGAAGGAGTCCTTTGAGCATATGTTCTAAAGCCCATGTCTGAAAGAAGATATGGATTCAAACACAGGCAATGTCTAACATTCAGACTTGCAGGAAATCTTTAATTTTGTCAATGCTGTCTACAGTATTCACAGCAACATTAGTGTCAGATTTAAAATCATTACTTTCAATTGGCTTTTATTTTTATATGCCATAAAAAATCACTGATCAAGGAGAAGGGGCTGCCTTAGTACCTGTTGGCTGGATACTATAAAGAATGGCATCAGGATGACCATGGTGGATCAGAAGGAAGTGGTACAAGATAGAGGGGCAGGGAGAGTGCTGAACTATAGAATGGCCAAGAGTCGGACATGAAATTGCTGATGATGATGTCTATACAATCTGCTAAAACATTATAGAAAGATGGGTAGCCAGTCTTTGTCGGATGATTTCCATTAAAGTGAAAATGAACTTCATCAGGAAACTAGTTCCATTGGTTGACTACTCTTACTACCACAAAGTCATCTTAATAAACATAATCTACTTTCATGTAGTTTTGCCTACTTGATTGGGTCCAACCCTCAAGATCAAAGAAAGCATGTCTCTTCCCCTCTCTATTTGCTTTTTCAGATGTTACATAACTATTATGATATGTTCCTCAGTCTTCTCTTCCACAAGATAAGTAGAGAGATAAATATATGATGGATGGATGGATGGATGGATGGATGGATGGATGGATAGATAGATAGATAGATAGATAGATAGATAGATAGATAGATGATAGATAGATAGTTAGATAAAGTTCATTTAACTGTTCCTTACAAGACAAGGTTTTGTATGACTTTGTCTTTTTGGTAACTTTTTTTCCAACTTGTTCTACTTTTCTGATGTCCTGTTTAAACTGTGATGTCAGAACTAGACACAGTATTCCAAGTGGATCTAATCAGTGCTTTTTAACCCTCTCTAAGCAGTTTATAGACTTAGCATATTGCCCTCAACAACGTAAATTCTCATTTTACCAACCTAGGAAGGATGGAAGGCTGAGTCAACCTTGAACATCTCAGAATCGAACTCCTGGTAGTGACCAGGAGGTTAGCCTGCAATATTACATTCTAACCACCGCATCACCACAACTCTTGTTATCTGAATTCTATATCCCTATTAATACATCCTAGTGTACTCTATTACTCTATTGGCTCTATTGGCTTAGGTTAAATGTGGATTTTTTTAGAAAGCCCGGATCCTTTTCACATACAGTACAGCCAGTCCAAATGTCCATTAGGTGTGCCTTTCATTCCCCCACTCTCCCAGAATTTTATACAATTCTTCTTATTAAACTTAATGATTTATGTTGATTGCTTTAGAATCCTATGACTAAGTGTTGCATCTTATGATTTATATGAATGTATTTTATGATTGTAATCATGTTGCTTGTATGTACACTGAGAGCTTATACATCAGAGATAAATTTCTTGTATGTACAAACATACTTAGCCAATAAAGAATTCTAATTCTAATTCAACTTAATTTTATTTGTTTCATCTTGTTATTTAGCCTTTGTTTTTTTTAACCTTCTCATTTTATTCTAGAGCATTAGCTACTTTTCCTCCTACATTACTCTCTAAGATGATCTTCAACCAGCTAATTAGTCTAGTTGGAATCAGTCTAATAATGTATCATCTGCACATACTTCATACTTTTATGATAGGAACCTGGGAAGATATTGAATGTTTACTGAAATCAAGATATTCTATCATTATGACTTGTTTGTAACAAATCCAAAAATTATTATCCAAATGCTGAACATTGACCAGTTAAAGCTGACAAATCCATAATTTCCTGGATCCTTGGGAGGATCCCAGAGTCATTGACTGAAATGGGTAGCCATAGAAATTAAATCCTTTCTCCTTCTCTTTTTTAAAGTTAGGGATGTTTTCTGTTATCCAGTCTTTGGGGATTCTGGCAGTTCTCCAAGAGTTGTTAGAGCTATAGCTAGCATTTTTACTATCATTTCTACTAATTGTTTAGTATCCCAGGATGTAAATAATTTGATATTGAAGACTGAATTAATTTAAATAAATATTTTTTAAATTCTCTCTTTCTCTGTATGGAGCTATAGCTCAGTCTTCCACTGCAATTGTCTTAATTAGGAGTGAGAAGCAATAAACAGCAGCATTCATTAAACATTCAGAAGAACCCATCAGTTATGAGTCTGGATTTCCCTGATGTTTTACTTTCTTCTTCTTTTTTCATTGAACCACTATACAAAACTCCTGGCTGCTCTCACAAATTAGTACTATTGTCTTCATTTTAGTAGAAAGTATATTTTTCAGAAAACAATTTTTCTCTACTTCTTTTGGCAAGAAAGCAAAAACTTATTAAAACCAATCCACAATGTTATAAACTCATCAAAATAGGATTTCTTACAATGTGTTTTGTCATTCAGTTTGAAAGTCTGTAATCTAAAAAAAAGTCTATTTTAATTAGGATTTTATTTTTGCATTACTCTTTAATTTTGACACAAACAGCAACTGCAACACAATAACCATTTCAGAGTGTAGCATATTCAAAATATCGGGGCATGATCCTTTAAATTAAAATATGGCGGCTATATTTTGATTCACCATTTGTATTCTGTTGCCATGTTTGCCTTGAATATTCCACAGATGATAGTGTCAATTATGCAGATAACATGAGCCCTATTAAATGTCAGGATCAAAAGTCTCATTCTCCAATGTCATCATCTTTATAGTCTTGATGTGCTGCACATGATGAATGGAAAAAGCAGAAAAAAGGAAATGGAAAATGTCCTTTTGTGAATTTACTGCTGTTTCTGCCTGTGAATGTAGGAGGTATAATGGGAATAGTTTTGAAGTTATAGGAAAGATAAAGAGAGAAATGATACCTATAACTCTGTTAAACTGGGGGATTTCTGGACTTAAGAACTGAAACTCTTTCCAGCTGAAAACTATTGATTGCCTTAAAGAAAGGTAGCACTGTGACTATCTCCACCCAACATCACAATTTGAGAAAAAAGGAAAAATCTAAAATACAATAAAACAAAGGCACTAAGTGGCTGAGAATGGCACATTATTGTTCTAGTTAATTTAGAAAAAAAATAGTTAAGTAAACCACCTAATTATTTTCATACCTGAATGATATTTGTACTGAACAGTCCTGTTGTGTTTCTAAACATTTTCTACTTATTGTTTCAGGATGGATAACCTCTTACTCACGTCTGCTAGCTTTGGTCAGTTATTTTGGGTAAACAATTTTACCAACTTGTCATTTCACCTACTAAATCTCCATGTTTCCATACTCTTAGCACCTCTCCTGAGCTATTTGACCCCTTCCATCTTGACAATTTGCTCTTATTTGCTCTTTGCTTTGCCTCATTTGCTTTGATGGCCACAATTGGTATCTTGGTCTCTCCTGTACATTTTGTCTCATTTTCTCATTTCATTGACTCTCCTATGTTTTTTTAAAAAAATTTGATTTATGTTCCTTTAGTCGCATTGCCTCACCTCCTTTTTTTCAATTTCTTTGTCACTGTCTTGTGCCTCACATACGTTTTATCTTTCACAAGATTTTTCTGAATTATTGTCCTTTCCATTTCATTATACAATATCCTTTGTTCTCCTTGTCCTCTCAATCCTTTATCATGTTTTGTACCTCTTTATCTTCATCTATAAGGGTCTCTCTTTCATCATACTTTTATTTGCCTTTCTTTGCTTTAATTTTTCCTTTCTTCTGTCTCTTTATTTCCTTGTTTCTTCTCATAAAACTCTTTCCAACAGCCTTAACAAGGAGTTGTACCCACATGATCAATATTGATAAATATTGGAGACAGTAACCCATATTGGAATAAATATCAAGAAGATGAGAAGGAAGTTGTGGCTTTCTATATGTTTATGGTCTCTCAAATACCTCAGTAATTTTTGAGACAGAGACAGACAAATCTTATCATTATCACTTTAATATAACTAAATTGGAAAGTCTCAGTGAACTATTCAATCATGTTAGCATTTTCTGAATTTCTAGGAATTTGAACTCATGAACTGTGTGCTTTTTTTTTCTTAATGATATCTGATTCCTTTGTACTAGCAGATTTTTTCAACTGGACACCCTTGAGAAGTATCAAATAATAGTTCCCATCATTTGAAGTAGAATATTTGTCTGATTAATATAAAGATTGCTAAGCAAATAAGATATATTTGTGTCAATACCGGAAAGTATAAAACTTGAATATAGCTAGTCAACCTGTTCTTAATGGCTTTCCACAGTATTTTAGCAGTATAAGAAAGAACTGTGATTATAAGAGTACAACATTGAACTTGTAGCTCTATTTCTTGAACAAATGAAGTAGTTACATAATTTTCATGAGTATATTAAACAAAATTTCCCATATGGAATAACTATACCAGATTTAAACAGAAGGATCGTAATGATTATGAAATGATATTTTGAACACTTAAAATGCTGAAATAATAACATGAAAATTGGTATATACTACACAATCCCATTCTATGCATAGCTAATCAGACAATCTATTCTGATCCTTGGGACTTATGCCTTGAAAGCATACATAAGATATATATATCTACTTGCAGTATTTGGAAACTAAACCCCATCAAAAAGCTGTATTAACTTTGAGGAGAACATCTATGAAGCAAGAAAATTAATAAGGATAAGTACGAAAAGAATCTGCCAAGGAAGGAGTAGGAAGGGGACGGGGGGGAGGAGAAGGAGACAAAGAATTTCATCTGTGAAAACATTATTAAAAGATGAAAATAGATATGGAATCAAAAAGGTCTTCCTGTACTTTTCTAAACTCAAAAGGAGTTTTCAAACTCAAATTTGTATGTTAAAATTTATAAACTGACAGACAGTAACTGATTCAAAGACTACTGAACAAAGATAGAAGCTTGCTAAAATTGTCTACAGTAGAAATGGGCACATCCAAGATTCTTTCAAAGATACTTCCCGTTCGCAAGAACCTTAAATATGACAAGATAAGGTCAATAGTCTTGTTATTAATGAGTCTGCTGTAGGAATATGGAATATTAATTTCATATGTCAGCAAAATATTTCTTAGGATCATCCAACACAGATTAGAGTCCCACATAGAAAGGAACACGCCAAATATTCAAGCAGGCTTTAGAAAAGACTGACGAAAATTTTCATTTTGCCAGTTGTATCCAATTATGAAATTCTTTAGAAAAACTGGAAACCTAGAACATCTCATTGTCCTCATGCAAAATCCATATGCAGTTCAGGAAGCCACAGGCTAAAATTAAAATTTGGATATATTATGCAAAAACCTTGATAAGTCTATAATGCTAATAATTATGAAATAAAAGTAGCAACATGTGCAGTGTGGGAAGACCTGAAAGACCATCTGGGGACAAATTATTCTGAGAAAAATATTATCTATATTATTGCTAAGAATCATATAGTCATAAAGCAGACGTAATAGGTCATAATTTATCAGTAAACAAAATATTCATGTGTTGTTTTACTTTTTGGTTGTTTGAATATGATATGGACACTTCATTGATTCATCAACTTCACAGAAGTTGTTAGATGCCCAAAATGAGAAATTAAGAATGCATTAATGTACTTCAAAAGCATCAAGATAAGTGTGGTTATTTATATTTACAATACTGTATTGTCAAGATCACTGCACAGAAAGGCAGAAATTGGTTCCTTTGATTACTCTTAGTTTAAAAAGTCTTAAATGTAACATGTAACACCTCTCCTGCATGAGCTGCACTGGTTCCTGGTGGTCTTTCGGGTACAATTCAAAGTATTGGTGACTATGTTTAAAGTGCTCCATGACTTAAGATCTGGGTACTTATGAGATCGCCTTCTGCTACCGATAGCCTCCCACTGGCCAATACGCTCCCACAGAGAGGGACTCCTCAGGGTGCCGTTGGTCAAACAATGTTGACTGGCAACCCCCAGTGAGAGAGCCTTCTCTGTGGGGGCACCTGCCCTCTGGAACGAATTGCCCCTGGATATATGGATGATCCCTGACCTGTGCACCTTTCGCCGTGCTCTCAAGATGTTATTGTTTCAACAAACTGGGCTTGCCTTAACATGAATTTTAATGTTGTTTAATGGTGATACTGGGGCCAAATTATTTAATATGTTTTTAAATTGTTTTTTTTTTTAATTTTGTGTATAGGTGTGTTTTATTGTTGGCTGTGCACTGCCCTGTGTCCTCTGGGAGAAGGGCAGTATAAAAATTAAAATAAATAAATAAATAATGAATTTAATCTCAATTTGAAGTGTTTTGAAGATAAGGCAAAAGATTAAAAACAAAGATAAATTCTATCATGTCTCTATTGATTTTTCAAAGCAAATTGATTATAGTATTATACCTTTCTCTTCCTTTCCTCTTTCCTGGCTGCCTTCTCTTTAGCAAGGAAGCAGGGAGGAGGCAGAGTACTACAAACCTTGGCTGCAAGAGGGAACCCTGCTGAGCTCATTGCAAGCCAAGGGCAGGAAATGGAACACATGCTTTTCACTAAGGCAAATTTCTTTTTTCTAATCAGATCAGCAGTCATGCAGGGGGAAGTGGCAGTGACAGAATGTCAAGAAATCAATCTGCCAGTACACACGGCATTTAAATCCAACTGTGGATGCTAGCTTTTCAGAAAGGAATTAATCCCAGCCCAGACTCTGTTGTTCATCATCATTAAAAGGGGAACAAACTGTTCATTTAGCCCGAACAGTGGCAAAATTTGGATTACAACAGTTTAACCCAGTGCTGCTAGGAAAAGATTATAACTGAGTCTGAATCTTAAATTTCTAATTTTTGTACATATTCTGAGGACTTAGAGCTATGTTCTAAGCTTTGGCTGTTCTTTGGTTTATACTATACATAGATTAGTAACAATGTTCTGATATACAAGGTATTATTAGAAAACAAACCCTTCAAACAGGTATGAAGATTTTCTGTTTTGTTTATAAGCATTTCATGGTCTTTAATTATACAGCATGAAGGCTATTACATTTTGGTCATTTATTTTATTTATTTATTTCTTTGTTTCAATTTATAAACCACCCTTCTCCTTGCAGACTCAGGACGGTGAACAGCCAGGATAAAACATGATATACACAAATTAAAACAATTTAAAAATATTAAATGTTTTCAGCTGACAATTAAAACAGTCCAATTTAAGATCAGTTCCAATTTAAAACAAAGGATGGGATCAAGCCATCCCAGCTAGATGAAACAAGTGGGTTTTAAGGGGCTGACAAAAAGTCCGGAGGTCTGATATCCTGCATATCTCCGGGGGTAGGTCATTCCAGAGGGCGGGTGCCACCACAGAGAAGGCTGTCTCCCTGGGGGTCGCCAGCCGACATTGTCTGGCTGATGGCACCATGAGGAAGCCCTCTCTGTGCGAGCGTACTGGCCAGTGGGAGGCTATTGGTGGCAGAAGGCGGTCTCGCAAATACCCAGGCCCTAAGCCATGGAGCGCTTTAAAGCCATGGAGCACTTTATTTTCTTTTCTGTTTTGCCTTTAATACAAAACCTAAAGGAGTAAGACCGAAAAAGTCTCACAGGTGATTTTTCAAGAGGCAACTGGACTTTCTGTTTTTTGTCTGAAGATGTTTCACTTCTCTTCTAAGAAGCTTCTTCAGCTCTTCTTGGATGAGAAGTGAAACATCTTCAAAGAAAAACCATAAAGTCTAGTTGCTTCTTGAAAAAGCACCTTTGAGATAACCATGACCTGGATGATAGAGAATTTCCATAAGACTGAAAAAGCTTTGAAGAATTAGAAAATATAATATCATCCAGATGAATTTTAATACTGAATCTATTAGAAGTGGTTTTAAATTTAGATTTAAAATTTTAGATTTTAATGGTTGGATAGACTACTGATAAAAAAATCATTATTCTACTTAATCTGGAAAATGTAGAGTTGAAAGCACAGAACATTGCTGGTGCCCTCCCCTTTCTCTCCAAAACTTCCTTCCTGTTGTAATGTTTAACATGAGTTGCTTTTAATTATTTGAATTGAATTTTAATTCAATAACTTCATTTATTATTTATAAATTAAAGAAAGCACACTTTGTGTTAATGGATTCCCAAAGCTTAGGAACTAGACTTGAGCTAGCCCACACCCCAATTCATAGTTAGGTTATTCACCTGTCTTCCAGAACCCTAGTCTCTTTTCCTCAGCTGAGGATGGACTGGTTCTTGGGAGGTGACCATGAAACTAGCAAACTGTCAGCTGCAAACTTACTTGCATTTTCATCCTAAAGATTTGCTTGGCAACTTTCACTCTTATAATGTCTAAAGTACTGTATCAAGACTGCAAATATTTTTTTGTGTTTGCCATCATTGACCTATTTACTTCCTTTGGTTTTAGATTCTGCTCTATTTCTCTGGAAACTGAAAATAAAGCAATGAATATCATTTAACCTTGTAGCGCTACTGCAGTTCAGTTGACTGATACTTGAGTGCTGAAAGTTAGCCAATGAGCATCATGAGAAAAAAAATTGTTTTGAACTTATCTGATATAACAGAAAAATCCTAACAAGTTCATCACTGTAGTTCACCATGCTGGTATCTATCTGTGCAAAAGGAAAAATATGTTGGCATATTTCTGAAAAGTTTTAAACTCAGTGCTTTCTCATTCCATGCTCACTTGATTTCCATGAGAAGGCTTCTTACAAATTAATGTTTGATGTATTTGACAAGAAACTAATAGACTTAGTGCTTAGGGAAATTGTAATGACCAAAAGGTGAACTCCTATGAATGTTTAATGTGGGGATTAAAAAAGAGGGTTCTTATGAGTTAATAGCCTAGGACTTAATTTCTTTCAATTGTGTTCAGAATAGTTCAAAAATACAACTACAATATTATAAAGTCCTGAAGCACACATTTGGTCTTTAGTTAGGATGCAGCAGAACAGTTTGTAAGCTATTCTTTTCTTAGAGTAGAAGTGAAATTTATGTTTATAAAATTTGTTCATGATGCTTTTTTTTGTCTTCCTAATTTTGTCACCATTCCTTTGAGATAACTGATCAAGGAGAATATAATTTTAATATTTTCTCTGCCGCAATGGATTATTTTTTAGTGAATGTGAATTCAAATTGGATTGCTTATTAAAACTCTGAACTAATACAATTAGTAATACTGGTTCAAGATTTTCTCAATCTTTTATAGATATTTAAAATGTCTTAAAGTTGATTGTATCATAAAAAGAGCCAGAATGGTATAGAGGTTAAAATAATCTTATTTACATATACATATACGTATACGTATACGTATACGTATACGTATACGTATACATATATGTTTTCTGAGGTTTTCGCGGGTGTTTGTATGTAGGTCTTTGGTTATTTGGGTCTTCTCCCACGTAGAATTGGAAGTATCTTGGCGACGTTTTGACAAGCATTGCTCCTGGAAGCACGAAGCCGAGAACACCAGCCTGAAGATGACGAATGAGACTTCGTCGAAACATCGCCAAGATACTTCCAATTCTATGCGGAGAAGACCCAAATAACCAAAGACCTACATATATATATATATATATATATATATATATATATATATATATATATATATATATAGAGAGAGAGAGAGAGAGAGAGAGAGAGAGAGAGAGAGAGAGAGAGAGAGAGAGAGAGAGAGAGAGAGAGAGAGAGAGTGTTTGTGTGTGTGTGTGTGTGTACATAAGTGTGTGTGTATGTGTGTGTGCATGTGTGTGTTTATTCTATTCTGTTCTATTCTGTTCTAGCCTAATCTAGTCTAGTCTAGTAATTATTTGTGCATATAAATATCTTTGTTAAAATGTCCTTCATGTATTATAAGTATTGTATTTGGATGGATTTGTCACCATATTCTTTTGAAACTATCAAGGCTGAAAAAGATACACGTAATTAGAGATACATGTCTCTGAACATGAAAATTCTGATCTTGAAAAAATAAGCTAAAACAATCCTGTTACAGCTTGGACAGAAGAACACAAGAACACTTGACTAAAGATAAAACTAGAAAGTAAAAAAAAATTGGACAACTGGCAATGCCAAATTGTGAATTGTTATACAATAGAATGTACACATGTGTGTCTATAAAGTCATCAAGAGTTAAATTTGACTTGGAGTCATTAAGTACACACTTTCCAATTTATAACAAAGAAGTGTAAACTTGTGTTTGATTTCACTTAAGGGAAGGAAGGATGAATTGTGCTGTATGTATAATTTTATATTTAAAGGTAAGTTATTGGAGCTTTGTTATGACTGAAAAGCAAAGTTTTATTTCTAAAAATAAATAGTAAATTATAAAAAATAGAATAACTGGTAATTTTTAAGCATGACTGAAGATTTGATATAAATCTTAAGTTTTAAAAATATTTATATTTGAATAGCTTCTATTTCCAAAAGTTTAAAAGAAAAGTTTCAATACAAATTAGATGTTAATTTAATCTGTTGTTTATTTTTACTGAATTCTAACAGTAATCCCTCAATTTTTAAGAAATTGAGATCTCATTTCTACAACAGTTTTTTTCATTTTTCATTTTACTATTAAGCCTTTGTTCTTTCACACAACTGATTAAAATTAAATTGAATATCTCATTGTTTGACAGGCCAACGTTAAGCAGACTTTAAATTTACCCATTCATACACTAATACTCAGGTTTTCTTTAGCTTACCTGAAGGTATTTTCATTCTTTATACAAGCAGCAGCTTCTCTACATAAAGAATCTCTTATAAATTCCAGAAGATTAAGCTTTTGGAATCTTTGAGACTAAAATAGACGGTCATATGTGTTCAATCAGTGGGATGTAATAATGTCCCCCGCACACATGCTGCAAGAGTAAGCAAAAATCCAATAGTTGCTGTGTATTACAAAAATGTCTTATGACGAGAAGAAGAGATGTGAAGAATTACTAATAAAAAGTCAAAGGGAAGCAGGAATCTAAAAATCCTGTTCAGAGATAAATGTCCACAATATTTAGATACTTGTGTCCATAGTGACTTTTTTATCTGGAAGCAATCTACATAAAGTTAAAATAAAAATAGCTTATTACAAGATGGAGAAGCTGTGTTCCTAAACAATCTGTAAAATGATAAGTAAGGAAACTGAAATGTGTCTGTAACCTTTCATTGGTGGTCAGTGCTGTAAAAAATAACAAACTCCATGTTGCCTTAGCATGAATAAATTAAAAAAGGAGAGCTTTTTATTTCTTCTAAATCCTCTACCATTTAAGTGTATCTTAAAGGTTGAAGGTCTTCAGCAAAGGTTAAGAAAGCTAAATGAGGAAAGCAGTTGGGTATTGGAAAATGGATGGAAACTCTCCACAAAATCCAGTCCACCTATTTTCTGATTTCTTTTCCTCCAGCACTGCAGTCCTGCCTCGCTAAAGTATGTCTCAAACTTCAGGAATGACAGTGGTCTACTGTATAGAAAACAGGTATCTAGCATATCTTAATGTGCTGTGTTTAAAAGGTGCATTTTCTACCAGTGTGTACATATATATGTATAAGTATTTATAAAAAATAAGTATTTATCAATCGGTTTTGGAATGGCAGACGATAGCTCAATGGTTATTTCCAAATATAACATTGTATTAGAGCTTGGTTAATTATATTCTGTAAACCAAACTATATACAATGGCAAGCTGCATAATAAGTTTTGCAAATCATAATTATTAGGTACACATGACACTAAATTGCTATTTAATATAATCTGTGAACCCAGACAATATATCAGAGTGAGAACCAAAGTTTCTAAACACTTATAACGTACAGGTTACTTCTAACTTCTGGTAACATAGAAGTAAATTCTGCAAAATAGGGCAGTTTTTGATCTTAGGATACTGTCCTGCATATAGAAGAATAGAGTATGTGATATATTTCTGAACTTCACACAAGAGAATTGTTTACATTTACTTGCAGAACAACCGAGGGAAAATAACGATATTCAGTTTTGTTGCTTCAATTGATGAGAAGAGTCGAATGACTTACAGATTCTGACATTAAAGATCAGAGCAAACCTTTGTGATGATTCATGAGCTTTGGCTTTCCTTTCTTTCCCTTCAAGCTCCTATATTTCTAGATTCTCTGTACACATCAATGCAATCTTTTATTGCTGTTCAGTAATGAATGCTATTTCGTTTGCCTATCTGACATTTTATTAACTTTATTTGTGTGTGTGTGTGTGTGTGTGTGCGTGCGCACAAACTTCTCCAAGCATGACAAACTTTTTTTTTTTACTACAGCTTTATTTGAAGAGAATTTATCACTAATCTATTACAGCTGTAGGGACTGTACAACCAATTAAAGAACAGGCATTGGCTCCTGCCAAATAAGGCAACCACATGTTGGACTTTGATTGGCTACCTCAGGGGAGCAAAGGGTCACAGGGGGCATCTGTTTGCCATTTCCTTTCAAAATAGTGTGGTGTAAAGTAAAGGGTAAAGAGACAAGTTATCAAACTGTGGGGTTCTTCATCTAATGTCTTGTCCAGAAACTTAAGAAGATGAAATGTGATATAAATTATCCCACTGAGCAATATTCACTAAAATGAATCAACACATATACTGTATTAGTACTTAAAAGGTTTGCAATTACTCACAGTTATAAAAACATGCACGTGCAGAAAATTCTTAGTTTAAATGAAATGATTTAGCTTTTGCAACAAGATTACTTGAAATGTACTTTGGTACTGTCTCCTGAAATTATATGTTTCAAACTAGCATGCCAACATTAGGAGGCAGTGGTTAAATGAGAATATGAATATTCTGAACTGTAAGAGGACAATTAAAAACAAATTTTAAAGAGGAAAACATTGCTGATAATTCAAGAGAATTTATATTTGGCTAAGTCTAGATATACTGTTAAGTGAAACAAAAAAGAGGAAATTAAGTTAAGATACTTCAAAATAAAAGCTGAATGAATAAGGATGAGTAATAGCAAATGTTGATTGCAAAAAATGCTGGACCATATCAAGAGGGGATTTAAGGATTTTTAAGGGCATGAAACTGCTGCAAGACTTCAGGCATCTGTTTTATAGCTTCTATAGCCCTATCCCTCTTCAGAATTTGGGGGTTCCATCACTGGAGGCTTTGAAAAAGAGACTGGACAACCATTTGTCTGAAATGATATATGATCTCCTGCTCGAGCAGAGGGTTAGACTAGAAGACCTCCGAGTTACTGTCCAACTCTATTATTCTATGTCCTATATTAAAATATAGATATCAGCAAGCAAGCACAAGTGTTTGGACCCACATTCCACATTTTTTTGGAGATGTTCTGGAGACTATAAAACTGCATATGGCCTTGGAACAATATATTTCCCATATTTTCACTTAAAAGATACAGCACTTAGCAGTACTGTACTTTGTTTCCACTAGTTTAATATTACATAAATTATCCGAGGTATCCTTAAAAAGACATTTTATGGCATTATTTCACAGCATCTCTTCATCAAAAGAGATCTATTTTATTGTTTTTGGACAAAAACGTTTTCTATTTTTCTCTTGTTTTTATTGAATTGTGTGACAGAGAATTTGCTTTTGAAATAATCACAAAATAAGAGTGTTTAGAAGAAAGTCTCATTGATGGCACGGGGTGTCATATTATTTGTTAACAAAGTAACTAAAAGACAGTGTCCCATCTTTTATAAAACAATTTTTTTTCAGTGTCCCATCTTTCATTAAACAATTTTTTTTCCAGTGTTTCTTTAGCCTCTCTAATTTCCCAGTGTCAAATTAAATCCCAGAGCAAGACTTCATAATTTTTTTTCCCCATTCAGTTTTCTTCAGATTGAGAAATGCAAGCAATAAGAATTATGAGCAAATTTGTAACAGAAAATAATGCTACTAATAGCAGCACCTATAAAGTAAACTCAAGAGCCTTTAAACGGAATAAGTTTAAAAAAAATCTTTAGAAGTATTGCTACTACTAGATGAATTGGACTAGGCTAATCTAGTAGTTGAAGTCCATACATCATAAAGTTGGCAAGATTGGAAAACAGTGTCTTAATTTATAAATTGAAATATTTTTGTTAGATCTTAAGGTACCAACTTTACTGACTCGGATTCCACAAATTTAGCAAGTGCTAGATGAAATATTTCCAGACACTTGACACTTTATTTCTCAGCAATGATCAAAAGATTTACCTGTTACACTTCTGTGTGCCAGGTTGTTTATTAATGGGCCATGATGAGTGTCAAAAAAAAAAAGTCAGCTGGGTTTTTTTGGACTCTATTATGTATTAAGGGAGATTTATAAATGCAGATAATTAGTTTTACTATTCTGATATTTAGAAAAAAACTAATGTTGAAAGGGGGTAGTTTAGATGATAGAAATATTTGATATATTACCTGATTTGGATTTCACCTTTTCATTTATTCATGTTTGATATTGGTAGACGAATAGGAATAATATTTTTTGTAAGGGAAGCCAAGGGTGGGAAGGGAGGGGAGGGGGGATGGAGGGGGTGAGAGGGGAAAATTGGGGGGGGGGATGATAAAATTTGTGTTTGTAAAACTTTTTCAATAAAAAAAGTCAGCTTCATTAACCATACTAAAAATAAATGTTATATTTACATTTATTGAAACATAGAAAATGTTATACTAAAATTAATCTCTTAAAAATGATGATAATAATAATAGCAACAGAAATAGGAAATTAAAAAAGTAAAGTTAACATACATTTCTAGTAATTTTTTCAGTTTTACAATAAAACCTGTACTTGAATAATTTTAAAAACAGTTTAGGTTGTCACCATGGATTAATGTAAAATACAGCAAAGAATAGTAGAACAGATGTAGGATTAGGACTTGAATCCACTGACTTTTTGTTCCTTCTGTTGCTAATTTAGGTATCGTAGATATTACTTATTCTAAAATACCACCTTTAATATTTTCCAGAATGAAATCTTGAAGAAAATTTTAAGATATAATCTCTTAAATTTTGTATAGGTCTGAATTTAGAACTAGGAATTGGAGACTTCTATAATCACAATTTTATCCTTTTATTTTCATTTTGATCCACAATTATTATTGTTTTTTTGCTACTAATGAAAGTACTATTATTTACATGGAGATAAGCAGATACTGCATTCACAATAAATGCTACCAGAGGGACTATCAAATTTCATTGCTCTTCTGTACTTTTCTTTGGCGTATTTTGATAGGAAAGATCTTCAGTACAATACTGCTATTGTTCTTTGATCAGCTCCCATTGGCCAAGATACTTGTCTTAAGAATGTTGTACTTGATAATGTCCCACTGAGCACTATGTGTTTAATCTATGAATCACCCAGATAAAATTGTATATTTGAAGCATGTATAACTCAGCAACTTGACTGAACTAAATATTAATGCAATGTTTTTTAATCTTGTTAATTTAGAATGTGTAGACTTCAGCTGGAGAATTGTGTAAATCCACACCTGTTAAAGTTGTCGAGTTGACAAACACTACTGTAACATAGATTTCCTTCATCAAGCTGCAATTCCATATGCAAGATTTAAACAAATCCATGTGACTGCATTAAACTTTCTTGTATCATACTTTAATGAGAGGAAAAAATAGAAAACACATCCTAAGCACCATAACTCATTGTTTATTTCAGTCTAGACATAGGAAATGAAATTATCAAACAGTGATTTATGAACTTTGTGGTTTGTATAATACCAAAATGCACATACACCCAAATAAAAATGATCTAGAACCTGTAACAAAAGGCTTAAGCTGTAACAAAAAACTACTAGTTTTTTTGTTACAGTTTAAGTAAAATCAGCACATATTATCCTTTCTAAAATTAAAATTAAGAACTAAAATAAAAAATTACATGCTCACTAAGATAAATATATCTGATTTTTGTCATAGCAGTGTACTTTTATTAAATGATCAACTTTATTCTCCTTTATTTCTTCTATATTCCATGAGCTAGTACTTTCTTTTATTATTAATTAATGTTGCAGGATGTTTTGAATCTTGCAGTAGTAGTAAAGGAAAAAAAGAATCCTAATAAATTTGGAAGAATAAATTCAAATATTTATATTTAAACATAATGTAGCCAATATTTTCCTAGGAACAAAATGCTAATGCCAACTGTCTCTTGAATAGTAGCTTGCTTTTTTTTTTTTTTTGGATGTGATTGTAAATTTGATACATTAAAATAAATAAAGTGATGGTTTGCTGCTACCTCATTGCATTCTTGCTCAGAATGTAAGTTTTTGTATTGTGAGAGCATGAATTGTGGATATCCATACCTATATCTATATCATCTCTATCTATATCTATCTCCTCCCTCTCATACACACACACACACACACACACACACACACACACACACATACACACACACACACACACATTCACATATACGTGCACATAAATAATGAATGACACATATGCACAAATGAAGAAAAAACCTTTGTATGCCTCTTTTATAAAAATAAAATTGTGGAAATAAAATATGATTATTTCTCCACTCACTGATAGCACTACTATTCATTTGGAGTTTGGCCCAATAATCAGGATATAATTTATGTCTGTAGTCCTTATTTCTGAATTGACACATCAGGCATGGATAGTCAGATTGCCTATAGGTGTAGGCATGGTTTGCATGCAGCATTCAGGAGCACAGCTAAGTGCTTCTCTTTCACAGTTCAATACATTAACCTTAAAAGATCTCAAGGGAAAAATATTCTAATGCACTTCAATCCTTTTAAACATGTAATTTGCAGAACTCTAGCCACCAGTCAGGTGGAACCTATAGATATATTAAACCTAAATGAATTATCAAGTCCCCTGAAATGGTAACATCAGAACAAACCAGAGACAGGTCTACCTCCAGATTCATCACTAGATTTTCAAAACCATTTCTAAACCTTCAACACATATAGCAGATTTATTTTTAAAGAATGTTTTGGTGGTGATGTTAGGGATGCATATAATATTAGAGTGGCTAGTTATACAAGAAAAAATTCAGCTCAATGCTAGAGCAATTCTTGAGAAATAAGTCCTGTATAATTAAAGAAAAATAGCTTTTGTTTCATTATCATTTTCAATGAATTGAAATTATATATGTGCATAAAAATATACCATGTGTACAGATCAGTGGTGGGTTGCCCCTGGTTCGGACTGGTTCTATAGAACTGGTAGTAAAACCAGTGGGAGGCTCTATGCGCTGACCTTGACGTCATCAGAAGCGATCTGCACATGCGCAGAAGTTTCTGTGCATTTGCAGAAACAAGGCATGTGCGTGAGCAAAGTGAGCACACGTGCTCGATCCCGTTGCGAACCGATAGTACAGCTAAGTAGAACCCACCCCTCGTACAGATGATATTACAGTAGAACCTCTGGTCATGACCATAATTTGTTCCATAACTTTAGTTGCAACTCGATTTGGTTGTGACTTGAACTTAATTTTGGAAATTTGGTGCTTACAAAAAAAATGGCATGGAAGGAGAAATTGGCCGTGAAAAAAAAAGTGATTTTTTTTGGTCAGATCCTGATTTGGTCTTGGTCAGAAGCATTCGTGGCCAGAGGTTTACTGTATCTAGTTATGATAATGAAACATCTACAAGAAAACAATCAAACTCAAGGATCCCTCAAATATCTGTAATTAAACAATGGTGGAACAGAATCTGTTCCTTTGACATATATTTATGATTACAAAACTGATTGCTGTCCCAAAGATATTCTTATAGTGAGATTTTGGGAGGTATGGACCCTTAATAATATTGAACAAACTGAATAAGAAATTTGTGATTCACTTAACAACTGTGTGATTTGTTTAATGACAATGGTTAAAATGCTTATAGAATGAGGTCTGGTCACATGATGACTCGCTTAATGACCAAAATTCTAGTTCCAGTTATGCTGTAACATGAGATCTAGCTGTATTGTTACAACATTTTTAACGTGATGATATTTGAAATGCTTATGTAGTTCTACATATATTAATTATAAACATTATTTAAAAGGTAGATTAAAATTGTCTCCCATCATTGAGCACTTATTTGCTTAATTTATATCTGTCAGTGATGATACATTATAGTGGTGGTACAAGCAAAGGACAAGAGGCTGCCAGAATTTGCTCATGAATAGGATTTTGTGATTCTGACAAACTATTTGATCGAAAGAACATAGTTAAACAAATATGAATTAAAAACAAAGCCAACAAACATATAGTATTTTATACATTTCATGCTCTGTTTGCACAAGATCTCAAGTGAACATGCATTGTTTGTTTAGTCAAGTGCTACTGAATTTTAAAATTGCCCTGCAGATCGGTGTCAACACTTCTAGGTTTTAAAGCAAAATGTTTCAGGAATTTTCTTTCTGAGTATAAATCTGATTTTTCCTACATTTTTTCAGCCTTAATTAGCTCAATACAAGTAAGACCTTCTTACATTTTGCTTTTATCCAAATTTTAAAGCTATAACTCTCCACTATTTTCCTTTCCTTTGCAAGTGAAAGTATCTCTCTTTTCCCAGTGGAATGCTTCATTCAATTCCCACCACTCAGAAGAAGACCTTACTTTATAAGATCAATGACAAAATAAACAAACAATTAATCTGTCTTTCAATTTGAACAGTATTTCAGAGGACAGACAGAATCAGAAACAGTATAATTTCGATAGGAATATAGACAGAATAAGGACTCATTGACATTTCTGTTCATTTGATTAAATAGAGTTTCACAGGTTAGAATTATGAACATGGTGAACATTCCTCATGTTTTCAGTGAAATAACAGTACTACTACTATTTTTATTATTGCTAAGTAACATAAATTCCCCTTGTAAGTTGCTGCTACCCTACAAAGAGACTTTGACTATGTGTCAGAATGGTCAAACAATTGGAAATTCCAAATCTCAACCAAAATGCTCTGTCTTACACATTGGCAAAAAAAAAAAAAAAAAAAAAAAAAAAAAGATCAGAACACAAAATACAAGCTGGGCGGATACGACATCATAGACAATCCTCACTCTGTCAAGGACCTTGGAGTACTCATCTCTAATGATCTAAGTGCCAGAGCTCACTGTAACAGTGTTGCCAAAAAGGCATTAAGAGTTGTTAACCTAATCTTGCGAAGCTTCTACTCCGATAACATTATACTGCAAACTAGGGCATACAAAACCTTTGTCAGACCAATCTTAAATACAGCTCATCTGTCTGGAACCTGTACTGCATATCGGACATTAATACAATAGAGTGATTCCAATGATATTTCACGAGAACAGTCCTCTACTCCTCTGCTCACAACAGAATCCCTTATGCCACCAGGCTTGAAATTTTGGGCTTAGACAGCTTAGAACTATGCCGCCTTCGGTCTGACCTAAACTTAGTACAGAAAATTATCTGCTACAACATCCTATGTGTCAATGACTATTTCAGCTTCAACCTCAACAATATGTGAGCACACAATAGATATAAACTTAAGGTAAACTGCTCCAAACTCAATTGCAGAATATACGACTTCAGCAACAGAGAGGAATGCACTACCCGACTCTGTGATTTCATCCCCAAACCCCCATAACTTTAATCTTAGACTGTTAAAGTTGTTTAACAGTTGACCTCACCCTGTTCCTAAGAGGTCTGTAAGGGGCATGCATAAGTGCACCAATGTGCCCATCGTATAATCCCTATTTATTTGTATCCATTTCCTGTATTCATAATTGTGTTTATACTTATATTTGTTATCTTATACATGCTTGACAAAATAAATAAAATAAAATAAATAAATTATGGGATTGTGTATCCCCTCCACTCAGAATTAAGAAATTGAACAGAAAAAAAAATCTGAATTAAAAAAAAATCTGAATTAGATGATGGGAAAGAAAATATGTGTTATATGACACATAGTCTATGTTTTCTTGTTTCTTACTAACTCCACTATCAATTCCATTTTGAATCTGATTAAATTTGCACATTTACTTTCTGAGATATTGGTTATCTGTTTTTAAACTTGGCTCTTTAAATATATAATAAATGCTTGCATATTTCAGAGACCCTTTCATATGTTAATGGAATTGTTATAAAAAGTAGAATCAAGGATTTAACTGAAATAATTTCTGATGTAAGCTTTTATCTTGCCTCAGCACTTGACAATAGGATTAACATAAATAAAATATATTTATATTTAAATTGACCAAATACTTCATCCTATCTAAGGGAAAGAAGATCTAAATAGTTTTATTCCTGATATATCAGTATATCCGCATGTTATCATATAGAAAAAAACAGCATTCTTTACCAATGCAGTCAATTAGAAATGACTGCCTCTCTAAGTTATTAGAGCACTTTGTATGTTCATGTTTGGACTTGCTTTCTCTTAGCAACCTTTTGACATACCACACTGTACTTAGTGCCTTTATGTCCTGAACTTTAACCTTTACTTCCTGTTACTGTATAAACATCATCTCAGTTTTGCCCTGGAGGATGCTATTTCTATCAGCAATGAAATGTGAGGAGAAAGCTGAAATTCATTTGTGCTTGTTTGACTCATTCAACAAACTGCTGGCCTAAATGGTAAACTCAAGTACAAGAGCATTGTCTGATTTTACTTTGAGTGTTCTAATTATTTTCAGATGTAAGGGATATAATCTCGGACTGTTGGATATAAACATGTCTTCTGTTTAAATAAAAAAAAGCCTCTTTGCATAATAAAGGCCAATGAACTAATCCAATAACTGTATCTTTCAGACAGAAATAACTTTGAAATTTAGTTTGGCTTCCGAAGACTTTACTACTTGAATTATAGTGACCAGCTTCTCAGAACTGCTGGAAAAGGGCAATTTAAAAAACTTTTTTCTGTGCACTAAAAGATTTGTGAACCTTCCCAGATACTGCCAGTAGAACAGGTCAAAACAAATAATTTGGAATTAAGTTAAACATTAATGCTTATATTTCTTCTTCACTTTTAAAGAGGGATAAACATATTCTTTTGAGTATCATTGGCAATATTATTTTGTGTGATCGAAATGAACTATACCACAATGATGATCTATCTATCTATCTATCTATCTATCTATCTATCTATCTATCTATCTATCTATCTATCTATCTATCTATCTATCATCTATTTCACTGTCCTTCTGGCTAAGTGATTCTGAACAGTTTAAATAAACTATTAACCCATGGATGCAGATGCTATATGGAATAATCCGTATAAATTTAGTGTACTACCTTTCTTGAGGAAAAAAAAAGCAATTTAATGTTTGTGAAATAGTTAATTAACTATTATCAGTTTAACTACCAAAAAACTGAAAATCTGATTTTAAATAGATTAAATGAAGTTAGGGTCAAGATTAGGATATAAATTATAACATTTTGTAGAAATTTTATAAAAAAAATAAATACTTTGGATATGATCAGAATCCTATAAAAGGAACATAAAACCTCATCTTGAGTAAACTATTACCATAGCTATGAATTATTTTCATATGAGCATTCTCAATATTTATCTGCTGTTTCATGATATTTGTGCAAGATTCCCTTATTGTCATGCTAGCTTCCTCACAGAATATTTGTTGATGCTAAATTTAATGAAATTAATAGGTTTGTTAGAAATTAAAGATAGATACAGAAATAGAGATAGATGATATAAAGATGACAGAGAGAGAGAGAGAGAGAGAGAGAGAGAGAGAGAGAGAGAGAGAGAGAGAGAGAGAGAGAGAGAGATGTATGACTGGGCTGCATACCCAGAAGTAAAAAAAGATTTAAATATAATATATATTGTCTAAATCAGATGGCCCATGGCAAGTGGTCGGCAGTCGAGGCATCACTGAGCATCAACTCAAAGCTTCATGCGGTGTTTGGCCCTCTGGACCTTTCAACATATGGTGTCCAATTCTCATGTTTTAGTGCTTACAGATAATGTAGCCACCAAGGCGCACATTAATTGCCAAGGGGGCACCAGGTCTAGAGCCCTTATGTGGGAGGCCAAGAGGTTGGGACTATGGGCTGAATGTTGGCTTGCATCTTTGAGGGAGGAGCACATATCAGGGGAGTCAAATGTGCACCCAGACTGGCTAAGCCGACAAATGATTGACCATGCCGAATGGCGCCTGAACCCTTGTTTGTTCCAGGTACTGTCATCCCGCTTCGGCACTCCAGTGGTCGATTTATTTGCAACGCCAACGAACGCCCAACTTCCGCGATTTTTCACGAGGTTTCCAGCACACCAGGTGGAAGCTGTGGATGTTCTACACTCCCGTTGGCCCCAGGGGTTGCTTTATGCATTCTCTCCGATTCCCCTCATCCCGAGGATTCTGCGGAAAGTCATTCAAGAACAAGCAGAGTTGTTCCTCCTAGCACTTCGCACTGGCTGCGAAGGTCGTGGTTCGCCGACCTTCAGCAGTTGTCAGTGTCTCCCCCGTGGAGACTTCCCTGCCCCGTGGACTGCCTCACTCAAGGATCCTGCACCTGGATCCTCAGTGGTTGCAAGTGACCATTTGAAGATTGAGTGGGATGCTCTGCTGTGAGACAATCTCCCGGCCATGGTCATAAAGACTATTCAGGCCTCGAGGTGTCCATCCATGGACCGCATTTACTCAGCCACTTGGCAGGTCTTTTCTACTTGGTGTGATTTGCAAGGGGTCTCTCCCATCCGGGCATCAATTGTTCATGTTCTCATGTTTTTGCAGGACAGTTTAGACAAAGGTCTCTCTTCCAATACTCTTCAATGACAGGTGGCGGCTCTCGCTTCGGTTCTAACCTACGGCTCCCTTCCCTCATTGTTGCAGGATCCTTTCCTGAGGGGAGCCTCTAACTCAGGTGTTACATAGGTATCCCACTTGGGACCTTGCTATTGTTTTGAATTCTCTGACAGGTGCACCGTACAAGCTGTTGAAGTCTACCAGCCTAAGGCTTCTGTCTTGCAAAGTGGTCTTCCTAGTCCCGATAACGACAGCAAGGAGGATTTCGGAAATCGTGGCCCCATCGATGAGAAGTGACTTATGTGTCTTCCATGCGGATCATGTGGTCCTACAACTGGATCCTACCTTCGTTCCTAAGATTAACTCTGTTTTTCACCATTCACAGGAACTTATTCTCCTGGATTTTTGTCCTCACCCAGCCACTCAGCTAGAAAAGCGGTGGCACAAGTTGGATGTCTGGAGGGCTCTCCGGATATACCTCAACAGAACGGCTGTGATCCGTCAATCGGAGTCCTTGTTTGTCTCCTTCCTTCCTGTTTCCTTAGGTTCTGAGGTGTCCTTGTCTACCATCGGTCGGTGGATTCGATAGACAATCGCTACTGCTTATGAGCTTCGCTCTTATCCTGTGCCAGCATGGTTGATGGCGCATTCTACATGCAGCGCGGCGATATCAGCAGCCTGATCTACTCAGGCTTTGTTGTTCGACATTTTCAGGGCGGCAACCTGGACTTCTCCTTTCCCCTTTATTAAGCATTATAAATTGGACAGGTTTGCCTCACAGGAGGCAGCCTTTGGACGTAGTGTATTACAAGGCGTTCTTGCGGAGGGAGAGTTGTTGGCCCAGACTGAGCCCTCCCTTGCCTAGCGCTGTGAACTTGGGTATGTTCCAAGCATGGCTGCTGTCTCCACCCTCAATGGAGAAGGGGTCTTGGTGCTACCTGACACGCTTCTTCTTGTTGGGTGGAGACAGCAGCCATCCCCACCCGTTTTCAGTCTGTGCTTTCTGGGTTTCTTGTGTTCCCTCTGTTATGTTTCTGCCACACGACGAGTCTGTTTTTCCTCTTCGCCAAAAACTGGAATCCCTAGCAACAAAGGCGGAACTTGTTAATTTTGACAGACTCAGTCCACCAATCTGATTGTATAAGTCACCTCCCAAGCATGGCTGCGGTCTCCACCCAACGAGAAGGAGCGTATCAGGTAGGACCAACACCCCTTCAAAGGCAGAATCAATGACAGTATCATTTCATCAGAGTAGCACAACCTGGAGATGTTGTGACCTTTAACCTGAATATGATACTTGCACCATAAAAGATCCAGCTCTAGGAATCCAAAAATATTGGATCATACCAGCTTCAGAGAAAACAGACTTATTCATGTGATATCTCCCTATGGAAAATTCAGTTCTAAATTGTTTCTCTATTTTTCAAACTTGCATTGGAAACATTATTGAAGAGTTTGTTGTAAATAAATATAGTGGTATTATCTGAAACAGGAAGCATGTATGCCAACACTATCACATAAGCTGGAACCTTGATAATATAATGTAGTTATAGATGCAACCCTAGTGAAAGTCATGGTGTAACTGTGTGGTTAAAGATTTCTTATTAATCCAAGATTTCCTATCATGTTAGTAACACAAGTGAATACTGAAAAAGAGATAGCTTTGAGCTATAGGTATTTTGAATCTTAAGAGCAGTTGAGGACAAGTATAGATCAGTTAACTAATAAGTTCATTATTTGCTGCCAAGATGGAATTGATTGTGTAAAACAGGCAGAAGGTGAATTTTTTTTTTTAAAAAAAGAAATTGTTTTAGGGCAGATCAAGCAGGTCAAGTCAGTATACATTAAGAAATCATTAACATATATGAATATTGTATTAAATAAACAAATAGTTCCTGTTTAAATTGGATTCATATTGAACTTCTATTAAGTTGTACAATTCTTTTCAGAGTTTATTGTTCACATGGGTATATATAACAAAAATACGTTGCTATTTTCATTACCAATTCCTAAGAAAATTTTTCTACTTCTGTAATGTATTATTGTCACATGTTTTTGCTATAATTCTATTCTATTATGTGCATTTATATGTTTTAATGCGATTCCCTGTAAAGTCAGTATTTAAATGTATGCAATATCGTTAAAGTTTAATTGTATATATGGATGCACTTACCCTGATAAAAAGTATGTGTTAAATAACTAGATTCTTGCATATTAGGCAAAAAAAAAAAATACAATTTGGATAATTTCACATAGTATTTATAAAGATTAAATTAATTACTTTAGATATATTTATCCTTTAGGAAGTAATAAAAAGCATATACAAGAAAGTGTGTTCTTTCTAGGAATAGTGGTTTGAGATGTTTCAAAAAACAGAAACAAGAATTTTGATTTAGCTTCCATCTTGTGCACAACAGCAAATGAGATATATTTTGCATGGTGTATAATTCTTAACCTTCACATACAGCTTCACTGACATCCTGTTCAAAAGATTTTTTAAGGAAAAATATTTGCTTTTAAGGAAAAGCAAATATCTAAAAAGAGTGTTTGTGTCCTACTTTCTAAAGAATAATTTACCAAAGATGATAACTAGTCACCCATCATTAATTCCATTTATTGCTTTTTGAAGATATCTTGTTGCTTATAATTATAATTAGATATATATTTTTTTTGAAAATATAGGTCAGATACTACTTTTGATTCACTTTAATATTAAATAGACTCTTCTTATTTTTTGTAATAATTTTTATAAAAGATACTGTTATAAAAATTAATACAAAATATATAGTATAATATATCTAAAATGAAAGCACGTAAAAAGTGAAAAAGTTCAGAAAAACTTCAACCAGTTCCTTTTGTAAATACAATGTAAAGAGATTATCCACATCACTCTTCTGGTTTAGTACTTGTATTTGTTTTTAATCGTTAAATAATAAGTAGTTTCATTTGTTAATCCAGTGTTTCATCCTTTCTCATCTCTTTCTAAAAGGCTGTCATTTTTTAAACAAAATTCACATCAATTTCAATTTTATTTAATGGAACTTGTTCTTCTTCAGTCACATCATCCAGTTTTTCTGTAATAGTAAAGAGTGTCAATCAGCCCCGTTGCCATCCTGGTATAATTGCCTTAATTAGAGGTGGATCGTGGCTTTTTCCTTCAAGTATACTTTGTAAGAGAAAATAAACCAACATATATTTCTAAGAAACTCATTTTTATTGTAAAGAAATAAAAATAAATCTTTCTGGCTAATTACTACATGTTGGCAGTTTTCCCCGCTACCTCTTGGCAGTCGAACAAAGAAAGTTAGAAGAGAAGAAAGGAATGTGGACATGCGCAGTAGCTTACTGATAAGGGTCTGGCAAACTACTGTAAGTCTGAAAGTCCAAAAATAAAAGCTCAGCGGGTAAATACAAAAACACAGTGACAATCTTAAATTTATTTTCTGAGCCCAATTTTTCAGATACAAAAGACCAGGACCAGATGAAATTCCAATTAAACAGCTTTTATTATTACTTGTGCTTATGCAAAGGAATCTACTCAACGGTTAGCACTATTTTGGTACTTGATAAGAATTCAAGAGAAGATGGACTTTCTTTGTGGCCACAAAACACTTGAGACTGATCCTTCTTTTGACTCTGCCCCTTCCCCCCAGTCAAACTGACTTCTGCTACTCTTCTATAAGATATATTTTAATAGATCTATTGATGCATTCCTTTCCTTATGGTATCCTCTAGTGATAACATTCAAAATATTCAAGAGCCTGGTTTAGATCTGCAGACTAAGCACCATAATGAACATCCAGCTGTCTGCAATTACACCAGTTCGAATCTCCCCAGGCTCAAGGTTGACTCAGCCTTTCTAAATTGAGGACCCAGTTTGTGGGGGCAATAAGCTGACTTTGTATATATATACAAAAGTATGAAGGCTATTGCTTAACGCATTGTAAGCCGCCCTGAGTCTTCGGAGAATCAAATTAAATCAAATTTAAAAAAAAATAATCTTATCACTTCAAGATGTTCTTAAATTAAACTGATGTTCTTAAACATAGAAAGTTTCCCACAGAAAGGATTCTGATAGTTAATTTCAACGTTATACTTCAAGTCCATCTGGATATCAATCCATTAATTTTTTTAATATTTTAAATCAAATTCAATATTCTTTGGCTATATATTAATGAATTATTTTTTCAAAGGCTTAAACATTTAATAAAATTTTCTTTCTTAATGATTTAAGAAAAATGTCCCAATGAAACTTGCTCTGAAATTTCTCTTAAAGGGACTATTTTAGAATTACATTTGACATATAATGCTTTCCCAAAGTCTGACCCCGATCAAATAGGAAACCCTGTACCATTTCAAACAAATGATTGTTTAGTCTCCAATCAAAATTCAGACGCTTGGGAACTAACTCATATTTATGACAGTTGCAGTGTCCTGGAGTTATCTTTTATAACTTTCTGACAATGGGGAAGCCATATTTATTGAACACCTGTATTACTAATTAAAAACCATTTAACAACTATGGCAAAAAATATCATAAAATGGGGCAAAAGTCACTTAACAAATGTCAAACTTAGCAACAGAAATTTTGGTCTCAATTGTGGTCGTAAGTCTGGGATTATCTGTGATCTTATTATAAGTGATCTTAAGATCTCTCTTTTCTTTTGAGACATTAAATGGTCTGGATCCAGCATCCGGCTTTCATATCCATCTGTAATCACTATCTGTAGGATGTCAGTTCACCAGTTCTTTGCCAGAAATCTCTCTTAAATGGATTATTCTAGAATTACATTTCACATATAATGCTTCCCCAAGTCTGACCTAAGGCACTATAAAATGTTATGTAGCTTGCTAGGCTTCTTACAATGTATTCAATATTAGTCTTAAAACAGAATAGGAAAATCTGGTTTTCTAACACTTTTTGATATTGTGTATTGAATGGAGTTCTGCCAGTAGTGTACAGGATTGGTGCAAACAATAACAATGCCCATTCATTCTTTTTTCTGACCCATCTTTATTTCTTTCTCATGGTCTTTATCTCATTGTCCTTTCTCTTTAAAAGAAACAAGCTGCCATCATAAAATAGATTAAAACTGCTCTTAAATTAATCAGTTTTAAGACAGCATCTATAATGGAAAAAAGGTTAGTTACAAAGAACATCATCCAAACTATAAATAGCATTATAATGTATTTTTGTTTGTTTGTTTGTTTGCTTTATGCAGGAATAAAAAAGAGACATTTTTTTTTACAGGTTGTAACTCTTGTGGATATAAAACAATGAAAGGCATATAAACCAGAATTGTCCATTTCTGAACTCCACCATATGAATCTGGGGAGGCATTGGCCTCAACTGTATGGAAATTTCAAAGGCAAAATTCTCAGCATGCTGCATGTTAATGAATTATTAATCTTTGTTTTCAAACAACTAAAGAAACATCTTTCTTTCCACAAGGAACTCATTATATTATGCACATAAATATACATGAAATAAAATAGAAGTGATACTTTGTGTCAGAATGGAATCTGTTTCTAATCTGAGTCATGTTAAGTCATTTCATGTGCCTAAAGTAGCTCCAAAAGTAACTGATAAATATAATGTGCACTTTATAAATTGCCAGAGTTCCCAATCTGTGACAAAGTTAATATTTATGAACATCAATCAAGGTAAAAGCTGCTTTATTGACACCCTCAATATATAATACTTGAATATCTTTCAGGAGGTATAACACAATGCATTGCCAAACCTAATAAGCCTATTGTATAGTTCAAATAATTTCCATTCCATTGCCCTGAAGTTGCAAGTTTGCATTGCTTCCCTTTGGGGCTTTGTAATAAAATTGCTTTTCAGCTACACTTCAGCAGATCCTAAGTATAAGAATCATTAATGTCTCTGTTGTGATAGTTATATAAATAAAAAAGACTCAACTAAACCTAAGCATAATACACAAAATTGTCTGCTACACCATTCTATCTGTCAATCTGTCTATTTCAACTTCAACCTCAACAATACACAAGCAAACAATAGATACAAACTGAAGGTAAACTGCTCCAAACTCTATTGCAGAAAATACATGATGCTCTACCTGACTCGGTTGTTACATCCTCTAACCCCCAAAACTTTAACCTTAAACTGTCTACCATGGACCTCACCCTATTCCTAAAATATCCATAAAGGGGGCGGGCATAAGTGCACCAGCGTTCCTACTGTCCCTGTTCTATTGTCCCCATTTATTTGTACTCATTCCTTGTTCATGTTCATGTTTATACCTATACCTGTTATCTTGTACATGTTTGGCAAACTAAATTAAATAAAAAAATAAATTTGTGGTTATTTATTTTGTGTTCAGGGATGTCCTGCATTTGGCCATGTTGCCTTCCAATTTATCCAAAAAATTAGTAGTGGATCATACTCATGTTATCTTATTCATCTACCTCTCCCTATAAAATATGGTATACAAACCAGAATAATTTGTTTATTCCAATTTAGCCATATGAATTAGATCTGAAACCAAGAATAAAGTCTGAGGTTTTCCATTGTTTGTTTAAAACAGCCTTAATCAATTAGCAATCTTCCACAGTGGAATATGTTAAACCAATTCAATTTTCTATGAATTATACCTGTTGTATAACAATTATACTATTGTCTGGCTTATCCAATCTTTGGACAATCTTGTTATGTATTTTGTCATAGAGAAACAGCAAACAAATTTCTTAGTCTACATGTAGACAATGATGATTATACTCCAGAAACAAGAGTTAATTGGATTATCTTGAAAAAAAAATCAGAAATCAGTTGAGTCATTGCGGTCATTTAGCAAATTGTTCATTTTATAAGAATCAAAACTTAAATTTGAAATTTATGTTCTGTTACTAAATATACTGATGAACTCACAAACAGCTATAACTCATCTACTTTTTCTAGGATAGACTAAAAACCATAATTTGCTTATTATCATTATTACAAAACGTCAGATAATGATAATTTTTACAAAATTTGTAACAATTGTAAAACATGTAAAGATTTTTTTGGGGGGCGGGGGGCAAGTCAATTTCATTTCATTTTGTTTCTACTTTGTTTTTTTTAACATTATACATGTTTCTGTTCTGGAAGTAGACCTTCTGGAAGTTAGAACTTCCAGAAGGTCTAAAATATATGTATAAGGTTATTCTGTTCTATTAATCATCTAAGCTATTACTTTTCTTAACTCTGTTGAATGAGTCTAATTTGTATGAAAATAGCATATATGGAAGATGTTCTTTGATAAGTCGCATCTACAGCATTTGACACAAAGGAAAAGTTTAGAACTTATGAAGAATGGGGAAAATTTCTCCAGTTAATTGAAAACAGTTAATGATTTGTTCTTTTTATGTCAGTCCCAAACTGCTTTGTCTAGAAATAAAAATGAGTCTTTTGGAGCAATTATTCCATGTTGCTCGGGTATGTTTGCATTCACCAGTAAAGCTTCAGAAATAGTCCCTGGGAAAATTTATTTCTAATTCCATATTGAGGAATGTATTACAGTAAAATAAACTTTATGAGTCTTGAGCAAGCACTGTATCTGTTTGTGAGTCTCTCTGTGTGAGAGAGGCTATAGTACCAGAGGTGGTAGGAGCATCTGGAACTGTGACTCCTAAAATGGGAGAGTGGCTCCAACAGATTCCAGGATCAGACCTCTCTGTCTGTCCAGAAGAATGCAGTGCCAGCAACAGCTAAGAAGCTGTGAAGAACCCTCAAACTACCAGGCCTCTGGTAGAAGACCCAAGATTGAGAAACGCTCAAGACAGACAGACAGACAGACAGACAGAAACACACACACACACACACACACACACACACACACACACAGGATTGAAGTTTTTAGATATATCTTTTACTTTGATAGGCTAGAAGTTTTATAAGTTATAGGACCTTTTCTGAAAATTCTAGAGAAATATCAAATGAATAAGCCCTTTTGTTGAGGTTGTCAGATAGCCATAAAACATGAATAGTAATTATTAAGAAAGTTTTCCTTTGTCAACAAATTATTAAAATTCAGGTTTCTAAAAATATATTAGAAAACTTATGCCAGTAGCTAATTTATGTAATACTTAGAATTAACATGAAAGGATTATTATATTACATAAAGCATCTATAATTTATAGGTAAGCAGTGCAGTGAATTGTGAAAACCATTCATTGAATTCTAAGAATAAAACTGCAAGTTGTTCAGATTTTGCAATAAGACCCTCTTTTGGTATCAAATAGCTATAATTATGAACCCACATTCTGCCCTCATTTTAGAAAACATTTATACACTGCACTAATTTAAATTCCTAATAGTAAGGTCAAACTTATTGTGTATGCTTAAACAACAGCACTGCAAGCACACCAAGCATTAGTGCCAAAAAGATCTACAAGTACTAAAAGCATGATTGTGAGAGTAATCATGATGTGATAAATTCTCAACCATGATATTTTTGTTAAGCCTGCAGAACTACTGTACTTACAAGCAGTGAGAAGTTTCAAGGTGCCACTACTGAAGGAAATTAATGGATACAGTTTATTTGTAAATACGTGCATATATATGTACATGTATGTATTTGACTTTAAAATGAAGGTGCAGAATATTGATTATATACAGTATATATTCTTGATTTATGAGAAAAAGCACATAGATTGCTAGAGAGAACAAAATCAGTTGTCTGACTCCTGTGGGCTCAGGTTCAGCAGATATTGTTTCTTTCATACATCTCTTCTGAATATAATTATCCCATTAAATGCTTTTCATACAGAAAACTGGAATGCTATCAACCAGCATCTGACTTTTATGAGGCTTAAATATAAATATGTGCAAAATATACCATGCAAGGATTTCTGTGTAAAAGTAATAACATTTTTTTTAAGTCAAGGCCTGAACCAAATAATGTTTTAAGTATGTTGGTCAATCAACAGGATGAAACAGGACTGTTCTGATCTGGCCAGATGATGGGAGGCCACAATTTGAAGCCATTTATAAGATTGGAAGAGTAGGTGGCTAGGCCAGTGAAATACACTATGATGAGACATCAGTGGCAACAGAAACAACTGTTAAAGGAAAAAAGAGAAGATGATGAGAAGATCAGGAAAAGGTGGATAAGTAGAAAATGGGAGAAGATAAACCACTTGTAGTAACTGGAGAGTCTTCTTCTTGTGCCATACCTGACATCGGATGTTGGTGATCATGTTAATGATCCTATTTTTATCAACAGCCACATGAAAAATTGTGCTGCGTTTTGCCCAATCAGTCCCTTAGATCTTGAAGCCATGATGTTCTTCTTCTGCATGGACCTCGTTTGTTTTCAATCTTTCCCTGGACGATTAAGTGAAGTATACTGCATTTTTCTGGGTGTCACATCATATGTCCAAAATATTCTAACTTTCGCTTTTTTATGGTTTGGATGATTTTACTTGGCTATCCCAGTTGGCCTATCACCAACATTTCTGATTTTGTCAGTTTATACGTAATAGCTGCCTGTAAATCCACATTTCAAACATTTCTAGTCTCTTCAAGTGACTTTCTATTAACTCTCCACTCCATAAAGGGTAGGAAATCAAATGCTGGAAAGACTGGATGGTAGGAAATCAAATGCTGGGATAGATAGGATATAGAACTCTCAAATCTTGGTTGAAAACAGAGAAGAAATCATGAGATGACAGCTGTAAAATGAAAAGAGGAGAGAGACTGTTCATCACAACCAAGTTTGCTCTGCTCTGATTTTATTTTATCCCAAACCCAGGACAACTAAAGCATTCCAGGTTTGATTTCTACCAGACTATGGCTGATCTGAAATTATTAAAATAGACCCACCAAACTAAAATAGTTTATTCTAGTTTTATACTCATTTTATGCAAGTCCCATTTAAAAGAGATCACCTTATGACATGAGTATTAATATCACCACTCACTTAAAAGTTATATTTAAGAATTATTGTGCTAGGATGAATTGCAGACTGGTAATGGAACCTCATAAGGTTATAGACAATGTTCAGAAGTGATACCCCACAAAGTGTTACTGCAAGTGAAATAACATTTTAAAGTGCTAATGCAGCAAAATCCTTTGGAGGGATATTCCTGACTGTTTGCACATGTGTGCGCATGATCAGTTATTTGACTGGTGATCCAAGCAAAGGTCTTTTTGTATACATGCAGAAGACTTAACACACCTGTTTTGAATGTTTCAGCTATCTTAAACCTAAACTGTAATTAGTTTACATTTGCAACCCAACTGCACTGATAGGTTGTCATATGATACATTGCATTGCCATTGATCTCATTATCTTTATCCAATGATAATAGTGCCATGCTGGCTTCCCTATTGTTGTGTAGCACTCAATAGAACACTTTCAAATACTTTTCTCTGTCTCAACTCTCCATCATCTTCTTTTCTCAAAAAAAAAATGGTTGCTAGGTTTTCTATATTTCTAGAGTCAAATAGGATGACAAAAATTCCTTGGAAAAAGGCAACCAAGGATCAGCAGTGTGAATCAGAACCAGAATGTTCACCAGACAACATTTTATTCTATGTTTCATTGGAATGTTACAAGCTCCAAGACTCTTACTTTTAAGTCTGTAATCTCATGTATGTGAGAGCATGTTTGGTATAATGGTTAAGGCATCAGACTAGAAATCAGAAGAGTATGAATTGTAGTCCAGCCTTAGGCACAATGCCAGTTGGGTGACCTTTTGCCAGTCACTCCCTTTCAGCCCTAGGAAGGAGGTAATGACAAACCACTTCTGAAAAATCTTGCCAGGAAAATTTGAAATGTAGTCTACAAGAAAAAAAATAACACACACACATATGTACGTACGTACATACATACATACATTTGAGAAGAAGTTTAGAAGAAAGCTAAAATAAAGATAGACACGCTGATGCCTTTCAGACCAATTAGTCTGGAATCTATCATTTGAGCATACTCATAAAACATTCTTGAAATTCTGAGACTTAATCCAATGCATCTGAATAGAAGCAGATTGTGGAATGCTAGTGTACATAGCAATATATTTTTTTAATCTTGCCATGTCTAATAGAAATGCTATCCAATCAATATGCAAAATTTGTCTTTATTTAAATATTGACAAGTTTATTTGCTTACACAAATCAGTTAATCATTCTTCCATTGCTCTTCAGGCTCCAGTCGTCTATGTACAACTCCTGAGGAATAAACTCTATTAAACAGAGATTGCTTTTGCATGTTTATGCACAAACTTCTACTGTTCCTCACATTCATGCCTTATTCATTTTGTTTGTCAATGCTTTCACTGGGAAACCATCCATAGCTTATCAATAGACTGTGATAGATCAGCTTTGCAATTTAAATACCCAACCAGAAGATGTATAATATCTTGCAACACATATTAATGATGAAGTCCAAAATAATAAATAGATGTTGAATTCATTCTAATACAAATGCATATTTTAAATAAATACCGTTTGTCTCTTAAATTTTCTGCTTCTTTGCTTTAGAGTTTAGCTCTTTTGTCCATATGTTCTGATCAGGGATTTCAAGAATCAGAAGATCCATCAGGTATACATATGATATATTGCAAGCATTTTAATTAAAATATTAGATTTGTTTCTAAGACATGTAGTTCCCAAAGCAGGCATGGATGGATATGGCAAAGGCACCCTTTCTCTATCTGCCAGTCACTTCTTAAAGAAGACATACTTTTTCTGGGCTCTTGACTGTGTAAATCCAGAAGTATGGTTTATTTCAATGGAGAAAATGCCAAAGAAGAAATGATGTGATCCAACCCATGCTTATATCTTGTCACTTTGTCTGTCCTGGCCCTGAAACATCTTTGTTTCTTGCTTGGATCAAAATACCACACTCATTACTTGATAGTATAAGTATAGATTTCATCCTATTTCATCCTAGTTTTTATTTTAATAGCAATCCAACTTGCTGGATTGTTTATATTATGTAATTCTTCTTATTTTAAAATACATCATCTATATTTTAAGGAAAAGAAATGGACTAACAATAAAGTCTGATTAAAGTCTAGGCATGCCACACTAGCACTGATACATGAAAAGATCAATATCTATAATATTTAATAACTTTATGTAACAGTGCATTTTTTCCAAAAATAACAGTAGATGTGGCTAATCAGAAAAAGAAGCATATTTGAAAAATGGGTAAATTATAACTTCCATTGTTATTTGCATTAATCAGTGATGAACTTGCCTTACAAACGTGCTATATTTGTTGAAATGAAATATTACATTCTGAAGTATGTGAAGGAAATAAAGAAATAGCCCATAACACTTTTTTTAAAAAAAACCCAGACATGTCAAAATGTTAATAAAATTAATTATTATTTTGCATATTAACAGCTCAAATATTTACTTGCAGCAGAAGCTGGACAACATCTAAATTCTAAATTATAATTTAGCTATAATCCTATGCATACATCTTCCAGAGAAAGTATAAATTAATTCAATGGGATTTGTTTTAATATAAATGATGGAATGTGCAAATTTTTGAAGTGGCATTTTGCCTTGTCAGATACTTGAGTGCAGCATTTCTTTAAAGAATCTCCAAAAAGCAAGAAAATGCTGCATTTCTACTTAGCAGAATAAAAGGGGTGACATTGCTATGCTTCGCTTAGCATATGAATCAGATGATAGAGGTAAGGTGAATTTGCTTCAATATTTCATCAGCACATCTACAAAAGGTGCTTAGTCACATCTCACAAGGCTAAAACCTCTATAAAATGAATAATCTACACACCTCCTATACTACATGGGACCTCATAGCCACTTTTATTGTTTATATTCTTTAGACAAATAGCAAATATTTAACAGAAACAATTTATAAATGCTTTAACAAGCTTGGAATGCAAACCACTTCCAAAATCTATATTAGCTATATTTATCTCTTCTAAAATATAACTAATATAACTGGGCAGGGAACTTGGACAAAACAAGATCCTTTTCAAATTTATAGTATGATTCTGCGATAAGTTATAGGCCATATTTAGTTTTTCATTAATTGTTCTAATTCACTCCTTCAGAACTGCCAAAAGTTCCTTCATTTGTAATGGACACAGAAATTTATAAGAGCTGGGTAATTAATGCTAATTCTATAGGTTTTAATAACTTCCCAATTGTTATTGGAGGAACCAAGTAGAAGCTATATCAAAAGCAAAAATAAAAAAAGAAAATAAAAAAAGCAGCAAAATCCTTTGTTAACTCTGGATTTAGTCAAGGATAAGGTTTGTACTAAGGGACAGATTAAGAAAAATCTTGTTCGCTCTGTCACTAGACAATTTTACCATTTTAAATTTTACAATTCTAGTAGGATTTTTATTTTATTTTGTTGTGTGTTTAAGACTATGAACTCTTGTTTGCCTATTACTAGAACTTTCTTAATCACAGTATTGACGTTACTTAAAATAAATGCTTTAATGCTATTCAAACATGCTTTTCTTTTGATAAAGTTATCACTTTTATGAAGAAAAATTGCTTTTCTTACTTTAGGCAAGAATGGCTTTCTTTAAAGCAACAATTATTTGTTTGTAAAATAGTTTTATTCAGAAAATATTTATTTTAATAAAATGTTTTTTATTTAATCAAATTCCAAAAAATCTTTGTCTGAATAGTTGTGTAAAATACATACCCATATATACTTGAGTATAAGCCGACTCAAATATAAGCCGGCACCTAATTTTACCACAAAAAACTGGGAAAACTTATTGACTCAAGTATAAGCCTAGGGTGGGAAATGCAGCAGCTACTGGTAAATTAAAAATAAAAATAGATACCAATAAAATTACATTAATTGAGGCATCAGTAGGTTAAATGTTTTTGAATATTGATTTAAAAGAGAAACAGTAAACTAGCTCTGAGTGGAAAAGAGGATCAACAAAAACAATATGGTATCAACAATAACTTTAAAAGTACTTTATATGAGTTGGGTAGCTTTATAAATTTGTTTAATAAATACAATGGGAAAGATCTTTGGGGATTCCAGAATTTACATGGCACTAATTGGATTTTTGATATCCCTTTTATTTTGAGACATAATAGACTAGTTTTACACTATAACTAAATTACACAAGAGAATGTAGTATATATACCAAAAATAATTCAATAACAATTTAATCTGATACATTGGGTTAAGTGATGTAGGGCTGGATCTAATTTCAGGCAAGTTCAAGCCTCTGTTAAGAGATACCTGCATTTTCTCTCTCTCTCCCTCCCTCCCTCCCTCCCTTCATTTTTCTTTTTCTTTTTCTTTTTCTTTCTTTCTTTCTCTCTTTCTTTCTTCTCTCTCTCTCTCTCTATTTCTTTCTCCTTCCCTTTCTCCTTCTCATCTGGCATTCTTAGAGCTCCATTATTGATTAGCTTAGCCCAGGGGTGGGCAAATGGGGCCCTTTTACAACCTGTGGACTTCAACTTCCAGAATTCCTGAGACAGCCAAGCTGGAAGAATTCTGGGAGTTGAAGTCCACAGGTTGTAAAAGGGCCACATTTCCCCAACCATGGTTTAGCCTGAGCAAGGATAGCTAGCAGCCAATTACAATAAGCTCTCAATTACAATAAGCTCTCAACTCAAGCTCAGTGCACATGGGGATCTCCCTAAACAGTGAGGATTTCTTTGTTTCTTTCTCCCTTGAAGCCCCCCCCCAGCACTTTTTTGCTTCCAGGGGGCTGCAAGGGAGTCTTGCTAGGCATCTTCCTCATGCCCCTAGCAAGCCTCCCTGCAGCCCCTAGGAGCCAAAAAGGGGCATGGGGGAGGAGTGCTGCACCCTTCTATGCTCCATTTTACCTTTAGTAAGCCTACCTGCAGCCCCTGGGAGCAAAAAAGGCGTGCAGGGGAGGCACCACACCCTCCCCACCCCATTTTACCTTTAGCAAGACTCCCTGCAGCCCCTGGGAGCCAAAACGGTTGCAGGAAAAAAGGCATTTTTTTCTCGCTCGAGTATAAGCCAAGGGGGGCTTTTTTCAGCATGAAAAAACTTGGCTTATACTCAGACAAAAAACTTGGCTTATACTCGAGTATATACGGTATGTAAATAATTTTTTATTATAAATTATCTGAACATTTGTAGGGATCATATATTGAATGTCGGTACAGCCTTTTGGATTAACTTTCTATGTGATATCTCACAAAATGGCCTGTGTTTTTCTTTCAGCAAACAAAGTTTTAAAATAATGTTGTTTTTCAAAAGAATATTGAATTATATTTGCTGTGCAAGCACAAAAGCACTTATATTTTTTTCCAACTTATTTCATCGCTATCTAGAAAGTTAGCATCTGAGTGGGTTTAGCACTATAGAGCATGTATAAAATATTAATTTTCAAACATAATTTATTTTGTATATGCTAAATCTATTAAGGTCTTGCTTTGATGTGAACATCATTTTCTTGGTACAATTAAATTTGTGAAGAATACAAGTTTAATAAATACTGTATTTTTTAGAGTATAAGATGCACTTTTTTCCCCCCTAAAAGGTGATGAAAATTTAGGTACGCCTTATACACTGAATGTAGCCCCACCCACCCACTGTCCCCCCACCCTTTTGCCTCTGCTTCACAGCAGTTACCTCCTTGCAAGCAAACAGCAAGAAAAAAACAGCTCCTTTCAGCTTCAGCACAGGCTAATTAGCACAAGTTGACTGGATCGGCCTCCTGACTCTCAGCTGATTTGCTCTCAGCTGTTTTGTGCAGGGCTCTGCTGCTTGCTGCAAAGAGGTAAATTGCTGGACAAGATTTTTTTTCCCTTGTGCTAATCAAGCTATGCTGAAAACTAAAATGAAAGTAAAGCAGACTGTTTTCTGTTTGCTGCAATGAGGCAAAATTTCTCAGAGGCAGAGGCAGAGGCAGAGGCAGAGGGAGAGGGAGATTTCTTTTTCTCACCAAAAAAGGTAGGTACGTCTTATACTCCATTGTGCCTTATACTCCGAAAAATATGGTAAATATGAGTTTATTTCTTAAATACAGCTTTTTCTAAATATCCTGATCTGCATCAATTGTGAAGGAAGAAAACGATATACTGAACACATTTTTATAGATTAAATATATTAAAGACAGATATGTAGCTACATGCTTTATCATAAATTGTACATTTCCATACATATTGGCAGGGACAAATGCCATACATTTCTGAAATCACTCTGCATTATGGGTCAGTCCTGATGATCAGAAGAAGAAGCTTTTGCTTTTAAAAAATAAAAAAAGCAAGAATGAAAGCAAAATAGAAGAACAAATGAACTTTATTGTTTCTTTAAAAACTGTTGTCAGAAGCCCTGCAAGGTCTATGTTGAGTGTTGTATTTGAATATTGTCTATTAATCAAGTTATTTTTCCCTATATAAGAGGTATCTTTTTAAAATAACCATTTCATCATGCTTTCCTGCTCTGCTTCTCTGTCTGTGTCTCTCTCTGTTTTAGTTTCATTTAGCTGTATCTTCCTTATACATAAGATTTAAGTGGAAGATGCCAAATAAGCCTCCACCTTCAGGAGACAGGTGGTAACAATAGGATCTACCAAACTATAATCCTGAACCAGAATGTGGAGCCAGTGTGTGATGAAAGACCAAAGGTTTCTGGGAGAGGAGATTGGAGCTTCTCACTTTTACCCTCTGGGCTCAGCTCAGTGTCATAGGACTCCTAGTTACTTTCTATAGACTTTACAAAATGCCCAAATAAAAGTCCAACATTTCCCTTGTTGCATTGGATCTTTTCTACTTTTATTATACAAGAAAAGCGTTTCAAGATTCAAAACATAAGAACATTTAAAGTCTTGTTATATCCTGATAAACATACAGAAGGGACATTTTCTGAGTTTAATTCAAAAATATTCACAGAATAATGTAATTGAATAGTTGCAGCACAACTGAAATGTTTGTGTCTGAAGTTTAGTTACATTAATAGGACTCCCTGACTATGTCATTCTAATGCAGGCTGAACCCTCCAATCCAGGTAAACTCTGCATAGTCTGCATTACTTTAGATTATATGGGTGAACATTCAAATTGCAATTTGAAAATTCTATTATCATTAGAACAATAGCATTGTTTCATTACACAATAGCAAAACTAAGTCTCCAGTTATTTGGAAAAAAAAGAATCACACCATTCCTAAAAAGTGCACGGTTATATTCCTTTGAATAGGCTTTTATTAATTAATGTTAGTATTTCTTTAACCATACATATTTAGTATTAATTTAACCCAATTAGTTTCTGTTTATTTAATTTGCCATTATCGGTATTTGTATAAATCGAATAAATATATAACAATGAAGCTGGAAATGATTATAGCATGACTAATCATTATTTTTTTCACTGTTAAAAGGCATCCTTGACTAATCTCCTTGTAATTCTTTTAGTCAGAGATAAATGAAAGTATAAAACATAAGCCCTGGTGGTGCACTGGTTAGAATGCAGTATTGCAGGCAAAGTCTGCCTGCAGTCTGGAGTTTAATCCTGGCAGGGATCAAGATATATCCTTCCGAGGTCAATAAAATGAAAACACAGGTTGTTGGGGGCAATATGCTGACATGTCACCTGTCCAGAGAGTGGTGTAAAGCACTGTGGGATGGTTTATAAATCTAAGTGAGATTGCTATTGCTAATGCTATAAAACTTGCAATCCATAGGTTAACAAGATAGGGAAAATGTGGCTACTTGAATTCTTTTCAACTCTTTCCTGGCTTTGGCCATATGTAAGTATACACATGGGCTAGGAAGCATGGGGGACTATCAAAATTTTTTTCTTAGTCATATGCTTGAAAGAGAGACAAAGATTAAAACAACGCAATCCTAAACCATTTCCCACTGCTTTCACCTATAGGAATGCAAATGGTAGCTTTCAGAATTTTCTTTTTTTCACATCTTCAAATCCTAGGCAGATCCTTCTTTTGTTACCATCCTGCTTCTTTTGTTACCATCTCTCCCTATTGTCTTCAGGATGTTGAAACTGATCATATCAATGGGCAGAGTAATGGAGCCCCAAATCTATTGACACAATTTTTTTCCAACATTCTATTGGGTTGGAAAGTATTAAAACAAAACTGACTCACATTTTGACATGCTGCAATTTTTTTTACACTTCATTATTGTGTCATGAGATTTATTTTGTAGCCTTTTATTTTATTTTTTGACATATTATATCTATCTCCAGGATAGCTGTATGGCCCTAGCTATGGCCCTATCAAGACTTCAGTGGTTTTATGGCTGATTGCAGTACAGATTACTTCTCTTAAAGAAATGGAAGCCCTTCAAGTCATTTTGCCCTAGATCTGAAGATAGATAAGCAAATTAATAAACAAAACTCTCCTATTACTGGAGACAAAAACATTGGTAGATCTTTACAAGCCTTGTGAAATGAAGCAATTTCCTTAAATTAAGCCCCAGATATTAATCAGATATTCAGCTATTGATTTCAGGCACATTTAATTAATCCCATGTTATGGGGGAAGGGGGAGAGAAAACGCAAGTGCTTCGACTGTGATAAATTATTTGAGAATTCATTATCTGTTTTTCACTCTGAAAACAGAACAGGCAAGAACGGTTATATATCTGCCTTTCAGATTCAATGAATCAATCATTTTCCATCAGCACCATTCCTCCGATAAGCTAAGCCAATCACTTTTTTAATCGATTTAGAGTGGTGAAAAGTTGCCATAGATATGGGATCCTGCAGCCATCAAAACAGAAAGCCATTTCAGAATTGAAAGTGACAGCTTTATTCATCACATAGTTAACGAGCCTTTGAAGGGAGAGAGTCAAGCTGTCAGAGGCTCTGGGTATATATGAAAAGGCTGTCGCAAAATACTGAAAAAAAGCAGCCATGAACAGCTCAATGGAGAAATATGAGATAAAAATTTCATTAATGTTTTAATGTCTGAACAATGGATTCTACTTTTGTAGAACATCTTTCTTCCCTTCCCTTCTCATCTTTAATGCTTGTAAGCTTACTGACATACCTCACAATAGTTCTCATGTTGAGTGCTATAAAAATAGCACTGTTGACATTTCTGCATGATTTCAAACTGTTCTAGGCTAAGTTTAGAAGGCGAAAAGAGATGCTGAAACCATCAATTTAAAATCTGATTATTGTTATGTTCTGAAGGCTCTTTTTGGCTGAGCACCCTTTGCAAATATTGTGAGAAGCCTGCAGGGATGTTTATAAGATTCTGTAAATCCCTGCTGAGTTTCCTCCTCTGTACCTTTTCTACATTTGTGAATGCACTGTATTTCCTGTCTGTGAGCCTAGCCAGTATGTCACTTAAGCATCCATTTGCAGATCATACTCATAGCAGTTTGTCTTTCTGCCACACTGAAATTAGAGAAAAGAGAAGGGTGTGTTTGTGATATGTATGTACTGACGTGCTGCATAAATATATAAATAAATCCAGCAACCTTCTGTTCTCACATTAAAAGTGTAATTCACAGTAAGCTTAAAATTATACTACTGTGGAACACTTAATAATTTTGTGGATCTGTGCCTGCCTTTTAATTATTATTGCTGTTGGATTCTCAGTCTTCATACATATGTCTACAAATAATACTGGACTTCAAGAAATAATAATAAAATAATAATTTTGTCTTTACAGATGACTTTTACAAAGCTCCTTTAGGCAAAAGATGTTCATTCAGTGATTGTGAGAATGAAAAAGAATTAATTTCTTTTCATAATGATAAAGATATGTGGGAATGCAAAATAAATTTAAAGCAAACAATAAGGGACAAGTAGAGAAAAATATAATCCTTCTGGACGTGCAGATAATCTCCAGCAGAGCTTTCTCTTACCTGAAATACATCAATTTTTCAGAATCACATTAAATAAGCAGTGTTTCTTGTTATTCTCACTGGGTCAGGCATTTCTTATAAATATGAACTTGCTTTCTTTTTTTTCCCTTTATAAAATGAAATTATATCTTAGATGGCCTGGGAAGCAAGAATAGTCAGTTCTGTAGCAGCTTTTCATCAGACAGATCTATTGAAAAGTTTCATTTGGATCACTGCATTCCAGAAATTGTGTGATTGTATTACAAGCAAAGCTGAAGTACATGGAAAAATTGTGTGACAAGAATAACAGGATAAGTCTAAAACACCAAGAGATGAAGAAACAGTGGTCCTGGCAAAAGTCAAGGATGATGATTCTGGAAACTATTATTACTGTAGATACTGACAAACAATACACAAAAATCTGGGTTGACTCTTGCAATTTATTATAAACAGAGATGCTGGAGAAAATCTTTTAAATTGCCTCAGATTAAAAAAATATGTCAGCAACAATAGCAGAATAAAACAAAAGAGAAACGTTTTGCACAGTTTTATTTACTGTTCCTCCATCTCTCTATTAGCGTCTTTATACCTCTGTCTTCTGCTCTCATACTTTTTTTTGTCATAAATCTTACATTGTCAATTTACATAAAGAAAAGGACAATAGGATTGGACATTGGGAAAGTGGAGAGAACTAACGAGGATGAAGAAGGTACATAGGATAAGTACAAAGTCTGAAGCTTGGATAAAATCTGAAGCTAGCTTTAAAAACTTGGTCTAAATTTTCCCATTTTAGTAATTTCAGTTAATTATTCAAAGAAGACTTATAGAGTTTAATCACCTTTATTTATTTATTTTAGTTTTGCTTCCAGTGTAGTTTCCAGAGAAACAAGGGGAGAATCTGCATTATTTTCCTATGAGTAAATAACTGAAATAACTATTTATAGAACATAACAAAGGAATTAGCAATTCCTCCAGCACCCTGAATCTGTGTGTGTCCTTCATTTCTTTATTATTTATTTATTTTGGTCTGGGAGAAAAATACTTTTTATATTATTTAGAAAATATGTGTGCTACAATTAATTTATTTCATATATATTGTGATATTTTATAAGAACTACCCACAAAATTATACCCTCACTTTGTAAATTTGCATAATAACATAGTCAGGAACACTGAACTGATTTTTCTAACATTGTTCATTGTCTAAGTAGAGATTTCTCCTAGTAGACATGGACAGTCATTTCCTGTAATATTTACTTGAAGTTAGACACTGAATTATAAAATTAAATGTTATTTTGTTCATATCTTAGCTACAGTATCCTCTTTGGTGATTCTATTAACAAGTACAGTATGACCTTATTAAAATGGAATACTGTTACTTAGAAGTTCATATTATAGTATGAATAAATCAGATAAAAAGATGCAATAGAAAAATATGGGCAATGGGTATGCAAGTTTGGTATGCCTGTGTATAGAAGGATTTATATGTAAAGAAAAAAATGTCTTTATGTATACATACTCCTATTGAACTGTATAAATTGCTTTGATTAAGAGGCTAGAGATCAAATTTAATCTCATCCTGTTTGCTCAAATTAGGATAAATTCTTTATAACAAGCATGGAAATTAATTGATCCAAATTCATGAATATGTCAGTGCATATATATTCCTATTTAATAAACCAACTGCATCTTAGCTTGTCTTCTGATGCCCATTTCTAGTGATTTTAAAGTTACCAGAATTGCTGAAGTATGAAATATATTAAACATATGTTAACATATTAATATTGAAGCACTGGGAAATGGCCTTAAAGAATTCAACCATGAAATTTATGAGATGATAAAATTGACTCTGGATAGACTTGCAATCTGAAATATAAAATATGAATTGTCTGCTTTGCTTTGATCAGAAAGGAAGATCTACATACAGAAACATATATTTGCATTTTATGAAGTTCTCTATATGCATATTGTTGCTGCCTTTATTGCTATTGTATGATTACATTAACACATACACACAAATATATCTTCAAATATTGTATATATTTAATTTTGCTGGATTAGCACAAAGCACCCTTAGCAATGTGATTACAGTGCCATTTTTTAATTAACATACAAATATGATCAATTATTATGATGATTACTCACAAAACCCTATTGTTCCCAGAAAAACTATTTTGGTTTTGGCATGTTGTGGTGAAATTAACAAATACAGGATTAAAATCTTCTGACTGGTAAGAATGTTGGAAATGAGAGAGGTAAGGATGTATCCATCTTTTGGCACCTTTCAGTTGAAACAAGACTTGGAAGCAATAACCAGGGTTAGGAAAAAGCTTTATTAAGTAAACAAACCAAAATAGTGATCTTGTGTCAATTCACATACTAATCCTCAATAGGTTTTTCCTGAATGTTAGTAATAGCATTAATCAATCAATCAATCAAACTTTTATTTTGATTACAATTTTGTACAATTAGGAAAAGTCAAATGACATAAACAGACAGACTAAACAATTTACACAGAAATAAAGGTTTGTTTATGTATTTATTTAATTACATTTTTAAGTCCATGATTCTGGATAGCATGCAAATTTTTAAAAATCAGTAATTAAAGCAGTAAAAATTAATAGAGCCAAAATATTACATGCTAAAATATTGGAAACGAAATTAAAGAGCTAAAAGTCTGCAGTAGTAGAAAATTTTTCTCAGTATTTCTAGGGCCAAAGAAGACTGATGAAGAGTTTTTCAGAATTAGATGACCCAGGCTTCATGCAAGAAAAATCAGATTTAATCAACAATTCAGAACTTTTAATTAGCCATAGTGTCCACCTTCACCAGGGCCACTTTTAAATGTTGAAATCTTGACAAATTTTCCTCAGGCTCTTGGCTTGAATGGCCACCAGATCACCACTTGCTGTATCTCTAAGTCAAATACTAGTTGCACAAAAATCAGATGCAAAAGTTTAATTTTACCTCCAGATGCAAATATTAATTGAGTAATACTGTAGTAAGTATTTAGATTCAGATGTAAGTATTATTTGAGTAATGCTGTACTGAGTAAACCTGTAATGCACGCCCTCACTTCATCATTACAAATGCAGCAATCAACACAACTATACTACCATGGTCACAGTCTGTGGTAATCAGCAATTCTCTCTCATTATGTCATGTGATAGTATCCTGTGGGCTCAACTGTTCTTGACAAATGTAGCCAGATAGGCAGACCTAAGTTTGGGAAACAGAGAGCTATAACTTGGGGTCTGACACATTTTCCTTCTATTTTCCTTCTGAATACCCAAATGTTTGGTGGTGTTCTCTCCCATACACAAAAGTCACTTATTGTCTATAGATAAGCATTGGGGATATGCAAAATTTCTTCTGGACAATGACTAGGCCACTCTGGAAGTGGCCAAAACTTTTGAGAAATAATTTTTTTTCAGATATAATGCAACATAATGCATGAATGGATCAACTGCATCCACCCTTTGTTTAATGATTTAATATTTTGTCATGAATACAGGGTGGATAATAATAATAATAATAATAATAATAATAATAATAATAATAATAATAATGGTTCATTGACATTGCAATACCTGGTGATGCACGGATTGAAGATAAGCAGCAAGAAAAAATCACAAAGTACCGGGACTTGCAAATCGAAGTTGAGCGACTATGGAAAAAGAAATCATGTGTTCCGATTGTAATTGGAGCCCTTGGAGCAATACCCAAAGAGCTACCCCGCTATTTAGAAATTCTAAATTTACCGGACTTGAACATTTTGACTCTACAAAAAACCACCTTACTCGGAACAGCTTACATCCTTCGACGATATTTTAACAGTTCCTAGGTCCTTGGTTAGAACTCAAGCTGCTAAGCTATTAACCAGCCTCAAAGACTGTGAATCTCACTACAGTTTAACCAATAATAATAATAATTTGAATGTTGTACAACTCCCAGTGACTCTGAGTGGTTCACAAATTGTTGAAAACATTTTAAAACAAGTACAATGCAAGAAACAGAAAATAAAGAAACATGGTAGGTCAAACAAACCCAGAAAGGAACATGGAAAAGGGCTATCAGTTCTTGCCAAAGACCTGGGCAAACAGCCAGGCCCTTTGTGACCTCTGAAATACTAGTAGGGTGAGGTTATTTGAGTCTTAGGAAGAGCCTTATTCTAGGTGCTGCTACAGGGAAATCACATTTCCGAAGCCCCATAGGTGGCACTCTTTGATGAAACCAACTCTGCCTGGATATTGGAACATGGATCACTTTAAATTATAGACAAAAATAAACTGTCAGCTAATATAGTTATTTTAAATTGGCATAATTCTTTCATTCACCTAAATCTAGTGAGCAACCTAGCTCCTATATTTTGAACAAACTTAACAAAACCTTCATAAACAATCAATAAAGCCATGCATTTGGCATTAGACATATTTACTAAACATGGGTAATCACGACTAGAATTATTCTTTCAAAAATAATAATAATAATATTTTAGCTGAAGCATTAGCTAAAGCTAGTGAAAGGATTTTGACACATAAAATCTATTTAAGCCATCAATGTTGCTGTCGTAACAGCATCTTCAAACTACAAGCTTCCTTTGAGGAGAATACAAGTCCATTGAAAACAGGCTTATACCACCATTCAAGACTTTACTACTGTCCACTGAACTGTCAAAATATCTGATGAAACAACAATACCGCCACCTTGCTGCGAATTTGGCAAATTCAGGATCTGAAGGTCTATATAGAGATTTATGTATTTACAATTTTATAAATCAGTGTGTGAATGAATCTCAGTATGTCAGTGGGATTAGTATTCTACCATTTGTATAAGGCAGTAGTATTTTTCAAACAAGATTTTTAAAAAATCTTTGATCTATAATATAATTAAAAGTAAAATACAAGAGATTAAACAACAAAGTCCCATCTGCTTAACAATATATTTGACTGTTTTGTATCTGCATCAGTTAGGACTTATTTCTAGTTCCTGTAAACATCTTCTTGAGGGTATGAAAACAATGCCCAAAATAACATCTTTGGCTCCTTAGGAAATATTTTTAAACCCTTCAGCTTTCACAAGTATCTGCCATGAATTATCTTAGAAAGAAGATTAAAGAATATAATTCTTTCGTTATGAAAATAGGAAGTTACATCAGCCAATTCCAACCAGAGGGGGAAAAAAACTAATGGGATCAGTGGTAACATTAAAAGGATTCCATTTATGTGAGATATTTAATGATTAAAGCAATTATCTGCAAGACAAACTCTTATGAATGTATTGCATGGCCCACAGCTTGGTGAAGACTGGCTCCTTTAAGAATAAGTATGCATCGTTTCATAAATTCAGTTATGTTCAGTCCAGTTAATATGTTTACAAAGAATCCATGTACAGTAAGATTTTTTTTTAAAAGATATTTTGTCCAACAGAAGCACAATAATCAATATGATTTGGTGGGAAGTAAAGTGTTGATTCTCCTTTATACAAAAATTGAGTTTAGTCACACTTGTTTAATGAAGGAATTAGCAGGCAATGTCAGACTTCATGCAATCATTCAATCCTTAGTCAAATTAAACTATGACATACAAAATATATGTTTTATTCTCATCACCTGTAGTATTCTATTTCAGTTGGTATTGTTCAGGTCTTACCCTAATAAGTCTCATTTGATGTCCATAAGATACTATTGTACATGAATTCATAATTTTGATTTTGGTATTAGGTATATCTTATCGGTTCAAAAGTCTTCTTTAGCAAGTCTTCTTTGCCCCTTTTCTCTAATCTTGCCCATCATACTTCTGGTAAGAAGTTTACACAGAGAAAAATTTCTTTAGGAAAAAATGACTTAATGTTTTTGTTTGTCTGGATTTCAACTTCCCAATAAGTAAGTCCTGGAAGAAGGATGACATTTTTATTGTTTTTGGTCTAAAACAGGCAAAAAAAAATTCTTCTATTAATTTGATCTTAATGTCCATTCTGAACTTAACCTAACAGCAGAAGCCAATATTTTAGCCGATAATTCTACAAAATAAAATTTGAGGAAAATTTGACACACACTGCAGCATTTTTCTGTAGCACAATAACATTGATAGCATTGGCAGACAAAGTCTGAGAATTATCAGGCTGTCCAGCTTGATGTTGGAAAGAAAATGTATAAATAGAGTCCAAATCTCATTGTTGAGAAAATACTTTACTTCATAATTTGATTCTACAGTGTAAAATCACCAAATAGGAAAGCATGGAGTTGGCCTTGATGAAGAAGATTTTTGTTAGTTATGTGATAATTGCTGACAGGATTATGAGCTGAGCTTCATTTGCCAAGGAAAAGTAAATGAATAGAATTTCCTGCCAAATTGGGGGTTCAATAGCACAGAAAGTGTGGTAATTAAATACTATTATTTCAACTATCCATGATCTAAATTAGTTTTTGTAGGGTCTTGGTTTCAGAAGACATGATCACAACAGATAAACCTTAGATTTTTTAAAAAATGCTTTCGAGAACTGGTTGATATAATCAAAATTTGCCATCTCTAAGTAGAACAATTAGTTTGTTTTAAAGGATGCAATGACATGAATAAAAATATGGAAAATCTGGCTTTTCTTTCTTTAGTTATTGGAAAGTACTTTGTTTCAGGCCAATTATGTCTAAAGTTGAGACCACAAAGCCTCTGTTTCTTTGGCATTAATCTAGTTTGCATAAATAACCCATAGAACTGAAGCCAGCAGGAAAATAAACAATGGCAATCAAGTCACTTCAACACAACCCATAAACAAGATAGTGAAAAAATATATAATGCCTGCAAATCTGAACTAAATTAATAGTTTTTTTTTTAATTTGCAATTTAAAACAGAGCAATGATCTTTAATGCATCTGCATTATACAATGATACTTTTGTAGCTGGCTTCAGCCTGAAAAGCATATAATACATAGTTCAAAGTTCAAATCCTTATTGCAATCATTGCCTCTGTATATTTTCTGCAGTTTCATATCAAAGGTTATTAATACAAAAAGGAATTATGAATAACTAAAAGTAAATGAATACCAAAAATATGATATAAATAAAATACAAATAAGGTGGAATAAAGAAGAATCTAAGTAAAGTCAATAGGATGCTTAAAATACTGTATTAATATTATTAATAACTAACTAACTGCTGCTAAGAAATATACAAAGTCTTCAGTTTGGAGATATACTAACATATTAAGGTATTAAAATGCTATTAAATAGACTAATAATACATTGTTGAATTATATGACAGGCTACAAAAATATCATAAAATCCGTAAAAAAAAATTAAAAAGAAATGACAAATGCAATGTGTTAGAGTAATAAATAGTCAAAACAATATGCAACCAACAGCCAACCAGTTTAGTATGTTTGCCAATGTCCAGGCCCAGCCAAGAAACCTGACTGCTGCCAAGAAAAAATTGGCAACTTTACACATAATATATGATTTCTTATCTGAAAAGAGGAAGACAAATCAGGTTGATGATTGCTATGATATAAGGGCCATATAGCACAACATGTTGGACAGTATCAGTAATGCCAACCTGCAAGGTCAGGTTCTTTTAAAAGCGTTACTAAATCTACCAGTAAGAGCGGTAGAGGTTAAGATATCAAGTCTAGTCCTAAAAAGGCTCTTTGTTAGGCAGGAGAAACCAAAGAAATTAGATATATATTTAATTCCAACTTTGTAAATAGTACACAGACTCTAATATGAGCTGAATTGTGGTTAACCATTTTCAGATATCCAATGGTAGAGAAAGTCTTTATCTAATAATTCTCCTACCTTGAAAATATTTCAAGAGAAGCAATTGTTTGAGGGGTAACTTTTAGGTTTTCCTAATATTCCCTGCTGCCATGAAGACTGAAATGGGCCTGCCAGAATTAATGGAATCAATGCTGATCAAAGGAAATGCCATTTAAGCCAATCAGTGAGTATTAATAACCATGCTCTTACTTCCCCTTTTTCTTGTCCTGGTTCCATTCTAAGAAACACATTAATTAAACAGCTAAGAGCTTGAAACAGTGCTGAAAAAAACCTCTGTACAACCTTAAAGGATTTTTAATGAGTAACGGAGACTGCAGTGGAGCATTTGAGCCATTGGTTTTGCTACAAAGACTTTCCATTCAGTTGTATACTGTATATTCCCTGCCCTTCAGTGTTGCTTATATACATTATGTGCCTTTCAGTGCTGTTTGTATACATTGCCTGTCTAGATAAATCTCATAATAGTTGCTGTACAAGGCAACATGATCAGTGTCCATCTTATATCCTGGAACAGTACTTCTAAATATTTACAGCTTTTAATCTGCTTGATTTCCTTTCAATAAACTAATTAAATATATTGGATTTCTCTCTCTCTCTCTCTCTCTCTCTCTCTCTCTCTCTCTCTCTCCCTCCCTCCCTCCCTCCCTCCCTCCCTCCCTCCCTCCCTCCCTCTTTCTCTCTCTATACATATACATATACATATACATATACATATACATATACATATACACACACACACACACACACACACACACACACACCATCCCTCAGTTTTAGTTTTCTGTCTGTTGATTAGTACGCAGAAGATAATTTTGGTAGTAATGGGTACAGATTTTAAGAAATTGTCTGAATTCTACTGGTATTAGTGAAATAATAGCCGCCTTACCATCTTAAGAAGAACTGGGATATCCACTTTTGAAATTTTGGGAAGATGTAAAACTTTAAAACATCGGTAAATTTATCTATTAAGCAGACAGACATCACTATATTTGGTAAAACTGATGTTTAGTCTCTGAATGTGTTCAGATAACTTTCTCTTACCCTAATTTCTCTCTTTTAACTTCGGAAAGGTATTTGGGATGAGTATAATCATACTATCCTCCATAATGGTAGCACATCTTATTAATGTATTCTAATACATTGATTAATGTTTTGATTTTAGTATTTTAATATTGACAGTGAAAGTTGCTCAGTTTCTCCAGAAATGGAATGCATAGAATTGTCTTAATAAAATATTAATAAACTATCCCAACTAAAGAATTTCTATTTTTTAAAATGATCTGAAGACATTTAAAACTGAAATTAAACAGCCAGTGATGGTATGGCATAATTTAAAACACTGCAGTACATTCCCTACCTCATCTTCAAACTGGGAAGAAGTTTGTTTATTTTGCATATGCAACATCTGCTAACTCCTACTATAAGAGGTATGAGGAAGCCACATAAATATGTGAATAATGGGGCCTAGGAAAACATTTGCAAGCTGAATGATTGATCAATGTTTAGACATGCAATGACTTGCATACAAACCAGTCTTACCACTAAAGCTGTATTCCAAGGAACTGTTCTATATTTAAGGTTAAAATGTGGTGTATAAGAAATGTATAAGGAACATGATGTATTCCTTTAGTTAGGAGGGAAAGTTAGGAGAGAAAGATCTAACAAAAACCAAAGGCAACTTTACATTTATAGGCTACACTTATCCAATTCAATTGTCCTAAAATATAATAGTGAAAGCATAAACACTAACCAATCATACTATCTTAAGTCCTATTAATTTCAATAGTAAATTGAATAACAATAACAATAGCAATAACAATAACACAATAACACAATAACAATAGCAATAACACTTAGACTTGCATACTAATTCACAGTGCTGTACAGCACTCTCTGAGCAGTTTACAAATGTCAGCATATTGTCACCAACAAACTGGGTCCTCATTGTACTGACTTAGGAAGGATGGAACTCTGAGTCAATCTTGAGCCCTGTCAGCATTGAACTCCAGGCTGTGGGCAGAGTTTGCCTGCAATACTGCATTCTAACCACTGCATCACTAGGGATTCAATGGGACTCATATATTGTTAACTTAGACTGTCCCCATCAGTGCTAAAAATAATTAGGCAATGTATAACTATGTTAAAATATTTATTGCATTTCAGTGTATTCTTTAAAAAAAAACCTTGTAAAACACATAGTGTCACAGGTTACATAGTGCTACCTTCCCCCAGAGCTTCCATTGCAACTGTGACTGGTAGAGTGGTAAAAGTAAAATCCTTGTCTGTCCTCTATTCCCTTCACCAATTGCTTTCCAATTTACTGCAAGGTATTGAAAGGCACATGGACTTTGCATTACTGTCAGTTCAGAAGCCAGACGGCAGACATTCTGTCTTCTGTTATTGGATGTTTTGATGATTTCTCGGACTTACAGGCAAAAGCTGATTTCTGGAAGGCACTTTTTCCTGCAAGGCCCAACAATCATAAATTCATGGTTTAACATGTTTAACATGACAGAAGTGGAAAATTATCAAACACATCACTGGATAATTATCATATACATATATATACTTTCACTTAAATGTAAAAATTAATTACATTATCAATCATATTTAGCTTTTATTATGGCCCCAACTCTTATTTTTTGGAGTAACATCTCCTGCAAGCTATTAGGGAGATAAATCCTGGATTATTCTGGTTAGATCAAATAAGTATATTTTTATATTATTATTTGGTTGACCTTCAAAATAGAAAATACAATGTAGCTCAGGGTCCAGACTGTGTTTCCTTGAAACTTAATTATAGCAGCAGGTATCCAAGAGATAAAGCTAGTCAATCCTACCTCTTTTACCTTTGAAGTCATATTTTCTGGCCACATGTCAGTAAGAGTTCTGACCAAAGGAATGAAGGAAGGTTTTACTCTGAACAAGAGAAGAATTGGTCTTTCAACTTATTTTAATTTGTCTTTCAGAAGAACAACATTTAGCATTGGAGAAGTCAATCGGTCAAAGTCATCTGAAAACTGCATAGGAGCTACATAGAGAGTTATGCCTAGTTTAACTTTCAAACTTGTTATTGGCACAGAAAATTGACATAAAGAAATATATTCTTCTATATGAATTATCCAGAATAATAAATCATGTGATGGGTAGAGCAAGGTTTCTATTCATATTAAAATGGAAGTATGTGACATTTGTAGTGGTGTAAATAAAATATATAGTGACATTTTACTGGTATAGTCACACTGCTATTGTCACCTATATGTATTTCAGATTTCTGACTGAAATATACTTTTTCTGAATCCTTCAGTGCTTTTTGAATTTTTAATCGTATCTTCATTCTATGATAATCCTAGTTATTACTAAATCATTTATTATTAAATAATTATTAATATTAAGGCTGTTATCACAATTTTTTGTTTATACATTTATTATATCAATTTATATAGCTGCCTATCTCACAGCTGTGACTGTGCATGGTAGAGATAAGGTTAAAATCCAGCCATATAGAGATAAGAAAAATAGAAAAAGCAGTGGTGGTTGAGAACAAATCCAGATTCAAGCTTAAAAAATGGTGACAGGTTCACATAACTTCAGACCCCAAAATTGTATAACTACCATACAATTAATAAAAACATACTGGTTGTCCTGGAATTTTGAATTCAATGACTGGGTTTATAATAAATCCATCTGATATTTAGGGCTAAATATAATTACAATAGAACTAATATCATGGTGGGTTTTTATGCGCTATAATTTCTTCCTGATATTGATTTGTTTTATTTAACAACAATTGGTCTCTGCTCTTCCCTTCCATGGCTGGCTCACAGTAATGGTGTCTACATTACTTTTTGTTAATTGTTATAAATATGTTCTGCTATGGTAGCAGTGGATAGTTTATTGACAGCTTAATTTTTAATTAGTATTATTATCTATACTGTAGGCAAGTTAGTAAAAATAGGGATGGGCCAATGTCCTTTTCACACTGCACATTTTAAATATTTGAAATGGGACTAGGTATTTTAGTGGGTAAAAAGTTTCCTTCACCATCCAGCTTTTGATGGTGATTGTTCTTAGTGCTTTTGTGATTTGGATTAAACTGATGATGATTTCATTTTGACTTATTGAATTATTGTTATCCAGCTGTTGTTATTGATTTGTTTCCCATGCCAAGAGTCATCACTCCCCAAAATGGGATCTACAGGATCCAAAATTAAGATAAAATATATATCTCATAATTTTGCATGAGATTTGGGTTTTGTTGGGCAAAGATGGCCAAGGCAAGATATCCAACATTAGGTGAATTTTTTGACAGACATTCCTGCACATAAAAAAATTCCTGCACATTTTTTTATGTGCAGGAATGTCTGTCAAAAAATCAGAAAGAAGGTTAAACTAGAATTTCTGTTTCTGATAACTCATCTTATGTGAATGGGAGACAATATCAGGATCATGTATTTATTTTTTCTTATTTATTAAATGTATATAACATCCATCTCAAATGGACGTGACTCTAGGTAGCTTACAGTAAAGAAAAAAAAACAATATAAAAAATTAAACCTTTAAAATAATAAATATTAAAATTAAAATATAGCTTTAAAAAAGGAGCAAGGTACAAATGGGATGACGTTGAATTGTCTCTCAGTCCATTAGCTGCCTCCAGATGACAAATCTCCAATTGGCAGAGTCAGGTTTTAAAACCCCTATGAAAGGCCAGAAGAGTGGATGTGGATCTTACCTCAAGGGGCTCTATGTTCCAAAGGGTATCAGCCCTGATAGAAACTACTCTTCTCCTGGACCCCACCAGCTGGAATTCCTTGACTGACAAGGTCTACAGCATGTCCCTTCTGCCAGCATATGTGGGACAAGTGAATCCCCTTGGGGTTAGATGGCTCCTCAGGTAACCTGAATCCATGCCATAGAGGGCTTTAAAGTTAATAACAATGACCTTAAATTGGACCCAGAAGCACAGTTCTGTTAACAAGTGCAGTTTGCACAACAGAGGTATTACATGGGCCACTCTTGAGATCCTATAGCTTCTAAATGCTCTTCAAGGGTAGTCCCATGCAAAGCATGTTGCAGTCTAGACATGAAATGACAAGGACCATAGAGACTTGAATCCAGGGAGTCATAATCCAGGAAATGGTGCAAGTGGCAAATAACACAAAGCTGTGCAAAGGTTCTTCTAACCATGATTAGTCATGGGATTGAGATTTGGGTGGTTTGAAACCAATAAGGGTTTATGGCCACTGCAGTGTCCCATGATCACGTAATCATTATTTGTGAACTTCTTAGCCAGGTTCCAATAAGTAGACTCAATAGAGAAGCCAGCAGTAAAATTACAAGTTGTGATCATGTGATGTCGCATTTAAAAACTGTATTGCTTAGCAATAGAGCTTCAGGTTCCAAGTGTGGTTATTAAGTGAGATTGTCTGAATTGATTTAAAACCAGTTGCAGTTTGGATTTCTTTTCTGAGAGTGAAACTCAAAGCTATCATACAAAATGATGCCTGGAATGGTTTGTTTTTGTTTTTAATAAAAGATCAAAAATTGTTTAGCTAAATTGTATTGAGCATGGCTTAAAATATGGTGGTAACTGTAGCCTAATATGTCCATTTAGCACTGAAAGACCATGAAAATAAAGAAATGATGTAATTGGAATATTGTGCATTGATGATAAGTATGGTTGGTTTGATAGTTTTCTACTTTTGTTTAACCTCTCCCCCCACACACAATAACATGTACCCTGCTTTTATTATTATTTTTTGTATATACACCATGGTATACACTTTTGTATATATACACCATGGTATACACTTTTGTATATACATTATGGATCACTTCTTTTACAAAGACCTCATTTCTATATTTCCAGAACCAGTTGAAATAAAAGGCACTAATAATAATGCATCAGTAAATTAGAAGAGTATCCTTTATTGGAAAAGACCTTTGTTACTTGATAGCAGCATGGTTTTCAAAATATATTAGGAAATTATAATTAGCATGAGTTTAGCATAATCTTTTCTGGTGTTTGAAACATCAACTTTCACTATGGGCATGCGAATTAACATGGAGAAGTTCATTTTGGGGTCAGTGCAATTGTAAGATAATGCTGTACAAAGTCAAATTAATTTAGAGTAATCTGTAGAAAGATCAGTTACCATTTCGCTGAGAATGTGTAAATTTTGGAAATTGATGGGCTTGCAGAGCAAAGATGTCAGGCCCAAAATAAACATGTGCTGTTCCAAAACTGCTGTAGAAATAATAGATTGGAAATAGAAATCTATTTTAGCTCAGCATGAATCTTCCAAACCAATGTTATTTTGCAAAGTTCCTATTTTCCACTGTAACTATGTTTGATTTTTTGTCAATGTAACATTTTATTCCAGACTTTGGAATACTGGAAATTTACCCAAACTAAGAATGGCTGGTGCAAGTAATCCTCTTTATCCTCTCACATTCATGTTTATGTCAATAAAATATTAAACATTTTGTAGCTAAAATTTGTGCACAGATACCATTGTCTCTAGTTCTAAAATATATATCATACTGCAAAGCATGCCAAAAGAAATTGAATAATTGATTACAGTGGTGGGTTTCAAAAATGTTTGCTACAGGTTTGGTGGGCATGGCTAGCTGGGGACATGTGACTGAGTGGGTGTGGCCAACTTGATGTCACTCACACCCATGCCCACTTAGTCACATGACCCCCACCTAGCCACGCCCACAGGAAAAGGTAGGAAAATTTTTGGAATTTCTACCTATCTATCCCCACCCTCCCTTTGCCAATCACCCGCATTTCCTCTTCTTTAGTGGCCCCGGCCCTAGCCCTGCTTCCTCCCCCACCACCGCCTCTTTGTTTGGGCTGCTTATCTTTCACAGCGACTGGTCCAGAGTCCAGAGGGCAAGTTGACTGGAGTTTTTGGTGGCGCCCAGCCGCCGCCGATGCTGGAAAGCAGCTGACAAAGAAGCCTCACAGGCCACTGAAAAGTACTGGAGGTCATGGAAAAAGTTGCTGCCATTGCCACCATGTTCTTTGCACAGGCACATCCCATTGGACTTGCAAAGCAATGGAATGCACGTGTGCGAAGAACATGGAGCAACGAACATGGTGGGTGGGGCAAGTGAGTGATAACTTGGGAGACCAGTTCAGGGTAATGGCCAGTCAACCATCGCTACTGATTCAGTGACCTTGGCCAAATTTCTGCCAACGGTTCATGCGAACCAGTGCAAACTGGCTGAATACTACCTCTGATTGACTGATACCTAGTCATTTTTTTTTCAATTGTGAAAAAATGGTCACTCATCATATATTCATCCATACAGTTTCTGGGTAATTGTATATTATCACAAAATTTGAAATGATTGAACTACTGACTCCAGCTACCTCCTTAATTCTTAAATTCAATTAAAACATATCTGACTAATAATTAGCCAGAATAATTAGCCAGAATGAACACATGCAGGAAAAAGTGATCTGGCAATTTTTTCTGTTTAATTAGTTCTACTGTCAAATGTTGCTGATGTTAAGATTTACTTTTGTAACATTCTATTGGAGTTTGTCCAGTGGTGGGTTCCTCCCAGTTCGGCCTGGTTCAGCCGAGCTGGTAGCGGTGACGATATGATGTCACCAAACTGGTTCTGCCCCCCCGGCCCCCTGGCCCTCCTGTGTTATTCTTACCTTTTATTTGGCCCCAGCCCCAATCTATTGCTGCCTCCTGAGTCCCAGCTGATGGACTCAGCTGGGACTCAGGAGAAAACCTGTTTAAACTCTTGCCCCAGGGCTTCAAAGGGCCACCATACACCTGATCAGTGTTAAAAGGCAGTATGGTGGTAGACCAGTGTGCCTCCAAAAACAAATGAGTAGACTGGTACAGCTCTGCAAGCAGTTAAAAGCCTGGTAGACCAGTACCTCTGCTAAATCCTAAAGAATTGTCACATGGCCATCAAGCCATGTCCACAAAATAAGCCATGCCCACAGAATCGATAGTAAAAATTTTTAGAACCCACCCCTGAGTTTGCCCACCTGAAAGTTAAATTCATTATTCCACATATTAGTCTTTGTCCTCTTTTATGAAACATTGTTTTAGATAGTTAGGATATTATACCTTTTAAATCTCCTCTACTCTAAGCATTCCCAGCTCTTTCAATTTCTCTGCCCAGAATTTCATTTCTGATCTTGGGATCATCCTTATAGATCTTCCTGAAGTTGATTCCTTTTTGTATGAATCTATTTTAAGTGGGTAAAGTACTCAAAATGGATTTAGAACAATGTAGAGTGGAATGGAATCAAAGAATGTCTATATTCTTGTAATATAGTTTAATGTAGACTAATATTGCTCGCTCCTTCTTTCCTTCCTTCCTTCCTTCCTTCCTTCCTTCCTTCCTTCCTTCCTTCCTTCCTTCCTTCCTTCCTTCCTTCCTTCCTTCCTTCCTTTCTTTTTCTTTTTTGCTGCTACATCACATTATTTCCAAAATCAGATTGAGGCATATTCTTAAACAAGCTACAGTTTAGGACCTCATAGGTTGCAGTCGTCAAAGTTTCAGGTTCTTTTTTTTTTTCAATTTGTTATAGCTTTACTACAATTTAATATATGAAAGTATCCATAAATTAAGCCTTCCTTTATGACTCACATGAGCCTCATTAATTGATTTAAGATATGCTTTGTTTCTTCATGCATTACCATCTTCTGTTGGAAGGGGGGGTCTTCCACACCATCCCAGGCTTGTTATGCATCTTGATGATATTTTTAGCCTCAATAGCTGTTAGCACTTGCAAAATAGAGTCTCTACTGCATTCCATAGCATAAGGCTTTATCTGGTCTAAATCTGTTCCCAAAAGTCATCCTTTTATTTTCTCTTCCAACATTAAAAAATGTTGAACAGTATAGGGTTAATGAATAAGCATCCATTAGCACTTATTAAGCCACTGTTCAAACCAGTTCTGCATCAGGTTTTCATATTACTATTGTGTTTAATCCTACAGATTGATAGTGGTAGTTAACAAATAAAACAAAATTAAATAACAGTAGACATGGGTTTCTAGTTCTCCGTTGTCTAGTCTCCTTATGTCAATGCCAAGGAATGGAAATCAGTTGTCTGTTTCCTTTTCACATGTGAATTTCATCCCAGGTAATATGTTATTGAGTAGGTGGTATGTTTCCTCAATTTGGGAGTGCTTGATGATGATGAAGGTCATCAATGGAGCATATCCAGAATTTTGGTTGGATGGTAGGTAGAGCTATGGAATTGAGTCATTGCATGACTGGGTTTGTTTTCTATCATTTACCAGACTTATGTATCCAATATCATACCAACAGCTGCACAGGACCTGCTCCAGCAGAAAAGATACTACAAACAATTGTTGGCACACAGGAAAAGGAAGCCATGAAAAACAACTGGACATGACTGATTCAAACAGTCAAATCCAAATATCTTTGAATATTTGGGAGTAATCTTTCACTCTGCCAACAGTAAGAAATATCATAGGGACTACATTTAAAAATGCCCAGATGAACTCAGTCAAAGCATAAACTTATTTATGGTTTGATTCAGGAGAAGGAATAGTATGTTTATACATATTGTAGGTAACTACAGAGAAAGCCTATGCAAAGGAATGCAAGAACTGTTAGGTTAAAGGTTTAGAGAAAATTAACAACCCAGTCCTGGGAAGTCAATTCATCTTGATTCTGTTTGGTGTAAGAGAATAAAGCGAACTTTCAAAATGCTGTTATAATGCAATAAAGGGTGTACATTATATATAATACAATAAAGCAGAATGTTTTGAGATCCTTGTAATATTTGTTTGCTGATTACCTACCTCAAAGGGCTTTCTCTGTGTGTGTGTGCAATTTTATTTCTCCCTAATTTTATTCTGAATTAAGTCCATAAGGCTTTGATTCAGAATTGTCTACTGAAGCTTCAGTAGTTTTCCATTTCTTATGCGTTCGTCTTTCAACATAGTTTCTCCTAACTATGGATGTTTTTGAAAAAGAATCAGAATCAGGTTCATATGTGTATGGTAAGGAATCATTAATTTGACTCTTAATATAAATGAGCAGTTATTTAATATTGTTGGTTTCCGCTCTGTAGAATTTATCCAGCAATATCACACTGCACCTGCATATTTATAGAAGTCAAGAAATTTGGCACTGGGAAATCAGTTGTACTTCTATAACCTTTGTTGTATCTCTACCAATAAAATAGAACAGTGACAGATAAGTAAACCAATGAGAAAACAACCAAACTGATAATGATTCTTTTGCATAATATGTTCCAAAATTGGAAAATATTATTTCCATTTTGCATCAGATTCACACCTGTGAATTCATAAAAACTAAATGAGCATCTAAATCATGTTTAATCACTTGTTTTCATCCTGGTATTTTGAAGGTAGATAATTATGTTGAAAAATAAAATCACTTGTTCACAGATAAAAAGCACATTCTACCACATCCCCCAACAGAGTGGATGAATACAAATACTTCAGAGGAGTTAAAACATCTCCTGAACAAATCAAAATATCTATCTTGGAAATTAAGCTTCCTGGAACTTGAAAGCTATAGACTGATGACAAACAATGTCTATAATACCCAGATTGATGGGTACATGGTGTTGGTAAAGATATGCTCCCTAGAAGAGAACACAAAAACAATGTGACAGCTCTAAAGGTTTTGTGCTTTGAAATCTTTCAGAAAGATCCTATTTCTCTTGAGTGATGCTTTCAGTTTTTCTACTGGTGACCTCTGGGGAGCTTGCTCCTTATGAGCTGCAATAGTGTCCATCAAAATGACATATACTTTGTTCTGTGAGTCAGATGACACACTTGTGGATAAACTGGTAGAAAAACACACAGAGAAAACCTTGCCAATCTTTGGTAAATGTTTTGGAGCAGACAGTATATGTATATATCTGTATATTGTATGATTAATAGTTGATAAATGTTCCATATGTTATGTAACATACAATGTTGGAAATACAGAATTTTCACTGGTTTAAATAATTTATTTACATACATGCCTATACAGATACATAAGAATTTCATAGTGAAAAATATTGTGTAATTAGGGTTAGTTGCACAGTCAGCCAGATGCTTAGACTGAAGTTTCCATTTTTATCTACCTATTAAAACCTTACCTTCCAAAGGACCAGAGACAGGAAGATATTGTTTAAAAATAAAAGTATTGTTGAAGATGTAAGCTGTTCCAGGAAAAGCTGACTTTTGCAGTTGACTGATGGATTGTGTCAGTGCCACAATGGTGTTCAAATGTTGCTCCAGATGTTTTGGGATTGCAGCCAAGGTGCCTTTTACTATTTGTGCTATCTTTGCTTTCTTCTACTATATGGTTCTTTTTATATAGGAGTGTTAGCTATTCACAGACTTATATGATTGGAATAGCATAATGCTCAGTAAATGAGAAAGCAAGTAAACACATAAAGGCAGACATATATACCAATCCTGCTAAAATCTATTAACCTGTATTCATTGGGTTTATATAATATTATATAATCACTAGTGTAAATTCTAATATAAATCTTTTTGGCTTATATAATTTTCTTCTCCATATTTTCATGTAAATGTATGATACATATAACAAAAGAGAGAAATTATATGTAACATGATACAATCATCAGAAAACCAATAAACCAAATATACTATTTGAGGTCAGCTTATACCTGCTTGCTCTTATTGCTGGGGAGAAAATAGTAAGGTGATATATAGGTATAGGCATAGATATTGGTATAGTGTAGGTGCATGCACCTGTAGAGGCACATATTTCCTTGAGGAAAATATTAAAATGGCATAGTGCTTGAGTCATTGAAAAGAAATTCTATTCAAGAAAAAGGTAAGGGAAACACAATTTTCAATTTTTGCTTTAACGGACTGACAATTTCTGTAAAGCCTTGCCTGTATGTGCATGTTCCACTTCAATAGGATTATTTTGATACATTAGCATTTTTTCAGATTTCCGTGTGTGACTTCTTTACTTTTTATTAGAAGTGTTTGGAGAATTTGCCTAATATAGATACAGTACTGGTAGAATTTGCCTAAAGTAGGTTTACTGATGACATTACAGTTTACAACATACAGCTACATCTTTCTTTACTACTATAGTGCAGACTTTTTTGTTTTTTATAAATTCTAATATATAACTAGCCAATTTTATTGTGATGTTTTTTCTTCATTTGTTGAGCTAGATTCAAATGAAGGGATTCATATTTTGATGCACTGGAATCATTTAGACTCATCATTGATCTTGATAAGCCTATCCAATTCTTGCAATTAAGTCTCCCTGAAAATTTATTTTTTAAGATACCATATTTTTCAGAGTATAAGATGCTCTCGAGTATAAGACACACATTAGTTTTTGAGGAGGAAAACAAGAAAAAAATTCTGCCTCTGCCTACCAGCATCCATCGGTATTTATCTGGCTAGCGTCCTTGCAGCAAACAGCAAACAGCTGATTGGCAGTTGGATCATCCTCCCAGAATACATCAATCAGCTGTTCCAGGCTGTGGGGATTGACACAGCCCATTTGCATTTTCATCTCCATGCATCATGTTTTCAGTGGTGAGGATTGGTGGCAACTGCAATCCCCACTGCCTCGAACCAGCCAGAAATGTGACACACAATGGCCAAAAACACGATGTGTGAGGCAGCGATTGGTGATGATGTGCTGTGATGATCCCCACAGCTTGGAATGGGTCTAAAATGGAACGTGCAGAAACCAAAAATGCAATGCGTGGAGCTGAAAATGGCCAGCGGGCAGGGGCTGGTGGGTGGGCAGGGTTTCAGCAACATTTGCTGTGTAAGACGCACAGACATTTCCACTCACTTTTTTGGGGGCGAGTGCGTCTTATACTCTGAAAAATATGGTATACATTTCCAAAGAGCAGTTATGCTTGACACACTTTTCTAAATAAATACAAAATGTTTTGACCTTCAAATGTTCATATTTTGAAAGAGCAGTTTAGACTGTTCTGAGCATGAAAGAAAATTTATACTTCAAGAGTTTTGTTTTGAGGTTGGAGGGATACAAAATTGACCATTTTGAACAGTGCTATTTTTTGGATTCTGACTGTTCTGAGCACTACAATTGCCTGTTGTTCTGCCAGTAGTGACTGAATGGCTTCTTTTTAAAAAATTTTTCCAAACCTTCCCAGTACAGCAGCATGAACTAGTCATGTCCCTGCTGCTAATGGGGTGAGGTGGGAGTAAAGTGTTTATATGAAAGAAGTAGTTAAGCACAGGGCCAGATAGAAGAAGACAGCTTGTGGCTGAATGCCTGTCAGTCTGCCTGATAAATTACTGCTGTGAATTTTAGCGTTCATGAGTGTGGATCAGTGAATTTTTTTTTTTTAATTTGATTTATATGCCGTCCTTCTCCGGAGATTCAGGGTGGCTTACAGTGCGTTAAGCAATAGCCTTCATACTTTTGACTATTTATATTTATACAAAGTCATCTTATTGCCCCCAACAAACTGGGTCCTCAGTTTACCCACCTTATAAAGGATGGAAGGCTGAGTCGACTTGCATGTATGTATTCCTTGATTTAGTTCATAAGCAGGCAGACACTGCAAAATGTCTCTGTGTTGCTTTACTTTGCATAGACATGTTGCTTATATTATTGAGTTTGTGAAAATTAAAATGTATCACTATAAGGTTGGTTTGATTAATTTGTTACAGTTTGAAATAACCTCTCTTGTTTCCAGTTGATATTCAATTGATGCAACAATTTCATGTTGATTTGAGCTAGTTTATTGAGCTTTATTATGCACATAATATATGTGCCTGCTCTTATGTTGTTGTTATTCTAAGTCTACATTAAAAAAAATTCAAGCAATAGCTTCCTATATAAAAACTTGTCATTTCACATGCAAACACACAGAGGTTTTTTTTAAAGAAAACTTCCCCATTACACATATTTTGAGTGGATGTTATCCATGCATAAATAGTAGCAGAAGTGACTACTGATTTTTAGTTTTACTGATTTTAAAAAAAATATTATATTAATGTTTTTATGTTACTGTTGTTGTTAGTTGCTAAGTCATGTTCAACCCATCATGACCCCATGGACAACGCTTTTCCAGGCCTTACTGTTCTCTACCATCTCCGAGTCCATTTAAGCTCATACCCACTGCTTCAGTGACTCCATCCAGCCACCTCGTTCTCTGTCGTCCCCTTCTTTAGCCCTCAATCTTTCCCAGCATTAGGCTCTTCTCCAGTGAGTTCTTTGAGTTTTATCTTCAGGATCTGGCCTTCTAAAGACCAGTCAGGGTTGATCTTCTCTAGGGCTGACTGGTTTGATCACCTTGCAAGGTGACTCGCAGGAGTCTTCTCCAGCACCATAATATAGGGAATTTTAATTAAAATGCACAGCATGAAATTTTTTTTAAAAAAATAAACCAATAGTGATATTTTAAAAAATGAAAAAATACAGGAATGTAACTTTTGTAAAGGAGAAGGTTGCTGTTCACACACACAAATGATGGTTACCAGCTGAGAGTTCAACTCAAGCCCAGAGAGACTCACTCAAAGTGAGTGCAGATTCATTTTGTTTACACCATGCATGTTGCACAAACATCATACAATACAGTTCCTAATCTTGCTGCCCTTCAGTTCTTTAATGCTTTTTAAAATAAAGAATGATAATACACTGCTTTTAAACTAAGATGCAGTGCAGTATTTCTGAACTAAGGGCATCCTCCTACACAGGGGATCTCCAAGAAATTATACTCTAATGGGATACCAAGTCTGTCACCTCTGCAATACATACATTTACAAATTGTCTGAGATACTGTATTCTGCTAAAATACTTACACAACATGAGAAGCTGGGCTTTTAGCAACAACAACACAGTAATAGTCACCCTTATTATTATGTTTATCACATAGTCAGCCATTATTGTTAGCATTAGTAATACTGCAGTAATAATAGTAGTAGTAATATTAGTAATAATATTCATAAAATGTCTTGCACAAATATGTATCAGCAATAGTTAGTATTGATGTAGTAGAAATGATCAACTACAAAGAAATTTGTAGTTGATCATTTCCAAATACAATATTGCAAACCAAAGAACAATAACAAGAAACTGAAACATTGCCTAGATTAGGTCAGGAATGAGAAACAGAACGACAGAAAAATAAATGTGGAGAAACGAATGTATGAACAATCATCAAGCAGATAATAAGAGAGATCATTAAGAATGCTACAAATGCTGTTTTGATTTTTACATTTGCATGAGGTAGGCATCCATAAAAAAAGAAAACAGCTTTGATAATGTACTGTAGTGTATGTGATATTCTACAGGGATCACTTCAAGAAAATGATAACATCTGGCCCAGCACATGAACTCTTTGTGCTTCCCATGGATGGAGGGGGAGTAAACACTATGAACCAATATACCATACAACAAATATAGAGCAAGAAACTGTCTAAGTGATTGATCTCACAGTTAGTACAACTGGCCACACCAGTTAATGCAAATTCAATATCACAAAAATATGTTCCCTCTGCCTTTCTAGTTTATTTGCTTCTAGTTTAAATTTTCCAGGGTGGTATTGTACATACATTGTGTATTTTCTTATTTAATAGGATTTTATGGTGTGAGTATATGTATGAAGGTACTAGCAATGATGAAAAAAAAATGGTTAGGTTCATATTTTATTGCAAACTATTTTGCACTTAGCAAACTAACAGATGAATCAGAAGGCAATTGTCCTGTCATTTTCACATTCTCAATATATTCAGATGCAATTCCCTGATCATCAGGGAAATCTCTATAAAATATGCAAAATGGAGAACTTGCTTGTGAACATGTATATGAATTACTTTACAAATGTATATTAAATAAAATTGCTAGTAAAATATGCATGTTGAGAATCCTGCTTACAAACAATGTACGTTATAGAACATTGTGCAGAACTATTACATTTTTAGATGAATGCATATAACACATCACCTACTATATTTTCATTGTTTTTTTTTAATAGAAACAAAATGAGAAATGGGCAATAAGAAAAATGCTATGGAAACATTCAGATTGATTGATCCATTTCTAAATGCATATACAGAATTTTCCATATTTTTTAGGGAGGGGGCTATTTTTTCATTAGAAATGTCATTCATTTTAAAAGTGAATGGTTTTAATGATATTATTATTATTTGTGCAACACTGTCCAATATAACGCTTTATGTGGATTATTTTACTTTGAAATTTCATGCTATGTAGGATTTTGTAGACTATAATTTATTCTGTATTGTGGAAATAAGCTGCTAGTTTAATTATTGTAAGAACAAATGTAAATAATGTAGAGCAAATGTATTATTGGGATTTTCCCCCCAAAAATGCTTTTCTCAAGTATTCCAGCTTCCTAGATCCCCGATAATAGGACAACCTTACAAAAGCTGCTTTGAAAATTAGCCCCATCACCTATTTAGTTATCCACCACTATGTCAGAAATAGACTGAAGGAATCAGACAGATCGCTGGTTGTAGTTCTTGGTATCATTTTATTCTTGTCTGCATTCACATTGCTGTACTAAGTCATATACCGGTAATTGGCAATTTTAACTCAGCCCACCCAGAAGCATATTACAATAGTCTTGAGCAACCACAGTTATTGTAACACTTTGCAACCAGGCAAATCCATAATTACCTTTGGGTCATCCTGGCAGTTTAGAGTCATAATTTTCAAAGGAGAAAATGTTCCATATATTTGTGCGGTGACCCTCATCTCTGAATATTAGAGTGTAAATATAATGCACATTTGATTGTTTGGCCTAAAGCTTCAGATGCTTTCTCTGACCAGCTACTTCAAAGGTAGCTATATTCACTAGACATTTTTCAATACAAAACCAAAACATGACCTGCTGCACTCCAGACGCTGGTGGATAGAATAAACAGAATATACAGCTTGGAATAGGATAAACTAAAGCTGCTAGCACTTCACACTGGCATAATCTGTGGTGACTAGAATCTGCGCTGATATAAAAATGGATATGTTTATAAATATTTTGGGAGAGGGGGCAGAAAAGCGATAAATGTTTTTAAATTTATTTTTGTATAAGTGAGGTCCACTGTTTATTTTTTCAAAAAATGTGGTAATCATTTTGTTAATTCTATACTTTTTACTGCAGATTGCTTTGATAATTATAATGTTCCTTTTTGAAGCTGTTATAAAATAACAAAGGCTAATATAACCACAACTGTTTTTTTGTAAGCCGCAATATTATTCTGTTTCTTTGGGAAAGATATTATGAATAGCTTTAGGTTTCCCACTCCCTCTCTTTTGTCTTCTGTTTTTATTCCCACCCTCCAAGTTCAGTAGAAGTTAAACGTTTGGTCCCCACTTTGAACTTTAAGAGAATTCCATCTCTAGCAACCCATCTGTTAAAGCCTTATTCTTTTATATAACAAAATTTGTTTATTGAACGGTTAAATGATTTATAATGAATTCCAATAAAAGAAATGAGAAGTGTATGTCCATACAAATTTTAAATGCTAGTTAGTGTTTCAAATGAATTCAAATAAGCTGTAATGCTGACTCATATGTTCTAATTGTGCCAACCCTGACAGATAATAGAATGAAAGAGCAAGAAGGAGAACAAAAGGCACAATCAGAGTGAAGAAATATTCTTGAAAAATATTGTTGGGGATTTATTTATTTATTTATTTATTTATTTATTTATTTATTTATTTATTTATTTATTTATTTATTTATCAATCATATGGCTGGTCACACACAATATTGTTGGGGGAAAAATAATAATTACAATTACGTTAGGACTGCATTGGTAATAAAATAGTTGCCTGATAATATTACTCTAAACAGCCATTTGCTCTTTCCTTATTCTATGAACAGAATACTCTCTTTTTATATTATTATTCCCTACTTTCAGGATTGTTCTGAATATTCACAGTCTACTGTGAATATCCAGCTGTGACATCTGTGTGCACTTGAAAGCAGAACCAGATAAAGCAGAAATGGTATGTTGTCCAACATAGCTGGTCCAATTCAGATCAATAAGCACAAGATGACATGAAAATATACTGTATATCAGGGTCAAAGTATGTCCTGGCTAAATGGTGCAAGGAAACTTTCTTGTGTGGTGTTAAACTATTCATCAGTTCATACTTAAGGCTAACATCTGTACCCCATGGAGTGACCAGTAAGCAGAATCTTTCACAGCTCTCTACCTACAAGGAATAGTTGGCCATTCTTTACACTTTACCAGAATTTTGAAGTTGAAGAATATTAGTATGTTCACAGCCATTGCCAAAATGGTTTACAGAGACTACTAAGAGAAAACAATGGAGGTATGTTAGCAACTTTTTAAATTTTCAATTAGTTGTTCTTTTAGCATATGTATGTGAAAAAGTATAGTAGCAATATTTTGTTAAACTACTTCACTAAGGAGGGAGGGAGGGAAGAAGGAAGGAAGGAAGGAAGGAAGGAAGGAAGGAAGGAAGGAAGGAAGGAAGGAAGGAAGGAAGGAAGGAATTCCTAAATTTAGGAATTTTATATCTCCAAAAGAAAGTAAAAGTATTGTAACTTTGGGGGAAAAAATATCTAAACAAGCAGGATTTTTCTCTGAACTTCCTTCACACTAAAGAGATAGGCAATATTTAAAGACTATATATAAATAATGTCTTGATAATTAACTGGAAACCTGGATGCCTATTCAGGTTTTCTTTCATATTTGAATGGTAGTATACGAAACATTTAATATGCCTACAATGTGCTACAAATTTGTACTTTTTTCTCAGGGCCAGGCTGAGCACTCCCCAGAAATCATATCAGATGAGGATAGCTGTTGGTCTACCATTCTTCTGAATGAAACAACTTCAATATTCCTTAACATTTCTCTAGAATGCTGGTAAGGCTTAGAAGGAAAATTACTGCTAGTTATCTTTGATAATTCCCACAGCTGTGTGACTGCAGTTACTTAAAAAAAACTAATCATGACTGATCCAGGTCCAATGGGTTCTACCAATTGCCAGATCAATCTAGGTATTGATGACATGTCTACTTGGGGAATAAACATTATTTGGAGTGAACTGATTATGAACATCAATATCTGCAAATGCATAGGTTATAATTAAATACTTCCTAAACAATATTCCAGGAAAAAGCCATTGCACTAGTAGAATAGGTTGGAGTAGAGAGGGGAAAACTCTGCAGCATGGAAGAAGAGCTATGATGACAGTTTTTAGACAGTTATTTTTTTTCCTTTTTTCTTATGTTTACTTTACATTAGATGTCCAGCTTCCTGTCTCTATCTACACAGCCAAATTGTGAAGTAGAACATTTCTTTTCATTTTGGATGACATTTTATGTTGAAGCCCATGACATCTTAATTTCAGTTAACTACCACTAACGATATGAATGCACAAAGACAGCTAGTAGTCATGCAGTCTTTGATCAGGTATGTAAATGATGCCACCCATTGTGTTTGGTCATTGTGATGATTCTTATTATAAAACCTTCCTTCTTGTCACATTCTGATGTGACAGAAATACAAAACATACTGTATATTATCATGCAAAATAGTAAAGTTGTCATTATAAAAGCATTTTTAAGTGTTGATAGAATTGCAAGATTCTAGACAGATTTGGATCCATGTGTTCCTCTCTATTTTAAAGAGAATCCCCCACTTCATAATCCTTTCTTCTAAGCCTGAATCATTCCTTTAATCATGAAAAACATATCTAACCTTTTTTATTTTTTACTACTTCTTGCAATATTTGATACATTGGGTTTTGAACAAATGTGTTTTTGTATGCTCCAAATTTATTTGAAACTGATTATCACTAAGTCAGACTATTCCAATTAAGGCAGTGGCTGCATTTGCATTTTGCACCAAGCCATAAAGTCTTTTATCTGATTTAAGGTATTTTATTAACCCACCCTGCAGATGATAAGGCCTAGCTTTTGGGGTGGTGGGTGGGGTTAAAGCTATTATTTTTTCTTAGACCCTTTCACCGTTGATCTTAAATTCCTTATCTTCAGATTCTGCTTCATTTGTGTTTTGGTTTTTTTAATCATTCTTTCTTTGTGATGAATTTTAAATATAAGAAAACTAGAAACCCAGGCAATATCACACAATCAAACTGCATAACTATGAAAAATAACTAATAAAATTAGAGCAATAGCAGCAAGAAACTGAGCTGTAGATTAGACTGGGAAGAACAAGATAAACAAGTAAAACAAGGGAAGATAAAGCATCAATATAAGATATTTTATGGTGGCCTTTCCCCTCTACCTCAATTCCCAGAAATTTTTTTCCAGCATCTTTCATTGTAGCAAACTGTTAAACTGTTGTCAATTTAGGAATATATTATGATCAATACATTAAATAAACAGAATAACAAGGTATGTCATGTTGATCTTTGGTGTCATAAGTCCATCCACTGCTGTAAAGATGCTCAGCCTTAGCTTAAGCATTATCTGCTGCTATAGTGAAGACACAGACAATTTTTCAGATATATAAAGCACTTGAGTGTTTTCTTTCTTATATAATGGTTAGTTCAGGTTTTTTTTTTTTAAGACTGAAAGAGATTTGCTATATTCTTGCCTTCTTCTTGCCATTGTCTTTCCACAACAATTTTTTTTTCGTCAATATAGTTCATTTTGCCTCTGAAATGACTTGTAATTACATTTAACTGTTTAATGTTTCTGGCTTTAGTGAAAAGTATTGATTTCCCCAATCATTTCAAACAATGAATCATATTTTGAATCAAGTCTGTCTTCTATGGAGGTCTGCAAAAAATATGCTTTTCTCCTTGGACAAAGCTGTAATTAGGTAGCCATTTTCTTCTGTTTGGAAATAATATCACTGTAAGACCCTTTCTAAATAAAAAGGTTGTTTTGGATTTTAACCTAAATTCCAGTCTTTTTTCTTATTTACTTATTCTTCACTAACAGCAACCAGAACTGAGCAATAGTAGCTGAGGACATTATGGCCAACCTTAAACAGAGTTCTGTTAATCCCACCCACCTTCCCCAAAATTTCTTAAGGTGACTGACTCCAAAGGATACATTTGAGATTCAAAACCACTGAGCAGAGCTTTTTATAATTTATTTTCCCTGAGATGTGTGAATGAGGCCATGACTATTCTATCACCACTTGAAAATGCTTGTTCTTGTCTTAAACTTTTATTAATAAATGGAGAAAGCACAAATAAACAAGACAGGTCAAAGAAAATGTATCCAGTGTAATACCAGCTCTTCTATTTCTCTCTCCGCCCATCCCCCACCCTGAAATGCAACACTGCCATATTAACAATAGATATTCAACTTATTTTACACTCATATTGTGGTCTGATATGTGAGCTTCTGAAGGTGGAGTGGAATATGAATCTAACAAATAAATATTATGCTTATGCTAATCACAGGCAGAATAAAATTATACTATACACTTTTAACCATCATGGATATGGAGGGCTCTGATGAGCTTTTATCCCCATCACTCTCAGGAAACATTGTCAGTAGTGAACTCTGATGTTTGATTTGAAAGATGTAACTGCTTCACCATGCCAGCTAATTAAGCAACATCTCATAAAACCTCTGGCAGGGTTATTCTAATATCCATCAAAGACAGAAGCAAATGATCAGCAGCAAAATTGGCTTGTGAAAGGTCACAGATTAAATCGTTAACTAAGATGTAGGGGGAAGAAAAGTAAGGAAGCAATCTATAAGATTGTAGAGTCAGCAGGAAAACACTGGAAGAATCTCAATAGCTCCTACTATGCCTATACGTTAATAACTGCATGCCCTTCTATGCTTGAAAAACATGATAAACTAATGTAGTGTGATGGTTATAACCTAATGAGCCAGCAAGTTCATGAATTATTATTTCACATTTTTATCTTAGAAAATAACCCTACTAGCCTCCCTCATAGTGCTAACATTAAAAATAATGGATACATATCTTTGGGATTTTAAATACATTACTAAGGCATAAGCTCTATTAAATAAAACCACTTTAAATAAAACCACTTTAATTTAACAGGGTTCAGTTAAGGATATACTTAGAATTAAAGAACAGTCCTAATGACCTATTCTTTGAGGATAAGTAATGACTGTTATTTTCATGTAAATATACATAAGAAAGCAGTTTTAAAAATGAATTTAGGGCCTCAACAAAACATCAAACATAAAAAAAAGTGCAACACAAAGTTTAAATATCAACTTAATGTAAATAAATCATTAAAAATAATAAAGAGATATTATACATATATGTGTACATATCTGTGTATACAATATATAACTTTAAGATGTGATTTTTAAAAAAAATACATAATCAATATCCCTACTTTAGAATTATTTGTAGTGACAGAGACAGTGAAGTAGTAATTCATCTGTATAATTTTTAAAAATGGACCACGTGTGAATGAAGCAGTCCTTAAGGAATCAACGATTCTTTGCTACTGTATTTATTTTTCAATAAACCTTTAGATGTTATGTTATCTATATTATGGAGTTTTAGTATTAAAGCAGCGAAGCCTGGAAAACCCATTAATGTAGCTCTTTGCTATGTCATCAGAATATGTCTCCTTTTCTTCAAAGAAACATTTCTTCATTTCAGCAAAAGTGTCAGCTGTGTAGTACAGGATTACAATAGTTCTGCATTGTTTCTCCTTTTGGGGGAACAAAAATAAAGATGCAAGCTAGAAGAAAGGTAGTTGAGAATATATTGTGCCTTTCAAAGCCACATTTCATTTTTTCTGCATTCCTTTTTCATCTTTCTGCCAGCTGATGGGCAAATTCTTGTAGAATATTTATGCTGTAATTCTCTAAAGCCTTTTTGCCGATTTTTTTTGCTACCCTGAAAGTGCTGTTCTTACATTCTTTAGTTTTACAGTGAATGCAGACTACAGCATATTCTTAGTTTTGTTCCCATCTTCATTGTATCAGAGGCACTAAATAACTCATCCCACTGTCTATTTAAGGAAGAAAGAAAACCCCAAAAGCAGAATGTCATTGACAGTTTTTCATAGAATTCTCATAATGTCATTTCTTTGGCACCAATGTTAGTATAATTAAGCATTCTCTATAAAACCAAATTGAATCTCCAGCCTGAAGTTCATAAACATAAGCATTTCTCTATGAACACATCATATATTTGCAAAATACAGTTCCTGCATTCCTCAGCAAACTAAATATTGTTATAAACATACAAGAGTTGTCAGAATCGGAAAACAGCACACTCAAATTCAATCACAGGGTTTGTAGCTGTGGTTATTTGTATTCAAACTATTCTGTTGACAGAAACGTGATACACATTAACAAAGATGTAAACAGATGTAGCAAACTTACTACATTGCAGCTTGCCATTTGACAGTTTATATACCATTCTCTGCAATCCTAATCTTTATTAGCTTGGTATGATTATTATTTTATATTTCTCCAGTCAGGAAAAGGTCCACTAACTTACTCATCATCAGTTTGGGCTAGGATCAACATCTCCAATTCCTCAATCTCTTCTCAAAGGACTTGGCTTCTATATCTTCTGATAATCCTCACTAAAATAGTGAGAAGAAATAAATTGCTTCTGAATCATCCTTTGAAAGCATTGTTTAGAACTAAATTCAATATATATAGTATGCATCATTGAATCTGACCTCTCAGGAGTCTTTTCTTGTTAGAAATTTCTCATTCTCATGACTCAGGTTATCAGTTATTGCATTCTTAGCCACATTACTTGGTCCAGTTGCTAGTTCTACTGGAAAAAATGATAAATATGCAGAATAGAAGAGTAGAAATTCATTCCCCCCATAAATTTTTAGACAGCTGAACACCCAAATGTAGCTTCCAAACATCCCTGTTTGGCCAAAAAGGAAAAATAAATTATTTTGGGATAGAAATGCTCTTGCCCAAAAGTATTACTACTACTACTATTACTACTACTACTACTACTACTACTACTACTACTACTACTATTATTATTATTATTATTATTATTATTATTATTATTATTATTATTATTTTCTATAAGTAATTAGAAATGCAGACCAGGCATGGAAAATTGTAATTTGAATAGCAGGGACACTTTACACACTGTTATATAGTATTACAATTATCTCAGGACTTGTTTTTTCCAAATTTTTACTTTTCTAGATAAAAATTAATGCAAAGTGGAAGAGTTTGATGCTGGTGGAAATTTTAAATATGTTGCATAATTATCTTGTATTTATTTATTTATTTATTTATTTATTTATTTATTTATTTATTTATTTATTTATTTATTTATTTATTTTTCAGATTTATATGCCATCCCATAAGACTCAGGGCGGCTCACAGAATAAAAACAGTATAACAATAAAATAATGCTAAAAACAAGCCAAATTAAAATCCCCAAAAATTAAAATCCTCATGGCAGATCAGAGAATTTGCTGAAAAAGCCATGTCTTCAGGTCGGTGTGGAAAGTGCGGAGGTCAGGGGCTGTCTGGAGCCCAGTGGATAATCCATTCCAGAAGGTCAGTGCGGCCACAGAAAATGCCCTCATCCTGGGGGCCTCCAGTCAACATTATCTGGCCAACGGCACCCTGAGGAGGGCAGTCCTATGTGACAGCACTGGGTTGTGGGAGGCTGGTAGGAGGTGGTCCTGGAAGTATCCCGGGCCCATGCCATGAAGGGCTTTATAGGTAAGTATCAGCACCTTGAAGCAGATCTGAAGGGCTACCAGCAGCCAGTGCAGCTCGTGCAGGAGAGGTGTTACATGGGAGTAACAACCCGTGCAGCCGCATTCTGGACCAGGTGGAGCCTCTGAGTACACCCCAAGGGCAGCCCCATGTAGAGGGCATTGCAGTAATCCAACCAAGAAATAAGAGCATGAGTGACTGTATGGAGGGCATCCCTGTCTAGGAAAGGACTCAACTGGCGCACCAGGTGAACTTGTGCAAAAGTCCCCCTTGTCATGGCTGCCAGATGATCCACCAAGGACAGCTGTGAATCAAGAAGGATGCCAAGATTATGAATCAGAGGGAGTAAGCAACTCCCTCCCTATCCAAAGTGATGGGGATACTAGATCATGAGACGCCGGTATCCACAGCCATTCAGTCTTGGAGGGGTTGAGTCTAAGCCTGTTCCTATGCATCCAGACCTGTACCGCCTCCAGGCACTTAGACATCATGGAAAGGGCATCCTTGGGTTGATCTGGGGTGGAGATGTACAGTACCCCAAAACTGACCCAGTGGCTTCATGTAGATGTTAAAGAGCAGAGAGGAGAGAGCCAACCCCTGCGGCACACCACAAGTGATGGGCCTCAGGGAGGATCTCTGACCCCTGCCCAAACAAACTGCGTACAGCCCAAGAGGTAGGAGGAGAACCACTGTAAAACAATGACCCTCACCCCCAACAACCTTTTGATGGTATCAAAATCTGCTGAGAAGTCAAGTAGCACCAGAATGGAGGAATAACCCCTATCCCGGGCCCGCCAGAGATCATTTACCAGGGTGACCAATGCCATTTCTGTGCTGTGTCCTTGCCTGAAGCCCAATTGTTATGGGCCTAGATAATCCATTTCCTCCAGGAATTGTGGAAGTTGGTATGCCACCATAGACTCAACAACCTTCGCTATAAAGCATAGGTTGGAGATGGGACAAAAGTTGTTCAGGAAGGCCAGATCCAGAGCAGGCATCTTGAGAAAGGGATGAACCACTGCCTCCTTAAGTACGGCGGGGAAGACCCCATCCCTCAATGAAGCGTTGATAATCACCTGGATCCAGTCTCCAGTCATCTCTCTGGTTGCCACAACAAGCCAGGAGGGACATGGGTCCAACAACATGTGGAGGCCCCCAATCCACCCCCAATCCTGTCCACTTCATCTATGGATACAGGGTCAAAGTCAACCCAGATGTACCTTCAAGACTTGCTTTCACCTCTTCATTGGATCCTGCCCAGTCAGAGTCTAAGCCCATCTGGTTCTGAGTGACTTTGTCTTGCAGAAATTATGCAAAGTCCTCAGCACTTCCTTGTAAGGGGTCCTCACTCACTTCCTGATTGAGAAGGAAGCAGGTCACATAGAACAAGACCGCTGGGCAATTTTCTGCAGACGCAATGAGAGCAGTGAAATAGTCACATTTTGCTGCTTCCATTGCCACAAGCTAAGATCTAATATGGGTTCTTAACTGTGTTTGGTCAGATTCGGAATGGGAAGATCTCCAACAGCCCTCTCTTCCGACACTTCATCTCCTGGAAAACCATGGAGCTGCCTGGGATCCCTGTCGGAGGAGAAGCTGCAAAGGGGCAATTTGATCCAGTGCCCTGGTGGCAGCCCGTTCCCAGGAATCCACCAAGGTCTATGGTGAATCATGGGATAGGTCAGTGAGATGTCCCAAGCTCCGTCAGGAACTTGTCAGGGTCCATCAGGTGCCTGGAGTGGAACCAACAAGTTGGTTCCACCTCCCAGCAGTGGGAGTTAACAGATGGAAAGTCTAGCTTAAGGAGGTAATGTTCGGTCCATGACAGGGGCTGAATGGAAAGTTCACCCCTAACCCGAGCATTTATCCACTGCCCAGAGATAAAAATCAGGTTGAGTGTGTGCTCACTCAACCCTGTGAGTTGGTAATAAAAATCAGGTTGAGTGTGTGCCCACCCTGTTAGTTGGGCCCTGTACAACTTGAGTCAGGTCCATGGCCATCATGGAGGTCATGAACTCCCGAACCAACTCAGATGTCTCACCAGCTTACAAGAGATTAAAATCTCCCACAACCATCAGGTTGGGGAGCTCAACCATCAGTTCATCTAAGACTTCGAGCAGTGTGGGCAGGACTGAAGACACACAGCTGAGAGACAGGTACATAATCAACAGAGCCGACTGCACTCCAGTGACCCACTTCAACAGGAGTGATTCACAGCCACCTATCTGAGGGACAGTGACCTCCCTAGGTCTAAGACCTTCTCTAATAACAACCGCCACCCCCACCCCTCCCATGGAGTCACGGCTGGTGTAGTACATGGAAACCCGGTGGGCATAATTCAGAGAGAGGGACTCCTCCCTCCAGACCCAATCAGGTCTCAGTGATACAAGCCAGGTCCGCACCTCCCTCGTCAATCAGATCACACATGAGGGGAGCCTTGTTAACAACGGACCTGGCATTAACATACATCAGCCGGGTTCCACACTCCTAATCCCCCAGGAACACAAGCAGAACCATGAGGGTCGGAGCACTGAACCACTGCAAGCAGTGGGGACACGCCCCTCTGATGTTCTTATGCCCTCTATTCCCTCCATCACTGTATCTCCCAGCCACCATGGTGATAGAATGACTCTCACCCCACCATGCCCTGACCGCCCCCCCGCCATCCCTGCTGGTGCCGTCTGACTGGCTGACTCCCTGATCTGTAAGGACACCCCAGGTCCCATCACAAATCAACCCCCCCTGAACCCCATAAAATTTTAACTAAAAACTTCTCCAAAAAACCCCTCAACCACCTCCTCGCAGTATGCCATCTCTCGGGGTTCCAAAACCCATCAAGGTAGGTCCTCGATAGTATGGAGGGCCAGACCTGCAAGAGGGGGAAGTCTCGCAATGCAAGAAGCTCAGCCACTGAGTACATCAATAGCTGGAAATGAAAAGTGACATCTGGCCATGATTCAACAAGATAGTTTAAAAGGTCCTGGAGCAGAGGAGCAAGAAAAAACTTGATGTGGGTAGATTGGACTCCACTGTCCTCTCACGGCAGTGGGAGGAATCTCATGCCATTTCAATGTAAACAGAGGTTAAATATCCAAAGCCACCCTCTCACGGTGGCTGGCCTAGATAGAAAAGGCAGTGGAAATTTTGATGGTCTGTCCCATCTAATACTGAGACGGCAGTGAAAGACTGGTTCCCTCAGCCCCGCAACATTATTGTCCACTTTCCATACGGTTAAGGGGCACAGCTGGAATATAATGCTGATCCATAAAGGCAAAATAGTAATAATCCTGGGAGAGGGTGGATGAAACATGAAAAGGGAGATAACTTGCAGCAAGGAAGCAAGCTGGAGATGAATGACCATAATAAGGTCTGAAGCCAGGCCAGAAGGGGGGGAGGAGAGACAGCCCAAGGTGACCAGATGCCCACTCCTCAGCCGTCCTCCAGCCTCTCCAACCCCCCCAGATCTTTCCAGCATCCAAGTCATTTGCACCTCCAGCCTCCAGCCCTCAGATTTCAATGGAGGTCTACAGGTCTCTGCCGGGTTAGTCCACCAAAGATTGGCAAGACACCCTGCCAGGCCCAAGCAATCCCAGATGATAAGGCATCCAAGTATCTCCCTTCGCCCTCGCCGATAGCTGCCGATATCCGCCAGCTGCTGCCGCCATTACCCTCACCATTGCCCAGTGGCTGCCGTTGCCACCGCAGCTGCCATCATCACTGTCACCACCACCGCCAGGGCTCCCAAGGCACCCCAGCTCCTCCAGAAGCCCCAGAGGCACCCAGGGTCCAGAAAGAGACCACTGTGCTGCCACCATACCACCACCACCACAACTGCCACCATCCCAGACATAGAGAAATAAGCACCGCCAACCAGGCCGCTACAGCCATCCTCCCACGGCGCCTATGATCAGCAACTTCTTCCTAGCCGGGATGTTTCAGAGGGCAAAAAAGCCCTCAACAGGCTAGGAAGGACCTCCCTTAACCGGGACAGGGACCAAGATGGTCAATTTTGGCCCAGGAGATCCCAAAATAGCCCAGAGTCACCCCATCATTCGGATGCATCTCAGGCAAGCTCAGCCATCTTGGACATATGCATAGGAAAGTCATTGGTATGATAATTCTCCCCTGAAAATAAATGTTATGGTTTATCCAAAACATTCGATAATTTACAAATCAGAAGAAAATTGACAATGCAGCTTCTAGGGCTACATATATTTCAAAAATTATGCAGAAAATGTTTATAACATGGCCAAGACAAGGCATATGTCTGTATTCATTAAAAGTAGCCATCTTTTTAAAGATTTCTATAGTAGTGTCTCTGCTTTGAGAATTTTATTTTTAATGACTTGAGCTTTTAAAACAGCTTCAACTTCCCCCTTCCACTTTTTTTTTCTTTTTCCAGTTCAAGCCAAAATCAGTCAGGCTGCTTTTAATGAATAGCTGAGAGGTTCAATTTTGTGCAAAGTCTGAAGTGTTCCTGAATTATTTTTGGCTCATGAAGATCTACAATTATTTATTTAAGCTTTATTTAGGAGGATATAACTAAAACATGGAACAACCATTAAGAACATGACTTCAGAATAATTTTATCAAATATAATTTAGTTTTTCTCAATATTGGCAACTTTAAGCTATGTCCATTTCAACTGTCAGAATTCTGGCTGCTTAGGGAATTCTGAAAAACGAAATCTTCATATCTAAAAGTCGCTGAGATTGAAAAACACTAGGGCAATAAAAATCCATCAATGTGACAAGTACTAGCAGTCTAAGAGATTATAGCATTTTCAGAGAGGGAAAATATCCTACTGTTCACCACATAGACTATGAAAAGTACAACAAATTAAAGAGAAACAAAACTATTACAATTGCATCATAAGATTAATTATAAAATGACACCATTATAGAGCAATGAATTTGTTTTCCTTTATGCCATTGTCCTTTTGAACACTGCTTCACTGATATCAGTATAATGACTCCCTATGGAAACTATAATTGCTGGCATCTTTTATGAATGTTTAATAACCTTTTTCTAACCTCTATTACCATTAGCAGAGCATAAATGGCACTTGCATATTGAAGTTCACACTTGCATAAATGGGTTATAAAACCCACAAAGTGACTCTTTGTTCAAGGGAAATTGAATCAAAAGTTACAGATGAAATTCACTGAACAGGCAACAAATAAAATATTACTTTTGTTGTTCTGTGTGTCTTTAATTCAAGGCTCCTGGAGCAAACAGTTCAACCTATCAAAAACAGCACCACAAAAAACAGATTAGGAACACAAGTTAAAATAGGGAAGAAAATGGTAAGTGAACACCTGTCTAATCTCGACAAGTTCAAATCACCAGGACCAGATGGATTACACCCCAAAGTTCTGAAGGAACTGGTAGATGAGAACTCAACCACTGAACTATATCTTTCAAAGATCCTGGAGCACAGGGGAACTGCCAGAAGACTGGAAAAGAGCTGATGTAGTTCTCATCTTCAAAAAAGAAGGAAAAAAAAAACCAGATCCAGGAAACTACAGACCTATCATCCTGACCTCAATACCAGGGAATGCCAGATTCTGGAAAATATAAAAAAAAACCAGATCCAGGAAACTACAGACCTATCATCCTGACCTCAATACCAGGGAATGCCAGATTCTGGAAAATATAATCAAGCAGCAAATCACCAAACACCTAGAAGCAAACAAAGTAATAACCAAAAGCCAACATGGGTTTGTCAAAAACAGATCATGCCAAATTAATTTTATTGCATTCTTTGACAAAATGACAAAATTAGTGGACCAGAGGAATGTTGTCAATATAATTTACTTGGACTTCATAAAGCATTTGATAAAGTAGACCATAACCTACTACTAGATAAAGTAGAAAAATGTGGGTTAGACAGCATCACCACCAGATGGATTTATAACTGGCTGGCTAACCGCACTCAATGTGTAGTTCTCAATGGAACTGCATCTACATGGAAGGAAGCATGCAGATGAGTATTCTAAGGCTCTGTTTTAGGCCCAGTGCTCTTCAACATCTTCATCAATCACTTGGATGAGGGGATAGATGGGGAACTCATCAAATTTGTAGATGACACCAAGCTGGCAGGAATAGCCAGCACTCCAGAAGATAGGCTCAAGATACTGAAGGATCTTGACAGACTTGAACATTGGGTGTTATCTAACAAAATGAAATTCAACAGTGAAAAAAGTAAGGCCCTACATTTAGGGAAGAAAAACAAAATGCACAGTTATATGTGGTCCCTTGCTCAATAGTAGTAACTGTGAGAGGGATCTTGGAGTCCCAGTGGACAACCATTTAGATATGAGCCAGCAGTGTGCAGCAGCTGCCAAAAAAGCCAACACTGTTCTGGGCTGCATAAACAGAGGGATAGAATCAAGATCACATTAAGTGTTAATACCACTTTATATTCCCTTGGTAAGGCCACATTTGGAATATTGCATTCAGTTTTGGTCGCCACAATGTAGAAAAGATGTTGAGACTCTAGAAAGAGTGCAGAGAAGAGCAACAAAGATGATTAGGAGGCTAAAACAGTCCCCAGTCCCCAGATTCGGGAACTGGAGGCTAAGAACAGTTGCAGGAACTGGGTATGTCTAGTTTAATGAAAAGAAGGACTACTGGAGACATGATAACAGTCTTCCAATATCTCAAGGGTTGCCACAAAGAAGAGGGAGTCAAACTATTCTTCAAAGCACCTAAGGATAGGACAAGAAGCAATGGGTGGAAACTCATCAAGGACAGAAACAACTTAGAACTAAGGAGAAATTTCCTGACAGTTAGAACAATTAATAAGTGGAACAACTTGCCTGCAGAAATTGTGAACGCTCCAACACTGGAAATTTTTAAGAAGATGCTGGATAACCATTTGTCTGAAGTGGTGTTTCCTGCCTGGGCAGGAGGTTGGACTAGAAGACCTCCAAAGTGCCTTCCAACTTTGTTATTCTATTTCTAAAAAGAAAAAAGTTTGGTATAAAGCTTTAGATATGAAGAAGTGAAGTAATTCTGATTAGCTTAATTGAGGAACTCTGAATTAAATCTGTATTAAAAGTACAGCCAGATTGGATTTTTAAGGTTCTGCTTTTCTTCTGACAAAGCCAGCTGGTAAAATGTTAGTAGTGAAAGTATGAAGAGCTCCAAATGCCACCAATAGCTGGACCAGTTGAGACATTACTATTGTTTCCAACTGGCACAGTTTAAAGACAAACTAAGCCTCAAAGAGCAATTAATGGGATAAAGACACAGGAAGGCAAATGTTTGTGTTAAATCAGGTATACTTGGGGGGGGGCGGGGGTGGGGAGAAGGAGGGCTGAATGCTGAGCAATGTACAGCAGGCATGCAAAGGTGGAAGGGAAGGGAAAGGAAAAAAAATCTTATTTCAAAGAAAGAGAGACCACTTGCAGTAAATAGTAAACATAAAACATTGTCTGGTTTTGCCAATCAGACAGTGAAAAGGACTGCCTGAATGAATGATTATAGCTTTAGAGCCATGACTGCTTCTCCTTGTCTCAGAGCATTCATTAGGAAGTATGCTACTATCTCCTGTTTTCCTGCCATGCATAAGACATTACTAGTCTTAATTAATGGATGGGGAGAAGGGCAGAGAAACATTATAAAAGCATCTATGATACCACTGGCTTATTTGATTGAAGTGCCATAAAATTAGCAAGGTTGTTTTTCTCTGGTGTGCAAAATTTTTGAAGAAACTATCCAATTAATCAAGAAAACAAGAGAAATAATAAGAGCATAATGTGTGGAGACTGGGAGGTCCTGTTCCATTCATTAAGACCTATTTATATTTGCAGCATAAAGGGGTACTGCTAAGTATACCATTATGATATAAGAAACATTCATTTTATTGTACTTCTATGGTAGAGAGAAATCGTGCAGTATTGACAATTAACCATTATCAATTAGCTCAAGGTCTATAAAACCATTTTTTTAAAATATAATCAATGGCGACTTAATTTAATCTCCATGGGCTCAGCAGTTTCAATGAGAGTTGTGTTCCCTCAGGAGAATGACACAAATCTAAAGAGCATAAAAAGGTGGGTAGGAAGGGGTATTTAGTTTCTTTTAAATTTACACTGCAGATCTTTAGACCAGTTGTTTTACCACTGAACTTTAAAGGAAAATGGTGACAACATTCACAGTAATCCATAAAAATGAAATGAATTAATTTAGAAACAACTAAATTATCATTTCAATTTCTGTCATTTTGAAAGTCCTGTTAAAAGAATATATGTAGATAATTTCAGAATCAGAATAGAGCTAGGGAGGATCTTGGAGATCTTCTAGTCTGGCTCCCTGCTCAAGCAGGAGATCCTATACCATTTCAGACAAGTGACTGTCCAGTCTCTTCTTAAAAACCTCCAGTAATGAAGCACCCACAACATCTGAAGGTGGTTCCACTGGTTAATTGTCCTCATTATTAGGAAGTTTCCCTTTAATTCCAAGTTGCTTCTCTCCTTGTTAGTTTCTATCCAGTGTTTTTTGTCTTGCTCTCTGGTGCTTTGGAAAATAAATTTCCCCCTCTTCTTTGTGGCAGCCTGTCAAATACTGGAATAATGCTATCATCTCTCCCCTAGTACTTCTTTTCTCTAGACTAGCCAGATCCAAATCCTACAACCATTCTTCATATGTTCTAGTCGCCAGGCCTTTAATCATCTTTGTTGCTCTTCTTTGCACTTTTTCTAGTCTCAAGATCTTTTTTGTTTTGTTTTGTAATTTGGTGATCAAAAATGGATGTAGTATTCCAGGTATGGTCTTATTTAGGCTTTATAAAGCAGTACTAATACTTAACTATTTTACTTCTATGCCTCTGTTTAAAGAACCAAGGATTCTTTAGCTTTTTTGGCTGCTGACTCATGTTTAAGTGATCATCCGCTAAGACTCCAAGGTCCCTCTCACAGTTACTGTTTTTGAGCCAGCTTTCACCTAACCTGTACTTGTACCTTTGGTTTTTCCTGCCCAGGTGTAAAACCCTGCTTTTCTCGACATTAAATTTCATTTTGTTGGATCGGGCACATCGTTCAAATCTACCAAGCTCTTTTTGGATCCTGAGCTTGTCTTCTGGGGTATTGGCTATTCCTGCCAGCTTAGTGTCATTTGCAAATTTCATGTTCCAATTATACTTTAAAAGGGGGATCTTTTTCATAAAAATAAATGACACTATTCAAAATATATTCTCCTTTCTATTCAATTTATGAAAAAACTTCTACTTTTTATCAGAATCATATAGGTTGGAGAGCACTTGACCCCTAGGAAATAAAAAATGTTTTCTGTTTATGTTTTTCTTTTTTTAAATAATGAGAAGCAGTATAAATAAATACTTTGACCAAATAAATAAAATAAATATTGTGAATTCATAGGTTCAAGGAAAACAAATGTAGGCAATTATGTTATGTGATATTCTAAAAAGTGAAGTACACGTTAATGTGTGCATCACATGACTTTTTGAAACAATTTTAAGATTCTTGATGTATAAATACAAAGTATCAAACCAATCAGTCAAGCAAACCTTACTGTCATAGACCAAAATTCCATGGAAAATATTAAACAATAAACTTGCAATAAGTCAAAAATATTAATAGAGAAAATCAGCTAATTGTCTTCTGTCACATGATCATCTACTTGAACTTGATTATACCTAAAATTTTCTTACAGTGATTGTAGTTGGCAGTATTTTCTTATTTTTTTGAAATCTTTAAGAATCTATCATCTAATGGGTTGGGGGGAAATCTCTTCTATGGTTCAGATAGCCCTCCTTTAACAATTGTCTCATTTAGTACCCATTCACAGTTGACAGTTATGAAAAAGTTTACAACCAATCCTCACATGCATGGCCTTCCCAAGTCTATAAAGCAAAGCAAAACTGAAATAAATTTGTAAACACAGCTGTAGTTTCACTTAACTATTGCTTTACTTAATGACCAAAGAGCTGGTTTAAATTATGGTTGTTAAATGTGGACTGCCTGTATAATTGTAAACTGTACAAGGAGAGGTGATACTAATTCTGAGTGCTAATTCTTTATTGCATAATAGACAGTTCTGCAGAATTGTCAGCAACACCCCCTAGGGAGTGACAGAGTTCTAAAAGGCCATGTGGCTTTATCTCCCTCCAAGGACCTGGATGGCAGAGTATTAAGCCTATAAAAAGTTTTTCAGTGAGAAAGAAAGAAAATTGTACACATACTTATGAATAGAAAAAGGCCTGATTCAAAGACTACTGGGTTGTGAGAAATTCTGCTCCTGTTCTCCTGCAAATCTGGATCCAGGGTTTGTTGCCTGATGTCTTTTAAGACCCTCTCAGACCCTAGTGTTATCGGTGATTGAACTGAAAATCCACAATAGGACAAGACTGAAAGTAGGCTCTTTTTTCTACAAGGAGTCAAACTTGTTGACAGGGATTAACTGTGATAAAGATCTCACCCATCCTCCAAATTAATTTTAGCCAGGATTTCAGTCAACAAATCCTCATATGGGCATCTACTGACAGCCAACAGAGATCTAGCTTGCATTGAAAAACAATGAGGCACACCAAGCACTGCTTTCAAGAACTTGAATTACCTTTATATTTTTTATAGGCAAAAAATCTGACCATAAAGTCTTAGGCTCAGCAATTTGGCCCTGAAAAGTGTGATTGCAGTACGAACATAACTATTTCTATGGTGGATCAGAGAAATAATTATTGCATTAGTATTTATTTTGTGCACAAATGAAATATACCTCCCCTTGCAGATATTAGAGAATTGAAACATAAATCCTCAGTAGTTAAAGGTTCTAATTTGCTCAATCTGATCAATTTTGATTTTGATTTTCCATTTATGAATGACATTATGTCATTATTCTGAATGCCATAAGTTTTGTTAGCAAAGACAGCTACAGACTGCTGAGGGAACCAGCGTTCTTATCCCCATTTTCAAAGGTCAAGCTTATCTAATGTGGAGGGGGGGGGAAATCCTTTCTGAAAATGTTATGATTCCAATTTATCTCACTTGCTGCATCATGAAAAAGATTATACTGCATATGGGAGATACGAGAGATATTAGCCACATTCTTTAATACAGCAATGGAATATTTTCACTTTTTCTGCATGCACATGCACATATACACTACACACATGCAAACTCACACACACGTGTGTGTGTGTGTGTGTGTGTGTGTTTGTGTACAATAGTGGCCAAAATTGTGGAAACCTTTTGAGAAAAGTGTATTTTCTAAAACTAGCTAATAGCACAACTTTTTTTGGGGAGTAGTACCATAAAATTATATATCAATGGAAAGATAATTTAATCAAAAATGTAATGCAATGACTTTTATGAAGGATTTGCTATTAGAATAGCAGTTACAGTATAAAGAAGAAAAGTGAAACATAGAAAAAATGAGATATACAAAAATTATCGCCATAGAAAAAAAAAGATATAAAAAAATTATCACCATGTCAGTTAATACTTAGTTGGGTAACATTTAGCATGAATTATGGCCTTACAATGTCTTCCCATTGAGTGAACCAAGTCTTTTACTTCTGCAGCTGTTATAATGTGAAACCAGGATTGAATGATTCTTCTATTACTCTGCTCTGCGCATGCCTGAAGATGGCAGTTCTGGGTTAGCTCCCGGTCTGACGATGGGGTCTGTTTGGGCGTTTCGGGGGATGTAGGGTCATCAAATTCCTTTATGACCCTTAGCCCCAGCGAGGAGAACTCTTGCACAACCCGGGGAAGTCTTTTACCCCCCCCCCCCAGAAACAATGTGGTTGGTGCAAGGGGGGAGCAACATGGATGAGGTCCTGGAGGAGCTAGGACCACCATGGAACGCTGTAGGAGTAAGGGCGGCGGCAGAGGCAGCAGGGTCAGCAATAATGAGAGTGATGGTGGTGGCAGCTTGGCTTGACCTCAGGGAATTATCTGGCTGTGGTCTTTATTATTATTTCATGAAAGACAAGGGGCTGGAGGGGGTCGACACTCTGGCAGTAATGCAGGCAGTCCCTCCCCCTCCCTCCCACTCAAGAGCAATGGAGTTTATTGCTGAGAGTGAAGAGAAGAAGCCGAGGGGAGGAGGCTTGTACTTACAAACTGGCAGAGGAGGAGATGACACCCTTCTTGGGGTCATTGTTTTTTCCCCCTCCTCTTCCCCGCCTCCCCCTCCCCCCTTTCCACTAATGGGGGAGGGACCTACGAACCACTACACTTTGGACCTCTTACCATGTTTTCATCTGCCCCCACGCTGGTGGGAGAGACCGAGTGCCATTATGAGGGGTTTGAGGGACTTCCTATACCCCAATGGAGAAGACATAACATCTTTCCCGATAACTATCTGGAACGGGACCAGTCGTCGTGAGAGGATGTTGGACATGAGCCTCCACTGGAGGGAAAATAGAACATTGGACCTTCTCCCTGTCATGAGAGGACAGTGGAGTCCAGCCCTAAAAAGAATGGACATTTTATGATCTTTTACGCCCAGTTATCCCTTTGGACTATGATGGACTCCCTGGACTGGTCTTCATTTCCTGTCCTTGGTTCAGTTGATGATCCCAAAAGCCGACCTTCTTGCATTGCGAGACTCCCCCCTCTCACAGGCCTGGCCCTCCACGTTATTGAGGGCCTATCTTGATGATGGGTTTTGGAACCCCGAGAGATGGCATGCAGCAAAGAAGGGGTTGAGGGGTTTTTTATCAGGTTTTTTAAGGAAAATTTTAAGGGGACTTGGGAAGAGGGTGGGGATTACAAAGATGGACCTGAGGGGGGGCATTCATATAGCCACCAAGTGGGATGAGAGTTTAGTTGGGCACAGCAGGGAGATCATGGAGAGAACTTTGATTGGGAAACAGTGGGATGTCGAAAAGGGCAGTGCAATTGAAGTAGTGAGTGGGAGGGGCAGATATGATGGGCACAGGGGGCCATATCATGTTCCGGGGGTGCGCATATGCTGCTTATGAGCAATTGCGCATTCTGGCCCCCAATGCACTACTCAGGTCCCAGGTTGCACAGAGCCTCAGGCCCTGGGTCCGCGGCTGATGCTGTGCTATTGTTAACAAAGCCCCCCTCATTTGTGATCTTATTCTGGAAGGGGGTGCAGACCTGGCAGGTATTACGGAGACCTGGTTGGGCAACAAGGGGGGGGGCTTTCCCCTCATTGAAATGTACCCAGCAGGTTTCCGAGCATTTCATCAGCCAAGAGCTCAGGGGAGGGGAGAAGGAGGGGCGGTGATTATTAGGGAGAATCTTGTTCCAAGGGAGACCACTGTATCTCAGATAGCCGGATGTGAGTCCCTCCTTGTGAAGTGGGACCATGGGTCTGCTGACTACGTACCTGGCTCCCTGCCACATGGCAGCGACCCTGCCTGAGCTGCTTGACGTTATTGCCGGGGTGGCAGTTGATACCCCCAGACTTATTGTTATGGGGGATTTCAACTTGCCATCTGCAGGTGACGCATCAGGGGTGGCTTGGGAGTTCAAGGCTTCCATGGCGGCCATGGACCTGACCCAATTAGTTCAAGGCCCCACTCACACGGGGGGACACACTCTGGACTTGATTTTTGTCTCTGGTCAGTGGTTGAATGATCTTGGTAGAGGGGATCTAGACAGTAAACCCTTGTCATGGACAGATCATTCTCTCCTTTGCTTGGAGAGCAAAGGGCTGTTTGGGCTTGACTAGTTTCCTCTAACTCAGGGATAGCGGTGAATTCCCACCCATGCACCACTTGGAAAGGTGTGACTCCTGTGCTATGGTGTACCACATTGCTATACGCGACTTCAGCAAATGGTAGGAGTTGTGACCAGTCGGACTGCTGATACGAAACGTAACACAGTAAGTATTCTTCTACCATCGCATTGGCCCTTTCTGCAGCCCCATTGGTACTTGGGTGAAACATGGACCTGAGCCCTCGCGACGACCCTAATAAGGTAATATAATTCCTACTGCCCCCCACCACCACAGCAGGGAGATGGAACCGATAAAATGGTTCCATCCTAGGTGCCTGATGGAACCCGAGAGGTTCCTGACCGAGCTTGGGCCATTTCCTGAGACTCTGGCACACGACTCGACTGAAGACCTGGTGGCCGCCTGGGAGAGTGCGGCCGCCGGGGCTTTGGACCGCATTGTGCCTTTGTGGCCTATGACCCGATGCCGATCTCAATTAGCTCCTTGGTTCTCTGAGGAGCTGAGAGAGATGAAGCGTCGGAAAAGACGCCTAGAGAGCCGTTGGAGGACTAGTTGATCCGATTCTGACCGGACACAGGTGAGGTCTTATATCAAGACCTACCTAGTGGCGATAAAAGCGGCAAAATTTAACTATTTTTCCGCTCTTATTGCATCTGCAGAGAACCACCCAGCCGCCTTGTTTAGGGTGACCAACTCCCTTCTTTGGGGGGGGGAATGTGGGAAGACCCCTTGCAGGGCCGAGCTGAGGATTTTGTACCCTTCCTGCATGATAAAGTCACTCGGATTCGGGAAGACTTGGAATCCGACTGGGTGAGTCCAGGGCAGGAGATTACGGTAGGTCTTGAGAATGTTATCTGGGAGGAGTTTGATCCTGTGGCTCCTGAGGATATGGACAGGGTTCTGGGTAGGATTAGTGCCGCCACATATTTATTGGATCCGTGTCCCTCCTGGTTGGTACTGGCCACCCAGGAGGTTACGCGAGCCTGGCTCCAGGGGATTATAAGTGCTTCTTTGAGTGAGGGTGCCTTTCCTGCTGCCTTGAAAGAGGCGGTGGTGAGGCCCCTCCTCAAGAAGCCTTTCCTGGACCCAGCTGAATTAGCTAATTATTGTCTTCGCTTTGTTGCGAAGGTTGTTGAGAGTGTGGTGGCACGACAACTACCCAGGCACCTGGATGAAGCTATCCATCTAGACCCATATCAGTCGGGCTTCAGGCAGGGGTACAGCACAGAATCGGCATTGGTCGCATTGGTGGATGATCTCTGGAAGGCTCGGGACAGGGGTTGCTCCTCTGTCCTGGTCCTGTTAGATCTCTCAGCGGCTTTTGATACCATCAACCATGGTATCATGCTGCAGTGGTTGAGGGGGTTAGGAATAGGGGGCACCATTTTACGGTGGTTCTCTTCCTTCCTCTCCGACTGCTCGCAGTTTGTGTTGGCAGGGGGGCAGAGGTCGACCTTGAGGCGCCTCGCATGGGGAGTGCCACAGGGGTCGGTCCTCTCACCCCTTCTGTTCAACATTTATGTGAAGCCACTGGATGAGATCATCCCTGGTTTAGGGATGAGAGTCCATCTGTACGCTGATGATACTCAGCTGTACATCTCCACCCCAAGCCACCCCAATGATGCCTTTGGTGTGATGTCTCACTGCCTGGAGGCCATGTGGATCTGGATGGGGAGAAATAGGCTCAAACTCAACCCTTCCAAGACTGAGTGGCTGTGGTTCCTGGCATTGCGATATAGTCAGCTGGTGCCATTGCTGACTATTGGGGGTGAACTTTTGCCCCCTCCCCCAGAGAGGGCTCATAATCTGGGTGTCCTCCTGGACTCACAGCTGTCTTTAGAAGAGCATATGACGGCTGTGGCCAGGGGGGCTTTTTATCAGGTTTGCCTGATCTGCCAGTTGCAGCCCTTTCTAGATCGCAAGGCCCTACTCACGGTCACTCATGCCCTTGTCTCCTCTCGATTGGGCTACTGTAATGCTTCCTACATGGGGCTCCCCTTGAAAAGGACCCGGAGGCTCCAACTGGTCCAGAATGCAACCGTGCAGGTGGTTATGGGCGCAACCCATTGTGCCCTTGTGACCCCCCTTCTGCGTGAGGCTCCCAGTGGTCTTCCGGGTGCGATTCAAGGTGCTGGTTACCACCTTTAAAGCGCTCCATGGCATCGGACCGGGTTACCTTCGAGACTGTCTCCTGCCACCAGTAGCCTCCCACCAACCAGTCCGCTCCCACAGAGAGGGTCTCCTCAGGGTGCCATCGGCCAAATTATGTCAGCTGGTGACACCCAGGGGAGGGCCTTCTCTGTGGGAGCTCCTACTCTCTGGAATGAACTGCCCCCAGAATTATGTAAGATCACTGACCTCCATGTATTCCGCTGTGCCCTCAAAACCTTTTTGTTCCGCCAGGCTATCAATGTGAAGATTTTTAAATTGGTTTTAATCTGGGATTTTTAAATTTGGGGTTTTATATTGAGCCAAATTATTTAATATTTTAATTTTTAAATTGTTGTTTGTCTTGTGCTTTTAATAGGCTGTGCACCACCCCGAGTCCTTTGGGAGAGGGGCGGTATAGAAATAAAATTATGATGGTGATGATGATGATGATGATGATGATGATTAACTGAGGTTTATTTCTGGGTCACTTCTGACTAACAAGTTTCTTTAGTCGGCTCCATAGATTTTCAATTGGGTTAAGGTCTGAGCTATTCCCAGGCCATTCTGGCTGTGGAATATGATTATCTTGAAACTCAAAAAAAAAAAAAAAAAGTGGTGCTATTAGCCATCAAACCTCAAAAATATACTTTCACCAAAAGGTTTTCACAATTTTGGCTACTACTGTAGATAGATAGATAGATAGATAGATAGATAGATAGATAGATAGATAGATAGATAGATAGATACTGTAGATAGATAGATAGACAAAAAAAAAAGGGTGTGTGTGTGGGGGGGGGGTGCTTAAAAAAAGAACCAGGCATTATATCTATTACAACACTTACACTTTGTTTAGTAGCTGTTACAAAGGTGTGATACCATGGAAACTGCTGATCCCCATGATACAATTCTTTTACAAGCTTGTTTGTAGATACAAGGGGAGCAGCAGCATGAGCACTACACCTTGTCTTTCTCTTTCATATCTTGATTCTACACTGAAATATCAAGCCCAGATTGGACTTCTGCATAGTTCCAAAAGCACAAAGACCTTCAAAAAATAGTGGTACTGCTTAGGAGTTGTTTATATGTTAAAAATATTTATTAAGTAAATGCTGTCCTTGTGGCTATCCACATGAAAGTCTGCAACGACATCCCAGTATTTGGTAAAAATCTCTAAATCTCTCCATATTACTTTGAAGCTGTGGAAGAGAAACACATACAGAGAACAGTTTATACAGTTATTTCCTTAGCCTGAGATTAGTAAACTGTGTAATTTCTGGCCTATTGTTATGGTCCTTTTGAAGTACCATTTGCTAAAGGGGAAAAATGTTTATAGCAATATAAGTAAGCTGAGAGGGAATGTCTGTTCCATAACTACACTTGGAGTTCTTGAATTTTCTTTTCAGAGAAGCCTTCTCTTTCCAGCTTTCTCAGTGACAACTTTCCTTAAAATGGCTGAACCCCAGCTTTGTGAGAGGGCACTAGAGTGATAAATGATTGATCCATTTTTAATTGCTGTGGTTAGATTAATTAATTAAATATTTTATTTGCTATAGTTAGATTAATAAGATTATTTTACTTTATGTTTTTTGTTCCGGTCAGTATTGTTTTGTGGCTACTTTTTATTTTTATTATTCTTGATAATATTGCTTCTTGTAGAAGTCAGATATAGAATAGAATAACAAAGTTAGGAAGGGACCTTGGAGGTCTTCTAGTGCAACCCCTTGCTTAGGCAGGAAACTCTACACCACTTCAGACAAATGGTTATCAATCTCTTCTTAAAAATTTCCAGTGTTGGAGCATTCACAACTTCTGGAGGCAAGTTGTTCAACTGATTAATTGTTCTGTCAGTTTTAGGTTGCTTCTCTCCTTGATTAGTTTCCACCCCTTGCTTTTTGTCCTGCCCTCAGGTGCTTTGGAGAATAGTTTGACTCCCTCTTCTTTGTGGCATCCCCTGAGATATTGGAACACTGCTATCATGTCTCCCCTAATCCTTCTTTTCGTAAGACTAGACATATTCAGTTCATATCCATGTTATTGTGTTTAAGTTATTGTGATGATAAAGTGTCTCTTGTAGACTCTTTTTTCTGCTAGAGGCGCTACTACAAAGATAACTGAATTTGAGAATATACTTGTAAAGTTGAGAGTAGGTACAATATGGGTCAGCTGTTATTATTTCAGGTTCCCTATATTTCATGTCCTGTGGGTCGGCTGGTTGTGGCATTTCTAGGCTTATGGTTCTGGGAAATTTCAGTCTGTTTTCCTTAAGTGTGATGTCTGAGGCATATTAGACAGCATGACTCACCCAGGTTATTAAATGCCCAAATCAGAGCTGAGGTTGTGCATTAGAACAGTTTTTGGTTTGGGTAAATGACAATGTGATCAGGAATTAAGGGATATTACTATCTTTCCTTTCTCATGACAGATATTTTTTTGTAAACCTTGTATTATTCTGTTGCTGTTTCCCATTCCACCAATCCACTCCAAGCCCAGCTCTGATTTAGGCAAGAAATTGTAATTTTTCCTGAGGTACTCATACATGGTTTCATTGAAATCTTAGTGGATGCTTAGAATGAGAAGGTGATTTGATCATATATGTGAAGAGCATGTTTTTTTTTCCAGAGTCAAAATGATGGATGCCTGCTTTTTGGAAGGTGGAATGTGTAATGCCATGTTTTTGGATTTTTTTTTCTTTTGTATTTTTATTAGTATTTTTTTTTTATTTGATGCATGCTACCAGATTTGTAATTGCAATTACATGAATTGGGTGGTGAGAGAGAAAAATCATAGATAAATAGATAGATGATAGATAGATAGATAGATAGATAGATAGATAGATAGATAGATAGATAGAAGACCGACAGAGACACAGACAGACAGACAAGACAGGCAGGCAGGCAGGCAGGCAGGCAGGCAGACAGACAGAATGACAGACATGGGCTATTATCCCTTTCAAAACTTTAGGGTATCATTTCCTTGATTGAGATATTATGAATGAGGACTTTACCACAATGCCTCAACATGAAAAAAAGGGCTCAATGTTATACAGCACATCAGCGGTGGGATTCAATTTTTACTGGTTCTGCAATATTAATATATTCTGCTACTGGGAAGGTGGCTTGGTGGTCATGTGACTGGGTAGTCATGGCTGGGTGGTCATCTGACTGGGTGGGTGTGGCCAACTCAACATCAGTCATGCCAAGGGGTGTTTCACTTAGCCCCTCCCTTCCGAGCCACTCCTTGTCACCCCTGGCCTCAATGTAACTAGGTCTGTAAAAATGTTGTTCAGCTTTTTTTGGCTTTATCATCTTTATTATCTGAACTACTCAAAATTTCCACTACCGGTTTGCCTGAACTGGTCCAAACTGGCTGAATAAAACCTCTGCTCCTAACCATACCCATGGGCTCTGAATTCATTTGTGATGTTCATTTCGCTCTTCGAATTCATGGATACCTATCCCTAACCCTAGGTGGATTTTCCGCAAATGGGATTTTCCCATATTTTTTGCCAGGAAATCTAGAAAAGGCAGGCTGGAAAAGTAGGCACCCTCCTAGCCATACCCATTCATTGGCGACGTTCATTTTGCTCCCCGAATACATGGGGACCTAACCCTAACCCTAAATGGATTTTCTACAAATGGGATTTTCCCATGTATTTTGCCAAGAAATGTAGATAAGGCAGGCCCGAAAAGTAGGCACCTTCTAACCAAACCCATGGGCTCCAAATTCATTGGCCATGTCCATTTTGCTGCTCGAATTCATGGAGTCCTAAGATTTTTCAGAGCCTCACAGACTCTAGTAGTAGTTGACTTGCCAAAAAAGCAATCATCAAGAGCATCTGTCCAAAATCTCATTCTGATAAACTTTTCATCAAAGTGAAATACTGGAACTGGCAAGTCTTCCATAGAGTCAACTATTTTGCCATAGTTTCTAAACTATGAAAGTTTAGGACTTTCTAAACTAGGAAAGTTTCTAAACATCGTTCCTCATTGCACTTACTTAGCTATATATTATGTGGGATTTCCCCTCCCTCCCATTATTACAGGTTATTAGCTATGCAACTGGAACTAGAAAGCCTGATGGCCACTTTCCTGCTCTCTCAAATACCAGCACAGTGTGCTTTGTGATGGGGGAGTGCACTGCCAGCAGATACCAGTTCAGAAACTGTGGGCAATAAGGAAACATGGCTATTTAAGGAATTAGAAGTCTTGCATGCAATTTGTGGAAATCTATAGTATAATGCATTATTCCAGATAAGATAATGTAAGCACATCATCTGAAACAATTTAAATTTACCATCATGGAGTAATCAGTTCCAAAATTAATATATTCTGCTACTGGGAAGGTGAACTTGCTTCTGTTTTAGTATGTGTCTAACTTTTTATGGGGGGAAATGGATAACATGCTGCACATTTTTAAAGCTTTTATCTTAACATTTCTGCGAAAGTAACTTGCAAAAACATGTAGATCTGTGAATATGTAAAGAACTCCTCTTAAGACTTCTGTTGTTCAAAGCCCCAACAGTGTGCCTAGTTGAATTTCCAAATTAGAACTATGATCAATTAAATTATTATGCTACAAGGCATAGTTCTCACTGGCAAGCAATCAATAGTTGTTAATATCCTCAAATTAGATATTATAAATATAATTTTTAATATGATCTACATTATTTTTGTTCCAGCATTTTCCTACATTCAAGTATGGTTTTGGAGGCGAAGTGGTTGGAACTGGATTTGATAAACCAGCTTGTTTCCTGAGCCTAATATTGTGGATTGAGAGAGATTGATTGGCCAAAGTCATCCAGCTGATCTTCATGCCTCAGAAAAGACTAGAAGTCAGTTTCCTGGTTTCTAACTGGTGCCTTAACCTAGACTATACTGGCTCTCTTTTAATTTAATTGACATTATCTGAGTTAAATACAAGTTGTCTAGAGATTACGACTAATAGCCTCACTATCAATGAGATTCAGGGCTAGCCTTGTTCAATGTTATTTGTCCATTTGATGAATACTTGAAGATACTAAACACCTGAATAAACTTGAAGAGCCTTAATTTTTAGTTCTTAGAATATCTAGATTAGTCTTATCCATTTTGCACTATTTTAGGAGACTTGGGTTGAAGTCCCTACTTTGTCCTGGAATTCCCTACCCTAAGTGTGGCCTACTTTGTAAGCTTAATGTAATAAGGACTAGGTAACTAGGTGCAGGAAAATAGCTTAATTTCAGTGTCAATCATTTATTTATATGGTCTTTTTTAGCATTCAAAATTAAGTTTTTATCTGTGAAATACAAACAAATGATGAAGAGATACTGGGCTTAAAAAAGAAATTGATCTCAGTGTCAGGGGATTAAATGTTATATCCTCCCTCACCTTCTTGCCATAAAGAAACTAGTAATTATTCTCCCGACAAAACATCTTTGTTAGAGATAAACAAAGGGAACAAGTGTGCAGCATGATTGTTGAAGAGATTGCAGCAAATATGTAGGTTTTTTTCAAGTCTTGTGTTCAAATGGACAGCCTCAGGAAGATAGTGTTAAACATGAGTGATGCCTACAAACAGAAGCTCTTAAAAGAATTGGAAAAGAGTTTGCCGAAAGGGATGCTAGTATTTGATCAAGTAAGCAGTTTGTGTATCTAGGTACCAATGTGTTATTAGATGAATCAACAGCAATAGTTTGTTCTTTGAAAACATCACTATTATTGTAGCTGCCTCAGAAAGTAACATGTTTCATTCCAAAACAAGAATTACCATTTAACTCCTTTCAGTACTGGGGCTCCATAAATGCTTGTGTGCCTTCAGTAAAGAAAAAAAAATAAGAGCTGTTCCTACACTACCAAGACTCATTTCCATGTCTGGTAGCTCTCTATTTAGATTTAGACCAACTTATATTTGTATTTGTTGAATTTCTGTTGGGGTAGATGCCATGGGCTGTCTCTCCCCCTCCCAACATTTAGTACTCTTTAATGTGTTAGGAACAATGTCGAATAGCTATTCTAGTTATTTGCATGAGGTTGCAGTAGTGGTCTTGAAACGCTATGATTTTAACAAAGCCTTTTGGCCATTCATGAAATTTCCTCAAGTAAGATAACTTTTCTTCACATAATGGATGGGGAAAAAAGTCCCTTGGGAGTTGGGCGGCATAGAAATGCAACTAAATAAATAAATAAATGGGAAAACAAATCTTTCTTGTGATAAATTAGCTGTGTAATTATTTGATAGAATTGTTCAGATCCTAACACGTCTGGGCACAAACTAAAACCAAAACAATTAATTCTCAAAATGCCTTTTGTATTGTGAAGAATTGTTCTATTTGTAAATGAAGTCATTACAATTAATATTGATGTTTGTGACTGTGGCAAAAGCACATTAATGCAACAAAAACAAGAGCAGCTAAAACATTCTAAGAAGTGATGCATTGTTCAGAAGAACAAATCTCTGCACATTGGTATGATGATTGTAAAATTCCCACTTCAAAATGGTGTATTGTCAAAATCTACGTTGCACCATGCACATGAACTGATAATAAATCCAGACTTATTTTTCCAAAATGGTGATAAAGAAAAGATAGAAGGTCCAAGGCACATTATTTTAAAATAGACTAAGCTCAAAAGTCAAAGGATTGATCCTTTTAAACATGATTTTGTGAACTAATGAGATAAGCTATTGAGAGACAATGAAGTAGGTCTAGTTTTGCTAAAATGATGGTTAAAGACTTTTTGTCAGAAAGATTCTACAATTTCATTTTGTCAGGGCCATAGTTCTTGTATTACTGTCATGAAAACTCTATACAACAAAAGAAAAGACTATGTGCCTTTGAAAGTGTATTAGTAACACTTTATATAAAGTGTAATTTTTCACAGAAATGTTGCTATAAAAAATAGTATGAATTTTATCACTTAAGCACTGCCTAACATACAGACTCTGTCAATCGATCAAGGTGCTAAGAAAAAGAGATTATGGTCCAAATTAAACATTAGTTTCTTCTTCTAAAATTTTTATTTTTACACATGGCCATAAGTAAGAAAAGTGAACACTTATGATGGGAATCAGAGCATTCAGCTGTACAGTAGAACCTCTGGTCATGACCATAATTTGTTCCATAACTTTGGTCGCAAACCAATTTGGTTGTGACCTGAACCTAATTTTGGAAATTTGGTGCTTACAAAAAAGATGGTGCAGAAGGGGAAATCGTGAATTTTTTGGTTGGAACCCAATTTGGTTGTGGTCAGAAGCGTTCATGGCCAGAGGTTCTACTGTATTTCTAAAAATGACTCAAATACCCCAAAATAAAATAAAACAAGGAATAAAATCATAAATCTCATACAGAACTCCAAACAGCAAAATGATTGACCCTTGTGTGAAATGTGTGCAATCATCAAGGGAAGTATTCCATATTTTCCTCCATGCTACAGTATTTCATACAGAAAACATCTGTGATGTTTTATTTCAATACTGAAAAAAGAATATGGCTTATTATTTCTGCTTTTAAAACAATTATATGTTCTCCAAACAGTTACTAGATGATTTATATTTGTTAAGTTCAATATACTGTATTTTTTGGAGTATAAGATGCACTCTCCCTCCAAAAGAGGGTGAAAATTTGGATGCGTCTTATACTCTGAATGTAGCTTTTCCGAAGCTTTTTTCAACCCTAATGAGGCGCTAGCAAGTGAAGTGCTCTTCCATGCTTTGCCTGCTCCCTCCAATTCTCAGCTGTGCTTTAGTAGCCGTTTTCCAGCCCTAACGAGGTGCTAGCATGTGAAGCAATCGTCCGAGCTTTGCCTACTTTTTTCATTGCTTCTCTCTCCAAAGATCAGCTGTGCTTTAGAAGATGTTTTTATCCCCAAGCAGGAAATAAAAAGCGTGCACGGGCTCAAAACCAGCAAACTAATGTGCTGAAGCTGACCAGACTAAAGGCGCTAGCCAGATGAATACCTGATTCCCCCCCCCCCATTTTACTCTCCAAAAACTAAGATGTATCTTATACTCCAATGCATCTTATACTTCAAACAATACAATATATGGTAAATAAAAAAGTGAATATTGAAAATTTATTTTCACCAACTTAAGTGCCATATTTATAACTGGACTAGGCTAAATATCAAACTTTTGATACGAAGTATCATATTAGTTCTACTGTATACATAATTTAATTATGTGTACAAAACAAAAAGGATAGCTCTGTACTATAACAGTTCCATATGTTCAGGGATGGGATAATACTGAACCTTTTTGATTTCGTTAGATTGTACAGCAAAACTAACATTAGATCAACAATCCATATAAATCTTTCCTAATTTGGAAACCAAACATAAATAGTTATATAATTTGTTATGATTTTTTTTGAAAAAAAAAGACATACCATTAAAAATATTGATTTGTAATATCTCCATACTATCATAGTAATTAAATGGATTTTTAGTTATTTACACATCATTAATCTATGTATGTTTCTTTTGAAGCAATAGGAAGACATTATAGAAGAGTTATGTGGAATTTCTGCATTATAATATATTCTGGAATGAAACTAAATATATTTCTCTCCACATATTTTCTGAGTGGCTATTGGCTCAAAAACAAAGTATGTTTCTTCAGAAAAGTGAAGTTTCTAATAGTTTATAATATACAGTTTTTCCTATTTAACTATAAGCAAAAGGATTACTTGGCTGCATATTGAACTATAAATCAAGGTGGAAAATTATGGAAGTCCAGGATAGGATTAACATTTCCAGGACTCACAGGAGACTCACATATTGTTGCAAATATGTTTTATTGCACAGGGTAGATGTTTAGAAATCTGGAAATGAAGTATAGGAACTCTGCATGTGTATGTATAAGGGCAATTTATAAAGCAGTTCTGCAATCCTGAAAAAAGTTGTCTCTTTTAATGAGTCAAGGAAGCATGCTTTGTGTGTGTTCCTGCATGTTGCAAAAAGCCTTTTTTGAACAATTTGAATAATCTGTAATAAAGCAAATAGGCTTTGTTATAGTTGAAGTAGGTATTAATACGTTTTCACAGCAATGTCTCCTATTTAAATTATCATCGGGTAAGGAAAATTAATAGATAATTTTAATACATTGCAAGTATTATTGCATGATAAAAGATTTTTTAAGACTCTGGGAAGCTTTACATAAATTTAAAACTGATCATGCAGGTAAAAAAACGCCATTCAAAAGAAATTATTGCATGTTTAAACCATAAATACACTTCATTATCATAGGCAAATCTCTCAGTGGTTTAATGGAAACTCTGCTGCCTGCTATAAAAATGTACATTATTTATAATGTGGGAAAGAATATTCTTGGGCTGTCTTGTTAATATTTGGAAAAAAAAATAACATAAATGGCATGTGAGCAGAGACAGGCAGTTAACTTTTTAAACCATGTTTCCCAGCCTTAGGAAAGAGCAAAGTGCCAAGGAAAGTTACCATGCTGCCCCCACCCATTTGATAGACTTTGATGCTGAATTACCTGGACTTTGATGAAATGGTAACTTTCTCCCTTATTTTCATTCCCTTTCAAAACTTAAGCCAAGTGGGATAAATCTGCTCAAGTTACAATCCTTTCAGACAAAGTATGATGACTAAATGAGAACTTGGCTCTTTCTTATGTATATTAAGATTAAAGAATCAAACAGGAGTTGAAAGCCCCAAAGAGATTATTTTAAACACAACAATGACTTCAACAGGGATTTTTGTCAGCCGCTGCTGCTCTTGAGAGGAGCAAGTATGCATGTACATCTAGAGACACTTGCAGGAAAAAATAGAAGATAATAGTGCTACAACTTAGTTTTCCATAAAAGAATAAATCTCAAGTCTACTTTGCCTATTGTTCCTAAATTGTTCTATATTTTCTGGATCACCAACCTCAGATTCCTGGGAACTGTTTTTTTTTTTTTTTTTTTTTGCTTTCAGCCAGCCCAGGAAAAGATTGCACAGGATGAAGACAAAATGCAGTTACTTCTTCCTTTTTTAAAAGCTCACCTGAGAATGTAATCTTGCTCCTGGGACTGGCTTTTTCATGCTTGATTTTCCCAAGGATTTACAGATCAGATTTAACTCTTTTTGCCCCTATCCTACTTCAAGCATGTTTCATATTCTTTTATTATAATTTACTAGTCTATTAGGGAAGGATACAGTCATAAAATGTAGTGGGAACTATTCAAATTTCAGGGAGGACCTCATCCCAGATAGCAGATGCTGTAACACAGGAGACACATTTCTGTGTCCAGATATATGACATTGTTTAATTGAAGAAACCCAGAGGCTTCAACCCTGAAGCTCTAATAAGATAGGCAGACCTACAGGAGATAGGTGATCCTTGAAAATAACTGAGACGTATTCCATGTAGAAGACATCAACACAGGGGTGAAATCCAAAAGGTTCTGGAGAACCAGTAGTAGAAATTTTAAACAGTTTGGAGAACCAGTAGCAGAAATTTTGAGTAGTTCAGAGAACGAACAAATACCACTCTGTCTGGCCCCAGGAGTGGGGAGGGAATGGAGAGTTTGCATTATTCTTCCCCTGCCATGCCTATCAAGCCACATCATGCCCACCAAGCCATGCCCACAGAACCGGCATTAAAAAAAATTGGATTTCACCACTGCATTGACGGTCTTAGAGCCCTTTCTTCAACATATTCATCACAGAACATTAGTGCAAATGGATTTGAGGAACATGAGTTAGGAATAATGTTTAACTCACCCTGGAAAGTTGCCTGAACATGCTACATTTTTACAACTGTGATTTCCAGTATTTTCTAGATCCAAGTGAGATCCAATTCATCTGAGGGGCACACTGATGAGCAAGGCTAGAAGCAAAGGTCCAATTCTATTTGCCACAAAGGCTGCTATAATGCTTTCTACTGATTTTCTGGCCACTGATTTTCAGAGACACTTGCCATTCTTCAATTTCTTTTGCCAGCCAATTGGTAAAAGAAGAAACAGAGAAAGGAGGAGAACCATCCAAAAGACCCATTTGCACCTAAAGGGGTGGTGAAGTGGCCTGGAAGCATTTATTTTTTTTACCAGCATCCATTTACTAAAGCTCTAGGCAGTCTTATCACAGAGACACAAGCTTCAGAAGTATTTCCAAGTAATTTGAAAATGGGGTGGCTGTGAGAGATGTCTTTGTTCTTAGTAGGCCTTACAAAGTGAAGGCTGGACAGGAACAGAGAATTACAGAAACTGATATGGAATTGATCCCATGGCTTGAAGGTGACAGATCTCTTGCCTGCTGCCATTTTATTCATGAAACAAGCACATTGCAGATCAGAAGTTCAGCCAAAACATTTCAGGCATGTTGCAATTCAGCCAAAATGAAACTGGAACATCACAGCCTATGTGCCAGCCTGTTCATCAATCTGTGTGCCTTATTTTACTTTCCCTTTGCCATCAATGGCCTTGTTTCTCCTCCAGTGTCTCTAAGCTTCAAATGCTTCTGCTAGAATAGTTATGTACAGTGAATGTTTGTGAATTGAACTTTTGCACACACCCTCTGATTTTATCATACTTATTTGAAAGTAAATACTGTCACAGAGGGAGAATATCAGTGGTGGGTTGCCCCTGGTTCAAATGGGTTCACAAGATCTGGTAGTAAAACTGGCTCCCTGGACGTCATCATAGGTGATTTGCACATGCAGAAGAGTGGACACGATGTGAACTGGTAGTAAAGGTAAGTAGAACCCACCCCTGGAGAATATGCCTCCAAAATTTTCCTCTACGAAACTATTGCTGAAAAATAAATCTGAAACTTTGCATTCATCATACAGTCAGTCTCTTCTCCCTGCTTCTTCTTTCATTGTAGGTTAAATGCCACTGTGTGGAGCTGAAATACATCAGATCAGGTCACCACAGGGAACTTGGCAGCAAGGGGATAGCTTTTGACTGCTGAAATTCAAGCCAGTTTTGCAACATTCAGTGAATGTCAGTGAAACAAACCCCAAACAAACTTCTGAGGTTCACCAAAGGAAAACTGCTCTTTTCTTTTTCTTTTTTTTAATTTGATTTATATTCCGCCCTTCTCCGGAGACTCAGGGCAGCTTACAATGCATTGAGCAATTGTATGAAGAGAAGAGGTCTTCATGTTTTCTCCTAGCAAAAAGATAGTCATGGTAGTTGTCCTGCCTGGTTACCAGCTTGGGACACATAGTAGGAGGTGACACTGGCAAAACAAGCATGTATAGGTTGCACATGTCTTCAGGTGGATGGCTCCTTCTTCTTATAATTTCCCATGATTGCCGTGATATTCATTCTGGACATTTCAACATGCTTGTAAGTTTTGTTGGAAAGGAAAACGAAGCAGAACCAGATAGGAGAAGCCCATACAGAAGCCTTCAGATTATTGCTTTTTAAGGCAAGACGTGCACAACTGCATAAGAATGGATTACTTTAAATAACTATCCATAATTTCAACCTTAGCTAGATGAGTTACTATAATTTTAAGAGAAATAAAAATGACCCAAATCATGGACCCAAATTAATTAAAAACCTTCAATAAGGTAAACCAGTTCTGCTCTTTTACAGTGTTGTTTCCAGTTACTAATCAACTGCCTGGTAAACCGCAAGGAACTGCTAGTACAAAAGCAGCAGGCAGCTGTGCTTTGTTCTTTTATCCTGGAGGAAAAAAATGGTACAGAGAAGTTTGGTTGGGATTTGAAAGTAGAAGATATAACTATAGCAGCCTCAGGTTTTGAATAGGTACCAGGCTTTTATCATTCCCTGCAAAATACCTGTCTCAGGTGCAAATAGAATAGTCTTTTATGCACATCAGATTTTACCTAACTTGAAATTGTTACACATTGCTGCTAGTTTAAAGTACAAGTAGTCCTGGAGTTATGATTATTTGTTCAGCAACCATTCAAAATTACAAAAGCGTTGAATATGGGGGAAATGAGTAACCAGAGTTCCAACCATTGCAGTGTCCCTACAGTCATATAATGATAAGTTCCAGTGTTCCCTTCCAGCTTCCCACAAGCAAAGTCAATGGGATAGCCAGCAGGGAGTGGGAAGCTGTGTTCATGTGAGGTCCTTGCTTAATGATTACATGGTGATTGTTTAATGACAGAAACCAGAAATTCTGAAATTGTCATTTCTAAGCAATATAGTCACATTACTTTTGTGCTTTATTACCATGTTATGTAGCAATGGATTTCTTGGTCCCAACTGCGTTGTAACTTGAGGATTACTTGTACACTCAAGAATAGCTTAATCCTGTGGCACTCATGGTCTGAGGATGAAGTGAAGGTAAAGTCAGGCACATAAAGTGGTAATCAATAAATATCATATCAATGCAAATAAATCCAGGATACAATTTGAGTAGTACACATAACAAGTTGAGATTTATATACAAAGCTGCAGTGAAATCTTCCTTTAGTTTCCCTTTTTTCTGTTATGCATGCTCTTAATATTTCTAAATCAGGTTTTACAGTCTATCTTTTTTAAATTATTGCAGCAAATGTAAGATTTGAGTTGTATGTGAAGACATGAACAAATTGACAATGGGTTTTTTTACAACAGAAGAACCAATCCTTACTAAAATGGATGAAATAGTTACTTTGTTTATGTTTTTATTCCTTTATTATGGTAACTTGTTTATGCTAAGCAAAATTTTAAAAACTGTATCCCTGAAACATTTGTTCTTTTGCCTTTTTTCCTAATAAATCCATACTTAACAACACATTGATCTATTTACTTCGATCTATACTAAGAAAGAAAGATCAACCTTCTAAATGGCAGGGTTTTTTTTCAGTGTTGCCAAAAGGTCAAAACTATCAATTAAGAGGTATATTTGTGTAGAACAAATCTTGCCAACATTGCAATATATTTTGCAATGTCTAATTTGTTCACTGTAATAAGGCCATGCCCATGTATTGATTAATCAATCACCACTGTTGTCTTGATGATTATATCTGAAGAAATCTCAGTTTAATGACTGATCATATGCAGAACAATGCTGTATATCACAGGAATGTTTATCATGAAATCTAATAAATGTTGAACTGCAGTTAGGGAAGGTTTCGTTGGTGTAGATCAATTTCATTAACTATACCATACAAAGCTATTGTGTGTTTATAATCAGACTTGGTTTATGATTTCATACCTAGCTTCCTTGAATTCTTACAGCTTTACACAATGGTAACATTACAGTTACATCCTGGCAACAGATATGAATTGCTTATTTTCACTTAGGAGGATGAATGTATCATGATAAAAAATGTTCTGCTTGTGTGCAAAAATCTTTCAAAACTTCAGGAAATAGCCTACTAGGTATTAATGGGAATTTATTCCTGCAGTAATAGGTGACCAGAAGATGAAGCTTGTGAGTCAATTAAAGTATCTTATGTTACTAATTATTTATTCCATGTATATGGGAGGATTCTTTGCAGCTCACAAAACATAAGAAAAATATTAAAGGTCACTTGGAAAAGCGGAATAGCCATTAAAAGTTATATAATCACAAAACCAATGTACAATATAATAATAGCAATAGTACTTAGACTTATGTACTGCTTCACAGTGCTTTATAGCCCTCTCTAAGCAGTTTACAGAGTCAGCATATTGCCCCCAACAATCTGGGTCATCATTTTAGGACAGAAATGGATGGAAGGCTGAGGCAACCTTGAGCCTGATAAAATTTGATTTGCCAAATTGAAGGCAGCCAGGAGTCAGCAGAAGTAGCCTGCAGTACTGCAGTCTAACCACTGCACCACCACTGCTCCTATTATTTATATTATTTATATAATATAAATAATTATTCATATTATTTATATAATATAAATAATAAATAAAAATAAAAAGGCTAAAATATGGAGAACTACTAAAAATCATTTGAATGCTATCCAAAATAGATGTTTTAATAATATCAGAAAGCTTCAAGAAGGAGATCAGTCTGATTTCCACTGGGAAAATGTTACAGATTGCTGCACTATTACCTTTAATTTAGGTTCCCCTCACCTCCCAGGTGAATTTCTTGCTAAATGACTTGGTAGATTTGGTCAATTCAGGTTGGAATTGGTATCCAGGTACCAAAATCTACATGTGTTAGACACATTGCAGTCCTGCCAGCCTAAATTTCTACTATAGTTCATCCTTTTTGGCACTTGCGTGCCTATCCTTGGTGCACTGCAGGGAGTGAACTATCTTACATCATCTGACTAGCAGTGCTCAGGTTTCTGGCTCCTCCAGGCTCCTTCACTGGTCTCACATTGCCTTACCTTGTGTTGCATTGCTCATTGCCAGGTCCAGTGCCAGCTTCCACTTTTTACGCACATGATAACAGCTAGTTTTTTCACCACCCAAGTGTTACCCATTTATCTTACTCATAGTATTCCATGCCTTCAGTGCCCCTAGAACTGGTGTTATATTATATTCCACCATCAAGTGCCAGTATTTTCTATATCAATTGTAGTTTCTAAGTTATCTTTAAAGGCAGCCCCATGTAGATTGTATTGGTCTACATTGTTCATTATGAAATAATGAATTCTATGACTAAGTTCTTTTGTTTCAGGTAAGGCCATAATTAGTAGACCTGCTGATGCTGAGCAAAAGTTCATCTAGCCACAACTTTTACTTGCTGCTTGAACAGAAGCTGTGATTCTAGCAAGATCATCAATTGTGTACCTGCTTCTTCTAAGGCAGTGCTTGCCTTTTATGACAAAATACAATAAACAGAAAACCTTGATAAACAAACAGAATTCAGTCTTTCTTGGGTTTGACTTTAGCCTGTTCACTTGCACTATCCAAGCACTTTTCAAGAACAGTCAATCGCATTACTCCCTACAGCCTGGGATGACAATAAATAATTGGGCATCCAATAATTGGGCATCAGCATACCAATGTCCCATAGTCCAAAATGTTGGATGATCTTTCTTAGCATTTTTGTTACGTACGGCATACAGAGCACCCATTTGCATGCCCGCCACTGAATGGCTAATCTAGTGGTGGGGAAAAAATAAACCGCTGTCAGTGGCTGGCAAGACTGCTGGCCTCTGGCTTCTGACAGTGGCTGGAAATAAAGTGCTGAAATGGGCTACGGCATCCTGCCTCTTCTATTCGCACCCCCATCTAACAATTTTCATATAGAATAGATATTAGAAAGTAAAGGAGAAAGGACCGCTATGAGACTCAGTAAGTCAGTAGATACAGGGCTGACTTCATTTCTTTTTTCTCACCATAGACTTAAAATGCCCGGAAGTAAAATTGCTATAGACTGGTACCTACAATCCCAACCTCCCATTCCAAGATATCAAAGTTCCTGGTACTGAAAGCCACCAAGTGTCGTAAAGGGACCTGGAAAGATACACTAGGCACCAAAACAGATCTATCAGGAGGTGACCCAATGTTATTCTAGTTCCATGAACAATGTCTCAAAAATCTTTCTCAAAAAGAGGAGAATGGAGCCTAACCATAATCATCTACTACCACTAGATCCAAAGATGGTTCCTTTAGAAGTGGGTGCATTACAGTCTCATTTAGGTCATCTGGCAACTACCCCATCACAAGGTATGTTGAGATAGTTATATTTTCACCCAGTTTTTCACAACAGCCAACAACAGTATAAGCAAAATCCTTGTCTTGTGCCAGACTACAAATGCACAAGACAGCCTACATATTAATCTTTCTACTTCCTCAGAGTTGACAGGGTAAAAGGAATCATAGATAATATAGCTAAATCATACCCTTTATGACCCATACTAGTCATGAACACAGAAGTCAAAAGAAATCATATAAATGGAAGGTGGAATTTTTATATCCAATTTTATTTTTTAAAAAATGTGTAGAGCCTTGGTGGAGCAGCAGACTAAAGTGCTGTTAAATAGCACTTAGCTGCCTGATCTCTGCAATTACTGCAAGTTCAAATCTCACCAGGCTCAAGGTTGACTCAGACTTCCATCCTTTCTAAGGTAGGTAAAATGAGGACCCAGTTTGTGGGGGTAATAAGCTGACTTTGTATAATAAAGAACATCGCTTAGGAGGGGCTGAAAGCCCTACTAAGCAGGTATATACAAACATATGAAGGCTATTGCTTAACGCATTATAAGCTGCCCTGAGTCTCCAGAGAAGGGCGGCATATAAATCGAACCAATAATAATAATAACAACAACAACAGACTTGTGCTTAGCCTAGTGAAAATTTAACATTCATGTGTGATTTTGTCCTGAAATTTATAGAAAAGTATGTCACCATTATTTAGGGTTATCCTACAGAATCCAGTATTCTGAATCCTACAGCATATTGATGGGATCATCTGTGTGGGAGAGGAGAATATCCCTAATGCAAAACAAGGGCTAAAGGTCTGCAGGAAAGCACTATGGAAAGGAATCACTTGTCCACTGTAATAAAGGCCAATTAAAACACTCTCAGTTCTGCTTTGTTAGAATTGAATATTTCCTTTTCTTTTCAATTTTTCCAATTCACTGCCAAAAGAAACTGCTAGCTTGCATTATTGAAAAAATGTTCAAATATTTACAGAAGTATGTATATTACATTGAGATTTTTATTTTTATTGAGAATAATGCACTAGGGAATAGCTAACACATTTCATCATTTAACACTATCTAGAAAGATGTTAATTGTTTATTGATTTCTAATGGATTTAGGAACGGGGAGTCAAAATTTTCAGGTCTAGAAAACTGATGTTCAATACATGGGAATTTGCATTTTCTTTTTCTACTATAAAACCTTCTAGTATTCTCTAGAGTATGTAATTGAACAATATACAGAACTTTTCTGATGTACAGAGATGTTTCTACATTACACCCACATATATCTTAATCATACAGATGAATCCCACTAGAATGAGACCGATAGATTGAAATAGCATAGTTTTAACATCATGATAATTGCTGTCAGATTATCTAGTGATAAGCAGTGACTATTGATTATTTTACCTGCTGCATTAGAATTATGCTTTTATCTCTCTTCTAAACAGATAATGCCTGAATTTTTTAATTTATTACAATTGTTGCTGCTGAATTGTTAGTGTTGTTTGGAATGGATCTCTCTTAATTCAGTACATATCAGAATCCATAGCTTTGAAGTGGTATTCTTCAGTTGCTAAATTAAATACTCAGCTTCAGCCAGTCATCCTGACTCCATCCCAAATAAAGGGATTACAGCAGGGGTGAAATGTAAAATTTGTTACTACTGGTTCTTGGGAGGTGGCTTGGTCGGGATGGGATAATGTGACTGGGTGGGCATGGCCAACTTTTTTTTTTTATTTTAACTTTTCAAACGATTTTTTCTGCAAATGCAAAAAAATACTTTAAAAAGCCTTTGCCGATCAGGAACACAGCTGGGATCATCAGAGCCTTTTCAAAGCACTTTTTAAACCACCTCTTCTGCTGAAGAGGTTGCAGAAAAAAATGCTTTAAAAGTCTCTCTGATGATCCCAGCTGAGTTGCCTGATCATTTTAAAAAATGCTTTGAAAAGTCTCTTTGATGATCAGGCAACTCAGCTGCGATTCTCAGAGAGATTTTTTAAAGCATTTTTTTTAACCAGCTCTTCCGCGGAAGAGCTTGCAGAAAAAAAATGCTTTGAAAAGCCTCTGACATCCCAGCTGAGCTGCGCGATCATCAGAGCTTTTTTTTTTTACTTTTAAAAGCATTTTTTCGGTGGAAGAAGTTGTAGAAAAAATGCTTTTAAAAGTAAAAAAAAAGCCTCTGATGATCGTGGGGCTCAGCTGGGCATGGGGGCGGGGTAGCAGGGATTTTTGCTATCAGTTCTCTGAACTACCTGCCACCATCGCTACCGGATCAGGCAATCTGGTCTGAACCAGGAGCATTTCACCCCTGGATTACAGTGTTATAAAAGGGGTTTTTTAGTGGTTTAATCTGGGTTAATAAAATTAATAATGCATTTTAGTATACGGTTTATACAAATGCAATAACATCTGCACAGGACCATAATAGTACTAAGAGCTATTGGTGAATATGAAATTTCATTTTTAATAAACAGTTATCAAAATTTGAAAAAGAATTGAAACAGGCCTTGAAGTCTTGAAACACAGAACACTCAGAAACTGTCATACTGTTGCCATCTGTCTATACATTTTATTGTGATGCCTTAAATACAGGAATATAAGAATCATATTAATTTATTTTATGTAATTAATTGATTTAATCTACGGTAATTAGATTACATCCTGAACCTATCAATTTCATGGAATATGCGTTAGATATATAATTCAAATTATAGAATAGAATAACAGAGTTGGAAGGGACCTTGGAGATCAATATAAAAATATAATTATCAGTGAATACTGATTTAGGATTGAGGGGTCTTATTTTTCTGATGTGCTGTTCAGCTTTTAAGAACAGAGAACTACAACCTCATACTAATTAAATATATGTATGTTCAAATACACACACGGAGAGAGAGAGAGAGAGAGAGAGAGAGAGAGAGAGAGAGAGAGAGAGAGAGAGAGAGAGATACGCCTATGGTCGTAATTAAATCAGAATCTCTGTCTCTCCCTGTCCCTCCCTCTCCCTCCCTCCGTCCCTTCCCCCTCTCTTTCTTCCTCTAGTGTTCATTTTGATTAATTTAGGATAGAATCATTACTTTTATACATATATTTTACAAAACTGTATCTTTCTTTAGATAAAAAGTAATGCTAGGTAGATCTTCTATAATCTGGTATCCTCCAGTTTACCTTGACCCTAAACTTTCCAGTTAAAGGTCATTCTTAAAATTATGGAGAGCGCTAAAATGAATATTGTATTAGATTATACTCTACATTTTTAATAAAATCCTATTTTAAAGTTAAATCTAATTTGAATAGCACTATATTAAGTATTCCAATTTCTTAAGAGCTTCAAGAAAATTCACCTTTCTAAAGAATGCTTCATGTATAAAATTTATTACTATTACTGTATTCTATTGAGATTTTTTTCCCCTAGCATTTCAACATGTTAAAATAATGTTGATGTATAGGTTCATTAATTAAGTTGTATTGGTGATGAGAAAATGTTATTGTAACCACTTAGCATTTATTTAGATTACTGTGCTCCCAAATCCAAATATCATTGACATAAAAGCTACTGTTTTCCTAATGAGTTAGCTTGTTAAGAACCCCTGGGAAATCAGCTATTGACTCCTATGGCTGATCTGCAGAATTGCCATGTATCTTATGTGATAATACACTGCCATTTATAATATCAGTGTATGTTAATTAGCTGCATTAAATGTAGATTTTGTTGTTAGGATCATGATTGTTCTAAATATCAAACTATCAAGACACCTTAAAATCTTCTGGATGTCTAATATTGAACTTCAGAATTTGTCTTCTTTGTAAGTGAAATAATACAAACATGAATTAAATATTTGATTGGTAGCTTTTAAGGAATGCTTCAGCTAGTTAACAGGAGGGAACTGTAATATACATAGATTTCATCCAATCCTGAATGAAATAAAAAGAATTTTCTAAAAGAACCAATAAGACCTGTTCAGAGAAGTCTTCAATTGAGAACTTGACTGCAATACATTCCAGGTAGCTAAAGCGCTAAACATCAGGCAGAAGGATAGTCAAGTTACAGTCCAGAACTCTAGGCATTGTGGTCTAGGTTCAGGAGCAAAGTTGAAGAATATCAAAGGTTCACAGATTGGACACACAGAGTCTGTAGATCAGCCAGTGATTTTCCCAGAGGTAAACATTCTGGCAGTGAATATTAAGTGCAGCCCATGCCAGTAAATCAAGAGCCTGGTTTAGCTCTGCAGACTAAAGCACCGTAATTAACATCCAGCTGTCTGCAATTACACCAGTTCGAATCTCCCCAGGCTCAAGGTTGACTCAGCCTTCCATCCTTTCTAAGGTAGGTAAATTGAGGACCCAGTTTGTGGAGGCAATAAGCTGACTTTGTATAAATATACAAAAGTATGAAGGCTATTGCTTAACGCATTGTAAGCACCCTGAGTCTTCGGAGAAGGGCAGCATATAAATCAAATTTTAAAAAAAGACAAGAAATGCCTCTGTCAGGTGATGAGACATGCAAAGTACTCATGTTCTGCTTGCCATAGCATACAGATGATGCTCTAGATCTGGCTAGTTTCTTCAACTTTTCTTTGTCATCCTGTAACCACAGGAGCAGCTGATGATTTTCGATTAGATCAATTTCAGGTGCTTAAGCACCTATACAGTATAATCCATCTTTAGCTATGGTTTTTACGCTGTAAAGGGAGCTTGAGTGGTGTAGGAGGCTAATGCCTCCTACTAAGGCAGCATTTAACCTCCAGCTGCCTGCAATTACTGCGAGTTCAATTCTCACTAGGCCCAAGGTCGACTCAGCCTTCCATTCTTTCTAAGGTGGGTAAATTGAGGACCCAGTTTGTGGGGGCAATAAGCTGACTTTGTATAAATATACAAAAGTATGAAGGCTATTGCTTAATGCATCGTAAGCCACCCTGAGTCTCCGGAGAAGGGCGGCATATAAATCAAATTTTTTAAAAAAATCCATATATTGAAGTCTATTCCCAAAGCATCAGAATCAGAGCTGTCAATGAAATACCATAATTTGAGGGTATTTCCAGCACTTAGTTATTAGTTATCCTTTGATACTATTGCATATGATATAAAAATCTGATTTCAAACTCAGAAGTAATTAATTATTAGAATATTCTAATTCTATTTTTAAAATTACAAGTAAAATTATTTTTTAGACTATGGGGTGAATTAATAAAAGAGTGGAATTGCTATACTTAATTGATTATTGATACTTTTTAAAGCATTTGAAATATTACAATTTATTTAATTTATCAAAAAGAGAAATATAGCTCTCTCTCTCTCTCTCTCTCTTTCTCTCCAGAATAATCAGAGAAGCCATCGAGATAGAAAAACACCCACACAGCATGAATAAACAAGATGATACCTCCCGCCTACCAGCCATTTGGAAACCCACCCTTATTGACAAACGAGTCCCTGACATGAGGAATGACACCAGACCCACACTCACGAGGGCCACACAGGATGTCACCACCACACATCCACGCAGAAAGCAGACTCAAACCCACACCGATGTTGAGGCATGACCACGGACCAGAAGTCAGATAGCAGCTGCATCATTAGCCACTAAACCCCTCCAATCCATACATGCAGCAGACTGACACCAACCATGAAGATATAGCATGAACACGAAGCCAAACAACAGCAATGCAGCTCACCAGCTCAAATCCCCCTGCAAGTCAGACTAACCTGAACATAACCAAGCCCCCACCCAAACAGAACACACCCCCATCCAATCAGAGCACAGCCAACCCCCATCCAATCAGAGCACAGTTAAGTGCCCAACCAATCAGAACACACCTCCACCTAATCAGAACACAGCCAAGCTCCCACCCAATCAGTTCCCCAAACACCCCCACTAGCAGTTAAAAGGAAGAAATAGTTGCAATCTCACATTGCTCCTAGAAGCACGAAGCCGAAAACACCAGCCTGAAGATGGCGAATGAGACTTCATCAAAATGTCGCCAAGACACTTCCAATTTTACGTGGGAGAAGACCCGAATATATTATATTTTTTGTTCTCCTTCCACTTTAGCATTCTGGCAGTACTGAAAGTATTAGCAAAAATTATTATAGAAGTTAAATTAGTAATCAAATACTCTCAATGGTTAAAAGATCATTACAAAATCTGAAGAATATTCAAGAAATTGGAAAGGAGAATTAGAGATTTCTTTATTACAAAATAAATTATCCTGAGTATTAAAAAATAAATAACAAATGTTGGATAGCCAATATGGTCTAGTAATTAAGGCACCAGACTAGAAACAAGTAGACTGTGAGTTAAGTCATACCTTAGCATGAAAGCTTTGGGCCAATCACACTCTCTCTCAGCCCAACTCACATCACAGGGTTCTTGTTGTGGAGAAAATAGGAGAAGGAAGGTGTGTTGAGTGTGTTTGCTGCCTTGAGTTATTTCTAAAAATAATACAGGCAGTAAACAAACAAACAAACAAACAAACATTTTTTGATATATTTATGCTATTTCAACATAAACACATTCATTTATTTCAGATTTCAAGATGTTCTTTGATTTTATGTCTTTTTCCATCTTTGATCTTGTTATAGAAGTTGCAATACTTCATGTGTTTTCTAACTGGAATTCTTTTTTAAGTTTCTTCCTGAAATCTTTGTCCTTTCCAGTTTTGGCTTCTTTTGTTTCCCTGAAAATTTTCACCATTTTTTAGGACATCCATTATGCTTACTTTTTGGTTTTTTTCTTCACTTACTTCATCTTGGAATTTTCACATAAGCAGTTCATGAGCTATTACACAATTAGCTTCCTTCCATATTATAACTAAATATTTCAATTCTCCTTTGATAATATAGTTAATTTGATTTGATGATATCCATGTATTACTTTAGTTATTAGAAGACTATGTTAGCAATGAAGAACTGACTGGATTGTCAGCAATTTAAAATCATTCTCCACTTTTGTTTCCTATGTCAGACACTCCAACTAGAGTTTCCCCAATATTTACAACTTTGGCATTCCACTCTCCAATTAACAGAATAGCAGAATAGAATTGGAAGGTATTGCATGTTCTGTCAATTTCAGATTGAACTTTTCCATAAAATTCACTGATGCCTAAGATGACAAATATGTAGGTGATTCATTTCATCATTCACTGTGTTGAGATTTTTCATGTTCATGCTCCTTATGTTCCATATTATCACTATAATTTTGTCTTTGCAGCTTCAGATTTTCTTTTCTCACATGGAACAACAGCAAGTAGACACCTCAAAGGCTTTAATCTAGGCATAGCATAAACACCATTAGTACTCTGAAAGATTCTCAGCTCTTCTTCAGTAGCATGTGGAGTGGCCTCTGACCTGAAGGACCCATCATCTGATACTTGGTCATCAAACACTTTATATAGTTTTCCTGGCAAAATGCAAGTGCAAAATTGCCTTCTCCCACACAGTGTGAAATGATCCTTTGCTGTTGCCACTAAAGTAATGATCTACCTCCAGCACCTTCTTATATTGTGTATGCCTCATATAATTTATCTATTTAGCTATACAGCTGGGATGTCCTTCATATCTTGCATGACCCTGTTGAAAGTATATGATCTTGGCATGCTGTCTTGATGTCTGCTCATCTCTCCCAGAAACACCCCCTCCCCCGGCCACAAATTAAGCAGCATTTATGAGGAAAATTAAGGTACACATTTTTAATTCAGTAAACTCAACCTATGCTTATTTCAAACTTAAATTGTTAACTTTGATCTGTTTAGTAAATAATCCTTGTTAATGTGGGAAAATTATATAGGCTTGTATATGGTGAAAAAAGCTACACATCTCAGCTTTTAACAGAATTGGCTACAAAATGACATAAATTCTACCTTTGCAGCAATGATTTGCAAGTTTTTAAATCCCTGTAACATCTGAAAGATGTTTCAAAACAGTCACCAAAAATATATTTGGTGTATCTACCCCAGGTATTAACAATCCAATTCTTGTTTATAATTTTTGCCTTTACTCTATATTAATTTAAAATATACAAACTCCAGTTCCAGTTTATCATTTTAGGCATCAGTAAGGAATGAGCCAAAAAGAAAATTCTAACAAGTGGTAAATCTGTTGTCACATGGGCACATTAACAGTGGTATGTCAAATGACACATGGACACATTTATTAAGTCCAGTTAATTTTATATTTTACCCTAAAAGGTGGAAGGATGGATATGAATATAAAAGATAAAAAAAAAACATTATAGAGGTTTTTGTTTCTTTATGCAGTGTTGGAACATAAAAATACTATCAGATGTGATGAATAGCTACCAGGGGAGAAGAGGTTGGACATATGTAGTGAATAATTTGCTTGTTTAAAAGTGCCAACTAGTCAGAATAGGCTTAATTTCTTTAGATCAATGTATTGATCAAAAAAGAACAATAAGTATCATTGTATGAAAATGAGAGGTAGCATTTTACTTATTGATTTTTTTATACTTTTCTCATTGGTAAGGCTTGTGGTTTTAAAAAAAATCTCTGCTATTTAATACAACTCAGAAAAAAAAATATTTCTTGCATTCTTCCTTTGTTTCTTCCTGTTGGTCTCTTAGAGCAGGGGTCTCCAACCTTGGCAACTTTAAGGCTGGAGGACTTCAATTTCCAGAATTCCCCAGCCAGGAATTCTAGGAGTTAAAGTCAACCAGGCTTAAAGTTGCCAAGGTTGGAGACCTCTGCTCTAAGAGGTATTGTATAAAAGTTCCCAAAAGGTGTTTGTTCTCTCCTTTTGTTAAAGGTCTGAACTGTGCAGCTTAGGAAAACTGAGCCAATAATTCTTCTTGGTATATTTCAAATATAGAAACATCTGAGATTCATTTATTAACTTTGTGCTAACTTTACTCTATATATTTCAACATGTATTTCATCACACATATCTGAGAAAGGGCATACTTGACTGTGCTGATAACATCCATGTTAGTTTCAGAAGAGCTTTAGACTAGAGTAAATTATTTTACCTATTATTATTAATTATTTAATCCTTTAAACTGTCCAGAATCACCTCAAGGTGACATCTGTGGGAAACAAATCTAAATAAATAAATAAATATTTCCAAAAAGCATTTGACAATATCATTTAAATTTACCTATAACCATAACTTTAAATTAAAATATTCCACAAATTTTAATTAAACTAATCCTATGGAAAAATGGGCTATCATTATCTTTTAATGATAGGTATCTTAATCATAGATCTGACTAATATATCACACTAAACCATAATTTCCTTATTTATTTTTTGAGTACACTGGTTGGTTCATAAAACACATCAAGCCACAACTAAGCAAATCACATTAAAACTTGATATGATGTGTGATCTTCATTTTGAAGTGAATTTGAGACATAGCTCAAATTATATAGGTAGTTGCACAGCAACATTTTGTAATCTAATCTATTAAAAAATCCTAATTGTTTTTTTTTTAAATTTCTATGGAGGTAGGAAAACCAGTGTATTTGCTAAAGTCATTATCATCACCAAAGTGGAAAATTCAAAATTTCAAATTTTGTTCAGAGTTAGACCGGGCAATTAAGTTTTTCATTGTTAATAATGTAGATTTCACGTACATCTCAGTTCAATTTGTCATATTTATCATTAATCCTTCAAACAATTTAAAACTAACTTGATTTTTTCTTCTTTCCTAAAGAAATATTCTAATGTTGGAAAAAGAAGGGAGGGAGGGAGGGAGGGAGGGAGGAAGAAGGAAGGAAGGAAGGAAGGAAGGAAGGAAGGAAGGAAGGAAGGAAGGAAGGAAGGAAGGAAGGAAGGAAAGTTTTCAAGCTTGAATTTGACTGGGTTGTGGGATTGTTTGTATTCTAGGTTATTCTCTCATGAATTCAGTTTGGAGTTGAAAGGAAAAGAGCTGAGGTGGATGGAGTATTCAGCAAAACAATATAGCTAGCCAAAAAGTCAGAGACATTCCAATGGCTGCCTGACCAGAGGAGGAGGAGAGAAGTTACCAAGCAACCAACTCTCATCCCGGTTGGACAGTGTGACATTGTTTTGAAATGTTAAGAAACATTTACTTATGGTGGGGTGGAAAGCCCGGGAACTTAGTACTGGCTTTCCACAAGTTAGTCCAAGATGGTGTATCTAAATAAATTTGTTCTTTGAGGAAGTGGAATGCCTCTGAATTTGATTTGTGATAGCTGCATTACTTGGAATCTGACATAAGGAACATTATATTTATTTATTTATTTATTTATTTATTTATTTATTTATTTATTTATTTATTCCATTTTATATACTGCCCTACTCCCAGAGGGACTCAGGGTGGTGAACAGCTAAGATAAAAAACAGTTAGTACAAACATTAAAAACCCATTAAAATTATTAAATATTTTGGCCAAAACAATTTAAAACACCCAATTTCCCAACAAATTAGCACTTTAAAAGTTTAAAAAGGAGAGTTAGGCCAGGCCAGCTTGCTGAAATAAAAATGTTTTGAGAGCACGTTGAAACATGTGCAGGTCCAGGATCCTCTGTATCTCCGGGGGGAGCTCGTTCCAGATGGTAGGTGCCCCACAGACAAGGCTCTCCCCCTGGGGGCTGCCAGCCAACATTGCTTGGCCGACAGCACCCTGAGAAGCCCCTCTCTATGGGAGCGTACTGGTCGGTGAGAGGCTGTTGGTAGCAGAAGGTGGTCTCGTAAATACCCCGTCTGATGCCATAAGCACTCTAAAGGTGGTAACCAAAACCTTGAAGCGCACCCAGAAGACCACCAGGAGCCAGTGTAGCTCGTGCAGGAGGGGAGTCACATGAGAGCGCCATGCTGCTCCCATAACCACCCATGCGGCCTCATTCTGGACCAGCTGGAGCCTCTGGGTGCTCCTCAAGGGGAGCCCCATGTAGAGAGCATTACAGTAGTCCAGGTGGGAAGTAACGAGGGCATGAGTGACCGTATTTAATGAGTCCCGATCCAGATAGGGATGCAACTGGCGAATCAGGTGAACCTGATAGAAAGTCCCCCAATGTCAATTTTTGTACATTGAACTTTATGCTTATTCAGTCATTAGCTACTTATTTTCTCATGTGTGCAGATATCTTCTTAATAAAGCAATGCTTAGCGAAATTTGAAGACTAAAATAAATTAACTATGAATTTTCTGCCAGTTTCCTGACAGCTTTTTTTTCCCACTATTATAGCAGGATCATGTATTTATAACAATGATTTCTATATATTATACTTTATTCACTTTGATATAAAGACACCAAGGTCCTTAAAATTATAGAAGAGATGTTCCAGGTAGAAATTAACAGATTAAGAAAATTAGAACAAGAAGAACACAAGTGGAAACTATAAGAGACAAAGTTGCAGTGAACATATGAAACATAGTTAGAGCAAAACCTTAATTGATTCACAATATTTAACTCGAACAGGTAGTTCAAGCCAGAAGCTACAGTGTTGATAAAAAATAACATTGCTTACATTTTGGGCCAGTTTTCATGAAATTGTGATATTTGGTATGAGATAAGAACATTTATAAAGGTTTTAATAATTCTTACCATCCAACTTTTAAAAGATTTCAGAAATCCTATCCTTCAAGAGTTGTGGTTTTTCTTTTGTAATGGGAAAAGAACTCTTAGCTATCATGAAATTTCACTTAAACAAATCATAGCAAACTTGTTGCTGTTTGGTCAAGTTTTAAATTCGTAACCACTATTACAATTTTTGAAAGCTTGAACTTTTTTTGTGTGTTTTTTGTGATTTCTTTTCTCTAAAAATATGGAGAGTTTTAAAAAAGATATTGTAAATATCAGGGCTGAAATGTAAAATTTGTTACTACTGGTTCTGTGGGCGTGGCTTGGTGGGGGGAGTAATGTGACTGGGTGGATGTGGCCAACTTTTTTTTTTAACTTTTCAAAGCATTTTTTCTAATACTTTGAAAAGCCTCTGCCAATTAGGCAAGTCAGCTGGGATCGTCAGAGAGGCTTTTAAAAAAATGCCTCTCTGCCGATCAGGCAATTCAGCTGGGATTGTCAGAGAAGCTTTTCAAAGCATTTTTTTTACAACCTCTTGGCTGAAGAGGTTGCAAGAAAAAATGCTTTGAAAAGCCTCTGACGATCCCAGCTGAGCCGCCGATCATCAGAGGCTTTTTGTTTTTTTACTTTTAAAAACATTCTTTCAAGAGGTTGTAGAAAAAATGCTTTTAAAAGTAAAAAAAAAAGCCTCTGATGATCATACGGCTCAGCTGGGCATTGGGGGGGGGGCAGGGATTTTTGCTACCAGTTCTCCGAACTACCCACTGCCATCACTACCGGATCAGGCGATCCGATCCGAACTGGGAGCATTTCACCCCTAGTAAATATGCTGTGATCTCCACTCCTCTGCCTTTTGTCTCATCCTTTTCAGGGTAAGAATCAGTTTGTAAGTATATTGGTGAAGATATAATATTCACAATTAAGAGGATCTTAAAAAGTAGCTATCTGATCTCTCCTAGTCTTACTACAGAAGCTCTAAATTTGCTTCATTTTGTTTTAAGATGATACATGAACTCAGCACTGTGTCTTCTAAGCCAGTTTATAGCTTAGCATTAGGTGTAGATAAATCACCATGGCTTATCCAACGAATTGTGGTAAAACAGTATCTGATTTATTTGAAGATAGAAAGCTAGCCAATGATTCCAGTCTTTTGCAGTCTTGCAAACTAAGTTTGGCGATTGAAATCTGCTGGGGTCAAGAAAGACTGAGCCAATCTAGACTACAGTTAATGTTAAATTAACACAGATCCAGCATACCTTTCAAAATGTGTGCACCACCTTGAAATTCAATGTCATTCTAATCTATTTTATTCAAATATAGTGCTACCAAAGCAATTATATGTAAACAAAGCTTAGGGATTCTTCAAAAAGAGAAAATGGCATTTTGCCTGTTTTTATTTAGGATACTATTATTTCTATTCATATGCTACATCTTCAATAATATTATTGAAGTATTATAAAAGTATTATAAAAGAATATTTAAAAGTATTATAAAAGAATATTATAAAAGTAAATGCAGCACAACTCATCAGCTGGTCCAGAGTATATTTTCAACAGCATATTCTGTGATTATATGAGTACAACCTTATTAAATTAAAATTTCCAAGCAAATTCTTTAACCTAATGGGAGGAAGAGAGAAAATGTATCTGTGTTTTTGTCTCAGAAGCATAACAGATGCTGTCAACATAAAAAAAAGCATAGACATACATTAAATCCCTTATGTCTTTTTAATGATGCAATTGTGAATTATATTCTTGTTGCATTTGTAATTAGATGGTAAAACAGATGGTTAAGACTCATTTTAAACTAATATGCAGAGGTTCCCAGTCACTAAAATGCTAAGAAACCATACTAATGTGTCCAATTGATTATTACAGATCAGGATATATTAGCACATTTATTTTCAGGATGTGTAAATGCACGTGGGTGCAAATTTGCTATGTATTATATGATATCAGATATCATTTCCCATTGTCATTAAAGCTAATAATGTTTTCTTCAATCAAACCTCTATTAATATGTTTCATGGCATTCAACTTCATCCAAATGTGCAAAAATTATCATCACATCTGTTAATTGACACAGCTATTCATTCAATCACTCAGATGAGTGTTATTTCTAGAGTAAAAAGAAATAATTATTGTTATTATTATGGCTTATGACATAGCCAGCCAGATGTTTAGACTGAACTTGGCACTTTTATATACCTTCCCAGGAACCAGAATAGGTAGGTAGGTTCTTGTTTGATGTGTTAAAGATATTGTTGCAGGATGTAAGCTGTTCTGAGTGAAATTGGGTTTTGCAATTGACTGCTGGTGATTTTGTCAATGTAAAATGATGTTCAAGTGATGCTCCAGTCACCCAAGTCATGTAATACTATTGGTACTAACTTTGTTTTGTTTTGTCACAGTTGTTCTACTTCTGGTTGTAGATTTTTGTAGCTTGTTATCTTCTTCACAGAATTTGAAGACTTGAATACTTGATGTATGCATTGCATCATATAAATACAGAAAATTTAGCAATTTGTGAAATTTATTCCCAATTAAGGATGATTAGATTGATTACTAAAATCATGAAAAAAGAGGTGGAGCATCTTTTGATACATGTTATGGTAGTGCTATGGTACACCATAGTAACTATTAATTGGAAGCTGAAGTTAATGTGAATGGATACAAAGCAGATAATGAATTCAGACTGAGTTGATCCACACGGTTCCACATTTCCAGTTTGCCATCTAATTTCTTTTCCCTTTTCATTCAAGTATTATTATTCATTCTGATATCAACTTTAAAATACAGAATAAAACAGATATGAAAGTGTCTCTACCATTTCAAGAATTTGATGCTTGCAATACATATAGTAGGAAAATTTTGGTTTTCATTACTTTTGTATCATCCTGATTAAATCGATGTCAGCCAGGCAGAGAAACAATTCTCTAGGATTCAAACATCTCTATTTATAGATGATTCTAGCTGGAAAGAGAGGAGGTATTTGATTCACACTTTACAGGTGGTTGGAGTTTTAGCGGTTCAGAGATTTTCAAGAAAGACACATACACAATGACAGCAGGAAATGGACAGGCCATTTGAGTGTGCGTGTGCATATTTTGTTCTGCCAAAACACTTGGATAACTGTGATTTCAAACTGTGATAAAGCACACCTGACAAGCAAAAGTTCAATATTGCTCTTTACTTTTGTACCTCCTCTTTCAATGCTTTCCTGCCCCAATATTAATGTTTTTTATACTCTGTGATGGAATGTTTAAAGCTTACTTATTTCAATAGATTTAGGAAAATTTTAAGACTGAAGTATGAAGGAAGATGGTGTTAATTCTATTTCTTTTCTCAGTGGTACCCACTCTTTCACCCAAACTAAACAGGGAGCTGCAAAATATAATTTCAAATCAGGTAATCTCAATCCTTTTTCTTCCTTTGCATCTTGGGGAAGCTTATGCTTAACACTTGATCTTTTCTTTTGCCATACAAATCTAGATATATATATATATATAGGTCTGTAGAACTCCTTTTGAAAGTAAAATGCTACCACCACCAAATATGTTTATCAGTACTGGATGGAAAGGGGTTCAATTCAGTATAAAGCATTTCCTATGAAGTGGAATATTTTCAATTCACTTGTCCAAATGATTTCGGGAAGAGAGAAAAAATGTCTTAGTATAAGTAACAACAGATTACTGTATGGCATAGTCGTCAAAGAAAGGAATCATTCTATAACTTTTTAAAACTTTAGATTATTTTTCCTACAATTATTATAACAATTATCCTCTGATTTGTTCATAATATTTCTAGAAAATGAGAAGTATGTATGGGAATATATTCATTAAAATATATAAAATGTAAACCAAAATTATGTAAAATAGAAAATTATCATTATTAAAACCTGATTGAGGAAGGAAAAGTAATCCTTGTAGAGATTTGCCCACTCAGGTTTCAGATCCTTCTTTACTTTACTTTACTTTATTTGGATTTATATACCGCCCTTCTCCTTACGGACTCAGGGCGGTGCACAGCCAATTAAAAAACAAACATACAAAAGTTAAAATTTCATAAAATAACAATACAAATGGCCATAGAATTAAAACTAACTTCATATTAAAATAAAACTCTAAAATGATAAAATACTATAGGAATCAGGCTAAGCCGGCGAGCTGAAAAAGATGGGTTTTTAAAGCCCGTCGGAAGGTCGGGAGGTCAGAGATTGTTCTTAACTCTGGAGGCAGATCATTCCAGAGGGTGGGCTCTCCCCCTGGGGTCGCCAGCCGGCATTGTCTGGCTGACGGCACCCTGAGGAGGCCCTCTCTGTGGGAGCGAACCGGCCGGTGGGAGGCAATTGGCGGCAGAAGGCGGTCCCGTAAGAACCCTGGTCCTAAGCCATGGAGCACTTTAAAGGTGGTTACCAACACCTTGAAACGCACCCGAAAGTCCACCGGCAGCCAATGCAGCTCGCGCAGGAGAGGTGTCACGTGGGAGCGTCCCGTTGCTCCCATAATCTCCCGCGCGGCCGCATTCTGCACCAGTTGGAGCCTCCGGGTGCACCCCAAGGGGAGCCCCATGTAGAGAGCATTACAGTAGTCCAGACGGGAAGTGACAAGAGCATGAGTGACCGTGCGTAGGGAGTCCCGATCTAGAAAGGGTCGCAGCTGGCGAATCAGGCGGACCTTCTACAACAATTATATCAAGATTAAGGTGGCACTTGTTCATCCATCTAGAGAGAACTGTGAATATAAAAATTCTTATTGTGCTTGCAGACTTTTATCATTCAGGTCTGGGTGGCAGTGGATAAAATGCTCACATTGCTTTGTACTTAGACTGACTTTATTGTTGACTAAAGTAAAGTCCTATGATTCATTTGATCTTGTGGAAAAGTAAAGTTGATAGGGTTCTCTTTAATAAGGGTTCTACAGCAAACAGGATCTTCTGCCTGTTTCTAATCTACTTTTTAAAAGCAGAAATCTTTGGCAAAGGTGATGGAGACTAGATTTTAGATGAAACAATCCATATATTAAAAAGAAGTGGAATTGATAGTTTGGTTGAATGACTTATAGAATGTTAGGATCAAGAAAGTATGACTTTATATTCCTGTTTGATATCTTTGAACAATATATCAGATTTATTTTGTAACAACTTACACTGTAAATAATAAATCCAAGGGCAAATCTCTCAAAATTCTGATTATTAATATTTCTTTGAAAGATTAGGGTAAATTTAAAGAGTAAGGTAATTGTTCCTGTAAATTTTCTATTTTTAAATGAAAAACCTATATATGTATATATATGGAATTTAAGGCAGCATGATATAATTTATTTTCTAATACCTTTTTCAGTGAAAAAAATAAAGATTATTATTTCCTTTGTTGTTGATTATTTTAAAAATGGCTACTAATAGCAGAATTTTGAAAGATTGTCTTCTCTGTTTCATATCAAAGACGATCAAACTATGATAATCACATGTTACTTTCTCAGTTCCTCCTCCTAGGTGGGCTAGATGGATGATTACTTGAAGACCGTTGAATTCTTCAAGGCCATTTCTGTACACTTCTAGAGATATATTAACATGTTTTGCTGGATGAACCTCACAGCTTCTGCTTGAAAAGTAATGAAAGCTATGACAAGGAGGACCTTTGCCCAGCTTAAGATGAAGTGCCAATCACAGCCCCAGCAGAAAATCAATTTGATAAGATACATTATTTTGAGATAATTTAACATTAACGTCCAGGCTAACAAAATGCTCTGGTGAATCTAAAATTCTTAAATTATATTGTGCTTTGTTGGCCTTTATGTCTTGTTTAATTGTTTCTACAGTATATGTAAATTAAATATATATAAAATTAAGAAATGTGGTTTTATATCAGGACTTCCTGGTTCAGATATAGAAAAAAAAAACTAATTTTCAAACTTAATTCTTAATGAAGAAAGGAACTGAGAAGCTTTGATAGTTTATGATCAAAAGAATAGGAAAAAAGAATAGATCAAATATATAATTAATGATTATATAGGATTTTCTGAAAGCCATTCAAAGAAACTAATTGATTCCATGCTATAGAAGTGCATATTAATAAAATCATGAACAAATGAGCTGTATGTTGGCAATAATATAAGATTAAGCTATTATGTTTTGGAATAAATGATGAGCAACTGCTATTCTGAAAGAATCTGGATTGACTCGTTGCATGAAGCCAAAGTTGCTTTAACTATAATTTGTTTAACAAGCCTTAATGTTGTCTGCATTCACTCAGAGTCTAAAGAAAACAAGATGGATTTTGACTTTGTCTGTTATGCAAACCAAGATAACTACACTTAGTAGAGAAAAGTGCAAAGATGTGAGCAATCTTTATATCTGGGACTTCTTAATGAAAAGACAGCAGTTCTGAAATAGTAAAATGTGTGAGTAAGAGGAAAGGCTATATTCAGATTGTCCTGATACAAATTAGCCATGGATAGATTCTGCCCTTGCAAAATATTGGAACCAATTTTTGCTGACATTTATTTACTTTAGAATTCACTATGGACTCACTCTATAACTGTACTACTTTACTTTACTTTACTTTATTTAGATTTATATACCGCCCTTCTCCTTACGGACTCAGGGCGGTGCACAGCCAATTAAAAAACAAACATACAAAAGTTAAAATTTCATAAAATAACAATACAAATGGCCATAGATTAAAACTAACTTCATATTAAAATAAAACTCTAAAATGATAAAATACTATAGGAATCAGGCTAAGCCGGCGAGCTGAAAAAGATGGGTTTTTAAAGCCCGTCGGAAGGTCGGTAGGTCAGAGATTGTTCTTAACTCTGGAGGCAGATCATTCCAGAGGGTGGGTGCGGCCACAGAGAAGGCTCTGCCCCTGGGGGTCGCCAGCCGGCATTGTCTGGCTGACGGCACCCTGAGGAGGCCCTCTCTGTGGGAGCCAACCGGCCGGTGGGAGGCAATTGGCGGCAGAAGGCGGTCCCGTAAGTACCCTGGCCCTAAGCCATGGAGCGCTTTAAAGGTGGTTACCAACACCTTGAAATGCACCCGAAAGTCCACCAGCAGCCAATGCAGCTCGCGCAGGAGAGGTGTCATGTGGGAGCGTCCTGTCGCTCCCATAATCCCCCGCGCGGCCGCATTCTGCACCAGTTGGAGCCTCCGGGTGCACCCCAAGGGGAGCCCCATGTAGAGAGCATTACAGTAGTCCAGACGGGAAGTGACAAGAGCATGAGTGACCGTGCATAGGGAGCCCCTGATCTAGAAAGGGTCGCAGCTGGCGAATCAGGCGGACCTGATAAAAAGCCCCCCTGGCCACGGCTGTCGTATGATCCTCTAAAGACAGCCGTGAGTCCAGGAGGACGCCCAAGTTGCGGACCCTTTCCGTGGGGGCCCCCAATAACCAGCGATGGAGTCAGCTGGCTATATCGGGACGCCGGCAGCCCCAGCCACTCGGTCTTGGAGGGGTTGAGTCGAAGCCTGTTTCTCCCCATCCAGACCCGCACAGCTTCAAGGCACTGGGACATCACTTCCACGGCATCGTTGGGGTGGTCTGGGATGGTCTGGGGTGGAGCGTACTGATGGAACTCCACCCCAAAACCACGGATGATCTCACCCAGCAGCTTTACATAAATGTTGAACAGGAGGGGCGAGAGGACCGACCCTTGTGGCACCCCACATACCAGGCGCCTCGGGGTCGACCGCTGCCCCCCTGTCAACACAGATTGCGACCGGTCGGAGAGGTAGGAGGAGAACCACCGTGAGACGGTGCCCCCCACCCCCAGTCCCTCCAACCAGCGCAATATGATACCATGGTCGATGGTATCAAAAGCCGCTGAGAGGTCTAACAGCACCAGGATAGAGGAGTACCCCCTACCCCAGGCCCTCCAGAGATCATCCACCAATGCGATCAATGCCGTTTCGGTGCTGTACCCAGACCTGAAGCCGGACTGGAGCGGGTCTAAATAGACAGCTTCATCCAGGTACCGGGGGAGCTGCCACGCAACCACACTCTCAACAACCTTCGCCAGGAAGGGAAGGTTGGAGACAGGACGGTAATTAGCTAAAACAGCTGGGTCCAGGGAGGGCTTCTTGAGGAGGGGCCTCACCACTGCCTCCTTCAAGGCAGGCAGAAGTACACCCTCACTCAAAGAAGCGTTTATAATCTCCTGGAGCCAGCCTCGTGTAACCTCCCGGGAGGCCAGCACCAACCAGGAGGGACACGGGTCCAGTAAACATGTGATTGCGTTCAGTCTTCCCAGAATCCTGTCCACGTCCTCGGGAGCCACAGGATCAAACTCAGCCCAGATAACACTCTCAAGACAAGGCTCGGTCAGCCCGCCTGAACCAACCCAGTCAGTGGCCAGGTCGTCCCGAATCTGAGTTATTTTATTATCCAGATATTGAACAAAATCCTCAGCACGTCCCTGTAAGGGATCCTCCCGCGCTCCCGAATGAAGGAGGGAGCGGGTCACCCTAAATAGGGCGGCTGGGCGATTATCTGATGACGCGATAAGAGCGGCAAAGTAATTAGACTTAGCCGCTTTTATTGCCACTATGTAAGTCTTAATATGAGCTCTTACAAGTGTCAAGTCAGATTCGGAGCGGCTGGCCCTCCAACCACTCTCTAGGCGTCTTTTCCGGCGCTTCATCTCCCTCAGCTCCTCGGTAAACCAAAGGGCTAAGTGGGTTCGGCGCCGGGTCAGAGGCCGCAAAGGCATGACACGGTCCAAGGCCCCACTGGCCGCCCTATCCCAGGTAGCCACCAGGTCCTCGGCCGAGTCGCGTGTCAGTGTCTCAGGAAATGGCCCAAGCTCCGTCTGGAACCTATCAGGATCCATCAGGCGCCTGGGGCGGAACCACCTGGTCGGTTCCGTCTCCCTGTGGTGGGGTGCAGCGGTCAGAAAGTCGAGCCGGAGGAGCGAGTGGTCAGTCCATGACAAGGGTTCTAAGCCTATATCCCCAATATCAAGACCACTCAACCACTGCCCAGAGACAAAAACTAGATCCAAGGTGTGTCCACCAATGTGAGTTGGGCCCTGAATTACCTGGGTCAGGTCCATGGCCGTCATGGAAGCCATGAACTCCCGAGCTATCTCAGATGTTTCGCCGATAGATGGCAGATTGAAATCCCCCATGACCATAAGCCTGGGGGTGCCAATCACCACCTCGGCTACAACATTGAGAAGCTCGGGCAGGGTCGTTGCCACGCGGCAGGGAGCCAGGTACGTGACTAACAAACCTATCTGCCCACCAGGACCCCACCTCACAAAGATGAACTCACACCCGGCTATCTGAGGTACAGTGGCCTCCCTTGGATCCAGACTTTCCTTAATAATGACCGCTACTCCTCCACCCCTGCCCTGAGCTCTCAGCTGGTGAAATGCAAGGAAACCTGGTGGGCACATCTCTACGAGGGGAACCCCACCCTCGTGGCCCAACCAGGTCTCAGTAATACCGGCCAGGTCCACACACCCCTCTTGAAGGTCACAGATGACGGGAGCCTTATTTACAATGGACCTGGCATTGCATAACAGCAACCAGAGCCTCGGGTCCTGAGACTCCGAACAACCTGGGGAACGGGAATAGCTCCGGGGACTGGGGCACATGATCGCTCGAAGACAGCGAGTGCGTGCCCCCATCACATGATATGGTCGCCCGCTCACGCCATATCTGCCCCTCCCACACAATGTTTCTATAGCCCAACCCTCAACAGGGGGCTCTCTAGGAGCCCTCTTACCTCCAGAGTCTACACCCCCCATAACACCCACTGCCAAGCCTGTCCTTCTCCCATTTGGGTTCCCCCCCAAACCCTCTCCCACCCCCATCCCAGAGCCCCTTAAAATTCTTAAAAATGAATTTAAAAAACCCCTCAACCCCCTTTTTGCCACATGCCACCTCTCGGGGTCCCAAGACCCGTCATTAAGGTAGGCCCTCAATAGTATGGAGGGCCAGGCCTGCGAGAGGGGGGAATCTCGCAGGGCAAGAAGCGTGGACCTAGAGTACATCCAGAACAATATAAAAACAGAGAGGATGATAAAAACATGGCTTCCGCAGTGATAAAACAATGTACAGGAGCGGGCAAGTCGATCAGGAGGGTCCTCGCTACCCTCCCACAGTAGCGATAGAGTCATTAAGTTCTGCCCAGTTCTGCTGGGGGGTGTCAAACCACCCTCTCACTGTGGTTCGTTGCAAAGGTCCAGTAAGTTGGAACAAGGCAGGGCCACTCTCTCACAGAGGTCCAGCCATACTGTCCTAAAAAATACAACACCCCCTCAGGGTAGATAATATTAAGGAACCGGCTCCAAAAGTCCTCCGATGACTACCTTGGTCTCCAGTCCAGCCAGTCAACCAGATGGTCATAATAAGATAGTAAGATAGTCAATCAGCAGGATGGTCAAGCAGCAAGATAGTCAGTAAGTCAGGGAAGGTGGTCAGTAAGTTTAATCAAAAAACAACTCCGGGAGCATACGGACAATATGTACAGGTGGAGGAGGGGCTGATGGATTCAGGGCCAAAATGAAATCCCCCCCCCGCAGGCTACTGACAAGTCCGCTGGCCTCTGCCAATGGCTCAGGCAATCCACTCTCTCCTCCTCCAGGTGCCCTGCTACCACCTCCTCCTCCAGGGTGCCTGGGCGCCAGCGGGCCTGGCTGCTGGCCACCCCCTCGCCTCCGCCAGGCATCATCTCGTCACGTCGCCGCCGCTGCTCACCGCCATTTCTCTCATGCCGCCATTTCTCTCATGCCGCCATCTCTTGCGGCGCCTCCCACTCCTTCCAGGCCGACGGCGATTTCAAAAGGACACGCTGGGGGCTAAACCCCCCCCAGCGCGCCGACCATATGTTCTGCTGGCCGGGCGGGGGGTTGCCAATGGTCTGCAACCCCCGTAGCGCCCCTAAAGCCACCAGCTCGCCGTTCCTGCTGCCGTTGCTCACCGCTCCTTGCTGCCGCTGCTCGCTACTGCTCGCCGCCAACTCTCTCGGCGCCTCCTACTTCTTCCGAGCCCATGGCGATGGCAAGTTCTAAAAGACACGCTGGGGGCTAAAAAACCCACCAGCGCGACGACCACGTGTTCCGCTGGCCGGGCAGGGGGTTGCCGATGGGCTGCAACCCCCACAGCGCCCCTAAAACCACCAGCCCATTTTCATCCTCTTCACGGCGTCCTGGATGCGACTGCCATCTTGCACATGCACATTGCTATATGATCAGCTGAGAGTCTTGCAAGTAAATACATCAACAGAACTAAGACTACTATTTTTTTTTAGAAAAATAGTATCTGACATCAAAGTAAGTAATTATTCAGTATATAAAGGATCATGCTGTTAATCCTTGTCAAAACAGCATTGTGCAAGACTTTTTTGTTTATTGTACTCAGTTTTATCTTTCTTAACTTTTGTTAGATTAACCATTTTCAATTTTTTCTATTTTGCAATGTGTAAAACGTGTTCACAGTTTTAGTAAATCTGAAAGTGTGCTGAATTCAAATGTCAGTAGCTAGTGTATATTTCCTTTTTAAAAAATCAACAAAATATAAAATGGCATAGTCACTATTCTGTAACGGCCACATAAGCAATTTTTCTACATAAATATCATTATATTGAGGATTCCCCTGTCCCCAGATGCTTAAATTATCACATGTGTTCCCCACAATTAATGACCTAGAAGCAGTGGTGGGATTCAGCCAACTCACATCACTTCAGATGAACCGGTTGTTAACTTTCTGAGCAGTTTGGCAAACTGGTTGTTGGAAGAAATCATTAGGGCAGAGAACCGGTTGTTATGTTACTTGAATCCCACCACTGCCTACAATATGTACCTCATAACTCAGGGTGTTCTGTCTGCAACCCCACGCACACACACCAACAGACGTTCGAGAATTAAAGACCAAACCAGTCGGCAAAAATCCTTTTCCTTAAGATAACAGAACTTGGCAACAGCCTAGGGGCTGCCTGCCAAGAGTTTATTATTTACAAAGAGGAGAGATAACTTCTCCCCACTTCTGATACATCAAAAGAAACAGCTCAATAATTACGGAGTCAATTAAATCCAGAGATAATCCAGCAAAGTCTATAGCCAAAAGTCCGACAATGCAGAATGGCGTGGAAGCTTTTGGCTTTGTTCATCACAAGGTTTGACTGGCCACCACACTCCCTTTTATATCCTGTGGGGTGTGGTCCAGTGACTCAGCTTATCTCTGGCACGCGTTCCCTTCTGCTGTGCACACTTCTCCCTGTGCCACTGCCAAGGTCCAGCCAGCACTTTTCTCCTTCATCGCTGTCCACCTGTGGCTATGTGGACGTGCTTGGCTCCGGGCCTATCTCTTGCCCTTCGGTGTCCTCCGGAGGCATTTCCAGAGAGGAGGGTCCTGGAGAGGAAGGCCTTGCCAACTCCTCTCCCTCATTCTCAGAATCTTCGTTTGCCAAGGACAGATGCTCAGGCAACGGAGCCACAACACAGGGTTTCCCATTGTGTTATAGTATAATGTAGTCTGTTTGAATCTGGATTTGTGTGAAGTATATATTGATTGAATAAAATTACTTCATTTCAGTCATGGTTGTTTGCATATCTAATGTGCAAATGAAAATGTTTTATGAAAGTCTCTCACTGCATTTTGTATCTTTTTATTTCCAATAATTGGACAGTTTCCATATTCTAAAAGAGATCTCTGCTCAGAGTTACCCTATGGTAAGATGTGCAGGAAGAAATTAATTAATTAAATTCAAAGAGGAGTCATTCTTAGTTAATTTCAACTTTATGAATTTTCAAATCTTCATTTTGTAAAATGAAGTTAGTATGTATATGAATTTAACTTTATTAATTACATTAACAAACTAAGTTAAGAAGCTGTGGTAGTGCAGTGGTTAGAATGCAGTACTACAGGCTAATTCTTCTGACTGCCAGCTGAGCGTCAGCAGTCAATTCTCACTGGCTCAAGGTTGACTCAGCTTTTCATCTTTCTGAGGTCAGTAAAATAAGGACCCAGATAGTTGGAGGAATATGGTAATTGTGTAAACCACTTGGAGAGGACTGTAAAGCAGACTGTATATAAGTCTAAATGCTATTGCTGTTTGTGTTGATCCAAGATACTAGATCATTTCATGCTACATTTTTCTGCTTAGAAACCATTACTGATTTGGTGATTGATTGCATGCCATCATTTTCAGTGCCTAGCAGATTTTTCTCCATGAAGTAACTCCCATAACAAACTTTATTAAGATTTTTATGTTCTTTAATACAGAGCTGTTACAATCCTATTTACAGTATTAGGATTAAAATACAATGCATTTAAAAATAATCAAGCCACCAAAAGTGCAAGAATCATAATTCACAATATAGCCATAGTTAATCTGACATTCAAGAGTTACTTGGTGATATTGCTTCAGAAGCACTCTGTCATTGCCCATGTCTAGAGCTCATCTGGAAGAGATGGGCCTTGATTATCTTTGACAAAGGATAGAACTATCCTTATCACTGGTGTCATGGTTTTGCCAGATGGAGTGATTAAGGGATAACATCAATGGTGGATTTCACTTACTTTTGCTACCAGTTTGCTCATGTGTGCACCACTTCTGTGCATGTGCAGATCATATTTGATGATGTCTGGGTGGATGGTGGAGCCACCTGCCATTGCTACTACCTGTTTTCCCAGGGAGCAAACCAGTAGCAACCCACCACTGGATACCATGTAGAAAGCTACTGAAGGTAATATTTTTTAAATGTTGAGATTCCCAGTAGATATTACTTCGCAAATCTGACAATACAATGAAATCAATAGCATGGAATATAATAGGGAGAAATGTAAAATAAGGAAACTTCTGTATCTGTAACTACAGGGACAAGTATAGGATGGACACCTGGTTTGGTAACAGTTGTCAACTCTCAAAAAGACTAGATGAAGCCATGTTTTTCTTGTTTCATTTCTTATTGCCATACTTATAGGCCAAGGAGAACTTATAGAATGTAGAATGTTTTCCTCCAATGTGCCACACATAACAACAATTTCTCAGCTCCTGAGAATCAAGGCCAAATCAGCGTGTCCTAGCAATCGCAGGAGGGAGTGTTGAGAAGTTCATCATGTACTTGGTTGTCTAACATGACCTGTGACACTAGGGGGTGGTGGCAGTATCTATTCTTTAATTATACCAAAAACACAGGAATTATTCAGTGTTGGTTTCACCTTTGATCGTGCTGGTAAGATATACTCAATAAATCAGATTTATGAGGAAGCCAAGGCTTCAGAGTCTTGAACTGGTTGGGGTTATATTTGGAAACATGACAACAGTACCTGGACAAGTAGGTGTCCTTGCTGATCACCAATTAAACATTTGTGTGACATAGTCACTAAAATACTACAAATATTACATTGGTATGAATCAACAGGAACAGTGAAGTAAGATCATATGAAGCAATTGTTCCATTCTGACCTGGTCAAATTCTATTTGAGAACTGTTAAATTCTAATGGAGATTTAATTCCAATACATTTGTTCAAAATAAGTTAAGGAATGTATACTGTATGGCTGGCATATTTAATGAAATAACTTTATATTTTGAATCCAAAGTGAAATCTAGGGGAAAAAATCAAATTAAGATTCTATATCCATATTGCAAAGAAATATCCCTAGAAACAGAGCCATGGATAGTCAACCACATAAATTGTTTATCTAATCAGTGCAATAATCTATACATAAAGACACATTTGACATTTTGAACTAAGGTAGTGCCGAAATATTTATCTGGTTCATATTATTTTAATGTTGCTCTGGTTTTAGATCACATATAGGTAAAATTGCAATTTTATTTCTATCTATCAAAAAATAATCTCCACAGAACTCAGTGAGATTTAATTCTAGACATGTATATAGCATTGCAAGCAGATGGCAGCAACTAGCCAATTTTAGGCTGGACTCAAAAAGCTAAGCAAGGTCAAAACTGGTTAGTATTTGGAGACCACTAAGAAATTCCAGAGCTGCAGACTAAATGGGGAATTTAAAATAGATTCTGAAAAAAAGACAAGGACAAACCACATCTGTATTCTTGCCAAAATAACTTGAATCTATTGATGTATTTATCAGAAGTTGAATTCAGCTCAAGAGAAATTTTAAATGTATTATTATGATCAATACAAGTACAAATGACAGCCAATCTGACCAGCAACCAAAACATATTCAAGAAGGAAGAAATTTGCAACACCTTCCCTAAATTAAAACATTTTTCCATCATGTGCTGCCAACAATTTTCAAATTCAATACATCAACATTTAAAACATTTTAGAGCTATGGAGTATTGGTATTTTTGAGATGCATTATTAATTTTAGTCCTAGACATTGCTTATAAAATTTCATTAACTTAATTTATAATATTTGGGGAGGGGGATCACTGTTTTACAAATGCAAAAAGTGAAACCTAGAAAAAAAAATTCCTCCATATTTTTCTTCTTGATTTATCTTGTAGTCAAGGTCAAGTACATTTTTCAAAACTGAAAAAAAGATCCTTGTGCCAGTCCTCAGACGTTAAATAAATAAACCAAAATATCTTGCTGTACACTCAACTTCACCCGATAATTGTACTTTATCATCAATTTAATTCTGAAAACAAAGTGATTCAATTCTCAGATCTTGAAATATTATATTTACCAGGCTTCAATCAGGCATATTCATTTTATTTCCAAGTTTATTTATTTTTATTTATTTATTATATTTCTATACTGCCTTTCTTCTGCAGGACTCAAGGCGGCGTACAGTCAAGAAAAAAATAAAAGATATATAAACATCATAAAATTGATAATTAAAATTCTGTTGTTCTGACATGTTTGTATTCTGCATATTTTATATGTTTAAAAATATTAAAATGTTTTAAACTGAATGATCATGGACAGATAATTTGTGAACCATTATGGAAAAATAGGTTATTGCACATAAGGAGAGGCAACAGATTATGAGAAGGAACAGTGAGCATTCATGGGGCCCCAAATGCTTCACTTCCATAGAAAATGCTGTGAGATATAAGCTAATAAAACACGAAAGGAATTGTTAGTTCTTTTTATGACACTCATTTTTTTAGCATTTTAATACTGTGAACACATTGTTTCATACAATCATCACAACATTTTCCTTTTTCTTTTTTAACTTAATCACACAAAACTACAATTAGCATTTCAGAAAAAGCTTATATCTACATATCGATATATATATCATCTATTTGTTGTTGTTATTAATTGCGAAGTCATGTCCGACCCATCGTGACCCCATGGACAATGTTCCTCTATGCCCCTCTGTCCTCTACCATCCTCTGGAGTCCATTTAAGCTCATGTCTATGCTTCAGTGACTTTATCCAGCCATCTCATTCTCTGTCGTCCCCTTCTTTTGCCCTCAATCTTTCCCAGCATCAGGCTCTTCTCCAGTGAGTCTTCCCTTCTCATTAGGTGGCCAAAGTATTTGAGTTTCATCTTCAGGATCTGGCCTTCTAAAGAGGAATCAGGGTTGATCTCCTCTAGGACTGACCGGTTTGATCGCTTTGCAGTTCAAAGGACTCACAGGAATCTTCTCCGGCACCATAGTTCAAAGGCCTCAATTCTTTGGCGCTCAGCCATTCTTATGGTGCTCAGCCTTCTACATATTATTAGATCATAAATATGCCTACTTTGATTGGTGTACTTTTTCTTTTCCATATAATATGAATGAATAATATTTTGTTTTCATTAGTTTATTATTAAATTAATGGTTACATTTCTATTTGCTTATATAAGAACATATATGGGAAAGCATCCTATCTAGATCAGGAGAGATGTTTATAGTTAACATCTAAAAATATTATCAATTTAGAAGATATCTAGGAGCAGTGTGATGACTCAGCAGTTAACACCCAGAAAGCCAACATCTTGGGTTTGAGACCCAAGCACCAAACAAAGGGGTGAGGACCCATTTTTGTCCCAGCATTGGCCAACCTAGCCATTTGAAAACATGAAAGTGTGAGTAGATAAATAGGTACCACTTTGGCATGAAGGTTATTGTGTTCCATACTTTCATGATGGCCACATGATGACAGACATGTCTCTTAGACAACACAGGTTGAGAATCAGAGGTAAGCACCATCTCCTTGAGTCAGTCATGACTGAAAAGGGGAAACCTTTAAATCTTTAGAATATATCTAGGTATAAGTTATATTATTTGACATGTTTTCAGAAATGTGTATTCTTGGACTGATACATATTGTACTATAAATGTTTGTTGATGAAGATTTAAATTGGTTTGACAAGCACTTGAAAGACCTGTCCTCCGAGCATTACATTGCCACATTTGATCTGCTTATTGTGCTTTGCACTGCTAAATTTTCCAGACAAGACATTATCATTTTATAAATCTACTCATTGTGCTAACATTTTAAAAAAATCTTGGAAACCTGGGGATCTAGTAAGAAAAAACTAATAAATCTGTGTCATGCTTGAAAAAGCAGCAAGCATTTGGATTCCTAGAGTAGTAGAGTTGTGTTCATGTTGTTTAATATACCTCTAGACAACATTTATAGATGAAATCCTAAAAAATTGAATTCAGAGTTTGGGTAGTAATTTTATCATTCTTACTATTTTAATTATAATAAACTGAATCTTAAACTCTCAAAGGTAAATTGAAATATGATGCTTTATGCATGTAAAGAATTTTCTGGAGATATCCAACTTCTGTTTTAAATTTAGTAAAACACATGTGGTACTTCATATGTTCATACTATGCACGGAAGGCACGGAAGGCATTTTTAAAGAAGAATATTAAAAGCAAATTTCCACTTTGGTAACTGTAAGAATAAGTGACATATATGTTATAAAAATGTTAATTCTGTGGGTTATAAATTGAATAATAAACAGTAAAACAGACCCTTCCATTTTGTAAATATAAGTTACAACTATAATTTATCCTACCATGTTAAACAAGTGACCCACCTTTTTTCAAAATTTGAAGGAGCAGAACATTCCAATAATTTTATAAGGATTATTACTCTAGGAATAACATATAGGAATGGGAGGAACATTTACAAAGATTTGGCTGTGGGTTGTTTTGCCAAAATAATCCAAATGTAATTTACATTCAACCCAGCAGCTCCATCTTCCCTTGTAAGTGAAACACAAAAATTTTATTTTCTAGAAATTACCTTCTTCATAGCTACTTCTGCTGTTCAGCTGCATGCTATATTTCTGTTCACTGCATGGTTATATTTCTTTTTTAGTAATCTAAATCCATAAATCTGTAACAAATATTTTATATAATATTGGATAATTAGTTTCAAAATATATAAATTAATAGCTTGATTTATAGATATTTGCTTTCACCCACTCCATGGAATTCTTAAAGGCTAAACAGGTTTCCTTCACATAATGATCAAAGACAAACTACATCGCAAAGACTGTCTTTCAGCTATGGAATCATGTTCTTACCATTGTATCAGCATATTAAAGTGGCCTGTGATCTTAAGATATATTTTATGAGCTGATGTTTCATTCCCAGAAGGAAAAAATGTCTCAGATTTATAAGATCCTGGACAGTGGTATCCATTTCTATGAACATAAATACGATAACACATTATTGAATAATTATATTTATATATAAGGTCACCAGATGTTTGAAAGTATACTGCATACTGCATTATGTTTTTCACAATGTCAGTAAAATCAAAAACTTGCCAGAATTCTTTTCAAGTCCTTGAGAAAGTAACTGGAAGAAAAAGGCAAAAAATGAAACAGAGAGAGCATACTTTGTTTGATAAATCTAGGAAAAATATATTTTTTTCTTCTGAGATCTGCTGAAATAATTTACAAAATGTTGGTATCAATGCTCATATATAAAAACAAAATAGCTCATATGAATAAGTATGGCTTGACTTAATTTTTCATATGTTGTATGACTCAATTTATACATTGCTAACAACTATTTTGTCTGTCTGTCTGTTTATCTATCATATCTATTATCTATCTAGTAACGGATCATGTTCCATTAGCCAGGAGACTAAATGCTATTACAGACTAGTAGTTTGGCCACCCAAGACTGTTAGTCCTATTTGGTTCATGTTTGCATGCTTTCTAAGGTGTGCCACAGGGAGTGAACTAGCTCTAGACCAGAAAGAAAGATGATCAGCTTTCCTGCAGTGTTATCTAGGGCCCTTTCAATCTACTAAAGCCTCCTCACAAATGGCTGTCACAACCAGGAAGGTTCAGTAGGTCCAGCAGATTCTAACGATCTGCACAAAGCATCAGCTCATCTCCTTACTGAAGAGGTATCTATATCTACTTGCATATGACATGCTTTTAAATTGCTAGGTGGGCAGAAGTTGAGGCAAGGGATGTGAGCTCAGCCTGCCATCTAGTGCTAGGACTCAAACCAATGAAGCAAAGACCATCTCCAGTGTCATTAAGCCACTGAGCCACCAACTGGACAAGTCTGTGCAGTTTTTTTGGCAAGATTTCAGAAGTGGCTTGCTATTGCCTACCTCTTAGAGCCGAGAGAGAGTGAGTGGCCCGAGGTCACCCAGCTGGCTTGTGCCAAAGGCAGGACTAGAACCAGTGATAGGATTCAACCAGTTTGCACCACTTTGGGAAAACTGGTTGTTAACTTTCTGAACAGTTTGGCAACCTGGTTGTCGGAAGAAATCACTAGGGCACAGAACCGGTTGTTAAATTACTTGAATCCCACCACTGACTAGAACTCATAATCTCCTGGTTTCTAGCCTGATGCACTACACCAAATCTTTAAAAACCATAAAGAAAACAAAACAAAAAACAATTGAATTTCAATATTTAAAAGAACCACTTCCATCTCTTAACAGTGTTAATTTTTGTTTTCTGCCACCAGTCTGTATAGTTAATTATTCTCCAGCTACTGATTTGCTTTTCTCTCCCATATTCCATTCAGGTTTTCATTCCATTCCTTCCATTCTCTACCAGCACATTTTCACATGTTTAATCTTACTGCTAATTCTTCATTTATGCAAACCTTGTGACATTTTGCTATCTCTTGCAAAGGAAAAAGACTTGCTGCTCTGGCAATTCTGCTTTGCAGCAATGCTGCTGGTTTTAATCCTAGCTATCTATAGAATGTTAGCTAAAGAGGTACAGAGAAAGTCATTTCCTTACCATTGCTCCCTAACCATCAACATCTGTTCTGCATATCTGAAAATAGCAGTTTAGTATGGCACTGTGATGGATTCTAGCAACTATTACAAGAATAGTGAGTAATTAAGTTTTCAACAATCAATCAATAGTAATCAACTTTTCAGATTAGGAAAATGACTCAGTGCAGTGAGATGAAAAAAAAAAACCCTTTCTCCAATAATATTTCAAGCAAACTTCATTTCTGAAGATGACATTACTGTAGAATGTAAGCAATGAAATATATCCTTTCCTATTGGGATGAGCCTTGCCCTTGTTGGTTTAAGTCCTCCCTATAGGTACATGCCAAGCTAAAATTCTAGTTGAGTGCAACATGGAAGCCATGGCAAGGACAAAGTGAATTTTGCTGATTATGTCAAGTGTTTTCATTCACAAGGCCTTGAGAAGATGGAAAGACTATGGAGATGCATGCATTTAACCATGGTTTACTTCACTGTTACCATTTATTGTCCAAGGACATGTTGCATTAGCTAGAGTTAGTGAATATACCTAACATCTCCATTTGTAATATTTTTGCTGCTACTTTGAATATCAACTTCACTCGATTCAGAAATCAATACCATTTATTACTTTTATGTGTTCAAAATTCCCTCAAGCTATTTGTCTGAAATCTGGAATAAAGGTTTCATATTTCATTGCTACAGATATTATTGCATTCTATCCTCAAACATAATAATGAGAGGCACTTGAAAACCCAGGAGTAATATGGTGAATCATGCATAATATTTCAGTTTATCTAAAAACTTTCAATTCACTTGGATAAGAAAAGCACTATACTTTATGTAGTTTCATCCTAGATGGTGAAATAAATAGAACTGCATTCCAAAACTTGCTCCTGATCATTGAACTAAGTGGTATCAGATTACTTTTGGAATGACCCAAATAACATTTACTGTAGCTATTTTCAAGTTTTGGATTGGACTCTCGAATAAGTTTAGATAGCTTCTGCATGCCCATGCTTTTCACCATTTTCATTTTATTAACAAGATTATATGAACAAGCATCAGAGTACAATATTAAGAACTGTAGAAAGTGTCATCAGGTCAAAGGAACAAATTATTTTTCCAAAGAGTACTGAATAAAAAATTACAGAAAAGTAAAAGTATTTTCTGAAAACGTTCAAATATTAGTGGAAAGCAGTGAATAATTTTAATCAAATTCTAATCAAAGTCACTAATGTATATATGATAAAAGGAGAAATATTCTCTTTACCCATCTGCTGAAGCATAAGGAGTCCTGCTTTCACAATATTAAAAATACACAATGCATGTTACTTAAGATAGAACCCATCACAACTCCCATCTTATCCCATTTTTTGGCTCCATTTCCCCTTGAATGTTTCATATTGATCAGCTCTGTCTCTTATTCTGGGATGTCTGCCAAACACCACACACCAGCTATTATGTGATTAAATATATTGTGTCTATAATATGAGGAAAATATATTTTCTGCCACCATTATAGCTCAGCATCCAAGTTGTAAGGCTGTTTTACATTTCTTAGCCTGAAGCTAAATCACCCTGTCTTACAGCAAATCACAGGGCAGATCGCCAAAGCAGCTTTCAAACTATGTTACTCAATTTTCTGAGAAAGCTTCAGACATGGCGAAGGAAAAAAAGCAGAGAAAGGAAGCGAGCCATTATGGGTCTAGAATTTCAGAGGGAGCAAGATGCTGCTTGGCAATTAACTTATGCCCCTTTTTAAGAAAGCATACTGCTATGTCCTTGTAAATCCAACCTTTGATCTATGGGGATCCTGTGTGTCTTAATCAAGTAGGTTGAGAATGATTCAGATTTAAATCTCTGGTCATAAATTTTACTGAGGAAAAATAAAAAAAGAGCTGCAAATCAGATAAGTAAAGTATTCTTTCTTATACCAATCACCAATGATTACTTTAGAATAAATAAAGCCTGACCTTTTGTCTACAATCCTCAGTTCAGGTGGAAGAAGGAAAATTTAAGTGATGGTTTTCAAGCTCCTACCAAGTAGCCCAGGCAAAAAAAAAGCAGGACTGAAAGATAGAAACTATGCCTTTCTCTTTAGCATAAAACTGCTTAGGACACACAAAGCCAAGCTGCTGGATTTTGTTTTGTTTTGCTTCTTCTTTCATAGTTTCTAATTTTTTTTTCATAGTTTCTAATTTTTTATATGGAGTTGGGTTGAGGAATGTTTTATAGTTACAGGATTTGTAGCAGGAAAAAAAATGATGATTTTGTCCATAAAGTGCTATTTTAATAACCAAAAGCAACCACATATTTTTGAGCCAAGTTCTAAGGATACTTGAAAAAAGACTGACAAATGCTTCTGTGAATGAAAAGTGTAGAAATAATGACAATTTATGACTCGTATCACAACAAAGTTAGTTCAAAACTGGAACATATCTATGTCCACTCATATTTGTTCCTTATTTTCTTCCAACAATGCTCAGACTTCTGGTGTATGTGTGGAAGAAAGGATTACAGGGGAAACTGTTCAGCAGGAATGTTAATAAAAGCTCTTGCTGCTTCATATTCAAAGTTTGACTAAACTCCCCATAAACTATCACAAGGTTATTGGCAAAATTCCTTAAAGGCTGCAAACTAATTGGGTTTATCAAGCATCTGGAGCTTTATTCATATTGTGCGTTGCTGGGAGAAAGGCAGGGCTGAAAAATCCAAGGTCTAAACTTTAGCCACTGTTTACTAAACCAAAGATACCTTATATGTTCTCAGCAGATTGGTATAACAAGAACTGATTCCATTTGAAAAATTGCTAGACAGAAACATTTTTAGGGGACTATCACATTGAGAGTATAGCTGAAATACCTGAAGATAGAAAGGTAGATAAACTAATAAGACATCTGAGTGGAAGAAAGGAGTGAGACAAAAAGACCTTGCAAATGAATGCTTGCATTTTGTTCTTTAAAAAAACAACAACCTCTGTGGTATTATTTTGGGTATAGTATTTAAATGTTACAAGCAGCTTAAGACAAGATTTTAAAACTTGAAGTTACTTTAACTTCAACAGATCTGTTTCTACAAAATTTCCATCACCCTAGGAGAACATAGTGAACTAACAAATAGAATGTTTTAAGTCTGGAGTGGAACTTGCAGTCACATAGACAATGGAAAATACTTTCAAGATGCATCTAGTGTAAAAATGTTGGCTAAATGCCATTATGCCTAGAAAGGAGTCATTAATATCGTTGCCAATATATTGAATCACTCTGGTGGCCCATATGTTCAGATATTTTAAGACTTGGGTAGCTTTAATTTTAATTAAATCTGTAACATTCAGCTGCTGGTTGCATGCTATACATAGAATTGTGCTTCCCTAACTTAATAAAATACTGCCTCTTCCTCTCTGATTTGGAGCTATGAAAGTCTAACCAAAAAAAAAAAAAATCCTTGCATCATTGTTCTTTCTGAAGTTGAGTCTGCAGTACAATTCCTATTTCTGCATTTTTCTAATAATTCTTTAAAAAATGTCTAAAAATAAAATAATATGAGATATAGTCAAAGGTGATGGGAAGACTCCCTTTGATTTGATTTAGAACTGAGTTTGATTGGTGTGCATTTTGAAAAACATCTATTTGGTTCTCTCTCCTGTAAAAACAACATAAAGTAAGTAAATAAGCAAGAAAAAAGGCTTGCAGTATAGACATATGCTGTATACATATAACCATATGATTAACCTGATTCTTCCTCTGCAGAGAGAAAATAAATTTTGCCAATAGGAAAGTCTTTTGCTTCTAAAATCCAATTAAAAACAATAATAAGGAAAAATTGTCACCGTGAAATGATACAAAAGGTTATCAGTGGAACACATTCTTTCACACTATATTTTTATTTATTTAAATTTTTTTATTTATTTATTTAAATTTATATACCGCCCTTCTCCTAGTGGACTCTATAAAATTGGATTTCTATGAGATTCTCAAATAAGACAGTAGAAATAATTTTCCTATTAAGGACTTCAGACTAGTAATTCTATTCCAATTCTTGGAAAAATAAGATATTCCATTGGGAATTTTGCAGTAACATTGTCACCTTTGCTGCCATTCCAGTAGTTTAAGCAAGTTTTTTTTAGCTGTGGAGAAAAAGGGAAAGGACCAGAGTTAGTAAAAGCAGATGCTGGTTTGGGTTTTGTGAGGAGTTATAATCATCATCATTGCCATCATCACCACCATCACCATGAAAAAAGGATTAGAAGATAATAAGATAAGAACTAAAAAAAAAATCTTTGATCTGGCCAGCTCCTACTAGGTGTTTCCAGTCTCTAGCCTATAATTTCCCCTTCTTTCACTGTTTTGTTGAGCTCAACTGAGCAGATGGACTGACAGATCTACAGGGGTTCTCTTTTCCCATTCCTCAATGCACTGAGGATAAATGTCTACAGTCAAGTTCCTCATGAACTAGTAAAATAACATGTTTGTCAAGTCAGCTTGACTACTGGGGATTTCTGGAACATGTTTGCATAGCTTATTTGGCAACAATACAGAAATGGTTGGCCATTGTCTTTCTTTAGATTGCTTCTTTGAACTTTCTAGTTCAGTCTGCAGTCCTGGAATTTTTCAGGGGTCTTGCATCCAAATAATAACCATGGCCAATCTGGTTTCGCTTCTCAAAGTTATCTAAGTTTGGCTATAGGCTTCGGACTCAGGTGGAAGGCAATATGCATAGAAAAATATGTACTAAAGCATCACTTCTGAGTATATTCACACTTGATGTGTAAGCGCTTACAGTGGCCAAGATAATTAAACATTTGTATTCTCAATATGTAAGATGACATGGCAGAGTTATAGTCCAAAACATCTGGAAACCATGAAATTGAGGAAGACTATACTTTAGTATATATACAGACTGTAAACTGTTACTTCAGTTATACAGAGTATTTTATTTGAGAGGAAGAATTTGTCTATGTTTAATCTGCTAGTGTAAACACAAGAAAAGCAAGTACATATACAGTAGATGGAAAAAGTAGACAATGCATCGAAAGAATAATATCAGTTGCTGCAAAACAAGAATCTAAGAAATGCTATGAAATATAGCATTACTTTCAGTATTTCCCCATACATTAAAAAGAAAGGAAAGGAAAATCTAGTAATTTCCAAAATAAAAATTAATACACAATTTGAACTAGAGATTATAAAAAAGTTTAATAAATTATTATTGATTGTAGTGAATTTGTAATATTTAGACTATTGCAGTGATTATAGGAACTCCTTTGAGATGGTCTCATGTAGAACATGATCACATCATTAATAGGGGAATGTTTTTTATTACTGATCATAACCTAGCATTAGAAACTTATGTACTTACATGATGGAAAAAAAACCATTGTATAATTATCATATCATTGACTACTCACTCTTTTGAGCAGGAATGAATATTATCCCAGTATAGCTCAGTATACAATCAGTAATTATATGAATTTTAAAACCTGATTGACCTTTATTGAATTAAAGATGTCAGTTGGTTTGACAACCTGCACATTCATGTTCTAAGTACAATGCCTTCCAAAAGGGCTGCTGCCAAAATCTACCATCTGCACTTTCTCTATTGAGAACAGCATTTGGAAGCAAAAAAAAAAAAGTGTGCTTTTCAAGAAATATATATTAAAAAATGTGATACAGTTTATCCCATTTAGTAGTGATGGAGTTTTCTCTCTTGGTGTTTGTGTGTGTGCTAATGCACATTGACTTTAAATAGATTTATTGGAAAAATAGCATATTAATGTTTAAATACTTAAAAATCAAGAGACTTGTTAGGCAAGTAAAGTGAATACTGAAGTTCACTATCTTATTTGAAATACCCCGATTGATCTAATTTTATGAAATATTTCTTTTAAAAATCTTATAAATATTGACACTGTAAAGTATGTTGGAATAGTGATGGCAAGTAAGCAATTTTTGGAGAAACATACAAAGATGATCAAACTGATTAGAATCTAGAGCAGCTTCTCCATTAGTAAAGACTTTGGTTTAAGGATCTGTTTAACTAAGGGTAAAGGAAGGCTAGAGATCACATTATAGAGGAATATAAATTCAAATGTGAAGAGATGTTTTTCTTCTTCTGCCAGAAAGTAAATGTAGAAAAATATTATTGGATTCATTTCCCCCTCCAGATATCTCTGATGAACCCTTAGTATTCTAACAATCATCCAGTTTCCAATCATCCCTGATTGATGAAATGAAATGAAATATTTATTACAGTTATGGGTAAGATATTGTTTGAGGAGTTTGTAGAAAAAGTGATAGATAGCAGTTGCAGAGGATCTTGAAGGAAATAGATTATCTTGATTGTTTCAGTTGGGTATCAGATTAAAGTATAGTATGGAGAGAGCCCTGCTCCACTTGTTGATAATTTAGCTTTAGTACGGATGAAGATATCCTATCCATCCTTGGACTCCTTTATCTGTTAGTGGCTTTTAGTATTGGCAATCATGGTATCCTTCTGGACCAGCTGTGAAGTTGGGATTGGGAGGCCATGTGTTCCAGTGGTTTGCTTCCTTTCTCAATGGTTGGTTTTAGTGTTGATAAAAGAGGAGAGGTTGCACCCTTGGTCCCTAACCCACTAGATTTGTTAAATGTTTTGTCCTCTGGGTGCTAGAGAGTAACATCAATGGAAAACTGTCATCTTCTTGCCCATGTTTGTGAGCTTTTGAGATGAATCTGTATGTAACAGTAGGATTAGGCAATGTGCTGGACTAGGCACATTACCAGCCCAATTCAGAAGGGATTCATATACATTTAATTATATATATATATATGCATGTATATGTATGTTTTTCCTTTAAGCCAGGTTTTTCCTACATAGCCAAGATTTTTCTGGAACCACAATTGAGCGAAATCACATTCACTACTTTCTGGGTTCTTTCTCCATCTTTTCTTTCTGGCAGCAAGCAAATTTTGTGCTTTATTGTGGGAGACCTATATAGCTATTTCTGGCTCATTAGCCGTCCTCAGTAAGCCACACCCACATCTCATGTTCCTTCCTGTAAAGGCACAATGTCTATTTTCTTACTTTTCGTAGGTTTAATGTGTGTTTTTCCTTTAAACCAGGTTTTTACTACATAGCCAAGATTTTTTTTTCTGGTTCCAGAAAAATCTTGGCTATGTAGGAAAAACCTGGCTTATAAGTAGATTTTCTTCTTGGGTATTTCTACTTAGGCTGTAATGTCTACCAATAATGCACCCATTACCATTGTAAATCGAATCCATTCACTTTTTGTCCTCCCATTCTGTTTTGTTCTATTTTCCTAGCATTACAGCTTTTTCCAGAGAGCTAGACTTTGCATAATGAAGGCTATTTTAGAATTAGATCTTCAGTGCAATCCAAATATTCAATTTTCTAAAATTATATTTTCATGTAAACGTTTCAGCACTTCATTCCAAACCATCAGGTAATCTGGATTCTAGTGTTTTTACCTCTTAAGAGTAAACTTTTAAATTGGTAGAAGCATAAACAACAACTCTGAGATCTTATCCTACTGTTTTATACACCATATGCTAGACTATCATCTCCAATCTTAGAATTTTCTAGTTTTACAGCATTCTAACAGAGAATGGAAAAGAGAAACTGTTTTTAGGAAACCTTATCTCATAGTGTTGGAATTTGTGTCATAAATTTCAAGTTTTACACCTAGTCTCAATTCCTTCACTTTGTTCCATGATAATTGCAATAAGCTATCGAAGTCTTGAGCAAAATCAATTTCCTTTCACTCTCTCCTCTACTTTCCTCCCTCCCCTTATTTCTTCCTTTGTTTTTTGGAAGAAAGTGAAGAAATGTTTTTAAATGGCATGCATGCATTCCATATATCAAGTATTTTGAGCTATAGATTAGTGCAGTCACAATCTGTCTGACTATTGACTTCTTTATACTCAGAACTGTATATACAGTAAATGTCAGCCATAGGTCATGCACTGAGTTCCTTTTCAAAGCAAAGGTATTATATATAAAATTATTTGGCTTCTGATTATGTATTTATTGCACTGTCATTGTTTATGTTTTTAATTGCTGTTTGCCACCCAGAGAAATGAGGTTGAGCTGGGTAACCATATAACTTGAAATTAAAATAATAATAATAAGCTGTAAGTAATAATAATGCCTGAAAAATAGCTAAAAAAAATCTGAGATACCAAAGAATCTGCCCCAAATTCTTACCAAAAAGGCCCACCTATGTATGTCATGTCCCCATCCACTTTCCAGCCCTTCAACCACAACAGTAGATAAATGGTTGCTCCTGTTTTTATTCTACAGTCTTCCAGATATGCTAAAATCAATGCGATTTGGTTTGCTTATATAATTAAAAATGTTCAATTTATTCTAAATTAACAAGACTATTTACCAATGGAACAATGGGTCTACATGGAATTGGTAGAACAGTGCTTTTCAAAGGTATTTCAAAAAGTATCTTTACAATCCACCCTCCTGTTTTTTAATTAATTTTCTTCCCAGGGAGTTCCATTTCTACATTCTCTTTGCAAAGGAACTAAACTGATCTGAACCAGTAATTTTCTTCTAAAATGCAAGAATAGAGGCAAATTAAAAGAGCAAAAGAATCTTTTAAAAAGGCACTGCTTATGATGACCAACAGTGCTGCTAGCTCTTCTTTGTTTAATTAGCATTATTTTCTGATCAGTTCATGCACAAACTGATGTATTGCTCTGTTTTACTTCTTTGAAGTATATAATTATATAAGTATTAAAAATGCAGAATTTTCTAGTGAAAAGGCCATACTTTATTTTCCCATGCAATGTATCACCTTTAGTTTTTAACCAATCCATAATATCTGCTTGGTAGCAACTGTTCAACATTGTATGGCAATGTTGGGCATCTTATCTTATGATACCAAAAATTTCACATTTCATACTAAGACCTAACATAATAAATAACCATGCTGGGTATTACAAATGGAATAATAGCAAACAATGTCAATTGCTATAACTGGCTCACAGTTTCAAGCTTCTGGATGGCCTGGTTTCATAAAAGTCATGAGTTCTGATTAGGTTAAAAACAATACATCATCAATTCAGACTGTTGATATAGTTCTTGAATTGGAAAGTAACATTTAAGACTCATATCTGAATAATACAACTACTATTTTTAGCTTTATCCTGACTATCAGAAATTATTTTTAACTCTTGCAATTGATACAGTTTTCATTTATGGGGTCTGTTCCTTTACTTTCTTCTAAAAATATAAACCTAGCTTGCTGAAATTATTATATCAATCCATTTCCATGTGTGTGTTTTCACATATTATTGTTTGATTGCCAGCTTACTCAAAATGAGTTTTAAAGTTTGCACATTATTCTTGAATATTCTTTTAGCTAATAAGAATATATTATTACAATATCTTGCAGTTAAACTTAATGGTTAAGGAACCAGGCTAGAAACCTGGATCCTGAAAGTTCCAGTCCAACCTTAGGTATGAAAGCAGCCTCAGTGACTTTAGGGCACCTTCTCTTAGCCAAAAACACCTCATAGTGTTGTTGTTGTTGTTGAATGGAAAATAGGATATATATTTTACTGAAAAAAAGATGAACTGAGGATGTATGGATTTCATTATTTAAAAGGGTAAATTATGGAAAGAAGGAAACCGATGTAACCTTAAGGTTAAGGTAAAACATAAATATATATACAACTGCTTTTAAAAAGATCAGAAGCCTATTCATTATTTTTTCTTCTTCTTTATTTTTTACTCTTCTATTTTCTTGATTTTTCTTATTTTTAACTTAAATTTTGTGTTGTTTTGTGTGTGTGTGTGTGTGTGTGTGTGTGTGGAAAAAAACCTGATTTATTTATTTATTTATTTATTTATTTATTTATTTTATTTATTTATTAGATTTGTATACCGCCCTTCTCCTTGCGGACTCAGGGCGGTGGATAGCCAAATAAAAACATAGTATACAAAAGTTAAAATTTCTTAAAAAACATATAACTATGGCTAAAATTAAAACCATTGAATAATTAAAAAACCCAACCCTCTAGTACAAATCTTAAAAATTCAGCGGGGTCAGGCTAGACCAGCAAGCTGAAAGAGATGGGTTTTTAGGGCCCGACGAAAAGTCCGGAGGTCAGCAATTGTTCTCAGTTCTGGAGGGAGATCGTTCCAGAGCGTAGGGGCTGCCACAGAGAAAGCCCTCCCCCTGGGGGTCGCCAGCCGACATTGTCTAGCTGACGGCACCCTGAGGAGACCCTCTCTGTGGGAGCGCACCGGCCGGTGGGAGGCTATTGGCGGCAGAAGGCGGTCCCGTAAGTACCCTGGTCCTAAGCCATGGAGCGCTTTAAAGGTGGTCACCAACACCTTGAAACGCACCCGGAAGTCCACCGGTAGCCAATGCAGCTCGCGCAGGAGAGGTGTCACATGGGAGCGTCCCGTCGCTCCCATAATCCCCTGCGCGGCCGCATTCTGCACCAGTTGGAGCCTCCGGGTGCACCCCAAGGGGAGCCCCATGTAGAGAGCATTGCAGTAGTCCAGGCGAGAGGTGACAAGTGCCTGAGTGACTGTGCGTAGGGAGTCCCGATCTAGAAAGGGCCGCAACTGGCGTATCAGGCGAACCTGATAAAAAGCTCCCCTGGCCACAGCTGTTTAATTATAATTTAATTAAAATTATAATTTAATTAAAAATTTAATTAAATTAAAATTTAATTATACAGGTGAACTCAGATCATGTCCTTATATGTTAGACAATCTTTTGGCATTAACAGCAGTAGATCTGACATCAACTGATAAACACAACAGTTGGTTTTGGCATGAACCAAACATGATTTGCAGCTGCCATCTGTAAATCCAGCAACAGCAGAAGATCAAGGAACATTCTCAGACTATGAATATCTTCTTTCATGGAAATGATAGTTCTTTCATAACAAACAGAACTTCAATTCCTTTATCCTGCTCAGCATCTGAAGAGATTCAAATTCTGTTTCACAATCTCATTACTAAAACTATTCAACATTTAAGATTTCTTAATGTTGAGGCAGAGATTTCTTCCTTGTAGTAAAGTACAGTAAAGCCATGATCAGCTTCAGGATGAGCTATAGGTACTTACACCAATATGGCAGACTTTTCCTTGTGTATATGATGAAGAGCAAGCGAGACAAAAAGAAAATGGAATTACCAATCCATTTTAATTAGATTCAATCACTTGGGTGTCCAAATCCTTCTTTCTGGTCATGCTGAATAGGAAGACTTAGATTAACTTTAAAATGGTGACCCACAAAGAACAATCCCTACAGACATATCAAAAAGATATAAAGTGAATTAACAGGACCACACATCCTTTACCTAATTTCTAATATAAGTTATTCATCAAACTAACAAAGCAGTTCCAATTAAAATGTATCCTTGTAATCAAGGTAATTCATACACTCAAGGAACAACTATCATCTTTCCCATAATAAAACGCTTAAAATGTATCTGTAACTCAGTAGATCTCCCAGGTTTAGAAATGTTTTCTTATTATTGATTCCCTAAGACAAGAAAATATAACCATCCTACACATAGGCATTGGTAGGTACCCTCACCTAATCATAGATTCTGTGCTATCATGGTTTATTTAATCAGTCAAGAGGGGACAGGATTGAGTAAAAGGAGTCTGAAGAAAATGTAGGCCAACCAGTAATCTATTTCTTTTCTCTGACTGTTGCGCCTTCCATTTCTCCTGCAGTTTACTATTTCAATGTTAATTTTATACAGCCCATACAATTGTTATAGTGGAGAATGTACATAACTCAGGATTAAATTGTGGGCTTCTCACTGTTCTCTGAACTTGTTTTTCTTCTTGCAGATATTTCATTACATGCTAAGTAATATTATTAGTGCCTTGACATGGGAAAGTAAGGTTTGTTGGTTATTTATAACACCTTATTCTACAAGTCTTATATGAGTGAACAAGGTGTGTTATTGTTTCGCCTTTAATTGGCATGTTATTATCTGGTGCTTATTGTGGCGATTAGACACTGGTTTCTGCTTATCTGGTAGTTAGGGTTGTATAGGTGTATGATAAGGGAGGATATGTTTTTTACTTCTTAAAGGGGTTTTATTTCACAGGACTTGATACAACAAATAGCCAACAAAGTTCATTTCTCTGTGATCTTCTGAGAGCACTGATGATGAAACATCTGCAACAAGAGAACTAAGCTCACACAGTAAGAACACACACACACACACATACACACACACAAATACTCTTTGAAAAATATGCAGATGTGAGAATAGAATGAAAGTTACTCTTTTATAAAATGTATCAGAAGAATTATAAAATACTTTAAATCAATAACTCTTACTGCAAGCCTCAGTAGCAAGGCCAAATAAAAGCCACAAATAAAGAGCTAATCACTGTGTGTCAGTTTGATCTGAATGTTCAAGGAAGTAAGCCCACTCTCCAGACAAATGGTAAAAGAGAAGATAAGATAGATCCTGTTGTAACAAGGCAGGGGTAATCAGGTTTGTCATAAACACTGAATGTAAGGGATCTTAGGCGTGACATATATTGTATGGAACATGTATAAATGCATGGTGTGAAACTTGAAAAGTGTGCTTCACAATCACAATCCAAATTGGGAAGGGATGGGAGGCCTGCCTTTGCAAATGCAATTCAATAAACCTTTGTTTGTACATCAGAGTTGTCTGTTGAATTAATGAGCATAAATTTTGTATGTTTTAAAATCTCACACAGGCTATATTATAAATATTCTTTAAAAGATAAATATTAATTCCATACATTGAGACAAATTTATGCTCTTCATAATTTCATTTCAGCCAGTTTGAGGATCAGGTTTTAGCCATATTTACAGGGATCCCAGCGGATGCATTTAATGTTCTAGAAGAAACATCACTGTTTTTCTCATTAAACATTCAACATAGGTCCTGCAGTGCTCCAAGTGTATGCAGATTTTCTGAAGATAGCTTTATAACTCTGAGCGGATGATACAGGTAATTGGGAGGGGACTCATACAATAAATGTGTTTCATGTTAAAAATAATTTAATTGGAGCTTCTGAAACACAGCTGGATGATAGATTCCTTACCAGCATGACAGTAAGCAGTCTCATCACTTTGTAAATGATCCTTTCTTCTTAAACAGCAAGTATAGCCATATGTTAACTTTAAATCTGCAATAAATTGGTCACTTGAAATGGGCAAATTGCATTTTAAACCTAAAGTGCTACATCTTCAGATTTGTAACTTTTATTATGTTTGCCATGTTGTCAATGCTGTTCGGAATAGAGAACCTTCTTCCTCATTTCCTATAAAAACACAATTCAGTTCCAAAAAGCAAGAAAAATAAAAATCAGGGAAAACACAGATATAGAGAGTTTTCCAATTGAATTATAGATTGCATGTGATATGTTTGAATTATACATTCATTTACAGTTGGACTAAATGCTCATCTATTTTTATATTTACAACAAAATGTATTTTTTTGGCTACATTTGCTCAATCTGGTTCATTGGTAATGGTTTTTGTGTGATTGACAGGTACTATTCTGTTTCAGTACATTCCTCCATTTATTATTACTGTGTCTTCTAACTTGGAATGGTCATATGTACAATCCCAATCAATTAGAGATTGTATTGAATTAGTTGAACATGTAGCAGTCTGCAAGCAAATTTATTTGCACATAAACTGTGCAACATAAACTGTGACAGCATGCTGTAGGACAAGGCTACCTGTCACTCCAATATGTGAGCCTGCAGACACATTCTTCTTTTTAGCTGATAGCAGAAATGGAAAGATAGCATACTTTCTCACAGACAATATTTTCCCTTGTGAAAAATGAAGGGCAAGGCTGCTTCAGTACAGGTAAGGGAAAGGAGACAATTGAAGAGTTAAAAGGGGACTTCTGGGAAGAAGGAGGGATAGGCATACAGGTTTTTAGCTGCTGTAATTAAATGCTGCTTAAAAATACTTTCACATCTGCAAACAAAATTAATGTTTCTAATAAAGGGGGAAAAAATCACAAGGAGGTATGTTGTGTTCTATCACTTAGATCAGGTTCCATGAATTTTCATGGCCTTCAAGGTACAAACAATGCTAGAAGAAGAGGAAACAGCTGTTGTAAAGCATTGCATTTACATATCACTCTTGCTTTGACTCTTTCAATAGCACTTAGATTTATATGCTACTTCATAGTGCTTTCCAGCCCTCTCTAAGTTGGTTACAGAGTTAGCATATTGTTCCCAACAACCTGACTCCTCATTTTATCAACCTCAGAAGGATGGAAGGCTGAGTCAACCTTTAGCCAGTCAGAATCAAAATCCTGGCAGTGGAATGCAGAGTTAGCCTGCAAGACTGCATTCTAACCATTGCGCCACCACGTTTCAAAGAAACTCTTTTTTATGCTACCTACATTCCCAACCACTATTAACTATAAAACTACTTCGAAGAGAGGGTCAATATTCTTTCTTTTCACTTCTTATAGCAACAGTAACATCGCTAGATGAAAATCTAAGCGAATAAAAACTTAATGAACTGTTAACTGTTCAAACTTAATGAAAAAGTTTAGGAATCGCATAGACCCGCGATTCCTAAACTTTTTGCCTTTACATCTCACATTAGTATAATCTTAATGTAAACTCTTTCCCTAAAAGTCCAAATACCAAAAATGAATGCAAATCAGGGATGAAAACAAAACAGTGAAACATTGGGAATGGCGGGTTTATTGTAACAATGTAACTAAAAGGTTTTTCACACCTCCCTGGACTCTTATCTTCAACTCTCCACGGTGAACCTCATAGTTTGGGAAATCCTGACTTAAACTATACAAATTTATTTTTAAATTCACCATTCTCCAATTGAAACTATGTCTTTACTTCCATTCTTATGTCTTCAAAAGACTCAAATATTTCAGTTACACAAATTGTGATGCTTGTCTAGTTCTAATAAACAGAGATTGGTTGGGATTGTCCACCGACAATCCCAATCTATGAGATATATGATTGCAGGGTCATATATATATGACCCTGCAATCATATTGTTGTGATATTGTTGATATGAGAGACATGATTATTACTATGGTACATGTATTCTATTTATTATGATTTTTTTAATCATTTCATATTCTATTTTATTGTTCCTGTATTGCTTATTTTGCTTTTTAAAGTTGTTTAATTGTTAAATCCATCTGTGATTTAACAATTGTTAATAAACAATTTGCTAGATCAGACACTCAGTGCTCGAACAAATCAATGTTGAAGCTCAACTTATTTGGTATTCCAGCCAGGCCCACAGCTCTACAGAGATTTATTTGAAACGCAGTATCCTCCCTAATTCCTAGCACTGAAACCTCCTTTCTGTTACCTATTATAAAGTTAATGTAAGGACATTAACTGGAATAGCCAGTGAATATTAATGGAATAGCGACTCATTACCATTCCTCACCTTTCCCATTTCTCCCCATTGCATCTTATATGCAAAAAAGTTAACAATGGAGAATGGAGAAAAAAAGGAAGGAGTTCATGAAGTTCAGTTTGTGCAGTAAAAGAAGGCTTCTAATTCACCCTGTAAAAAAGGTAAAGGCTTCTCTCGCATATATGTGCTAGTCATTTCTGACTCTAGAGGGCATTGCTTATCTCCGTTTCAAAGCCAAAGAGGCAGCTCTGTCTGAAAACATTTCTGTGGTCATGTGGCTGGCATGTCTAAATACCAAAGGCACACGGAACGCTGTTACCTTCCCACCAAAGGTGGTCCCTATTTTTCTACTTGTATTTTTATGTGCTTTCAAACTGCTAGGCTGGCAGAAGCTGGAACAAGTAACAGGAGCTCACCCCATTATGCGGCACTAGGGATTCACCCTGTACATGGATATAAAAGGCTGGGACTTTTTATGAACACATTTTCTACCATAATCTGCTCCTTCCTCACCTCACCCTAATCCATAGTGGGATCTCTTATAAACATTAAGTCTAATAAAGATTTTTGAGGTTTTTCCCCCTCTATGTAGCCACAACTGGTATGAAATGTTTCATAGAAATGGCTGCACGTGCACAATCCAGAATGTGCCTAGACTTGCATGATCAGCAGCTTGTGAATAAAACATTTTCTGTGACACTATTATAGCGTGCTTTCTTGCACTCAATGTGCCACCTGCTTTTTTAATTAATGGTTTGTAGCCCAAGATGTGGGTGAGCTAAGTGCAGAGAGATGATAACAGTGGTAATGAGAAGCTCTGCGTCTAGAGGAATTAGCATTACAGGCAAATTTTCCTATTTGTTGCCCTGATCAGTACCGCTGCTGAATCAAGTATGTGGATCTTTTGTTCTTCAGACCTAATCTAGTCTATAAGAGGTCCTTATCCAGCTATGAGACTTTTCACATTGCCTCCCTTGGCATGGAATCCAACAAGGTCATTAACCCTACTCTTCCAAAAGTATAATCACCAAAACCCCCCACTATGCTGCAGTCAGCATTTAAAATGTCCTTTGGGTACTTGTGACATCTATCAACGAACAATGTATACTGATTTTGTAGATAGAAGACTTTCCTTTATTAAAGTGCAACTTACTTTATTGGTATGATTTATTATTATGATATACCTCAAAGATTTTTAGCTGCAAAGACAGTATTTTAATTAAATATTTTGAAATATTTAAAGTGATGGAGGCAACATTTTCAAATGAGCCCTTAAGAAACCCATCAAAACTATATTTCGTGGGTTTGGGGGCTATAGTAAATTACAATTTTCTCTGTTAAAAAAGATGTATAATTTTAAAAATTGTTTGTATATCACTAAGCAAAATAAAATAAAATAATGTAAACATTTTAAAAAGTATATTTACTTACAATACTTTTCAAATCTTAAATAAAATGCTTTTCATTTTTCTACAAAGTAAAAATTAAAATAGTTACCTCGCTAATTTCTCACTGATATTTTTTTTAATAACTCCAATACAGATTATTTGAAAAATAAGAAGCTTGATAAAAATATTTAATGGCTATTTAATTTTAAATGGCTATTTATTTGATTTTTTTCAATACATTATTCTCCACCACTCCCTACACGATTAGAAGCAAAAAGACTAAGTTATTTCCCTGTTCTTTTATTGATTTTTAAAACATCTTATTCATTGAATATTGAATTTGACTGTGTGTACTTCTTCATACTCCATATATCTAATAGAGATTTATAAAATAATGAGTAGCAACCAGTAGTTCAGGAACTATACTGGAAGGCAAGATGGCTATTATTCATTCTTTAACAGCTTATATGGACTACAGTGATTTTTGTGTAGTTCCCTGAACTACACAAAATCTTGGCCAAATCAGTAAGCTTATTCCATCTCCAGCCAGGCAATATCTAACTTCCCTTTGGTAGAGAGAAGCAAAATGAAGAATTTCTTCTTACTTCTCACCTTTAATTTTCTTGGAAGAAATGTGGTATAGTATGTTCATTTCAGTGGTGGGTTTCAAAATTTTTTTCTACCAATTCAGTGGGCGTGGCTAGGTTGGGGACATGTGACTGAGTGGGAGTTGTCAACTTGATGTTACTCGTGCCATACTCACTTAACCACATGACTCCCATACCTACAGGAAAAGGTAGGAAATTTTTGGAATTTCCACTTATCTACCCCTGTCCTCCCTTTGCCAGCCACCCTGTTTCCCCTCCTTTAGAGGCCCTGGTCCTAGCCCATCTTCTCTCCCCACCACCACCTCTTTGTACAGGTTGCTTATCTTCCATGGTGGCTGGTCTAGAGTCTGGAAGGGAAACTGACTGGATTTTTCAGTAGCCCCCTGCTAGCCACCGCTACTGGAAAGTGGCTGGCAAAGTCTTTGATGCAAGTCTTTGAGAGCCACTTTGTGGCTGTGATGGCTGGCCGTAGGCTGCCAAAAAGTACTGGAGCTTGCGGAAAAAACTGCTGTCATCATTTCCATGTTCTTCACGCATGCACATCCAATTGGACTTGCAAGGCAATCGGATGCATGTGCACAAAGAACATGGCGATGAACATGGCAGGCAGGGCAAGTGAACGGTGACCAGGGACCAGTTCGGGGGCATGGCCAGCTGGGCATCACTACTGATTTGGCAACTTTAGTCAAATTTCCGCCAACGGTTCTCATGAACCAGTGTAAACCGGCAGAATACCACCTCTGGTTCATAACATGTTTCTATTATATGCTCTTTGGGGTTGGGGAGAATTTGATTAATATGTGCTAAAGAATAAAAATCAAAATTGTGTAGTATTTACAAATAATGGACGAGAGATGAGGTTGGATTCTCCATTAGTGGGAGGGATAAATCAGAATGATTTCTTTGTCTGACTGAATAAAATTACTGTTTTCTTGAAGTTTTATCCAACAAGGCAGGGTATACTGGATGTAGCAGACAGACTTAGTGTGTACATGCTTAGACACTATATTATATATGCAGGTATACAAGTAGTCCTGGACTTTCAACCATTTGTTTAACAACTGTTCAAAGTAACAATAGCACGTTCATGTGATCAAAATTTGGGTGCTTGGCAACTGATATGTATTTGTGACAATTGCAGCATCCTGGGTTCATATGATCGACGTTTTAACCAACCAAGGTGTTGGTTATTACCTTTAAAGCCCTACATGGCTCAGGGCCAGGCTATCTTTGAGACCACCTTCTACCGCATAGCTCCCAGTGACCGGTAAGATCCCACAGAGTTGGTCTCCTCCAGGTCCCATCAGCTAAACAATGCTGGCTGGTGGGCCCATGGGGGAGGGCCTTTTCTGTGGCTGCCCAGCTCTCTGGAACCAGTTACCTCCTGAGAGCCAGACTAGCCCCACCCTATTGGCCTTCCGGAAAGCGGTGAAGACCTGGTTTTCTGTCAGGCCTGGGGCCGTTGATCTCGCTGTTGCAATCTTGCGAGATCCAGCCATGAATGGTGTGCATGGACTTTTAATGGTTTTAAAAAAATTTTATAATGTTTTTTAAATAATTTTTCTGTGTTCTTTGTTGTATTATTTTTTGCTATAAGCCACCCAGAGTCCCTTGGAAGTTGGGCGGCATAGAAATTTGATAAATTAAATTAAAGTTTGTGACTTTTTCAGCCAGCAAAATCAATGAAGAAATAGATATTCATAGAACAATTGAGGGATTCAGTTATGAGTCATAACAAAAAAGTCATAAAATCAATCACGCTTCACTTAACAACTGCCATGCTTAGAAATGGAAATTCTGTTCCTAATTGTGGTAGTAGTTAAAGGACTACCTGTATATAATCAGCTAGTTTAAAATAAATTTTGCTTCTTCAAAAACTATCACATAAACATGCATCCTCCTCCCTTTACACATGGGAAAACACATTCACTCTTTTTGCTTTTTAGTAACAAACTCAATTTAGTTATAGATTTTAAGGGTGGACCCTGAATAATGGTTAAAATATGATCGAATCGGCAAAGTGCATATTGGTACATTTATGTATTCATTTATTTAGAAAGTTCATGCTATCCCAATCCAAGACAGAGTTACTTCTTGAAAGAGAAACAGTCATATAAGTTATACACTTTCCTTGTTTCAGTCCTGTAATTCTTAAGAATGAAAAGGGAAAAAAACATATTTAGACTATCTTCCTTCTAATTACTCCAATGAAACACTGACTGCATTTTTGTTATAGATATATTATACAATCAATTAACCACTCAGAAGTCTTCACAACATTAAAAGGCAAGAGGAACAATTCAGAAGTGATCAGACATGCTGGCTCTGAACATAACACTGCATGAGACATTTCTTTGAAAGTGTTAAGTCTCTCTCTCTCTCTCTCTGTCCCTCCTTCCCTCCCTCTCTCTCTCTCTCTCTCTCTCTCTCTCTTTCTCTCTCTCAATACTGACTTATGCAAATGAAAAGAGAGAGGTTGTAACTCTGTGGAACTGTCCCAATTCCCCTCTGTCTGCTTGCTTCAGAAAATCCTTTGAACAAACAATTGAGATAAAATCTGTCATTGTAACAAGATTAACCACTGGCTGCATACACAAGCCTGTTGGGATACCTCTACTGCCTTACAATCTGTTATCACTGTGAACCTTCCTTGGCTTTCAAATCTGTTTCTTGTACTTACCAAAGTTGCTAGGTAATTACTACTTTTATCCCCATTTAAGCAAGCTGATTATATAAATGTTAGACATTGGTAGGTCCTGGCATAATCTTAATCCGGTGACTTTGCTTTATCCTTGCCTACTAATGTGGAAGAGCTGAAATATGCAGCGTGGGATCTTTTCTATAATAGCGACTCAAGGGACATACAAAGGACACCACACACAGACACACAAGTGAGAGAAGCAGAAGACTGACACGTGTGAGCCATTTTAAATTGCACAGATGCAGAGTGGGTACCAAGAAGAAAAGATCAAAAAGATCAGGGAAGGGGAAAGAAGATTCCATATTTATATCTAAGAATTCTTGGTTGTTTTATAATTCTGTTTCTTAAGCAGCAGTTTCATGAAAGTAATCTTTTACAGGATTATTTTCTATGTGATAAAATAGCATTTCTCTAGTATCTTTTTAAAGCAGCAAGCTTGGGGATCTGAAAAAAAGCCACAGTCAGACAATTATAGATTTTAAATGTGCATATTTCAAGAAGCATGGATTTTGCATATCCTTGGATTTTTCTGAGTACAAGCTTCAAATACAAATTCATAAAATATTAGATATATTCCAAAGCTGTTGAAATGAAACAATATCTCTTTCTCCCGACAGATCCTACTTCCTCTTTGATATTATGTGTATTTCATTGTAATGCATTTATAACTCTTATCCCAGTTAGAGGAAAAAGAATTTTACAGGTAGAAAATCAGTTTTGGATTCTGTTTGCCTTTAAAGGAGGGTAGTTATTCCTCCCCATTGCCCCTCAATATATGCAGCTGTGAATATTTACATTTTTTTTTATTTTGAAATCATTATTAATTCATTGGTACCCAGGTGCTCCTACAGTTATTAGAGGGGAAAAAAACATGTAAAATCTACAATAATAGTTTGTCCTTTCATCCACCGCCCCCAATTGTTTCAACTTTAAACTCTATTTTGTGTTATGAGATTATACTTTGAAATCAAATGATAAAGTTATGTACTGTAATAAAGGAGAAGATATCAATGGATATAGAGATAAATGACATTTACACACTGTGTTCCAATAAAAAAGCTAAAAAGGAAACAAAAACACCAAGAACACATTTTCTTTGATAGGGATTAACAACAGAAATAAGTAGGGGTTAACAGCAGAAAACAATTCCCCATCAAGGAACTATTCACATTTCTACTAATACTGGTGAGGTAAGCATTGTATACAAATAGGCAACAAACCCTATATTTACTAGCCCTGATGATGTTACCTAATAATGTAATGAAATATCTGTAAGCAACCAAGCTCAGAAAGTACCAAGAATTTCTTGGTAAAGAAGTTTTGGTAAAAAATTTAAAACCTTCCTACTTTCTTCTATTTGAGTCCCTCTTGGGAGAAGTTATAATACATTAGATATTTGCTGTATTTATTAAACTGCAACTCCTAAGGAGGTATATCTGTGTTGGCTCCCTCCCTTGGGAATATCAGCCCTTCAGGAACTAGATGGCCTCCACTTTGACATTCTTTCATAAGGCCCTGAAAACTTAGTTTTGCCAGTGGACCTGGAGAACCCAGAGTGAGATGGAGTCCATCAAATGACATATTTGACTGTGCTTTGATACCAATTGGGTGGGTGGGCAGCTATTGTTTTTTATTTTTCTCCTATACTGCATTTTTTTATTCTTGTAAGACACCTATATTCTCTGTGAGCAAGCAGGCTGCTATATAAATTTTCTAAAATAAATAAATTATATATATATATATATATATATATATATATATATATATATATATATATATATATATATATATATATATATATATATATATATATATATTTTCAAGGCTTCATTTAATGTAGACATCATCATTTTATGAATGCTTGTAGCCACAGAATGAAATGTAAAGATGACAATTCTGAGGTGAGACCCCATTTACATTGTAACATAGGCAATCATCACCATTACTATCATAATAAATATTTTATACTCTCAAAACAGTTTACAAATAATATGAACAATACAAGGGTAAGTTAAAATATAGTGAATATTATTTAAAATGAAACATGATATCTTTCTTTGTAAAGGCATTTATGACTTAAATATGTCTAGAATCCCTGATCCATAATCTTTAAATAAGTCATCACTGAAAGTTTTAGTAGGGTTAAAAAAGAAATACCCAAAAGGTGGTGTTTTTATGGCATCTCTATATAAGGTTAATATTTATTTTTCTTCTGAATGATCCTAAAAATACATTTTCAGCAATAATGACTGTTCAATTACTTAAATTCTAATTTTTAATTAAAAATGATTTAATTACACAATTAAAGCAATTGAAGTGCTTTAAGCATTTCATTTTTTTTTTCTATAACAAGATGCACTTTAACAAGAGAGCATGGGGCTGTTCTTTCTGAGTGACAACCTTTCTTCACATACTGTATATCAGCCTGCTCCATCAGATTTTGCAGAGAAGGCAGGCTGTAGATACTACAGGCAAGGGATCTATATTTGATGAGTCCCAGGGACATGTTTTCTATGATGGAATATCTTTGCTAAAATTAGATTGGTCCCCTCCTTTTTATATTCTGAAAGGCCTTCAAGATCTGCTTCTGTGACTAGACTTGGGAGTCCAACATAATCAGAGAATTTTCTTGATGGGAAGCATTTTTCATTTACGGTTGCATTTATGGTCATATTTTGGATTTTGACAATACTTATTATTATGGTTTTTATATTTGTGTTCGCTGTTCTGATTTATGTTATTGTGCCAACCAGAGTAGCTTTTGGTGAGATGTTACTTTTATTTATTTGATAAATAAATAAAAAATAAATAAAAATTAATGTACTTTCTATCATATCAACGGTGAAACCCAAGCTACAGTATGATTCAGCCAGTCCTATTTTTAGCAGTGTTAGAGAATCTCACCCAAACATCCTGAATCAATCAGTGACCAATTATCTGTGATACTTAATTGCACAGCACAGATTCTATTATCATTTTTAGCACACATGCAACACCCCTTATTTTGAAAAAAAAAGGAAGATATTCTCTCAATTTATTTTATCCAGCATTGCTGGAAATTCTACACTTCCAAATGAAAGCCAATTAAAGGCCATTTCACATAGTCTGCATTTTATTAGATAAGATCTTCAAGAAATTCACAATTATCTAGATCAGGTATGCTAACAGGTATCTTAGATTCCTCTGTGTTTCTTCAGTGCATGTTTCATATCAGAAAGAATACCTTCTTTCTTCATAACAGAACCATTAAGACATGATGTGCTGCTAAAGCTAGCCTTCTATCTGAGTCAGCAAATATAAGCTAATGGAGGGAAATGGAATAAAGATAAGATATTCACAGAAAACATATCAAATTACCTCCTTTGATGGCTAATGATGCCAAATATAGAAGAAATACATAATTCCCATTCAAACATTTGCTACAGAGAATATATTCATTTAGTGCAATTAACATTAAATGGGCAAACAGTTCTGGAGACATTCTGGGCCTATCAGATAACAATGATGAACTTATACAAAACTGAAGAATCCCTGATTTCCAGTTTACCTTCCTGTTGTTTTATATTCTTATGCATGCAACAACTAACTGAATAATCTGGAAAACCTAATAAATGTATGACAATGCACGTAGTGATTTGTATTTTTTGAACTGATGTTCAGGCATCAATCTGTCTAGCTATTGATTTTCATACTTCCCAAACCTTTCAGTACACTACTTTTGTTTGGATTCAAATGCATAAATGTACATAATGAATTTTGAAACAAAATACATTAAAGGCTAAAAGTTTAATAGAAAATTACATCCTCTCCTCAAAATTGTGCCCGACCCGTCTGAATTATTTTCTATTTACAACAAAGATTCAACCAAAATACTTCCCTGTTCTCCTCACAACTTGACTAAATGCTCAATTAAATTAAAATGTTGTTGATATTTTTTAAAATAATAAAATAATACAGAAATTGAACAGAATGCATGTGATACTGACAGCAAAGAGTCTTTATTCATTCATCTTTCCTAACTAAAGCAGTCTGGAAGTTTTTTTGGCTAGAAAGAACAATTCTAGCTTCAGTTTGTTATTGAGTCATGAGAAAGCTATGCCTGGGGACCCATTTGGGGATAACAAGCACATTTTGGATTAGCAAAGTCCTTTTGTATCACTGCAGTTTAGATGTGGGAGAGATTCTAATACATAGAAAATGTAAGATTAGAAAGAAATGTCTAATGTCTACTGACATTTCAGAATTAGAAAGTTGAAAGAAGAAATTCTCCATCACTGTAGCTTGCTAGGACTCTGTTATGAGCACATTCAGAACAACAGATTTATAAATTAAATCTTACATATACCATATATTAATGAAATGACTTTTTAAAAACCATCCTGTCCTATACAGTTGTTGAGAGCACAAAATATAAATATAAAATTATTCATGAACTCATCCAGATTCTCTAAAATCACACTACAATTAAAAACAAAAACAAAAATGAAGACCTTGACTCAGTTGTATTTTCATTTAGTTGTAATTTTTAAATGGATTCTGAAGATCAAGACTTGAATACAGTGAGCTGCATTTTCTATTTTAGTCTGGTTGTAATTTGGATAATCTTTCCATTAACTATGGCTATTTATGACATTTGTTAAAAGCCCATATTGCTAATTGAACTAAAAAAAAACCTAATGGAGTTGAATTGGAAGTTTTCCATAAAATTAAAATCCTAGACTTAATGGATATCTAAGGTATTATTATGAAGGAGAATATTCCATATACTAAAATCAGAGTGGGTGATGTGATACAGTTAGATCAGAGCTTATTTAAAACTGGCAAAGAGCCAAAGTACCTAAGTATTCAACGGAAACACCTTACAGAGATAAATGTTTTGCACTATTTATTTTAATTACTGTTTTATTAAATACTTGATTTTATTACTATGTTAAAGAGAATATATGACAAGCTTTGATTTTTCTTTCTCTATTTTAGGTATGAGATAATTAACCCATCCTACCATTTTTTCTATTAACCAACTATTTTTTTCTATTCATTTTGATTTTGTACTGTTTTGAAGATGTTCTATTAATTTTAGCTAATGGATTTTTATTAGGAATTATTCATGGTGGAAAACTCATACAAAATACCAAAACTAGCTCAAAAAAAAGGGGGGGGGAATAGCTTTATGTATTTTTAAAATTCTGATTGGCTTGACTTACAATTTATAATTAATTAATACACCATTAAAGGAGTTCCAAACTGCATATATTACTGCTATACCTCAAAAAAAAAAAAAAAAAAAAAAAGAAAAAAAAAAAGAAAAAAAGAAAAGAAACACCTAGTCATCTGGTCATTTCAAGAATCTATATTAACAATAGCAATATTTTCTGAGTCCTGCAATCCAATAATATCTGAAAGACACCAGGTTGATAAAGGTCCATACACACTGCTTGAAAATTGAATGGTGTTTGCTTATGCCAATCTAGAAAACTGATCATTCTCCTTTGCAATATAAAGAGAATTGACTTTGAATAGAGATGTCTCCTATTCTTAAGGAATAAACTGGCATGTAAAACCATATAGAATTTAGAACCAGAATACCCGAAATATTACCGGTAATATTCTGGGTATTCTGGTTCTAAATTCTATATGGTTTTATAGATCAAAATAATATTTGAATTGAATCCAAACTCCATTTTAAATAATCCAAATGAATCTTCATATCCTTTAAAGCATAATGAGATTGTTCTCAGAAAATTTGGGCTTCTAGAATTATTCTTTCCACTACTCTTTCCTTCAATAATTAATAAGGTTTGATTATTCACCATTATGTTGTTATTAGTTGCAAAATCATGTCTGACCCATCACAACCCCATGGACAATGTTCCTCCAGGCTTTCCTGTCCTCTACCATCCTCTGGAATTCATTTAAGCTCACGCCTACTGCTTCAGTGACTCCATCCAGCCATCTCGTTCTCTGTCATCCCCTTCTTCTTTTGCCCTCCATCTTTCCAGCATTAGGCTGTTCTCCAGTAAGTCCTTCCTGCTCATTAGGTGGCCAAAGTATTTGAGTTTCATCTTCAGGATCTGGCCTTCTAAAGAACAATCAGGGTTGAACTCCTCTAGGACTCACCGATTTGATCGCCTTGCAGTCCGAAGGACTCGCAGGAGTCTTTTCCAGCACCATAGTTTAAAGGCCTCAATTCTTTGATGCTCAGCCTTTCTTATGGTCCAACTTTCACTATTATTCTGTGATTCTATTCCATACATGATAGTATCGGATGATGACTTATAAGCCATATAGAACCATGGGTTAATTATTCAAAACTGTCACTCCATTAAATAAATTCAAAGTTAAAACAAATGAACAGCTGTTCATTTTTTGAAAAACATCAGAAGAGAATAGCTTACTACCTATTAGGTAATTGGTTCAATTGTCAAAACCCTCAGCATGATAAAAAAAAGTCTCCATTCAACTAAAACTATCTTCCTGTAATTTAAGTCAATTAGACATACAAAGGTTGATTAGAGATGGGCAAAATTGAAATAAAAATATGCTTTGCTTTGGCATAGCTTTGAACATGACAGTTTTAACATCTTTTAACAATTTTAAAGTCATGTGCTGAAGTTGCCCAGCATGGAACCAGTACAATATACTTTGTTAAACTTAATTTTTACTTTTACCCAGTTATTCTATCAAGATGGTTTTTTAAATTTTATTTATCTTTTCTTGAAAATTACCCCTTTTACCCAAGTTGAAGTCTTTAACAAATTTGTTAAGAACTCTCTATATTGTCTTATCCAGTATATGGAGGATTAAAAGGGCCAGGAATAAAATTGTCAGTAATCATTGTAATATATATTCAAATTTGGTGAGGTACAATTGATTGATGCTGTTTACACTAAATATTATATTCAAAAGAGATAGATCTTACTTTTATTCCTCTGCTGAAATTAAAATATACTGTTGTTATATCATCTCACAATCAAGGAAAGAGTTACCCAAAAATAAGACATGGTTAATCTAAAAGGATGTTTTTGAAAAATCTATTCTAATTACTAACATTTTGAGGTCCTTGCAGGTTAAGATACCAAGTAATTGGTGTCAAACTAAGTATGTATAGTTCTGTGGATTGTACTCTTTCAATATGCTAAAAATAGGACCACAGGAGATTTTTTTTGCCCTGTATTTTGTTTTATTTTGATTTTTTGAATTGTTTATTATTCCAAAAGGTCATAATTGTTTTGTAATTATTGATTGTATTTTCACTAGATGGTATTTATATGATTATTGTAATTTGCAGTTGTCTGAATTACCATTGCAATATATAAATATAATAAATAAATAGTAACAATTTGGTGTCCTCAAGTCATTGGCATTTTATACCTGGTTTCCACGTTTTCTCAAAAATATTACAAATATTGGTCAGACAATGAGATACTTCTTTTAATATGCTATTGTGCAATACATCTCACCCTTGTAATTTAATTCCAAAACAGAGACCTATTCACTGGCCATATTTTATTAAATATCAAACTTCAATAATGACCATTTGTCATTAATTTTCTAATGGAATATATACTTTCCTGTTGAAAAATAATGCATGGCATTCTGCGGCTGATCTGAGGCATGCAGGCCGATGCCTTTTGGGTGACTGCCTCCCTCTAGCTCCTGATGCAGTCTTGTGGCAGACTGACCCCGGCCCCTGTCTCAGTCCCGCCTTGCTGCCTGCACCTCTCCCTGATTCTTCAGCCCTGGGAATGCCAGCTTTCCCTTTCTAAAGATGAAGTAATCTGGCATGGGGGAGAGGCATGCAATCCAGTCTGTCTGACATGCCACCCAGACACCTGTCACGGCTGTGGCCATGGCCACAGGAAAACAAAAACAGATGGTGGGATGGAGTGGGCGGGCTCTTAACAAGGGCTTATTTTGGAGGTATGTTTTATTTCTGGAGAAATATTAAAAGAAAAAATATTTTCAGTTTTTTTTCCTAATTTTCTGCGCATTATAAAACCTTAACCTTTACTTCTCTTCATTTTCTTTGCTAAAAAGTAGAAAAACCTGTTCTGTTTATGCAAAGGTCCATGACAGTATTTAAATATATATCTTATTTTCTTTCTGTGTGCCTTAAGCAAAATAGAAGTTTCTATTCTTTGTCAATTTAGGCATAAGCTTTCCTATATCTCCTAATAATCAACCAGCCACGAGAAAAGGTCATCTATCATCATGAGGTACATTATCATCAGTATGCTGATTATTCTGAATTGTATTTCAGTGCTCCTGACAAAGCAAAGCGGGCTGTTCAGGTTCTATTCCTGAACTTTCTTTGAAGGCTGTGATGGTCAGATGAAGAAGAATAGAGACATTTGAAGACTCCTTAATTCATGACTATTGAAATTAACACCCAAATCACTGTAGGTCATTCTGATATTTAAGTTGGATAAATACATACATACACACATTGTATAATATAATCAGATACAAAATATTATTATGATAAAATATCATGAAGTTGTGCCTTGATAAAATCTACCAAAAATGAACTTACTGCTTCATCATTTGATTCATTTGAACTGAAGAAAATATAGCCTTCTCTAGGATGGAGAAGTTACACATTTCCATTTTCTTAGCATCTGGATAAGATGCTAAGATGCTATTTCCCCCCCTAATTTTTTAGTATATTGTGTTAGCCATCTCCCTTGCACAATAAACCATAAATCCTTTCTTAGAGTCAGATTTCAGGGTTTTGTTATATAATTCAACATCACATTAATATCATTTATATTGAAAAGGTTCCCAATAAATCTACAATAAAATACTACTTTAAAATAGTGCCAGACACTCACAGGATCAAATCATATGAGTCAATGAGGCATTATACCATTATGCATTATACTGTATTATGTTATTAAAGACACTTAAGTTAAAAGTTTCAATAACATTTTTAAGAGCTGGTAACTAGGTAAAACTAAAGAATTGGATCAGAACACAGAAAATTTGCAAGTCTTTCTTGTATGCACATAAATATGCATTGCAATTTTGCTTTTTTTATTGCTTAGTGAGACAATAAGGAGCAAATCAAGTTAATTATTCAGAAAACGTATCAATATACACCAATTCAGCTCACAGTGCAGAAGGAAAAAAAAAAATAACACTGCCAGAAGGCAGCCTGGAAAATAAGATAGATATTTTGTTTGACAGCAGAATTCATTACAAGGAATCAAAATCTCCCAAAATTTAACTGGACTCTTTGTTCATTTACTTTAAAGCAAATGTCCATCAAACCAGGACTGCTAAATGAAAAGTGTTTCATGGTGCTACTTCTTATTTCTTAGTCCATATTTATATCTAAACATCTACAATTTCAAGCTTCAGTTACCCAAGAGACTAAGCATGTAATTGTGTGGAAGTTAGAGAGAAAGTAGAGAAAGTTATATCATGCTGTAAAATATTACCTCAAATAAATCCATAGCTAGCTTGAATCTTTAGACTTTCTTCCACCTTTTTTGTGTTCACTTAGAAGCCTTTCTTTCTCCTGGGGAATGACTGTAAACACAACTAGGGGGAAAATGTCTTTAGAAGCACCTGACTGAAACTAATGTAGAAGGAAATGTTTAAACAGTATTCATTTCTGTTCTTTTTTCCTGGCTTGTAATTAGTCTGTGCTACTTCAGTTCCATACCTAGAGGCAAGGTGCTTTAACAGAGTCAGTTCTTTTGTTTGGCATCTGCTTTTTCAGAACCTGAACACAAGAAATATGGTGTGCTAAATGCCCATATACAACCTAAGACTTAATTATCCAAATTGGTTTTTGCCACAGAAATGAGTCAGGCAACCACTAATAAATCCAGTCTTACTGTTATTTTGGACTTTAATAAAAATTGCTATTAGTTGACAGATGCCTCAAGCTAGCAACAAACAATTTGCAGTGACCTATTAGAGAAATCTGAGTTTTTGATGAATGAGTTTTCATCACATGGAGATTAAGAAAAAAAAAACCAGTAATGAGTTTTCATTATTTGGAGATTAAAAAAAAAAAAGTTGTGATTTTCATTTACAATTAAGGTAGATTGTCTAGCTTCTCAATAAAAAAAAAACACAGCATAAATTTGGATAACATATTAATTGCACTATTCCGTAAACTATTTGGATTTAAAAATATGATGAACTATATTTGAATCCAAATTATGTTATAAGGAACACAGGAATATATTCACTATTCGGATTTAAAAATATGATGAACTATATTTGAATCCAAATTATGTTATAAGGAACACAGGAATATATTCACTGAGCTATTCATTTTACCCTTGATCCTATCTGGTAATATAGAATAAACCAAGAAATAATCCATTTATGAATATTAATATATAAGAGTGCTACTTGATTATATAACCTCAATACTTCATGCTTAAGTGGTCAGTAGAGAGGGTGTGCATAAGTGCACTAACATGCCTATTGTCCGTGTCATTGTATTGTTTTGTCTTTTATTCTTGTTCTCTTTTTTATTTGATGAATTCTAATAAATAAAATAAAATGAAATACTTTCATTTCAAATCCAATATTCACAGCTCTATGCGCTGCATTCATGAAGAAGAAAGAAGGATTGTAGTATGTATAGATTGGTTCTTTTTTCTATGGGTTCAAGTATCTAAAAAAATTGTGATTTTTTACAAAGGACACCCATTAAGCTTTCTGACAAAGGATGAAATGGAACTCAGGTCTCTTATTTAAAATAATAGTGAAGCAGCAATCCTTTAGAAAGCCAGTGACCTTAGATCAGTTATTCTCTCTCAGTTCTAAGAAGAAAGCAAGGAGAAACTACTTCTGAAAAATCTTGCAAAGGAAATTGAAGGGTTTCTTTCAGGTAGACTAGATTCAAAAGAACACAAACATACACAAAAATCTCTTCTTCTTTATATGCACTGGAAAGAGTGCAGAGAAGAGCAATGAAGTTGATTAGGGAACTGCAGGCTAAAACATATGAGAAATGGTTGCAGGAATTAAGTATGTCTATGTTAACGAAAGAAGGACTTGAGGTGACATGTTTGCTGTGTTCAAATATCTAAGGGGCTGCACAAAGAAAATGGGATCAACCTGCTTCTCCAATACACTTGAAGGCAAGACAAGAAGCAATGGATGGAAACTAATTAAGAAGACAACCAACCAAAACTAAGGAGACATTTCCTAATAAAATTGGAAATTTGCTTTATTTGGGGTTTTAAACAAAACATCTGTATTTGAAATATATTACCAGAATATTCTAGGTGGCTTGTATTCCACTGGAAAACAAAGTGTTCATACAAACATTTCTTGATGGGATAAAGCAACCCCTTTCTCCCACCAAATTGGCTGCATTCCACCAAGTTCCTACAGTGAGCGTTCCAAATTTGAACTAAGGAGTGATTTCCTGACTGTGAGAGCCATTAAGCAATGGAAGAGCCTCCTTCTTGAAGTTGTGAAAAAAGGCTGGAGAATCATTTGTCAACAACGGTATAAACCTTATTGTCATAGGCAGGGAATTGGACTAAACTTCTAAAGTCTCTCCCAACCCTCTTATTTTATGCTCAGATAGAATTGTTCCCTTGAGCATTCTAATTTAGCTAAATTGATCTGATTAGAAATATTAAATTATTAATAAAAGAAAAGGGAATGTTCAGACATTCATGTTAAAAGTAATAATAGTTTCTATTTGAAAACTTTCAGGTTTGCTCATTTATGGATGGTTAAGTTGACATTGCAAAGAACACTATTGCTTCATTAGCCGAAAGTCAGTTGATCTATAATATTTTGTCACAATGATACAAATTTAATCCATTAAACACTGTTACTGGCAGAAAATAAGCAATTGTAGTATTTAAATTAATCAGTTATAAAGTTATATAATCTTTAATGTAGTTTTAAACATTAGCTGATGGTTTTTAATTTAAATGACTTAAATTTTCTTATAGTTTCCTTGAAAAATCTACATATGAGGAGTTTATATGGAATTCTAAATTCTAACATTTAGGATAACGTACAAATATAATATACTTGAAACTTTGAAAATATTTTAAGCAAAAGCTAGAGGATAGATTTTCAAATCTATCCAATTAAGCAGAATATAATTAATCTGAGCAGGTTTGTAAGAAAGGAAAAGCTGGCAAGATCAGAAACAAAGAATGAGATAAAAGTAATCAATTATAATAACAATATACAAATGTCTACTACTATTCTTTTTTTTAAAGCATCTCTAAAGCCATTATAATGAAACAAAGAGAAAAAATCATAGATTTTAATTTTGGGATTGCTATGTACAGAAAAGTTCACTAGAGCTCATCCTTAAATTTCTAGCTGTGAGATTACTCATTCAATTACAAGTTGGGTATAGTCTGTCATTTACTAGCATGTGGAGGCTGGATTCAGTATTCAGGCAATACCTGATTTTGGCATTATATCTAAATTTTCACTGAATCTGTTGGGATCCTTAGTATTCCCTGAGCTTGGTTAATTTCTTGCACAATGTTTAATTACCAACCAAAATACTATCAACAGTGCTAGAAAGATTTACTCTGTTTATATATCAGTGGCTTGCTCTGTCAGTGTTGGTGCAAGTGTTATTGGTAGTTCCTTGTCTAAGCTCTTTTCTCTTAAGAGCAAACCTAACTTTTCAGTTAGCATGCCTTGCTAGAAATAAGATTACTCAGAAATCTTATTTGACAATGGTAATTTGCCATTTTTTGGAAAGAACTTAGTTTTGCAAATTCTCCATCATTTTATTTATTAAGCAATCCTTGTGTCAACATAAAAGGTTCTAAAAATTTAAGACTATGTCTTTGTAAACTAAAAGAGGTCATTTTTTTCTTTTCTTTCCTTTCTTTTCCTTTCCTTTCTTCCTTTCTTTTTTCTTTCTTTTTTCTTTCTTTCTTTGAAATCCTTCTCAGAAATAGAATAAAAAAACCTTTCTTAATTTACACATTTCAAACTTACATAGCAAGCTAGTGTCTTTGAAACAGCAAGGTCTTCAAAGTTCTATTTATAATATACAAATAAGATTATTTCTGCCTCTACCTCAATACTGTCTACTTTTATTATCAATAATTCTCCAAAGTTTTTATGTTTATCCATTATCTGTTATTTCTAATATGGATTCCAGGACCCTTCATGAAAATCAACCCGTCCCAGCCATGATTCACAAAAAACTGTATAATTTGATTTATCTACCTATAATTATTATATAAGTTACGGAGGGAAATGTATAAACCAGATTTACTGAAATGTTGTGGTATGAAAGGTCTGACTATAGCTCTATACCCATAATGTCTCAATTCATGCTTGCAAATGGTCATTGGATAATTCAGGGATTCAATTAAATGATTCAACCAGATAATATATAAAACAGACTTAAGGTGATTACTAAAGGTTCAAATAAAGGAAAAAATAATAAATAATGCTGGGTAATGATGTTGTTTATGTTTTTTTCTTCCCAAAACAATGCAGTTTACAGAGTTATGAGTCGTAATATAAATGTACCTTGGCAGGATTTCAAATTTGCTGAAACATATATCATACTGGAGTGTCAATGCTTTTTATATGGGAACCTTTATAGTGTTCCTAGTAGTTTTGAGAGCAGAATCATCCCTTAATGTAGATCATTTAAAAAATAACTGTGTATACACATTTTCAGGGTACTTTTCTAATATGACAATTTAGATTATTTATCTCTTTTTGGGTTCTCAAAAAAATAGACAAATCACTGAGAGTTTTAGAACCTTAGCCAACTTCTGTGAGATAAGGGAAGATATAGGATTGCTTTTACTGAGATTCTTTTAGTAAGTTACATCACTCTCCTTTTCATTAACACCTAGCTTATTTTTAAAATAAATATGAATATTTTCAACTGGATGTATGACAACATTTATCTAATTATTTGTAATTATGGAAAATAATGTGATTAAATAATACATAAAATATGATTAAACTGTAGCAAAACAATATAGTTTTCAAGACAGATCCTAAAGAATTGAACATTTGAATCTTTAGAAGAAACCAGGTGAGAAACTGTCATAGTGTAAACCTGTATTGCATGTCCTGATTCACATATTTATAAAGTTATGGGATATATAATGAATCTACTATCCATGAAAAGTAAGTTTGAGTTAGTAGTTAGTAGCTAATAGCTACTAACCAGGGGAAAAAGCAGGAGATTGTGAATTCTACTCCCACCTTAGGTATAAAGCCAGCTGTGTGATCTTTGGCCAGACACCTTCTCTCAGCATAGGAAGGAGGCAATGAGAAACATGCCTGAAAAAACCTTGTCAAGAAAATATCAGACAATCTCCAAGAATTGGACATGATTGAATGGAAGAAAAAATCATCTTTATCTTTATTTATATAAAAATGATCTTTGAGTTGTGGAAAATAAAATTATTTTTTCTTGACAATTGTAAAATGCAGTTTTATGAGGTTTCACATGCATTTGCAATACCCTTCTGTGTTTAACTGGTACTTAAAATATTTTTACCTGCATAAAATTCTGAGCTTTACCATCCCTTGAGTTGTTTGCATAAAATAATTAACAAGCACCAAACTTGACTGTTTACAGACACACGGTTGTAATACAGAGGTGAAATGCTCACGGTTCGGGCCGGATTGGGCAATCTGGTAGCGATAGTAGTGGGTAGTTTGGAGAACTGGTAGCAAAAATCCCGGGCCCGGGCATCCCACCCATGCCCACCCAATCGCCCAGTCCCCACTTGCCCACTTGGCAGCTTGCTGCTTCTTTTGGGCTCTTTCGCTTTTCCTGTCTTGCTTTGGCTGCTGCAATCAATTGCATCAGCGAGCAACTGAATCTGCCTGCCTTGTGCCTTCAATTTGGTAAATAACGGGGTTGGGGTTTTTTTGGGTGCTTTAAAAAATAGTTAATTGGGTGGTTTTTTAGGAGGTTTTTTTTTTTTAGATATAACAATTTAAAGTTAAGGAAGTTTTAAATTTAGCTGCTTTTGTCTAAAAACATAAATTAAATAAAATAAAATAATAAAATAAAAATATTTGTGCAGCTTTCTGAGATTTGGTGTGTTTCTGTAGTGTTTCACTCTAACTACACAAACACACAAAATCTCACAAAGCTGTATGTGGCATTGTGTATGTGTAAAGCATGAACGTTGTTTTTGAGCTTTTTGTGGCTGTGTGAGGCTCCTGCTTATTGCAGGTGCCATTTTGGGTGAAGTGCAGCTGCTTTTACATTGTGTATGAGTCAGTTGTGTTGTGTTGTGTTGTGTGTAAAGTGTGAAAGTTGGTTTTTGGTACCTCTTATTGTTTTGTGTACATTGTTTATTATTTTTATTATTTATTATTATTGGCCACACCCACCCAGTCACCTGACCACCAAGCCATACCCATCAGGCACCTGACCACCAAGCCATGCCCACCCATTAAACCATGCCTACAGAACTGGTAGGGAAAATTTTTAGATTTCACCCCTGTTGTAGTATACAACTACATGATATCATAAATACAAGCTAAGAAATAGAATCAGCAACAGCTATTGAAGCAAATATTCAAAATCAGAATGGGCAATTTGGACAAGTTATATGGCACCAGACTAGAAACTGGAAGACTATGAATTCTAATTTTATTTTAGACACAAAGCCAGTTGGATGACCATGTGCCACTTGCTCTCTCTCAGTCCTAGAAAGAAGGCAGTGACAAGCCTGCTGAAAGTCTTGCCAAGAAAACTGCAGGGACTGCTCCAGACAGTCACCAGAGGTTAACACTGACTTGAGGAAATGATAAAAATAATAATAAAAATAATAAAAAAAGAATTCTTGAGAAGAAGACGCTGCAGTAGAGCCTATCAACTTCTGCAATCAAGGTTTGCAGAAGGTCATCCCATTATTAGATTCAATGGCATTAATTCTTCAGCAATGTATGAGCTATTGAACATGACAAAGAAATAAGGATCTACTGTGCAGTAGATATCTACTTTGTCTACCAACCTGTATGTTCTTTGTTTAAGAGATTGTTAATCTGACGTTACTTCCTTCTGTCTTTCTTCTCAGTCAAACATGCACAAAGCACATGCTCTTGGACTTTCCTGATAAGATTATAGCTTGTTCAGTATTAGCATTTGCTTAGTCCGAAAGTATAAAAATATTTAGTAAGTAAAAGCAGTGATAGAGAGATAGAACTGTGCTGAATGAGAGAGCATCAAGAATCTCACAATTCAACTCTGAGCTACAAATATTTTCTTTTATCAGAGAAGTAGAAGTTAAACTGTTTTTGGGCACCCTTCAAAGTGAATGTGATAATCTAGATCATCTAGAATTAGATTGTTTTGAATTATCTTGAAAATAATTTTCTTTCCTTTTGAGGAAGAAAATGTCCCTGAAATAACCCATTTTAATTAAGGTTATGTTCTTTAGTGAAATTTGGTAAATATTTATAAAAGCTAGCTCTTGGAAACTGTAGAACTCTACAAAACTGCCTTAAGGTTGGGCTATGTACAGTAGTGACCACAAATATTGTGTGCCTGGAATGGTCCCTGCCTTCTTTTCTCTGGAAAATGTGATAAAGTTGCAGCTGGCACTTCTCACATTTTTCAATATACCACCAGCTAACTGTTTCGCTAAAATGCTTTCACTAGATACCCAAAGATAGGATGCTGAAATCAGAACCTTTCTCTCTGTTTTGCATTCCAGGATTTTTCCATTCCCTTCACTAGATCTAATAGATGAACTGAAGGAATATGTTTCTTTGCACACTGGGAAATATGCAATTCATTTTAAGGCTACTTGTTCTTTATTTCTTCCAGTTTGAAAAATGTCAAGATATATGTAATTTGTATTGTGTTTTGTTTTAACATATATCATGCTTTTGGAATGAAAGCTATTTTTCAATAGAATAAATTGCCATGAAAATGATTGGTTTTTTTTTTAAAAAAATGATAATTAAATCTTCATTTAATTATGAAGAGAAATACCATAAGGTCAGGCTGCTCAAAGCAGAGCCACTTCAGAGAGGCTCTGTAGCAAAGCCAATTTCTCTACTGGAATCAATGAATCAGATTTCTGCTGTTGTGCTATATGTGCAGAGGGACCTTATTTTCCAATCATAAAAAGAGGTATGGAGGCTTCAGTTCAACATCTGAAAAGAGGAAAGGAACACATGTCATTTAATTGAAGCTTCATTCCAAAGAAGTGCAGTCAGATATGCAAAGGGATCTTTCTTCAGCAAGGCATCAAGGCAGAAGCTACATTAGTTACTTGAAGCATTAAAAGAGTACACTGAAGCATTTTGAAAGAGTACTTCAATCAAAATTTCATTAAGGCTGAGCAACCCCATTGAAATTTCCACCTACCCTATATTCTGAAATAGCATTCTTGTGAAAAGGCTGCCTGTGCCTTAAATATGCTATTCATTCCACTGATGTTTTATTAAAATAGAAATATTTTTCCAGATATTTTACTAAAGGTAAGAATCATTGTCCCCGATTGCTGTGATTTGACCTCAACATTCCACTATTTTCTGTTCTTTTACAGTGACTTTGGGTTTGCAGAAAATTCAACTGTGATTGGTAAAGGTGTTTTTCTTTGTGAGGACATACACACTGGTTTCTCGGGGGAGAATAAATGAAAACTAGCCAAGCCTTTGGCGACATCCTGACCCTCCAAGTATTCATGTACCTTGGCCTTTTTCCCAGTGTTCATGCAGCTGGAGAACACCAGTGTATAATATTGTTAGAATTTCTCCTGAGAGAGTCTTGTAAAAGGATAAGGGAGTAAGAAAACAAAACAAAATAAAGAAATGAATTTAAGTAAACTTAGTCTTCAAGGAATTTGCAGAGATGGGAAACTTGCCAGTGACAATGTTATTCTGTCATCTGACAGTTAAAATGAAGAAGGTTGGTGTAATATGTGCATATTTATTTACATCTGGCAAACATCTAAGTTGACAAGAAGATGCAAATTGTCTTGATCTCAAGGGAGTAAAAATCTTTTTCCTTTTTATAAATATTTTAATTCATAATATGTAGGAATTATTAAATTGTCACCATAAATTCCAATCTTATTGTTGACAGACAGGGATGAATAAACAAATGTTCTTTGCCTATTCATTTTTGCGTGCCTGAAAAATTGCACACTTTGTCTTAACAACTTACCTTTTGACTAGTAGATAATGGGTCTACAGAAATGGCGTAGGGTGGAATTACATATATTTAGATAGCAAGTATTCTTCTCATTAAATATTGAATAACAGGAGCCTGAATCAGAAAGTATAATTGCAGAATGCTTCAAGTATATGCACCAAGACAAGTTCCTTGTGTGTCCAATCACACTTGGCCAATAAAAAAAATTCTATTCTATTCTATTCTATTCTATTCTGTTCTGTTCTGTTCTGTTCTGTTCTGTTCTGTTCTAATTTCTGTATCCTCTAAAACACTCTGTCTCATTTTGCACTTATGTTTTTGTTGTGGAGACTCCTGTGTTTTAGAATGCAGTTCACGAACATCATTCAAAAGCTATCTGCAAACATAAAATAATGGCTCTTTTTATTAAACTAATTTTAATTAGTTTAATAATTAAACTCTTGATTTTAGGTAATTGTTATTTTTCTGCTTCTTACAGTGATTATTTTATGTCTTAGCATTAAACCATAATGAACAATCTTATATATATATATGCTAGCTTCTTTAACAACCAAACTAGGGATATAATTACATTTACTAAGCTTAAAGGAGGACAGAATTAATAAGTTTTCTAAGAGCTTAAAGAATAGCTATGGGCAAATTTTTCAAGAGAACTATTGTGGTTTGGAAAAGGATACAAAAGATTGTTCCCAAACAGGCTTTTACCCCATCACATTCATGTTTCCAATAATCTACCAATCAGATGTTTGTTTTGAGAAAGTAGTTTTAAAAGAACAGGTAGAGAAAACACAACACAAATAAATGTTACATGAAAGTTCTTATAGTAATTTTAGAACAAAGCTCAGAATACAAATCTTTTTGCTGTTTTAATTACCCTTTCTTACTTAATAAATGTCTGAGGTTCTTCTGTCAGATGCTGGACAAGTAGCATGAGGATTCAAGATTGGAAAGTAGTGCTTTTACATTGTTAGGCAGCTTATCCATTGCTGATCATTTTGTAGAAATGTCTATGTTGATGACTTCAAACACAACTTTTCCTCATGTAAAATAACATTGAGATTAATTACTTGTTTTTAGGAAAAAATTATTCTTCATATATCTTGAATACTGTGTATATTAGATTTAAATATAATAAATAAATAAATTGTATTGCATTCTTTTTAACCAGTAATAAAAATATTATAATGTAATTGTTCAGTCTGCTGAATATGCACCTAGACATTTTCCAAATTTTATCCTGAAATTCCCAGTATATTATGCACAGTCCAGAGAATGCATTTTGAGCAGCACTAGTTTTGTAGGAATTCTAATTAAACTTTTGAATTTCTATTATCTTTCTTTATGTGCATCCGAAAATAGGAAAAGCTGCTTGCATTGTATTACAAAAGACAAAATGTGTTGATAATTCAAGGATAAATTATTTTTTGTAGATTTAAATGAAATGATATTGAAATATATTTGGCAAGGGAAAAAGGCGAGAATAAAATTAAAACTGTTACAAGATGCTAAAGCTAGGGGTTGTTTTGGTTTGCCTAATTTTGAATTGTATTATCAAGCAGCAAGTTTAATGTGGACTAAAGAATGGATAACTTTGAGAAATCCTAGATTATTGAATTTGGAGGGACATGATTTGTTGATGGGGTGGCATGCCCTTTTATGGTACAAAGGTACAAAAATACAAAAGTATTTTAGAAGACATCAGATACGTGAAGCTTTATGGTTGAATTGGAAGAAGGTAAAAAATATCATTATTTGAAGATTTCAACCTGGATATCTACAATTGAAGATTTTTCATATCCAGTAATACTTAAAAGGGAACAAATTATTAGGTATAGTAAATTGTTTAATGAAAAGAGTGAACTTAGATTAAAGCAGGAATTAGAAGACCAGGGATATAAGATGGACTGGTTTTCATATATGCAAATATTTTCTAGATATTGAGAAGATCTTAAAGAAGAAGGTTTTTATAATGTCTTGACTAATTTAGATAAGATTTTGATGGGCTCTGATGACCATATAATTAAAAAATTGTATGGATATTTGTTAGAAGCAAAACTGGAAGAATAACAAGTTAAAGAAACAATGATAGCATGGGGGAAAAATTTGGTTATGGGATTGACTTAGAGAAATGGCAAAAATTGTGGTCACATAATTATAAAATGACAACGTCTACAGCTTATAAGGAGAATTTGTATAAGATGTTTTACAGGTGGCATCTACCCCCGATGAGGATAGCCAGAATGTTCTAGAATAAATCGGAGAAGTGTTGCAAGTGTCATTAGACTCCAGGATCTTATTACCATATGTGGTGGATATGCGGAGACGCAAAGAGATATTGGACCAAGATATACATGTGGTTGGAAAAAATGAGTAAGAGACATATTGATCTTAAGCCAGAGATATTTTTATTAGGGATCTTACCAGAGACATACAATAAAGAATTGCAATATTTAATTGTGAACCTTTTAACAGCAGCTGGAATTGTATTTGCAAAAAAATTGGAAAGGAGAAAGGACACCTACTGATGAAGAAATTATTAAGAAAACGATGGCTGAAATGAGTAAATTGACATTTGAAATAAGAGAGCAGGAAGATAAACAATATTATTTGATATGGGATTATTTTATCAATGGATGGACAATAAAAAATGGAGATAAATATGAAATATGTGGATGCTGAGATAAATTATATGAATTTCTTTTTTTCCTTATATATACATATATGAAAATAACCTTAAAATAGTGATATGTTGAAAAGAGGGGGAGCACAAAAAGATAGAAACCGACCGATATACTGTCTGTAATTGTATGGAATGATGATGTTTTTATGTTTTACTTTGTTTAAAAATTAAAAAAAAACTATTTGGAAAAAAAAGGATAAATGATATTATTTACCTAGTTTGAAACATAATACACAAATTATATTATATATATATGATATATATGTTGTTAAACTGTTTTTGGTTTTCTCTTAAAATATTAAAAATTGGTATGTGTTATTCCATAGCTTAAATAAAACTATTGTTGTCAAAGGTGTTTCAAGTTAATTGCTTTCTTCTTCTGCAAATCCAATTCCTATCTATGGCTTGAGTAATGTATGAGTAGCAGCCTTTAATTTAAGACCTGTGGTCCTGTGTGCATCAGTCTATTATAATGGTTGAAGGAGTCTGTGCTTAGCTTTTAAGCAGCCATGACATTTTATGTTGTTGACTGGTCGATAAAACCAACTTGTTTTCTTATACCTGAATTTAACCTTAAGGTGAATGAATTATATAGAGGGAATATATATATTTATACCTCAAAGGGCTATATGAGCCTAATTAATGCCTAGAGCACTTTAAAATAATCATGAATTTCTACAGTGTTACAGAAATATGTACCCTAGAGAATTTTATAATAGAATATGAAAACTTGTATTGGAATATTTTGATACTTTATACTCCTACTGAATAGAAATAATTTGGCTTTTGTTCTAAAGAAGTAGCTCTCTGTATGTCAAACTGATTTAACTGAGAAATGTCCAAGAATGGAGTATGAAATATATTTACAGCCTTAACTGAGTACCCAAAACTCAAGATGGATAAATCACAACATTAAATTTTATTTCTAATGTTTGACAGTTTGTGGTTGCAAATAATCCTGACCATTCCCATACTCATTTCTGGTTTAGATCAGAATTAGATGACATGCTTAAAAGGCTAAACTATTTACCTTAATTGTTATTTAATCATATTTATACAATTTCTGTGTTTAAATAATAAAATTCCTATTTGTTTTAATAAAAAATTACAAACAAATCAGAAATATAATTAAAACATACAAATGATTAAATATTCAATTATATAAATTATATATAAATAAGATCATTTGAAATTGGAATTGAATGTGAGAATAATTTTGGGAGATGAGAGAAAGATGCTGCCTAGGTAGCAATCAGACAAGAGATACAGGAGCTTGCAATGGATTTATCAGTCAGAGGGGAAAAACCTTAGGAAGGATATGTTGAGTCTGACAAAATCCAGTTAATGTAGCTTTGCAAGAAAATATAACTAGCTTACCTAGCCAAGTTTCCTATCTGGTTTATCATGGAGGGATGATATAAATCTTGCAAGTACGAAGGTAAAACTTCCCACCACCATTTTTAACCGCCTGAACAATTAAGTCAGGTCCTTCCTAAATTTTTCCCTTTGCCTGTTAATCCATTGGGGACTCTTGCCAGTCATTGGGACAGGGATGTTTTTCCTTGAAGTTCTGGTATAATGACTGGAGGAAGAACTAGGTCTCCACAGCCGTCCAAAAGGCCAGTAAGAATTGGGAGAACTTATTGTGTTATAAATAGGAATTGAGATTTTATTAACGGTCCTTGATTTTTTTGGGGAAAAGTTATCTTTTTATTTTGTTTATTGCTCTAAATTAGATAGATAGCAGCCATATAAATTGCCACATCTGGAATGGTATAGGGTTTCCGTGCTTGAGCAGTGGGTTGGACTAAAAGACTTCTAAGGTTTCTTCCAACTGTTATAATGTTATTCTGTTATTTGGATGGATGAAAGATGGAGAAATGGAGGGATGAATAAATTTTTGAGATTCACTGCCACATTTGGTTAGTTCTATACTGCTTAATATTTCTGAAGATCTGATAATTCTGCTCTTTTGTAATGGTTCATGGCATGTGGTTTATTTGTTTATTTATTTGCATCCTATCCTTATTATTTCTACATTTCGTCCTACTATTTTCCTTACCACAAGAGCTCTATGAGCTGAGTTGGGTTGAAAGAGTGACTGGCCCAAAGTCTGGCCCAAAGCTGGCTTTCATGGCTAAGACAGGACTTGAATTCACAGTCTCCTGCTTTCTAGACTAGTGCCATAACCCCTAAAACAAATTGGCTTTGGTTTTGCTATTTTTTAAAAAAACTGGTTGTTTTCTTTTCATATACATTTGGATGTCTTCTTCTAGTTCCTCTCTTTAATAATATAATGTTTTGGTATGTGGGAGGTTGGATAGGAAATTACCAAATTAGCTTGATTTGAAATTTCTCATGGATTTAGGAGAGATTAAACCATTTCTCTTGTTTGTTAACACAAGAGTCATTTGGTTTGTCTTAATAAAGTCAGAAAGCTAGTTAATAGCTGCCAGTGATATATTCAGACAGTACTTTGGAAATGAAATCATATGTATTGATTTTTGTTGGCATTTGACATTTATTTTGATCAACTTCTTTAGCAAGAACTGAGTAATTTGGTCAGAAAATAGCATAATTGACAATGATATGCTGTGTCCAATATTCATATTGAAAATGAATTCAGGGATGTTTTTCTGTACAACTCTGAGATTGCAAGTAAAAAGAGAAACAGTATTAAAAAAAATCTGTTTATCTGTAATTGTCAAAATAGCAGAGTTAAAGGCTAACACATTTATACCGGCATGACCTTTTGTTGGCTAGAGTCTGATTTGAAAGATCATCAAAGTTTATGAAAACTCATTCCACATTATTTTTAATCATTGAAACTTTCATTTGTAGAAAGCCTTGAGAAAATTGGCATTGAAAAATATATTCCCATATTATATTTGGGAATCCAATATACTTAACATATTTTTTCAGATTATATATGGATGCCTCCACTTATGTCTAGACACTGTTCAGTACTAGTGCGCAAATCTCCAATTCAAGAAATAAAAGCTGCATGCCTTGAAAATTCATTATTTAAGAGGATCAAAAGTCTGCTGTAGCCTAGAACCTGATGTGTCAGGTAAATAGTAGATCCTAACTAATTATTCTAGTACCAATCTACCCACTGATGCCTTTAATATCCAAATGTCTACAAATATACTAATTCTTTTTGCTAAGGTACCCATTTATTTTAAAATGTTAAGTTAAAATTTACAACATTAATATAATTTAAAATTGAGTCACACGCAAGCATCATTTTATTTTCAAGAATGCATCTGGATTCTACATAGATAACTATAGCCAGTGCTTTGTTTTGAAATATATCTCCCATCATTTGTGCTGAAGATACATTAACATGGTAGACAACATCTCAGGGGTCTAGATGGAGTGAAGTAAAATGATATGCATGATGAACTGTCAAACAACCAGATGTGTCCAGTGGCTCAAGAAGATTGATACTCCATGTTAAATTTATAGATGTCTTCACCAACTTGGCATGTTCTAAGTGTGTTGGGATATTGATAAATGCCATCAAGTTGGTCTCAACCACATAAATAGATTTTCTTCAGGATGACCCTTCTTTAGGATAATATATTCCCAACTTGATCTTTTCATGTAGTACACTGATCACCACTGTAATCCATCTTGGTCCTGGTTGTCCTTTGTCTTCCCCTTCTTTCTACATTTTCCAGCATTATGAACATGTCAAAGGATTAGTATCTTCACATATCCAAAATATGATAGTTATGTTGCAGTAATATTTCCCTTAAGTCTAATCCAGATCATCAAAAACTGTCAGGTTATTTGTTTCTGTTTGTGTGTTTTATTTTATAGTATGAAATTGCAACAGTGATAACAACATGAGGAAAAATAGTTAATTCAATATTGTGCAAATATTTAAAAATATGTTTAAAAATAATATTTAAAAATAATGCTAATTAACATTGAGAAGACCATTTAACATATAAACTTTGAAATGGTAAGAAATACTTTGAATTTATGTAATAGGAAAGGCAGTTTGAAGCCATTCAAAAATTCCTCTCTCTAGCTTTTCTGCCAAAAAACCCCAATTCAGAACACGTTTCAGCAACTCACGGCTTCCTATCAGATGTCAATTTGTCTTCCCAATGTTGTATAATAATCCTTTTGCTCGAGAGAAGATCAGATTGTGAAAGGACAAAGCTTTGTGTTAGAATCATAGAATCATATATTTGAAAAGGGCCTTATAAGTCATCACATACAAACCCCTCCTAGATCCACTGGAGCATCTCTGACAGATGACCATCCAGTCTCTGAAGCAGAACATTTGACTTACTGTGGCAGTGTGGCAGCCTGTTGATAATAAGAAATATTTCCTTAAAACTATCACATATATATTCTGGAAAATTATTTCATATATTCTTTAAAATGGAAGGTTATTCTGTTGCTTCCCAGAGACAAGTGGCATAATAAGAATTAAAGTCTGGCAACTTGTATGATTGATCCTTTTCTGTGCTAGCATAACAAGAGATGTGAGCTCATTCAAAACCATTTTGCAAACAAATTACAAGTAATTTACTTCATTGCAGCATATATCACCTTTCTAAAAGCTTAGGACTTTTTGCTTTTTCTTTACTTCTTTTTTTATTTGACAACTACAGTATTTTTTTATCTGTTGTCTTTTTGCTGCTTTAAGGAGTAGTCTAAACATTGAACAAATTCAGGCATATGTATGCAAAAAACCCTACTAAAGGAGAAAGAAAATTACAAGTCTGCTGTATAAATCTTACTATTCAAATAGTAAATCTCTAATGGGGAGTGCATGAATGTGTGTTAACAAATGCTTCAAAGGCTTCACTTGCCTTAAAAGTAAAGGGATATTTTCTTAAAAATAGGATTGTTATTTCCATGCATGCTTCTGAATAGTTAAGGGGCTTTGAATGGCGAGGAGGGCATAATGTGTAAGGATTTTACTGAGTCCATTGAGTGATGTCCACTGAATCTCTTGCTGATGTGCTTAGTAATAAAGATAAATTGAGCAGAACCTTTTGTTCATCAGTTTCTTAATGCTTTATGAGTAATAAGACACGGTCTACAGACGAAAGAGACAGAATTGGCCTAAAAACAGGCTGCTAAATAATTGGATGCCATCACATAATTAAAGAAGAAAAAGTTACATTCTTTATTTTAAAATTCTTTGCATATTTAAAAATCTAACACATGATTTAAGACTGGAATTTAAATATGTAATGTCAGAAATTTGCTTTCAGCAATTACTGTCAAATTAAGCTTTTTTCCCCACTGGCTTTATTGTGTTCACATTTTTAATAAAGGACACAAACATCCAGCCTTGTTAATCAAGTTCCTGACAATGGTGCATTATTTTTTTTTCCAGGTTTTAAATATATTTGATGGCTTATATAAGAAGATCATAATAAAATAAAGTACTTTCAACTTCTTTTAGTAGAATTATTTATTTGTTTGTTTGTTTGTTTGTTTGTTCAATTTATATGCTGCCCTTTCTCCAGAGACTCAGGGTGGTTTACAATGCATTAAGCAATAGCCTTCATACTTTTTGTATATACCTGCTTAGTAGGGTTTCGCCTCCCCCCCAAGTGGTGTTCTTTTGCCCCCACAATCCAGGTCTTCAGTTTACCTACCTCAAAAGTATGGAAGGCTGAGTCAACCTTGAGCCTGATGAGATTTGAACTTGCAGTAATTGCAGGCAGCTGGTGCTACTTAAAGCACTTTAGTCTGCTGCGCCACCAAGGCTCTTGGTGTAATTTACACTAATTACAACCAATCCCTCAATTTCCTTTACATTGCACAACTGATTTCAGATAATAATTATTTATATTTACAATAACTCTGCTGGCATCTTGGCAGGTATTGTTGTATAAAAGTCTGTTCTGCAAATGTGTCATGTAAGTGGTCTCAGTAAAATTCATAATTCCTTGCTTCACTATGAAAATAAGCTTGATCTATATTCTTCAAATTTTAGTTAGATACTTACATACTTATTTGTTAATTCATCTGATTATCACAAGAATTGTTCCCATAATTTCTAGCACTGGTAGCCAACAGAAGTTGGAATTGTAGATTTTACAACAATTACAGTTTCTTGTGGTGTTACCATGACTGTCCCAGATTTCCAGACAGAAAAAAAGCAAGAAGAAAGTAGACAAGATATAATATAGATAATGAGGTTGGAAAAAAAGAATGAAAGACACTTCCTTTTTTTTAACCACCAAGGTGGAAGGTTCCTTTTCAAGAATCCAATTACAAGTGACCTGAATTTTTTAAGGGTTTTTTCCTCCATTTATGGAAAAGAATGGATGAATTATTTGATCTTGCTTCATTTCCCCAAACCATATAAAATTGCCTGAAATATCTTTCTTTAGGTCTTACTTACTAACCTTGTTTTTTTATTGTTAAGTGTGAAAGTGTGAAAATAGTTATACTTCCTTAAGGTATTCAAATTTATACAGCTATGCTGTAAAAGTAATTTTATATGCAACACATATAGCATATATATAGCATATATATTGAAGCACTCTTTAGATGACCAGAATCTCTGTGTAGAATCTTTATTAGGAGTCATTGTACCTAGTACAACTGTAAATACCTTAAAACAATTGTTTCTGCAGACATTGCTGTAATATAGAAGGCCACATTTGAGTTATGACGGGAATTGGAACCAGAATTTCTGTTACTAAATGATCTGGTCATAAAAGTGTGATGTCTTATAACTCTGTTGCTTAGCAACAGCAAATCCAAAATTCCTGTTGTTGTTAAGTGAGGATATGGATCTTTAAACAAGGATTTACTTGTAACTTTCTGCTAGCATCCAACAATTCAAGTCAGTGGGAAAGCTAGCAGAAGGTTGTAAGTTCCAGGAGTGACTACTTCTTAGTGAAAGGGAAACCAAGTGATATGTATGTATCTGGGGACTCATGGGGTAAGACTTGGGATGGCTGTTCCAAGTGGAGATGGGAATGTAGGATTAATGAATGGCTGGAGAAGGTATGTGAGTGGCCAGGGATGCATGGGAAGCCATGGATAGGTGCGAGGTGGTAGAGAGGCATGAACATGATGGGATGTGGGGTGACATGTTGCTAGGTGGGGAAGGCACACAAGGATGTGCTAGTAGTGGGGGATGTACAGCACAAATGCAGCTTGGCAAAGGTGCATGGATGGCAATGAGGGTGCATAAATGGCAGGATGCTGCATAGATGAGAGTGCTTACCCAAGCTATTTGCAATCTTCGCTATTGATTTTCTCATTGATTTTGCTTGAGGGAAGTCGAAGAGAATATCACAACTCACGACTACATTATTGCAGGACTCTGTAACCACTGTAAATGCAAGCCAGTTGTTAATCTGGTCACAGGACAATCTGTTAATCAGCATTTTAATTTCTAAATGTACTAACCAAATCACTTTTTTACCTGCTGTGAAAAAATGAAGATCAAACATGAATCTAAAGATTAATGATATATTTATGCAATTTTCAACAAATTTGTTACCAACTTTTGGAATTCCAAAATACTTTGTATATACCTAAAGTGAGTGGATGAGTTTGTGTATTTGATTATACAAAATGTATAATAAAGATGAGATAACAGATGATGACATTTTAAAACTTATAGATAGAAGAAAACTAGAATGTAGATGGTAGAATGATAGAAAACTAGAATGTAGTCTTTGTGAAATATAGAAATCATAAGATGCTGAAAAAAAGAAAGAGATGTGAAATCTAAAGAAAAAAAGACAATGTATTAATTAAATAATATAATGGATATGGTGAAAATGGGTTGTTTGGCAGGATGGAAAGCTATGGGAAGATACAATTAATTTGGTATAAACGAAATTAGTGATTTTTCTTATTCTTTTTCTTTTTTTATATCTTTAATTTATTTAGGTTTTTTAAACATCTTTTTATGCTGTACATAACATTACTAACCCATGAGGTAATAACTTCATAGCTATCTATGTGTGTGTATTAAAAGTAGCCCACTGCTTTTTATTTTCTAGTGTTGTGAAAGGGTGGTGGAATTATTCAGATTCTTGACTTCATTAAATGTATAGCTGAATCATCCCTCCAAGATTTCTGGAAATCATGCATTTTCACATAAACCAGGAAAATAAATTAACCTTTGAATAGGGAAAGGGGAAATTAAAGGTTCAGCAAACTATGCATGCTTCTATCACATAAATAATTTTATCCACTTTGTCTTAATCAAACTGTGGAAAACAGAAAACAATGGAAAACATTTACAGTTACCCATATTCATCCCTCTGCGACCATAAGGGCAGAAAGAAAAGGTTGCTATCATCACTGTATGCTTAGAGAACGACAATGGCCTTATAAAAAATAAAATAAAATGATTCTTTCATATTATAGAACACATGATGTAAAACAAATATCATAAACAAATCAATAATAAAACTACTGTTTAGAATTACATACTCACTTTAAAATGCTTTAGGAACAGTACTAAATAGCACACTGAGTACACAAAATTCTCAAAACTATACAGTTGAAAAGGACAGTAGTTCTAAATTACAATGTTATTACAATTGGCTGGGATCATATATTGTAGAATGCCGTGCTTGTTCTAACCACATTCAGTGATAATTCTAAGCCATACATGGTCATATAGAAATCGCAATGCAAGCAGGACTTCCGGTTGATGTCACTGCAACAACAGCTTGAAAAATAGCGAGCTTCGCCGAGTCCTGCAAAATCCAGCTGGCAACTGCTGTCAGGAGACCCTACGGGGTCAAAGCTGCCTTGTAGAGGTGGTGAAGAAAGGTGTTTCATGGATCATGAGGAACTCATAATTTCCTCATTAGGTCCAAAGCAAGCTGTCCCAAATGGCAGCAGAGACAATGGCCATTTTTGGCAGTCACAAGCTGGAACAACTGGGACCATAAGATTTGTGCTGGAGTGGTCCATGGACAGAGCATTGAAATTTCTAAGTCTTATGCTAACAATTTAATTTAAGTACAATAATTTTAAAAGATAATCTTCAAGTGTTAAGGAAGCAGCGATTAGACACACGGAGAAGATTAAAGATTGAAAATTAAGAGGCAAAAGAAATGCCCAAGGGAAGCTTTAAAATACAGAAAGCCTGGAAAAAAGCTTAAACAATTTGAAAAGTGATTTTTGGGAGAAACTGTCTTACTTATTTGTATTTTAAAACCCCCTGGACTTATTGGATAATCAGCTGTTTTTGACATACTGTTTAATGTTGGACTTGGGAGCAGGAGAGCCATCTACTGGAAGAAGAGGAGCACTACAGCACTACAGCATCAATGCTCTTAGTGAAAGTGAGGTCCAATACACATAAAGTCTAATACATAGAATAGAAGAAAGTAAATAATACCTGGAAGGTGACCTGACCTTGACTCTATTCTAAAAGACAATTTGGATATTTTGAAAATACCTAAAGATTTTATTTTCCCTCTTGAAGATTTCTAAGATGAACTAAATTGCAAATAACTAAACTTTATTGAAACTGGCTATTGGATTATGGATTTGAGATTGGAGGAACCTAGTGGATTAATTTGGATTTGGATTATTAAGGCTATTTGACAGAACATTCTACAAGGCAAAAGAAGAAAGGCGATAGAAGAAAAGAGAAAAGAAGAAAAGAAGAAAAGTTAAATAAGACTTTAAAATTTGAACAATTGGGAAGATATGTATTTGGAAAACCACAAGGCTATAAATTACTAAAGAATTTTAATTTAGGGGATTTGGAGGTATAACTATAGGATTGATTGAATTTTATTAAGTTGGAGTTTTTAAATATTGAGACGTTGGAACCAAAGAAGTATATTGAGTAAACTTAATTAAATTGTTACAAAATGGTTCTACAGGGGATAATAGAGGCAAATGAAGAAATAATTTTGATGCTCAAAAACATACATGAAACTATCTCTTTTAAAAAAAGAAAACCTTATTGCTGGGTGTTCAAATAACACAGCAGAAACAGACAAAGGGCAACCCGAAGGAAATGTTCAATAGGTATAAAAATATCAAAAAGAGTTATAAGACTCCAAGAGACAGAAATAAAAGAGTGATTAACAAGTCAATAAATGATGGAACTCCAAAAAGGCGAAGAGATGATAGATAATGATAAAATATATTAATAAAAATAAAAAATAGAAAATACAAGTAGGGAAAATAGTAGCATACATATTTACAGATAATAGAATCTATTATAATTAAAAATAAGCTAAGCTTAATAGGTGGAAGTTTAGAATTAGATAATATAATTGTATTATTAATATTAATAACTTGTTAAAGTATATTGTAAACTTAAACTTTTAAGGATTAGAAATTGTGTGGATTTTGAGATATATTCCCAGGATTGATTAGGTTTCTTTATCTTTATTTGATTTGTATACTGCCTTACTCCTGAAGGACTCAAGGTGGTGAACAGCCAAAAATACATAAATAATAAAATTTAAAAACAGAACAAAATCAAATTAAACAAATTAAACAATTTGGCCCAGACAAATTAAAACACCCTAATCATTTAAAACCAATTAAAATTTACATAATTAAAAGGGAGAAGATTAGGCCCGCCTGGTGGAATAAAAAGGTCTTGAGAGCGCGGCAGAAGATGTGCAGATCCGGGATCCTCCGTATCTCCAGGGGGAGCTCATTCCAGATGGTAGGTTTCCCCACAGGAAGGGCCTAAGGGCCGCCAGTCGACATTGTTTGGCTGACGGCACCCGGAGGAGCCCCTCTCTATGGGAGCATAGCAGCCGGTGGGAGGCTATTGGTGGTAGTAAGCAGTCCCGTAAATAACCAGGTCCTAAGCCATAGAGAATTCTAAAGGTGGTAACCAAAACCTTGAAGTGCACCAGGAAGACCACTGGGAGCCAGTGCAGCTCGCTCAGGAGAGGTGTTACATGGCAACGCTATGTCGTTCCCATTACCACCCTTGCGGCCACACTCTGTGCCATTTGGAGCCCCCAGGTGCTCCTCAAGGGGAGCCCCATGTAGAGAACGTTGCAATAGTCCAGGCGGGAGGTGACGAGGACATGAGTGACCGTGCGTAAAGAGTCCCAATCCAGAAAGGGATGCAATTGGCGAATTAGGCGAACCTGATGAAAAATTCTCCCTGTCACGGCCCTCAAATGCTCTTCTAAAGACAGCCATGAATCCAGGAGGACACCCAAGTTGCGAGCAAGTATTTGTCCTTATTAGTAGTCCTAGACATTTGGAATATTGAAATTATGATGGAATAATTAGTAATTCTCAAAATATCAAATATTAGTATCTTAGAAGGGGATAAAAAATATATGCTGCAAAGAAATGTTATTTATGTTTAAATGAATTAATGGAAAAATGATAAAAGAATTATAAAGAGTTATAAACAGTATAACTACTGTTGAAGTTGGATGATCAGGATTAGGCATACTTCTTCTTCTTCTTCTTCTTCTTCTTCCTATTATTATTATTATTATTATTATTATTATTATTATTATTATTATTATTATCATTGTTTAAAAAAGATTTGACCCAGTCAATACACTGTCCACAAACTATGTATGATGTGTATTATATTAAAAAAATTATATATATATATATATATATATATATATATATATATATATATATATATATATATATATATATAAATATAATCACAACGCTATGCTAGACCAACACTAAAATTTACATTATCTATAATGTATAAATCTAACCAAAGCTGATATCTTAGAACTAGAGTGGAAAATGACTTGCTATAAATAGAACATGAAATAATGGTTACAAAAAGCAAATGTTATCTTTTGAAAATATAAAGATGTAAATTTTGGAGTGGAATTAAAAATGAATCAGAGCTTTAAAACAAAGTCAAAGTTTTCATAACACAAAACACATATGACTCAACTGTGTTAGTGTGAACTATATAATGAGTTTTGTTAATGGTTTCAGTATCACAAAGCAGTGTAATTCATGCACATCTCTGTTAGTTTATATTTATTATTTAGTTATTTATAAGTAATGGTGTGGATGAGATAATGTTTATATAGCATTTGGGGAGGAATATAATGAAGATGACTACAAATCCCAAATGATTGATTTACAACACAACTTTACTGCAATAGAAGAGAGGATCTGCTTTTTGTTGTTTTAATAAGGTGAATGCTAATGATGTCAACATAATATGTCAAGTAAATGTCACATCTATCTGCAATTGGCTACCTCTAGGTAGCATAAAGCCAGCTGGAAACTTGGGAAACAGATGTTGCTTTCTGTCAAAAGATGGTCAGAACAGTCTTGGGATTATCAATGATTGCAAAATCATAAGGCATTTTTTTTATAAAGCAGCAATTAATTTTCAGTGTTCTTTTACTGCCTTTTAATAATTGTACTTATTAATGTCAATTTCTATAAATAAGTCATAATAACAACACATAGCTATAGCAATATCTTGGGAGTAAATAAATAACAATTTTATTATTTTAGATTGAAATAATTTTTTCTAGAATCATATTTCTTTGTTACTCATTTATATACCACATTTCCCTGAAAATAAACCCTCTTCCAAAAATAAGCCGTCCCCAAAAATAAGCCCTCCCTGAACACATTTAAACACATGTGTTGCCGCACCCTGCCATTTCCTCTGGTTAGGATTAGGGAGACAGAGCTGGAAATCAGGCAAGACCGCAAGAGGAGCCCTGTCTTGCTCCACACGCCCCAAAATAATAAGACCTTATCAAGCACTTATTTTGGGGTTCAAAAAAATATAAGACAGAGTCTTATTTTTGAGGAAACATGGTACATATATATATATATATACATACATATTATTGTTGTTATTGTTGTTGTTGTTGTTGTTATTATTATTATTATTTCTATGTCGCCCGCTCTCCGAGGACTCTGGACAGCTTACAACAATCAACAGTATATTAAATAGCATATTGCCCCCAACAATCTGGATCCTCATTTTACCCACCTCGGAAGGATGGAAGGCTGAGTCAACCTTGAGCTGGTGAGATTTGATCTGCTGATCTGCTGATCTGCTGAACTAGCAGTCAGCTGAAGTAGTTGCAGTACAGCACTCTAACCACTGTGCCACCTCGACTCATATATACATACATACATACATACATACATACATACATACATACATTCAGAAAGGCTGAGAAGGTTCAAAGATATAAAAGAGCAGGGTTTAAGAATGACATAATTGCTAGAATTTAAAACATTAGTTAGTACCTTTTCTTTCAGTCTGCTACTGTTTAAATAAACCAATATGCTACTTATTGCAGAAGATAACTTATTTATTTGTGGCTATTTCATGTAGGTCTCTAGTTTAATTTCTTAAGGAACCTCTGATAAGATTCCAAGACATGACAGCACAATGCACCCAAAATAAAACTCAGTTCTATATCTATTCTACACAGCATGAATGCAACATTGAACAAAATTTGCATAAACAGAATAGAATTTATTGCAAGAAAAACTGGAAGAGAAGAAACCAGAAAAGGACAAACTGGTGACTATGCCTGTCACTTCTGTTCTGTACTTTGTTTTCATCTTGTCCAGGCATCATTTTGTCAACTGCTTGTGTAACGACCATGGCTCAACTAATAATGCTAAAGTTCTGGCACTGCAGAAACCAGATATTAATCTAGAAGCATATTGAACTGAGAGTGAGAAGAGACAGGAAGACACATTGTTTGTTGTAGACAAAAGAGTCCCAAATGGACATGGAATATGGCTGTTTTCCAGAATTTCTCTGCCTTCTGCTTCTCTTACTCATCCCCAAATGTCTTTCTTTTTGAAAAATAGCTCAACACTGGAAGTGTTTTAATGAAAAAGAAACACAGCAGCCATCTCTGTCTCTTCTTTTACTTTCAATTTGTTTTTCTACTTGTCTTACTTTCTACCCAGACAATAAAAAATGTATTAACTCTTGCTATACAGCCTATGCTAGAAAAAGCACATTCTCCAGCTGTATTGCTTATCTCTTTGTGTTATTTTTTCTGTTGGCCATTAACTGAATGGAACATTTTAAGCAAGCTTTCTTACATTTTTTTTCTAGTTTATCTTCAATTTTTCAGCATTTTGTCTTCTTCTTTACTCTTCTTTGATTGATTGATTGATCCTGTTCATTAGCTTTGCATTTCTATGGTTTTTCCATAATCTAATATTATTTCATATTATCAAATTTCATATACATAGATTTTGAGTGACCTTGCCATTATCCAAATGATTTTACAACTCCAGACATTATTGGTATTATTCAACACATTGATCTTCAGTACTGGCATCTATGCTGGAAGAATCTGTATCCTATGTATCCTGTATCCTGAGTAAAATATTGTACTGTAAGAGAGTTTGCCAAGCTTAGCCAGGCTAATGAGAGTTAAAGGTAACCTTTTTATTTTTTTATCTTCACATCCCTACATCCTACTTCTTCTACAAATAAATGCCAGTCGGTATCCTGAAAGAATTTCTATGGGGAGATTATCTGTGTAGATCAACTTCACTCAAGGCTGATACTATCAGGATTTTGTTGTTTCAGAAGTAGTAGATCAGGCAAAGAATGGTAAATGGTAAAGAGGAAAACAAAAGAACAGCAGTGTAATTGGGCTTGTTTCTGCTTCTATATCTCTATTATCTAGAGATATAAATATGTAGAAAACAATTAAGATGATGCAAACTTATTCTGAATCTTAGAAGGATACATTAAAAATTAATAAATAAACAACTACATATAGTGGTAAATCATTTTACTTCATTGTTTAAAATTGTTTCATTATGACTTCTTTCATTATGACTGTTAAATTCACTTGGAATGTCCGTTGAGTTATTAGATGTTTAAAAAGATTTTCATAATTGAACAAACGTTATTTATATTTAGAAATATAAATATGTACTGTATCTATACAATTTTCCTTCTTGCTTCCTCCTGCTTATTATTTTACACAAATACACTGTTTTTAATATAATTCCACAAATCTCTTTGTCTTGCTTCTTAATGTAATCATACAACAACTACAAGTACTCTTCAATTTACAACCACAATAGGGACTGGATTTTCCATCATAAATTATTGCAGTCCTAAGTAGGCACCACACAACCAGACCTAATTTTAAGACCATTTTATAATGGTTGTAAACTAAGTCACTTCAGACATTAAACACATCATGTGCTTGTTAAGAAATCCACTTTCTCCAAGGACAAAAAATGTTAAAAACTGCCCCCTCCCCCCCCAAAAAAATCACAATTTGTGATATGTGACCACAGGACATTGCATCAACTCATAACTGCGAGTCAGTTGCCAAGCGACCAAGTTACCATCGTGTGACCATGGCAGAAAGTATCAATATTTTGTAATTGTGAGAAATGTTTTACAGGCTGTAAAATACCATTTCTGATGCTATTGTAACTTTGGACCATCATTAAATGAATAGTTGTAACTGTTGTATTGGAAATTGAGTAGAGTCTGCTCAGAGCAAGTGATAAAATGGAATTTTGGAAGTAAGTCATGGATGCAAAAAAAGAAAAAAAGCATAATCAATTAGAAAACACTCATTTACCATATGGAAAAGTAGTGAAGTTATTCTTCATCTTCACTGCTTGCCACTTCATTTATATTTTAACCCTTTTATTTTATATTTTCTTATTTTAATTTTTTAACATGTTCTGACTAAAAAGCAAAGATGAAACTGAAGTTGATATTAGTTGATAGCTAAAACTTTGCTTTGGATTCTGTACATAACCCATTATTGAATAAAGACAAGGGGATTAGGGCACCTGAAGGTGCCAAAATTGTCAAAGTGATTTCCAAGTTCCATATCCCTCAGTTTAATTGAATGGAATCCCAAACATATTGCAATCTCCCACATAGATGGCAATAAGAATAATAGTGAATACTTAAACTCCTCCAGCAACTGCATTGGAACTAAAAAGGTTCCACATGTTCAGAGATCAAAAGCCATCTCTTTTACTATAATATGAAGAATTGCTTTTATGTTTACAATTTAACTCTGAAATGTATAATGTTCTTTGTTAGACTGTAGATGCTTTATTTGTTTTGGAATGGTATTTGGCAGTGTCCGCTTGTGTTGATATAGGATTAAATTGAAAAATTGAACTCTTTGCAGCAACCAGTAGCCTCTGCTATGCATGCCTAAGAATTGGTGATTGCCAAATAGTGAGGCAAGTAATGTCTATTAGTATGCAGATGCTGGCCACCCATGTTCTTTGTATGAAAGGGAAATATTCTCTGGGATGGTATATAGAACACTCATAATGATTTTGTGTGATTTTGAATATTGGAATGAGTGGAGTTCTGCTGTTTCCCCATGCCTACCCTCCTTTCCCAATGTTGTAGTGAATTATTCCCTGTGGCCTTGTAATTCTTGCTTTTTAAAAAGGGAATGAGAAGTTGGTTTCATAGAAACTTTATTGGGTGAATATTCCATTTGGATAAATGCTGGATTTAATTCCCTCATTGGTTTTCTCTGCCAGATAGATCTGAACACATGCTGTTTTCTCCTATGACATGGCTTTATATAATGTTGTATGTTTTATACTATGCTCCGAGTAGAAGTTGGAGGCATAAGTACCATATGGGTACAAGGAACAGATAGATAAATATTAAAATTATCATCCTCATTAATTTGATGTAACATTTCATTTATGTGTTAGCAGTTATAGGCATACTGTTAGATTCATAATACTGCCCAGAAAGTTAATTTTGTGTATCAGTTGATCATGGTTCAACCTGATGGTGGGGAAAAACTAATTGAAATCCTAATACAACATTACATTTTTGTCCATTCACCCCACAGAAATCTAGAGTGCAACTTATTAATTAAAAATCTGCATTTCCAACATTTGCCATAAACAATTTCTGAGAGAAGTTTATGAATTAATATACTTAAATAAATGGTAAATAATTCCATAGTGCTTTAGAATTAGTTTGATAGAAAAATTATTTTATCCTATATTTGTAATTAAAAATGTGGAAGCCTTCATACTATCACATAATGACAACTATTTAGTTTTATGCCCTTGTGTATCTAATGATCTTCAGTCTTCATTTTCAGTCTATCATTCTTTTTGTTGCTTTTTTGCACAGTATAAAAATCCCATTCATATTTCATGGACAAATCATTCAAAGTTACTCTAATGTATATTAAACATTCTAGTATTGTGTCAGATAAAAATATGCTCATTAACAAACAGATTTTAAACATTAATCAATTGGATAATGACATGAAACTCTTGGATTGATAGGAACAATAGTTTTCTTATTGGCCTAAACAGCAAAGCATATCTACAGAATAATGCTAATTTGCACCTGTTCCATGTGGTCATTAAACCAAACAATTGTGCATTTCCCTTCTTGTTATTTTTAGTCTCTTGTTTTATTTTCACTATCTGCATGCTGCCTCTTTCTTGCTGAGTGGTTCTAAAGATGCTTTTATCTAGGAGCTTGGTCCCATTTCTAGATATTAGTTTCATGCATTGATGAATAATAATGTAATGAAGGATGGGAAAAAACAATGGGGTAGCTGATTTGGGAAAAAGAATTTTTTTGAACAATAGGATGCTTGATCAAATCTTTCTCAGAAATAGGGAGATGGAATTACAAAGGATGAGTTCCTAATTAAGATACAGACAATGGGCTATGCATTAGAAACAGCTGCAAGGGAACAGCGTTTGTCATATTATTGCATGTTAATACACTGTGTCTGTTTTTGAGATGGTCATGGCTTTGATTTTTCAGCATAGACCAGGTGCATTTACATCTACACACTCAATTTTTGAGTTTCAGTAACTCTGGGAGAACTTATTTTATATAAATACACTTTAATTTAGAGAAAATATTTCTTTACTATCTATTTAATTATCCTTGAATGTTGAATAAAGTTATACACTGACACATTGTCATTATGCTTACTTATTTGTTATATCAGTAATTTTAAAAATCAGAAATCATAATTTTTTAAGATGATTTGTATTGTTCTAGAAGATGTTGCATCCTCCATACACAATATTTAATTCCCTGAGTTTTAGGAAAACCAACATAGAACTAATTCTAGAACAATACCAACATAGAACTAATACTAAAACAATAACAATAGAAGTAATTTGTTCAAAAGTTACTTTACTCTTTTCAATTACTTCTTAACTATATTGTCTCTTTCCCATAGAAGAGTTTTCTCTTTGCAAGACTCTGTGCTTTTCCCTCAATGGTTTTAAAAGAGAGAAAATAATTCCTCACAGAATTGCCTTTACACTTGTCCAGAAGGCATGATTAAGTCTTTACCTTATGTTCTATTACATCTGATGCCTACTGTATATTGAATAATCCCCCTGCTTGCCAACCTTCCCAGTAGGTCAGACAGGAAGGATATAACTTTTCAACTAGTTTACTACAGCAATGAATATTCTACAAATGTTGCAAAATTCTATTTGATTGCTGTTTTGCTTTAGAATCAATTTTGAAGCCACCTCTATCATTAGCAGCTAGAATATTCTGTATTGTAGTTCATATTGTTTGAGTAATTAGTAATTTTATTTCAGTTATTTTTCCTGCATTCTGCCATTAAGTAAACAGTACCTAAATCTTCTGTTTGGTTTTTGTTTGTGCTTCTGAGCATAGAGAAATGACATAATCATATGCTAATTTTTATGTTTTATTGGGTGGTCTAATCTGATAGAGGATCCTATTTTTTTCATCTCCAAGCAATATGATATTAATGAATAGCAATGTGCTATGGAAACATTTGTTCATGCACCCTGTTCCTCTAGTTCATTAAGTTCCCTTAAATCTTTAAGTAAATAAACAACAACAACAATAAGTAGCATATAGGGCACAAACTTCTAATATTTTTATTTTCAGCAAATTTTCATATTATCTGTGTATAACATGGAGGGTTTTTATAGTACTAACTGGCCAGGGATTAAACAATATTAGTTTTCATGGCAGTGGTTTTAGATAAGAAGGACATCAGCAACTACTCAATTTACTGACATTAGAAAAATGAAGTGGTGAACTTAGTGTCCATTAATATGAAAACAAAAGGACTGTACATTATTATTTATTTTCATTTCAGAAAGAAGGAATGATTGTATAGTTTTCTGTCTTGGGTGCTATTCATACTGAAAGAACTGACACTGAGGTTAACATATCTTTACTTGCAAAGAGAAAAAGGGTGTCATTTGCTACCCTGCCTTAAGCATCAAAATTACTTGGTTTGGCCTTTTTCTTCTTCTAGTATGACTGCTTTATTTGAACTTGTTAAAAGCCAATTAACAACCCTCATGAACTTCATTAGCTCTGCTATCTCATATCTCAGATCATGACAGTAGCAGAATTTAATCTGATATCTGTCCAGTTGGTAGAAGGATCTAGTTGGACAGAATAGTATTTAGAATATCAGCTATAATTGTTCTAATTGCTTATAGCCAATAGCAGCACTTCACATTCTATATTAGCATTTCCTAGTTGCATTCTGTGAATGGTAAACTCATTATTTCAATGATTACACAAGATGTTACCTATTTAGTCAATTGCATTAAATTCTGATTATATAAAGATGTGGGGAGTTAAAAAGGTAGTTTTTATTTGATAGTTTATTCTACTGACCACTATTGATTTATAAATATATTTTTAATTTGTGATTAAAATACCATAAAGCAACAAATAGCAAAAGAAATAAAGCTTATATAGCATCTGAGGTAACAGGTATCCCAAACAACAATCAGCAACAAATCAACAAAATCATTGCACAGCTTTACCCCACAGCCATAGCTCCAAGCTTGCTGTTTCAGTTGTGCCTTAAAAGCCAGCAAGGGTAGAGACAATCTAATATCCTTAGGATATATTCAAAAGCATATGAATGTACGTACGTACCTTCCGCCATGCTTTAAAAACATTCCTATTTTATCAGGCTGGTCTGGCTTAAACCTCCCCTTTATAATGGGTTTTTAAATGTTTTATATGATTGGTTTTATATGATTAGATTTTAAATTTTTCAGCCTAATCATTTCATTTATCTTAACTATTTTTAACTTTTGTATGTTCTGTATTTTATCTGGCTGTTCACCGCCCTGAGTCCCTTCGGGAGTAGGGCGGTATATAAATTTGATAAAAAATAAATAAAATAAATAAAAAATAAATAAAATAAATATGGGCACTATGACAAAAAGTTATTTGTAACAAATGGATCCAGAGTATGCCTCTCCTGCCAGACCTAATAGGATAGATAGACATATTCTGGGAGAGGCAGTCGCTCAAATAACCAGGCCCCATGCCATGAAAGCAATGGTATGCCAAAACCATCAGCATGCTAGATCAGTTCTGCTCTCAATCAGTTTTCAAAATTCCTAAAAAATCTAACATTCAGATGTCATGAGTTAGTGTCAACAAACTTCAGGACACCACTGCATGAAACTCTTTATAGGTAACTAACAACACCTTGAATTAAACTTGAAAACTTCCTGGTGACCAATGCAGTTTGCAGATCAGAGGTATAACATGCACAGATTGAGGAATGCACCCAGCCACCTAACCCTTCTGCTGCTTCCAGATGTTTTTCAAGGGCAATACAATATAAAATGCATTGAAGTCATCAGTTTGGAAGGCAATCAAGACATGAATGACTGTGAGCCTAACTTTAAAAAAATATTTTCCTGCCTGTTTGAGAATATTCATATCAGGGAGCTGGAAAACCATTTTAATTCTGTAATCTTCCAATATGTTTGAAGAGAGAAATCTTGAGAATCTTAAGGGAAAATATTACTAGTTCTGTGTATCTCTGAGCATGTTCATATATAATGTTAACCTATCTTGCTTAATAGATTTACCCATAAAGCATACCTAAAACAACATGGCCAACCATTATCTTCAGCAATTTGTGGTTATATACCAACTGTCCACTTCCAGTGCTTTCTTTCAAGGTCAAAAAGAACATATAGACATATTAGAGACATATTACTCAGGAGGTAAGCAGTCTTCAATAAGGCAGGCTTTTCCATATATATATAGTTCCTGATTTAGGAACTCTTTGTAGCGGACTCTGTTATCCAAATGTATGTCCAGTTCTATATGCTGGCTAAATTTTGGTTAAGATAAATATATTTAATATAAGTAAAGTTTATTTTAGAGTTATTATGAATTTTCTCCCTTTCAGCCAAATCTCAGCAAGGTTGAAATGACTATTAACTATAAAATACCTTCATTTGTTATGTGAATCATATCATTATATAAGAGCTGCCTAAAATGAAAACAAGAAAACATTGATTGTAATTAGGATTTGAGTAGAAGTAATGCTACAGTAGTTAAGTAAAGAAAGAACAATTTGCATTCAGTATTATATTAATAAAAATGTAATTAAAATATATACATATTTCTTGAATTTTAAATAGTCTTGTAAACATATTGCTTTAATTTTAAATAAATTGTCATAAATTTAAATAAAGATGTCATGTGTTCATCCCTTGCCTATACAGATACTCATCAATTTATGACCACAATTGGATCAGAATTCTGCTGCTAAACAATTTTACAACTTTTCTGTTGAATTTAAGCAAATTACCAAAGTTGTCAAATGAATTACATGGTTGATAAGCAAATGGCAATCATGTGTGACTCCAGAACACTGCAACAGTCATAAATATATGCCAGTTGTCAAGTATCCAAATTTTTGTCATGTGACCATGAGGCTGTAATGGTGGTGTATGTGGAACTGCTACTATTTTCAGCACTGCTGTAACTTTGAACGGTCACTAAATGAATAAGTTGTAAGTTAGGATTACCTGTTACAGATATCCCACCTATTTTGTAGTGATGTATATACTAACAATAAAAGCATTGTTATAATGACAGCAACAGATAAAGGTAAAGGTAAAAGTAAATGTTTTCCCTGTCCAGTCCTGGCTGACTCTAGGGAGCAGTGCTCATTTCCGTTTCCAAGATGAAGGAGACAGCATTGTCCAAAGATGCCTCCATGGTCATGTGGCCAGCATATGCTGAGGTGCACAGAACACTGTTAAATTTTCACCAAAGTGGTACCTATTTATCTATTTGCATGTGATGATTTTGAACTGGTAAATTGGCAGGAGCTGGAGCAAGAATGGGACTCCACCCCATCATTCAGTGCTTGGATCATGAACTACCAACCTTCCAGTCAACAAGGCGAGTCCTCTCATATAACTATATTTATAAATTATTTTGCACGACAATAGCATGATTAACTAGCCTCCTGGACAGCTTTAGTGAAATATAATTCCTCAACCCTGCACAGTGTGGTAGCACATTGATAAGGAAGCTTCCATTCACAACTTTCCATTTGATTGTCCTCCAACTGATTATTCTAACCTTCCCTTAATCGTCTATCAAAGCAAATTTTATAAGATTTGCATATAGGCAACATTCTTGCTGTAGTATAACTTTCCTGCATTCAATATTTGCTTAACCTTAGATCCCCAAGGAAAGTGTTATTCTTGATTTTAAATGTTATAATCAAAAGGCAATAATTTATCTACTGGCTTTCTTCAGTTATGAAAGGAAATCTTGGAATGTTCATTTCTATCTAGGAAGTGCTGAAGTGCTGAAGTGCTGAAAACTGAGACTCGTTTCTACCTTCACTCCATTTATCCTCCTGTATTTATTGGCACAATATCCTACATGGTATGACATCCCATGTCACAAGCATGCTCAAAAGCCATATGCCAAATGATACTGCTTTAGGATGAGAAGACAGAACCAAGGAAAGAATAAAATACAATAATTTCTTCATACAAAATAAGAGCACATTTAATATATAGCTATTAAATGTTGATGTGTCTGTCAGAGAAGGGAAATTTACTCTGTTTAATTAATAAGAAAATATATAAGAATAAAGCAGTTATTTTCTAAGCAAGTCTTCATTTAAATTAAAGTTTTAATTCAAAAGGTGTGAATCAGGGGTGAAATGCTCCCAGTTCGGACCGGATCACCCGATCCAGTAGCGATGGTGATGGGTGTTTCGGAGAACTGGTAGCAAAAATCCCTGTGCCCCCCATTTTTTTTTTCAACCTCTTCCGATGAAAAAAATGATTTCAAAAGTAAGAAAAAAAAAGCCTCTGATAATCTCATGGCTCAGCTGGGATAGTCAGGGGCTTTCCAAAGCCTTTTTTTTTCCTCCAACCTCTTGGCCAAATAGGTGGTAAAAAAAATTCTTTGAAAAGTCTCTGACGATCCCAGCTGAGTTTCCTGATCTGCAGGGAGGTATTTTAAATTTTTTTTCTAGAAAAAATGCTTTGAAAAATTTAAAAAAAAAGTTGGCCCTGCCCAGCCAGTCACATTACCCATCACTACCACCAAGCCATGCCCACAGAACCAGTAGTAACAAATTTTACGTTTCATCCCTGGTGTAAATGATGATTTTTTAGAAGTATTAACTTATCAGATAAGATGACGGTCAAATTCAACCACAATATTATCCACAAAGAGAGCCAACTTGGTGTAATGGTTAAGGCACCATGCTAGGCCTGGTGACCTTGGACCAGTCATTCTCTCATCTTTAGGAGACTCAATAGCAACATCACCACTTACTTGTTGGTACTATATTTCACATTATAGCTAGCTGACATTTCTTTGTATTTATATGAATTATAAAGTGCTTTTCAAATGAAAAGTAGTATTAAAATACTGCAAACAAGAAAAAAACTAACAAACAAAGGATTAGAAAAGAAGATGGTACCTGGTATAAACAATACTGCATATATTTTTTTCCCTTTGGTGCTTATCTTTTGCTGATCATAAACTTAACTTTTGATACCTTAGAAAAAAATATTTAGGATTGGGGTATTTAAGAAAGGCTTGGGCTGAGATTCATGGGGACCCAGTCATGTTCAACTGAAATAGTTGCTCTGCTGAGATCTCTATTAAGTTAAAAAAATAAGAGCAAAGCAATAGCAATGTAGCAATGAACACTCTGAAGGCCCTTCTGAGCTTTTTGCAAATATTTGATTTAAAAAAATCTTGCTTATTTATGTGCAATCAGAGCACTTGTAAAGATTTCACTTATATTGCAGCAAGGAATTAAAACAGGTCCAGGGGTGGGTTCCACTTACCTTAACTACCGCTTTGCAGTAGGACTGTGCACTCTTCTGTGCATGCACAGAAGCTTCTGCACATGTGCAGATCACCCATTATTTACCCGCCAGTTTGACTCCCGGTTCTATAGAACTGAACTGAACGGGGAGCAACCCAACAAATCTATCCCAATAATGCCAACTTCATTTCAGTATGTCTTTGGTTTATGTCCTATGTCTCTTTAGGGTTTCAAACAGAATTGTTCACTATCCCTCCAGGAAATGTCAGTCATTACATCTGAGAGATTTTGCATAAAAGGATTGTCCTACCGCTATCTGTGATTCTGTTTTGTAGGCACCAAAAATATGATTGAGAATTTTTTTTTCCCTAGGGAGCAAACACTTGCATTTGCATTAGTTATTCCAGTATGGGGCTTTGAGGCCAAATAGATTTGACATATTGCTTAAAGTGCATACACACACACACACAATTGTGAACCAATAGAATTTAATGAGATTAAAATACAGTATTTTATAATCAACAGTCTCCTAAAATGCCTTCAACTCTTCAATAATATACTCTGAAGATATAATCTAAGTTTTAAAGTGGCAAGAAAAGAACAAAATAGTTCAACAGTTCAGTATCCAGAGCCATTTGATAGTAAGATGGGTGACATAAATGTAATAAATAAAATAAATACACAAAAACACACATTACAAAGATTTCAGTACAATCTGAGTGATGGCTTCAATTGTTATCTCATAATAAATATAACTGAATTTTTACATATATTAATATATGTTTGCTTACAAAAGGTAACTATTAAAACATAATTATTTTTAAAACATAGTTTAGTGTTAAAGTTATAAAATGCAATAGAAGATAAGGAAAATGAGATGAAATCCCCTTCCCAATCCCCAATGACTATTTTACAGATTTTTTTTTAAAAAAAACAGACACAATAAAAAATAAGGTAGATTTTCCCTTTCCTTTTGTTTGTGTCCCCAACCACCAAGCATATATTAAGTATTTCGTCTTTAGTAATTAATTACTAATAATTTAGCAAATAGTAATAGCATTTATATTTATATACCACCCCATAGAGCTTTACAGCACAGCTTTACTCTCTGGACAATTTAATGTCCTACTTCTATGGATATATATTGTCAATTTTGCTACCATAGCATATTCTCCCATTTTAGTATCTGAGACTGATATCATGAGCAAAGTATATCTTTTCCAATGTTGTGCTATCAATATATACCTTAATAAATTATCATTTTAAACTGAAGTTGTCCAATAAAAATACCCATAATTTCAATTCAAAGTTTACTTTAAAAACTTTTTTTAAAGAATTTGGTATATTTCTTTTAAATTTATACCAAATTGATTTTTGATTTTTTTGTTGTTGTTGTTTTTTTGCACAACTACTACATGTGCTAAAATGTTCCTTTTTTGATATGGTATCTCCAACATTTTTTGTTAGATGCTTCATCCAACTTGATGGAGTTACATACAATTTGTACAATATTTTATGCCAGTTTTTCTTTAAATTACAACTTGAAATGAACTTACTGATTCCCCTCCCCCCACCATAATTCTTTCCATTTATCCACTGTGCTAACCTCTTTCAAATTTTGCATCCATTTTATCATGCAATTTTTTATTTCTTCCATCTCTGGGTCACAATTCAGCTCCAGTTTGTGAAGATATCCTAATTACTGATTTAAACCAGGAGAGAAGTTTGCTTGCAGAGGCAATATTGTGCTGTCATAGCATACATGCAAAGTACTTGATTGTCTTTCAGTTCTAGTACACATTTACCATTACTAAGGAAAACAAAAGGTTTTGTTGGTTTGCATATATATTCCTGACATAGACATATTCTCTTATTTATTCATGGTTGGACAGCTTTCTTCCAGAATGGGAATGATTACTGTCCGTGAAATATATTCCCCAGAGCCTCAAACAACTTTGAGTATAATCAACGCTCTGTAGAACAAAGGAATCATTTTGCACTAGGCGCATATATTTCATCTTTTCTTGTGCCATGAATACTTAGCATACTACGAGGCCATTATTTTTTCTCTCTATTTTTCCTGTCTTATCATGCAACAGACAAATGTGTCCTGCGTTTTCAGTGGCATAATAGAGCATCTGCCTCTCTATACTCAAAGTGCCAGATAGCATGACTAGACAGTCAATATATACCGCAGGCAAGTTTATTATATCATTGGTTATTGACTGAAATAAAGGTTTATTATATGTAGAACAAGCAGTGACACATAAGAATACAGAATAAATGTATGGAGGATTTTAGCAACATGTTTTACAATACAAACACAAGGAGATTCTTTTACTGGTGAATTTCTCATAAATAGCATTTATATAAAGAATACATTATTAACACATGATTTGTGAACCTTAGGTTAAAGGCACCAGTGTTCATTGAGCCATTCATTTTGTTTGGAAGGGTTACATTTTAGACTGTGTTTTTGCCACTTAGCAAACTCATAGCTGCTGTCACATCAAATGCCATGGGCATTGGGCATTCCCTGTTCAAAGAAAAATTAAACCAAGCTATTTTGCTGAAAAGGAATAAAGCTTCTGCTGAATTAAACAAAACAAGAACAAGCTAGTGTATAGCTATTATAGATAGTCCTCATTGAGCAATTGCATGTTTAGCAACTATTCACAGCAGCAACAATGATGAAAAAATAACTCTATGAACAATCTTCTTGTTTATGAGCTTTGTAGATCTGTAAAGCATATTAAAACTGAAATAAAATCATTAGCACAGTCATGTTTTTACTTAGCAATCACTTTACTTAACAAATGAGTTGTCACTCCCAAGTGTGGTCACTAAGTGAGTAATTGTAATCAATAGATACTGAGTAAATAACTTTAAAAAACCCCTCCTGGTAGAATTGTTTTCATTTTTACCGTGAAGTTTGCAATATAAAATATTGTTAGTCCTTGGCTTATGACCACTACTGGAAACTATTGCTAAATAATACAGTCATTAAGGGAGTTGTGCCTGATTTTATAATCTTTTTTTCCACAATGGTTAAATGAATCACATAGTCTTTAAGTAAATCTGGCTTTCCCCTCATTGGTTTTGCTTGTCAAAAGCCTCCTTGTAATTGATGATCACATCATCGTAAAACATGCTGGTTGTCAAGTCCCTGAATTTTGTTCACTTGATTGCAAAAATATTATAATTGTTGTGTGAGTACGAGTTGTAAGTCATTTCTTTTAGAAGTGCCATAACTTCAAATAGTTACTAAAGAAACTAACATTTATCTATTGTAAATGCTATTAAAATAGTTCAACATACTTATATGTAAGCATGCAAAAAATAATTGATGGATTGATTGATTAATATGTTTGGTATGCTTTAATAAGAAATATAGAAATAACTTCAATAGTTAGCAGAAAATAAATTTAATAAATAAATATTTAGTTTAAGAGTAAAATTAAGAACAACTAAGATTATTATAGATCTAACTTGATTCCACTAATGAGACTTTATAGCAATCAAAGAACTCAAAGAAATAGAAAGATGGGCAGGGTTCTTGATAATGTTGCCAAAAGATACTGATCCAGTAGGTTTTCTTGATTCCTGAAAAAAACCAGGAAATGAAATGAAAAGTAATATGGAACAATCCTGATAAAATATAAGAAGATCACTGGACACCAGTATAAATTCACGTTCAGATCAATATTGTAGTGTAAGAATGACAAAGGATTAATGCCTCAGTGTTCTGATATCTCAGAGGCTGCCACAAAGAAGAGGAAGTCAAGCTAGTCTCCAAAGCACCTGAGGACAGGACAAAAAGCAATGGGTGGAAACTAATAAAGGAGAAAAGCAATCTAGAACTAAGGAGAAATTTCCTGACAGTTAGAACAATTAATCAGTGGAAAAACTTGCTTCCAGAAGTTGTGAATGCTCCAACACTGGAAGTTTTTAAAGAAGATGTTGGATAACCATTTGTCTGAAATTGTGTAGGGTTTCCTGCCTAAGCAGTGGGTTGGACTAGAAGACCACCAAGGTCCCTTCCAACACTGTTTATTCTATTCTATTCTATTCTATTCTATTCTATTCTATTCTATTCTATTCTATTCTATTCTATTCTATTCTATTCTATTCTCTCATATTTTTTTCTGAGTTATACAATGGTTGGGCAGCAACCCATCTTATAAAATGACAGGGATAACACCTAAACTTTAAACTTTCCTATAGTCATTGACCAGAGATCCAATATAGTAAAAAATAAAGTGTTTAAAAACTTTCAACTGTCTTCATAAACAAGACTTTATGGATATATTGACAACATATCCTGAAAACTCTTTAAAAATCAAGTTGACTAAAGCTAAGAAAAAGTAATGTTCTGAGATATTCAGTCACAGCTGATGGATATTAATATTTCTTCTTCAATAGTAGATTTACTTTAACTTTACTTTACTTTACACTTTTACCTTTACCTTTACTTTTACTTTTACTTTAATTTGTCTTCCAAAATGTCTGCCAGGAGACCATTAAAGCAAATTCTGGTAAAAGCCAAAATTGACTAAGTAAGAGAATGTGGGTAAAAACCTGTCTATTTCCCTGGGTGATCGGTGAAACTTTATGATATGGCTCACCTCATCTTGTAGTTCTGTATCTCCAGTCTGTTGTCTAATTAATACCTTGGCCTTATCCAAACCTAAAATTGGCAGAAACACAAAGGAAAAACTGGTATGCTGAATTTTACTTATTACATGGGTCCTTATTACCATGGATTACTTATATAACTTATTACATCTAGATTTAAACTTACCCCTAGTGAAATCAGTCTGGATGGAGCTTGGCTGATTTTCAGTCATTTAAATAAAATTAATTGCCAAACCCTGGTCCGCCCCTCGGAACATTTGTCTTCAATCTCAACATTGCAATGAGCACATATATCTTTATCTTTCTTTTATCTTTTATTAAATTTATATACCACTCTTCTCCTTACGGACTCAGGGTGGTGAACAGCCAGGAATAAAAACTAAATAAAGTTTTGGCCCATAATTTAAAACATTTTAATTAAAATTGATATCAAACTTTAACATTATCATAGAATCAAGCCAGCCCTGGTAACTGAAAAAAGTAAGTTTTTAGGGCCTGACGAAAAGTCCGGAGGTCTGAGATTGTTCGTAACTCTGGGGGTAGTTCATTCCAGAAGGTAGGAACTACCACAGAGAAGGCTATTCCCCTGGGGGTTGCCAGCCAGCATTGTCTGGCGGACGGCACCCTGGGGAGGCCCTCTCTGTGGGAGCGAACCGGCCAGTGGGAGGCAATTGGTGGCAGAAGGCGGTCCTGTAAGTACCCTGGTCCTAAGCCATGGAGTGCTTTAATGGTGGTCACCAACACCTTGAAGCGCACCTGGAAGTCCACCGGAAGCCAATGCAGCTCGCAGAGGAGAGGTGTCACATGGGAGCGCCCCGTCGCTCCCATAATCCCCTGCACGGCCGCATTTTGCACCAGTTGGAGCCTCCGGGTGCACCCCAAGGGGAGCCCCATGTAGAGAGCATTACAATAGTCCAGATGAGAAGTGACAAGTGCTTGAGTGACTGTGCGAAAGGAGTCCCGATCTAGAAAGAGGCACAACTGGCAGGCAGACCTGTTAAAAAGCCTCCCTGGCCACGGCTGTCGTATGCTCTTCTAAAGACAGTCGTGCATCCAGGAGGATGCCCAAGTTGCAGATCCTTTCCGTGGGGGCCAATGATTCGCCCCCAATAACCAGCGATGGCACCAGCTGGCTATACCGAGTCGCCGGCAGCCACAGCCACTCGGTCTTGGAGGGGTTCAGTCTAAGACTGTTTCTCCCCATCCAGACCCGTACGGCCTCCGGGCACTGGGACATCACTTCCAAGGCATCGCTGGGATGGTCTGGGGAATGGTTATGGTTGTTGTATATATATGGTTGTTGTAAAGGAAGATTTCAGAAAATCTAACTTTTTTTCATGGAATCTAAACTGGAACCTGGTCCTAGACATATCCCATACAAAAACTGGAGCATTGTACTCCAATAGAATCTTAAATGTCACTCAGATTACTTTAAGCCACACTGGAAGTCCTGTCTTGTAAGGTCCTGTCTAATGAGGTCATTTGGGATTCTTTCAAGGTTGTGATGCCTGAGGAAGTTGACAGGCTTCTTTGTGTATTGTATATTAATTTACTGTCTGAGACCAAACCAACAAGTATTAAGACACATGCGATAGTTTAAAAATCCATAACTATAAATTACATAAAATCTGGAAACACGTTGCCATCACCATTGATATTGTACATTTTAAAATTGTTCATTTAAAAGGAAAGCAGTGATTGTCTTGTCATGAGGGAAATTAAACTTTGTAATAACTGGGATTATACATTTTAATTGCAATTGTGTATAGAGCGGACATTTTAACAGAACATGGATACAGAGTCAACCTCTGCATTTGAAAATACACAAAAATATTTTTCATATAAGACATTGCAATATCTTCCAGTTGTTGCCCAGATTGATTGTATATCAATTCAGCCCAGGGGGAAAATGCCTCCTATGCAGAGTATCAGTGATTTTTTTTATTAAAGCTAGTCCTGGTTAATGAAGCAATTCTACTACAATAGAGATGGGATATTTTGACGCTGTGTGTCTAAACATTTAACTGCTAACCATCTGAGTTCTACCAACATTTTATCAATCCATAAACTAAGTAAAGCTGATACTGACATAGTACAATCTACCAGATTTGCTTTTGCAATTACAAAGCTACCATGTAGGATAAGATAGATGAAGGATTTGCTTTGCCAAAGAACTTACTGTAAGTAGCATAGACTTGCCAGGTCCTGAAAAAAGAAAAAAGACCCATCTATATTCATTTTAATTCAAGTGACATTAGGTTGTCCCAACTAATGATGGAGGGATAGTATAGAGGGCCCCATTAATTGACCCTCTCACCTATTTTATTCAATATTTACATGAAGGGTTTCCAGTGTTTTGGAGTCCATTACCATCAATATGTTAATAATGGATGTTGCGAAAGTCAAGTTTCTATTTTATATTTCTGTTTTCCTCTCATGATTCTCTGTTTAGAAATTTGTAAGATGAAAATAATGTTACATATATTATATTTATAATATTATAAATTATTATATTTATAATATAAATATAAAAATTAAGAAATCAATTGTAAGTTCTCTCTATTCAAGGCTTTTAATAACCAGATGACATTCAAGAGGATAACTAAGGATTGCTTTTTCTAAGATGTACAAGGGATTGAGGAATATTTTGTGGTTTTATTTTAACAGTTTAAAAGCCTGGCATGCATATGACAGTGCTGAATTTTTGTGGGGAATTTTATTTCCTTGCATAACTTAAAATTGTGTTTTGACATGATTGAGATCATTTGGTCAATACAGAAGGCTCCAAGGAAGAAAACCCTAGTGTGCAAAAAACCTGACATTATTCTAAATTGAGAAAAAAATTAGAATGTTAAAGAAAACTGAAAGAGATCATGTAGCCAAAACCATATATTTATGAAAGTAAATAATTTTCCTTGCTTTCATCCAAATTCTCTTCCAACAGGATCTATGAAAGAATTCTTTTTAATTTCTGTTGATATATTGGAATCTCAGAACTATTTTTCCTTATACAAGTATATAATTAAATTAGGCATGCTTTTTAAAAAGAAACATTATTATATGGATATGTTTCTACTTCTACACTACTGTATGTGAAAAATTAAACCAATAATGGTACCAGGGCTGTGTGAATACATGAATGAATGAATGAATGAAAATATGGGACTATTTTATCAGAGTGACAAAGTTATAAAAGATAGAAAGATTATGTCTTTTAGGCTAAAAATAAACTGATAGAAGTTTATCCTTTTCTAATTCAATTTCAATGAAAATGAGTAATCAGATTTATCTTTATCATTATTTCCTTCTCTTCTTTGTTGACTCTCTTTTTTCATAATTCCTCTGTTATAGAGTTATTATTTACAATCAGCCTCCCTCTGGAATTACTAAGAATAAAAAATTGACAGCATTTTAAAAAAAATTAGTTATTGCATATAATGTTGAATGAAGTTAAAGCCTGTACTTGAACTTGACAGTTTGTAAACAACAAACACTCAAGATCTCAGAAAGCTATTAAAATTGTTCAAAAGTGTTTCTATCTAGAGTCTATATGGGTGGCAAGGTGTTTTGTTGGATCTGTTTTGAAGCACAGTTCAATTTCATTCATAAGAGAAAGCCTAGGATAGGGCACTGGAGAAAGGATCCAAGGCTATAAAGAGACAGGTACCAAAAGCTTTGGATATATAAACCAAAGCTCTTTTTTAAAATGATGCAGTTTCCATCTTCTCCCTTACATATTCTAATTCTTTTCAGTTTTCCTCCTTTACTCCACATGCTTTTGCTATACTTGCTTAAATTTTTCATAATCTCTTTACAGAATTATGCTTCTCTAGCTAACAATGATAATATAACCATTATTTTATGGGAAATTATAAACCAATCCATCATTCACCACTTAGAAACAAATAACTTGCTATCCAACAAACAGTTTGGCTTTAGAAAAATTTGTCCTGTAATTTACAACTTTTACACTGTAAAAACATTTGGACTACATGTCTTGATCAAGGTAAAGCTGTAGATGCAATTTACATAGATTTTTCTAAGGCTTTTGATACAGTAGTACATGATAATGCTATTGAAATTAAACTCTAATGGCATTTCTGGACCTTTGCACAAGTCTTTGCCTTCCTGTCTAATACATTGCATAAAGTCAAAATAGGGAACTCGCTGGCTAATCCTGCATTGGTTAACAGTGGTGTTCTGCAAGGCAGTATTTCAGGAGCCATGCTTTTCTTGCTCTATATCAATGATTTATGTGACCAACTTAAAAGCAATTGTGTCCTTTCTGCCAATGACATAAAATTATTCAATACTGCAGATAATTCTGTTGTTTTGCAAAGTGATCTCGACTATGTATCTGAATGGTCATCTATTTGGCAACTTTAAATTTCGATTAATAAATGCTCTGTCCTACGTATTGGTAAATGTAATCAGAATATCAAGTATAAGCTAGGTGGTATTGATCTAGCAGATGACCCTCACTTTGTCAAGAACCTAGATACACTTATTTCTGATGACCTATGCTCCAAAGTTCATTCTAACAGTGCTGCTAAAAAAGCATTAAGAGTTGTAAATTTAATTTTGCAAAGCTTTTTTTTCTGGAAACATTGTATTGCTAATTAGATCTTATAAAACTTATACTAGGCCAATCTTAGAGTATTGTTCAACTATTTGGAATCATCACCGTATATATGTCAGATATATATGACATATATATGACATCATATATATATGACATCAGTACAATCAAGCGGGTTCAGAAGTATTTCACAAGAAAAGTTTTGCACTCTTCTGTACAATAGAATTAAGCCTATGCTACTAGGCTCAAAATTTTCAGTTTGGATAACTTAGAACTGGGTTGCTTGCTGTCAGACCTAGATATTGCATACAAAATTATAGGTAGTAATGTTTTACGTGTAAGTGACTTTTTCTGCTTTAATCGCAATAATACGTGTACGAACAATTGCTTTAAACTCAAGGTAAATCATTGTAAACTTGAATTTAAAAATATGATTTCTGTAATACAGTTGTCAAAGTCTGGAATGCTCTACCTGATTCAGTTGTCTCAGCTACAAATTTTCACAGTTTCAGTTGCAAATTGATTTCCATGGACCCTACTTCATTCTTAAGTGGTCAGTAGAGGGGATGTGCATAAGTGCACTAATGTGCCTATTGTTCCGGACATTGTATTTTTTTCTCTTTTATTCTTGTTCTCATTTTTTGTTTGACAAATTCTAATAAATAAATAAAATAAATAGATAAAATAAAATAAAACCTGCCAACCAAGCTAAGTGGCCAATGTGACAAGTGACACTTGAGGGGAATGTTGTTGCTGGTTTGAACTATGCTGAAACCACGGGAAAGAGTCAGAAGTGGTTTTACACTAAATGTGCTGATATGAGGGTCCCAATAAAGGAATTATTTGAGGAAAGCAAAAGCCTTGGAGATTTGCTTGGACTCATTAGTTGGAACCTGGACAGACATATCCTAACAGATAAAAAGATTAGTAGCAACTAAACTTTGTATGTTGTGAAAATGTACTGAGTACATCTTCAGCATGAAATGATCAATGAATTTTGTGAACGTAATGTAGATATGTGCTGAGTTGAGAATGGATTAGCTCTAATGCCCATTGTACTTTTCTCCTACCTTGCAAAAAGTGTGATTCGCTGAAATTCAACCAGTAAAACTGAAATGACTATTGCAAAATGCATTTGTGAAGAATGCAGTGATGGAATGGCATCAAAGAAAAATAATTTCAGAAAGAAAACACTACATCTTTATTTGTAGGTTGTATTCATCAGCTTATAGATTTGAGAAAACTAAGGAAATTTCTTAGTTCTCTCTCAAAGTCATTGCAAAACTTCAGAAATAGCTTCAGAAATAGCATCTGTCAGCACCAGTTCCTTCCTTCTAAGTACTTCCTTTTATAATTAACAGATACTATTTTTAAAAAATGTATCTTAAAGTGCTCATGTGACAGCAGTGCTTGACTTAGCTGTAATATATCTTCATAAAATGTTCTCTGATTGCACAGTGCTGCTCAGTAATGATAATAGGAAGTTGTTGATCAAAACTGGATTCTCTGTTCATTTAATTTTTAAAGAAACAACATACTATGCATATTGAATAACATTTTCAAATGACATGTTTTTAAAAACTAAGAAGAAATAACAGTTTGTGAGATCCTTATACTCCATTTTCCTAAGAACACTTTGAAATGCTCAACCTCTAATTGCAATGGTGCATTCAAATATAAATAGACACTAACAACATAATCTCTGCTCTACTATATATGTATTTCATGTAATGTATATTCTAAGGACCATTTTTGGAGCAACCAAACATTCCAAACCAAACATTCTTTTTTAGTGTAAACAATTCATAAAAGACTGTCCCTGAAAAGGTGTCCAAAATATTGCATAATGGTTTGCCCAAATATAAAGCCAATCCATATGTTAATAAATTATTTTATAACAAAATTAAGTCATAAAATATGTCCAAATTAGAGATGGTATTTTAACTACTTTTTCAAGATTTTTTTTTAAAAGACAAAGTTTAGCATTTAATAAAAATCGAAAAGAAGTTCTTCTCTAACTAAATAATGGGCTATTTATACTTACCAAATCTAGTGTCCTACTCACTCTAGGAATCCAAAATGAAGCTATTCTTAATAATTGACCACTAGCCCCCGATGAATGTAGCCCATCTTATTTTTTAATAATCAGTTGCTCTATTAACTGCTCTTAATATTAAGACATTTTTCCTTATATTCAACCATAAATGACTTCTTAAATTTAAAATATTAATCCAGGTCTCGGTGTTTGGAACACTATAAAATAAAACTTGTCTTCTTCAGAGTGAGACCCTTAAAATATTTGTAGAATGCTTCTCAGTTTTGTCTCCTTAAGGCTAAATACTACTAGCTCCTTCATTTTCCCATCATCGGACATAATTGCTGGTTGTTTTTGAAGCCATTTTCTAAAATTCCTCACTTGTTTAAGTAATTCTTAAAGGGTGTATGAAGAATTGCTCAGAATACTCTGATGGCATCCAATTAGTGTTTGATATAGCAAAATTATATTGTCTCTGAACATATTGTCATATGTATTTAAATGCTTCCTCATATACAGCTTTTAGAAACTACCTTATATTCTATAAACAGACTAAAGGTCTAGGTAAAATTGGAATATTGAAAATTTTACAATATAAGATTTTGGATTGAATTATAAAGGGGAAACAGCTTCTCATGGGAAATTGATTTTTTTTTCTAGGACAAAACAAAGATAAGCAATTTCATAACTTCTGTAACTGGATTCTAGAGGGGATTAAGATTTTTAGATCTACAAACCTGAAAAATGTTGCAAAACATTCTAACAAAATACTGAAGAGATTTTTAAAGAATAGAATCAGAAATATACAATATCAACAACATCAGTAATGATGTCCGCTTCTATAATAGACTATGTTCAAGACTATTATTGAAGAAATAACAGATATAGAACAAAATTTAGCTGACAAGATAGAGATGGTACCAAAAGTGGATTTAAAACTGACAGGGAAAGATACTGATTCATAAAAGGATGTTTCACTAGATCTAAAAAAAATAAATTAGCAGAGGCTTTAAAATTTAAAAGGGAATGCAAATGACAAACCAAGAGAGTGACCTGGATATGTTTTTATTCCTGGATAAATAAAAGAGGCTTGTTAAAGTCTGGAAAACTCTGTACAATGGAACAAAGAAATCAAATCCTAAAACAATATTTGAATAAAATAAAATAGAAATAAAAGGAAGGTGAATAAAGTCAGTTTGTTTGATCAATACTAAAGCAATACAGGTTATTCCCTAATAGATCACCCTATTCGGGATTTTTTCCAGGACTGAGAAGATGATGTTGGATTTGACAAGAGTTGGAATATAGGAAAAAGATATAAATGATTATAAATGAGGGGTGAAAAATATTTTTTTATATTCTTGTTGTGATTATATATATATATATATATATATATATATATATATATATATATATATATATATATATGTGTGTGTGTGTGTGTGTGTGTGTGTGTGTGTGTGTGTGTGTGTGTGTGTGTGTGTGTGTGTTTTGTCTTTGCTTGTAATATTTCAACTTTTAACTAAAATCTATATATATCTATCCATCCATCCATCCACCCACTCACCTATCATCTATCTATCTATCTATCTATCTATCTATCTATCTATCTATCTATCTATCTATCTATCTATCTATCTATCTATCATAAGAGAGATGTCATCTCCCTTGATCTTCCTTGTTCCTTTTTAAATTTAGCTATAATCTCTATAGCAACTGAGGTAAAGAAAGATGCCTTTCCCCAGCAACAATATATTGTTGTGAGCTACCCCTTCCACGGAGTAATGGATTTGCAGTGGATTGCCTTTGAATTGTCAGTTATAACTCATGTATGACTTAGATGAAAATTCCTTGTGTTTTTTTCCCCTTTTCATTCAATCTGCTCCCACTGCTTCCTAAGTGACCAATTGTCTAGCTGTCTCATTTCTTTTTGAGTAACTTGTCTGTAACTTTCTTTCCAACTTACATACAATTGGTCAGCAATGATGCTCGCCATATCATGTCCTAAAATCCTAATGATGCTGGCCACATCATGTCCTAAAATCCTAATAGTGACCTGAATATATCCTAATACAGTAATGCTGTATTTTTTTTTTTTTTGCTATGTCCTCATGACTTTGCCTTTATCTCATCCCTCCATAGTCTCAGAGAACTTCAAGTCTGTTTAGCTGTTCCAATTTTAAATGAAATTTTCCCATTTGCTTTTGATACTATTTCTGCCATGGAAATCACATGGCATGCTTCACTGTCAATGCTGTTGCTGTCATGACCAATAACTGGTTTGCCTTCAAGTTAAAACAGACTAGAAAACCAAAGTGATGATTGTTACTAATATTTCTGTTATAAAGTTACATTAATTGACACTTGCAACTCTAAATATACTTTTCTGCCCCTCCCTTTATTTTCATGAGACTAGGAGGATCATGTCTAACATGCTTTCTCAAATTATATTTCTTCACCAGACTTAGATTTCTTTTATGTGGTTATGGCTCTTTTTCCTCAAGTTTATTTCTGCCATTACAATGACTGGGATCCACCAGCTTTTATTGCACAGTTTAGACTTCTGTGGCCATGTCTTTTCCCCTTTGGTTTCTAGAATCTGCCTTCCAGGCAAGTTTTGACTTCAGCTGCAGGAGAGATAATCAAACACCTGACTTCTCTTTTGAAAATGTATTAGTACACATACATTAGATGTATGTGTTCTAAAAGAGGGTTAGCACAATGTTTAAAACTCATATCTAGCTCACATTCTGTAAAGCTCTAATCCTAGTACTGCACAGAAGATTGGTTTAAACCAGAAAAGAGAGCCAAATTCTGCCTACTGTGTCTTTCTATTCCTGTCTTCATTTGGATGTATTATAGATTTCCCCTTGCTTCAGATGACAAAAGGGTTTGTGTGATTGTACCATTTATAGTTTTTACTACATTGGATCAGTGGGAATGGAGATCCCTTATGCTTACTCCATTCCAGTTACGGTGATACATGTTGATAGTATGCTATTCCATCACAATTGTGCATTTTTCAGCCATGAAGTGATACCTGAATTCCTTGGCCACTCATTGTCAAGATGAGATTAATAATCAAGATGATTATTATTGTTAACTCTTATTCTACCATGTACCCCTCTTCAATGTCAAGCAGCTAATTTTTGAACTTATTTCCACAGACATGAAGGAGAGGGGATACACTTAACAGGATAATCAAAACTACTCCTTTTTGGACCACCATGTGCATCCTTTTCTGCTTGTTAAACAGGAACTTGATGTGTGGCTGAACCTGCTATAGTATACTCACCTTACATTTGCCCAGTTGTATAATTTTATCACTATAATGATTTGTAATATTTGTGGCAGATGGGAGGGAAACTTACATCATAGAGTCTATCAGAGTCTATCAGTATCTTTCCAAAATTTGTCCTGTAGAAGATGCATAAAGGCAGTACTTTTTGACAGTCTTAATTGTGAAATCCTTGGTGCTCTCTGAGCTTGGTTATTTTCTTGCAGACATTATTCCGCTAAGTAATATCATCAGGACTAGTCACCATGGAGTTTATTCTGTTTATTTATAGTAGTTTGCCTGGCCAGTGTTGATTGGAGTATGGTTTCTGCTTGGTGGTTCTTCATTAGGGTATTGTTTTCTATGAATGTTATCTTGTCAGATAATGAAACATCTGCAAGCAAATTACTAAGATCAGAGAGCACCAAGGACCCCACAATTCAACCCTGACTACATACGGTTGGAAATGGAAGCTTCTCTTCCATTTCATGTTTAATTGTTACAGAATAGGGTTTAGCAATGGAAGCAGTGTTGACTCCTTAGTTGCTAGAATCTTTGAGTTCTTTCCCCCTCTTCATTACTAATTTTATGATGCTTTTAATGGGGGAATATTAAGATGGACCTGGATGCAAAATATATACTGATCTTTGAGCTATGACATTTTCTTCTTGCTTCCTCCTGTCCTTTTACCCACCCATGTAACAGTTTTAATCTAGTGAGTCATCTCACAATCTACTGCCATTTTTCCTAATGTAGTAGAAAACACAAATTATTAAAGTTTTCTTTGTTCATCATCCAGAATATTTTCATTTCCCTTCCTCTTTTTTTCTCCCTTTAGAGATATAACCAAGAGAATGTCTTGTACTGATACTCAGCCATGCACTGTTTTAAGGAAACCCTCTGTCTTTTCCTGTAGGCCATAGGCAGTGTCATCAACTTTGCTAGCTGTTACCATGTTTGAGTGCGAAATCCTCTGACAGCTATTAATGATAATCTCCCAAGGCTCTTAAATAGGTTGTCTAAAGTCCTGAGTAATTTGAAGATGGGCCAGCAAATATATTTGGATTTGAAATGACAGAGAAAGGTCCTCTGGCTCAATTAGCAATAAATCTCAGCTTTTGAAAAATCTGTGAGGTATTGTAAATGAACAAAACAGCAAATTTGCTTCAACATATCAACATGTAATTTAATTCAGAACTACCTTCGGAGCATGTTTCTTCCCTTGAGCATGAAGGAGATGTAATTTATCAACTTTACCAATCGCTGCTACCTCAAGGTTTTTTAAAAAAAAAAATCTAAGAAAACAAATGACTCTATCAAGTTATGTCTGGCTTGTCAAGAGCAACTGTGCAACTGCACTCCTAAAAATCCAGAAGGCATACATGAAGACGGGGAGGAAGGGAACTACATTGCCCAAATTCTAGTTCACAAGGCACGCAGAAAAGGCTATTATACGTCTGCCTCAGAATCAATTATACCAGCTTTCCCTAATGCTCTTTCCCTCTCTGTATTTTAATTCAAATATTAATAAATCATAGAAAAGGGATCAGCACAAAGCCTTCTAGTATTTATTTTGCAGAGGAAAGCAGTTTCAGACTTTGCAACCTAAATGTTTCAAGTCATTCTGCAATTTTCAAAAGCATATCTACTGTAATTTGAAAACATTTTTTTATATGTTAGGAAAGATGTCAGGAATGGCCTACAATCTTATTTTAAAAGAAACTGAATTGTACATGATAAACTATGTTTAGGGCATTATGAATATATCCATGGCTTACATTTTATATTACTCACCAGAATACATGCAGAGATCCAAACTAGATGTGATATATGCCTGCAGTTCTGTGTCTTACTATTCCCAATTTTTAGGCATTCAGGTCTGAAGATACAATAGATATGTTCACATAGCTCCAACATGATTCCAGTTTTTCATAGCATATAAGATATCTATATAACGTGGTATGTGTGTTAAAGCTAGTACAAATTAAGCCACTTGAAAACATTCCAATAGAAACATGAAAGTCAGGAAGAAATTACAATATCCATGCATTAAGAGCCATGGTGGTGCAGTGCTGTCGCAGGCTAATTCTGCTGACTGCCAGCAGTTTGATTCTCACTGGCTCAAGGTTGACTAAGCCTTCCATTCTTCCGAGGCCTTCGATCCTTTGGAAGACCCAGTTTGTTGGTGCAATATGCTGACTCTGTAAATTGCTTAGAGAGGGCTGTAAACCACTGTAACTGGTATATAAGTTTAAGTGCTATTGATATTCTATTGCTATACATGATAATTCTCTACCTAGTTTGCACCATGGGTTCAATATGTTGCTTATAGAGCACTCGTAGTTGCACTTAGATCTATCTATCTTTCAGCTACTGCATTGCCTCAAGTAGGGGTTTATTGGTATTTTAAACAACATTAACAATGTTTAAACAACTTAGGTAACTAAGTAATTTTGTGAAATGTGAATTAGCCAGGACCTGGTTTACAACAGCTTCCTGAGTTGCATATTTAAGGAAATTAAATTTTATTCTGCCCAGTAGGTCAGAGGAATCATTAATACTTCCTTCATTCCACCTTTAGGTCTTTAAAGAAATTTTGCAAAATGGCTGTCCCAAGGCCCAAGCTTCTTAGTTCTGCCAATGTCAGATTAGACTGGAAACAGGTAATCCAAAGAACATGTCACTCAGAAATCTAATTAAACAGTTTCCCAACCTTTCCAGCTTTGTGGGACATTGGAGGGGACAGGGACGCGATGCTTCCATGCAATGAGCAGGCAAGCATGCACATGTGCACATAGCACAATTTGCACAAGCAGCAGGTACATGCACCTGATGTTCATGCAATTGGAGTACTCACCCACTGCTCACTTGCTGCTCATGCAAATAGGGATGCATGCGTATATGCTTGCCTGCCATTTCTGCGGCCCAATTCCAAATGGCTCAAAGCTCAGTAGTGGGCCATGGCCTGAAGTCTGAGGATCCCTGTAACTAATAATATGTATTAGAAGAAGGGATAAATTTATAGCACAATAATTTAAGAGAATGCACTATTTCAAATTATAAACTATATATACCCATTTTAGGGTGGCAAAATTGTTGTCTGTTTCCTCTTCTTTTCCCTGAGAAACAGAAAGGACTAATCTCTTGTGTCCTTCATACTCTTTGATTATCTTTGAAATTGCTGCCGGATTTTCATACTATGTGGATAAATCATCTCTCTCTACTTTTTCCTTTAATTCTGCTTACTGTATCTCCATTCAAATGAACCTGGATTCCTATTTTCCCTCTCTTTTGTGGCAGAATCCAGTAGTTCATATTTTCCCTTCCTCTTCTGCCTCTGTGAAGAGAAGAAAACTCCCAATTCTTCCCAAAAGAAGAATTCCAGATGCTGAAAAGTTATTGTGGGTAATTTCCAGTTTAGTTTGCATATAGCACATTCTATGTCAATCCTGAGGTCAGAATGCCTCTTAGCACAGCTAGATAGCTAACTAACTATATAAAGAGCTATTTATTTATTAGACTTTAATAATAAAAAACTGGCAAAATGGAGCACAAAGAAAGCAATAGCAAGGTGAGATACAAGAATAATAGGCAAAAATCACAACACTCTATCTCTATTAAAGTGTACCAAAAGATACAGAACTTCCCAGAGTTATTTGAAACAATATTGTGGATAATTAGCACAGACAGTCCCAGAGGAGGTGGTCTTTGGTTATTCCACCATTTATTCCATTTCTTTTATGTATAGGATAACAGCAAAATTGAAATGGAAAATAAGGCACCAGGTAACTCCTCTCTTTTCTGATTGTGAAGGAGAAAAGTGGTATGGAGGATGTGTCCAATATCAGGAAGGGGGAATTTCCAAAGTCCAGTTTCCTGGCCAGACAATTCATGCAAATCTTCTCTCCCTAGAAATCATGTGTCTTACTGGTATGCATGTGTCTTACTGGTACATCTATGCCAGCCACATAATTAGTGGAAGATTTATTTATCAAGGTTCGTGCTGCTTCAATCATGAAGTCACTGTAGGCCACATTTAAAAAAAAAACAAAACCGGCTGTAAAATACATGACTTACATTGAGGAAGGGCAAGCATTCTGCCATCAATTATTCAATTGTTATACCCCATAAATCACATCACCAATCAATGGAGGTCACCAGACCTGTGGACGCTGCATTGATTGGGCCATGTGACTGTACATATACCAGGGGTTGTTAGAAGAGCCTAGTTTTTACAACTTAATGAAAACCCAACTGATGGTTTGCTTTGGAATTAAACAGTGTTTAGTGGCCTTGAGGAAAGAAAAGCAGAGATGGTGCCTAAGAAACAATCAGTCAAGAGGGGCAGGAGCTTGCAATTCCTTAGCAGTCACAGAACAAAATTAAGAAAGGACCCAAACTAATGGATCAGAGAATTAAAAGTGGTAGGTGGAAAGTTTATATTTCCAGACTTTATTTATGTATTAAATAGTTATGCCACCATCTCACTATCAAGCAACTTACAACAGTATGCTAATGTATTCTTACAATAAAGTAGAATTAGTTCATCTATCCTGTTTCCTATCTATATTACCTGGGAGGGCTGACATTCACATCTTCTCCTAAATGAGAAGAAAATATATTAAGAGCTTTCTTTAACTTTGATTTATGATACAAGTTACAAAAACTAAAAACCTGGCTTTACTAAATTGTTCACTATTTCACTCATGACATTTTTTCTCTTCAGAGTGTATGCCTGAATTACTTGATTTCATGAAGACTAAATATAGAGGATAAATTTGCATGATATGGAGGAAATTTACCGAGGAAAATATCTGCTGGAAAGAGGGTGTAAACCTTTCTTTGTTGGAGGACAAACTATATATGTTTGAAGCTTCCTATCTTTCACAGACAAAAATGGAATCAGTATGAATATGTCAGATAAATGCTTATAATGAGGCATATCTTGTTGGTTACACAACTATGATAGATAGGAGAAGCATGAAATAGTTCAGTGTGAAATATTTTAATATGTATTTTTAGTTTCTGGTATTCTTATCACCATTATCATTATCATTTTGTTTCTTTTTATTACAGATATGGAATGCATGGAACAGAATTTTATATGCCCAATTCATTGTTTCACTTCACCTAATACATAAATGTATTATGGGTCTATTAGTCTATTACTATTGCTTGCTTGCTTAAAAAACACTATTCTGGTGTACCATGTCTTCCAAAGTTATTATGAACATTAGCAAATAAGAATTAGTCTGGGGCAAATATGGTTGGCAATGAGCCACTGTTGCAAACTTAACGTCTAAATGTTTAAATCATATTTTCCTTAAAAAAAGATACAACTTTTTAAAAAGTATATATGTAAATATTTCTGTATGTATAATGGTATAAAATCTAAAAAACATTATATACAAGAAGGAAAACAAGAATTGGCAGTATAATATGTTTAGTAGAATAAGAGAGCCAGTTTGATCTTATTCTATTTATTCTATTGTTAAGATACAAGGCTAGAAAGTGAGACACCATAAGTTCTAGTTCCATTTTAGCCATGAAAGACAGCTGGGCCAGCCAACTTGGGCCAGACACTTTCTCTCAACCCAACTCACCTCACAGGGTTTTTGTTGTGGGGAAAATAGGTGGAGGAAGGTGTGCTGGATGTGTTCATCATCTTGAGTTATTTGTAAATCTAATAAAGGCAGGATACAAATAAATAAATAATAAAATAAATCTGCGGTCACCAATGATTAGCCCTTCCTAGTAGTGATTGGTAACTTATACAGTATTCTAACAATTAACATTTGGCCAGGAAAATGTTGCAATTCCAATAACTGGTTTCTTCTAGAGGTCCAACAACACTAGATATAGATCATTTTTAGATTCCTCAGTTTCTTAAGGAGTTCCTTCACAGCCATTCTATTTGAAAGTAGAAAACTTGAGTTACTAAAATGTTGTTCAACTCCTGAGTCATGAGCAAACCTCTAAAACTTCCAGTCTGCCAAATAGTATAACTATTCAATCCTTGTATAACATGAGGGCTAACACTTGTTTAAAGCTTGGTAATAATAACAATTCTTGTTGTTTTAATAGAAAGTCTTAACATTTCCGGATATTTGGAAAACTAATTAATTACAAGGAAAAAAACCTGACTGAACAACATTTGCAGATAACGTTTCCCAAAGATGGTTGAAGGATATAATATGTTTTAATAGAACATGGTTTGATTTCTACAAATATATGAAGGTTATACAGGACAATTATCAACTTTATCAATTTTAAATATCAGTAGACATTCTGGACCAGTAGATTATTTCTTTTTTTATCCAAATACTTTCATACATTGACAGTATTTCTTGCTTTGAGTTTAATAAATGGTTATTTATTCCTCATATGAACAATATCAAAACAATATAAGAAGTCTTTTACAAACAAAAAAGAAATCCACAAAATAATACATATCTCCCAAATGTTGCTATTCATGTTACAAATTTCACTGACAAATTAACTTGAGAATCCTGTTTTATTGCTATTTGTATTATTATCATGTCATCTGGATTAATAGAAAGCAGAATGGTTGTCACCACATGAGTTTCCTTAATTTGTAGGAGGGTCTACCTTTGAACTTACAAAAAAAATGGTACCTAAAATAGGTACCAACATTAACAGTCAGTTTTCAAATAATTGCTTCTAAAGGTTATGATGAATCTGTACCAAAGACTTCATAATATTCAGGGCACATATTTCCTCAACAAGTTCAATAAACATGCTGTTATTTTCTTAGTTTTCAAATGCATTGGGAGAAAAAAAATGGATCTAAAAATATATGGGCATTTCATTTATCCTTGCCCCAACTTTATCTTCCACAGGGAAGATACTATCATTAGTTACTACCTTGCTAATGTATTTAACAGGATTCTTGAACTAAAGCTTATCTTTGTCACACCTGGCATTGTTAATACATGCTATCTTCCTAGATTGATTTAGAATCTGATCATACTCTTCTGTAATCTGTACTGGGATGATTTTAGCCACCTTTATCTATGTCTCTTTACTGATCAAAATGTCCTTATTTTGAAGAAATAATTATGTAAACCTGAATGTAATAGATGAAAACAATAAGCATAGAACTGATAGCTCATTTGATTTTGTCTATAATATCTATCTTTTCATTTAGAAAAAAAATGTTTATATCTTCCAATAGACTTTTTCACTTCCAGGAGAATATAATGCTGTCAACTTGATTAGATCACATGGGTTTAAAACATATTTTCCATTTGCCAATCTTCTTTACTGCAATAACTAATTACTCACCCAAATTTTGGATCCTAAAAATGACATAATAATCACATTGATCAAGGTCATTGAAAATATCTGAATAAATAATCTGAAGCAAATAATCATTCTTGTTTTAAACAGTCAATTGCCTTTACATACTGGAAGAGAAATGTATTACCTAAAATATTAATATGATTGTTCTCTTTTCAGTCTTTATGGTCAAAAGTAAGAATGATGGTAAGATATGTAGATAGATAGATAGATAGATAGATAGATAGATAGATAGATAGATAGATAGATAGATGATAGATAGATAGATAGATAGATAGATAGATAGATAGATATAGATATAGATATAGATATAGATATAGATATAGATATAGATGTGTGTGTGTGTATGTGTGTGTGTGTGTGTGTTTTCTGAGGTTTTCGCGGGCATTTGTATGTAGGTCTTTGGTTATTCGGATCTTCTCCTGCGTAGAATTGGAAGTATCTTGGCGAAGTTTCAACGAAGCCTCATTCGTGCACGAAGCCGAGAACACCAGCCTGAAGATGACGAATGAGACTTTGTCGAAAATTCGCCAAGATACTTCCAATTCTACGCGGGAGAAGACCCGAATAACCAAAGACCTACATACATACATACATACATACATACATACATACCTATATATATATATAATATTTTTGCTGATAATTCTATAAATAAAGGGAGGCTGTTATAGATCTATTTCGAGCTTATTTGCTCTCATCAGACAGTCATATCCTTACTGGGATTTGAACCTGGGCCGTCTGCCTGCGAGTATACACACACACACACACACATACACACACACATTATGTCTAATAAAACCACAATACATTGAAGGTATTTTGGATATATGGGCCAGTAAACATATCTGTCTATAGATCTTTAAAGAGGCTATGTCTTTTCTATGGCATGCAAACTCATATCTGCGCAATCCCAGAAAGTTGTGATAGTTGCAGGTATGTGTACACCAAAACAATTTTGCAGATGTAAAGCCAGAGAATGTACAATCTTTATTATAAAGCTCATAAGCCTAGTAAACATAACTCTTTGTCATCTTTATTAGCACTCCATGATTTGATGTAATGAGGAAGCAGGATTGTTATGTTGTTTTGATGGCAAATGTAAATCAGCTCAAAAGAGATTGTAGTGTTCTACAAATATGATACATAGTTCTGCAGATTTGATTGTATCTACTTTTACATATGCTCAAAACACAGATAAAATCAGATTTTAATTTCAGTTAAACTTTAATTTTAAGTTCAAAAAAAACTTATACCAGGTTCCTAAGCCCTTGAAATCCCTTTTTAATAATATACATACTTCCTTGCAAAATAGCAGTGTAGTTGCCATTGTCTGCAATCTAGTTCTTCCTAATTTAGCTTCATAGAATGTATTGGTTATTGTTTGTTTTTTAGATATTTATCCTGCATATACAACTCAAGGCTTTTCTAGGATGAAATCAGGATTCCACAAAAGTCGTTCTTTATTTCTTGTATTTCACACTAAGAACCAAGTTATCCTTCAGTATATTTTCAGCTATATAATCAAGGTCAACATTTTTGTATGCAGAATATGAAGGTATAACACCAGGTATAACATTTCTATATGGTATGCAGTGAATTATGGACTTCAAAAGAAACACCCCTAACTAGTAATGTGGAGGAACAAAAGGCAAATATATTATAAATTGTGAGGACTCCTTTCCCTACGGAGCGTAACAAGATAACAGCTTTAGAAGAATTTTTCGTCTTTGCTTTCCAAGATTCCTAGTATTTCAGTTCTGGGATAAATACTAGATATGCAAAACAGCAAGCTTTTCCCTGAAATATAATTTCCTTCACGAAGTCTTTGAAATTCTTCCTGCTGCAAAAATAAGTTTCTCTGATGAAGCAATTCGAGCAGGAAAAGCAAAGCAACATAGCTACTTGGATTCACTTTTAAAAACAGCAGGAGGAAGGGGGATCACATTACTCTCTACAAATCAAATAATACTTCATCTGAAGCAGCACCAAAGTAAGCATCTCTTTGAAGCTTTGTACAGGCCTAATAAATCCCATTGTAATATAAAGAAGGTGCGAGCCCTTAATGTAGAATGCACTTACAAATGGTATGTTGGTGTATCTCTATCAAGAAGAGAATAACCGAGTTTAGCGTCTGTGAAAATATGACATTCTTTGCTTGCTAAAACACAAACTAGTATCACAGGTAGCCAAGTGGATACAAAGTGATATAAAAAGCATTGTAACAAGAGAGTACAAAGTCCTTTTCTTTTCTACTTGTGTCATAAAATAAATGCAAGTACAATTCAGTATCACAATGTATATTTCATCACTTGCCTCCACCCTGACTCTGCTTCTGCATATGTCCCTGAAAGATTTAAAATGTTTATCAAGGTCAAAAGCTCATGAATAAAGAAGCAAGAAGAATACACATGGATAGCAAGAAGTCAAGAAATTAAGTGTAGTTTCAAGTTTAGTAAACCATGTTTAAGTCACAATTTATTTAATTATTTAAGAAATAGTACATTTCTCTCTCTGTGTGTGTGTGTGTTATGAATAAATCAATGCATGATTTGCTAATCTAGTTGTCTTGAGAGAACTGTTTTATTGAGGGATTCAACCAATTACATAGCATCCATTGTGCTGGTATTTATTACTACAGTTATTTAATATAAGTATATGGATATAAACTATTTCAATTTATGAGCCCAACCATCAGAAATTGAGTAATCCACTCCAGATTGTGGTCAGGAGTTAATGTCTGAAGAAAAATTGAACTTTGTTCTCTCATAGTCTAAGCATGAGAACATTATAAGTAGGTCTCTCTGTTTCTCTGTTTCTGTGTCTGTGTATCTTTGTCTGTGTGCACATGAGATTCCAGTGAAAAAGGATTTACAAGCAAATTAAGTTTCTATTAAAAGATAAATCATACAGAATTTCATTAAAAGCTATGTGGTGGGGTTTGAGCTGCTTTAAAAATGTTTTTGTGGCAAAAAAAAAAGACTGCAATATCATTTCAGTATAATAAGTAATAATAATAAAATAATATTTCAGTATAGAATGTTATTAATTTGATACAAAGGGTTACTGTTACACGGAATATCTTTACCAAATTTCAAATGCATTCATTGAATTGCTGTTATGGAAAAGAAAAAGCATTTGAAGAGCCTCCATAATATGATGGAGCTGACTGTTGTTTAAAAATAATAATTATCCATCAACAAAATCAGTTATATGGGCAGAATACTTAAAATACCCACAAGTTAACTTGACTAAAGTTAAGCAATAATGAATAGAACAAGTAGCAAGATTAAGGATTTTGTCCCCAAAATCTCCCAATTACCTTTTCAGTATTTTTATTTTCATAAGCAATGTTGACTTGATTACACTAATCATTCTTTTTTACAAATAGATGGGACAAAGGGGGCTTACATTCCTAGTCAAAAGACTTGAGGTAGCGATAAAGCAATCAATTCCATTCCCAAACTTATGGGAAGTGTAATTTCTCTTCACCATTTAAAAATTACAATAAAAAAGAAAGTAGTAACTAATGCTAAATATAAACATAATGTATCTCATTAAATTCAATTAGACTTAGATATGATTTATATGTTCACTAAGAGTTGGCACTGATTTGATGGCGCATAATCAATTACAATGTTTCAAACTTGAACCTGAACCCTATAAATTGTAATTTTGATGTTATTTTAAATTGTAAAGGTGAGGCATTTTTTGACTCCTAAATTTATGTTTCAACGTTCTCTTTCTGCACCTGAATTTGTAGGCATTAAATACAAACCTAGACAGACTGATATTTAATGACATGAGTTCAGAAGGAATGTTGTATATATTGGGAACAAACTAGAATTCTTTTCTTGCTCTTTTATTTATTCCTCAAAAAGTACTTAAGTTTATATAATGCATGAATTGTGGAAATAATTCAGGCAGTCCAGTTTATGCCTACTTTGAAAGCCACACACTTCTTACATAAAGAGCAGTGGTGGTGCAGTGGTTAGAATGCAGTATTGCAGGCAAATTTGCCCACTGCCAGGAGTTTGATCCTGATGGGCTCAAGATTGATTCAGACTTGTATCCTTTCAAAGTCAGTAAAATGAAGATCCAGATTGTTGGGGGCAATATGCTGACTCTGTAAATGGCTTAGGGAGTGCTATAAAGCACTATGAAACAGTATTGCTATTGCTATTGCTAATCTATTTTAGAGGAAAGAGACAGTCACGTTGAGGTGTTATTTCTTCATTTCTAATGTTTATGTTCTAATGTCTAGTTCTAATATCCATATTGTATGACTGTATCATGATTACTATCCTTCTTGTCTTCCTTCTACCCACTCTTAATGTTGTTGTTGTGATGATGATGATGATGATAACGATGATGATTACTTTGAATCTTGACAGGTTTTGCACCAGAAACAAACTCCTTGTATATCGAATCAAAATTGGCCAAATAAAGTTTTCTATTCTATTCTATTCTATTCTATTCTATTCTATTCTATTCTATTCTATTCTATTCTATTCTATTCTATTCTATTCTATTCTAGTTCACAAGGAATTCATCAGAATGCAAAACTTTCAAGAGCTTTTATGTACAGTGCTCTAAAATGATAATTTCTTACGGTGATTAAATTCATGTACATTGTGTGTTTTTGTTTCCCATCAGCATTGTGTTTTCATAATAAGTCTCTTATTGCCCAGAAATACATGAAATATTATCAGCTACAAATATAAAAATCTTGGAATTCAAGCTTTAAGAATAAGACTTGGTACCTAAAAAGATTAAATATTGAAAATATTTTTTATTCCTCACTGAAAGACAGTGCTATAGTAACAGCTTTATGTTAATTTATTTTATACTTTGGCTTGTTATTTCTATTAATAGAAACAACTGTTGCTAGTTAAGGGTTTAGATTGTATTTCTCATTACATCTCATCAGATCTGAGGCTGAATTTCTTCATCTGAAATACAAGCTCTCAACAAAGTAATTCTGAACAAAGGGTTTCTCACAACTTCTTCCCACATTGTTGCCAGTGACTATTGCATAAATCAATTACAAAAGTCTCACCCTTCAAATCCTAATAATAAATCAAGTGATTACCATATTGTTTTCAGCTATGAAAAATATACTAGCAAATATTACTTGTGTTAATTCCAGATCTATAGGTAATTTAACTTAAATCATTTAATATGATTTAAGTTAAATTACCTGGCGAAGGTTGTTGAGAGTGTGGTGGCGTGGCAGCTCCCCCGATACCTGGATGAAGCCGTCTATTTAGACCCGCTCCAGTCCGGCTTCAGGTCTGGGTACAGCACCGAAACGGCATTGGTCGCATTGGTGGATGATCTCTGGAGGGCCCGGGGTAGGGGGTATTCCTCTATCCTGGTGCTGTTAGACCTCTCAGCGGCTTTTGATACCATCGACCATGGTATCATATTGCGCCGGTTGGAGGGACTGGGGGTGGGGGGCACCGTCTTACGGTGGTTCTCCTCCTACCTCTCCAACCGGTCGCAATCTGTGTTGACAGGGGGGCAGCGGTCGACCCTGAGGCGCCTGGTATGTGGGGTGCCACAAGGGTCGGTCCTCTCGCCCCTCCTGTTCAACATTTATGTAAAGCCGCTGGGTGAGATCATCCGTGGTTTTGGGGTGGAGTTCCATCAGTACGCTGATGATACTCAGCTGTACATTTCCACCCCAGACCACCCCAACGATGCCGTGGAAGTGATGTCCCAGTGCCTTGAAGCTGTGCGGGTCTGGATGGGGAGAAACAGGCTTCGACTCAACCCCTCCAAGACCGAGTGGCTGTGGCTGCCGGCGTCCCGATATAGCCAGCTGACTCCATCGCTGGTTATTGGGGGCGAGTCATTGGCCCCCACGGAAAGGGTTCGCAACTTGGGCATCCTCCTGGACTCACGGCTGTCTTTAGAGGATCATATGACGGCCGTGGCCAGGGGGGCTTTTTATCAGGTCCGCCTGATTCGCCAGCTGCGACCCTTTCTAGATCGGGACTCCCTACGCACGGTCACTCATGCTCTTGTCACTTCCCGTCTGGACTACTGTAATGCTCTCTACATGGGGCTCCCCTTGGGGTGCACCCGGAGGCTCCAACTGGTGCAAAATGCGGCCGCGCGGGGGATTATGGGAGCGACGGGACGCTCCCACGTGACACCTCTCCTGCGCGAGCTGCATTGGTTGCCGGTGGACTTTCGGGTGCGTTTCAAGGTGTTGGTAATCACCTTTAAAGCGCTCCATGGCTTAGGGCCAGGGTACTTACGGGACCGCCTTCTGCCGCCAATTGCCTCCCACCGGCCGGTTCGCTCCCACAGAGAGGGCCTCCTCAGGGTGCCATCAGCCAGACAATGCCGGCTGGCGACCCCCAGGGGGAGAGCTTTCTCTGTGGCAGCACCCACCCTTTGGAATGATCTGCCTCCGGAGTTAAGAATAATCTCTGACCTCCCAACCTTTTGGCGGGCTTTAAAAACCCATCTCTTTCAGCTCGCCGGCCTAGCCTGATTCCTACAACATTTTAGTATTTTAGAGTTGTATTTTAAATATGTTAATTTTTAAATTTTATGGCCATTTATATTATTATTTTAAGAAATTTTAACTTGTGTATGTTTGTATGTTTGTTCTTAATTGGCTGTACACTGCCCTGAGTCCGCAAGGAGAAGGGCGGTATATAAATCCAAATAAACTAAACTAAACTAAATATAGACATCTAGAAATCACTAACAAAAGAAATATAGCCACAATTTATTCTATTGATTTCTGATTGAATGTAATGTCCAAAAAGCTGAATTCTCCTATTGTGTCTTTATTTACATCAACGCATTTGGAAATTTCAGTAGGTCTTCATATATATAGAAATATGAAGAATAATATGCATCTTTCAGAAAGTCATTTTGCAGATAGCCCATTCACACAACCAAGCTTCTGCTTTAGAAAACATTAGAATTTTACCAGAACCATACAATTGTAGCATAGAAGGTCTTGCTGTACACTGAAATATGAACTATATTATCTCATGTTTTTATCTGCAGGATATGAAATATAACTAATTAAAATATTTGGTGTTATCTTATTTTACCCAAAGGGAGATGGTTCTAGCGATTATATGAGTGTCTACTGTTGCCAGCATTTGAAAATGATCAGGGAAAGAATGCTCACAGTGAAACCATGTATACTATATAGAATAGAAGAGAATTTTTTATTGGCCAAGTGTTATTGGACACACAAGGAATTTGTCTTGGTGCATATGCTCTCAGTGTACATAAAAAAAAGAGATACGTATTCAGAAGTGCACAAATTATACCATATAATTGGCCATAAGATCATAACGTCACTGTGTGCATTGAATGCCATTAAAATCCTGAAACAAACAATGAAGGAGAACCAGAGGGAAATCTTTAGTTTAATATTTTTTTCTCAAGGCTACATAGTGAGCTGTCTAAAATTGTTATTTCCTTCTTTGCATGTCTATGTTTCTGAAAAAGCTCAAAGTAGAATTCCACAAAATGGTAGAACCTCAAATTCAATGAAGAAAAACAAGAAGAATGAGAAGGAAAACACTAGATAACAATACAGATGGAACACCCAGTCTCTGTTTCCAGGGCTGCTAAACCTCAGATGTGAAGTATGTTTCATATTATTTCTAATATTTTAGTATATACTGTATGTCATGGTGAAATTTTGATTATTTTGTTGTAGTGGTGAAGGCAGGATATATTGATAAATTATTTCCCTAAACAGAGATGTTCCTTTCTTGCTCAACAAATAATAGATATTCAAGTAAGAAAAATAGATTCTGGAAAACTACAGGGGTACTGTAAATTATGTTTGAGTTTGATACAAAATGTCAAGATCATTGTGACTTGATTCTATTCAGATTCTTTGGCTATGATTTTCCTAACTCATCCTTTGACTTTCTCTAGAGCCATCTCAGGTGGTGATAAAAATACTGTATATATATGGAGTCACTTTACTCTCTTCTCTCAGTTCATCAATAACAAAGTGTTCACATTTCTGTCATGCTGAAATTTAATAGGATTGGACATAAATGACCAAACTAGTGAAATGGCAAAAATAGATCTAGATAGATATTATATATGTTAGCTTCTCTATCTGCGATGCTTTGAATCATTTGCTGCTGTGCTTTGTCTTCCTCTTTTTCAACATTGTCAAATTTTGAGAGTTATCTTTTATATTTGTTCTCTTGACTGTCAAGAAATTGTGTAATAGTTCAAAGGGCTAATGCTTCACAATGTCAATTGGCCTTTTAAACACTGTTTTAGTTTCTTGCACAAAACTTCCAGTAGAAAAAGGAAAGAGAAGGGTTTTTTTTAAAAAAAGAAATCTGCATATAATCTAAAATGATTATCAAATTGGGAAAATCTACCATAGACACTAAAATTGGATGAATTATTATTTAAACAGGCTTTCAATAAGCTAAATACCTATAGCGTGTAAACTCTATTAGACTTTGGGCTCATTGTCAGTTCTAAAAAATGAAGCAAAATTAATATCCATTCCTTTAGAAGGCTTCTGGGAATTTATAGCTTATAAATAAGCAAATTGTTACATTAAATAAAGTATTAATTACTTGAAATGTATGGTTTTTTTCTTTGTGTGAGAAAAACTGAATTTATTGTCAAAACTAAAAACAGAAACAATCTTTCAACTAAAAACAGAAATATCTTTTAACACTAATATTTGCTTTAGTTTAAAATCTTTGCCACTTTCTAAGTTACAAGAATCCTTCATAATACAGAACAAAGACTTTTTTCCTGCTTTATCATAAAGCCTAGCCCTCTTGTGAATGACTGTAATCAGATTGTTAAATCCATCATCCTAGACATCTGTTAAAACTCGCCTTCTCCCTTAGCATCATGTCTGCCCCACATTAGAAAAAGAGAGGGATAATAAATTATGCTGACATATTTTTTGCTATTGCAAGAACTTTAGGAATGTAGTTATGAAGCAGCTGTGAGGAACAGCTGTCATTCAGACCATGATAAACTTTTCTGAAGATGTGTTGACTTGGCTTAGCAAATAATATTATGGAAAAGGCCAACAACTTCAGCAATTTTCTTATGCCACCAGCACTTCTCTTGTCCCAACAATTAGCTATCCAATTCCTAAGAAAAAAAAAGTTTAGCCCAACTCATTGAATTCAAAATATTTATATGTTTCCTGAGGTTTTCGCGGGTGTTTGTATGTAGGTCTTTGGTTATTCGGGTCTTCTCCTACGTAAAATTGGAAGTATCTTGGCAACGTTTCGACAGAGTCTCATTCGTCATCTTCAGGCTGGTGTTCTTGGCTTCGTGCTTCCAGGAGCAATGTGAGATTGCAGCGGTCTCTTCCTTTTAACTGCTAGTGGGGGCGTGAGCTGATTGGATGTGAGCTTGGCTGTGTTCTGATTGGGTGGAGGTGTGTTCTGATTGGTTAGGGGCTTGGCTGTGCTCTGATTGGATGGGGGGTTGGTTGTGCTCCGATTGGCTGAGGGTGTGTTCTGTTTGGGTGGGGGCTTGGTTGTACTCGGCTTAGTCTGAGTTGCAGGGGGATTTGAGCTGGTGAGCTGCATTGTTGTTGTTTGGCTTCGTATTTGTGGTCGTGAGAGCTTTTCATGGTGGGTGTTGGTCTGATTCATGTATGGATTGGAGGGGTTAAAAGTGGCTAATGATGCAGCTGCAGTCTGGCTTCTGGTCCTTGGTCGTGCCTCATTATCAGTGTGGGTTTGAGTCTGCTTTCTGCGTGGATGTGTGGTGGTGACATCCTGTGTGGCTCTTGTGAGTGTGGGTCTGGTGTCATTCATCGTGTTAGGGACTCATTTGTCAATAAGGCGGGTTTCCAAATGGCTGGCAGGCGGGAGATATCGTCTCGTTTGTTCATGCTGTGTGGGCGTTTTTCTATCTCATATCCATACATGAATGTATGGAGAAGTAGCGGGATTGAAAATTAATAAAGAAAAAACTAAAATTTTAACAAAGAACCTTAACAAATATCAAGAAGAAGAATTGGAAAATATATTAGAGATACAAGCAAAGTATGGATTACAAACAAAATATCAACATTGAAGGAAGACAATTATATTAAATTGGCTAAACAAATAGAAAAGGATTTGGAAAGATGGGTAAAACTCCAATTGTCTCTTTTAGGCAAAATTGCTACCATTAAAATGAATATTCTGCAAAGAGTGTTATACTTATTTAGGGTGATACCAGTAAACCCAGGAATAACATATTTTAAGGATTTGGACAGAATGATATTAAAATTTATTTGGCAGGGGAAAAAAGCAAGAATCAAATTAAAACATCTACAAGACAAAAAAGAGAGAGGAGGAATGGGACTTCCTGATTGGCAGAGTTATTACAAAGCCTAAGCACTAACATGGATAAAAGATTGGATCGAACTCAAAAACATGAGGACATTAATATTGGAAGGTTTTGACTTGACAAGGGGATGGCATGCTTATCTTTGGGGAGACAAAATTACAAAACAAGAACAATTTCGCAGACATATAGTAAGAAACAATTTGCTTAAAATATGGAATGAAATCAGGAAATATCACTATGATAGGATTCCTAGGTGGACTTCCATAATGGAAGCACATATTTATCCAAATACAATAGATACAAATAAATTAAAAACATATCAAGACATCTTAAATGAAGAAGGAAAACTAAAAACAAGAGAAGAATTGAGAGTGCAAAATGTGGAAATAGAATGGTGGTCATATTTGCAATTAAAATCCAGATATAAATCTGATATGGAAAAAACTGGAATTCAAATAGAACCAAATCAGTTGGATAAAATTTTATTAGGCCCCAATGAGAAATTAATAACCAAAATTTATAATTTTCTATTGGAATATAAACTATCAGAGGAAGCAGTTAAAGAGAATATGATCACATGGGCAACAAATTTTGGGTATACAATAGAATTAAATAAGTGGGAAAAATTGTGGAAAAGTATCAATAAATTAACATTATCTGTACCATACAAAGAGAATGCTTATAAATTATTCTACAGGTGGCATCTACCACCAGCACGAATTTCTAAAATGTTTCCAAGTACATCTCCACTCTGTTGGAAATGTAAAGAGCATAAAGGGTCATACTATCATATATGGTAGTCATGTCCCAAAGCTAAAAAATTCTGGATCAATATAAAAACACAACTGGAACAAATAATAACTCAAAAGGTTCCATTAAAACCAGAAACTTATTTATTAGGAATACCAACAAACAAATATGAAAAAGAAATAATATATTTAATAACACACATTTTGACTGCAGCAAGAATAATATACGCACAAAACTGGAAACAAGAAGAGGTACCAACTCAAGAGAAATTAATACCCAAAATTATGGAATGCGCGGAGATGGATAGACTCACCAAGGAGATCCAAGGAAAGGAAGAATCTGAATATTATCTGGTCTGGCAAAAGTGGTATAAATGGTTAGAGGAAAGTAAAAAAAAAAAAAGAGAAGATGAAAGAAAGAAAAATTAAATAAAAGAAAAGATATCAATAAAGTAAAATAAATTTTTACATCAAATAAAATTTAAAGAAAAGACACCAGATATCAATAAAATAATATCATTATATAAGGCGAGAGAAATAATGTATACTGAAGAATATAGGATATTAATATTGTAACAATTCAGTTATTATAGGTGGATGTCATTAAGATGATGCCTGTTGTATATTGTTTTACTTGTATTTATAAATGTATTTTGTAGTTTCTTAAATTAATAAAAATTAAAAAATTAAAAAAAAAAGAAATACAGAACTGCAGGCAATGGCACCTATTATGTCTAAATGGTATATTTGACTACAATAACATCACACTAATAAATAAAGTATATGGATATGTAAAAAAAAAAAAGAAGAAGCATGAAGCTGAAAACACCAGTCTGTAGATGACGAAGATGACCCATATATATATGGGTCTCTACCACAGCAAATTCCATTTTCCCAAACAACAACAGTCTAGAATATTTATTTATTTATTTATTTATTTATTTATTTATTTATTTATTTATTTATTTATTTATTTATTTATTTATTTATTTATTTATTTATTTATTTATTTATTTATTTATTTATTTATTTATTTATTTATTTATTTATTTATTTATTTATTTATTTATTTATTTATTTATTTATGCTTATATGCCGCCCTATCTCCAATGGACTCAGGGTGGCTCACAGTAGTAAAATTCACAAAGCCATAATACAAAGTTAAAATCTGACCAGACTCATTAAAATTTAAAACCCTAAAAACCCTATCAGTCCAGGTCAAGGAACTGGAATATCCAAGTTTTTAATTCGCGATTGAAGGTGCGAAGGTCGGGAGCCAACTGGAGCTCCAAGGGAGCCAATTCCAGAGTATGGGCACAACCACAGAGAAGGCTCTGTCTAGCTGATGGCCCCCTGAGCAGCCCTCTCTATGGGCACAAACTGGGCAATGGAATGTCATTGCTGGCTGCAAGTGAGCCGCCAAATATCCTGGGCCTAAACCATGTAGGGCTTTATAGGTTATCACCAGCATCTTGAATCTCACCCGGAGGGCAACTGGCAACCAATGCAGGTCACGCAGAAGGGGTGTAACATGGGAGCATTGGAATTCTCCATCACAACCCATGCGGCTGCATTTTGTACCAGCTGAAGCCTCTGAGTGGCCCTCAAGGGCAGCCCCATGTAGAGAATGTTACAGTAGTCAATACGTGAGGTGACTAGCACATGAGTAACTGTGCGTAGGGCATCTCAGTCCAAGTAGGGATACAACTGGTGCACCAGACAGATCAGAGTTGTTAAAGAACCAGATTTTAAGCGAGTAAAGCTCAAAAACCAAAGCTGTAATTATTGTAAAAGTTGGTCTTGTAATGGTCTAATTTGCCTGAAAATTTCATCCAGAAAAGAACAAAATAGTTCACAGATGTTAAGCCTTTCCAGTTCTTTCAACAGAAGAAAACTAATTTTTTTTCAGTTCTTGCTCTAAAATTGAACATCAAGTCAGAGAAAACTATTTCTGGAATGACTTGTACCAAATTATTTATTCACAGAGCTCCTGATAGGACTTAATGTCTTAATCCTTACCCATTTCTTTTCTATTGCCTATTTATTCAAAAAACTGCTTGGAGCCAGGGATTCATTATCTATAATTATATACTTAATATAACATATTTGTATAATATATAGTGATATAGCATACATAAATGTTGTTGCTGTTAATTACTTTTAAAATATCCAATGAATTATATGCAAAGGAATTTTATCTGCTAGTTCAGAGAGCTGTGATTGAGAGAAAAAAAGAAAAAGAGAAAGCTTGATTGTGTTTTACTTAATTTGGGCTTTAAATTCAATTTCTTGATGGAATAATGAAGTAGAAATTTTATTAAATAAAAATGGGACAGAAATATACACATATAAAACTTTTGAAATTTGATCAGATATGTGATCTTACTTTTCCTGTATATTTGTCATATTTTGAAATGTCTTTAGAATTTTAACCAATTAGGATGGGATGGGAAACATGCTTAACTTTTTTACTGGGTCATTTTAATATAAAAGGGAAAAATGTTCCAGGTATCATAGTATGTTTATTTTAGCATTTCTTGCATGAAAGCTATGAATATCCATTGTTGTTGCTGTTGTTCAATCCCTAAGTCATGTCTGAATCCTTGTGATCCCATGAATCACAGCATGCCAGCCCCTTCCCTGTTCTTCACTGCCAACGTTCTTCCAAACTCATGTTCATTGTGTCAATGAAACTATCTAGCCATCTCATCCTCTACTGTCCCCTTTTCCTTTTCCTTCAGGCTTTTCAACATCAGGGTCATTTCCAACAAGTCCTCTCTTCACATTTGGTGGCCAAAGTATTTGAACTTTAGCATCAAAATCTGTAATTCCAAAGAATGATTTATATCCTTCAGGATTTACTGATTTAATCTCCTTTCATTCCAAGGGACATGGATATTTGTGCTTCCATCTAATTGAGGTAATTATAACTACAGGTTTTTATGATAGGCTGCCCAGTATTCCCTTGAAGTTGAGAAGGCAGAGCAAGGAAATAAAAACTAAAGTCAGATTGCTCTTCACATGTAGAAGGAGAAAAAGATAGTTGTTCAGAGTAAGAACAAGACTTACCCAAATTCAGTAACCGGTTTAGTAAAGCTAATTCTATAGTAATAATAAGAGCATTGCAGTGAAATGTTTCATATCATTGCCTCTATTCTATAGACCAGTATGAAATACCACTGAATTTTTGGGTATGCTCTAGAATAAAATGTGGAATTTTTTTAGTAAGTATCTTTTTTTAAAAAAGGAGGACGAGAATTTTTTTCACCATAACTAATCATATTCAAAGATAGTGTCACATAAAATTTAGCGAAGTAAATGAAGTTGCTGAAAAATTACTTCTGTCATTTTGGTGTAGTCTGAATCAGGAGATTTCCATAAAGATGTGGGGTACCACAGAGATTTAATTACTCCTTACTATTGTCCAAGTTTCCAGCTCAGAATTCACTGCTAAACACTTTCAGTATTTATATATTCATATGTGTAAACATGTAACTTTTACCTTTAAGACTTGTTAAGGATTGGCACTTAAGATTGCATGCCTGATCAGTTTTTCTTTGCATCTTTTTCTGAGATGGTAGTTTTAGCAAAATGTAGGTCTTGATAAAAGAAACCCTTAAGAAATAAAATGCAGATCCATCAACTTAAGTGAAACTAAAACATATGCTGAATGTTCAGTGTTTTGCTAACTTGAGCTTTTATGCTTGCAGCTGTATTCACTGTGGGAAGATGAGTTGCTATTAAAATATTCAACATCCATAACAGGTCCTCGCGACTCCCTTTGTAATTCTGCCACCATGAAAATTGTACAATTCTAGTCATGGAAACTTAACTTCCTTGGTCATTTAAAACTTCCTCTGTTTTGTGGAATGCATATGGATTCCAGACATCAGGTTCATGATTAGTATTAATTTCAAATAGGAAATTCAATCTGTTCCCTTCTTCCAGTTTTCAATGATTTTCAATTGTTTTTGGAGATACACTTTTTGTGCCCACTATTTTACGCATGAATTCAATGAAATTGTGGCTAGGGGCAGTTTCTCCATATTTTCTAACTTAATTAATTTGCAAGAAATATCCCCCTTTTTTGTTACCTTATCCATTTACGTCATAAAATCAAATGTCCCAAAAGCTGTTTCCTCAAGAAGGCTGCTAGCTAAGTTATCTTTTTGCAATAGGCTACCAAGTGCATATATTTTTGATCTGTAGGTCAATTAAATAAGAAAGTGGAAAGCAGTAAGTACATTTCCCTCATTGAGTTTTGCTTGTCAAAAGGTGAGAAGTTCCCAAATCACATGGTTCTAGGCCACTGCACTATCATAAATGCATGCCAAATGCCCAAATTTTGAACTCATAACCACAAGGATTCTACGATGGTCATAAATGTGAGGTCCAGTGTAAGTCCATTTTTTTCAGCAGCACTATAACTGTGAATAGTTGCCCAACAAAAACCATAAGTTGAGAACTACCTCTAATGGCTTATCTGTTTTAATAACACATTAAATAGTAGTATACCCATTAGTCCTGTTACCAATGCCATGTACTTTGTATATTTCTACCTTCTGTAATCTGCAATTCTACTAAAATATCAGCATAATTTTTGTTGAAACATTTTAAGTATTGGAGGAAGTACAAAATTACTATTTGACAATGCTCATGAGGAATCCTTCTTTCTCTACTCCCCATCTTTTATGCAGTTGTGACCTCTTATCTGGACTATTGCTGGTGTTGCCTATAGAACTAAAAGTTCCATTGAAGGAAAATGGAGCAAGGACACAGCAATAGATTTATGCAAATCTCATCACGGTTGATAATGTTGAACACAAGAGGAAAGGAATAACTGATTCATGGCAATGCCACTGATTTATGGCAATCAAAGCAGAATTCTCTCTGAGCTTATCCTTGGGCAAGGAGCTGATTCAAGGGTCCTTCTAAATAACTCACAATGTACTGTATCATACATGGGAAGAAGAAGAAAGAAAATCACATTATTTTACCTTAGGTTTTTACCTTAGGTATATGTTACTCAAGGGAGAACTGCAGAATGGATCAGGCAGCTCTCAACTGTCCACCTCATTCCAAGCATATGCTAATCCCAGGGAACCCAATTGAGACCAATGTTTCTTTAGCAGATCTAACCTGGACCTATTCACTGTAAGCACTAAGAAAGAAAAGGTTCGTAAGAGTCCTCCACTGAAATCAAGTAGTTAGAACCTTAAACAGAATGTTGTACCTTCCAGGAGCTAACTTTCTTTTTCCAGTGCTTAGACTCTAGGAATATAGGCATTCTAGTACACTAAACCAGACCTTGTTGAGTTCTAATTAACAGCTTCAAAAAGCCAACCACTTTCATTTGATCTGGATCTAATTAGACATAGGACTAATATATCAAAGCCTTTCCTATAGTTTGCATTAGCAATAGCAATAGCACTTAGACTTATATACCACACTACAGTTCTTTGCAACATTCTCTGAGCAGATTAAATATCAGCATATTGCCCTCAACAATCTGGGTCCTCATTTAAACAGACCTCAGAAGGACGGAACGCTTAGCCAATCTTGAACCCTATCAGGATCAAACTCCAGGTTGTGGGTAGAGTTGCCTGCAATGCTACATTCTAACCACTGTGGTGACTGCTCCACCCGGCTCATTAATCATAAATTCCAGAAGAACTGTAGGTTTTTGGTGCAAAATAATGTCAAAAAGCAGTAATGACTAACTATTGTTAGGTTCCTTCTTCATTCCATCTGCTCCTGAAAACTGTCTTTCCTTGACAATAGGACCATGTAAGCTCCTTAATACTCCAGCTTACTGGCCTATCTATTATCTGTTTTTACGTATAGATTGGCTCTTGAGTATCTTATACTTTTCCATTTCATTTCCATTCTTGATCTACATATTGTCCTGCTTATTCAGTACCTCCTTCTCCTGCTTACTTAAAACTTCCTTTTTTCATCTAAAGGAAATAAAAAAGGCTTATATATAATATGCAGTGGAGTTGATTTCTTTCCTAAAAGCTACAGTATACTTTCTGTCCAGTTGTTAACCTTAGGGATAGTTTATTGTTTTTCTCTTAAGTATGCTGAATGCATAAATATGAATGTGATTTTCCCAAATGCTATTTCCTATTGACTGTGGTTTCACCACTGAGTACTTCATGAAGTTTCCTTTCATGTTGTCCTTTCTAACCATATGCTGTTTATAGTTTAAGTAGCTACATCCCTGTTTGAGGTTGTTCTCCAGCATTTATTATTTTTTTCTGTATACCTATTTTTTACTGACATGCTTTAAGATGCTGTTCTTAATAAATCTAAATTCTCTGAGGAATGCGGATAGACCACTGTAGAGTAATACCATTGAAATTAAGCAATTAATGTTGGCATTTCAGTCATAATTATAATTTATATTCAGTCATAATTATAATTTATATTTATATTTATATTTGTTTTTAGTATGATTTTAACTTTTATGTATTGGGTTTTTAGTCGGCTGTTCACCGCCCTGAGTCCGTAAGGAGAAGGGCGGTATATAAGTCTAATTAATAAATAAATAAATAAATAAATAAATAAATAAATAAATAAATAAATAAATAAATAAATAAAATATCCCATTTTAAAAATGAAGAGACAACTATCTCCTACCATTGATACAAATTAAACAAAACTTTTTCAGAGGTAACAGTAGCATCAACAATATATGCATTTTTGTGGTTACCATTTGAATTTTGAACCAGAACAAAAAAAAGTTCTGAACATTGGCATATAGCGTTTATGTAATGTCACATATAACTGAGAGTTTTAAACTTGCTAATGTATAAACATTGTGATGAATCAAATTTCAATCCTTAAGTGCTATCAATGTTAATATTAATGTTCCTATTAATTATGTTTTGGGAAATTAAATGTATATTACAATCACAGCCTAAATCAATTTGTGAAAACAATAGCAAATAACATCTTAAGACAGACATCATGGCCAGTAAAACCAAACATTAGGACTAGAGTTCAGTGAACTTGGAGTACCATATTTCTCACCCTACTGTTTTGAAAACAATCATTAAAAATATCATCCTTTAAATATATTGAGCAAACGTTGCATTGTCTTAGCTATTCTGATAGTATATGTAATAAAATATTTAAAAATATATGTCAAATTAATTGTATATCTTATCTATTCTGAAGAACTGGAAAGAAGAATTTAAAAATGGAGTTGAACATTAATTCATATTGTATTGACTTATCAAAAGAGTAGAATTTATTTTTATAGTAGCTGTTTCAAGCTGTGTTTTGAAATAATCATCCATTAATCAATGTGTTCTTTGTAATGTTAAACATAGGCTTGCCTGAGAGTGAAAATGCCTTCATTTGTCAAATGGACTAATTATTTCAGGAAATGTTTGATGCTTTTGTCATGCACTGAAAATAGAATGGAAAGGAAGTGTGTATGTGTATATATATATATTTATTTATTTTATTTATTTGATTGCACTTTTATACCACCCTTCTCCTGAAGGACTCAGGGCAGTGTACAGCCATAATAAAAACAGTAAAGACACAAAAGTTAAAAAACAGATTAAAACAAATTCAATAATTAGGCCATGATTAAAACCCCAGAACTAAAATACCCATTAAAAACCCATTAAAAACTCATTGTTCCATCAAACCAGCTTGATGAAATAGCAGGGCCTTAATGGCATGATGGAAGGCACAGAGGTCAGGGATCCTTTGTATCTCTGGGGACAATTTGTTCCATACGGCAAGGGCCCACACAGAGAAAGCTCTCCCCCTGGGGGTCACTAGTCGACATAGTTTGGCCAACGGCACCCTCAGGAGGCCTTCCCTATGGGAGCATACTGGCCGGAGGGAGGCAATCGGTGGCAGAAGGCGGTCTTGTAGATATCCAGGTCCTAGGCCATAGAGCACTTTAAATGTGGTGATCAACACCTTGAAACACACCCAGAAGACACCAGGAGCCAGTGCATCTCATGCAAGAGAGGTGTTACATGGGAGCAATGTGTCACCCCCATAATCACTCATGCGGCCGCATTCTTGACTAGTTGGAGCCTCCGGGTGCTCTTCAAGGGGAGCCCCATGTAGAGAGCATTACAGTACATATATAAAGAGTGTGTAGTTTGTACATTAAATATCTTGCAAATACATGGTTTAGGAATCCATTTGTTTATTTTGTAATCTGTTTTATTGTTAAAATTATTTTAAAGGGATTAATAAAGCATGAAAAACAAATAATTTAATAGTACAATTTGTTTTTTACTATAATTCAATAAATAATACAATTTTTATTTAAAGGAATTACATTGAAAGTTAAGACATTTCTCTTGTAGCAACTACAGTTCTAGAAAATGTATCAAAACTTTTACAATGACCTATTTTCACCTGGAATCTTTCAAAGGGCAATTCTTTTTGAAATGGTTTAAAGAAAGAACAAAATATGACAGATGGTTACATTGGGAAGAGAAGGCAAAGCCTTTAGATTAACAAGCTTTATGACTATGCAAGCAAAAGATAGATTACATGCAGTGGCAAGAGCTTGTAAAACAAAATGAGATGCTTTACTGTAGATATATAAGTATGCAAGAAGGAAATGAAGCTTGGATAATGGAAATCCAAGAGACACTTGGATTTGTAGTATAGTACAGAATGGAGAACAATATATCCAGGGCTAAGAGCTATAGTTGAACATCAACAATAGTTTAGATACTTAAACTAGAAGATATGACATAAGACAATATATAAAGGCTGAGAGACTCCTATGGAGACACATAATGTAGAAAGATAAACATTAATGAGCTTTTGGAAAAGAACCAGGTGATAATAACCTTATAAAATGTTCACTGTAGAACAATTGGAGATCATAGAATGCAAAAATTAAAAGGGTCTTACAAGTTATGTAGTGGAACTGTCTGCTCAAAATCTGAACTTTTAACAGGTAGCAATTAAGATCTGATTTTAAACCTCGAGTGAGGAGCGTAAACTCTATTTAGACTATTAGCTGGTCTTACCTTATAGTATAACAGAATAGGAAGGGATCTTGGAAGTCTTCTAGTCCAACCCACTGCTTAGGTAGGAAACCCTATACCATTTCAGACAAATGGTTGTCCAATCTCTTCTTAAAAACTTCCAGTGTTGGAACATTCACAACTTCTAGAGGCAAGTTGTTCTACTGATTAATTGTTCTGCCAGGAAATTTATCCTTAGTTCTAGGTTGCTTCTCTCTTTGATTAGTTTCCATCCATTGCTTCTTGTTCTGCCTTCAGCTGCTTTGAAGAATTGGTTGATTCCCTCTTCTTTGTGGCACCCCCTTAGATATTGGAAGTCACTGCTATGAAGTCACCCAATCCTTTTTTTCATTAAACTAGACATACCCAATATTAGTTCAAATCCCTAGTGCCATGTAATGGGGTGAGCTCCCATTACTTGTCCCAGCTTCTGCCAACCTAGCAGTTCGAAAGCACGTAAAAAATGCAAGTAGAAAAATAGAGACCACGTTTGGTAGTAAAGTAACAGTGTTCTGTGCACCTTTTGCATTTAGTCATACTGGCCATATGACCATAGACACGTCCTCAGACAGCACTGGGTCTTCGGCTTTGAAATGGAGATGAATACTGCCCCCTAGAGTCAGGAACGACTAGCACATATGTGCGAAGGGAACTTTACCTTTACCTAATTTTCAGTAGAGCTTCCTTTAATTGAAGGATACCTATTGATTCTCAGTATCAACAGAGAATAGTCACCCCACTCCTACACGGCAGTTACGATCATAATTCCTGTTAATCTTCTCATTTCTGTGCTAAGGATGCCTATCCTTTAGCTATTTCTCAAGCACTTGAATTTTATGTGGTCATCATCAGATCATTCTCTCTTTATCTTCTCCAGCTTCTTTTCAGTACTGTAGTTTTTAAAGTGTGATACCAAGAACATTAGTAACCCGTTTTATGAATCATGTTCTACACTAAAGAGGAATAAAATAAGTTATGGATACACAGATACAGTATATGCAAATTAGCATGAATTGTTTTACAGCTTAATTTCAGCCAAGAAGAAATCAATTGGAAATATTTACACTGACCTTGTTTTATATATGCTTTGGATTCCAGACGTAAGAGGTTCTGTTTTTAATAATATATAGGAATATTTTTCAGTTTGCAAATTTTTCTAAACATTTTAATCATAGGAATGATGTCTGAAAAGATCCTGATATTGCAATATCTAATTTCAGCTTTATTTCCACAATCAAAATTAGTTTTCTAAATACCAATACATCAGGAAGAAAGTATTTTTCTCCCTTCCTGAGAAAAAAGAAAGCAAATACATTATTTTCCTCAATGTAGTATATTTGAAGTCATTTCAGTATCTATAATGGTTGTAGCCCTAACTGTCTCTGATAACATAACATTACATACAGTAATGTACTTTTATGTGTACAAATTTTCAATAATTATCATCACAGAGATGCCACTTTAATGTGCAAAAAATATTAATTTTCTCAAACATTGATTCATTTCTCGCATTACAGCAACATTAGATCTGTTTGGTAAACCTTCTTAGATATAGATTGCAAGCTAATAAGCTCTACTTTCATCTCAAGTCTGTTATCACATAAAATTAAAAGGCCATTTACTAAAAGACTGCAAATACTTTTCAGCAACTCACTTTTAAAAAAACAAATTAAGCCCATCGGGTAAAACTATCGGCACTTGGACTTTATCTAAGATTGCACACTCTTTTACAAATTGATTCACTTTTCTGCCTACCCTATATGTCCATGAAATAGCCTAGTATCTCCTACAAGAACAATTATTATTCTGCCTGAGGTGATTTGTGTGGTCTTAAAGCCCTGCAAACATCCATTTATACTTGAATAGATTGGAGATAAACTAGAGACAAGCTGCCCCTTCATGCAAGCATTGATTGACAGCCTCGCTACTTCTCAACAGTTGGAGATCTGCCCCATGGCCTGATGGGAGTCTTTCATTGTGTAGTGCCGGACAGAATGAGGCTGTTAGATGTCAGTCTGATGATAAAATCTGCAAGGGTATAAGAAAACAATAACCTAGTTGCTTGAACATCTAAAAGCTTGTGGATCAGTATCAGAATGAAAAGAACAGAACTCTTCAGTTATAAATTTCTCCCTTTCTCTTTTTCTTCATGAATTAGTATGTTTGCATCAATGAAGTAATTAGATGAAATTGACATTTCCTGGAGTTTGTTTCAATTACATTTTCAAGAACAGGTTTGACTGATAATTTCAGGTATTTAGGTTTCAAATAGCTTTGGCACAAGACTTTGGCATCAGGTAGGTGTAGCTCTCTTTTTTAATCTAAGAAATATTCAGTGAAAGATTTAATTGAATCACCATATACACAAAATGTTAACAGAATAATATATAAAAATACATTACACACACACACACACACACACACACACACACACGAATGTATGTATCTATGTATGTATGTATGTATGTATGTATGTATGTATGTATGTATGTATGTATTTTTCTCAAAACTTCTCCCAAATCCCAAAGGCCTGCCATACATTCCTCCTTATCTGAATGGATGGTTTTTCTCTTTCCTTCCACATACAATTTGAGTGAAGTTTTCTTTCAGCCAAATATAGCATTTTTATCCTGAAAATAAGTGTCACTACTCTATAATTATTATATTCATACTAATACTTTATGAAAATATTGAACTGTAGATTGGTAGGTCTATAGAAGGTTGGGAATTCTGAGAGGGTATGCAAATTCTACAACCAATATTATGGTGTACAGGTAATTGTTAAATAAATCATGTGGTCATTAAGCAAAATACCTTTGCACAGCGTGTTTGTGTTATATATGGTATCTCTGAGATCCCATAGTGTCATGTTTCTTCAACAGATGATTTAATTTACTCTGTCTCTGTAAATGCACAATGGAATCATCTAGTAGCCAGTCTTCAGCTGAAACTGAAAGAGTTCTACAGAATGGGGATGCAGATTCTCCATTTGACTGTAGTATAGCCTTATTTCTTCTCCTTGTCCTTAAGCACCAGCTTACCTAGTAAATGTTTTAAAGCATGAGTGTCAAACTCAATTTGATGTATTGCGATGTATTGCAATGTTTTTTGCCTTTGCTGAGCCGGGGTGGGTGTGGCCTGCCTGTGATGCATCCGGCCTGTGGGCTGCCAGTTTGACAGGCCTGTAAAATTAAAGGGAATGTTAGCTTGATACCTTCACATCTCCTTCCTTAACAAAAGCCAAGTGAATAGAATAAAATAGTTACATTTCTATGGATTTTCTCCCCTTTTCTTTCACAGATGTCCAACTAAGTATTTTTTAAAAACTCAAGGTATTCTTATGTAATTTGGCTCCTTTCTTTCATTATTATATGGAATATGGATGAAGACTTGTGCTATTATTGATGTTGCTGCAGGACTTCCAATAACCAGAGACAAGGCAATGATTTTCCCTTCTTGCATTCTGATAATGTTGAAATTGCTTTGAGGAGAGTTTAACATGTGAAATACATGTATGTCAGATATATCTGTACCGACAATCCTTTTATGATAGTTTTCATGTCACTAAAAGAAAGTGATAATGGATAATAGGCATTTTATCCTAGAGATAATGATAGCTGCAATTACAACTGAAAAGTTGCAAGAGGTTTCTCTGTTTTACAGGCTTTTAAATCCTGCCAGCATTTATTTTATCAGTCTCAAGGTGGCAATATGATTAACAACAACAACACACACACATACACACAAAACAAGTTACCAGAGCAATAGGAAAATGCTCACACAGACCAGCACTGAAAGAAATAGCATATTCTCAGTACTCTCTTAGTTTGCTACTCTCTTCTGTGCTTTGGGCTGCCTCCCTTTCTTGAAATGTTTTCTGTTTTCTTATTAATCCCTTTCTAGGGAGTATGTAAAAGAAATTGTGTTATTAGGGCTATTCAATATCCACAGAGTATTTCTTTCACATTATCTCTTATTGAGCATAAAAGAACTAGTAGACAAATATATAGGTACTGCAACACATTTAAAGAATTATCCTACATTTTTCATCAATTCCACATGTTCTGTGCTCTGAATTATTTGAATAAAATAGCAGCTCTTTGTTCCTTGGGACTAAAAATATGTAGCTATCAGTCTTGCAGTATTGAGGTATGATTCCCTAGTAGAGAACTGAGTCAAACAGTAACATCCCAATCCAAATTGAAAATAATTTAAATCCCACCAGAAAAAAAATAGATTAAAAAAAACCTCATAAGTATCTACATACTGTACCTCAGTCCCACATTTTTGTTGACAAACAGAAAATAAACTTTTTTTAACTTGTTAATTTGCTTTGCCTAAATAGAAACCAATCTAATTTAATAATTTAAATCAAAGTTACCTGATATAAGAGGCAAAATCTTGGTACATATGCCCACTGTTTAGTATTCCTATATCTGATTCCCAGCAATATAGAAAGTGTGTTAATGAACATAGATTATATTTTGACAGTTTAAATGATCATTTGATTAACATCTTCAACATTTTCAAACATCTTTTGTTTCTTTGCTATCTTTGTTCAACATCATTTAGTATCAATTTCACTGTCTCATCTGGAGATGATGGCTGTGGGATGGATAGCAAGATGTTGTATTGTTCCAGGTGCTTATATGAGCATTCTGCAGATGGTGCTGAATATGATTGTCAATTTCTATGAGCATTTTACAGTTTATTGAAGCTGGAGACAGACCCTATTTCATAAATAAAAGAGAGGCATAATAGTTGGTACAGTTTTCCTATCTTGTAGCATTCTTATCCAAAGGTCAAGGGGAACTGATCTCCAATTTTTTAGTACTCTGGTACTAATATTACTTTTTTTTTTTTTTTGCTGTTATACAGATAACTGGCTGTCAGGGTTCTGACTGATGCCCTAATTAAATCATGAGCCTCAAGCTAAACTTCAAAAGAAATACAGTTATTTATTAGGAGCGCCATGTCAGCACGAACCAAGTGAAGCCAATTCTGACTTCACTTAGTTGGTGCCTTAGTTTGTGCCTGATCCTGTTACCCCCCTCCCCCCAAGGTGGGTCATCAGTCACATTCCCCAACAAAGCAATTACACGGGCTGTAGAAGTCACTCCTTTTGACCACTGTGGGTCACTTTGGAGATGGCCTTGACAATCACTGGCTGGAATGTGCTTTTTTTGTCTGAGGTACAAGTTCCTTGATGCAGCTGTGAGGTTTGGTTTCCCATCCCCTGCTCGAGAGCAGGTCAGGAATGCTTCATGAGTTGACACTGATATTTCTTTTAAATAGTGCCAGCTAGTATACAATTTCCTGGAGCATCTTTTGTCCATTAAGAGTAGAATAGAGACAATTCCTCCAGTGCCTCCCTTATACTATATATCCAAATTCAAAAATCCTTAACATTTCTCCTTCTTATAAATATCACATAGCTCTTTGTTTAATCAGTGATAAAAATGTGTTATTATGATTTGTTGCACAGTCAGCCAGATGTTTAGACTGGTTTTCACATTTTTATCCACTTATCAAAGATCTAGGACATGCAGATGTTGCTTGATGGTGTTAAAGGCATTTTTGTAAGATGTAAGCTATTCCAACTAAAGCTGGAATTAACTTATGGTGTTTTTTTTCAATATTATTGTTATTTATTAGTACTTTTAAATACTGCAAGATAGTGGTGTAAATCCTAATATAATATCTACTAGTGCATACACAAATAAAGGAAAAACATCCACAGACTTCTGATATAGTAGCAGCAATTCTTCTATTTTTGTGTTTTTTAGTCGATTCTTTGCCCTTTTTAGTATATAAAATGGAATCTATCCAAATGCTCAGTGACTGACTTCAATATCCAAAGCCATTTATATTGTTTCCCCAAGCTGCAATAAGAGAGGTGTTATCTCTTCTATTCCCTTGATGGGTTTTAAATTGAGACCCAGGATCATTGCATGTATCTGACAGCCTTAGATGCAAAGCTGATTTCATTTGATACCACAACTCAAATGAATCACTAGAATAGGAAGGTATTTGTTTAGTATATTTTCTTCTTGCAGAGAAAAGTAAGGTTGACTTGAACACCCATTCACTCAGTTCACTGCAGGAGATACACATGCTAGTTTATGATTTGAAAGAAAAGCAGGATAATTTTAAGTAGTGGGTATTTGTTAGAAGAGAAAAATGGAAATAAAAATATTTTCTGAAGCAAGAAACTGGAAATAAAAAGTTTGAGTAACTCACAATAAAATAAATAAATCTTTAAAAGACAGGAACATTTTCAATAGATTCTTCTTTATGTTTAATTAAATTTTTAATTTTAACTGAGCATTGTATTTTGACTATCAAACTGATGAGTGATTTAAAATTTAGGTAATACTGATATCAACAATATAAACTTTTTAAAATATCACTGTTTTCAATGGAAGCATTTAAGCACAACTTCCTATATTAGGCTTCTTTAATTGATTCCTTCTTTCTGCAGAAATACCACTTAGTAATCAGTAACTTAAGTGAGCATGATAGTGATGAAGATAGAAGTGTGTGAGCTCTTGGTATGATCGTTCTTGCTCATAAAATCAAAAGAAAAGGGCTAAAAATAATCTGATTAATGAGAGTCAGGATCAACAGGACCCAAATGACCTAGGAAAGAAGCTCCAAAATCAAGCCAGAATATTACCTGCCAAGCCACTTTGGCATTGTTTTCAAGGGCTCAGGGCTCAAACATGTAGATAAGTTGTACTATGAGATCCTTTGGTCAGAGAGAAGAAAATCAAATTTTCACAAACAAATGATTGTGACCATACCAAAAACACAAGGAATATGGCCACTGTTGGTATCATTTCCTCAATTGACAAGGCATGCACAATTTGAAATTCTACTGAAAAACAAGTATGCAATTAGAAGATCATGATATACGGTTTGGATGACATGGATATTTATGTTACAATAAAGTTAAAACTAACATAAACTTTAAAAAATTATTATTTAAAAATAATTTTATTAGACATGCTAATTGAGAATATTCAGGTTACACCCTAAACACCTTTAAGGATCTCAAGAAGCATATTAAACAACAGACAAAGGTAAATTCATTCAAGACAGCAATTAGCAGGAGGACATAATTATCATCTCCCGTCTCCTTTACACTTATCAGAAGGATTCAAAATGAATAAAGAGGCTAATGGTATGCAGCAAAATAAGCAGAATTTGAAGTACAATTGTGTACTAATGATAAACATTTTTATAAAATGATGTATCATTTTATAAAATGATGTATCATTGGTACCTGACACCAGAGAAATTATCAAGTATAAAGGCATTTCAAATGTAAATGTGAACAACATGAAAAGATGTTTTATCATGCTTGATGGACAAATTAAAAAAAACCTTCATACTTTGATACAGAGGATATGAAATATTAATATTTAATTGAAGTCAAAACATTTCCTTTTAGGACTGATGAATAAACAGTTTTTAAAAAACAATGAAGGTTTATTTCAGTGCATGATTATTGCAGTAAGATGCACAGAGATGTAAAAATTTGACATTTTCTTTATTATAGAGGAATGGTTCATGTAATTGACAGATCTTCTGAGATGGATAACTAACTTTTTTCATTAGATAAAAGATATTACCTACATATATTAGTGACTGGAAACTTCTAATGGCCTTTTTTGAATAAAAGTTTTAAAAGAATGCGTGATTTATAGCTTTGACTATTAGATTAGTCAAAGTCTATTAGACAGGATATAATATAGAAAGAAGAGTATCATGAAATAACTTTACACTCCCATCCAGGAGCGGGTTTCAAAATCCGTCGCTACCGGTTTGCTCATGAGCGCGTGTGACTCTTCTGCACATGTGCAGAAGTGTCCGGGTGGGTGGGTGGAGCCCCCTGCCACCGCCGCTACTGTTTCGCCCAATCCAGGCCGTAACCCACCACTGCTCCCATCTCTGCAGCAACAACAAATACAGTTGTACCAACCTCTTGATTGGTTCAATATCAATCTGGGGTTTCCAGGCCAGCAAACTGAACCATGTATTTAGAATTGGAAATATGTAAAAATAATTGGAAGAATATTTCAAGTTCCCAGGATATTCCGTCACTCAGAATTTCTGCACTAGCAATTTATGGCATTATCCAATCATCTCTGTCATGCTACATTACTATTGCACAGGCTTTATTTTGTCACAGTATGAATTGCTTCTGCAGAAATGATCATGGATCTCACATTGGTCCACTAATGACAGAGAAGTTGCAAAGAATGATTTCACTGAGAAATAACTAAAATAAAACTTGTTTGCAGACACTGAATACTAGCACATAAAATCTTTAGCTGTCCCCAGCTGAGTGTAAATCAAGACTGCTTTTCATTCCTATTGTTCTTACCTGTTTCTGTGTACAAACTGTGTCGTCAGGAATCAGGACATAGCAGGGAGACAAGTTTTCAAATAAAATCAAGTGTTGGGTGGAATAAATGTATACTTATCTGGAAGCAGGGCCATCAGAAATTAATAATCATCTTTCCTGGAAATTTCTGAGCAACTGGATTTTTGGTTGATTGTGATACACTTCTGCTACAAAATTCCTTTTGAATCAAGATGGCGTTCTCACTTTAAAAACAAAAATAGAACATCCAGGTTACTGCACCTACTTCCAGCTGTTGCAGCTACCAACCATGGAAATCATGTTGCCTTTTTGCTTCACAGAAGGTAACTTATGTAGCACTCAGTTCTTTACTATGCTTAGGTCATATCAAAGGCGGTGTAGTTCTAAATTTTCTAAGCCCATAATTTCAAGTCTGGTAGCATAAGGTATTTTGTTGCAAGCAAAGGAGTGGAGGACTCTTCTTGTGAAATATTTCTGGACATGCTCAATTGTATTAATGTCTGATATGCAGTGTGGGTTCCAGACAGATTAGCTATATTTGAGAATTGGTCTAGCAAATGTTTTGTATGCTCTGATTAGTAGTATGATATTACCGGAGAAGAAGTTACGCTAGATTAGGTTTATAACCCTTAATGCCTTTTTGGTGATGTTGTTACAGTGGGCTTTGGCACTGTACAAGTACTTCATATAAATACTTCAAGGTCCTTGACAGAATGAGGTTCAAATACAAGATCGTATCCACTTAGCTTGTATGTTGTGTTCTGATTCTTTTTGCCAATGTACAAGACTGAGTATTTGTTGGTTGAGATTTGGAGTTGCCAATTTTTTGATCATTCCGACACAAAGTCAATATCTTTTTTGAAGGTAGCAGTGTTGTTGTTGGTGTTAAATAGTTTTACATCATTAGTGAAGAGAACACAGTTGCTTATAATATGATCACAAAGGTCATTTTTGTATAGTATGAAGAGCGTTGGTCCTAATTATCATAAGCAAATTATTGAATAGGCTGAACAGAGGAAATTCCTCCCATAATAGTGTCTCCCAATGTATATTCACAAAAAGAAACTATACATGAAATGTTTATGTAGCTTCTTTCTGTTATATATTTCCTCACATGATTTGCATTCACCTATCCTAAGGTCATAGCAGGCAGACATCATTAGTTTGTGGGAACAATTCAATACAAAAATATAGTTTCTGGTACTGACCACTACAATATCCATTCGAAGAGGAAGAAGTAAGATTTTTCATGTTTTCAAAAAGAAATCTGATTTTCTGCCATTGTAATGGCACCCAAAAGTCATATCGCTTTCTTTGGGGTGCATGGATACATTTGACCAACTGAAGATCAACATATTTCATGTTAAATTCTGCTGTCAATTATTACCACCTTATCTTTTACTGGAAATCAAAATGAAAATCAAATTTCATGGTTTCATACTGAATTGTGGCAATGTGAAGGCCACTCTGAGATTAGAATAATATGATGATGTTTGTACTGACTTTATGACACAAATCCTGTTTTTACATACTTGTATCCTTATGTTTGATGCAAATGCATAAGCCAAGTTTACTTCATTAAAAAGTCAGCATGCTCACTTTTCATTTCCTCTCCATGCTGAAGAAGACTGGCTAGAGTTTATTTCCTCACAGCACCCGTCCCATACTTTTTTTTTCTTCTGTTCAGTCATGTACAATTCTCAAAGTCTGTCTGGACAAGTCCCTGCAGATTTCTTGACAAGTTTTTTTTTTCCAAAGTGGTTTGCCATTGCCTCCTTCAGTAGGCTAAGAGAAAGTGACTGGTGAAAGGTCACTCACCTGGCTTAATACCTAAGGTGGGTCTAGAACTCATGATCTTCTAGTTTCTTGCCTGATGCCTTAATCCCTACATCAAACTCTTATCTCAGACTTAACTTTTTTATTACTAGCTCTTTTTCATTCTAATAAAGGCATAATTTCACTAAATAGGATGGACATTGGTTTCTAATATGAAGAATTATTTCGTAAGAACTAGAAGAAATTTAAGAATCAAAATTAAGAACCAAAATCATAATCATTATAAGCACCCTAGGTGCAATCCTAAAACAACTGGAATACCACTTGAATACCATTGGTATTGACTATGGTCTTATGTTTATAGCAAAGAAATTGAATTTTTTATTTCCCCATCCCATTGACAGCTAATCTAGTATTAAAAAAAACATTTTTTCTTTTAAACCAATATGTGACAACTATCAAATATAAAAAACACTCAACTCTTAACAATCTATTTAGAAAAATCTAGTAAAATAATTTTGAACATCATAAAATTTAAATTTTAACTAGAATTCCCCTATATCAAAATCAAAATCACACAATACATAGTATATTTCTCTTTAACATTTAGTCTAAATATTAAAAATCCAAAATCATCAAATTCAATACATTTCATAATACATTTCTCATTAAAATTAAATCTAAATATTAAAAATATAAATTCAATTACATAAAATATAATAAAAATTAAAAATTATCAAGTTCCATACATTTCTCTTTTAAGTTAATTCTAAATATGAAAGATATAAATTCATTTAAATGCTAATTGAAACTTCTTACTTTGATATTTATTCTTCATGTATTCTACCCATTTCTTCCACTCCCTAACAAAAACTTCATGGGTCCTTTCTTTTAGGTATGCAGAAATTTTAGCCATCTCTACCAAACTAGACATCTTCAATATCCATTCCTCTATAGTAGGTACACTATCTTTCTTCCAATATTGACCTATCAATAATCTAGCTGCGGTAAGCATATGTAAAATTAATCTGGTATCAGTTACTGAACAACCCTTAACTATTCCCAACAAAAAAAACTGAGGAGAAAACTCCAACTTCTTCTTCAAGATGTTCTGCATTACCCACCATAATTTGATCCAAAATGCTTTCAATTTTCTACACGTCCACCAAATATGAAAATATGTTGCATCCAAACAATCACACCTCCAACATTTAGGTTGAACATTTGGATACATACATGATAACTTTTTGGGATCTAAATGCCATCTGTAAAACATCTTATAAAAATTTTCCCTCAAATTCTGTGCTTGTGTAAATTTAACATTCTGGACCCAGATCTTTTCCTATGTTTCCAACATTACTGGTTCTGTGCCCACTTTATCATGCAGTCTTTAACTAATTCACCCTCTGAGTCTCTTTCTAACAATAAGTTGTACACTCATTTAATATGCATCGGCCCTTTACATTTCATCTGGGTCACCAAATCTTCTTCATGTAACATTAATCCAATTTTCTGATCTTCTCTCCATCTTGCTTGAAGTTGAAAATACTGCATCCAGGTTAGATTCACTCCTTCTTCCAACAGGATATCCAAAGATTTCAAACGCCATCTGCCCCCATCATTAAAGAGTATCTCTTTATACAACAACCCCCCGAGTGACTTTATATTTGGCATAATATGCCCAAGATCCAACCACAAAGGTATTTTGTAATCCAATTGAAGCTGGTGCTTCTTCCAAACTCTCAGCAAAGCATGTCTTAAAATATGCCTATTAAATACACTGTCTCTCTTATCTTCAAAAAGTAAATATGCATGCCATCCAAATTGCAGATCATGGCCTTCAATATTCAAAATTTCTCTTTTAGTTGTTCCAATCCAATCTCCAACTTGTGTCAACACTGCAGTTTCATAATATAAACGTAGGTTTGGGACTTTAAGGCCACCTCTTTCACGAGCATCTTGCATAATCTTAAGTTTAACTCTGGGTTTTTTCCCATTCCAAATAAATTTATTTAAACCTGCTTGCCATTCCATCAAAAACTTGTCATTTTTAAGCACCGGAATCATTTGAAACAGAAACAGAAATCTAGGTAGAACGTTCATCTTAACAGCTGCTATTCTACCCAACAAGGATAGTTGCAGCTTCTTCCATGTATCAAGATCCTTTTGAATCTTGTGCCAAAGTTCTTCATAATTGTTTTGAAAAAGTTTTATATTGGATGCTGCAACTTGAACCCCTAGATATTTCACCTTTGTAACTATTTCAAAGCCTGCCACCCTTTCAAGTTCATTCCTTTGTGGTTCCAACATATTTTTAACTATCATCTTAGTCTTTTTCTGGTTCAGGCTGAAACCTGAAACCAGGCCATATTCCTCTATAATGTTTTTCATCTGGATAATTGATTCCAAAGGTCGTGTTAGGGTAACAACCAGATCATCTGCGAATGCCTTTGTTCTGTAATCTATTTGCCTTACAACTATTCCCTTCAATTTGTCCGAGTCCCGTAGAGCATTCAACAGCACTTCCAAGGTCAAGATAAACAGTGATGGAGATAATGGACAGCCTTGTCTTGTTTCTTTCTGTATATTAAAATTGGTAGTCAAACTGCCATTAATAATAATTTGTGCCGTCTGTTCTTGATAAATTGCCGAGATCGCTTGTATAAACTGTGGCCCAAAATCCATTTTATGCAGGATCTTTTTTAGAAAGTCCCAGTTGACTCGATCAAAGGCTTTCTCCGCGTCCAAAAACACCAGCACCGCAGAGATCTGTTTCTTTTCCTCAAGATATTCCAATAAATCAATAAGTTGCCTGACATTGTCTTTCATATATCTGCCTTCTATAAAACCTGCTTGGTCTTCATGAATCACATTTTGAATAACTGGCATCAATCTGTTGGCTAATACTTTAGCATAAATTTTGTAATCCGTGTTTAGGAGAGATATTTCAGGTTTATCAGATTCTTCTTCTTTGGGTATCAGTGAAATAAAGGCCGTCTTTCACGAGGGGGGAATTTTACCCCCCTGCTGAATTTTACAAAACAAATCCTTAAGATGCCCAACCAATTCCTCTTGTAGAGTCTTATAATATACTGCCGTCAGACCATCTGTCCCAGGAGCTTTAGCTGATTTCAATTGTTTTATTGCATATAAGATCTCTTCTGATGTTATAGGTCGATCCAATCTATCACTCTGTGTACTTGAAATTTTTGTAACTCTCTTCTTCTGCAGATATTCATCGATAAAATTCTCTTTAATTTTATCAGCTTGGTATAATTTAGAATAATAAGCTAAAAAAGCTTGGTGTACTAAATTTTGCTGATGCAGTTGTTTCCCTTTGTACTCAATAGTATTTATTATACGGGAACTTTGTTTTTTTCTCAGAGTATAAGCCAACCATCTGCCAGGCTTGTTAGCATTGCAAAAGGTGTTATGTTTAGCATATTGCAGATTAGTTGCTGTTTGGTCCGCCATCAATATTTGAAATTGATCTTTCAAGAGCTTTAATGTTAGTTGTACCTTTTCATCAGTCGGATTCTTAATAAGCAGTTGCTCTTTCTCCTTCATCTCTATCTCCAGATCTATTCTTGACTTCTGACGTATTGATCTATATCTAGAGTTCATATGAATCAGTACACCCCTCATATAGGCCTTGCATGCATCCCATACTATCTCAATGGGTGTACCTTTATTCAAATTAATATCAAAAAATTCTTTAACATGTTTCTTAAGGTCCATAATATGCTTTTCATGTCTAAATAAATTTTCATTCATGCGCCAAGATCTTCTTTCTCTCTTGCCCAAATTTATCTCCATCCACACCGGACTATGGTCCGTTAAAGTTCTAGGAAATATTTTTGTCTTGGTCGCTATAGTAAGTAAATCAGTAGTGGCCAACATGAAATCAATTCTCGAAAAAGATTTATGTCTATCAGAAAAAAAAGTAAAATCCAATTCCTTAGGATGATGAATTCTCCAAACATCCTTCAACTCCAATTCTTCTTTCAATGAAAAAAAAGTCGATGGTAACTTATTCCCTTTCTTGGCAAGCGTCTTTTTATCAAGCGTTACATCAATCAGCCCATTCCAGTCACCCATAATCAAAAAAGACTTATAATTCCACTGCAATATTTTATCATTCAACATTTTATAAAAGCTTTCCTGCTGCTGGTTCGGGGCATAAATGCCAATTAACAGTGTCGAGACATTCTGTACATTTATTTCAACTGCGATATATCTCCCCTCATCATCCACTTCTATAAGTTTAGCTGGTATTTTTTTGGAAATGTAGAATACAAGTCCATTCCTTTTAACCGAACTGGAAGATATAAAATGTGATCCAATTTTTGAAATTAAGAATTTCTGGTCCTGGGTTCTAATATGGGTTTCCTGCAGACAAACAACATCATTATTATATTGCTTCAAGTAGTGAAATATTTTTCTTCTTTTCTGTGGTGAGTTCAAACCATTTACATTCCATGATAAAAATCTAAGTGTCATTCTGAAAGCGGATGAAGCCCTTTAAGCATTTGACGAAGACTCTCACCAACCGCCGACGTCTTCGGTCTTGCTCCTCCCACAGCTTCAGAGTATAATTTTTTGCCCTTTGTTCCATTCTCTTCCTGTGGTATCTTCCCCTGCTGTGTCTCCAATCTTTGCTTCCCTGCAGCTCGAGTTATGCGTTGATCCTTAGATTCTTGCATCAGTAAGTCCAAATCAGGCTCCACCTCTCTTGTAGCTCTAGATTGCTTTGGTTTAACCTCAAGAAATTCTATTAACGAGTCCTCTGAAAAACCTCCTACCGCACCTAAAACTTCCTCCCTTGAAGCATCTTGATTAGCCTGTCCTTCTTTTGATAAAATTACACCTTGCATCCCCTCTTCAAGAGCCTTCTCAGCTGAAGTATCTTCAATAGGTAAAAGTGTAGAAGAGCGAGGTGATATTAAAATTTTTTTCAAAACATTGTTATAGAACTGTTCCGCCTTCTCAGAAGGCGGAACAGAATTAATACGAATTAATTAATACGATATCTTACATCCTTATGTCGTAAAATGATACCAACAGGAACATCCCACCTAAATGTATCTGACGCTTTTTCAACTCATTTACAAGAAAACCAAAATCTTTCCGGTCCCTTAACATCTTTGGTGGTAGCTCTTTATAAACACCAATTTGGTTGCCATCATGTTGCACCGTAGTATGAAAAGAACTCTGCAAAATGTCATTTCTCAATTTCCTCTCAGTAAAGTAAATCACCACATCTCTTGGCAAGTTCCTCTGTTTCGCTATACGTGAGTTAGCTCTGTACAGCTTGTCAATTCTATTATCAATCACATCTGGTTCAGCTTTCAAAATCTTCGCCAACACCTCCACACAAGTTGCCCTCAGATTTTCTCTATTATTCTCCCTTAAGCCTCTTAATCTTATGGCATACTCCATATTCCGAAATTGTAACATCGTAATCTCATCTTCAAGCCTCTGGTTCTGCACCCCCACCTTAAACATCTGTTCCTTTACTTCTTTTTTGTTAGCTTCCACTTCAGAATTTAAATCCTCCACTTTTTTCTCAACAACCAGTAGGGCATCAGTGAGAGCTGTAACTACTTTAGTTACACTCTGATGTAATCCTTCAGTTTTTTCCTCCACCAACTCCTTCACTTCCCCCACCATCATTTTCATTTCCTTTTGATTTTTGCCCATCCTTTCATCCATTTTATTCATTTGGCCAGAAAGCTCTCCCAAAGTTTTGTGTATATTTAATATAAATGCTTTCAAGTCCTCTGTCTCGCTGTCCTGTGACTGTTTTGACTGTTTTGAGGCTGACACTGACTTTTCCTTGATCTGGTGTGGGGGGGAATCCCCCCCCCCGTTTTCTTTGAAGCCATGCCTGAACAGGATTTAAATCTTTGAAAAAAAGAAAAAAATCTTCCTCCTTTTCCTGTCCTCCCCAGTTTTACAGAAAAGGAGTAGGTAAACTCTGTACAATTGCAAGCAGACTCACTTTCCCTTTCTTGCTCGCTTTCTTCTTCCGCTTTCACTGACTCAGCTTTAATCAGCCGCCATTTTCAAACACTTTACGCTGAGACAGCTTACTTTTTCAAAGTTAAAAAAAATCCATTTAGGAACAATGCACTTATCAGAAAAAATTCCAAGTCTCACCAAACTAGTTGTTAAGTATTTGAAGATAAGCTTCGTCCGTTGGAGTTGCCTCCCCGTCTTGTTCTGGCTTGCAGAAGTCCCGCGCCGCTCGGAGGTCCGGCAGCTTGGAGAGGGAGCCCAAACATGAAGCGCTTGCCAGGGCACAGGAGACAACCCTGGCTGCACTTCTGGGGCTCAACCTGAAACTGCCCACTCTAACTCCCCCTTATTTCAAAGGGGGAGCTTTCCGAGCTGCTTTTTAGGCAAAAAAGCGGCTCTACGGGCGGCGGGGGCGGCGGCTGAACGAGCGAGCCGCCCAGCGACGAGGAGATCGCCAACCGGAAGCAATCTCTCTCTCTTTTTCATTTAACAATGTTGATTGCTCAGTTCCTCTTTCTGAAAATATATTTTAAAACTCCTAATTAGGATGACAAGTTATTATTGTTTCTACCACCATTTTTTCTTGTCTCTCTATACCATTTTTAAAAATATAAAAAAAGAAATAAACCCCAAAATCTCTCACTGGCTGCTTGGCATATATTTTATCATTCCCAATACCATTGCTTGTCTGGAAGTAAAACAGACCTATAAAAAATAGCAGAGTAAAGAAAAAAAAGTAAAGGCTTCCCCGATTTTAATAATCTCCTGTTCTGCCTTATCTAAAAATCTATGCCATTTATCTATAGTAAGCAGATTAAGATAGCAGGGTATCTTTAGAATGCTTCCAATTAGAGACCCTTTCAATTTGTTTTTATGAAAAAGTTGAATAGTTGATATATTTTAAAATATTATGACATGAAAAGGTAGGCTTGCTAACTAGAACACAAGGCTCCTGGGGCTCTGTGTGTCATGATAGTAGTTGTACCAATAATCCTTTTATATTGTGTTTTGCCTGCTCAGCTTTAACGCAACAGTAGAAATTTGTGAAGGAAACAACTACTATCAAAAAATAAAATAATTGCACATAGGATGGGATAGAAGGCTCACATTCAGTCTACCAGGAATATAGACCCTCTTCTTTCTTTTCTTCCTTTCTTTTGAACAGAAAAAAGCTCATAAAACTTGCAGCTGAAGAGGAATTAATTGATCTTGGATACCAGATGGGAATGAATTGTAACGTAACAAGTTAGAGATCTTTTCTTCCTGAAAAGCAGAGCCAATTGATTTATTATCATGACTTCCAGCTTCCTTTTCTTTCCTTTCCTTCCCCTTTCCTCCTCCTCTATTCCTTATGGAAGGAACTGTACATACTTGGTAGAGTACCTTCTTTGATTTGATACACTGGGTTTTAATTTCAAGTGCTAGGAGATCCCATGGTCCCATTTTTAAACTTTAAAGGCTTCCATAGCTTAAGCAGCATGAGCAGATCAGATTCATAGGAATGCCAAGTAACAATGATAGGGTGTCTTCAAAACAGGCAATTCTCAGATCATTTTTTTTAAAAAAAATGTTTGTTGTTTCTCAAAGTGAGAGAAAACACATTCATGGCCATACAGAGAAAATAATGGGGTGATTCAATGGGTTCCACCTGTGCTGTTGGAAGCCTGGCATACTTTTCTATTTCAGTGCATTGCATCTGAGAGTTCAATAAGTTTAAAAAAAATAATTCAAAGTGGCATCAAATGGAAATATTTTCAAGTAGCTATTATGACTAGGATTACTTTATTTCGTTCATTAAGCTGAAAGAAGCTACTCAAAGGACTTCTGTGCAAATTGCATTGAACTGAATGAGACATATGCATGGATAGGCAAGGCAAAGAAAAATGCAGACACTGTGAAAATTGTAGCAGGATGTCGGAATATTTTTGACAAACCTATCCATGTGACCTTATTATTATTTATCCTTTTCTACTAAGAGAGCATGTTAACCTTAAGTTATGTCCAGGGAATATAAACAATTTGGTTTGCTGGGCCACAGGTTCCTGGTTGATTCTTCACCCTGTTACCACTTAGGGTCAAGTCAGTTTTTGCAAGGGCATGTTAATAGCAATAGCACCTAGACTTATATACCACTTCATAGGGCTAAACATCTAAATGGTTTACAGAGACAGCTTTAGAAGGATGAAAGACTGAGTCAACCTTGAACTGGTCAGGATCAAACTCCTGACAGACAGTAGAATTAGCCTACAATACTGCATTCTACCCACTATGCCATCATGGTTAAGTACTTCACATGTGCATAGAGGGGAGGCATCCCATAGGTTTGATAATGAATGGAGCTCTGCTGGTAGTGGACAGAGGCGGTTATGTTTTACCACTGCAGGATGAAACTTACTGCTCCTGATTCTCAATATAACAGGCCTGATTAACAATTTCCATTTTTCTTCTGATCTTTTAAAATAAAATCTGTGATAATCCAAATTTTCTTCTTGGTTGGAAAATTAATCAAAACTGTTAATCAAATAAATCAAATAAAATTGTTTTTTATATATACATGTCATTATTTCTTTTATCTCAGGTACTATCTCTAGTACCATGAAATTCTTGCGTTTTTAAGAATCAATTTAATTCAGAGGTGGTATTCAGCAGGTTCTGACCAGTTCTGGAGAACTGGTAGCGGAAATTTTGAGTAGTTCGAAGAACTGGTAAATACCATCTATGACTGGCCCCACCCTCATCTATTGTCTGCCTCCCAAGTCCCAGCTGATCGGGAGGAAATGGGAATTTTGCAGCAACATCCCCTGGAGTGGGAAGGGAATGGAGATTTTACAGTATCCTTTCCCTGCCATGCTACCAAGCCATGCCTGTCCACCAAGCCATGCCCACAGAACTGGTAGTAAAAAATTTTGAATCCCACCACTGGTTTAATTCTAAGAGGATGTGGATACTTTAAATGTTCTATTTAACCGTTCTAGAGCCAAGGTAGTGCAGTGGTTAGAGTGCAATACTGCAGGCTACTTCAGCTGACTTCAGGTTTGCTTAATGAAAGATTTTCAGTGATCCAAGTTTGCAATTGTGGCCTATTGATTTAAATAATTAATTTATTTTTTTAGACTTATATTTTTAAAGTTCTTGAATGCTATATTGTTAGTTAATGGGATTTTATTTTATGTAATTAAGTTATTAATGACATTTTATGGTTTTATGTCCCAAGGAGAAAAGATAGGTATTTGAACACTAAGACAACTACATAAGAACTCTCTGTTGATTTAATGGGAGCTCCCCAGTGATTTAATTCTTATAATATTATTTTTGGCATTTATCTGAATAAGACTATGATTCTAAAAGTGCTGTATATATGAACCATGAAATGAAATGGTCAATAATTTCAGCATTTAAATGTAGAAAGTAGCAACATTAAATTATGTAGGTCCAGTATTTTCCTTAGTGCAAAATATTTTCCTTTTCTGCCTTTGTTTTATGTTAATTCACTTTAAAATGCTCCATTGGAGATGAAAGGGAATGTTTCTATTTTTTATAAGAGAAGATAGCCGAGAGGTCATTACATCCCTTGCTGTTTGATGAAACTATGTGTATAATCAGTGCTGCAGTTGAGAAAATCTATTTTCCTCATTCAGCAGTTTTATTTCATTATTATTTTTTACCCATTTAGTCTCAGCTTTGTAATACAGAGGAAAATTGGCTCTTTCAAATGCTCCGGCTGTGATAAATCAAGATAATCAGTATCAATAAAGCAAACAGAATATAATATTATGATAAAACATAAATGAGCATGAAAAAAAATGTCAAGAAGTGCTGTATTGACATTCAAATAAATGCATAACATTTTTTTTAAAATGGAGATACTCTAGCTGCAATTCACTTTCATTCCTTTCTTTTTCAAAAATTATTTCAAATACATTGCACATTTAACATTTTTATGCTCTAAGCCTTGATTTACTTGCTGTTGCAGCTGGGTATAAAAATTATCCAGAGGTGCATATCTTGGTTAACTAACAATTTCAATGCCCCTTTCATTGAACGTAAGTGGCATTGTGCAGCAATAATCTTTTCCTCATATTCACTCAGGGATGTTCTTTAATCCTTCTGGGGAGAGGATTAGGAATTGTTTAATTGAGCAATTCAAAACATCCACTGGCACATAATAATAAAACACTTATTCTGTGCACTCAACTTAATCGGGGCATGCTTAATCAGGGATCTGCTTAATCTCAGAGAACTGATTTTAAGTTACTGGTACTCACTATTGCTTAATTAAAATGATAATTGTGTAAAGAGATGGCATCTATCATAGTTGGTTGCCAATTTTTTGTCTAAAATATTTATCCTTGGGCTATGCATTTGGGAAAAATAAGAAAGGTAATTTTGTGAAACAGACTTATTGCAAATTACCAACCGATTTCTGTAATTTCATCCTCCACTAATTTTAATTCACTATGTATTTCTTAAATTGGTGGATCTGTGTGAATAACATTTTTACAAGAGTGTATAGATAGATGGCAACCTCCAGAGATTTCCATTTCTATTAGCTTCCTAAGCCGCCATCTCTCCTGTTTTGTCTGGAACAAAATGGATGAGTCCAAATGTCAGAATAATAACAACAAAATGCAATCTGTAGATAGGCCTATCTAGTGAGCCAGCATATCGAAAGTCCTCTGGCATAAAATCCCATCTATGTCTGCTATGATATGTTAACTTTATAGAAGCTGGAGAAAGGAGATAATTTTTAGTAAAAAAAAAAAAAAAGGCTTGGGGATAAAAATAAAATAAAAAGCAACTTGTTCCTTTTCCATTTCTGTGTTCAACTTTATAATTTCAATTATAAGATTTAGATTTCTTTATCTAAAAATTGAAAGAAAAGCTGAAAAGGATGTTAATGCTGTATGTCTATAGCGTTCCATCTATAAGTGTTTAAAGGGTTGATATTTTTTGCATTGAATAAGTAGCATTCATACATGTAATGAAATTGATATCAAAAGCATTTTCTTCCTTATTATTTTCCTTTCTCATGGTCTGCTAACTCAAATCTTATCTTTGGAGCCAAGAAAGGGAACAGTGGATACCCATATGCTCTGTCATGAAAAATAAAACTTTCTGGTAAACACTGGCATACTTTACTGCAGATCAAATATAAAGAGGAAAATTAAACCTTATTCAGCCAACAACCATTGCCTATTTATAATAAAATCTACTATCCCTTGCTTTCCCACATAAACAAATATTTCAACTGTACAAATTAGGAACTGGAACTTTGTAGCTGGAACTGAAATAAAGCAAGATCCTTATTAAGAGATTTGGAAATGTCAGAAGTAATAAGTTCTTCAGTCTTTCTTCAACCACTTAAACCGCAGACAGAGGAATATGGCCAGCAAGGGTTCCTCTTGAAAAATGACTTGCTCCATTTCATTTTCAGTGCTCTCATGGTTGGTGGTAGCTGGAAATGGATCTGCTGAATGAGCAAGCAAGTTCATCATAGAGTGAACAAAACCTAATAGTTTTTATATGTAAATCAAAACCTGGTCCCCATTCTCTCTTTTCATTCCCGCTTTCCCCTTTATTATTTAATAGGTCCTATCCCATGATTTCATCTCACCATAATATTTATTTATGTAACATATACAATATGTATCTGTTTTGAATGTCAAAATTACACACGTCTACATGACCTTGGCATCAATGGGGAAAAGTATAAAGATATGTTACTTATATTCAAGATAGTATTGGCAGGAAGCTGAGTAGCTTTCCCCATACGTTTTTTTTATGTTTTCTATGTTATGGCATCATATTGCTCAAGCTAAATAATCCATTTTCCCTGGAAAGGCACCAAAGGAGAAGTCTAGAAATTGCCAATAATGAGCTTAGAGTTCTGAAGGATTCCAAGCTAGCCAGAAAATTATCTGTTCTTCCTGTACAGCTTCAAACGTCAAGACTTTAATGCTTCACCAGACAGTGGTTGGACAAAATGACTTCCAATGTCCCTTCCAACGTTGCAATTTCATTATTTTATATGTAATATGAATTTCCAATTCCTTAGTTAAAAAAGAGAAGTCATGTGTAGTTTATGTCCAGAGTCTTGATGAGAAATAGATTAATCCTGAAGTGCCCTGCCTTAAACTAGGCCACAAGATTAAAGGTTTACCTTTCTAAGTGCATTATTTTTATAACGCTTCATTCTCTTCAATGAAACTGAAATCTTTTCTGAAATCTGCCTTTAATTTCTCAATTTTTTAAAAAATGTTATTTTAGAATTCTTTGGAATAGATTTGGATGGCTTTGGATTCATGCTGTCATTTATATACTTTGGTTTGAATTCTGCGACTTCCCTTGAGTACGGCCATAATGATATCCTGCTCTGAGTTCTTTCAGGTTTTAATGTGTCCGGTCATTTTTTCTAAGTCATCTTTCTGCATTATTCGCACAAATATATATATATATATCTTCTCATTCAAACTCGAGTAACTGCCCATATATGATGCTTTCACGTTTTCATAACATTCTAGCAGTGGAGAATAATTATTGAAAGTTAGGTTATCAGTTTTGGAATAACATGTAGACTTGGCAGTTAAATAAATTAATGCAAAGGACAAGAATGAAACATTCTGATTACTGACCAGACTGAAATTGGTAGAGCAGTTCAGAAGAAACTGTATTGCTATCTGCATAACACTGCCTAATGGGTTTATTTATGCTGGGCTCTTAATTTTTGTGCAATAAATTAAGCTGAAAACAAGTCATCAATATGTAAAAAGATACTCAGATGCCCAGCAGGATTGTAAAGCTAGAAATCAACAGAAAATATTGATATTGTTTTTAAGTGGCATAACAATTGCCAATATGTGACCATTCAGCGTTTTTGAGGAACAAAACATTTGGACAAGTAGCTACAGCTTTGTGAAGGAAGGCTACAGTTGAGATTACTTAAATATAAGCTTAAACTCAAACTGTATCAGTGATAGTAACAAAAACATGATTTATTTGTATTAAAGCATAAATTCACTAGATCCAAGTTTTCAGTTTATTCTCAGCATTAATCTGACTGTAATATTTAGTTCATATTGATTAAGGTTAGTATGGAGATTCCACCAGATATTTGGCAGTCTGGGTTAGGGAGTGTAAATTATTCTACTACATTTTGCAATTTATTCAAGAAAGTTTCAAGGTAAGTCCAGAATCAGTGGAGAAACAGAATGTCTGATAGATGATGTCCTTTTCTTTGAGACCCAGCTTGGCCTAGTTGTTAACACACCAGGATAGAAAGCAGGAGATGGTGAATTCTAGTTCAGCCTTAGGCATGAAGCCAGCTGGGTTATTTTGGACCTCTCTCTCTCTCTCTCTCTCTCCCTCCCTCTCTCCCTCCCTCCCCCCCCCCCCCTCTCTCTCTCTCTCTCTCTCTCTCTCTCTCTGTTCAATTCATCTCATAGAGTTGTTATTTTGTGGAAAATAGGAGGAGGAAATGTTTGCCACCCTGAGTTTTTTTTATAAAAAATAATAAAGGTGGGATAAATAAAATAAATTTGTTCTTTACCTTATATCTAAAAAGTCTATTGACAACCATCTATGGACACTGTCAATCATCGAGGTCATGGTTGTCCTAAATGTGCTTTCTAAAATTTAACTGGACTTTTTTTCCTCTCTTTTTTTCGTTGAAAATGTTTCACTTCTCATCCAAGAAGCTTCTTCAGAGAACTTAGAAAGCTCAGTTGCCTTTTGAAAAGCACCTTTGGGACCTAATGACAATCAAATTTGGGGTCACATCTCAATAAGGCAAAGGCTTTTCTGGGAGGCTCTGAACCATCAAATCTTTCCATTAGAAGTTAGGTAGGTAGCATCTTTATTTAGATTTTAAGAAGCTATAAATTAGGCTTTGGTTTAAAAGTTTGGTTTGTATCCTTATGTTTTTGTTTTTATTCTGCTTTTCATTTGACATTTCTCTAAAACGCTATTTATATTGTATATCATTTGTGAAATCCTTCTCAAGGAAAAAGACACACACACACACACACACACAGAGAGAGAGAGAGAGAGAGAGAGAGAGAGAGAGAGGGAGAGAGAGGAAGGGAGGGAGTAGAGGGAGAGAGGGAGGGGTGAGAGAAGATGATTCACAGACATACACACAGTCTTATATTCCCTAGCCTAGCATGTTTATTAATGAAGTGGGATATAAAATGTACTGAAGTTCAAATAGTATACATTTATTTCTTAATAGCAGGCCTGTCACCCATTTCATGTACCATGACAACTACCTATGCAAATAGCAAGGCTGATGGGATTATTTCATAAATCAAGTTCTAAAAGATAATTGAATAGTGAAGACTGGTCCTTTTTCTAAAAATGCAGGATTAAATTCTAAAAGAATTAATGGCACAATCATTAGAGCCTTTAATCTATTTTACTGAGAACTGCTTCTCCTTTTTTATGAACAATTTGTCCTTCAGGTGGTGGGTGGAATTGTCTAATACTTCAGAGTAAGCATAAAATTGTAAGAGGCTTGCATGTTGCTATTAACTGCTCTTCCTTTGCAGCATTTCTTCTTGAAATCAGACAGATTTTAGCTCATCAAAAATTAGGGACCTTTGTAAGAAAAGAGGTTATATTAACCCATGCCCAGGTAACAGACAATGATACCCAATTGAATTCAATCCTTTATCTGCTTCTACCTAATGGACATAATCTTGCCAAACTAAAGGTATAAATTTTACTTACTAGGTATATCTGGAGACATTCTAGGGTTTGGCTATCTTGAACTCTTTCCTCCTCCCCCTTCTAGCTCAGAATTGCATAGTCTTATAACCCTGGTCCCTTTCTGGGAAAATTCTGAACATTGCACTTTATGGCACTTGACCTGATTTCCCAGAGCTTTTCTTATTTTATTTTAATAATCAAGGAATTAAAATATCTATTTGCCTTTCTCAAAGCCTAGATATTGAAACAGCTAAACTTTTTCAATTGCTGCACTTTTTGAAAAACATTTAATATTCCATCTTTTATTTGATCATAGAGTTTCCAAACACTTGGAACTTATAACAAGTGGAGTAAGAAAGTACCCAGTGAAGCCCTTACAATATTTGATTTATTAAAATCAACTGTATGAAATCTTTTACTTAATATTTTTAAAGCATTACATAACCTGTAATCTAACAATGCCTTCTAAGAGTGACCTCATCTGTGTTTGTAAACATATCCTGCTATCAATTTCTACCCTTGGGAATTTTGTATTTTTAATGCATATTGCAAATTTAGGTAATCCTAAAATATAGGAAAATATATATTTTAAAGGTCACAAAGAGTTTTACTCGATGAGATTCATTTAGGTAATAGGAGCCATGGAAAGGAACATAGGAAACTTCATTTCATAGGGTTTTAAAGATCTGTTTCCCCTGCTCCCCAGGCATTCAGTCGACATGCAATGTCCATCCATATGACTGTTTTGTCTCTTGAATTGCCAGCAGTTTTATTATATGTATGATTTTTTCCCAGTTTTTAATTGTATCTTGTCTGAGTCATTTTGAGTGTGTGACTGCATAACCAAACAAATCAACAACGAATAATGCACATTACTAATAGTAATTATTATATTTAAATAATTTTATGTGGGAAAATTAATCTTTGTCTTCAAGAATGATTCCTCAAAAAGCACATCATACCTTTACTAAGCTTTATTGGGAGGTGAATGCACTTACAATCATATTTTTTTAAAATTAAAGGTATATACTGCTCATCTCTCAAGCATATCATAAAAGCAGAATATAAAACCATGCAAAACATTCAAGAATAAAAATTAAACCATTAAAATTAACAACAACAATAACAATAGAAAAACTTAAATTTTTCTATTGAAAAATTTAAAGAGCCTTGGAAAAGAGCCTTGGATAGCCCAACAGGCTAATAAGCAGACTAAAGCCTGTGATTAACATCCAGCTGTCTGCAATTGCACCAGTTCAGGTCTTACCAGGCTCAAGGTTGACTCAGCCTTCCATCCTTTCTAAGGTAGGTAAATTGAAGACCCAGTTTGTGAGGGCAATAAGCTGACTTTGTATAAAATATACAAAAGTATTAAGGCTATTGCTTAACACATTGTAAGCTGCCCTGAGTCTTCGGAGAAGGGCGGCATATAAATCTAATTTTTTTAAAAAATGAGCCCAACATTAAATGGGGTGGAGATAGAATAAGACAGACAGACAGAGATCTAATGATTGTATTTCCCTATGGGATTCCCAAAGTTATTTAATATCCACAAACACCATTTCCAAAATTTTCTGAAAGGCTAACAGAAATGAGGCTTATGTCATATTAATATCATTATATAATTCCATAAATGTAATATATTTTAATATAAATTATTAAATGGTATTATATCATAAATCAAGTTTATGGAACTCTGTAATTCACCCTCCAAAGTCCATTCATCAATTTCAAAATATATTCTAGTGTGAGGACTAGCCCAAACCCCAAATATTTCATTGCTCACTCAACATCTAAAAATCCATAATATAACTACAGCCATTAGCTGACTGAAAATAAAAAGCATACAAACTCAGTAAACTGCAATCAGTCTTTACCAAATATAGATAAGGAGATATGAGGGGAGGGGAAATATGGAGAGATGGGAGAGAGAGAGGAAGACAGAGAATAGACAGCAGACAGTACATATACATATACATCTACAGTACAGTACAGTACATTTCAGGAAAACAAGTCTGTTGGTCTGTACTTCATTATCAGGCTTGAGGAAGTCTATGTGGATGCCATGCTAATACACATAAAGTCATGGTTAAATCAGTCACCACATTCTACTATTTCTGTGGGAAAATAAAAGTTGGTGTCAGTGTATGTAATCTGCAATAGACCCATTCTATTTCCCTTGGTGAAATATAATTGCTTGTGCTTCACTCAATTGAAAACATTCAAATTTATTTGAAGTTGTAAGAAGACGATTTGTTGACAAATGTTTTTGTTCTCTGAAAATGCCATGGCAAGAAGTCCTTGTTTGGGATTCTTAGACTGAAAACAATACATAAATTTGAAAGCAGGACAAAGACTGACTCAATAGCAACTTTAAAAAATTGTATGCTATATGTTTCATCTTCAGAATCTGGCCTTGTAAAGAGCCGTCAGGGTTGATCTCCTCTAGCACTGACCAGTTTGATCGCTTTGCAGTCCAAGGGACTCGCAGCAGTCTTCTCCAGCACCATAGTTCAAAGGCCTCAATTTCTTGGCGCTCAGCCTTTCTTATGGTCCAACTTTCACAGCCATACATTGCAACTGGAAAAACCACAGCATGACTATAAGCACTTCTGTTGCCAGGGTGTAGTCTCTGGAAGGACTCAATGGAGAATAACCTAATGCTGGGAAAGATTGAGGGCAAAAGAAGAAAGGGATGACAGAGAATGAGGTGTTTGGATGGAGTAACTGAAGCAGTAGGCGTGAACTTAAATGGATTCCAGAAGATGGTAGAGGACAGAAAGGCCTGGAGGAATGTCGTCCATGGGTTGCGATGGGTCAGACAAGACTTTGCTAACTAACAACAACAACATGCTACATATATATTAAAGCAAAACTGGCAAATTCATCTTGCATAATCTTTTTAGCTTAGAATGTTGCTTAAACCATATTCTAAGCTTTAACTGCAGTGATCAGTTCTAAACAGGAGGTCATAATTGCAGTTGTATTAGTATTACTTTTGTGGGAAATTTTATCAAAGTACAATGTATTGTGCACATTGATAGATTTTGATACATAATCTTTATGATATTATAAAATATAGTTAAATCTTGTTTAAATCTATTTTTTAGATTTTATATAAATTAAGGGGACTGCTAGAATTTGGTACAGTAGGTTTTATCTGCTCTCCTGTCATTGAAAGTGATTTGCTCTACATGCTTTAATAAAATCAGAATATATGTAAAGTAGTAGAGATGGAGTAAAGCAAATAAGAAAACTAGGACAGAAGCTGGTTAAAAATTCTCTCATCTTTGCTCTAAACTACAGGTGGATCATTTTGGATGTTTTCACCCAAATCTGTCTACTTCATTTATGCCTCCAACTATAGATTTAAAAATAATGCAACACACACAGTCTTTTTACTGTTAAGCATTTCATTTTAAACCCTAGAATCTACAAAGATGAACAGCACTGCAATCTGCATCAGAGAAGCATGAACTGGGACAACGTCTTTAGAAAAACAGCCCTTCTATAACCATTAAGCACCCTTTTTGTTCCAAGTAATATGTTTTCACATATACTCCAATTTACTAACACTGTCATAGTTGCAAAATTCAAAATAAAAAAAAATATTGTATTGATATTCATTGTACAGCTACAACAGACTGCAGCCCCCTTTTTGCTCACTGTCTTCATTCTAAAGTAGGGGTATATCTGCCCACTACCAATCTAACAGATTTATGAGACACTGCACAAGAAGCCAAGTATGACAACAATTTCAAGAAGTGTTCAAGATGAGAAAAAAATAACAATAAAAGTAGCAATCTGGTGTGTTGCTTTGGCAACTTGATTTAGTTGTGATGCTACATGTCTCCATTCAAAGCAAGGTTTCTTTTGGTATCTGCTTTAAAACACTGTTATTATAAAATTTACCATTAAGTGAGTCATCACAGAATGAAAAAGTCACTGCTTTGGCACTTAGTTCTTAAAGGAAAGGGTTGTGTTCCCCACTCCCCCCACCCCAAGGGAGATCAGCCTCTACTATGAAGGGATATTGATTTTGAAATGCCTAGAACTGCTTGGCAGTTTGCCCTCCTTCACCTTCCTGCTGGTGAGCTCTACAATACTAAATTCTAAAAAACTGAAGTAGAGCTATTTATTAAAAATCTTGCAGTGCAGAGCTGAAGGAAGAAAGAAAGGCAATTACTTGCTGCTGATTTTAATGGCTGTACCTTCAGCAAGAGGTCTTCATAGTGATAATGACTGAGGCACAAGTTAGACATTAATTTGTCCCAAAGAGAATTCATACAAGTATGAGGAAAAAAACTTTGTAGAAAGTGGGATATTTTTGTTTGTTTGTTCCAATTATATATTTCTTACCAGATAGTCCTCAATTTATGACCAGAACTTCCATTGCTGGACAAGGTGATTGTTAAATGACTTCTGCTTGACTTTTTTTTAAAAAAAATAAATGGTTGTAAGATAATCATTGTAGTTGCTAAGTGAATCATATGATCATTAAGATAATCTGGATTTCCTCATTGACTTTGTTTATTAGAAACCATCTGGAAAGGTGGCAAATGGTTTCATTCCCTAAGGGGATACATCTGGTGGGAGCCAGAAGAAGGCCTTCTCCGTAGTGGCACCCTCTCTCTGGAATATCATCCCACCAAAATTTAGACTGGTCTCCACTCTAACATTCTTTCAGAAGGCCCTGAAGATGTGGTTCTGCCTAGGGAACCCAGAGCAAGATGGAGACCATTAAATGGCTTGTATGAATGTGTGTTGTGTCATGGTGGGGGAGTGAAGGGTTATTATTTTTATTTTTTATTACTTTTATTTCTTTTACATTGTGCTTTTATGTTCTTGTAAGCCACCTGGAGTCGCCATGTACTAGTAGACAGCAATATAAATTTTCTAAATAAATAAATAAATGGCGATCACATGACCCCTGGGTGTTACAGCCATCATAAATACATGGTGGTTGACAAGTATAAGAATACAAGAACCTGGTGGCACAGCAGACTAAAGCTTGTTATTAACATTCAGCTGCCTGCAATTACTGTAAGTTCGATTCTATTCATTCCATATTACTCTGGGCAGGTCACAATATAAAAACAAATATAAATAATAAAAGTAATTGAAAAGAGGAAAGTACGAAAGTACGAAAGAACAAGATGATGGTCTGATCAGCAACACACACACAAAGCATAACTGCAAGTGGCCAGAAAATACACAGAACTGAAAATCACATTTAAATAATATTCATCCAGGTAATATTAATCCCTGTGGTAATGTGGAAGTTTCTTTAGCTGATAATATTGATATCTACAAGTTTCCTAGCATTCCTGTTGAACATTAAAAATCTATAAGGCTTTTTTTAAACTGAATCTTCCATACGAATGCTAAAATACCTAATTGGTTTAAATAAGACTTCCCTTTGTACTGCTAATATCCTCTGTCTACTAAAAACAAATTAACAAATGAAATCCTTATGTACAAAAATTCTAGGGAGGCATCCCTTCCACACAGTTGAGGTTCCACAAGAATTCTTAGCTGGAAGACACACACAGTATCATTTTCTGCCAAAAAATATATCTTGTGGGTTGAATTTAGGAATACTGTGCTATTTTAGCATCCATATGAAACCACTAGAGTGAGATAATTTAGTAGGACTCTAATGAGGATAAAGAAACTGGAGAGTCTTGGTGTTTGACATTACTTTTCAGTTAGATGAAGCAATCAGACAACTATGGAACTTAATCAAGATAAGATGGGATACTAATCATTGGAAGTTGTCACAGTTTGATGGTTTGGGGATAGGTTTAAACAGTACCTCATAGTTCTTTTTCTGAGCAGTCAAGAAGTCAAAGTGATTAAAAGGGTATTGACTTATAGTAAAATGTTTCCTATATAAAATAGTTCATTTATATTCCTACCAGATTTATATTGAATTAACTTAATATTCTCAATTAAGAACTGTTTTGAATATTCATCTGAATGAGTGTCATCAACTTTTTTTCATTTCAAGCATGTCATATAATTTCATAAAATATACTTTTTTCAAATGTCCAAACTTTTGAAAGATTTTCAACTAGAATCCTTACAGCTAAACAAAATAATTTATTTTTTAAAAAATGAGAATTTATTAAGGGATTCTGCTGATGTCCTACTGACTGCAAATGCTGCCTTGTGAGCCCCTTCTCTGTAATTTCTAGTGTGCAGCTTCTTCATGAAAAATTAAGAGTTGGAATATAATCTTTGATATTTCATATGTTTATGGGCTCCATCATGCACAGGGAGATGTCAAAATAGGCAAGAGAGTGGTAATGATCACCGATAGAAGCCTTAGCCTTATATGCAAAAATATTATGTGGATGAAGCTTTGGTTGCACAGTTTGGACATTTTAGCACAGGTCCCATCATGGATACCCCTGGCCCCAAAATAAAGTGTGGAGAGATTATTTCTTTTCATCCTAAACCATATTGCTCAGCTTCCAATATCTTGTTCTATTAGAAGTGTGTTACATGGGCAAGATGCAATGGTAAAATTGCCTTTCCTTTTTTTTCAGCTATTAAGACAAGACTTTTGTACTGCTTTGTACTCATTACTTAAGGAAAGTAATACTTCACTCTTCCTGATACAGATAAATTGAACAATCCAAACTCAATTTTTCTTGTGCAAATGTAGAAATATAAACTCTATACAGTTTTAAAATAAAATCATAACATGTACTTCAACAAATCATTCTCAAATCTAGAGTTCACCAAGTGTCGTAAGGATAAGTTGGTGTCACTATATTCTCAATACACAAAGAATCAAGATCTACTTGCTATAAAGAAAGTAAATACTAGCATAACTAAATGACCTACAAATGGTAATCAACAATTGAAAGCAGAATCTTGGAATCTTGATAAAAAATTATCAGTCTCAGATATAAATGGGATAGCAAAAAGGTAGTTATTACAAATGTAATTTATACTCTTATGTTAAGTGCAGAAGGAACAATTGCAACCAGCCTGCTTTCCATAGAAGATCTGTATATTGTATGGGTCAGAAGGAGAACCGAGAAGATATCTACAGTTCCCTCACATCCTGAAAATAAACTGGTTTAAATCCTCTCTTTTGGACAGTGCTGTCTGCATGCCAAAATAACTAGAAACAAATTTTCACTCATGCATTCACCTAATTAGACCCATAGGACTGTCTAATGTCTATGTGTATGTAGAGACTGTGTGTACAAACACACACACACACACACACACACACACACACACACATCCTTCTTATTATTTTCTTTACTTCTCCCTCCTATTGCGATGGTGATGATAATGATGCTTTTGCTTTGCATGTACACTAAGATCTTCCACAGCAAAGACAAATTCCTTCAGTGTCTAATCATACTTGGCCAAATAAAGTATTCAAGAATATCTGTTAAGAAATAATTTGTATGTAATAGGATGAGAAATAAAACATATTAGATCCAGTGAAAAGCTGATATGATGCAGTGGTTAAGTGGTGGGATATAATTGGAAGAATAAAGGTTAAATAACCAATAAGCCAGGCAGTTTCAACTAATCTACTTCACTGGCTTATTGTTGTAGGGAGAAAAATGGGATGGATAAAGCAAAAGAATAAGTAAAGACTGGGTGAAACAATTTATACATGGACAAGCATAATATCATTACACAGTAACAAAAATCTTGTGTAAAAGTTGTACATCAGAAATGTATGTTCATTTTTTTAAAAAAGATAGTAAATCTTTGATACTAAACATAGTAATATCTATTTTATCAAGATTTAATGGATAAATGCCCATCACAATAGGTGCTAACATGTAGCTGCCGATGACTAATCTCCAAACAACAAAAATGGATTGGTACAAGAATAGGAAATCATTTGGAAAACCCAGGACTGTAGGCATAGACTGGAAAAAGGAAGGGGGAGGGGGATGAAGACGAGGAGAAGAAATAACAAACTGCTTTCATACTATAGATTAGAGCTACATAGTTGTTTCCATGAAGAACCAGAATTTGAGCTTGACTTAAAGGAACTTTTATTTTTCATTGCCAATTCACTGATAATATGGAACCCATTATCTATTTTTTCATAGATTAAATTAGTCTCATTTGATACCAGCAGTGAATTGCAAAACCAGGTTTCTGGGAAATAAGGGCTGTGGGGTGGCATGTCCTCCCAACATTTTTGCTAAGATGCCATCTGCTTCCATTCTACTGAACTGGCAGCAGCAGTGCTATTTGTTCCCTCCAGGTTCTTCACTTGAAAACAGTACTGTTAGTGCTCTTGCTGACTGAACAAGCAGGCAGAAAAGCTGCAAATCCAGGCCATGTATTTCAGGCAAGCATAGTTGGTTATACCTTGAGTGTTGCAGATATACTATTTTGGTGTTTGAACAACCTGCAAGGGAGAGAGATGGGCAAGTTTCCAAAACATGTCAGGCATACCTTTCTCCACACCCCTCACTTGTTGTGGTCCTTAACACTAGTCAAGGATGCCTTGTAGCCTGGTTGAATTATTGATCATGTCATTTGCTTTCTCATTCTAAGTGAGAATGAGCCTTTTTTTTAATATCCCAGATTTTAGAAATATTTTACTGGAGGTCAATTGGATTTTCAGTCTTTCAGAAAGTTATTAGACTAATTTTCCTTGTGAGTTTCTTCATGATTTTCTTGTGAATAATTTATTAAATAAATGAAGAAAGTCTTCTTCAATGAATTATTCACCAAATGTTATTGGGATATCAATAACATAACTGGAGTTTTATTTTAAATTATGCAATAATTTATTTCTTCAAATTATTACCCATATTAATTCATGGAGCTCTAAGAAAGTGTTTTATTCTTTTCATACAGAGTACATTATTTAAATCCTCTTTTTTTCCTTCTTTAGAAATGTTGCAGTATGGAATACTGATGGTGAGATGCTCATGTTTGTTTTTACTTTTTGATGTGCAATAAATATTATATGGGGTTGTTGCTGCGGTTACATAATTATACCCAGACAAATGAAGTGATTGCTTTAGATGACATTCTCCATAATATTTGTGTGTCAAAGTGAGAGAAAGAACAAGAGAGAGAAAAGCATCAGAGTGCACATTATGTTAAGCATGCAAGAACATAAAAGAGCAAATATTTCTCTCTTTTTCTCCATTTCTGCTTCTCTATTTTCTGGCTCATTCCACCAATGTTTGCATTAAATTTTAATTCACTAGTTTTGATACAGAAACAGTGTCACCATGTTGCTACTGCTGTTGCTTTGTAGCAAGCACACAGACTAATTTGTAAGTGTGGGGTACACACATGCTTACACTTTGTGCTGTATCTGCATGTGGAAGATGAAATGCATGATACTCAAAGGAGGCTGCAAAGGCAAACCATTACTCAGTCAGAAAGACATATTTGTTCTCAAAATAATAAATGGCTCCCATGTGAACCAAATGAAGCAATGGGGTTCTGGTGGAAAATTGCCAAGAGATAGAAAGAGTCATAGGACGGTGGAACAAATTATCCCCAAATTATGGGCTGCAGTTCCTAGATTTGGTCAAGGAAAAGCAAAACAGAGATCTCTTGGGGACATTTTAATTTGGTTGCCCTAAAGCTCCTCCCCGCTTTCTAGAATTCTCTGAACTGACAAAGCAGTGATATAAATTGTCTGTTCCTTTATTTGTTTTGTTTATATCAATAAGGATATTTTTCTGATGATTGCTGCCTGGAGGAAAAGCATGACTATTTCTGTTCAATTTTCTATAACCATTAAATACACAGTTTCAAAAATATTTGAACAAGGACTTACATAAAGATTTTTAATATACAGTTATAAGTTTTGAAGTGACATATCAAATGAATGTTGACAGATTGCTAAGCAAAGTACGTTAAAGGGTGATTTTTAAAAAAACTGAAAAAAACCTTTCTATTGTGAAGGATGTTAACATCTCTTTCAAAAATGTGCAATAATGTTATTTCATATTGCAGTGACTCCCCTGGTAGGAAGATAAAGGGCAGCATGCTGATCAGTCTTGTCTGCCAAAAAAGCAGTTGTGGCAATGCAGATTTCTGTTCTCTTGCTATACCCAAAGCAACTCATTTCCACAGACAATCTGTGCCTGATGCCTGATGCCTGCTGTCACTGTCAGTATCAGAAAAGACCAGTTCAAAATAATTTCTACTGCTAGCAACGATCACAACATGAAGGACAAGTTTTTCCCTTGGTAATGACTTTTTTGTCAAGTACAAAAAAGAAATACACTAATAAAGATATTGAATGTGGCTTGCATTAAACATTAGTTCAAAGATATATCCCAACTGACATTGTCTTTGATCAAGCTCTAATCCAGTGATAGTGAAGCTTTTCAGCACTGAGTGCCCAAACTGGAATATGCGCACATATGCATGCCAGCCAACTGGTCTTTGGGTTTCAGTTGCTTTTTGCACACACTGGAGTACCGAAAACCAGAAGACCATCTGGCAACGGTGTGCGTACCTACAGAGAGGGCTCTGCGTGCCACCCCTGGCACGTGTGCCATAGGTTTGCCATTATGGTTCTAATCATTTATGTGGATTCAGACTCATCTGAGTAAAGACATAGTCACCCTTTTCAATAGATACTAGATTGTTTGTGCTGTAGCAAGCCCCATTTTTCTCAGTTTTACTAATATTTCTTCTTCATGAATAGAATCTTCCATAAAGACACAGATGAAAGACCTTTCTGATTAGGTGTTCTGTTCTCACAGTGGCCTAAAGTGGCCAAATCATATAAGGCTTAAACAAAAGCTGAAAAGCATGGTTTTCCTTTTTCTCTAGTTCCTTGGGAAAACAAATAAATTAGACAATGAGGGAAAACTATTTTAAAAGTTAAGGGAAAGAAGGAATAGTGTAGAAAAAAGAAAGAATTGGCAAAGTGAAACAATTTCTTCTTCTTCTTCTTCTTCTTCTTCTTCTTCTTCTTCTTCTTCTTCTTCTTCTTCTTCTTCTTCTTCTTCCTCCTCCTCCTCCTCCTCCTCCTCCTCCTCCTCCTCTTCCTCCTTCATTATATATCATTATATATAATGTTACATTATATTTTAACAGTAAGCTGCATTGTACACTACAGTCATTTTGTATTTATTTATTTATTTATTTATTTATTTATTTATTTATTTATTTATTTATTTATTTATTTATTTATTTATTTAATTTATTTTATTTCATTAAATTTATATACCACCCTACTCCCGAAGGACTCAGGGCGGTGAACAATCAGATGAAGTGCATATGAAGTGCAATGTTAAAAAACATTTAGAATATAATAAATATTTTGGCCCAATAATTTAAAACACCCATTTTAGGATAGATTTTAAACAGTTTAAAAAGGGAAGATTAGGGCAGGCCCGCCTGTTTAAATAAGAATGTTTTAAAAGCATGGTGGAAAGTGCACAGATCCAGGATCCTCCGTAATTCTGGTGGGAGCTCGTTCCAGATAGTAGGTGCCCCCACAGAGAAGGCTCTCCCCCGGGGCCACCAGTCGACATTGTTTGACCGACGGCACCCCGAGAAGCTCCTCTCTATGGGAGCATACTGGTCGGTGAGAGGTTACTGGTGGCAAAAGACGGTCTCGTAAATACCCTAGTCCTATGCCATGGATCGCTCTAAGGGTGGTAATCAGAATCTTGAAGCACATCCGGAAGACCACTGGGAGCCAGTGCAGCTTGCGCAAGAAGGGAGTCACAAGGGAGCGCCACGTCGCTCCCATAATCACCTGCGCAGCCACATTCTGGACCAGTTGGAGCCTCCGGGTGCTCCCCAAGGAGAGCCCCATGTAGAGAGCATTGCAGTAGTCCAGGCGGGAAGTGATGAGACCATGAGTGAACGTGCTTAACGAGTCCTGATCCAGAAAGGGATGCAACTGGCGAATCAGGCAAACCTGGTAAAAAGTCCTCTTGGCCACAGCCATCAGGTGCTCTTCTAAAGACAGCCATGAATCCAGGAAGACACCTAAGTTGTGAGCCCTCTCTGTGGGGACCAGCGATTCGCCCCAATAGTCAGTGATGGTGCCAACTGACTATATCGGGATGTTGGAAACCACAGCCACTAGGTCTTGGAAAGATTGAGCCTGAGTTTGTTTCTCCCTATCCAGATCCGTACAGCCTCCAGGCACCGGGACATCACTTCAAGGGCATCATTGGGGTGGTCCGGGGTGGAGATATACAGCTGAGTATCATCAGCGTACTGGTGGTACTTCACCCCATGATGTGAGGAGCTATATAAATTTAGCAAGTAAATAAATAAAACATTAATCTATATAAATATATGAACATGAGATAAGATTTGTATAGAGTGGAATACTCACTGCAGCCTATGCTACAGTGTCATCCTACACCTATGAAAAGTTTTCTTATTTTCTTATTTTATTTTTTGAGGACTATAATCTTTCTCTTTTCATTCTCAAAACAGTACAGAATAAACCTAGAATCTCAGGCTGTATATAGAGAATTTTCACAATTCATCCTTCTATATCTGAACATGGAACAATTTATAAACAAATTGATATTCCTACCATTTATAATTTGGAAAATCAAATATCAATCTCGATCAATAGAAACACTGTATATCTGGAAAACTAGCTACCAATCATAACAAATTGATTAAATTTATAGGATAATGGTTTTTTAGAAAATAGTTTTAATTGACAAATTTTAATAAAAGGGTTATTATCACTTTTTTTATAATTCTAGGCTGTCTTCAAGCTATTCCACCATTTTCATGCAAGTAGCACAGCTCTTTTCTTGGCACAGCTATTAATTTAATTACATAAAAAGCCGGATTATTGAATATGGAATAGTAACAGATAAATTGTCATGCAAACAAAATTTATTTACCAGGAAATGCTTTTTAAAATCTTGTTAAAAAGTGGGTGGGAAAATCCAGTATTTATATTTTTTTATAACCAGGTTTTTAAGAATTTCTTTAAAGGCAAACAAGCTTGTATTACCATAAAACTGGATGGTACAAATGAGAGAATATTGGAAATTGATGAAGTATGGATTCCTTTTCTTCAATGCTGTCTGTGGCAAGTCAAGATTACATATATCAAAATACCAATATCTGAATAAGTATGTGTTCAAGCAAACATTTCCAACATGAACTAGGAATAGCCAACACTCTGGAAGATAGGCTTAAGATACAGAAGGATCTTGACAGACCTGAACATTGGGTGCTATCTAACAAAATGAAATTCAATGGTGAAAAAAGTAACATTTTACACTTAGGCAAAAAAAAAATGCACAAGTACAGTATGTATGGTATCTTGCTCAATAGTAGTGACTGTGAGAGGGACTGTGGAGCCATAAGGGACAATCACTAAAATAAGAGCCAGCAGTGTGGTGCAGTTGCCAAAAAAGCCACCTCAGTTCTAGGCTGCGTAAACAGAGAGAGAGAATCAAGATTACATGAAGTGTTAATACCACTTTATAATACCTTGGTAAAGCCAGACTTGGAATACTGCATTAAATTTTGGTCACCACAATGTAAAAAGATGTTGAGAAGAGCAACAAAACATATAAAGAATGGTTGCTGGAACTGGATATGTCTAGTCTTATGAAAAGAAGGACTAGGGATGACATAATAGCAGTGTTCCGATATCTCAGGGGTTGCCACAAAGAAGAGGGAGTCAAACTATTCTCCAAAACACCTGAAGGTAGAACAAGAAGCAATGGGTGGAAACCAATCAAGGAGAGAAGCAATTTAGAACTAAGGAGAAATTTCCTGACGGTTAAAACAATTAATCAATGGAACAACTTGCTTCCAGAAGTTGTAAATGCTCCAACCCTGGAAATTTTTAAGAAGAGATTGGATAACCATTTGCCTGAAGTGGTATAGGGTTTCCTGCCTAAGCAGGGTTTTGGATTAGAAGACCTCCAAGGTCCCTTCCAACTCTGTTATTCTATTCTATTCTATTCTATTCTATTCTATTCTATTCTATTCTATTCTATTCTAGTCTAGTCTAGTCTAGTCTAGTCTAGTCTAGTCTAGTCTAGTCTAGTCTAGTCTAGTCTAGTCTAGTCTAGTCTAGTCTATTGTCGGACAACAATATATAAGCCATGTTATTTGTATGATGTCATAATCACATAATAACGCTCCTTTACAAATACTTTTATTTCTATCTTTTTTCTTTGCTTCTTGCATATTCAAAACAAGGTCATGAATGTCATAACGAAATGTAAAGATGCAAAAATACTTTATGTATTATACTTTTCTAGAAGTGCTTGAGTATATCATTTCTGCATTATAATTATTTATATACCTCTAGTGCTAATTCAAGTACTTGAGTTGCAAATATTTGGCCTTTCACACCACAGAATGTGTTATCAAGTTTCAATATCAATAAACAAAGGTAAGTATTCAAGCCAAGATAATTTCTTGCCAAATCCACCACCACAAATTTAATTTTGTATTAAAATTTAGTAATAGCTAATTTATATGAAGGATTATGTCCCTCAAAGCATCTGTTTTTAATATGTGCTGAAATATATGTTAAAAGATACTATAATTTATTTTACTATGGTTTTTCCTTACTTTTTTCTTCTTATTCATCTGTATGTTAGGTTTAAAGGGCTTATGGAATTATTTTAGCATATATTATTGAATAAAGTTATAAATTATGCAAGTATTTTAGAAAAAAATAATCCACATTTTGCTTTCATGTATAATGAAATAGCTACTATTGAATGCCGCACCTTGGAGCACTCTAAAATTATGTTTATTAACATTCAAATTAATGTTAATTTAATGAAATGAATGTAATGTGTATAAAGTTAAATCCAACAGTTTTTGTACAACTCTTTAATCTGAAAGATATTCTATCACTACCAGTTAAATGTTAAGTGTGGTCTTCAGTTTGAAAACAGAATCATCTAAATCCACATGGTAGATAGAGCAGATTAACACAGGATATATTTTGGTTTCTGATATATGAAAAGAAGATGTCCTGTGACTGTTTCATTGTAGTAGGAACCAGAACTTGTACCAGAAATGTGAAAAGCTATTATTGAAAATTTTGTTGGTGATAAATATATGAAAACTCTAAAATATAAGCATAATTGACATATTGAATGAATATTGATCCAGAGAAGGGACAGCATGTATATTGTAAAAATGAATTAGATTGAAACCCATAGGATCATGATAACAAATATGTGATAGGGACTGTCTCAAAATACGAATAAATATAGTTGTCCCAATAGTAATAGGAGTCCTTGAAGCAATACCCAAAGGGTTGCCTAGATGCATGAAAATTTTGAACTTATTAGACCTGAATATTCTGATTTTGTATAAAAGACACCTTTCTCAGATGTTACCTTAACAGCTCTTAGATCCTTGGTTAGGACTTGAACTTTTAAGTTTTTACCAATCCCATACTGTGAATCAAATTAAAAATTAAACCAATATTGCAAAATGTGGCTTTACTAAGAACAACTTCTTCCTGTGGCAATATCTGTAACACCATCAAACATCCACATCTGCCTAGCCCAGGTCGTCAGTAAGGACTTGATATGTCCTTACATATCGAAAAGAAAACCTAGTCTGAACATCTGGGTGACTGTATGACAAACAACAACAACAACAACAATAACGACGACGATGATGATGATGATGTTGTCGATATAATTTACTTGGACTTCAGTAAGGCATTTGATAAAGAAGAGCATAACCTACTACTTGATAAGATAGAAAAATGTGGGTTAGACAGCATAACCACCAGATAGATTCGTAACTGGCTAAGCAACTGCATTCAATGTGAAGTCCTCAATGGAATTGCATCTACATGGAGGAAAGTATGCAGTGGGGTCTCCTAAGGTTCTGTTTTAGGCCCAGTACTCTTCAACATCTTTATCAATGATTTGGAACTCATCAAATTTGCAGACAACACCAAGGTAGCAGGAATAGCTAACACTACAGAAGATAAGCTTAAGATACAGAAGGTTCTTGAAAGACTTGAACATTGAGCACTATCTAACAAAATGAAATTCAATGGTGAAAAAAGTAAGGTTCTATACTTAGGCAAGAAAAACAAAATGCACAGGTACAGTATATGCGGTACCTCACACAATAGTAATAACTGTGAGAGGTAGATAATCATTTAAATATGATTATGATTAAATATGATTAAGTGTGCTGCAGCTGTCAAAAAAGCCAACACAATTCTGCATAAACAGAGGGATAGAATAAAGATCACATGAAGTGTTAATGCCACTTTATAATGCCTTGATAAGCATAGGACCTGGATATTTGCAGGACCGCCTTCTGTCACTGACAGCTCCCACCGGCCAGTACGCTCCCACAGAGAGGAACTTCTCAGGGTGCCGACAGCCAGGCAATGTCGGCTGGCGACCCCTCGGGGGAGGGCCTTCTCTGTAGCAGTACCTGCCCTCTGGAACGATTTGCCCCCAGAGATACGAAGGATACCAGATCTCCAGGCCTTTCGCCATGCCCTAAAAACTTTTCTTTTCCATCAAGCAGGGCTGGCGTAACCCCCCCCCCCCTTTTTTTTAGTCTTTTTGTAGTTTTGTAGTTTTTTAAGTGTTGATTGGGTTTTGGTTGGATTGTTTTAGATTGTGGACCAAAGCTGTGTAATTCTTTTAATGATTTTAAATTTTGTATTAATATATTTTTATTCTTGGCTGTGCACCACCCTGAGTCCAAATAGGAAAAGGGTGGTATAAAAATTGAATAAATAACAATAATATACAAATTGAATAAAAAATAATAATAAAACCACACTTAAAATACTGCATCCAGTTTTGGTCACCACAATGTAAAATATGATGTTGAGATTCTAGAAAGAGTGCAGAGAAGAGCAACAAAGATGATTAGGGGACTGGACGTTAAACATATAAAGAATGTTTGTTGGAATTGGGTATGTCTAGTTTGATGAAAAGAAGGACTAAGGGTGACATGATAGCAGTGGGGACTGCCACAAAGAAGAGGAAGTCAAGCTATTCTCCAAAGCACCTGAATCAGGACAAGAAGCAATGGGTAGAAACTACTCAAGAAAAAAGCAACCTAAAACTAAGGAGAAATTTCCTGACAGTTAGAACAATTAATCAATGGAACAACTTGCCTCCAGAAGTTGTGAATGCTCCAACACTAGAAGTTTTTAAGAAGATGTTGGATAACCATTTGTTTGAAATTGTTTCCTGACTAAGCAGGGTGTTGGACTAGAAGACATCCAAGCAGTGGTGGGTTGCTACCAGTTCACCCTAGATCAGGTGAACAGGTAGAGGTGGTGGTGAGATGTTCTGCCCACTCACCTGGACATCTCTGCAGATGTGCAGAAGCTTCTGTGCATGCGGGCACTCACGAGCAGACCAGTAGCAGATGAAATTGAAACCCACTACTGCCTCCAAGGTCCCTTCCAACTATTCTATTCTATTCTATTCTATTCTATTCTATTCTATTCTATTCTATTCTATTCTATTCTATTCTATTCTATTCTATTCTATTCTATTCTATTATATTCTTATAAAATAAAATGTATATAACCACCTGATCAAATTACAATACATGCAAGTGCTTTATATTACTTCCAGTATCAAATAGGAGTAAGACAAGGTGATTACCAACATATAAAATAGTAAAATTCTAGCTTATCATTGCCTAGACAGAGACAGAAAGAAGGAGAGAAAAAAGAGGGAATAAAAATATTTAGAGTTATGCTGAGGATCATCAATCATAATTAGCTATTTGTATATATTTTCTTTGTTTCAGTAATTAAGTTTAATTGGAGTAATGCCCTTTTTCCCTCAAACTACTAGATTATTTCAAATTTTCAGATATTTCCATTAACTATATAGAATGGTTAGACATACAGATAATGCACGCATGCACACACACACACACACACGCGCGCACACACACACACACACATAGAGAGAGGGGGGGGGGAGAGAGAGGTGTGGGGAAAGATATATCACACACAGCTCTGCCTGACGTAATTTGGAAGCTTGTCCATCTCTCTCCCTTGCAGGTTATATAGATATATATCTTTAATAAAACAGTATAATGATTTCAGGTCCTGTAAAATATAGTTGTGATTCTCATTATAAGCAATCTAATTCTTAGGACATATAGATGTAGATTATAATCTAATACAGAAGTATTTATAAGGGACTGTGAAAAACTATTGAAAACCTATTTTGGCATAACTTGTGACAGGTGGCAATTACCCTTGGGATAACATTTATACCAAAATCAATGCTGCAGAATCAGTCAAACAGTTTTGTAGGTTTTTTTTAAGTAATCAGCATATTTAGTGTCCCCTTTAAGGCATAGCAATCAATATGCTAATGTCTGATTTGCAAAACGTTGCTTTTGCAGTCAATGAGTTTCTATGTAGAGATCTGTGCTATTCAAACTCCAAGCAATATTACAGATTCATTTTATCCTTGGGACAGCCTCTGAACAGTAACTCTTGTGTATGTTAATGACATAAAGCAAAATCTGTTGTAGGATCATTCATCATATTCAAGGAAAGGTTGAGGAAAGGTTTCCATTATCTCCAATATCTTGCTGCTGTCCATTATGTTGAGATATTTGATTAGTACTCTTTCATGCATGTGGTTTTCTTGAGGGGTATGAAACCTGGGTGTCTCCTCAGTGACCCAGACATGAAGCTCAGTTAAACTCTTCATTGGAAATATATCTCATTATATTTTGTTTCGAGATCTTTAAATTTTCAGTCGCTGAGCGACAGGAAACAGGGGGCATTGTTAAAAATAACTTTAGTACTCATTTCATTAAATTAAACATACAATATTTTTCTAATAATTTCTTCTAAGCGTGTGTTCTGGAAAATACAGCAAAACAAAAACAAAAGAAAACAGGATCATATTTCTTAAAAATAAAAGAAAAAGATTGGGACAAACTAAAAGTACAGTTAAAATTCAAATTCTGCATTTTTGAAGTCTTGAGTTTTATATCCATAGAGAAATGGAATCCCAAATCATATCTGATTTCTTGTTGAAATTGTATTTTTGTATCCTACTTAAGAAAGATAAGAAACAATCCACCAAAAGGATTTTGTTCAATATTTTTATTAAGGGGATAGAATATTCATATTACGTTCTTCAACCTTTTCCTTGAGAAATGAACAACCCAGATCATGAAAAAGTTTTATCCAATAAAGAGATAAAACTTATTAATAAATAATCAATGTACATAGAAGGTTCAAACAGGCATATTAATATAAAACATACAAATGTTTATTCATATGACTGCATGTCATCAAAGTTTATTTAAATTTCACACAAAACAATCCAACCATTAACTAACCACCTTAATTAATACAAATTTTTCAAAGAATTTATATCCCATTCAGGATTATATTATATCAGTTTCTCTTCCATTAATTTGTGTTCAGTTTAATTTCACACATAGATGGATAAATGTTATGTTGTTTCCAGAATAGTTGCTATGACAGCCATCCTGACTAATGTCAGACAACACCACTGGGGTTAATGTCATCCACAGTTGATAATCACATTATCAGGATGGCTTTTCTTCCACCTTAACAAGTCATTTTAAGTCTCTGATAAACAATTGCAGCTGGTTCAGTAATAAGATTTTAGACGGCATAAATATAAAGAGGCTACCAAAAAAATCTATAAGAGAAGCTATAGAAGTTTCCCATGTCTAAAAGACCAGCAATTTTTCTATGATAAGAAAAAGAATAAATAAAAGAAGGAAAGAGTACAGTTATAATCAAACCAATTTCAAAATGTTTCTAAAGTTGCTAAAGATGTTTCCCCACCCTAACATTAAAAGTAATGCAGCCAGGATGATGAAAAGCAGATTTGAATTCTAGTATACATTAGGCCTATTACTGAAATATGCAACTAATATCCTTTATGGTATTAAATCAAAAATAAAAAGCTAGAAAACAACACAATCTAATAGTTGGTGAGTATATGACAATCAGTGCATTATAGGGTGACTTCTCGATTAATGGTTTTTTGGAGTATACGTAATCTACCATATTTGCAGATTCACATATAGATTTTTTTCCCCCAATCTAGAGCTTCAATGAGAAAGGAGGGCTTGAATTATACTTGTCTGTCTGTCTGTCTATTGGGATGTCCGGATATCTAGTACTAGAACTACTTTAGCCAGTGCTGGGAGAGAGAAGGCTGAGACGAAAACCAGTTGAAGTTTTTTAGGTAGTGAAGCTTCATCAAATACTTTAGGATTGACACAGAATACACTGAGGAAAAGCAAATTGACCTTCCTGACATTACCCTTTGGAGGGTTGTGCTTATTAATCTGAAAGGTCTTCAGTCAAGTAAGAGAAATGTTCTCCCACATTTCTGGCATGGAATAGTTTAAAGCTAGTTAGACGTCATCAGGGGATCTCTTTATTTCAGCAAAATGAATCAGGTTTGGTTGTCTCCAAGACAAGAATTGATACATCAAAGTGAATTGTAAACTTGCATTGCTGTAATATGCCCAGTATGTTCTATATAAAGGAAATCAAGCTAGAAAAAGCATATTAAATTGTTTGCTATTAATACATTATCTTTGAAATATATTTCATATTTTCTATGAAAATATCTTACCATTGAATAAGGGCACTCAGAAAATGTACTGTGTGAACCACAGTTTTTGTTATTTGTTTGTTGTTTCTTATTACTGGCTCAATTTAGGTCATTATAGGGATATATTTTATCCTGCATATGGGGCATGCTGAAAAAATGACTAGTGCTTTCTAAAAGCTTTTATTAATTGGTTCCACCTCTGCCCTTCCATATTAGGATATGCAATAATTGTTTTCTAAATTTAAATTTGATAATATGGAGAACATCTTGTCCTATTCATCCACATATGCTGCTGCCAAATGCATTTCTGGGAGAAAATGTTCTCCACATTTCCTTTAAAAAACATGATTCATTCTTTTATGTTTATCTGTTCAGAGACACACTCTCTCTCTCTCTTTCTTTTGTATGCAGAGTTATAAAGTATCTATTGCAATCACTTTTCATTTTAGACCATCTTCACTCACTACAGAATTGATAACCTTTGCCTAATTAGAGCTGTCAAAAGCAGTGACACATGTGACATTAACAATCTTGCAGCATGCATTAGCCCACTGTGAATAAATGATCCAAATAATATCTAGGCAATAATGAGATCTCAGCATTGTGTTGTCTTTTTTAAGGGTATGTAGGCTTGAACATGTCTCCTCTATTAATTTGAAATAAAAGGCACAGAAAAAAACCACTGCAGACTAAATAAAGAAGCTTGCCATATCATCATCATATCCATTGGTAAACCAGATATGTTTTAAACCCAATCCACAATTTCTCCATCACAATCTGCACATTGCAGATACTTGCAGTATGCTATCATCTATGTTTGCAACCATTGAGCTCAAAGAGAATACCCACAACTCTCAGCTAGGCAATAACTAAGCATAGAGAATGCCAGCCATTCAACGCTCAGTCTTTCTACAAACTAACCAAACACTGATTCCATTGCTCTGTTGCTTCTGTTTTGCAAAGATAAGAAAATATATTTCAGCTCTCCTACCCTCCCTCACATGCATATGTCCATTAAAAATGTGCAAAACTGTCCAGTTGTTAAATATTCCTTCTACTTCATAGGATTTAGTCCTGTAAACCACCAAGCTACTCCCAGAATAGTGTGATTGGAAAAAGATTTGGCATCGTCCAGAATGGGAATGGAATTTTAAATTCTCCTGAATATCCTATTCCTAAATATTTAGTTATACACATCAAAATTACAATTCAGATCTTTTCTTGTATCTGGAAAAATTTATAGACTTGCAGATTCTTCTCAGTCACTGGAAGGCCCTGTTCACAGTCACTCTTCTTAAAAAGACTTAGGAAGCTATATTTGGTACAAAATGTGGCAGCCTAAAAAAATGATGGGCATATCCTGATATACTTACATAATGACTACTATTCTGAGAGCTGCATTGGTTACCATTTAGCTTCCAGGTAGTAATTTATTTATTTCATAAGTCTACATTTGTCATGGAAAGCTACAATCCTATGTTACAGACTAGTCCTGATAGCCTAGTTTCTAGTTTGTTTGGTTTTGTGCTTGTGAACTTATCCACAGTGTGCCACTGTGGCAAAGTAGCTTGTACCACCTGGCTAGCACTGTTTGGCTGGTGACTGTTTCTGGGGCCTCTTCCAATTATCTTGCCTCATGTCCAGACAGGTTCAGTGCCAGTTCCCATTCTCCTCATGCAGCTAGCCTTTGCCACCAGAAAATGGTTGACACTTATGAAACCCTTCTTCGCTTTTAATGTGATTATCAGTGGGACTGCCTCCTTTCATATTAACCTGCACATTCTACCAGAATGAATGGAGTCTATTTCTTTCAGTCCTATCTATACAAGTTTGTGATCTGATATAACCTTGGAAACAGGCATTTTTAGTCATTGTCTCCTACTTTGGAATGTCCTGTTAGAACAACTTTAAATACTTCCAATATCACAGGTATCAGCATGATCCTTTAGCAGTAGATTGAGGTATCTGAATCATAAATTAATATAATAAGGCAGGGGGGAAAGAACCAATTTGTTTCATGTTTCCATACTCATGAGATAATGGTAAATATAATATAATATAAATCATAGAAAAAAAGTATGTGGTACACATTAAATGATGAAAATTGATTCAATGAATACATAAATGAATGACCATGAGTAAGAAGCCACCCTGAATCACCTTGTGGGGGAGATGGATGGCATTTTTTAAAAATTTGATTTATATGCGCCCTTCTCTGAAGACTCAGGACGGCTTACGATGTGTTAAGCAATAGCCTTCATACTTTTGTATATTTATACAAAGTCAGCTTATTGCCCCCACAAACTGGGGGCAATAAGCTGATATTGCCTGATATTGCTTTCTACCTACCTTAGAAAGAATGGAAGGCTGAGTCAACCTTGAGCCTGGTGAGATTCGAACATAGAGTAATTGCAGACAGCTGGATGTTAATTAGGGTGCTTAGTCTGCAGAGCTATCCAGGCTCTTATAAAATCCAGGCATAAAAGTTAAATAAAAAAGAAAAAGAAAGAAAGAAAGAAAGAAAGAAAGAAAGAAAGAAAGAAAGAAAGAAAGAAAGAAAGAAAGAAAGAGTAGTCCTATTCTGTAGTTGATTAAGATGATTGAACAGAATATTCTCTTCTCAGTTCCCATTTTAAAGGTAATGATGCCTCCCCATCATTCCATTTAGTAATAAAATTTTCTTTATGACACAATTTTGGTCAATTTGGTTTATTTTGAGATAAACTTTAAATTACTCAAAGTTTTCATAGATATCATGCTGATTCAAATATTGTTATTATATTTTGTCAAAGCCTCCATTTGAAGTATGAATATAATTTCCTAAATTAAATGATCAGAATAGTTTTTTGAGGAATAAAAATGTATTTCTTCATGACATAGCTTTTTCCTCCTTTTGATAACAGAATGTCTTACTATTAAACTTCAATCTGGTCTACTATTAACAGGAGCAGAATTAAACTGACAAAGGGAAAAGATATAAGTATATTTAAAAAACAACATGACCAATAACTGGTAGATTTTGTCAACTTCCTTAGTTTCATATGCATTTGCAGAAATGGATGTACCCATAATGTAACATAGTAAGGTGATAGATATACCGGTAGATATATGATAGATAGATAGATAGATAGATAGATAGATAGATAGATAGATAGATAGATAGATAGATAGATAGATAGATAGATATTCTATTAACATACAAATTCTCTTCATTTCTGCAGGTCTTGCTTAACCATTATGGTAATGAATATTAAAATTCTGGGAATAGGTCAGAAAAGCCATGCACTAATTCCATCTACCTTGGATTTTACTCTTGCTTGTCTTCCATTTAAATATAAATATTAAGAAGAATCCTAAAGCTAAGGAACAAGTATTATTTTTGGTTTAATAAATTTGTAATATTTTAGCAATAGCAGATGAATAAATACTAATCCTTCAACATCTTGAGGTACAGAAAAACAAAGATAAAACAGTGTGTGCATTAGTTATAAAAGGCATCGGAGAAATTAGGAAACAAACATGGGTAAATGGGACATAATATACACATGTTAAAAAGTGATCTTACTTATGTGTCATAGGCAGTATAGTCATATTTGTATGACCAAATATTAATACAAGTCCTGTTTTCTGTAAAACAAAAGGAATACATACCCAGATCTATTTTCTTCACAGCACAAAAACTGACCTTTAAACTACCTTGACAAATAGCAGCTGACTAGAAAATTACAGTCATTAGCAAGATATCTCAAGAGTAGACTATTGTAGAAAAAAAATGATACTAAGAGACAGATGTTAACAATTTTCAACCCCAGAAGACAGCTACATTTAAACCATACATTTTTAGACTTGTAAAGTGTTTCTATTGAAATGCAGTCTAAAATATAAATGAGCATGCATTTCTTTTCTCCTCCTTCTACCTTTTACTTTGGAAGAATGAATTAGATAAGCAAAGTAGTGGAAGTATTTCACTACAGAGATTAATCAAGTTCAGAGCGAGAGAGGGAGGGATAGAGAGAGGGAGCAAGGGAGAGAGGGAAAGAGGAAAGGAGGGAGAAACAGAAGGGGAGAGAGAATATGAAAAATACTGGAATCTCTCAATTCTAGACAAAAAAGATTCTAAATTGAAAGTGTTCTGTAGCTTAGTAGAAAAAAACATATTATCACCTGCTTTCTAATTACTTAGCATTTTGTATAACTAGAAAGATACAAATAGTTGTTTTTAAGATAACTGCAAATACAGGTTATCATAGGCAATCATTTTCTAAAATGTGGTCAGCAAAACTATAGAACTTTTTTCATTGTTTTTATTAAAATAAGTTTAACAAACAAGTTAGCATCAAGTAATTAAACTAAAATAAATACAAGATACATAGAGAAAAAATATATAGAATTTGCAAAAGAAAATCTACTACAATGTACAGGTAAAGAGACAGGTGATGTACATGTACAAATTTACTATCAATCTAAACTGTTACCACATTAGTCTATTGTTGTTGGCATAAATCATTAAATCTATCCAAATTTGATAGAATTGTGGTTCAAGTCACTGATGTCTCATTATTTTAACTGTATCTATGTTTTTCCCCCTAATGTGCCAATTAAAGAGTTAATCCACATCTCATTTGTTACATTAGATTATTCCAATGATGGCCAATTATTTTAGCTGCTAAAACTAAATACATAATACATTTCTTACCGTTAAGCTCCAGGTTTGTTCCTGTAAATGTAGTAAACCTAATTCTTGAGAGCATCAAATTCTTTGTTTAGTAATGGTACCTATGTCCCCAAAAAATTTATGCCAAAAGGGCACAGCTTTATAATGTAACCACCACAAATAAAAGAATGGTCCCTTCTTTTTGTTTGTCTGTCTGTCTGTCTGTCTGTCTGTCTGTCTGTCTGTCTGTCTGTCTGTCTATCTATCTATCTATCTATCTATCTATCTATCTATCTATCTATCTATCTATCTATCTATCATCATCATCTATATCTATTTTTATTTATTTATCTGACATTGCAGAACTAAATTGAAATGCATTCATTCTACTCTTACATTTCATAAAAATGTCGTGTTTTCTTGAAAATAAGACTCTGTCTTATATTTTTTTGAACCCCGAAATAAGCGCTTGGCCTTATTTTTGGGGAGATCTTATTATTTTGGGGCAAATGGAGCACGATGGGCTCTCTTGCCCTCTTACCTGATTTCTAGCTCTGCGTTTAAATATTTTTAGAAGATTATTTTGAGCACATGTGCTCAAAAGCCCGATTGGATTTATTATCAGGGGATGTCTTATTTGGGGAAAACAAGGTGTCATGAGCCAAGAAAGGGGAAGAAGCTTAAATTAAAATATAAATCAGCATTTTAACAGCTGAACAGAGAAAAGGAATCAAAATGTTGCAATTTAATGAAATCATGAATGGATGAATAAAGCACTTAAGTCTTTTTCTTTTTGATAACCTCTTCAATGTTTCAAAGAATAGTTTAGATATATACATGCAAAGCTGACTGAGTCAAGCAATGTAAAAAATTCCACTGCAGTTATTCATTGAAACTGAGATAAATCCACCTGTTTCCATTATTCCTGCCAATTTGTTTTCAGTATGGAATTACCAAGATCAATATTCCAACTTTCCTTTAAACCATGGTGTGAATTTCCTATTTTTAATGTAGTAATAACCTATTAAGTTTTGGCTTTACTTTGAATATTCTATGTGATTAGTATTAACATTTCAAAATTTATATATGTAACTGAAATTCTAAGAATTCTATTGCCTAAAGAAATTTGAGTTGATATCAGAAGAATCATGGTAACTATTTTTTTTGCAAAATTATAGAATATGTTATAAGAATAAATTTGTGACAAGTGACACTGATGCTAAGCATGGCAAATCAACTTAGATTCAATCAGAATTCACAATTAGATTTGATTTGATTTTGATTTTATTGGATTTATATACCGCCCTATTCCCGAAGGACTCAGGGCAGTGTACAGCCAACAATAAAAAATACATAAATACAAAATTTAAAACCAACTAAAAACAGATTAAATAAATTTGGCCCAGACAAAATTAAAACACCCCAAATAATTTAAAACAGATTAAAATTTAACACTAAAAATGGAGAGTGGTTAGGCCAGGCCCGCCTGGCAAAATAAAAAAGTCTTAAGAGCGTGGCGGAAGGTGGGCAGATCCGGGATCCTCCGTATCTCCGGGGGGAGCTCGTTCCAGATAGTAGGTGCCCCCACAGAGAGAGCTCTCCCCCTGGGGGCCGCCAGCCGACATTGTTTGGCTGACGGCACCCAGAGGAGCCCCTCTCTATGAGAGCGTACTGGCCGGTGGGAGGCTATTGGTGGTAGTAGGCGGTCCTGCAAGTACCCAGGTCCTAAGCCATGGAGCGCTTTAAAGGTAGTAACCAAAACCTTGAAGCGCACCCGGAAGACCACCGGGAGCCTGTGCAGCTTGCGCAGGAGAGGTGTCACATGGGAACGCCATGTCGCTCCCATCACCACCCGCGCGGCCGCACTCTGCGCCAGTTGGAGCCTCCGGGTGCTCCTCAGGGGGAGCCCCATGTAGAGAGCATTACAGTAGTTTAGACGGGAAGTGACAAGGGCGTGAGTGACCGTGAGCAAGGAGTCCCGATCCAGAAAGGGACGCAACTGGCGGATCAGGCGAACCTGATAGAAAATCCTCCCGGCCACGGCCGTCAGGTGCCCTTCCAAGGACAGCTGTGAATCCAGGAGGATGCTCAAGTTGCAAACCCTCTCCGTGGGGGCCAGTGATTCGCCCCCAATAGTCAGTGATGGCGCCAACTGACTATATCGGGACGTCGGAAACCACAGCCATTCGGTCTTGGATGGGTTGAGCCTGAGCCTGTTCCTTCCCATCCAGATCCGCACAGCCTCCAGGCACCGGGACATCACTTCAAGGGCATCGTTGGGGTGGTCTGGGGTGGAGATGTACAGCTGAGTGTCATCAGCATACTGATGGTACTTCACCCCAAAACCACGGATGATCTCGCCCAGTGGTTTCACATAAATGTTGAACAGAAGGGGCGAGAGGACCGATCCTTGTGGCACCCCACATATAAGGGGCCTCGGGGTCGACCTCTGCCCCCCTGCCAACACAGACTGCGACCGGTCGGAGAGATAGGAGGAGAACCACTGCAACACAGTGCCTCCCACCCCCATCTCTACCAACCGGTGCAGCATGATACCATGGTCGATGGTATCAAAAGCCGCTGAGAGGTGTAACAGGACCAGGACAGAGGAACACCCCCTGTCCCGAGCCCTCCAGAGATCATCAACCAACGCGACCAATGCCATTTCCATGCTGTACCGGGCCTGAAACCCAACTGGAACGGATCTAGATACGTCGCTTCATCCAGGTGCCGGGGAAACTGTTTCGCAACCATGCTCTCAACAACCTTCGCCACAAAGCGGAGACCGGACGATAATTTACCAACGTTGCCGAGTCCAGGGAAGGCTTCTTGAGGAGAGGCCTCACTACCGCCTCTTTCAAGGCGGCAGGGAAGACACCCTCCCCCAATGAAGCCTTTATAATCCCCTGGAGCCAGCCTCGTGTCACTTCCCGGGAAGCCAGCACTAACCAGGAAGGACACGGGTCCAATAAACACGTGGTCACGTTCAGTCCACCCAGTATCCTGTCCACATCCTCAGGGGTCACAGGATCAAACTCAGCCCAGATAACATTCTCAAGACCTGTCCCGGTCCCTTCCCCCAAGACCACCCAGTCGGAGTCCAAATCTTCCCGAATCTGAGTGATTTTGTCATGCAGATATTGAACAAAATCCTCGGCTCTACCCTCCAAGGGGTCCTCCCGCGCTTCCTGGTGGAGCAGGGAGCGGGTCACCCTAAACAGGGCAGCCGGGCGGTTATCTGATGTCGCAATAAGAGCAGCAAAATAGCTACATTTCGCTGCTTTTATCGCCACTAGGTAAGTCCTGATATAGGATCTTACCAGTGTCCGGTCAGATTCAGAAAGACTGGCCCTCCAACTACTATCTAGGTGTCTTTTCTGGCGCTTCAACTCCCTCAGCTCCTCAGTAAACCAAGGAGCCAAGTGAGATCGACGCCTGGTCAGAGGCCGCAAAGGCATGACCCGATCCAGAGCTTGAAATTCACTCTGTGCAATACGTCAGTTTGAGTGAATTCAAGATTCAGAAAAATGTTGGTCAAGGGCTATGATAGGAAGCCTCCAAACTGTCAAGTGAAGAATCTCAGTTGTGCTAAACTAATGCAGGAGAATTGGCATTGATAATTGGAGAGCTTGGCTCCTTGGCAAATCTCACTGATGTTTCAGGCTAGCCAGCACACTTTAAAACATCTTGGTCTCTTCTGAGATTCCTGCTTTAGTTCACAGATCTGCTTAAATTGGATGCTTTCAGCTCTTCATTGAATTAAAATATACTTTTGAAGTTTTATACAGCCTTCATTTATATTCATGAGAAATTATTCTAATACTTCAAGTCATCTGGAGAATCAGAGTAAGATACATAGCATTTGTAATTTTAGACTATTGATATCTAAAGTCTTTTAAGATGGAAGGAGGGAGGGAGGGAGGGAGGGAGGGAGGAAGGAAGGAAGGAAGGAAGGAAGGAAGGAAGGAAGGAAGGAAGGAAGGAAGGGAGGGAGGATTATTATTCAAGCATTTTGAGAATTTCTAAGAAGACTTTTTGAGCATGCAAAATTTGGGCATAAAGAAATGTCTGAGATATACATGTGTGTATGCTACATCCCACATTACACTAACTTTTCATGATAAGTGGAAAGTCTTCTGAGAAGCTTCATGATTTTTCCCCTAAGGTTGTCTATCTCTGAAAGCTCTAGACACAATTGAAAACATAGCAAGGTTTGTAGTTAGTATCAAGAAAATAACTGTCATTCACATCCTCTTTCCATAATGCACTGATAATACAACTTATTTTCAATATAAAAGAACATTACTAATGTTTGTCACAGTAAATCCACTGTCACTTCCTGAAATTCTACAGAATTCATATTAGTTTTATCAGTAGGCAGACAATGTTCATATTTACCTAAAAATTGAACTACAAACAAGCCAAGTCCATTTAAATCTAGCTTGTTGTGTGAATAGCCTATGTGGTTATTATTGGTTCAAGGTGCTGTGCAATTCAGAACAATAGGGTTAATCATGGGCTAATCATTCTTCATTAATAGAGCCAGGATCGGAAATTTATTAGCTTTATCTGAAGTCCCATTACCTGTTAGAAATCACTTCTCAGTAATCATGAATGGGAATGGGAGGCTAAACTAAATACTTAAAATATTTCAAAACCACAGTTAATTTTTTTATTATTATTGCACTCTTATTCAAATTGATTGGTCAAACCAATTGCTGATTATCTTGATGCAACTGCTTAGAACATGTTATGTCTTTTATTCATTTGTTTATTTTATATTTTATCCTGCTCCTAATACCTCAAGGTGGTTTTCATGGAAATCTCTATTTTATCATGACAAAAGCAAATGTGTAGGTAGGTTAGGCTGAGATACTTTGCCTGTATTAAAACCAACCAATGATTTTTCATAAGTGTGGAGTTCTTGATTGCTTGTTGCAGACATGTGATTCCTAACTGTATCTATAAGTAACATAATCAGTAAGAGTGAATGTGGGATTTGGTGCTAGTTTTGTATACCAGCTTGCCCTGCCATTTTTGGTTACTGTGTGGTTTTCTCCTTGGAGATCTTTGCTTAGAATATTGTTTTCTGCTGTTCCGTTTCTGTTTGTTTGGTGTAACTAACTATGCTCTTGTATCTGGCCTTGCCAGTAACTAGTCTGTCATTTAAATCATTCCATCATGTCTTTTAATTATTAGATAAATTCTTATTGAGATCTTGGGGTTACTCAAAACCACAGCAATTTTGAGCTACAATATTTATCATTTACTATGTATTTATTAATAATTGTCATTGCTTTTACCATTTGGAGATACGTATGATTTTTTTTTTAACATAAATATTATTTTAAGAAGAGACTCTTTTTGAATGTGAGAAAGACAGTATGCAATTCACCTTTCCAACTGAAGTAAAGTTTGGTAATCTAAATGAATTGTACTAGCTGATTATGTGCCTAGATTGTTTTCTTTTTATCAGAATTTACGATATATTTCTTTTAACAAAAGAATTTCCAAAGATAAACCTACCAAAATTGAAATAAGATGTTTTTTTTCAAATATAAAGTTGCTTTATAAAAATGTTATATAAAATTAATAAATCATCTTCTGCTTTTGTTTGATTCTTTTACCTCTCCTTTGCATTTCTACATCATTATTAAAACCAGAAAAATATATGAAATACGGGATCTCTCTTGCAATTGCCAAAAACTGATATCCACATGCTATTCTTCTGGTTAGACACATACCAAGAAAAGACCTCATAATTGTAGTATAATAAAAGATAAAGAGGTCAAAATATATATCAACCATCTGTGAAATAGCAGGCTGTGCACTATATGTTGTCTCTGTATTCATTCACACATATTATCGCGAGCTGATTCATCTTCTGTACTCCCCACTTTGAATTTTAACTTAATCTAGAGACACTGTTGGAACTCCAAATCATAACAGTTTAAGGAATTTACAGCAAATTCAAAAAGTAAAAAATGGAACAAATGATTTACCAGGGACCAGAATGTTAATAGCATTCATAATCAGTTATTTGAGTAATTAAAACAACCTTCTAAGTGAGGCAGTGGTATATTTCATGGAAATGTGATACCTAAGGGCAATAAAAATAATAGCTTATATTGAGTACTAATTATTATGTCACTGAAATGATTGATACCCCAACACACATATATGATCCCAAGGAAATGATTTAAGGTACTTATTATGTCATTTCGCATCCTGCAAAACACCTGCCAGCCACAAACATAAAGAAGAGTGAAGGGAATCAGATCAATTCATCTTTATGCCAGCATGATTTCTGGTATTGCGGCAATAATTGGGTTTCACTAATATTCACTATTATGAAAAGACTTAGTATATAAAATAATTTAAGCTTTTGAAATTTTACAAAATTATCTGGTGTTATGGAGACTTAGTAAAATAAGAGCCCTGGTGGATCAATTTGAATTTGTTTAGTCCAAAATCTTTGTTCCCACAATACTCATGTATCATTGGTGAGCTTAAGAAACATGCCTCATCTGTTGTTCCTTATCAGCTGTTGTTCAGAATCCAGCTTCTTCTGAACCTCGAAACAAAATACTACTATCATGAATCTTAGCTAATCAGTTGTGAATATCCTACTTAAAACACACTAAAGTAGGAGCTTATAGCATATGATAGATAGATAGATGATAGATAGATAGATAGATGATAGATAGATAGATAGATAGAGAGAGAGAGAGAGAGAGAGAGAGAGAGAGAGAGAGAGAGAGAGAGAGAAACAGATAGTAGACCAATACAATTAATTGTAATCAATAATTATTAAGCTAATTTGAAGTAAGACAGCACTTCTGGTTGTTATGTTTGTACAGCATTTTGGATTTGAAGCTTCTTTTTATTGTGTAAAGGGTGTGAATGGATCACTTGTTTGCAATGTTTAAAGCAGCCACTGTTTTTCCAAGATAACATTATGGCTTTCCACAGCACCTGTACAATCTGTTTGGTTTAATAAGTAATAAGCAGGTGTCCTAGGCATGTTTCTATGCTGTCCAAAGAACATCTTTGCTTTTGAATCTGAAGAGCTCTAGAATACATAATATGCATTTATACTTGCACCCATTTTTGGAGAGAGAAATATATCTAAGGCTAGTTTCAATGAATGAAGCTTTAGCTGCCAAGATAACTGAATAGGCCTGAGTAGAATAGCATTTGTGTACAAACAGTACTTCCATGAACTTTTAAAATATATGTATATTTGTCCATTATTAGGGATAAATATTGTAGCTGGAATCACATCAATTATCAGTAACTGATAGCTTATAAAAATCTTTTTAAAGCAATACAGATTTGTTTTGTTTTAATTTTAATTTATTCCTGACTGCTTTACTGGGAGGTCAAAAATTATTTCTTTAATAAGTGTTCTGGATCATCCAGAAGCACAGCATTTCTCTTCCTTCATTAAAGCAACCCAACTTAGTTAAGTTTCTAATAAAACCTGAAAAAAGGCTCACTTTAATAGCAGTATTAACTTTAATGAATGGATTCCTTAAAGCCTTGTCTTTCTCCACTCATCCAACTCTGCCTCCATCTCTGCCTATGAAGCAAAAAGTGTATCAAGACATATTTACTATATTACCTATAAGAAAAAGAACAAGTTATCTATTCTATTAGTCGCTATAACTTGAATGATAGCCAAGTAACAATGGAACCCTTTGGAGAAGAAAGTTTTTCTCATGCTATTCCTGTCTTAGACCTATGCAGAAGCAATTGAAAGCTCATAACAAGCTATTGTCACATAGCTTTTTAATACCCTCTGAAACCCAGCCAGCTCCAGAAGTAAAAGAATCACCTTTCAACTCTTCCCTTCCTGAGTTCCAGGATTACTTCTTGACTATAGGCATATCTCAGGATCCAGCTATGTGATGCAAAACATTGTAGCTAATTTAATTTCTTGAAATAATAATGTGCTCTTTTATTACACCCCTTTACTGGTATATCAAGTTCTTTATCAATATTAACTTAATCACACAGCAACTCTGGGAGACATTAATTCTGAAAGAAATGTTTGCTTTTAAAAAAAATGCTACAATTGAAAAGTTAGGTTTCCTTAGCTGGAATCACATCAATTATCAGTAACTGATAGCTTATAAAAATCTGTTTAAAGCAATACAGATTTGTTTTGTTTTAATTTTAATTTATTCCTGACTGCTCTTTAGGTCAAAAATTATTTCTTCAGTAAGTATTGCTCTGGATCATCCACAAGCACAGCCTTTCTCTTCCTTTGTTAAAGCAGCCCAACTTTGTTGGGGTTCTATTAAAACCTGGAAAAAATTGCTCACTTTAATAGCTGCATTAATTTTAATGAATGGATTCCTTAAAGCATTGTCTTTTTTTTTTTTCTTAAGCTTACACAGAAACTAAAAAAAAAAAAGTTGGACTGGTTTAGTGAATAGCACAGGTGCTGGCTAATGTGAAGTTTAAAATATTTTCTCCAAAGAATTTTAAGCCTGCAGAGCTTAATTATATGTCTGCTAAATGCTGGTTATCAAAAATCTAACTTTTGCAGCAATGTTCTTGGGACCCATTAGTTGTGTTTTGTGAGCTTGCTCAGTTTTTAATAGCAATATAGTAGAGAAAATATTGATGTTATGAACAATGCAGCCATTCCATTAAATCACAATTTTTGTGAGATCCTCAAGTCTGCTGGAAAAGCTATATTTTGAGGGTCTTCCAGAAGGATATCAAGGATAGGGCCACTTTCACTTTGGGGAGGATGACGTTTCACAAAGTGGGTGCCATAGCAGGAAAGATCCCTCTCCTGGGCCCCGCCAGATGAAATTCTATTGCCCACAGAACCTGTAGCATACCTCTTCTGCCAGACCTGATGTGACCAGCAGATATTGATTGATTGATTGATTGATTGATTGATTCGATTTATATGCCACCCTTTTCCGGAGACTCAGGGTGGATTATAATGCGTTAAGCAATAGCCTTCATACTTTTGTATATACCTGCTTAGTAGGGCTTTCACACATACCCTCTCCAAGCGGCATTCTTTTTTATACAAAGTCAGCTTATTGCCCCCACAATCTGGGTCCTCAGTTTACCTACCTTGGAAGAATGGAAGGCTGAGTCAACCTTGAGCCTGGTGAGATTCGAACATGGAGTAATTGCAGACAGCTGGATGTTAAATAGGGTGCTTAGTCTGCAGAGCTACCCAGGCTCTTATAAAATCCAGGCATAAAAGTTAAATAAAAAAGAGAAAGAAAGAAAGAAAGAAAGAAAGAAAGAAAGAAAGAAAGAAAGAAAGAAAGAAAGAAAGAAAGAAAGAAAGAAAGAGTAGTTCTATTCTGTAGTTGATTAAAATGATTGAACAGAATATTCTCTTCTCAGTTCCCATTTTAAAGGTAATGATACCTCCCCATTTGGTAATAAAATTTTCTTTATGAGATAATTTTGGTCAATTTGGTTTATTTTGAGATAAACTTTAAATTACTCAAAGTTTTCATAGATATCATGCTGATTCAAATATTGTTATTATATTTTGTCAAAGTCTGCATTTGAAATATGAATATAATTTCCTAAATTAAATGATCAGAATAGTTTTTTGAGGAATAAAAATGTATTTCTTCATGACATAGCTTTTCCTCCTTTTGATAACAGAATGTCTTACTATTAAACTTCAATCTGGTCTACTATTAACAGGAGCAGAATTAAACTGACAAAGGGAAAAGATATAAGTATATTTAAAAAATAACATGACCAATAACTGGTAGATTTTGCCAACTTCCTCAGTTTCATATGCATTTGCAGAAATGGATGTACCCATAATGTAACATAGTAAGGTAATGATAGATAGATAGATAGATAGATAGATAGATAGATAGATAGATAGATAGATAGATAGATAGACAGACAGACCGACCACTGCTCCACCAGGCTCCTTAGATATAATTAGGTGAAAGTGGTCACTCAAATAACTTCTCACCACTCCACGAATAGCTTAAAGGTCAAAACCATCACCTTGAATTGGAGCTGGAAGCAAACTGCTCTGATGGATAGGATATCAGGAACACAGCAATTGTTCTCAAGGCTTTGCCAATATCCCTCTTCTAGATAGGATGCAACTCTCACTTATTCAAAATTGGTTGCTTAAGTTGCATTCTTTAAAAAGATACCAACAGCATTGCTTAACCATGAAGAATTGCTATATATTAATAATATCTTTAAAGAGTTAAAGGGTTTTTTCCCCCCTTTACTTTGGTTTTTATTTACATTCCAAAGAGTTGAGGCAACTTTTCATATCTGCAATATTCATATTTCCATTCTAATTAAAATATTTTATTTTTGTCTAATAATCATTGCAATATGTATGGTGTAATTAATATTTTTTAAAGTTTCTTGGCATTATTAAAATCAAATGACACACTTTATTGTGGCTGTATCAATAAAAAATGTTAAAAAATAACATAGTCCATGAATGTGGAAGTGATTATATCTTTTGTGCATAATATATTACAGGAAAAAAATAAATAAATACAAATATATATTACAGTATTATTTAAGAATGCATTCAGAGTCTCCAGAGGTTTCATAGGCTTTATAGTAATACAGCTGTTTTCCTCAGGGTATTCCTTCAAGTTCATAAAGAAATCTATTTGTTATGAACACTCTGGATCTCCTAGAAATACAGCTGTGTTTTTGATAAACCTGGCCACATTTTTAACACCTCAAGCTACGGAGATACTTACACGGAATTCTGGGCATTGTGTGTGTGTGTGTGTGTGTGTGTGTGTGTGTGTGTGTGTGTGTATCCACAAGGAATGCATTTTTTTCCTTGTACAGTAACAATATAGTGCTGTTAGCTGAAGTTTAGCAAAGCAAAATGAGCATGAAACTGAGCTATGATATGAAATTAAAATCCTGACCTCTAGCACAGAATTTGCCCTCAACTTAAAACATGCCACCCAGCATGAGATTAAAAAAGCCACCAGGGAACTCTCTGAATGGTATCAATATGCTCTGCATGTGGATTTTGTACTGGTGTTGTTCATTTTCTTCCTATTTTTGTTTGCTTTTCACAGACCTATGTATAAGAAAAATGTAATGTATCAGCAGAATTTAATATGGATGTTTGCAAATCTAATTTCTAGATCCTTGGTTGAAATGATAAAGCCGACATTCTCAAGTAGTGCTATCCACTTTTTCTTTATCATGTATTCATAATTAAGCATTGGGGGATGAAAACTGGACAATAATAGGAAAATATTGCTTTTACAACCGTGTGCAATTGGAAGCTGATATCTGACATTAGAAAAGGTAGATAGTTATTGCTATAGATGAAACACAAAGAATTGTCGGCTTCTTCATTCTCACTATTTTTTTTTTAAATAGAAATATTTAACAGACAAAATTGCCAATGTAATTTATTACCTAGCTTGTGTTGGACCAAGGTTATATAGCCTTTCAAGTTCTTTCATATATGATATCATTTAATAACATACTCAATATGTGAGCACAAAGTACTATTATATTTTGTGGCAATGTTTTCCTATATCAAGGTAATCAGTAAACATCAGTAAACAGCTGTGTAGTTATTACAAGATTCCATAAGCAAAGCAGTGGTGCATTTTTCAAAAGGCAACTGGACTTTGTTTGCTTTTCCTTGAAAGCGTTTCACTTCTCATCCAAGAAGCTTCTTCAATTCTGGCTGAATGGTGGAGAATGCAAGAATTTATATTCTGGTCATTAGCACTCTCTCTGAGAGTTGTTGTGGCCACTTGGAGGTTGATCTGTACCCTATTTGCAGAATAGTGCAAATAGGCGTGAAACCACTTCACAAACACATAGCACAACATAGGAGAATAAACAGATCAAGATAAGATTTAGCGGTCTATCTGCATTTGAAAGTCAAAGTCCACTCTTTTGAAGACAGCAAAGTCCACATTCTGGACAGAGAGGACCCCTGGTTTGAAAGAAGGGTCAAAGAGGCCATGTATGTATGTATGTATGACACCAACTATCTCCTGTTTACAAATCCTTTCAGCAGTTCCAAGAAGGTTCTGCAGCCATTGGCACTATTCGGATCTATGACATAGTGTCTATGATAATTCGCCATGGCCAACTCGCCACAGCCAACTTGCTATGGAACAATTCACTTCAGAACAAGAGTTATGCTAATATAAAAGGAATGGTGGAATAAAATCATTAAAGAAAAGAGGCAAAAGTAGGGGTAGAAATATGAATGAAATATGAATGACAAAAATAAAAACAATATTTAAATAATTAAATTGAATTGTTAAATTGTTCTGCAGCTAATTGTCCCATAGTGATTTCTCCTGTACAGAGTTGGCCACAGCAAGTTGGCCATGATGAGTTGACTGCAGTGAGTTGGCTGTGGCAAGTTGTTCCATTCTGACCTTGAAAGTGATTGATAGATAGATAGATAGATAGATAGATAGATAGATAGATAGATAGATAGGAATACATTTTGGAGCAGATGCAACTTTAAGTAAAAAATGAAAATGGTGTTCATCTGCTGAATACCAATACTTTTCTTATGCCAGCTTTATTCCTATATTTCTTCACTCCAACCTTGCCCTTTCTTCCCTGCCGCCATTATTTGTTGGTAGTGATACATTTTATGTACATAAATAAAGCAAGGAAAATAGTGAGCCTATTAAAACAAAGGTTTCTGGGAGAATTTTACAGTTATCCCAATAAAGAAATGGCATTCAGAGAAACCTGAAACTGAGCTTAAATATTTGGCTCTTTCGATTTATTAGACATCATAAGACCTAGATACTAGAAGGAACCAATTTGGTAGAGCAGTAAAGGCATCAGGATATACATTGAAAGACTTCTAGTCACCACTGAATGAATTGTGGGACTATCCTTCACCTCTACAATGAAAGTAATCAAACTGCAGGGCTGAAACACGCGAAAGTGATATGCCACAGGAAAATGGACAGCACCACTTGAAAAACTGAAAGCAGAATCAGTGCAGCAGAAAAACATTCCAGGATATTACCTTTTGTAATGGTTGACACATAATTACAATAAATCCAAAAAGTGTTACTGATCTGTACTGGTAAAGGAACAACCTTGTAGTGCATGTAAGCCCAATGTCTCAATAGCCAAGAGAGCTATTTTATTGTGTTCTATTTAGTATGCTTAACTTCTCTTTAAATATATTTGTGGGTTAGAGTATTGTGTCTATACATAAATCCCCTATACAAATCATTTTGTCTTACTGAGCATTTCACCATGACTTACCCAATTCAATTTTCCTAAATGCAAGAAAGAATTGTGAAAGAGGCCACAGCAAGATTTTAGGAATGTCCGTAAAATCCTTCACTTTCCTGCAATATAATTAGTATTTTTCTCACTGCCTGAGAGGGCTCTGTCATAAAAGAATGATCCTGATCTCGCTTTCAAAATCTGAATGCATAGAAAATGCACTCAGTGAAGCTGGTCGTGGCAGGTGAACACTGTGTGATTTGTTTGTTATTCTGTTTCTTTTTGTCATTTAAAGAAAAAGAAGATATTTATTTCTGTTATCTAAAGATGCTCTTACTATAGTTTCTCTTATACTTTGCCACTGCATCACACTTGATAATAAGATAATCCCTTTATCTTTTTTTTTAAAAAATAACAATTTTAAATTGCAGCCTACAATAGCTAGACCTCTGAATTTTATTACCGTGAAATTCTGTGAATGGTCAGTCAAGCCTGGTCATCTCTCAATTGAATTACTGCAATGTGCTCTATATGGGGCTACCCATATGTGTGCTCTATATGGGCTACCCATCAGAAGCTGCAGCTGGTGAAGCATGCAGGGGTGCACACAATTCTAGGGTCTCCTAGGATGGCACATGTAACACCACTACTGCATGACCTGCATTAGTTTTATTTTTTTAATTTGATTTATATGCCTCCCTTCTCCTGAGACTCAGGGCTGCTTAGAATGCGTTAAGCAATAGCCTTCATACTTTTGTATATTTATACAAAGTCAGCTTATTGCCTCCACAAACTGGGTCCTCAATTTACCCACCTTAGAAAGGATGGAAGGCTGAGTCGACCTTGAGCCTGGCTAGGATTGAACTCACAGTAATTGCAGGCAACTGGATGTTAACTACTGCCTTAGTAGGAGGCATTAGCCTCCTACGCCACTCAGGCTCCAGTTACCAGTTTGTTTCTGGGGCCAATTCAAATGTTGGTTATTTCCTTTGAAGCCCTATATGGCATGGGTCCAAGATATCTGGGAAACTGTCTCACTTATATTGTTCCAATATTTGAAGGGCTGTCACAGTTAAGGGAGGGGTCAACCTGTTTTCCAAAGCATCTGAAGGCCAGACAAGGAATAATGGAAGGAAACTGATCAAGGAGCAATTCAACCTAGAAATAAGGAGAAATTTTCTGACAGAACAATCAACCAATGGAACAGCTTCCTTCAGAACTTGTGGGAGCTTCATCACTGGAGACGTTCAAGAAGAGACTGGACTGCCACCTGTCAGTCCAGTGGTTGGGTGGGGGTTGCTTGGATGGGGACTGGACTACATGACCAACAAGGTCCTTTCCAACTCTGTTAATCTGTCACTCCAGTGGGATTGGCTACTCCACTCACACCAGTGAAAGAGGCCTGCTATGGAGCCCATCTGCAAAGAAATTCTGGCAGGTATGCTCAAGGAGAAGAGCCTTTTCTACCGGTTTCATCCCTGTGGAATGGTATATCATCAGAGATGAGAACTTCTCCAACCCTTTTGACCTTCTGGAAGGGTATTAACACTTGGTTTTGCTGATTGGCTTAGGGTCCCAATGGGAGAACTTACTGCTGGAGGTGGTTGATGGGCAAGAAGACCTCAATCCCTTTTTCTTCTTTTACAGGTTTTTATTAGCTTATAATGTAAAATACAAAAATACAAAAGCAAATAGTAGGAAACAAAAGGAAGGAAAACAAAGAAATGTAGAAAAGAAGGGGAAAAAAAGAGAAAAAAAAGTGTTGGCTTCCACCTCCTGTTGTGCAATAGAATAAGGCATTAACATCAAACCTCAACTTTTTACTTTTCCATAATAGTATAAACTAGTCATTTCTATCACAACAAGAAATCTCAATCTGTGCTCTCTGTCTCTGGTTTTTTGCATTGTTTTTGTATAGTTTTCTTGTTGCTGTTGTTTAAAAGAACTTATATAATTCCTTGTGTGCCTTATGAAACTGTATAGGTGAATGAAATTCTATTTCTTTTGAATGTTATGAGATGTGATTGAGGTTTCAGGTCTTAAAAATCAAAAGAAAAATCATTTTGAATTACATTTTAAAAATGCAGGAAATATATGTCTCAAAGAGGATTTAAATATAGTATAGACTCAAGGGTGGATTCTACTTACCTTTACTACCGGTTTGCAACGGGAGTGTGCAGATCATCCATTATGACGTCCGGGCAGGTAGGTGGAGCCTCCCACTGCTTTTACTACCAGTTCGTAAGAACTGGACAAAACCGGGAGCAACCCACCACTGTATAGCCTGGAGTCTAAATATAAAGCAGTCAAAATTGATTTTCAGGGACCAGCACTGGATTGCCATTGAGATGCAAAGCATCCCTAACCGTTTAAGGTTAGGGATGCTGAAAACTTCAATTACATGAGCTACGTAATGAGAATAGGGAAGATAATCTATTTTTTTTTTCCAAATTTCTTATGGGCTGTGTTTTTGTATTTTATTCTGTATTTTAAAAATGCCAGAGAAATTTTGTAACTGCAATTAGAGAGGTTTCAAAAACCTTTTTCGTTTAACAGCAACAAAAGCAAAATTTGGAAGTTGCAGGTTGCCTGCTGTAAACATTAAATTTATATTAGATTAGTTTACAATGTTCACTTAAAAATAAATCAGAACATAATTGACATTGCAATATAAAATTTAGATGGGTTTTGGATTTAAACATGTTCAACAACCACACTTGCAAACTGTTTGATTGGAATGTCTCAGTGAGAGTAAATTTAGTGGGTTAGAACACATTGTTAAGTATAGAAGTTTCACATGAAAATCAATTTGTTCTACTTATCTATTTCAAATGTTGGAAGAAATCCTCAGATTCTAGTGGTTGTGGCACTAGTTTTGGTTAATGATCATTTTTACTATTTTTGTGGTAGGATGAAAAAATAGTTTGCCAACATATGTGTGTGTGTGTGTGTATACACACACACACACATACACATATACATACATATACATATACATACATACGTGTGTATGTGTGTGTGTATGAATAAAAACATTTTAAAACCCTCTTGATTTTTTAAAAAATCTACAAAATTATATCATATATTGGGCTTGATGTTTTAACCTTAACAGTAACAGTAGTTCAATACTTCACCTTTTACTAATTTGAGGCATGACAAAACCCCACTCTACAGTCTTTTAAAACTTTTTTCAAGCGTTTGGAGTGCTTTTATTTGATCATTGAATAAAGATATATTTGTTCTGAGGGAATAGGTTATATTATATGAAACAAGGCAGGAATTTGTGGTTACTAGAAATGGAATGCAACTGCCAAGTGAATTCTGCTCATCTGTTAATAAATCTAATATTTTTCAGTTGCCTCTAGAAAATAAGTACAATTACAGGTCAAGGCTAACAAAAAACAGTCACAGAATGGTGCTTAATGCAGTGGGAAATACTTTTTCTTTCTGTCTTTTAAGAACCTCCAACCTTTGAAGTAATATTTTATGCCTTTGAATGACAAAAGCTGTAACTTTAACAAAGCACATTAAATCTACATTGATTGCAGATGCCTATTATCAGGCCTAAGTTATTCAAGCCATATTTTGCATCATTAAATTGACAATACTGGAGTAATTCTACATGAATTACAATGGAATAGTGCCACGCTGGTAGAGAAATTGTGATAATATACCCATTGGTGGCATATTTTAAAGTGGGACATCCTCTAAGAATAAAAATAAGTCAGAAGTGATTTTAGATCCATTGGACCCAATCTGACTTTGCTTTTCCCCAAAACTGGTTCTCTCATGAAGGCCTGCAATTGTGCAAGTATTGAGATATCATGACAATTTTACCCATCTGACACCACCTGGATTAAGAGACTGGGGAAGAAAGCTAAGTGTCTTGCATTAACTACATGATGGTAGCAACCCTTTCATTTTTATAATCATTTTTAAATTAAACTTCAATTGGAATGTGCATTTGCATATTTAATAATAATTGACTTCTATTATCTGGGATTTTGCTTAATGTCACGGAAATAATTACATATTCCATTTATGTGTAGCTAAAGTAGAAGCTGAGCCTGAGAAGTACCTAGCCTCCTTAAGGGTTTACACTTCATTTCTGAAAACTGCAGATTAATGTGGCGAAGACTTTACAAGGAAATCAGGACGAGTATAAAGACAGGAGACTTAAATTAATGTAAAACTGGAAAAAGAAGATTAAATTAATAAACACATTCATGGTTATTCATTACCTGAAGATTAAGGAGAGAAAGCTGACTTGGTTTGAAGGAACTGGTAAATATTTCTGCCTTGCAACCAAGACACTAATTATCTAAATAAAATTAATCACTATGTTAACTTATTTTGTTTGTAACATAAACTCTCTTGGAAATAAAGGAGATATTTGCCTTCAATTATTCAGAGAGCTCATTTACTTTGTTTTACTGAAAAATCAGGAGAATTAATAATATACAGGCAGCAAAGTATGCAATGAATAAACCTGAAAACTGATATTGTTATAAGTATTAGAAAAAGCTTTATTATAAGAATATAGTCATTCTTCAAGCTAATGATAACAGATAAAAAATTATAGACACACAAGAGTGAAATACTAAAATATTCTGGAATGAAGAGACAGTTGTCCAGGATTTCTTTTAGATCAATCCTGTGTGAATGTATGTTATCTAACATAGTACTATTTTATTTATGATAGTACTTTTAAAAAGGAATTACATTTTAATTTATCAGAATTCATACAAAGTAAATATTTTTGTGAAAAAATGTTAGCTGGTGTAATGTTTGAGGCATCAGGCTAGAAACTGGAGACTGTGAGTTCTAGTCCTACTCTCACCATTTCCGAAAAATCTTGCCAAGAAAACTGCAGGGACTTATCCAGGCAATCTCCAGGAGTCAACACTGCCTCGGAGGCACACATACCCACACAAATTACTGAAGGAACACTGTGGGAAATAAAAATACCAGTCAGCAGGAAAGTGGAAGGGATATATTGCCATTTGAGTTGATGAAAGCAGTTTAACAGAAATACCCAACTGAGCTTTAACCTAAGTTACCATTCATCATGCTTTTAGAAAACAGCTTGAAGTCATAAATGAAATATAAATGCTCAGAAAGAAAATGAAATTATATACTTGATTGCCAAAAACAGGACTTCTGCATGCCTGTCTTTATTGAATTCTGGTTGGTTTATTCACCTAGATCCATTCTTTCTTTTTACAAAACATCAGCCTGATGTAATAATACAAAAATTACGGTAGGCCCACAAATAGCAAATAGGCAATGCAAACAAATCCATCCAAATACTGTAAGTTGCTTTAAGAAATTTGCTCTGATTTGTAAAACCTTCATAAACATTATAAAAGGGAACTCCATTTGACATTATAAACAAAACGTACACAATGAAGTCTGTTTCTTTACCCGAGACAACAGCATGCAATACGTGGGTTGAATTTTGCTTTCTATTGATCTCATTTCATCAAATAGAAAAGTAAATTAGCAATTGTGCTATGAATAGTGCAATGGACAAATAAGCTATGGTACTAAAATATTAGGATCCCCAGTATATACTTAAGTATATGAATTCTCCTACCAGAGAAGGAACTGATAGAAGGAATTACAATTATTATTATTATCAGTATCACCACCATCTTGAATATGCCTGATAATTGGAGCAAGTATTTAGAAATGCCTTTCCTACTCTTTTGCAAACTACAGCACATTTTTTTCATTCAAACAAGAGAAAGAATGGAAGACTATTAGTGGGAGGGATCAGAGGTCAATCTTGATACAAACCAGAATTGTTTGATTTGCCATTTTGGACAGTTTCTGGATATTCCTTGTGAAATTATTTAAGCAATTTAAAGATCCTTGGGCTTTACATTTAATTTCCAATGTTTTATTGACAATTTTAGGCTACCAAATAGGACATTATATTTTCACAATGCACAAATATATAGAAAGAAAAAAAATATATAATTGCATATTATGGATTCCTATTATTTAGAAATAAAATATCCTGAAATGTTATTTTTTTTAAAGAAGTGAACGTATCAATATGTTTTAGCTTCAGGCTTATGGATCTTGGGTTTACTCTCACTGTTCAGCATAGATTCCAATTTCATTGCATAAGAAGCTCCATAGCTACATTCTCCATGGCTTCAACTGTTTTCTTTTTTCCTTCCTAACACTGTGTTATCTAAATGGAAAGAGAACCATTAGAAATTATATCTAGAGTAGTGTGTCTTTTACCCAAAGATTTCAATTGTCAAGATAGCAACAGTATTTGTCAACATGTTCATTTTTGAATATTCTGTTTTATATTCTGCCACCAACTGCAGTGAGCTCATAGAAATTTCATTTTTTTTTTTTGGTAATTATATCTAAGGAAAGATAAAGGAAAGTATAAATGCAAATGAGGTTGTCAAAATACATGGATTAATCATCAATCACATTACTCTAAGGTTTTGCTTCTATTTTTGTTTTGTTTTGTTTCTCTCGTCCCTTCTGAAACAAAGGTTTAATTTCTAGCTGCAATTCCAAGTTTATTTCAGCATTTCGGTTAATTATACTGATGTTACTCATTTATTCTAGGCAGGCCTGTGCCAGAAATATAGTGCATTTTGCTTGAATTCTAGGAATCGATTCACAAACTATCAGCTCAACCAAATTAAACATTGCTATTCCTCCCCCCCCCCAGGTTTTTTTATCCCAAATAATTAGCACTCTGGACTCTCTTGTCTGCTTTTTAAAAACTTTAGAAGTAATCTCAATTTATCACAATGGAAAGTTTACACTGCTACATGTAAGTAATGGCTCTATTACTAGAAGAACTTATTTAAGATAAAATCAAAGTATGTAAAACAAAGTAGTAATAAATAAGATGAAAAAAACTTGATTTACTTTTAATATAATTATGGAATGTATATATTAGGAAGAAATCAGTGGCTTTTCTACCGGCATTTCTATTTTTTAAAAAAAGAGTTGCATTGACAGAAATGATGACAAACTCAAAAGTACTATGTAAAATAGTATACACCATTATTTTCATGAGGAAAACAAAAATATTTTCAAGTTATAAGGTGTGAAGGGGTGTTGGTCCTACCTGACACACTCCTTCTCGTTGGATGGAGACAGCAGCCATGCTTGGGAGGTGACTCATACAATCAGATTGGTGGACTGAGCCTGTCAAAATTATCAAGTCCCGCCTCTGATGCTAGGGAACTCAGCTTTTGGCGAAGACAGAAGAAGAAACAGACTCGTCGTGTGGAAATTTTCCAAAAGAAACACGGAAACCCAGAAGGGACACAGACTGAAAAGGGTGGGGATGGCTGCTGTCTCCCTCAATGACAAGGAGTGTGTCAGGTAGGACCAACGCCCCTTCTCCATTGAGGGTGGAGACAGCAGCCATGTTTGGGACATACCCAAGTTCACAGCACTAGGCAAGGGAGAGCTCAGTCTGGTCGGACGACTGTCCCTCTGCAAAAAACCCCTGTAACACACTATGCCCAAAGGCTGCCTCCTGCGAGGCAAACCTATCCAATTTATAATGCTTAATAAAGGGGGAAGGAGAAGTCCAGGTTGCCGCCCTGTAAATGTCCAATAACGAGGCCTGTGTCGCCCAGGCCGCGGAAGTTGCCGCGCTGCGTGTAAAATGCACCATCAACCTTGCTGGTACAGGAGAAGATCGAAGTTCGTAAGCAGTGGCGATCGTCTGTCGAATCCACCAACTGATGGTAGACGAGGACACCTTAGAACCTGAGGAAAAAGGAAGGAAGGAGACAAACAAGACCTCTGATTGACGGATCACAACCGTTCTGTTGGGGTATATCCGGAGAGCCCTCCGGATATCCAACTTGTGGCACTGGCTGTGTGGGCAAGGACAAAAGTCTGGAAGAATAAGTTCCTGCGAACGGTGAAACACAGTGTTAATTTTAGGAACAAAGGTGGGATATAATCATAGGACTACCCGATCCGCATGAAAGACACAGAAGTCACTTCTCATTGACAGGGCTGCGATCTCCGAAATCCTCCTCGCTGTCGTTATCGCGAGTAGGAAAGCCACTTTGCAAGACAGAAATCATAGGCTGGTAGAGTTCAATGGCTCGTACAGGGCACCTGTCAAAGAATTCAAGACAATAGAAAGATCCCAAGTGGGATACCTATGTAACACTGGGGGGCATAAGTTAGAAGCTTCCCTGAGGAAACGGCGTATCAAAGGATCCTGTGACAGTGAGGGCAGGGAGCCATAGGTTAGAACTGAAGCGAGAGCCACCACTTGTCGTCAAAGGGTATTGGGAGAGAGACCCTTGTCTAAGCCAACCTGTAAAAACCTGAGAACATGAACAATTGATGCCCGGATGGGAGAGACCCCTTGTAATTCACACCAAGTAGAAAAGGCCCGCCAAGTGGCCGAGTAAATGCAGTCCATGGAAGGACGCCTAGAAGCCTAAATAGTCTTTATGACTGTGGCCGGGAGATTGTCTCGCAGCAAAGCGTCCCACTCAATCTCCAAATGGTCAGCTGCAACCACTGGGGATCTGGGTGTAGTATTGCCCCTTGAGTGAAGCAGTCCACGGGGCAGGGAAGTTTCCAGGGAGGAGACACCGATAATTGAAGAACGTCGGCGAACCACGACCTTCGTGGCCAGTGCAGTGCAAGCGTGTCCCTGAATGAGTTTCCGCAAGACCCTCGGGATGAGGGGAATTGGAGGGAATATGTAAAGCAACCCCTGGGGCCAACGGGAGCGGAGAGCATCCACAGCCTCCGCCTGGTATGCAGGAAACCTCGTGAAAAATCGCAGAAGCTGGGTGTTCATTGGCGTCGCGAATAAATTGACCACAGGAGTGCCGAAGTGGGATGACAGTACCTGGAACAAACGAGGGTTCAGGCACCATTCGGCGTGGTCAATGAGTTGTTGGCTTAGCCAGTCTGCGCGCACATTCGATACCCCTGATATGTGCTCCACCCTCAAAGATGCCAGCAGATGCTCCGCCCATAGCCCCAACTTTTTGGCCCCCCACATAAGGGCTCTGGACATGGTGCCCCTTTGGTGATTAATGTGAGCCTTTGCAGCCACATTATCTGTAAGTACTAAGACATGGGAGTCGGACACTAGATGGCGAAAAGCTCGAAGGGCCAAATACACTGCATGTAACTCGAGCCCGTTAATGTTCAGCGATGCCTCAACTGCAGACCATCTGTCCTGAGCCACCTGATCTAGACAATGGGCTCCCCAGCCAAACGTGCTGGCATCAGTAGTAACCACCAGCCACTGAGGTTCGAAGAAGAGGCAGCCCCTAGAAATGGCTGGAGACTGCCATCATCTAAGGGACGAAATTACCTCCCTGGGAACTGGAACCACCATAGGTGAAGTGCCCCTGCCTAAACTTTGGAAGGGTAAGAGAAACCATTGGAGGTCCCTGAGGTGTAAACGGGCCCAGGGCACAATGGAGATGGCCGAAACCATCTTACCCAATAACTGAGATAATAGAAGGGAGACGCCTTCTTGGTTCGTCCCACACGAGTCAGAAGGGCCTTTAAGCTAGATTGTCGTTCATTAGACAAATATACTCTGCCCTCTATGGAATCGATAACTGCCCCTAAATGTAAAATACGTGTGGAGGGGATCAGGTGGCTTTTCTCCATATTAATGGAGAAACCATGGGAGGCTAGAGTTTGGATCAAGAATTGCAGATCCAAAAGGGCCTGTTGAGGAGAATGGGCAAACAACAATATGTCATCTAAATAACATTGAAGGCGAATCGAGCGAAGCCGAAGAATGGCTGCCAAAGCGGCCAGGATTTTGGTGAAACTATGGGGGGCCGAAGACAGGCCAAAGGGTAAAGCTCTATACTGAAAATGATCCTCGTTGTAACAAAAACGTAAAAATTGTCTTTGGGAGGGGAGAATAGGAACATGTAGGTAAGCCTCAGTGAGGTCAATCGAACAGAGGAGATCGCCCCTCCGGATGTCATCTAAAATTGAACGCAAGGATTGCATTTTAAATTTTTGATAAACCATGTAGTGGTTCCATCCACCCAATGACTTAGGTACCAAAAACAGCCGAGAATAAAAGCCCTGTCCAATTTGGTCACGCGGCACTGGTTGGATAGCCTTGATGGCCAGAAGGTGCATGACTTCAGAGTCCATGAGGCCCCGATGTTCAGGATCATGGGAAAGAGGACAGGTAAGAAAAGACACCGGGGGGGGGTGTGTGGAAAAAAATTCTATAGCCAACCCAGATCAGATGGTAGCCTGGACCAAGCAATCCGAGGTAGTACGCTCCCAAACATTGGCGAAGTGGGCCAATCTACCGCCAATGGGAGGTAGGGAAGTTTTAGCAATGGCGCCAGATGGAACGACCCCCTCCCCCTCAAAAGGGCTGCCTAGACAGGAACGGCCTGTCCCTGGAAAACCTGTCATGGGGTCTTCGCTGTCTTTAAACAAAATTACCAGCAGGACGAGAAGACAACGAACTGCTGTCCATTCCCCGAAACTGCGGTCAGTGGGGATAGCGGGTGAAACAGGATTCCTCTACGAAACATTGTAGGCAATACTTTTCGTTTGTCCTTTGTTTCTATCAGGAAGGGCTTCAATGAAGGGCCAAAGAACTTTCCCCCCAAGTATGGTACTGAAGCCAAACACCATTTATGATGGGCGTCGGCCTGCCAATGACGTAGCCAGATTAAACACCTCGCTGGAATAGACGAGGCCATGGATTTGGACGCTGGCGAAACCACAATAAAGTTGACTGATTGAAAAAAGAAGCAGTGGTGGCTGATTTAATGGCCCACGCAACTCCCAAGTGGGCCCTTTGCAACACCTGGTCAGACCTACGTTCGTCAGGGTGAAGGCCCTCATCTGGTTCCCCGGGAACTGAAACATTAGACAGCAAGTCCGCTACAGGAGAATCTACTGTTGGCACTTGAAGGAGGTCGGCCAAGTCAGAGGCCACCTGAAAATTCCTCTTATCTGATGAGAAAGGAGCAGGAGGAGCACTAGGTGCCGCCCACTATTTTTTGATGATGTCCAAAAACAGGGGAGGTGTAGGTATAACTGTGATCTGCTGAGTTGGTTCAGCAAACAAGCAATCAAGAGAACTCTGAGCGGAGATAGAAGCCGGTTCAGGAGTTCCAGATCCGAGTTGGGCCATGTTAATTGCCTTAAAAAGTAAGGATTTGAAGAGGTTTTGAACAGCCCTGAAAAGACTGGCTGGTCAGTTGGGAGCCCTTCATCCTCAGAAAGGTCCGGCTCCTGAGGGTCAATATCATCAAACATGGATGCCTCACCCACCTCCAAATGATCAGGGGATGCAGAAGCTGCTATGGAGATAGCATCCTCATCGTAATGCCTCTCAGGAGACAGGGTGTTAAAAGGGTGAGGTGAAGCCTCTCTATATGAAGGCAAATATTGGGTTGAGTGTGACTGTTGCATTGCATTGCCTGAGCAATCATCAACTGAACATCATCAGGATGAAGACAACGGTGAGTATGGTCATGAGCCGGGCTGGCTTCTGCAGAAGCTTGGACCGGAGCAGAAGAAACAGATAGGTCTAGGCCAACAGAATGTCCTGTACTGGCTCCCGTATCAACAGATCGTGTCACTGGACCCCACAAATCGGAAGCATGAATAGACAGTGGGCAATCTTGCAGTGATAGTTGATCAGGGGCTAATGAAGGAACCGTATGGGTCCCCTTGCTAGAGGGTTTAGGATTGCCAACCACGGGCTCAGAAGAGCGCTGGACAGATGACTTGATGGAAGCTTTCTGCAACCCCTTATTGCGGCGTTTCTTGACATGTGAGGAAGTCACTGAGCTGGGAAGCCTTAACTGTTGACCCTTTGGCTGCAGCCTCAGGGGCCTGAGACATTTTGAGCATGGAGGGACCAAACTCTGACCCTGGTAGGTCCAGAGAATTAGGATTGCTGCCATGTTTAGTCTTAGCTGAAGCCTTAGGCATCTTGGCTGGTGCTCAGAATATTAATCACCAAATTGAAAGAGTTTGTCAAGTGGAGTCAGGTCAGTAAGCAGCACTTCAGATAAAAGGACCGCTCCTGAAAAAGGGGCTTTAAGTCCAGACAATAGTATAAGCCCAATCAAGAAGTGCAGCAAGGCAAAGGTTGTGGGTCTAAATTTAGCACTACAGTGCTTGGCAAATGATCTTCCAAAGGGAGCATGTAGCTCCACAAGAGACCCAGCAAAGCCCTGATAAATAAGGCAGACAATACCAGAGGTAAGTAAATTTGCCTGTAAAGGGGGGGGGGGGCGCAAAGGCTCCACCAAAGTTGAGGAGAAGACAGCTGCTAAAATTGATGCCTGTTCCTCCTTTCCAGAGCTAAAGCTCAGAAAATGCCAGTCATTAAAGGGGGGGGTGCAAAGCTCCGCAGGGGCTCCAATGGATGCAGGGAGGCTGAGCACTTTAAAGTAAAAAGGCTAAAAAGCCTAAAAAACAGCTGCTGAGGGGAGCGCTAAACTCTGGTACAAACTAGAGCCGATGAGCTCTTAAAATGGCCGCCTGTCAGTCAAAGTGGGAGCGCGAAACTCCACAACGCTGAAACGGGCTGTCAGGGGCTTCAATTAAAGCCTGAAGAGCTGTAACGAGCAGGCAGCAGCTTTAAAGTTAGCAGAAAGACAATTTAAATTGTAAAGGGTGTTAATCCTTCCAAGAACTAAATCGTCAGCAAATGAGTCTAAAATGGCCGCCCGTCACAGGAGGGAGGCAAGCAGCCCGGCAAATTGAAGGTAAAGGGAGCACTGGACTCCACAGATAGAACAGGGCAATTGGGGAAAGACTGCTGCCTGAGCAGAGAGCGCTAGAATCCACAAACCAAATTAAAGAAGAGCCAATAATTCAAACAACTAAAGGGAATAACAATAGGAAATAGTTATAGTAATAAGGGAGGCAGAGCCCCCTTCTTTCCTTCAGGAAAGTAGGGATCTTAGATCTGAGGTAAATTTAAACACACTCACAAATAGAATAGTCCAGAGAAGTCCAATGTCAAACCTTGCAATCAAACCTAGAGAGAACAATTAATGATTAGAAGAATGAGCAAAATATGTTAGAGACACAAATCCACACGACTGTCCAGTCTGACGGACTGAGTCAAAAGCTGGGTTCCCTAACATCAGAGGCGGGACTTGATCATTTTGACAGGCTCAATCAACCAATCTGATTTTATGAATCACCTTCCAAGCATGGCTGCTGTCTCCACCCTCAATGGAGAAAGAAATGTTATCCCACATTGCTGATTTTTATTCTCTCTGTGTGTAATTTTATATTACTGTTACACACCAGCAATTTTTGGTAAACCTATTTTTGAAAGCTTGAATGTCTTGGCTTGCAAGGTAGTTCCTAGTCTAAATATAAAAATTTGCATAAATTAAAATACCAATATTGGATAAACCCATTCTTTAATTGTGCTTGTAGCCCAAATATGCCAAAACTGTCCAGAATTATAGAGTTTTAGAAAGGTTTGTGGCATACAAACTATACTTTTGTTCTGTAATAGGAATGTATGAATGTATTAAAAATTTACAGTATTGTTTTAGGATAGGTGTACGATAGGCTTGAACTGTTTAATGTCCTGTAGTTAATATGGAGATGAAGCTTTGTTTATTTATTCAGTTAGCTGAAACTGTTATGGCCACATACTTCAACAAATTCTGAGTGGCTTAAAAAAATTTAAACCATAGACAAAAAAGACAGCCCAGACTAAAGCAGGAATGATTACTGACTGTGATAGGAATGGTATACGTTGGAAGTAAAGCATGAAAGATAGCAAGGGAAATGCCTAGCAAGTAGTTCATATTTGACAAGTGGTTCATATTTGGCAGGGAGTAAGATGAGGATGTGTGATATTGTGCTGAGTATTTTGTGTGTACAATATTTGTGAGGGAAGCAGATATACTTCTCAAATGTCAGACCACGCTTTGAAGAACTGGATAGCCCATCCGCATTTCCTTTTTAGTGTTCTGTTCTGTTCTAAATCAAAATATTTCTTTTAACAGTTTCTTAGTTTTCCTTCTTTGTCCTGGCTGATTTTATCCCTGCTATTCTGTCATTCTTTCTCTTTACAGATTTTGTGACTGTTATTTAATCAAATCATTTGGTTGTAAGGAATCCTAATTCTCATGTGGTCTTTGAAATAAGGGATAAGAAGTAACTCATTTTGTAGCTTTGAATTCTTTAGTGGTTTCTAATAATTTTAGTCTTTGTAAAATAAACTGAATTTAATTAGACTTGTTTCCTCTTAAAAGCTTTCAACTTGAAACAAAGATGATTCTTATGAATGAAGACCTCCAGGCAGTATGCTGAAACAATTCTTTTTAAAAAAAAGAATGTCAGCATGTTTTCTGTGACAATACTGCAGAACAGAAAGCAGCCTTTATCTATTAATACTGAAGAAGACAGCTGGCTCTTAAAAATGCAATATATTCAACCACTTAGAAAAATATATTTGCATTTAAATTTTGGAAAGGAAAAACTCACATGTTCTCTTATCCACATAGCATGCATGTGTTTATGGATAAAGATGATACAGATATTGATACTGCATCTTCTAATGTAACATCAATATATGTATCATATTTACCTAATAGCTTTCTACCAATGTCCAATCACTGGATAACTTCTTGTCACCATAATTTATTCTCAAGGTTGTTTTTTTTTACTTTTACATTAAATTGTGATAACCCAACAACATATTTTATATTATTGAGGGCAAAATACATACATAAACAAAGAAACAAATGTTTATATTGTAATCTCCAAATATAATTTAGCTTTCTTAACTTGTTTATCACACACTTTAAACTAGCTACTCACACTCTTGCTGATTTAGATACTTTTGGTTTATCACAATTAAATCACTGATATTTCACAAGTGTGGGGAATATGTGAATTAAAAGAAATTGACAAATATTGAGAGTAAGCATGAAAAAACAAATATTAAAAACTGGATGATTGCTTAATGAAATTTATGAAAAAAATTGAAAAGGTTGTTTATTTATTTATTTATTTTTATGCCACCAATCTCCCTAAAAAGATAACTCTGGGCAGAGAAGAAGCACTCTGCACTTTAAAACATTTAAAGTAAGTTTTGCTCTATTTTGTGGATTTGGAAAGTGAACAGGAAAGGAATTCTCCTGTCTTTTTAATGGAATAATTTGACTTCCTGGGATCGTATTGCAACTTTGTCATAATTTTTTAATTGTGAAGTTTACGACTTATACAACAGACCATATTTTGATTTATAATAACTAAAATATTATTTCTTTGACCTATTATATGAAGCAAAAACCTGATACTAATTTGGGGAAGCAGGGTGACTTTGGCAGGAACTATGTTCTATTTTTATTTTTTTTTTCCCTGTGTTTTCTCAACTTTCATTTGTGAGCTGAAAGTTATCTGGCTTAATGTACCTTCAAAATGGGTATACAGAAGGATTTATTTGAATGTGCCTATGATCTAAATCATGGCTAGTATCTGAAAATTTTCTTTAACATAATTGATTTTCACTGGATTGGTCAATCAATCTTTTCTTATGGTCCCAGAACAGAATAAAAATTAAAATGAAACAAAACAAAGAGACCTAATAGTGTATTATAACTAATGATTATATTATCAATGGATGGCCAAAGTTTATTTTTGCAGAGAGAACAGCAGAGTTTAGCTATGGTCAAATAAATTGTATCATACTGATCTGATAGTAATAGCTATACATAAAAGTGATCAGAATTTCCTGGATAGTTTGTCAAGTAAGGAGTTATCTATTAATAAATGAATCTATGAGTCCTTATAGAGGATACAATATAAAAGGATATATGTGAACTGTGATTTCAATGGTTCAAATTGTTGTACAATCTCATATGGGTCTTTTTTTAAATTGACCACCTAAAACTTATTTGGGGAGAAAATTATAACATGCTACAGTTACTGCTGTCTGAAATTTAGAAACATTTATATGATTTAAATATCTCATCTTCAGGATCTAGCCTTCTAAAAAGTAGTCAGGGTTGATCTCCTCTAGGACTGACCGGTTTGATTGCCTTGCAGTCCAATGAACTCAGAGGAGTCTTCTCCAGCACCATAATTCAAAGGCCTCAATTCTTTGGCACTCAGCCTTCCTTATGGTACAACTTTCATAGCCACAAGTTGGACCATTTCAGTCTTAAATTTCTTAAAAGTCTTATTTTAGAAAAGAGATCTCTATTCCTTATTTTTAAAAGAGTCTGAGAATTTATTTCAAATTTATTTCAAGTGAAGAAAGGGATATAATACAAAACTACCATACCAGAAGTACTCTTATTTCCACTTTCAGCAATAAAATAAGCTGGAAACATCACCCAACAAAATTTGAAATAAATTCTCAGACTCTTTTAGAAATAAAGAATAGAGATCTCTTTTCTAAAATCTCTTTCTTCACTTGGGAATCCTCTCATGGTGCCTATAAATCCCAGTCTGAAAAAGTCTAATTGTAAAAATTTCTGCTTGGCATCTTCCCTTGGAATTTAACTGAAACAAGAAAAAGAAACCCACGATTGCTAGAGAAGTTTGTTAGATAGTTCTTGACTTATAACTACAATTCAGAACAGAATTTCCATTGCTAAGGAAGATAGTTGTTGAGCGAGCCACACTTGAATTTATGAGCTTTTTGTTTAATAAATTGTTTTGTCTCATAAATTATTAATAGAATTGTTGCAACTGTGAAGTGAATCATGCGGTTGTTAAACAAATCAATTTTCTCCAGTGGTTGAGAAGGTTGCAAGTGGCAATTATGTGACCCTGGATACTGCAACATACATTCATGCCAGTTGCCAAGTGCTCCGATTTTGACCATATGACTGTGAGGATGCTGTAAGTGCAAGGACCAATCATGAGTCACTTTTTTCAATGCTATTGTAACTACTAACAGTTGCTTAAATGAATGGTTGTATGTTGAGGAGTACCTGTAGGATAAAAGGCAAGGAGTTCACATGCTGTGTTTAGCTTTAGTAGTATAGCTTTCATTGTCATTGTACATCATGTATACAACAAAATTGGTTTTAGCCTTACTGGTGCATTCCATGACAAAAACTACAAACAACATAAATAGTATAAAGAATAATCCCTGTGCAAGTAATTATTGGGGGGGGGGGGAGAAAAAGAAAGAAAAGGAAAGACTAGTCATACATTTCCATGTGTGCACGGAGTGATTGTGCTTTGTTTAAAACTCTGATAGCCCAAGGATAGAAACTATTTTTACATCTATTTGTTCGGCTGGCTATGTTTTGATGTCTTCTGCCCAATGGTAGAAATGTGAAGAGACTTGGTGATGTCATCCAGTTGTGTTAGAGTGTAACCAATGGTTTCTGTTATGTCCTTATAAGGACATCCGCCTGGGATTGGCTGAAGATCCTTTCGGCGGGAGTTTTGAATCCCTGTCAGTGGGTGGTGCATCTGCCGGAGCAAATATAAGGAGAGCTCCAGCAGCGGAGCGCCAGTTCGGTTCTCGTTAATAAACGTTGTTACTTGAACTCTGCTGGTCTTATCTTCTTCCTGCGCCGATCTAACACTGGCGAAGAAGGACTAGAGAAGAACCAACCGCGTGGCACGATCACCGTTCCGAGCTGAAGTCACTCACCGTGGTCTAAGAGATGGCAACGCCGCAAGCGCCGTTTGCCTCGCTTGCTCCATTCAACCCCGGCCGGGAGAAATGGAGCTCCTACATGATCCATTTCCGCCAATTCCTTCGGGGAAATGGCTACAACAACCTGGATGATGAACGGAAGAGGGCTCTCTTCCTAGCTCACTGTGGAACCGATGTCCTGGAGCTCGCCATCAACCTCGTCGCACCCAGGGACATTGAAGTCATGTCCTGGGTGGATCTACAGACTGCCCTGCAAGACCACTATGCCCCCACGGACACCCCCATCTCGAATCGGTTCACCTTCCGCCAACGCAATCAGAAGGAAGGCGAATCTATCAAAGATTTCGTGGCGGCATTACGTCAAATCGCAGCAAACTGCGAGTTTGACAACGTTGATAATGCCTTGCGCGACGGGATCGTGTTCGGGATGCGAGATGCAAGCCGCCAAAAGAAATTCCTAAGCAGGAAAAGACTTTCCCTGAAAGATGTTCTCGAGGAGGCTACGGCTGCTGAAACATCAGAACAAGCAGCCGCCGAAATGCTCCGAACACGAGGGATCCATAAGATCCGCAAGTCGACCCCAGAGTCATCTGAAGACTCTGCCACACCATCGGATTCGGAGGGGGAGATGGCTGTTTTCAAATTTTCCCACCCATCAAGGCGGGAAATTCAAAAAGATGGCCACCGCAACGATCAGTGTGGCAGTTGCAAGGGAAACCATCCCCGCCAATCCTGCCGCTGGCGTGACGCAACCTGCTGACGTTGTTTGAAGAAGGGGCACATCGCTGAGGCATGCAGAGCCACTGATCCGGTTTCCGAGTCAATCAGGCCCCGGAATCCTGAAAATCGCCACGATACCCAGAGGACATCCAAACGGTCCTCATTCCAGCACAGACGTGATGATTGCAACGATTCATAGGGCGGCGCGGTGAATCAAACGACTATCGCCCACACCTGCAACAACAGTGCCACCAAATTCCATGTGACACTGTTGGCCGAAGGCTTGCCATGCAAGATGGAGGTAGACTCTGGCTCCGTCTATTCCATCATTGACTGGCACCAAGTGAAGAGACTGAAGCCGGCACTAACCAGGCGCCAACTTGAGCCCCTACACTCCAGACTGGTGGATTTTGGCGGGAATCCCATTGGCGTCCTTGGAAGAACCAGCCTTCAAATCACCTTCAAACAGTTCCAGGGCCAGCTCCCAATCACCGTCGTGGAGCATAGCTGCCCGACCCTGCTAGGCGTGGAGTCGTTCCAGCCGTTGGGGCTTTCTATTGGAGGCATCCACCAGATTAGTGCAGACGAACTCGACTCACTCATCGGAGAGTTCCAAGAAGTCTTCGATGGTAAGTTAGGGACCTTCACAGGGAAACCCATTTCCTTTAATCTGGACAAGGGGGTGACCCCAATTTGGCTGAAGCCCTGCCGGGTTCCATTCGCCTTGTGGTCCAAAGTAGATGCTCAGCTAGATAAGCTGATTGCCCAAGGCGTCCTGGAACCCATTGATCATGCTTCATGGGAGACTCCCCAATGAAGCAGGATGGATCTGTGTGCATCTGCGCTGATTACAAGGTGACAATCAACAAGGCGTTGCAGCAGAGCGCATACCCTGTGCCAGTAGTGCAGCATTTGCTTCACTCACTTGGCAATGGCAAAATTTTTGCAAAACTGGACCTGGCCCAGGCTTACCAGCAACTGCCAGTTGATCAACAAACGGCGGAGGCTCAAACAATTGTCACCCATAGGGGGGCATTTAAGTGTAACCGTCTCCAGTTTGGAGTCGGTGCCGCCCCAGGAATTTTCCAATCTATGATGGAACGTCTTCTCCAAGGCGTTCCAGGGGTAGTGCCTTACTTCGATGATGTACTCATCTCCGGGGACTCAAAGGCACAACTCTTTGACTGGCTGAGGCTTGTACTCCAGCGGTTCAGAGAGAAGGGCTTGAGAGTCAGACGGGACAAGTGCATCATTGGGGTACAGGAGGTCGAGTTCCTGGGCTATCTCATAGATAGCTCTGGCATCCACCCCACTAAATCAAAAGTTAAAGCTATCCATGAAGCGCCCAGCCCCAAAAATAAAGCGGAGCTTCAGGCTTTCCTTGGATTGCTTAACTTCTATGCAATCTTCCTCCAACAGAAAACCACAGTTCCTGAGCCACTACATCGCTTACTGACAAAGGCGGCTTCCTGGAGGTGGGGCCGCGAGAAGGAATCTGCTTTTCGAGCCGTCAAACAACTTTTGACATCCAACAGCATTCTCATTCAATACAATGAGACGCTGCCCATCAGGCTCACCTGCGACGCTTCACCTTACGGAGTCGGCGCTGTCCTCAGCCACGAACTGCCTACCGGCTGTGAAGCCCCAATCGCCTATTTCTCCAAGACTATGTCCAGCGCTGAGCGCAACTACAGCCAACTGGACAAAGAGGCATTGGCAATTGTCGCAGGGGTGAAGCGTTTCCACGAATACCTCTATGGATGATGCTTCACCATTGTCACCGATCACAAGCCACTTCTGGGCCTCCTCGCTGGTGACAAGCAAACCCCCGCCTTCATGCCACCTCGAATGACTCGCTGGGCCATTTTTCTTGCCGGCTATTCGTATAGACTTGTCCATCAGCCTGGAAAGTCTATTGCAAATGCCGACGCACTAAGCAGATGCCCATCTGCAGAAGTCGTTGAAGACCCGGCTCCCACACTTGAGCTGCTGCACATTGACAATGACAGCAGCTGTCCGGTCACATCTGCCGACGTGGCCACGCACACGCGGAACGACCCCATCCTCCGCCAAGTCCAGTCCTGGATCCTGAGGGGATGGCCGGCGCAAATCAACAGCGACGACTTCAGGCCGTTCAGCTGCAAGCAAGGGGAGCTGTCCACCATGAGCGGCTGCTTGCTATCGGGAGACAGGGTGCAGATTCCCAGCACTCTCCAACGGAAGACGCTTGAGGTTCTCCATAAAGGACACCAGGACATTGTCCAGATGAAAGCCCTGGCACGGAACTACGTCTGGTGGCCATCACTGGACAAAGACATTGAACAATGGGTCGCCAGGTGTAGCCCGTGTCAAGAAGTCAGAGCAGCGCCGCCACAATCAGACCCGACGCCTTGGGAGGCTCCTAGCTCCCCCTGGTCTCAGATCCACATAGACTTCGCGGGTCCGATCCAGGGGTGCCACCTTCTCATCGTGGTCGATGCCTTCTCGAAATGGCTTGAGGTCATCCCCATGGCATCTACCACAACAGAAGCCACAATCCGCGCTCTCTGCCGGCTCTTCGCAACCCATGGGCTTCCGGACGTTTTGGTTTCCGACAACGGTCCCCAACTTACGTCCGTGCCCATGGAAGCTTTCCTGGCAGGCCTGGGCATCCGCCATGCCCTCTCTGCCCCTTACAGACCAGCCGGAAATGGACAGGCTGAATGGATGGTGAGGCTCACCAAAGAGGCACTCACCAAGATGGGCCCGGGAGACTGGCATGAGCGCATCGACACCTTTCTGATCACCCAGCACATCACACCGCACTCTACCACAAGGAAGTGCCCTGCCGAGCTTTTGATGGGCAGAAGACTCCAGTCACCCCTGGACAGACTGCACCCACAATACAATTCTGAGGTGCCCACCACCGCTAGCCGCCAACTCCGCCATTTTGCCATCGGCGATGCCGTTTCCACGCTCAATTTCACGGCTCACCAAAATGGCTTAAAGCAACAGTACACAGCACAACCGGCCCGAAATCCTACCGGGTTGAGCTGGAAGATGGACAGGTCATGAGACGTCACATTGACCAGCTCCGCAAAAGGTGGAGGGAATTGGGCGGAAACCAGCCTGACGAGGTAGGCCTACACCACCCCAACGAGATAGGCCTAAACCACCCTGACAAGGTAGGCCCAAACTACCCCGACGAGGTAGGCCTAAACCTCCCCTACGAGGTAGGCCTACAACTTCCCGGAGGAGCGGGCGCACCAATGCCCAGCCAAGCCAGATCTGAGCCAGGGCCAGTAGACAAGGCTGAAGGGAAACTCTGAAGCACCTCAGGGTGGACAGCAGTTGACACCCTAATGCCCAAGACCTACCCCCTGACGACAGTAACCGAGTAGACCGGGGACAATCGAGCAGGGGAGGCCAACATCAACCCTGCGAAGTAGGTGACCGACACTCCAGGGAGGGGAACCTCCATCCAGCACACCAGAGGGCACCCCGACAACAGCCCGACCACGCAGAAGACCAACCCTGCGAGGAAGGCCTCCACCACCCCAGCAGGGGAGGCCTGCACCAGCCCAACCAGGGCGAACACACCAACGGCGACAATTGGCGACCGCCACAGCAACGCCAACCCTGCAGAGAAGGCTTACACCACCCCTGCAGAGGAAGCCGCGAGAAGCAGCAGCCACCCCGGCGGCGCCAACCTTGCAGAGAGGGCCTACACCACCCCTGCGAAGGAAGCCTACACCACCCCGGCAAAGCTGGCCCTTCACCAACCTGAACCACCTGCCGCCCCGAGAGTGGATCGGACTCAAGCAGAGAACCCGGGGCCCTAACCCAACAACCACCGCCAGACTCGCACCCAAGGCCAGACCTGTGCGACCTCGACCCAGTGGGAACCAAAGGGAGACCCAGGGACCTACCGTGGCTCAGGAGTTCCAGACCGGTCGAGGGCGAGGATCCGCGCCGGCGATTCCATGGCTCGAGCAGGAACGAAGAAGACCAGCATCGCCCGCAGGCGGAGGTCCACGACCCGGCCGGAGGTTCAGGAGCATCGCCCGCATCCTCGATGGCCAGATCCAACTCGGCTCCAGGGAAGAAGCCCGGAGCCGAGAGAGCACCTTCCGACCAGGAAGGATTTCAGCCAGCGAATGGACTGCGCAAGTCTACGCGAGCACGTAGACATCCTGCGTACCTCAGTGACTTTTTCCTTTGATGGACAGACTAAGAACTAGGGGGGAGGAGTGTTATGTCCTTATAAGGACATCCGCCTGGAATTGGCTGAAGATCCTTTCGGCGGGAATTTTGAATCCCTGTCAGTGGGCGGTCCTTCTGCCAGAGCAAATATAAGGAGAGCTCCGGCAGCACAGCACCAGTTCGGTTCTCGTTAATAAACGTTGTTACTTGAACTCTGCTGGTCTCATCTTCTTCCTGCGCCGATCTAACAGTTTCTTGTGCCAAATTGATCACTCTCTTTAGTGCCTTCCTGTCCAGAGCAGTTAAACCAGCATACCATGCTGTAATGCAGTATGTGAGGACACTTTATATCATGGACCGATAGAAAGAGGTCATCAGCCATTGTTCCACCTGATTTTTTCACAAAACTTTAAGGAAATGAAGTCTCTGTTGGGTCTTGCCAATCACCAGGGTCAGGTTTATTGTTGCTAAAGTGGTATAAGAACACAGATATTTAAAATAAATTTCAAAAATAATTTTTCATTCATCAAACTGAATTTAGCTTAAAACAATGCAGGATAATGTTTAGCAGATCATTATTTGTTTTTAGTTATTGAACTTGAAATTAATCTCTTCTAACCAAGGCTAGAAATGATATCAATAACCCCCCTATCAACCTTACTTGGATCTTGAAACAATTATAGAGAAGGATAACAATACAGTTAAACCTCTGTAAATCTATACAGGGGGAATATTCATGGCATTGCCAGATTTACTTGTATCTAAGGCTGCTTATTCTTTTTTTTTAAAAAAAAGCTAAAGGAAAAAGAGCTTGTTGTGTTATTTATAAAGATGTGACATTGGCTGGTAAGCTGTTTTTCCCTCTTTTTAAAGCAGGAACAAAGAGAGTTGATGATGCATTTTCTGTGAATGCTGTGAATAATGTGCATCACAATAGTTTTTGAATACAAAGAAAATTTGCTTAGATTAGAATAGCTTTCAATCAGAAAATTTTCAAAGAAATTCTAGAAAATTTAGAAATGTCAGATCGTTGATACTTTTATCAATGTATGTATTTTAGATGATGGTTTCAGATCCCAGATGCAGAACAATCAATACCTCATTTCCGAGTAACATATTAGAATTTTTTTTTTGTATTTCTGTTTGTGCCTGCTTTGTGCACACCAGGAATTGAATAATAAAATAATGTGATTCATGCACCCTTCTTATTTTTTAGAGGGGGGTGGAGTAGTCCTGTAAGCCTAATGAGAAATTGATTGTCTCTATCAAATGCAAGAGTTAGATAAATAAAATAACATTGGGTATTGATGTGGAAAAATGTTGTGCAGGAATGTTGTACACAAAGAAAAAACATAATAACAGAGAAAAAATTGTAATCCAGAAAAAAATATAAAGGAAAAAAAAGATAACATAGTGATTGCTTATGAGATTATAGCATTTTTAAAAATTAGATCACATAACAGAAGAAATTAATTGATGCAACAAATCACTTATTTCAATTGCTTTGAGACCGGTTGTTGCTGGATATATCTACTTCCTAATTGCATTTCTGCCTATGTAAAAAATAAGACATTTTAAGCTAATTTTCTTACTATGAACATTTTCTTACTTATGGCCTAAGAGTTTTTTAAATTAAAATAATAAAGGAATATATATGATCACAAGTATACAAATTATCCAAATAGATTACTAAATGCCAAAATCATGCCAAATGTATACCTTAAATGATTGAATTCTTTGTGAATAGCGATGCTTGTCTATTGAAAATAACAGAATAACTGAATAATAAAGGAGTCAATGAGAACTGCGTACATTAAAAGATCTGTGTTAGGGTAGGGTTTTCTTAATATTAGGCATCCTGTACAGTTTTGTTTTGTTTTTAATGAAATGCATAGCAAAAATTGGACAGATACAAACATTGGATAGCCCTGTTTTGGTTCGTGGATTCGTTCCAAATGAAGTACTAAATGAATGTACATGAAAAATACAAAGCAAACAATTCCTTCTTTTTCTTATCCTTAGCTCTGGCCATTAAAAACAGTGGGCTATTCGATGTGGTAGGTCTAACTGAATGGCTCCCAGTGCACTTCAGCATGACAGGCTTCGGTCTAAGTTAGTAAAATCCTTTCTGTACTAAAATCATGAAAATACTCTTCGGCATTAAATCAAGAAACATATTTAGCCAGCCTGAAATTCACAGTTGATTATTGTGTACCCAGATGCTAAATGGAACATACATCTAGGTTGTCAATTGATTCTTTGTGCATTGCAGAATATTACACTGTGCCTACAACTACAACTGCTAATTGTAGTTAAATATATCCTGCACTTTGATTTTTACAATATCGTGCTTCCCTGAAAATAAGCCACTGTTTTATATTTTTTTGAACCCTGAAATAAGAGCTTGGCCTTATTTTCGGAGAGATCTTATTATTTTGGGGCACATGGAGGACACCATGAAGGGGACCAGCTGCTCATATGTTTAAATATTTTCAGGGAGAGCTTATTATCAGGGGATGTTTTATTTTCGGGAAAACATGGTAGTGAAGTCAGGGTGGCTTGTTCACACTGGGACTTTAATGTAGATGGAGGAATCTTATTCACAAGTTTACTCTTTATAGAACATATTCCCCTTTTTGGTTATTTTATATCAGAAAAAAAAAGAATCTCCCACATAATTTAACAGAAACCTTTTCTTCCCTCTAGAACACAATAAGATGTGGATCTAAAAATGGTTTTAGAAATTGAGGACTACTTTTAATAGTTTCTGGAGAAATTAATGGCTGCAACAGTCAGGAATTGTGCAAAGTGTAGGGGGCCCATGCTATGCATAAGAATAGCAGCATTTGGTTCCTAACATTTTTTTTCAAGTGTTTTTGTTTTCAGCTGTGATAAATCTGAATTGCATATTGAAAACTAAAATTACAGGCAGGAAACTAAAATTTAGTTTTGCAATTAGAGAAGGCATTAGATATCACAGAGATGGAGTCCCTGGCATCATGCAAAACTCTGGCCTATCCTTAATTTAAGAATCAACCTTAATCAAGAACTCCTCATTGCATCAGATTTATGTTAAATCTCTGGAAATGTTTTATATTTACCAGACCATTTTAAAATGTAGAATGGATTATCCTTGTCTGCTAAATTATGCCTTAAAATTCAACTCCTATGAAATCATTAGTGGATGGGAACAAAAGATGAGACCATAAGATAATGAAAGACAGTATATATCATTACAGTCCTATGTACTAGTGCAACATAAAATAAAATCTAATTCCCTTGAGGAAAGAAAATACCTTTGCATTCTCTGAACAGAATTGGCTTTCTGTTTGCACTCAAGTCTCATCAGAAAGAAATCTACAGCATATAGTGTCATACCTCAAATGCAAGAAGTCTTTTCTGACTATTACAGTATTTACTTTTCCACATGCAATTGGACAATTGAGCAGAATTCAAACTATATTAAAATAACTGACTTAATTTTTTAAATTTTATTTTAAGTGTCAGATAAAGGAAGGGAGTCAAATGAGTGACAGAAAGAAATAAATACAGATCAAGGAGGGAAACCTCCCATTTATTCATGTCTTAATAGTTAGATTGTCAAACAATGACAAATATGAGGTTTTATTATTCATTTTGTACTTTAAATTGTCCATGACCTTTAGTTAAGAACTTACAATTTTTTAAAAAGAGAAGCAAACTATACCATTTGGGAGTTTTCCCAATCTTCTTAAACAGCAGCTGTAATCCTCACCCACCCATCCTCCATTCATATAACTTACACTTGCATTTGTAGTCTAGCAAAAGCCCTAGAGTTTCAAATTTAACTGCCTGCTGTTCTTGAACTATAGAATATTTTATTTTAGATGCTTGATTATGATTATAGAAGGCTTCCCCCTCCCAATGCGGGTTTTATGTTCTTCATTGTAGAATTTATGTTTTTTGGAAGAAAGTTTGCCCTTTTTACTGCAAGTGCTCACTGTTTATTATGACTAGGTTGAAAGCATCCTTCTCCCCCACTCCGGCTGTCTCCCATCAAGACAATGTGCCTTCTTCTACTAAAGTTGATAGGACATGGCCCAGGAAAATGTGGCACAGTGAATAGAATTAATTTACTCCTTTACTGTCATCTTTCATTACAAAAATGTGTCAATAAAAGCTGCTAATTCTTCTTTTCTTTTTGTAGCTTTTATAAATCTCAAGAGAATGCAAAATATGTGACAGTTTAGCCTGAGGTATAAAGCACATATCTCAGCAGTTAACTGTAATAGAACACTTTAAGAGAGATCTTGCTTACCAACTTAATGAATACAAAAGAACTAAGTGTGCTTGGCTGATTTGATTAGCATACCAGTGTTATTTTGAGAATCTCCCAATGCTTTTGCCAAAGCTGATCTGATTCATCTATTAAAGACTTTCTACTAAACTTCTACTAACCTTTAAGAGAAAATCTTCAGCATAAAGTCTGATATTTGGCTTAGAGTTGGTACTCAATGGTCACAGCAGAATGGGGAAAAGGATATCTTCATACTAAGTCCATCTCTTTTGCAAAGCCTTTTGGATCTCTTTTAGCTCATTGACTTGGCAGCTCCATTGTTTCTGTTACTCTACTCTCTTTAATTGAACTCTAATGATGAATTCATGGGAGAAGTGAAGTTTCAATCTCCATTTTATAATCTACTCCATAATTGTTCAGAATTTGGTAAGGCGGGATATGGCTACAAAATACTGGTTTTTGGAGACTAGTGTCAATAATGTAGTTCTTATAACCTTACATATGACAGCCATTACCACTAAGATGACTTTCTGCAGGTGAGTTTTTTCGTATTTACCAACACTTTGCCAGACATAAGGTTTTGGCATTTCTAAAGGTTTAGAAAAATCTCAACTACTTGGCTAAGCATGATGATGCCTCCACATCTGTTGAGGGATGCCAAAATTACTTTCCTTGGGTCATCAAGCTTTGGGACTTTGTTACATTTTTTGAGGACATCTTCAGGGAACCAGGTGACCTAAGTGATATTATTACTATAAATTTAATCATAATCTACTTAGAAGCAGCAAAGATATGAACACTTTTTTTAAAAAAAAAGGGAGATGATAAGGTGAAACTGAAATATCTGAAACTGAAATATCTATTATATGAAATTTAGCACATTTTTTCCTTCTTCCCATAAAGTGCAACCCCAGCTGAAAAATTCATTTATTTTCTTGAAAAGTCAAATATGTGGCATGCATTTCTGAAATTGCTTCCATTCTTGTTATCATCTCTAAGGAGATGTAAAAATAATTTCTTATTAGAATATAAATATTAAAAAAACGTAACATAACATACACACAACAAACATTTATACAACATATAAACAAAAAAAAAAAGATTATATTTCCTTCTTAAGCATTGTTTCAAAGTAACATTCTGCTTATAATATATTTCTTCACCTCTCCTTAGTCTAATAACAATTTTTTTATATCGGTAATATTTCCCCCTATATTTTTTGTTTATTTGTAGTTTTTAACTAATTATACCAATTGTTCCATATTTTGTAATAATCTGATTCTTCTCTTTCTTGTATTTCTTTGGTTAACCTATTTCAGCGCATTCTAGAATTTTTTCTGTTAACTCTGTTTCATTTGGCATTCTTTCTTGCTTCCAATTTTTTGCATAAATTATTCTTGCAGCTGTAATATGTGAATTGTAAGATATTTGATATCTTTATTAAAAATTCCTAGTAAAAATGTTTCTGGTTCTTTATCTATCTTTGTTTTTGTTATTTGTTCCAACCATTTTTTAATATTAGACCAAAATTTCTTTACTGCCGGGCATGTCCACCATAAATGATAGAAGGTTCCTTGTGTCTTCTTACACTTCCAGCAGATCGGGCTATTTTTGGGCTGTATTTTTGCCAGTCTGGTTGGAGACATGTGCCACCTATAAAACGTTTTCAGTTGATTTTCCTTATACACCACTGCTCTTGTTAATTTTATATTTATTTACCAGAACTTTTCCCATTTTTCCAAAGGTATTGTATGTTTAATATTTTGAGCCCATTTAATCATTGTTTCCTTGACTGTCTCTTCTTCCATTTTATAGCATAAGAGAAATTTATAAATTCTGCTAATTAATTTGTTTTCTGAATCTAATATAATTTTATCTATTTCTTGTTTTTGTTTATGAATTTCATATGTTTTTATATGTTCTCTATATTTAGATTGTATTTGAGTATATGTCCAGCAATCTATTTCCCTATCTAAATCTGTCTCTAATTGTTGTTTTGTCTTTAGTTTACCTTGATAGTCAATTAAATCTTTATATCTAATTATTTTTGTCTTATCTGTTAGATTTGGGTGTCTAATTGATTCTACTGGTGATAACCAACTTGCTATTTTTGTATAATGCTGTTTTTTAGTTTTAAGCCAGATTTGTAGTAATGAGTTTTTTATTGTATGTCTTTTAAAGTATGAATGTGTTTTGTAGTTTTCATCCCACATGAAGGAGTGCCAATTGTTAAAATTCTAGAGTTTTTTAATTCTATCCAGTCTTTAACCCACGATAGTACTGCTGCTTGATAGTATGTCTCCCAATCTGGGAGTGCAGCTCCTCCTTTATCTTTTGTGTCCTGAAGCAGCTTAAATTTTATTCGTGGCCTTTTCCCTTGCCATATAAATTTAGATGTCATTTTATTCAAATTTTCAAAGAATGATTTATCTATTTTTATTGGGATAACCTGAAACAAATATAAAAATTTAAGTAGTATAGTCATTTTAATGACCGAAATTCTTCCTAGGAGTGAGATACTGTATGTAAGTTTTTCCATTTTTCTAAGTCTTTCCTTGTTTGTTCTACTAGTTTATCGTAATTATTTTCTTTTATTGCTGACATTCTCTTGGACAATCAAATTCCTAGATATTTTATTTTTTTTGTTGTTTGAATTTGTATACTATCTGACAATTCTTTTTCTTGATTTTTCGTAAGATTTTTTACAATTAGTTTTGATTTGCTTTTATTGATTTTTAGTCCAGCCACTTCTCCGAATTCTTCTATTGTTTGAAACAAATTAGGTATAGATTCCATAGGATTTTCTATTAGAAACACTGAATCATCAGCAAAGGCCTGGACTTTGTATTCTTCTTTATTGATCTTTAAACCTTCAATTCCTTGATCTTTTCTGATTTTTTTTCAACGAAATTTCCAATGACAGGATGTACAGTAAAGGAGAGAGTTTCTCTGGGTGTGATTCTTAATATTCTAAAGTATTAAGTACTGTTCTCATATTGTTTTTTATTTGGCATCCTGGCAGAAATCCATTTTGGTCTGGGTGTATATATGTATTTAGTACTAGTTTAATTCTTTCAGCCAGAATTGCTGCAAATATTTTATAGTCGGTGTTCAGTAATGAGATAGGTCTGTAATTTTGAATTTGCTGGAGATCTGTATCTTCTTTTGGAATAATTGTAATTATCACTTCTGTCCATGTTTTTGGAATTTTGGCTTTCTCCATGGCTTCGTTGTCTAACAGCAAAATATTTTCTCCCAGTACTTCTTGCATTGTTTTATATACTTCTACCAGTAACCCATCAGGTCCCAGTGTTTTGTTATTTTTTTGCTTTTTCAGTACTTCGTCTAATTCTATTTTAGTTATTGGCCTATTGAGGATTTCTGTTTGGTCTTCTGTGATTTTTGGCATTTCAGATTTTTCTATATACTGTTTTATCCTTTCTTCCTCTATTTGTTCTCGTTTATATAAGTTAGCATAAAATTTCTTAATAATTTCTTTTTTGGCCTCTCTGTTATATTGGATTTCTCCTTTGTCATCTCTCAATTGATATATCATTCTTTTATTCCTTTCTTTCTTCAGTTTATAGGCTAACCATCTGCCTGTTTTGCTTGCATATTCAAAATAATTTTGTTTCATCATTGGGCTAATTCCTTTTGGTCTATCAAATTCAGTTTATGCTTAAGTATTTTCCATTCTTCTTTTATTATTTTATCCTGGAGTTCTTTCTGCAATTTTTGTTCTATTAGTTTTAGGTCTTTCTCTAATTTGTCTAATTGTTGTTTCTTCTCTTTATTTTTCTTCTTCGTATATGCAATTACTAGGCCCCTTATATATGCTTTTAGAGTATACCATGTATTTTGTAAGGAGGTTTCCTCTATTTTATTTATCTGAAATAATATTTTTATTTCCTTTTCTAATATCAAATTAAATTCTTTTTCTTTACATATTCTTTGATTCATCATCCATCTCTTGAGCCTCCTTTCCCCTTTCCCCTTTCCAGTTTATGAATAATGGACTATGATCTGCCCATTGGTTTGTGCCTATCTTAATTTTTTCTACCGCTGTTTTGATATTTGTGGTCATCCAGGCCATGTCCAGTCTTGACCATGAATTATGCAGATGACCATAAAAGGTATATTGGGCCTCATCTTCGTGTGTTTCCCTCCATATATCTGTCAAATTTAACTCTTCAGCTATATTAAAAAATTCTTTTGGAAGTATTTCCTTTTTCTTTTTCTTTTTTTGGTCAGTTTTGTAATCCTTATTTGCATTTACTATTGCATTATAATCCCCTACTAGACAAATATCTTCATATTCTAATTCTGTTAATTTTATATGTAGGTCTTTAAAAAATTCATGTTGTTTTTGATTAGGTGCATAGATCACTACAATTAACTTTTTTCCCTTTCCTATTCCTAATTCTACCATCACCACTCTACCTTCCTCATCAGTATAAACTAATTTAGATTGTATTTTTTCTTTTATGTAAATCGCTACTCCTTTTTTCTTTTTTGGGGGTCAGGGATGTGTATAATCTTCCTAGTTCGGGCTTTTCTAGAATTTTCTGGTGTTCCTTTTGGATATGTACTTCTTGCAGACATATCACATCTGCTTCTAGTTTTCGTAATTTTGTCAATATTTGATTCCTCTAAGGAGATGTAGACTGGTATCACAGTTATCTAACAGAATTACCAAAACAGAAATTTTGCATACAAAACAATGGTTTTCTTTGGTAAAGACACTAGAATATATTTATGTACTTGTATAAATGTCCAGGTATGGTTGTTCCTGATGATCTATGGACAGATCACCTCAATAAAGAAGAATTATAATATGCTTTATATTTTCATATTGTCCATGAACTTGCAGCTAGCCACAGTGCTTTTATTGAACATAATACTCAATTAAACAACATTCAACATCAACAACTTTTTGAAGAAAATATTGAAAAGCGCTACAGCAAAAATCCAGCAATTTTTATGTATAATATGTGAGTATTATTATTATTACTGAGTACTTTTCCTTCTTTCCACCCAAACGTTTTTAGGCTTGATTGACTATGATAACTTTTACAGGAACATATATTGTGAAGGTATTTTGCAGAGTGTTAATTGTCTACAAATCCCAGTTCAAGATTCATGATTTGCATGCATATATGAGATATATTCAATTTACACTTATCTTTGTATATGCTTAAAATGTTCTGCCTCAATTCTGCACACATAGAGAAGGCACTTGTCTCAAGCAAATCAGAACAGCCTTTCTGCTGTTTAAGGGTAGAGTCATAGGTCTCTTTGTTAATGCAGTTTCATTAGAAAAATCAAATTGAGCCTTTATCTAAGCAAAATATTGTGATATTGTCATATCTTATCTGAATCTGTTATTATGTACATCACAGTTACTATTTTTGCTCTGGTTTCAATATGTTATAATTTATAATTCCTATTTGTTTTACATTCTGTGCTTAAGCTATTACAATTCTTTTAATTTAATATAATGTAATTGTTACATTTTTAAACTTGATTTTATACTTTACTTGAATTACTTTGGTTATAATGAAATTTAATATTATTTTATATAATAAATGCATGCACATGTTTTTCCTTTTATATACTGTACTTCAAACAGAATAATTGAATATGACTAAAAGTAAAATAAGACAAATAAATATGAAAGGATTTAGATGTAACGCCATCAAGCAAATCCATTATTTATAATCCATTTTGTATGTAGAGAATTAATTTTGATTAATAGCCTTCCTGTGACTGATTCCAAGTTTCCAGGCCTCCTTGCTTATGACCAATTATTAACCTCGGTGCAATCTTTTTGCCATTTTTATCTCTATCACACTTCTTTAACTGTTACTAAATTCCAAGATTTTACATGGATTGATGCTAACTGATAGTAATATCTTGGTAACAGTCCTTTTTTACATAGAAAAACTTAAGGTTTGTAAGATTTGAGGATTTGAATAAATACTAAAATAACATACTCCATAAGGCTTTCCTGTGACTACATTAATATCACATTATAGAAACATTGCAAATAAATATCATTTAATACATGATCATGAATAATTGATTGTTCTTTATCATCTTACTTAATATCTTTTAGTTTAATGTAAAAGCCAAAATTTTCTCTACCACATTTAAATCTTCCTTTTCCTTCTTTTAGCTATCAGAAAAATAGAAGGGACCTTGGAAGGTTTTAGTCCAACCCACTGGGACCATTCTGAACAAATAGCTGTCCAATATCTTCTTAAAAATATCCAGCGATGGAGCATCAACAACTTCTGGAGGCAAGTCATTCCACTGATTAATTGTTTTCACTGGCAGGAAATTTCATCTTAGTTCTAACTTAGATCTGTCTCTGATAAGTTTCCATCTTGTCCTACTCTCAGATGCTTTGGAAAATAGGTTAACCCTCTCTTCTATGTGACAAAAGCTCAAATATGTGGAAGACTCCTATCATGTCATCCCTAGTCTTTCTATTCATTAACTAGACATACCCAGTTATTGCAATTGCTCATTGCATGATTTAGCCTCCAGTCCCCCTAGTGATTTCTGCTGCTTTTCTCTGCAATCGTTCTAGACTTTCAACATCTTTTTTGTAATGTGGTGATCAAAACTAGGTACAATATTCCAATATTCTAAGTTACGTGACCCAGTTATCTGATTTAACAAATACAGTCTTTGAGGGGTCTTTGGTGCTCTTTGATCTTGGTTGTTTTCTTGCAGATGTTTCATTACCCAAACTAGGTAACATTATCAGTGCCTAGTCTGGGTAATGAAATGTTTGCAACAAAACAACCAAGCTCAGACAGCACCAAAGACCGTTCATTTCAAGCTTGAGCTACAAATATTCTCCTCTATAAATACTGGGTTTTTTTACTTAAGTCATGATCTTTTAAGTATGTTCATTAATTAGTGTTCTATATCTTAAAACATTTACTAACAATTATTTTTATGTGTGCTTCATCACCGCAATCATTTAGCATTATACATGATATTTTTAATGTATAATGTGGCTTGTTGTTTAGGGTGGTCAGCAAACTATTCCTCTCAGTTACTGTAAATAAAGTATAAAAATAATTTCTAAGCAAAAAATTAATGAATTAATATATAATAAGATATACATAATATAATATATGTAATAATTATATATTACATTATAATTAACATATAATATAATCATGTGATGGCTCAGTGGTTTAAGACACTGAACTTGTCAGCTGCCGAGCTGACAGCCTGGGTTCAAGCCTTGAGCTCCATGCAACAGGGTGAACTCTCATTACTTCTCCCAACTCCTGCCCACCTAACAGTTTGAAAGCATGTAAATGCAAGGAGTAGATTAATAGATACCACTTCAGTAGGAAGGTAATAGCATTCTGTACACCTTTGGCCATGCTGGCCACATGCCCAAGGAAACTGTCTTTGGACAATGCTGGCTCCCCCAGCCAAGAAACGGAGATCAGCACTGTGTCCTAGAGTTGGACACAACTGACAAGGAAACCTTTACCTTCATGATAACTATATAGCTTCATATCATACATACTTAAGGTTTACATAGAAAAATTCTTACTGTACAATACTATACTGACTTTTTACACAAAAAGAGTATTATTTTTATTAAAACTAATGCCAAGAAAATAGGAGTCGATGGTTTATTTTTATAGCCTTGAGGCAATGCAGACAGTTTTTAAATATGCCACATCTGAATATCTGCAGAGCTACTTCAGCAGGTGTACTTTCCAGATCATACTTTATCCTTCTTGGCCATTACCTTTGCCTCCTGTTTTTCTATTTGATACTTTCTTTTCTCAGATTTTATCTGCTGAAGGAGATTATTAAAATGTGTGTAACCACAGGGAAAAAACAATTAGCTGTTGTATTTAATTATAGATTTCTGTATTTTATTTTAAAATATTTTTATGCATGAAGTTTAATTAAGAAGACCTTAATGCCCCTGGGCTTTAATTAACCTTAATGTAATAGTATGCACTCTCAGTATGGTACCTAAGTCTTTTCTGCAGGGGACAGTATCTTCTTGATTAAACTACTCTGCAATTAGGAAATAATCTGATTGCCAAAATACTTCTGTATGTTAAACTAATATGGTAATATGATCTCACCTCTGTAAGACATAGAGTCCCTTTATGTAATTTTACACTGTATATGACATACCTATGTTTCCCTTCCCTTCTTAACTTTTGAAAAAAAATCTACACTATCTATTCTGGATTTACCTTCTACCAAATGATGAATACCAGGATATGGTGAAACTTAAATCGCAACAGTTGATACAATTATTGGAGCAGATTCACATAGCAGACTCCTTTGACTTAATGTTTTATAACCATATAACTATTTAGGGTTGTTACATAGTCAGCAGATAAAGATCTAGTCTTACCCTCCATCTCTCTCACATACTCATTCTCTTTTGTACTAGCCAGAGCCTATAGGAGTTGACTAGGCTGAGCCTGAGGGAGGGGTCAAATGAGTTATCAGTCTCAAGTCCCTTCACACTCACAATAGATCTAAGTCCAACCCACCTTGAGTTCCACTGATTTTTATAAACCACCAATTTGCTTTGACCATTAGTAGTTCTGATTCTTGTAGACCTTGCAATAAACCTTTATATTCCTTTTAAACTGCATGGACATCCTATGCTTGACACAGCTCTTTCAAGTCATTATTTTACCCAACATCCTTGTTATTACTTTCATTAGTATCATCCTAATGGAAAATTCTACAGTACTTGGTAATACATTTGAATTTTGATCACATGACCATGGGGATGCTACAATGGCCATAAGTCTGAAAAATGGTCATAGGTCACTTTTTTCTGTGCTGTTTTAACTTTGAATGGTCACTAAATAAACTGTTGTAAATCGAGGATTACCAGTGTAACTTGACAATGCCTCCAAAGATGTGACTGGATGATAGGTATGCAAAGCAAGCTTCAGGATTATGTATCATCAATTGTATATATGAGTTGCATAGAAAGTACCATGGGACACAAATATAATATAAGCACCTAATCAAAATGATTTACAAATATATCCTTAGTCTTCCTTGAAAATGAATTTGCTCATACTTAAATATAAACCAGAAATATTTATTTTGTTGAACTTGATTTTTTTCAGCTTACTTTTTGTTATTGTTGTTTTCTCAGTTTTTGATGAACATTTTCACTTCTCCCTGATTTCTCATTTTGGTTTCGGGAGAACATTTCACTCTCTTCAGCCATGAATAAATGTATTTGTGCTGGCTTCTAAATAAGTTATGTACTGAGAATAATGTGGATGTCCTGAGGGAAACACTACCATTTGAGCTGTATAGGTGAGGGCAGGACTTATCAAGAGTTGTTTTTTTTTTTCCCAGAGTTCCTCTGTTTATTGAATGCTGGAATAAAATTAATGATGATAAAATTAGTTGCTGAAATACTAATGACTATGTTAATTTGTTTACTGCATTCCATTACAGTTTTGATATGTCAAAAGAAACATTAATTGCATGAAAATATGTTCCAATGCATGCACCTAATCCATTTTTTCTGATTAAAATCCTAGTACTCCATGTAATTATGAAAAACAGTGTTTCAAATTTGCTTAGTATCTCAATATAATTAGAATCCCCAAGCCATGAAAAAATGTGCATTATTGCACATCTCAGCTGTCCTAAAATATATGGAATAAACCATTGCACCAAAGGGCTTCATTTAGTAGCCTCTTGCTTACATAGAGAAATCTGATTTCAATTATGCTCAGTCAAAGTCTCTGGTAAAATGCAATTTTAACATTTTAACTGCCCTGCTATGAAACTATGAATGTTTTTCATTTTCTCTCTTGATAAGGAACTTTCTGAAAGATTCCCAATACTAACCAACCCATTATCTCCACATCACTGAATGAATGAATGATTTGACCATGGCTAAAATACCTTAAAAGCAGCCAGAGTGTGGCCATATGTTTTTTGGACCCTTGTCCCTCCTGGCTGGTGCTGGCCTCCCAGGAGGTTACATGCGGCTGGCTCCAGGGGATTATAAATGCTTCCTTGAGTGAGAGTGTCTTCCCCGCCGCCTTGAAAGAAGCGGTGGTGAGGCCCCTCCTCAAGAAGCCTTCCCTGGACCCAGTAATGTTGGTAAATTATTGTCCTGTCTCCAACCTTCACTTTGTTGCGAAGGTTGAGAGTGTGGTTGCGTGACAGCTGCCTCAGTACCTGGATAAATCGATCTATCTAGATCCGTTCCAGTTGGGTTTCAGGTCCAGGTACAGCACGGAGATGGCATTGGTTGCATTGGTGGATGATCTCTGGAGGGCTCGGGAGAGGGGTTGCTCCTCTGTCCTGGTCCTATTAGACCTCTCAGTGGCTTATGATATCATCGACCATGGTATCATGCTGCACCGGTTGGAAGGGTTGGGAGTCGGGGGCACCGTTTTACGGTGGTTCTCCTCCTTTCTCTCCAACCAGTCGCAGTCTGTGTTGACAGGGGGGCAGAGGTCAACCCCGAAGCCCCTTGTTTGTGCGGTGCCGCAAGGATCGGTCGTCTCGCCCCTTCTGTTCAACATTTATGTGAAGCTGCTGGGCAAGATCATCCATGGTTTTGGGGTGAAATACCACCAGTACGCTGATGACACTCAGCCATACATCTACACCCCAGACCACCCCAATGATGCCCTCAAAGTGATGTTCCAGTGCCTGGAGGCCGTACGGATCTGGATGGGGAGGAACAGACTCAGACTCAACCCATCTAAGACCAAGTGGCTGTGGTTTCCGGCGTCCCAATATAGTCAGTTGGCACCATTACTGACTATTGGGCGTGAGTAGTTGGCCCCCACAGATAGGGCTCACAACTTGGGCATCCTTCTGGACTCACGGCTGTCTTTAGAAGAGCATATGACGGCCATGGCCGGGAGGACTTTTTATCAGGTTTGCCTGATTCGCCAGTTGCGTCTCTTTCTGGATCGGGACTCATTACGCATGGTCACTCACGCCCTTGTCACCTCACGCCTGGACTACTGTAATGCTCTCTACATGGGGCTCACCTTGAGGAGCACCCAGAGGCTCCAGCTGGTCCAGAATGCGGCCGCATGGGTGGTGATGGGAGTGACGTGCTGCTCCCATGTGACTCCCCTCCTACACGAGCTGCACTGGCTCCTGGTAGTCTTCCAGGTGCGCTTCAAGGTTTTGGTTACCACCTTTAGAGTGCTCCATGGCTTAGGACCAGGGTACTTAAGGGACCGCCTTCTGCCACCAATAGCCTCTCACCGACCAGTTCGCTCCCATAGAAAGGGGCTCCTCAGGGTGCTGTCGGCCAAACAATGTCAACTGGTGGCCCCAGGGGGAGAGCCTTCTTTGTGGGGGCCCCTGCCATCTGGAACGAGCTTCCCCCAGAGATAAGGAAGCTTCAAGACTTACGCATCTTCCGCTGCGCCCTAAAAACGTTTTTATTCTAACAGGCTGGTCTGGCCTAACTCTCCCCTTTTAAATTGGGTTTTAAAATGTTTTATATAATTGGATGTTTTAAATTTTCTTCTCTGAGCCCAAATTATTTAATTTATTTTAATAGCTTTTAACTTTTATATGTTATTGTATTTTATTTTGGCTGTTCACCACCCTGAGTCCCTTTTGGGAGTAGGGTGGTATATAAATTTGATAAATAAATAAATAAATAAATAAATAAATAAATAAATAAGTGCCAAGGATCTTCTATCCAGCAATTAATGTGCATTTGTTGCTGGTATACTCCTATGTGAAAATTATAAAACAGTCTTGAAACCATTTTGTTTGTGAGCCTTCATTTTCTGACCCCCTTTTTATATTCTTAACAAGGTTATGTAAAAGTTTGAAAAAGCTGCAAGATGTTTACCTAATGAAAGACATTCAGCAATGTTTATTGGTTTTCATTCTGCTGTCCATTTATAAAACATATACAATATTTTTGCTGTGGTTTTTCCTAAGACAAGACAAGTATTATTTCTTTTATGGTTATCCTGATTAATCAAATCAAACCACTGTAGTTCATACCCATGATCAGTTACAGATCTGCACTGCTGGAACATTTAGCTTTTTTTTATTCTGCATGTTTTATGCACACCGACTATGTATCCTATAAATCCAACTCTAGTCAATCAGCCATTTTTGCTTTTAAACAGTTTGCTAATTATTTTGTTCTGTACTGGCCTTTGACCAAAATAAACATTGACTGACTCATTATAAGTCCTACTTTCTAAATTTTTTAGGTTTAGGACCTGAGAATTAGCTGCTGTCTACTGCTTGCGCTGCTACCTTCATATCCTTCCTATGCATTCCTTACTTTCACTGATCTCTTGAGAAGATCTGATGGGGAGCTATACTGTACTTAAATTTCAATGGAACCTAAAAATTGCATCTCTGCAACCTAGAATCTTATTTTATTGAACTCCGGATGGCATCTCTGAGGGATTATAACTTTCATACTCAATTTACTGTTAGGATTTCTCTCAGTTCCACCCTGCATGCAGAGGTAGGCCAAATAATGTGAGATTTACATACATCTAGCATGTGTACAAACTCCCATTCACATTTTGCACATCTTTAGAAGGGCTGTCAAAACTGAACTCTTCCAGTGCATGTTTGAAGCAAATTTGAATAACTGTGCTGCTCTTTCTATCTATTACAGAATATGAGGGGCTAGGCAATTTTAAATGTTATGCTTACTTGGGATTTTTAGCATTTTTACGGCTTGTGATAGAATCACAAGCATAGAATTGTTAGATTGGGGAGTTATATAAACATTTATAACAAACAAAAACAAACATGTATTTAATCAACAGCTTACTTGAGACAACCAGCATGCAAGGCTTCATTTTCTCACTAGTTTCACTCACTTTCAGGAGAACATCTAAACAAGACTACTATTTCTTTAGCTATTTACATGCCTATTTATCAATAAATGAAAAATTGTCATTACACAATTTCCTATGGAAAGTCTTTTCTCCAAACTCATAATCAGGATTAACTGGAAACAAATTAAGAAGAGTGATTTATGAAAGATTACCAATGTATTGCCATGAAATGTATTTCATAGTTAAAAGGTTAAAAACTTTGTAAAATGTACATTTCATTCCACTGAAATGTAACCTGAAATGGGACCTAAATGCAGCACATAGCATTCCATGCTAACTCAGGTAGAGCTATACCTGCCTAAGAGGATGTTCTGTAATTGTTTGAGTTTTACAACATAGAGTATCTGAGAATGCTAAGAATTCAAAAAGTGTTTGCCTCTCAAAATTCTTTTGAAGATACTGCTGTTCATAGCTTCATTTATTAGGCATCCCTCCCTCTCTTTTCATTTAGATAATTTCCCCCAACAGTTGAGAGGCAGTAGAGATTAGCAAAGTTAGATAAATACAGGTTAAAAACCTGTAAGCCTTTGTTATTTCATTCCCTCTCAAAATATCTTGAAAGTAAATCCCTTCAATATTTCTTTACTATTAACTGTTGAGAGGGAGACTTCAGGATTTTCAGCTCAGGAAAAATTGATTGGTGAATCAAAATCTGTGGCTGACCTTGTTAATATTTAATATATCTTCCCTAGCAACTAAATAGTTCTGCATATGTTCATTAAGTGCTACATAATATTTATTATACACGGCATAAAAGTTGCACTTAATTATCCATTTTCTGGTTTATCCTTGCTTCTGATCTATGAGGACCCAGTTTGTGGGGGAAATAAGCTGACTTTGTATAAATATACAAAAGTATGAAGGCTATTGCTTAATGCATTGTAAGCCACCCTGAGTCTCCGGAGAAGAGTGGCATATAAATCAATAATAATAATAATAATAAACAAAAATAAAAATGTATCACTTAGACATCTTAATGTTATTTGATTAAAATTATCTGATTGTCTTTTTAAAATTATTTTTGAAAAATAATAGATTCAGAGCCAGTATTTTGTTGACTTTTACAAAACTACTTAGAAAAGAATCTAAAAAGAGTTCCTTGTATTAGTACTAAACTGGTTCAGACTGAAGTATTATATAGAACCTAGAAATGTCTTTCAGGCCATCCCTAATTTAGAAATAAACATGTAATTTTTCTTTCTTTCTCCCAGATAGCAATAGCAATAGCACTTAGATTTATATACTGCCTCACAGTGCTTTACAGCCCTCTCTAAATGGTTCACAGAATCATCATATTGCTCCTAACAATCTGGGTCCTCATTTTACTGTCCTCAGAAGGATGAAAGGCTGAGTCAACCTTGAGCTGGTTGAGAATCAAGCTGCCAAACTGCCGGGAAGCTGGCAGTCAGCAGAAATAGCCTGCAGTACTGCATTTTAACCCCTGCACCATCAAGGTTCTTTTCCTAAGGTGATATCCTAATGTGCAGTTGTAGGTTCTGAAAGTCCTATCTGGCTCTTATTTTCAGGTGAGCTATGACACCTGGCCACAGCTAACTGGCCACAGGACAACTTGACATGGTACAAGAGTTATACTAATATCAAAGGAATGGAAAGGGACAGAATAATTAAAGAAAGGATGCCAAAGGAGGAACAAAATGAAATGTGAAGAACAAAAATTAAAATAATGTTTTAATTATCTTAAATAATTAAATTGAATTATTGAAATTTTCACAGTGAATTATCCTGTGGCAAGCTGACCATGGTAAGTTGTCCTGTGGCAAGTTGACCATGGTGAGTTGGCTGTGGCGAGTTGTCCCTTTCTGTTTTCAAATAGAGATTTGAGGAAGATTTGGAATCTATCCAGGACTCTTCATATTCCTCCTCCTCTTCCAAGGTAATCTCAGGTTCATGGTTTAAGTGTAATTAGATCTGAAGGGCAGAGAATATTTGTTTTTATTTGCATATCAAGCAGCCAGATGACAACATTTTCCATAGATGTGTATTTCAAAGAACATTATGATACAGATTTCCCATCTACAATATACCATAAAAAATCAGCTATGCAAAGGTTGCTCAAGTTAAGGGATAATTAGATTTTTTTAAAAAAGCTATTTCTATCACTTCTGCATCCCCTTGAAAACAGTCCCTGTTTTAAAATGTTAAGTTAAAAATGAAAAAGAAAGATCAAAATATTAGTAATTTCCACTATATCAGTTCAGTGATACAAATATTAATTAAATCATTAACCAGATGAAAAGTATTATTAACACCTCCCTGATATAAATAGCTTCTCTGTCATTTCAGCATGTCTAATATAATAATATTGTTTAATCTCCCACACAGTGAAGAACGTTTAGAACAACGAAAAGCCCTAAATATGTCATCTGACAATTAAGGGGACATTTAGATCCCAATGCAACAGAAGAACAATACTGTGAATTTTCAGAAAGTGTTTCTTATTTATATGTGTGTGATTAGACCTTTGTGCTCATCTGTCATTGCTTCAGTTCTCAATACCAATTTTCTCTTCATCTTTTCTCTTCATATGATAGACTGCAATTGCTAGCAAAATAAAATAACGGTAATGCAAAATTTAATGACAATTGCAGCTACAATGAAAAAGAGTAAATAGAGTAAACTGTTTCCTGGATAGTCAGTAAATGTATAACTATGAAGTTTGCACTGGAAAAACTACTGAAGTTTTCATATGATGTTTTTATGAAATACGTATGTCTTCTGATAGAATCTATCTACCTGGAAAAAGCATTTTCTTCTAAATACAGGAAAATTATAGCAACATAGTGCTGCAGATCATTCTCTTTGCCATTTCTCAGAACTTTTCTTCTTTCACAAAGGAATAAGATATCTTATTTTTTGAGTCCTTAATAATTTCATTAAAATTTCTCTTGGTGACCTCTTTCATCTTATTGTATGGTTGGGGGTGGTAAAGATATGTTTTCAGCATTCTGTAGCATCTCTAACTATCCCAAAATGTAAAAGCTCCATAGGAGAAGTTTCATCATGATTTCAGGAAGGCTACAAACCTCTCATAGATATCAATGCATAATGAGAGATAGGACGTTCACAATATTTTTCAGGTATCTCATTATGAAATTCACAGTATCACATTCCAACCATGTTAATGTAATGGAAGCCAATTGTATCTGGAAAAAATGCATAAAAATGTCATTTTGATAGGAAAAAAGTGCAGGAGGATTATTTTTCATGGCATTAAATATAACCTTTCGGAACACAAATTCAAATATAATACTTAAAAAACTCCAAAGAATAACCATGAGTTATCACTTAATCTATTAATTAAATAGATGGCATGTGAAAATGGCATGTGAAAATGCTGCTCTAATCTTAGAAGCTAATTTCTGGAGTTATAGAAAGCAACTATATCATCTAAAACAAAGGGAATAGACCTTGAAGTTAACTGTGTCACCTTAATTTTATATCACTTGAAACCAAGATTGCCAAACAGAGGCAGTAATTCTTTGGTCATGTTGTGAGAGCTAACTCACTTGAAAAGTCATCATGCTGGGAGTGATCAGTAGGAAAAGTAGAAAGGGTCATCCTAGTATCTGCTGACTGGACACTATAAAGCAGGGGTGTCAAATTCAAGGCCCACAGGCCAGATTCAGCCTGCGGGGTGCTTAAATCTGGCTTGCAGGGCTGGCTTGGAAATAGCAAAGGACTAGCCCTCAGTGTTTCTGCTAGCAAAAATGGGGCACGGGGAGGCTGTGCATGGTCCCCTGCACCTCATTTTTGGCCTGGGAGGCTTCCTGTAGCACGCAACTGACCAAAACACCTCCCATGCCCCGTTTTGGCCAGCAGGGTGCTGCAGGAGGTGTCCATTCTGTCTCACCACCACCACCACCACCACCACCACCACCACTGTGATTGGCCCACAGAGAGTTACAATGCTGATTTGGCCCTCGAAGAAATCCAGTTTGACACCTTTGCTATAAAGGATCACACTATAACATTGGAATGACTATGGCAGATCTAAAGAAGGTGGTACAAGACAGAAGGGCATGGAGAGGGCTGATCCATAGAGATGCCAATGGTTGGACATGGCTGAATGGCTGAAGATGATGATGCTTCCATTTGTTTAAAAAAAGTTAAATAATAAAGTTTTAAATATGTAATGGTTGTTGCTTTTTACATCCTGAATGTTTTTTCTGGATTTTGTCTGTCTGTTTGTTTGTTTGTTTCTGGGTTGCTTTGCTTTTTTTATTTATTGATTGTTTTATTTATCAACTTAACTTTTGTTAAGTATTACCAAAATTATTGATAAATACCAACCAACATATTAGGACTAGTGTTAAGCTGGTTGGATATATTACATCCAATTTTCCAAGTGATGTCAGTACAGCAGTGGAAGGTTTTGAACAGTGTCTTCAGAAACCTGGGATACAATTGAAGCTTCCACACCTCCATTATTACCCAGGCTGTTCTATGACATGGCTTTTAAAATATATACTGTTCAAAAATAAACAAATATAATATGTAGAGATTCTAGTTTTGACTTTCAAGAATTGACACGATCATCTTTTGATGGATAAAAAATAAGTGGTATATGCAAATACTATTACTGTTGTTCCACTTAATAAATATTTATCCACATAGTTTATAGAAGAAATAGCCCAACTTCAAAGTAAGCATGTGACAAACTACTCCTAAAACTAAAATCTTATGGAATTTCCAGATTCCTGTATAAGTAGATAGCTATGTTCCTATCAAAAAGGCAACAAGTAGTCAAAATAGGGAACACCCTAACAAATCCTGCACCTGTTAACAGCAGTGTCCCCCAAGGTAGCATTTTATGACCCACACTCTTTGTATTTTACTGTTCTGCCCCAGCTTCAGATTCCCAGAGAATGTGACACACACCAAGCTTTGCAAACACTGTTTAATTCCAAACAAACCCCTTTCAAGAATGCAGGCTTCCTGTGCAAAGGGTCCTTATTAAAGTTAATAAGAACAAAGTCTGACAAAGGTTGGCAACCAGGCCAGAAAACCAGATATGAGAAGTCGCTCGCTCTCCAAGATGCTGTGAAGTAATGAGACGTTGTTTCTAGCAAGAAAGCACTAGCTGTGTTTGACTTAAATAGGCTAAGGGAGTGGCCAATTATCCTCAAGCCCTACTCTCAAGTAGACCTCTACTCCTGAGTAGCCACTCCTGCCTTTTGGCAGCCCTGCATGCCCAAGCATTGAGGAGACGCTCCTCCACTTCGCTCTCTCCACTGGAAGGAGCCTCTGGAGGTTCTGAAGGCCCTAGCTGAGTGTCTGCCTCTGGCATCACATCCTCTTCGGCCTCCTCACTGTGTGACACAAGCGCCAGCTGCGCAGGCTACTGGCGTGACACCACACCAGCCTTCTCATCATCGGGATCAGCCACGAACTGTGCAGGCTCCTTGTGGGCCACAACACTTAAATAAATGACCTTTGTGATCATATTATAAGCAACTGCGTTCTCTTCGCTGATTATGTAAAACTATTCAACACTAGCGACAATGCTGCTACCCTACAAAAGACCTTGACCATGTGTCAGAATGGTCAAATAATTGGCAACTCCAAATCTCAACAAAAAAAATGCTCTGTCTTACACATTGGCAAAAAAAAAAAAAAAATCAGAACACAAAATACAAGCTGGGCTAATATGACCCTCACTCTGTCAAGGACCTTGAAGTACTCATTTCAAATGATCTAAGTGCAAGAGCTCACTGTAAGAGCATTGCAAAAAAAGCATTAAGAGTTGTTAACCTAATCTTGCATAGCTTCTTCTCCGGTAATTTTGAACTGCAAACTAAGGCATACAAAACTTTTGCTAGACCAATTCTTGAATATAGCTCATTTGTCTGGAACCCACACTGCATATTGGACATTGATACAATCGAATGAATACAGAGATATTTCATGAGAAGAGTCCTCCACTCCTCTGCTCACAACCAAATACCTTATGCCACCTTATGCCAAACTTGAAATTTTGGGCTTAGACAATTTAGGACTTCGCTGTCTTCAGTCCAACCTAAGCATAGTACATAAAATTATCTGCTACAAGGTTCTATCTATCAATGACTACTTCAGCTTCAACCACAACAATACACAAGCACAAAATAGATACAAACTTATGGTAAACCACTCCAAACTTGAGTACAGAAAATACAACTTCAATAATAGAGTTGTCAATGCCTGGAATGCACTACCTGACTCTGTGGTTTCTTCCTCAAACACCCCAAAACTTTAACCCTAGACTGTCTACTGTCCATCTCATCTCATTCCTAAGAGGTCTTTAAGGGGCATGTATAAGCGCATCAGTGTGCCTGCCATCCCTGTCTTAATGTTCCTTTTTATTGGTATCCATTTCATGTATTCATAATCATGTTTATACTCAAATCTGTTATCTAATACATGCTTGATGAAATAAATAAATAAATAAAAATAAAATAAATAACAAAAAAGGATTTTTTTGCTACAGGTGGGATACTTTTATCCATTGAAAATATAAATCTCATGAATTTTTATATGTGTGTTATCATCTCTACATGCTTAAACCTGTGTATCAGAATAAGGGATACCTACCAAGATGGCTGTGACAAATACACGAAGACAAATGGATACAGTATGAACTGTTTATGCTATTCAGAAATAGCTTATAGGAACTTTAAGAATATAATATTCTGTCTCTTTCATTATTCATGACCTTCTCTCTCCCTCTTTCTTTCTTTTCTCTTTCTCTTTCTCTCTCATACATGCATGTACACATATACTAGCTTAAGTTATTTATTTATGGCAAACTGAGCAGAAATCACTACTTGGCACCCTTTGTAAAGATTACACCAATTTTTGCTGCTGGCATTAGAGTGAGGCGTATAGCCCAGTTTCCCATCTGCAAACCGGATTTGTAACAATTTATTCATATGAAAGACTTTATTGTATAGCCTAGTACAGTCACAGCTGTCAGCAGAGACTGGAATACTAACAATTCCCTACATTTTTAAACAGTACATTATGCCGGCCTCCATTGATAAATTCCGGCTTTTTTTCTTAAAGTAATTACTGAAAATTTGTGGTTGGAGTTTGCATGGTTATTGCAAACATGTATTTGAGATCTAATGAAGTATAAAAACCAAAAGGATTATAAAACACACATACCCTAAGTTTTATACACATATGTACACCTATATATGCAAACTTATATCTACATATTATAAAATCACACAATATAGCATTTTCTTCCTAATCTATAAAATATAGAGCACCTTCCTCAAATCTTTCCATACAACATTTTTAAACCAACATCTTTTTAAGAATGACTTTCATCTGCACTTTAAAAAAAATAAGAAGGAAAAAAAAGAGAGTTTAAGAAATTTTTGTATTTTTCTAAATGGCTTCTGATTTCCTGTCAAAGACATGCAAATAAACTCCTTTTTAATTTTTGGACCTGATTTCTCAATGTCCATCAATGCTGCAGATTAAGATGTTGTATATTTATCATGCCTGTTCCTCACAGTCCTCTTCTAAAAAGAAATGTTCATAGGTCTATATAGATAGCAGTTGCATACGATATATAATGGCAAATAGAAGCAGCCCATTCTTTTCTCAGTCTCATTCATTTCAGAGGAAACACTGCTATGTTCAGCCCCAGTTCAGTTTAATTAAAATTAAAGCATTCCCTCACAGATGGCTGGCTAGTTTTGCTTCAATAAATCTAATGAAGTATTGTCCACCAACTTTTTAGATAACTGGTTATGCTATTACATTTATTTTGTTCATTGGAATCCATCTTTTTGTAACTCAGGTCCATTATTACATAAAGATATTCAACACTTACAATATCTCCTTAATAACTTGTGAGTTCTCTGATCACTTTCACTATGAGTGAACTCTGCAGATTGTCTAAATCCATATTAAACTATTGTGTCTAGAATTTGATATGAACCTGATGCAAGGCATAATCAGTGTATAACAAAGGAGAAATATTAGTAGTCAAGACTTAGAAACTCTACTTCTCTTGCTCAAGGCCTACCTCATTAAGATTTTGTTAAGTCTTCCAAGGACAAAATAACAAGAACAATAATAACAATTTCTGTCTCTGTCTCTCTCTGTCTCTCTCTCCATATGCACATGCATATGCATACCTACCTCCTTACCTCCTTACCTACCTATCTACCTACCTACCTACATGGTTAGATAAGTTCTATTTTACTGTCACTTTTCATATTTTATTGTTTTAAGACTTAAAACACTGTGCCTATTGTCCCTAATGTAAGATGCTCTTGATGCAGTTAAATTGTCTTTGCCTTTTTGAAGCAATATCAACTTGCTAAGTCATTTTCAAGTTTTAATCAACTACCATTCCACATGTCTTTTCATATATCCTATTGCAATATGAATATTTCCAACTTTATATTGATTTGATGCTTTTGTCCTATTTTTTTCTGAAAATTTATATTTATCCCACTTCTACAACACTTAGCAGTATAATGTTAAATTTCAAGGATACGAAATTAATTTCCCTGTGTTATTGGAGTTTCTTTCACACTAATGGAAAATATGAAAATGACAGTGCTTATGCTAGCCCTCATTTTAGGAAGCAGATGCAGGCATTTTCAAACTGTCCATATAAATTATGCCTTCTGGTAGAGATGGTTCGGTATTGAAAAAAGTTATGCTCTTTAGTCACATAAACAAATAGAGAGATGTATCTAATAGAAAGAAACAGACTAATATGAAATATATTGAATGCATTTGGATTGTATTTAGAAAATAATTGCTTATCACTTTTCTGTCAGACTGAGTCCCAAGAAACAGATTAAAAAAAAAAACATAGCAAGTTATATACTTTGACTGATAACGAAAAAATTATGTCAGCATTTATAATACAACATGTGCAGAATGATACTCATAGTAAAAGTATTTCAAGTCTCCATAAAGAAGAATATTTGTAGCTCAGAGCTGAAATGAAGGGTCCTTAGTACCCTCTGAGCTTGGTTGTTGTTCTGCAGACATTTGATTACCCAAAGTAGGTAACATCATCTCTGAGTTCAGAGAGCATCAAAGAATCTGTATTTCAAGTCTTTGCTGTACCTCAAGGATATTTTATCTTTAAAATCAAAGTTACATTCTGGAGAAGTACGGGACTGTAGTAAGGTATGCAATGAAAAAAATCTTGTATCTCATTGTACTGGGTACAAATTCAATTGTAATTATGCAATGATGAAATTTAGTTGGTTCTATCTGGCTCAGGCGAACTGGTAGCGCCGGTTGCGGAAGGCTCCACCATCCATCCAGATGTCATCATGTCCCGTTTTTGATCCTCTGCACATGCGCAGAAGACGCACACGCTCACATTTGCGAACTGGTAGTGAAGGTAAGTGAATTTCACCCCTGTAATTATGGTATTTAATAAAGACAAATACAGCATTTTAAGTATCTTAATTGCTTCGCATAGGTGGAATATTTATAAACATTTTTCTTTCTAGTAGAAAAGGTGGACTTTCACTTAGAATATAGTGAAGACATTTGTTCAAGTTACGCAATAATGCTAAAATGTTTAGTTAAGTCTGCTTTAAGCTGGGTTTATTTTTTTCTCAGCTGCTCAGTGCTTTTTTTGACTCATACTGTACTGCTTGTAATAAGATGTACAATATCTGTATTATTTTGTTTTTTTAAATCTGTAAGCCATCAGCAGTCACAAAATTACATAAAATAAATACCCAAATATTTATCTTTTATTTTTTTTTAAAAAAAAAACCAGTTTATTATTTGTTTATATTTGTTTAGCATTCAGGTAATAGATTAGTTATGCATCAATTCAGCACTCTTGTACAATGGTATACTGTTCCTTTCAAGCATTAGACTTCATATTGTCACAATAATGGAAATACTTTAATAGTCTCTTTCAGTGGAAAAAATCCTCAAGTAGCTGGTAGCACACTGTGTTTGACATTCAAACAACTTGTAGTTGAAAAGGTAATCTTGACAGATGGCATCTAATAGTGCAGGTCATTTGACATAAAAATCAAATTATTGCCGTAAAAACAATAAGACAGTAATTTGCTAAAGTAATTTATATGGGCATTACTATTTGTTTAGGATTTGTTTCTTTCTTGGCTTCACTTCAGTTGGTCATGCATCTCCTTTCTCACTGCAACTATTACAATCCTAGTCTGGTTCATCATAATAGATAGGATTTGAACATATTCTCAGGTCATCTGTACAACATTGGCTGGGGTCTTCCATCTGTTAAATCATGTTGAATAAATCAGAGTGGTTGGTTTCACACAATGCTAAATCATGAATCATGCTTTATAATTCACAACAGCTGGCTTCACACATGTTGTGGTGAATCTAGCCAATAAATGAGGTATACTTTGCATTAAATAATCATATATAAATCAGGTTTTTTTCCTGATAGAGCAGATGGATTACTTCTTCTAATCATTAGCTTTACATTACATTAAAGTTGAAAAAGATTCTAGTTATTGGACTTAAAGATACAATATTCTAGTGATAAGACATTATATATAAATGGTCTGATTCAAATGATCATATTTTAGGTGTTAAAAATCTAGCATTACACAGTTATGTGAACCTTTTACACATACTCTATATTTGTTTCAGAGCAATTTATTCATTTGAGGGATACAGAGATTTTTTTTTTAACAAATCCCCAAAATCTTCCCTTATTTGAATTAAAACATGAATTGAAGAAGAACTGCCAACTTCCCTGGCAGTTATGTGTTATTGGTGCCAGTAGAAATCTCTGTCTTAGTCAAGCAAAAGCTTTGACATTAAGGGACATAGAGATTTCTGAAGCTTAAGATTCAACATACTATCATCAGATCTTTAGCTGTGATTAATTACTATGGTATTATAAAGCTGGGCAATATCAACTCATATCATACAGTTTTAATTAGGAATGAAGACATATAGAGCAAAAACTGAATGTTGTGAGAGACACCTTGAGTATTTTATGTCGTTTTTAAAGTAATAATGCTCCCTGCCTTAGCCCTTATTTTTTTTGACTTGTCAAATTTCCATCTTTATTGTGGCCTCTACTTTATCAGCTTAAATACATAACAATTGTAACAATTAATGGTAGTTAGGGAATAATTTTCTAAACTCTTGAGTAATTTCTGAGTTATATCAAGAAGAAAAAAAGAGTCTCACCACAATTTTTATGGCAAGACTTCAATAGATTACAGCCACTTTATAAATATTATCCTGAATTAAACAAGTGTATACTGTGGATAAGGTAAGCAGAGATTGTGAACTGTTTAATATTCCTTAAACCCCTGTTGTTTCAAACAAAGCAATACTACTTTCATTCTGACATCAGAGACTCTAAATACTCAAAGCCAGATACCAGATTGGCAGAGTAGAATGGAAAGAGCAAGGGTTTTGTTGTATTTTTCCTCTGGATTGGAAATACTTAACAGTAGTAATAATTCCTATTCCTGATTAATAATTTCCAGAAAAGAATCTGCCTAATCTATTATAGGAAAATATACAGAGATGGACGGCACATGAATTCGCCCAGCACCGATAATGTGAGCGTGAAAAAATGTATTTTCTAAAACTAGCTAATAACACCACCTTTTTTCTTTTCTTTTCTATTTTTTTTGGAGTGGTACCATAGAATTACATATCAATGGAAAGATAATTTAATCAAAACTGTAATGCAATAACTTTTATGAACGATTTGCTATTAGAATAGTAGTTACAGTATAAAGAAGAAAAGTGAAACACGTAGAAAAAATGAAATATACAAAAATTATCACATCAGTTAAAAATTAGTTGGGTAACCTTTAGCACGAACTATGGCCTTACAACATCTTCCCATGGAATGAACCAAGTCTTTTAGTTCTGTAGCTGTTATAATGTGAAACCAAGATTGAATGATTGCTTCTATTAACTGGGTTTTATTGCTGGGTCGCTTCTGACTAACAAGTTTCTTTAGTTGGCTCCATAGATTTTCAATTGGGTTAAGGTCTGGGCTATTCCCAGGCCATTCCAGCAGTGAAATATGATTATCTTGAAACTCCAAAAAAAGTGGTGTTATTAGCCACCAAAGTTCAAAAATACAATTTCTCAAAAGGTTTCCACAAAGGTTTGGCCACTACTGTAGTGTGTGTATATATTATTTATATTGTATTATATACAGTGTATTATATAGTGTATTATAATTATTGTATAATTACAATACTTATGAATAGTAACCTTTCAAAAAAACAGTTGTTCCTGCTACTTTTCCGAATTTCTCGATTTCTTCTATTAATTTGGGGGTTGTTTCTATTGGGTTTTCTATGAAGAAGACAAGGTCGTCTGCAAACGCTTGGACCTTGTATTCCTCTTTTTTAATCTTTAGTCCTAATATTTCCTCATTTGCCCTAATTCTAATTAACAAGTTTTCTAAGGTTAGAATAAACAATAAAGGCGATAATGGGCATCCCTGTCTTACTCCTTTATCTATTCCAAAAAATTTTGTTTGTTCCCCGTTTACCAGGATGCTTGCCTTTTGATTCTGATATATTGATGCTATCATTTTTGTGAATTTATCTCCAAAATTCATATTTTGAAATTAGTGTATCATAAATGTCCAATTTACTTGGTCAAAAGCCTTCTGTGCATCCAGAAAGATCAGTGCCGCCTGTCTCTCTGGATGCACCTCATAATATTCTAGAACATCTATTACTATTCTTAAATTGTTTTGGATTTGTCTGGACGGCAAAAAACCATTTTGATCCTGATGTATTTTATACGTATATGTATTTTATTCTGTATTACTTTTTTCATCCTATTAGCAATTATACTCGTAAAAATTTTGTAATCGGTATTTAACAAAGAAATTGGTCTATAGTTTTTTATTAGTGTGGTATCTGCTCCTTCTTTAGGTATTAAGGAAATGTACGCTTCTTTCCACGTGTTTGGTAGCTTAGCCTCCATCAGAGCTTCATTGTATACCTCTAATAGAATTCCCGTTAGTGATTCATCAAATGTTTTATAAAACTCCATTGGCAGCCCATCCATCCCAGGGGTTTTATTATTTTTTTGTCTCTTCAGGGCTTCTCTTAATTCCCCTATGGCAATCTCCTTATTTAATAGGTCCTTTTCTTCCTCCGTTAACATTTTCAATCCTTTCTCTTTTAAATATAGTTCAATTTCCTCCTCTGTTACTATTTCTTTTTCATAAAGTTTTTGATAGTATTGGACTATTATCTCTTTTTTCTTCTCTAAACTATATTGCAGGATTAAAAATTAATAAAGAAAAGACGAAAATGATGACGAAAAATATGACAGTTAAACAAGTAGATAAATTATCAAAAGACTCAGGATTACAGCTAACTAAAAAAGTAAAATACTTAGGGATAAATTTGACAATTAAAACTGTGACAATAAAAGAAAATAATTATGAACCTTTAGTTCAGAAAATAAGGGAAGATTTAAATAAATGGGGGAAATTGAATTTAACTTTGTTGGGGAGAATAGCGGCGATAAAATCAAATATACTTCCAAGACTCCTTTATCTATTCCAAACGATTCCAATAAAATTAGATAAGAAATTTTTTACCAATCTGGATAAAATAACTACTAAATTTGTGTGGGAGGGGAAAAAACCAAGAATAAAATTAAAGATATTACAAGATGATAAAATGAGGGGTGGATTTGGGTTCCCAGCATGGGAAAAATATTATAAGGCGGCATGTTTATCATGGATCAAGGAATGGATAACCTTAGATAATCCAAGACTTTTGAATCTGGAAGGACACGATCTATTGAAGGGATGGCATGCCTTTATAAGGAGCCCCGGAAATAAAACATACAAACATTTCAATAATCATACTATTAGAAAATCCTTAATAAATATATGGCAACAGATTAAATCTAAACATTATATGAAAATACCTGGTTGGCTATCAACAATAGAGGCAATAACCCACCCGAATACATTAACGAAGCATAAAATTCTAAGATATAGAGAAATATTAGATGTTCAGGGACAATTGAAATCAAGAGAAGAACTTTATGATCAAGGAATAGCAATAGATTGGTGACCCTATTCACAGATTAAGACAAGATACAGAAAAGACCAGGAGGAAGAAGGAATTGACATAAAACCAAATCAATTGGATAAATTACTAGAATCTAAAGAAGCAAAACTGATCTCAAAAATCTACAGATATTTATTGGAATATGATTTGGCAGAAGAACTGGTCAAAGGCCAGATGATAGCATGGGCGAGGAATATAGGGCATAATATACAATTAGAGGAATGGGAAAGGGTATGGGAAAGCAATTATAAGATGACAAAATCGGTAGCCTACAAAGAAAATCATTATAAAATGTGGTATCGGTGGTATCTGGCCCCCGTAAGATTAGCTAAAATGTTTCCAAATGTAAATCCAACTTGTTGGAAATGTAAAAAAACGCAGGGGACTTTTTATCATGTTTGGTGGCTCTGCCCAGTAGTTAAGAAATTTTGGACCAAAATAAAAACATGGATAACAGAAATAACAAAACACGAAATTGAATTAGAACCTGAGGTTTTCCTATTAGGCATGATCAAAGGAAACATTAGGAAATATATTAAGTATTTAATTTTACATATAATTACGGCGGCTAGGTTATCATTAGCACAATTGTGGAAATGTGATCGCATGCCAACAGAACAGGAAGTAATACAGAAAATATTTGCTTGTGCAGAAATGGACAAACTAACTTTACAATTAAAAGATAAGGAGGACTCAGACTATTATATTATATGGAACAAATGGTATCAATGGACAAAACAGAGGAAGAGGAAAAGCGAGTAAGATGGAATTTTGAAGGAATTGACTACAATCAAAATAGCACTGTCAGATGAATATAGTTGGAACAATGTATATATGTATATTTATATGTATATATATAAAAGAAAAAAGATAGAAATTAGTTAATATTTGTAATGGACTAATGGTATAAGTACATTTGTCTTTTGGCTTTTGGCTTTTTTTTCTTGTCTATCTTTCTTCTTTTGTTTGATTAAGAATTTGTGTGTTTTAAATGTGTGTTTTTTTTAAAGTCTTAATAAAGGTTTGTTTTTAAAATTAAAAAAACAAAAAAACAAAAAAACAGTTGTTGGCTTTGACATAAATATTACTATATTTGTGAACTCATAAATGTGATAGCATAGGAAAACATCTTTTACCTTTTTTTCCATGGAACTTTAAAGACCTTTACAGTTCGTTGATTCTAAGCCTGAAATCAGAAATTTTTACATATGTCAACTTAAATCATGTGCAAATAGATGTTCACATATGATACATATGTGTAAGACATTTATGTAGAAGGTAGGATTTTCTTCTGGATCCTATTACCTATATTATGCAGCAGGATTAAGCTTATCCATAGCTTTTGATGTGAGTAGTGAGGTTCTAGTTGGTGTTATGAATATCCTATGCACTGCATAGATTTATCTGTTATTTTATGTTTGTTTTCTTGTTTCCAATTGTCAATTTGGATTCCCTTTTCTTTTTCACAACTGCTTGTGCATCCAGGTTTTGGATTATTGTTTTAGCTTTTTGTAAGGGTTTTTTTTTTTTTTTTGGTTCAGAGTATTCATGTTTGCAAGTTGGCATCCTTTTAATCAATGTGTTAACATTTGGACGGTCCTGGTGAAGAAAAGGGCATATGTTATAGTATAAGGTCAGCAAATGTTCTCACCCTCTGTCCAACTGAAACATTTTCCTTCTGTAAGTCTTCCTTCTGTATCTCTTCTATGTGAACAATTAGAGAAAGTAAGCCTACATCAGCTCATTCTTCATATTCTGGCAGGAGTTCAAAAAAGGAAGCATTGAACAAAAGAAAACTACATTACTCTCAGTCCTGTGTTTAAAACATCAAGTAGAGATTCTAAACTTCCATGCATTTTCAGATGCCGGGAGCATATACCGTAAATGTATTCAAGTCTGAAATATTAGCTTCTCGTTTATACTTTATATTCTATTAAGTACTCCTTACTTAATGCTGACCCCAACAATATTTTCAAACATTTATCTTATTCTACAGTCATGCTGTCATGTGGGTTCTCCCTCTCCCCCTTCTTTGGGAATTAATAAAAAAAATTGCAAATGAAAAAACCTGAGGCTTTGACTCTTGCCTTTACCTGATAGAATTGAAGGCAAAATTGTAGAGGCTATACAAAGATTTGAGGGAGTTCTTCCATCCAAGGAAGCTTTATTCAAACCACCTTTGCAGGTTTGTGAATCAAAGCAGAAAAATGCTTTTAAGCAGTGAATCGAAACAAGTGGCTATGAAACAGTTCATAGTCTTTTGAAGCACTAGGGAAACTAAATAGTTTTTATACTGTTTCTGGTACTTTTTTATTCAATATTGCAACTTCAACTCCATATAGGGAGAATGCTGTGCGGGGGAAATGGTCCTTTGGTAGAATAATACATTCTTTGACAGTCACTGCATTAAGTTCTTTGGGGTGTCAAAGCTTTAAACTTCTTTAAATACTCTTTTCCTCCTCAGCTTCACTCTCTGTTGTGGAATATCAGACTTGTGTTGATCTTACAGCCATAGATTCAATTCAGCTTTTAGCAGTCTGAATACTAGAAAAAAAATGAGAAGCTGTCTGTACCTGATCTTTCCCAGACCATATTTATAAAGTGCATTTTTGTGTTTTTCTGTCAATACAAAGCAGGTTTTAGTGAATTTTCCATAGGAATAAGTTCAGAAAAGTTGTATTCAAGAAAATAAATAATGTTTTTTGTGAAATGCCTTATGATAAATGAAATCTCTTTGTATGAATTATAAAGAGTCTGGTGAGCAGGTGGACCCATTTTGTTTGTTTTTGAGTGTTGAGAAAAGTATATGCAATGGATAGAGGAATATGATGATTCTAAAATCATAAACCAAAGGCCCTCACCAACTTTCATCCTATACTCTAGCTACTTCTGCTAAACTACTGAAAGATACTAACAAATCACATGATGGAGCATCATAATAAAGAATAAAGGAACTTATAGATGTTCTTGAGGTGGGTGAAGAAGGACAGTGCAAAAGTTGGCTTGAAACTCAACATTAAGAAACTTAGGATCATGGCATCCGGCCTCTCAATTCCTGGCAAATAGATGGGGAAAAAATGAAGGTAGTAACAGATTTTATTTTCCTGGGCTCCAAGATCACCATAGATGGGGACTGAAGCCAAGAAATTAAAAGATGCTTGCTCCTGGGGAAGAAAGCTATGGCAAATCTAGATAGCTTACAAACAGCAGAGACATCATCCTGCCAACAAAAGTGTGTATAGTCAAGGCTATGGTTTTCCCAGTTGCAGTGTATGGCTGTGAAAGTTGGACCATAAGAAAGGCTGAGCGCCAAATAATTGAGGCCCTTGAACTACAGTGCTGGAGAAGACTCCTCCAAATCCCTTGGACTACAAGGCAATCAAACCGGTCAGTGCTAGAGGAGATCAACCCTGACTGCTTTTTAGAAGGCCAATTCCTAAAGATGAAACTCAAATACTTTGGCCACCAAGTGAGAAGGAAGGACTCATTGGAGAAGAGCCTAATGCTGGGAAAGATTGAGGGCAAAAGAAGAACCACAGAGAATGAGGTGGCTGGATAGAGTTACTGTAGCAGTAGATGTCAGCTTAAATGGACTCCAGAGGATGGTTGAGGACAGGAAGGGCTGGAGGAACGTTGTCCATGGGGTTGCGATGGATCAGACACAACTTCGTAACTAAAAACAACAATAGATGTTCTGGTTGCAACTTTATGTATTATATTTGAGAAACCCTGAGAATATGTGAAATGACAATAAAACATAAGTGTCACTCCTTTTTTCAAAAATTGGTAGGTCAGGAAAGTTTTATAGGTGACAATTCTCTGTCTCAAATAAAAGTTGACAATGACAGTGATTAGAGAACTAGAAACTAAAGGCTAGAAAGGGAAATTGAAGTATCCTGGAATATTTATCCTTGAAAAGCAGTATTCCTTAAGTACCAAGTAACACAATGTCACCAAATGAAGGAAAACTTATGTTCCCTATTATTACAGAATGCAGGAGATGAAATTACAAAATAAACCAACCAAAACTCAGATTCTAATTAGATATTAAACAAATGTTCAAAGAGTAAGAGCTGAACTGCATGAGTAGCAGAACCAATTAACTAGGATATGGTCACTTCCATTTAGTAAACAACCATTTGTTAAGGATGCTTTAATTTTGGTTTCCTACACTGAACAAAGAGTGGATATGGAACCCAAAGTAATTCTTTCAAACTCTATTGCTTTCCCTGAGAAGGAAGAATTGTACAAGCACAATATGAAATATATGAAGTATCAAATTAAAACTTGCTATTTATTTCAACAGGTGAAACATAAATAACAGTATCAAAGGAATCCCCCCCCCCCCGCAAAAAAATAATTATTGTATATTTTTTCAGGGCAGGGGGAAGCAAACTAGATCTCTCACTTGTTCAAAACTCAAAATGTCATGCATCACATAACAATTCAGCACAACATGTTCTTTCTAAATGTCAACACAAGCTCTTCTGATTTTTCTGAACAAATTCTATTAGAGGAAACCCATGTATTTCATATCTTACTTAAAGTTGTGTGTTTATCAAAGGACTGCCAAATAGGCTGGGAGGTACAGCATGTGTGCAAGAAAATTATTATTTTCAGTTCCTTATGACAAAAGCACAATCTATAGGATGTGAAAATGGAGCTCTTTAAAAAAGATTTTTTAAAAAAGAAATACAACAAGCTGAAGTAGTACTTTATCAACCTGTTATCCACTCCTGTGCTACAGTAAGGTATGCTTACCGGTACTACATTATAGGTATGTGGCTATACAAAATTTATAACACAGAGACACATCACGAATGTAGAATATAGTACATGATAGTGTCAAATTCCATTTTTATGCCTTAATAAGTGATATACAGTGTACATCTCTGTTGGAAAGGATGCTGAGTCTTGTCACCTTTGACTTCAGATGATGACGATGATGATGATGATGGTAATTATCATCAACATAGTCAATATCAGCAGCAGAAGCAGCAGCAACATATTCAAAAGTAGAATGGCAGATTGGATGTGAGTAGGAAATATTTATGAGAAAATATATTTAAAAAATGAAATGATATTTTAATTTATTGCTCTTTCATATAATCATTTTTAATCAGAATGAATAATATGAAATACAAATAATAGTGAAATATGAAAACAAATCCTCTTTTAATGCAGCATTCAGTTTTTAAACTGAATACTTAACATTGTTGTACTAGCGTCAACCTTGTTCAGGAACCATTATATATGTATATCTCAGTTTCCATGAATTCAGCAGGCTGACAATGTAGTTATTATGATGGTGCTACAAAATGTTGTTCCTGCTACTTTTCTATCCATACGTGGACCAAAGTAGCTGCCTTTCACAAGTTAATCTTTGGGTATTCACTTTTCCTATCATTATGCTCTTTCTGTAGTGGCCATTTTTACACAGTCTATGAAGCTAGCAAGGCAATACTTCTTAAAGCAAAGTTTCTTATGATGGTTTTGCTTTAAAATTCTTATTCAATATTTGTTCCTGCATAGGAAAGTTTTTTTAGTGCAAAAATTGCATTCCAATTTTTTATGCAGTTCCAATTTGGATTGCATTTGCCAATAATAACATAGCCGAACAGAGGATGAAATTTTAAAGATCCCTTTTAAGTGTTCCAAGTTGTGTTCCAAATTTTGTATTCTCGTGGAAACTGAGCAGGCCCTTTGAAAACAAAGGCTTGGCTAAGCACTATAAAGTTTTGGCTGCAAATATACATTTTTTAAAAAAACAAGGAAGGATTGGTTCAGGAAATCCCAAATGAAACTTTTTTAGATACGTGGTTTAAACAGGTGACCCAAAAGATTAGTCGGCTTGACATTGATCCTGATTATTTATTTTTCACATCAGCATTTCATTTTATCATGCAAAGATTATGGTATACTTTGGTACATGAATTAATGGCTTAAATGAAAGTTTCATCTTCAGCAGATACTTTTGTAATTAATTACAGATGTTAGGGTTTATTAAAAAGGAAAAACGAAGCAAGGGATTAGAAGCTTTTCTATTTATGGTTTTATGTGCTCATATCTTTTAGCTTATCATGGTTATTTAAGGAAGAGATGGGAAATGTAGTGGGGAAATATTAAGAGACATTTCCATCCATCCATTCATCTGTTGATAGAGAGGGAGAGATGACCAAAAGAAAACTAAAGAACCAAAACAATTTTGGAGGGTACACAGCTACACAGATAGATTATAACTATTGTTTACAGCTACAAAAATTAGCATATTATGCAATTCTATGTGAGTGTTTGTGTGTATGTGTGTATACACCCACATATCACAGCACTGTCTTGTGATTTGGACACTTGGGGCTCTTCAATCTTTCTATATTTCCAAAGAGATAACCCTAAAATTTAAGGATTATTGAAATTCAAATTATCAGTACTGATAATTCCCATCAGTACTGATGGGAAAAAGTCTACACTGAGTTATTATTGAGAAAAAATGTCCTTAAAATATTAGATGATCCTATTAGATTATAGAATTCTATTCTATAAAGAATTCTATCCATCAGTGCCCATTTGCTACTATAGAATTTGTATTATTAAACATTTCTCTTTGTGCATGCCTCATTTACAACTGGATTCCCTGTCTTTTATAAATCTGCATGTTTATAAGAAGCCAAATAAATGTTCCAATAATCGTATATCTATTTTAAGAAGAAACCTAAGTGGGATTTATAAAGGCCTCCACAAACTTTCCTTATTGTTGTTTCCCAGAATTAGTAATATGCATTAAATAAAGGAACCGTCTTGGTTTTTCCAGAAAATTAAAATGTAATAATGTTAAATCCCTTGTAGTTAAACAAAAAAATCTCAATAAAGTGGTTCCTTATTTTGACCCTAATATACATCGATATGTCATTTGCCCTGGTAATAAAAATGTTTTTGTTACTCAAGGAGTGCTTAAAAGCTACACAATGATCCAGTTTCTTATTTTTCCCTTGTTTAACTTAATATTTCTCCAGAAAGGATTATTAGATGATAATATTCTAAAATGGATTCAGTAGCAAAAACCTAACCTGAGGTTAGATTAATATACTGCATATCAGATGGACTGATTATCTGAGCTGAAGGTGTAACTCTCATTAAATGAAATAAAATGGGACCAAACTGGTTACATTAGTGTGCACTTACATCAACATGAAAACATTATTGATGTTTGATTTAAAATTTTTATCACCAACCAGGGTAGTGATCTTGTCTGGAGAAATACAAACTGGAAATGGGAGGAAGTGTTTACTATTTGTGGACGCAAGCTGAATGTAATTTCATCATAAACCCCTGAAGCACAGTACTGATCAAACTTTGGAGATACAACAGCAGCACACAATGTGGGCCTCTTCAATCTTTCTAAGCAATGTGCTGCAGTAAAACCACCAGCAAAAAGACAAAAAAGCAAGCAAAGAAAAACTCTAAGAGTAATTTGGCAGGCTCATCTTCAACAACTCCTGAGATTTCAGGCAATTTTTATTTTATGTTGAGCTTTTGTGGGTGCCATTTGGGGTGCTGTGGATTTTACCACTATTCCTTTCATTACTGGAAAGACGGGAAATTCAGTTTGAATAATGAAGAGCTTTGCAAATCTGAGATGGAATTTTAAAATAATTTTGAGCAAGATAACAACTATAAGCAGAACTTTATTCATTTTTATTAACCTCAAGTACATTTAATATTCCAGTTGCTCAGTTTGTAAGAATTTCTTTTAGCTGGAGTAAAGGATTTTGAAAACTTAATTATTATCCTTATCACCAGGATGTAATTCAGACTTGTGATGGATATTTGCAAGCATCTGTTCTCAAAGCAGTTAGAAAAGGCTTCAGCAGCTATACAAAATCATATTACAGTATGAGCATGCATTTGTCACTTGAGTATAGATATTTTTGTTATTATTGTTCTTGTACTTTCCATAAACTTTTACAAAATAGGAGGAGTTGTGATATAATAAAAATACTGGGGTGTGAAGGTGGAGGTAGACTGGCTGGCTTAGACATACACAGCCACACACAGAGACATACACAATATATATTAGATAGATAGATGACAGAGAGAGAGAGAGAGAGAGAGAGAGAGAGAGAGAGAGAGAGAGAGAACACTGCTGAAGAGATAGAGGCAACTAAGTAAATGCAAGAACCATATGCCTCATTCATTAAAAAGGCACATTATTATTTTTTATTTGAAAAACTGAATGTCAGTGATTGGTGAAAAATAAATAGCTTATATTGTCAGTTAATGTATTAAACTTTAAGGTAATATGCAATTATTTTTCTTTGCTATATATATTCAGAGCTTCTACATATATGGGAAAAACAAAACAAAACATAAGTAATCTTCCATGCAAATAATTCAAAATTGTATTCACCATAATGTACATTTTCTAATGTAGAAACTGTTACTCCATGGTGGAAAGAAATCAGAAAGAATCTGGTAGCACTTTTTCTCACTAACAACTAGTGAAATATTAGTAAAAGGTATAAGCTGTTTTTGATCTGGCATTTGATGAAATAGATTGAAGTTCACAAGCGCGTATTTTTTAAAAAAGAAAATGTATTAGATGGAAAAGATGCTAGCAGATTTTATGTATATATATAAGTGAATTTTCATGCATGATTTCGCTTTCAAAACTATTGTATCAAAATCACTGCTTAGTTGATTACTTTAAAAAAACAGGAAATCTTCTCGCTTGTTCCTTTATTTTTTTAAATAAGAGCACCACATTTGAGCTGGATTTGCTAACCACATTTGCTAACTACTAGATAGCAGCAAAGACTATTTCTTTGCTGCTGCCTAGTGGTTATGTGAACTTTTGCCACCCAAATATGGACTCCTTATTTTGTAAAGGAGCAGATGGCCAGTCTTTAAGAACTTTAAAAACAAAAGCACACAATTCCCTAGGCATATTACTATAAGTTATAATAAGTTATAACAAATATATTCAGGAAGATACCATTGGAAATGGCCCCTCCAAACTCTAAATATAATTCTGTTATGAAATCACTTGCATTGTCGCAAAACATTTCTTTTCCCATGGAAGAAACTGCTGGGGTTTTTTTTTTCCTTTCTTACTCTTAAGATGCTCAGTGTGGCATTGTTATCATTATTATTTTATGTTCCATATCTATCCATCATTAAAGCTCTGAGGATTTTAGACACCTTTTGTAAGTTACCCCATTTGAAGTACTTTGGTTCCAAAATTGTTGCCCTTTGCCATTTTTCCCTGTTAAAATCACAACAAAAAGACTTTTGGTATCATGTAGATAGAATATAATAGAAGGTAGAGACAATAGAAAACACTCAAATATAAATTTGTAAGGATTGCATTTCACTTTTATATCATGATTTTTTAAAAAATAAAATAAAATAAAACCTTTCCCAGGACATATAAGGGAATATAACTTGTCAGGGTCCAGTGGTTTTGAATCTAGGTCAATCTAGTTGGGAATAGTTACAAAAGAAGAACCTGTAACATGCATACGGTAGTGTTTTGTATACTTGAAATTCTGAGCCTTAGAATGTTTGCTTTAAAATATGTTATTACTTAATCAGAACTAACTGTGGCTTTGATTATGTGCTCTGAGCTTAGTAAATTCTAATTCTTCTCAAATATAGATAAATTCATTCCTTACTTTTTTATTACCTTGTTAGGTACCCACACACCCACTTCATGGTTTGTTTCTGTTGCTCCCCTCAGGGAGGAGGTTTAGAAGTATTTCTAGGAGGACTACCAGATTCTGTAACAGCTTTGTTCCCTATGCCATCCATCTGGTAAACGCACAATATTTCTTTCTCTCACCATGTACATATATATATATGAACTAGACTGTGTTGTTTCTCCATGTCATATAATATATGTGGGTATATGCATAATTTTGTATTTATTTATTTATTTTGACATGTTTATGTAGTGTATATTGAAGGTGGAGACCCTTTGAGACCTTTATGCAACAAAATTTCATTTTCATGTATGATAATTACATTCAAATTGACAATAAAGTTATTTTAATTCTAAGTCTCCTTACCTGAATTAGAAAGGAATTCTAAATCCATAAATTGCAACCTCATGGTTTTGTGACCCTTTATTGATTGTATTTTGAAAAAGGAAAAATAGTTAATTCTAACCAAGTCATATGCTTACTAAAATAAACAAGACTAAAAAAAATAGTATTGTTCTAGTTTTTGTATTGCTTGCTTTGTACTTTCCAGAAACAACTAATATCAAGGAAATAAACTTCTGACAGATACGATGGCATCCATTGAATTTTCTCAGTTATCTTGAACCTTTTTGTAGAGACTGTCCATTTCAGCTTGGTTTATTTCAGAATAACCCAAGAAAAAATAATCATTTATTTCATATAGCTGAATTGCTTCTATACTGATTTATTTTTATAAATGTACTTGACAGAATTTCAGAAAGCAAGAATATAGAGATGATTGAAACCAAAATAAAAACTAAGAAAAACCCTGAAATAGACATGTTTCAGAAATGAACTTGATCCAGAAATCATTTACACGTAAAAACTGTAGTCCCAATAACTAACAGCAAACTTCACAGATTATTTACATGGACTAGAGACATAGAGACAGTTATTAGAAAATTGATACTTTAGTATAATACAAAATAGACAATGTAACGTGAAGTTGCTGAGGTTGACTATTCTAGATGTGCAAACCATACAAACCTCCCTGATATTGGAAAGGCAAAGCAGAGTGAAATTCAATACTGATACACAGAAATACAATTGATATAGAACCCCTTCCACAGAAATTGTATCTATTCAGAATTGGACTTCCCATGAAAGGGTAATTGTACAATCTGGGAGTTTTCATAAACTTCAAGCTCCTTACAGTAAGTGGAAACTATTTCAGAAAAGCATTTAGAAACTTTGATGGATCTGAAAGTTACACTTGTACCTAACCAGGAGATGCTGAAGGCAGTGACACATGTTTTCATTATGTCTCAGGGTTTTGCTTTTTTTTTTTTTCCTACATGAGGCTCCCTTGAAGATGAAATGGCAACTTCATAGACTGCACTTATTTGCTTGGTCAATTTGGTTCAGCAGAATACACTCAATTTCAAGAGTTACATTGATTGTCAGTAAACCTCCAGAAGCATTTCAAGGAGTTACTTATTATGTGTAAATATTGACTTTGGCACTTGCTACCCATCTTCTCAAACTAGAATCTGTCCACTTTATATTATCTGGATCTATGATAGATCATAGGCAGAGGCAGCCCCTTCACTAAAAAGAGCTAACTATTGAGGTCAAATTAGTCCCTGTTTTTAATTTTTTAGGAACATTATTTTCTGTGGACACTAAATTTCAGTGGAAAGTAGCAGACTGTTTACAATATCTAAGTTTACTAATGTTTTTAATCAAAATATTTAAAGATTGCATCTTGGAATGCAATATGAATCAATTTAAAGAGCATGAATTAATTAAGAAAATGAATGAATGAAAGAAAACTAGGCATTTGTGTCTATGAAATTAGCAGAAAAGGAAAAGATATAACTCTATGGGAGGTGGTAAGGACAGGAGCTGATACAGACAGCCGGTAGTTAAACAAATTAGGGATTTTATTCTAGGCACTGTGATACCTACACTATACCAATTAAATAGTGTGATCTAATAATATATATGAAGGAAATTATTATTTACATAATCAGTATGTTTTCCTATGCATGCACAGAATAATCTATGGAACTGTAATATATGAATTCAAGCCTTAACCTACTTAATTTTCCTTCCTCTCAAGTCTCATTTCCTCACTTTCCACTTGTAATTTATTACAGCTTCTCCTCTCCTCCTTATCTCAATTACTAATATTTCTTTGGGCTGAATTGCTGAGAAACAAAGATATTAACTCCCAAAGTGCCACTGTCCAGCGTCTGAATCAGTCTATCCTCCTGGTTTTTCCACACTGTCATAAACTGCCCTAGGCTTCTCTTCCAGTTTTCCCTTATGTCCCAGAATTGTAATCTCTGGATTTGGCAAGCTGTGTCATTCATCCATTCCACTCCATGTTAACCAGGTAATATCATATACTGCAGCATCTGAAATATATCGTGCCTTCCTTTATGTTTATATATATATATATTGTTATTCTACATCTAAGGCATGGCTTGTACAAGCCACTTCATGGGAGCGTTCTAGCATGTTCCCTCTTTCAACGTATGTGTTCTTGGTCTTTTACTGAGTCATCTTAAAATCCACTGCCTTGGCATAGATCCAACCACTTTCCTCCATATGAACATTTGACTGCCACAATCTTAGAAAATCTTGATCTCATGGAGTGTAGCTGATTATATATGCTTAGAAAGTGGTTTAATTACAAATGTATCAGAAGCTTTGGACTAGTGTCATTTAGATTGTGAATAGATAGAATTACGTAAATTGGAGATTGTTGAAGAATGATAAATAAAAGAACTAGAAATGAATTTTGGATAAAAAAATATATACAACTTTCTAAATCAATAGCAAAGTCTGCTATTAATCAGTTATTGAATGTGTATCATTTTATTTTTAAAATAATCTTTTAAGTTTAAGTCTTACATTTTAATTGAAATTTCAGTTTTAATATTGGTTTAATTATATTGTGTCTGAATTTATTAGTCTGAGAACTATGATGTGTTGATATGTTAGCTACCCAGAATCAGCTGTATAGAGCATAATGTAAATTATACAATAAATAAAATATTCTCAGGGGTTATAATGGGAAGTGGATGTAAGGAATAAAGATGCAGAAATTATTTAAAGAAACCGATATTGAAAAAAGGTTGAAGCACTATAATTTGAAGCATAACACTAAATCAACAAAGAATCACTTACAGGAAAGAAATCTAAAGATTTAGCATAGCCTGCAGTCTTCAGAGTTAAATATTATTGAAATTCTGTGAGAAGATCGCAAATATACAGTGCATTCAAAGATATCTAAGGAAATTTCTAACAAAGAACAGTGGGGGGAAATGAAAGAAAACCAAAAACAACAATGGAAAATCCTTTCTATTTATTGGTTCATGAAACTTTTTAATATTTCTGCTAAAGAGATATTAAAAACTTTCCAATCTTGCACCATAGCAATAGCAATTGCACTTATATCTGCATACCACTGCACAGGGCTTATCAGCTCTCTCTAAGTGGTTTACAAATGTCAGCATATTGCCCCCAACAATCTGAGTCCTCATTTTAACAATCTTGGAAGGAAGGAAGGCTGAGTCAACCTTGAGCCACCATACTTATCATTTTCTTATTTTGAATCTGGAATCTACAGCACATAAATATGAAGTATGTATTCCAATATGCAGAAAGATTTCATGTGTAACTTGACATCATTATATCAGTTTCTGGAAGATCATGACTTATTTAAAAAAAAAAGCAGGGACCAAAGAAAACCCTCCAATCTCCAACACTGGAATGGCCTACCAGACCATGCATGAGCTAAGGAGGGAGCTGAGCTAAGGAGGGAAGAGTGAGCAAGGAATGTGGAAGAGAGAAGGGACAAGTAGCAGCTGGTAGTTTGTGCAAGAAAGATACTGCCCATACTTAATTATACTGCCAATGGTTAAGGGGGCTTTGTCTGGGGAGCAGGCTGCAGAAGACCTGGGAATGGGTTAGCCTGGGCACCAATGGCAACAAAAGCCAACCATAAAGGGTGGGAGAAAGGAAAAAGCTTAATTCTTTATTTTTTAGTTTAAGAATGCTATTAACATTCTGTCTACATAAAGGCTTACGTGCATGAAACAAAAATAATAGTTTTGTAACCTGATGCTATATTTGAGCTTGAATGTGCAGGGATTCCCAAGGCCTAAAAAATATTTCAAGAGGTGTTCCAGGCTTAAAAGGTTGAGAAATATAGGGAAGCAGTTAATTTGCAAAATGTTGTAATCAGAAAGAACAAAGAATGGTTAAAATTTAAAAAGACAGAGAAAATGCAGTGTGATTTTGATAGAAATGTTTTAAATGCTGAGGGAGTGAAATAAGAGACTTCCAAGCATAGTGAATGGAATTAAAAATAAAAGTGATTACATTGTTTGGGATAAACTGAAATGACAGTGTGACAGAAGGATACATCAAAGGATAGTCTACCATGCTGTCACATGACTTCCCAAATAGACAAGCTGAAACTTGTGATAAGCTGAGGCTTGAGAAAAAAAATGTAGTGAAATAAAATAATTTATTCTTTTGTGATGTGGCTTTCCCAAAATGAAATATTATTTGGAAGCCAAAATATGGGTCAAGATTAAATTGCAGAAGAATATTTCATTACTACCAGAATTTGTTAGAGCCAACTGCAGTTGCTTTTGGAGCGCTAAAAGTAAAATTTTTAGGAAATGGCTAAAGATTTTATTATCCCTCTACACTCTGGTTTTATTTTCACTCACCTTGAGATGCCCACACTTTTATATAGATTGAATGATTTCTATCATCTTGGTAAACACAATAACATGTATCTGACACCTGGACTGTCAATGTTATTTTCAAAGTCAAGTAGAAACTAACACATTCATATTTCTTAAAATATCAAATAGGAATTGAAATAAATAATAAGACTGAAATACATTTACAGGCACCCTTTTAGACTTAAAAGTTTTGCTCAAAAATTGGAGGACAAGGAGGAAGGTTGCAGAAGTCTTATGAACAAATAGAATGTCATAGATGGAGTCCAACAATGTTGAAAACAAAAGATAATGTGATAGTAACAATAACACCTGGAGACTGGCAGAAAATTACAAAGGCAAAGCTAGTAGAACTATCACTTAGAATCATAAGCTGTACATCTCCACCCTGACCATCCCAATGATGCACTTGACGTGATGTCCCAGTGTCTGGAGGCTGCACGGATCTGGATGGGGAGAAATAGGCTCAGACTCAACCCCTCCAAGACTGAGTGGCTGTGGTTCCCGGCGTTCCGGTATAGCCAGCTGGTTCCAACGCTAACTATTGGGGCTGAGATCTCGGCCCCCACAGAGAGGATCCGCAACTTGGGTGTCATCCGGATACGCGGCTGTCACTAGAAGAGCATGTGATGGCTACGGCCAGGGGGCTTTTCATCAGGTTCGCCTGATTCACCAGTTGCAGCCCTTTCTGGACCAGGACTCCTTGCACACAGTCACTCATGCCCTTGTCTCTTCCTCTCTGGACTACTATAATACTCTCTACATGGGGCTGTCCTTGAAGAGCACTTGGAGGCTCCAACTGGTCCAGAATGTGGCTGCGTGGGTGATTATGGGAGCGACTTGGCGCACTCATATAACACCCTTCCTGCACGAGCTGCACTGGCTCCTGGTGGTCTTCCGGGTGTGATTCAAGGTGGTGGTGACCATCTTTAAAGTGCTCCATTGCTTAGGACCTGGGTACTTACGAGACTGGATAGCCTCCCACCGGCCAATACGCTCCCACAGAGAGGAACTCCTCAGGGTGCCGTCGGTCAAACAGTGTCAACTGGCGGCCCCCAGGGGGAGAGCCTTCTCTGTGGGGGCACCTGCCCTCTGGACAAATTGCACCCGGAGATACAGAGGATCTCTGACCTACGCACCTTTTGCCGTGCCCTCAAGACGCTATTATTCCAACAAGCTGGGCTGGCCTAGACATGATTTTTAACTGGGGTTTATTCTTAATGATTAAGGCCAATTGTTTAATATGTTTTTAAAATGTTTTTAAATTTTGTATTTGGATTTGTCTTACTGTTGGCTGTGCACCGCCCTGAGTCATTTGGGAGAAGGGTGGTATAGAAATTAAATTAATTAATTAACAACAACAACAACAACAACAATAATAATAATATTGTCTACAGTAATGCACAAAGTAGCACCAGACTTATAGAAATGGCAAGCTAACTTCACTCCAAATGAGCAGATGGCAGATGACAGCATTGTGGCCAAATTGAAGAGCCAGCAAGTAGACTGGCCCCAAGTAACTTCTCTCTTTTATGATGGGTCTTTGGATGACTACTCTTCATACAGCAACTTCCCATGGGTTTAAATGCTAGGAAACATTTCATTTGTCAGGAAGAGAAAGAAGGAACAAGTGATCTGCTTCTTGACCTAGTCATTGTTAAAAGAAAGAAATTGGCAGAAGTGACTTTGAACCTTGGGAACATTCAAAGTTCAAATCCATTGACACTGGTTCTTTATCGCTTCATAATCTGTGTAACATATGTTTCTTATAATCAAAATAAATTCATTCATCTGAAAATATTATTTCATATTTATTGGATCCCTCAAAGAATATTGGCCATCAGATTTTTCTGTGCTAGCATTATGAAAAATAAGAGCACTTTTTAAATTACTCAATCTGGTCTTGTCTTGAGCCCTAATATCATTTTGGTTTATATTATTACATATGTCAATAGCATTTCGAAAGAAGAATTATAATTAAGGATATTAATGTACTGTACTATATTTATAAGATACGGAATTTGTCATTCCTTGAATAGCTTTGGTTCCACTGAGCTTGGACCATGGCAAAGGAGATAATTTTATACAAATGGAAATAAATTTATTCTGATTTTTAAGAAATTAATTCAGTGCATGTGACTGTTGTCTACTGTTGTTTTGTCTAAAATTATGGAAACGAAATGCTATGTTTCTTTATGGTTTAGATTCAACAATAAGCTGAACAGCTCAATTAATTTCATCTCAAAATTATATGAATCTTTTTTGGCATGTTTATTTTATTTTAATCATCATTCTATATCCAGAAATTTGATTTCTTTATATGGATAATTATCATTACTCTCTCATCCTCCCTTTGATTTAGTAGTCTTTTAAAAACTAAATATTGTTTTTAAAAAATATTATGACCTACTGACCACAAGGAGGCAGAATGTAGATAGAGAATTAAGGATTAATTCTTTATTCTACTGACTTTGCCTGATTTTGTCTGTTAATATAAGGTAACTTCCCTTTGTACATAGAGCACATACATTTGTTTTTTGTCCTTTAGTTTTCTAGGCTTTTCCCAAGCCCATAATACATTTCCTGTAAATAAAAGCCCTTTATGTTAAAGTTTTAAAACCTATTTCATTAATCATTGCTCAGATCATATTTCTGCTCTCAGGAGCATTTGAGTACAAATACAGAATTCTTCAAGCTCCAACAGAGAGAAATTGACTACATTTTCCTTGATATCAATGGGAGGAGAAAGATAATTATGTATATATACACATTCATAAAAGTGGATGCTGATGAAAATCAGACAGAAGGTATCTGAAATACAATGTCTTAAAATCCTGAACAAGAAAAGTATCAGTGAAGAAAGGGAAATGAGATATTGAAAGTGCAGTTCCAAATAGTTCCTACTAGAAGGAAAATAGAATACAGACCAGTATATACACCTTTGTAAAATATTGAAAAGAACAAGGAATATTGGTGAAATGTCATATAGTATATCCTGACTTCAATAAACTATTCATAAATAAGACTCTCTTGCTTTCCTCTTTAATCAAATAGTAAAAGTACAGAACTGATACAGAGATTCATAACTGGCTGAATGAACACACCTCACAGAGTCCTCATGACAACATTTCATTGCTGTCATGGCTGTGTCTAGCCTTCCACAAGCATCTGACTGGCCTCTCTGAGAGAAGAGCTTTGTTCTGATCCAGCATATAACTCCTGTTCTGTCATGATGACAAAACTGTTTAGCCTACAGTCTTTCTCTAGTTTTATTGTCATTCACATTACACTCCCTCACGGACATTTTTTACAGTCCTTTTTGTTTGCAGCCTGATATTCAGATTCTAATAAAAGAGGACCTTAAGGGTAACTTCAAGCAAATCCAGATATAACTTCTTTTTTTTCATTAAGTGTGTGTTGTGCTTATGGATACCAAGACAGAGGCGAACAACATTTCTGTCAGAGTTATGAACCTAAAAGAAAAAAAGAGAGTACTATTTAGTCAGCCAATGGAAAATGTTTTGTGGACTTCAAACAGACCATAAAGACATTCCCTAAACATGTTTCTCTTAGGGAAAAGAAAGTCATAAATGTAAAATGTGGATTTAACAGAAACAATTGCTCATTGTTTCTGTTAAATCCACATTTAACAGACTTCCTGAACACACTTAGTTCAGGAAGAACTAAGTTGCAAACTAAGTACTATTGAACATTGTCTTAATGTTTTAATTTTAATACATGAACACACTGGAAATTTGTTTTTTTCACTTAAGAGTTAAGCTGTAATTTTATATTCATAGATGCAAAGATAAGTCAGAGTTTATATACATTTATAGAAAGATAACATGGAGTCCTGTTATGTATTGAGGTCAACACATACTTTACCCTTCTTCTTCAGTTACATATTTCCCAATATTCATTCCTATAATGAGATTCTGAAAAAAGAAAGAAAAGTCTCCTTTGGTATTGTTGGATTGCTTTTTTCTTTTTAAAATCTTTGTGAGCAAGACAAATTTTTCAGAAACAATATATCTAATTGAAAGTGCCATGTGTAGTAACTCCAACATGATCTAAAACCCATAAAAATACTTCAGGATAAACATTTAAAACAAAATTCAGCATCATATTATGCAATTAACATAACAGTATTTAACATAATTTAACATGAATTAACATCATTAATAATAGAAATAGTGGTATTTTATACAATTAAAATATATAATTAGAATGTAATGGATTTTAATTTATTTTTTGTTCTTAAACATTTAATTCCATGGTTTAAGCATAGAATATGGAAATATTGTTGCATAAATTTAAATATATTTCAAAGTTGTTCTGTATTTTTTAGATTTCAAGTTTTGTTTCTCACATTAAACTGTCCATTGTTTAATTCTAAATTATATAAAATAGATGCTGTGTATCTTAATAATACGGAGTATGCAATTCTTCTACATTAAAATCTATATCTTAGCAGGGTAGTTTGGAGCCAGGGAGGAAATAATGTTGATGTTACAAATATTAAGCAACTGGAAGGCAAACATTTTATAATTCTATTGAAAAGCTTTAGCCAAAAGTCACATATATCTTCTGCCAAAGTTCATTTTAGTTATTATAACTATTGAATACCTAATCTATTAGCTCATTTAATCCTTCTTCTTTTCCTCAAGAAAACAGGAACTGGAGTTTTATTTCATATTCTGAATAACTGTATCATCTTGCAGTGTTTTCTTGGGGCCTCAATTTTTTTTACTCCCTGATGAAGCCTTATGTTACTAACTGTCCTTTAATCATTTATAGTTCATACCAATCTATTAAAAAAGACAACAATACAGTTATTACATATAACCCTTGGGACCTTTAAGATTATATAAACTGCTGGATAATACTTACCATATTAAATTCAATTTTTCAATTCGATTATCCTCTGTCTGCTTAACTTGGCTTTCAGCTAAACAACCCCATAGTGCTAAACTCAGCAATTGGAACTGACCAGCTACTGTATCAGGTTTAGTGGGGGGAAATGTGTAGTTGCTCCAAAGCTCAAAGTCTCTTCTCTGTGCTATGGGAACTTCATGGGTTATAAACTTCAATATCCTAAAATTGAATAAAATGGAAATGCAATCAGCTATGATGCACTGGAATCTAAATCTAAAAAAATTGTTTTCTCCCACATAGCCAATAAAAGTTCATTCCCTTGATATGAGAAACCTATAAATGTATACATAAATATATCCATGTTTATAAATCTGGATACATTTATATATATGAAAAATTATCTCTAAATTGATAACATTTCCCTGAAATAGGAAAACAGATCCAGGGGACTGTATATACACTCTTCTAGAAAGATACCAAAGAAATATTTATTAATGTAAGAATTCCAGGTGGACTAGCCATGCTGGTTGAATGCAAATGCTAAAATACTGGCAGACTTTGGAGAACATTGGAGGTGTCCATTTTCAAGGTCTCTAGTGTTTAAAATAGCAAAATCTTCATCTCTGTGTATATGTTTACACTGCAGATACAAAATATTTGGCTGAGATGGAAAAGCTCTCACCGCTCACACGCTCATGTTTGAATAAGAACTGTTGTACAGCATGATGATCTTGGTAGTGATTTTTTTTCTTACTGTAGCTTTCAGCTGGAACCATTTAGTATCAAGTGATATCATGATCAGTTTAAAATCTGATCTTCTATTGATAAATAAACTATAACTCATTAAGCAAAGGGGATTAAAGTACATCCAATTGCTTTTTATTTCTCTTGAAAAAATATGCTTTACATTGTATTAAGAAATAATCAGAAAGAAACAGATGCAAATTAGAGAGATCAGGTAACTGGACTTTAGGAGCTGTTTCATTTCAATGCAACATTTTGCATTTATTAGTTATAGAATAAAGTTCATATCGCTATTCCTCCTTCCCTGACTGAAAATGCAAAAAGTAAAAACAGGAGTCTTCAAGACTTTCCAAGCTTCAGTAAAACTATGAAGGACTTAGGCCAAATTCAAAGACATAGTAGTTGAAAGTCCCATTCAGATTTCAAATACTATCTTAATCTGACCTTTTTGAATAGAATAAAACATGGTATCTATGTTCTGACATTTTACAATAAGGGTGCAATAAAAATAAATAAATAGTAAAAATGGAATGGAATTTTATTTTATTTTCCTTCAACATACGATTTTACCCAGGTACCTTGAGCTAAGACAGATCTGTCCCAATAACTTTAACCAAGTTATTATGAAACCTGATAGAAAATTACTCATGCAATGAGAGTAATGCAGCATCAAATAAAATGTATGTTTTCTACAGAGTAATAACTACTACAAAATATTGTAGAACTTGTTTCTGATTGCAGAAGAAATAGCTAGAGGGTGAAGGTTGTTATGATTTTAATAAAGAATACTGATCCATTAGGTCATCATTTCAGAGATATTTCCTTACCAAAATAGAGAATCAGAATGACTATGGGTAGGCAAAAATCAGTGTGAGTTGAGAGTTTTTTGACTTCTTATCACCTTCCCCATTGAGTTTCCTTATGGGAAGCTTCCTTCCTTCCTTCCTTCCTTCCTTCCTTCCTTCCTTCCTTCCTTCCTTCCTTCCTTCCTTCCTTATTCCCTCCTCTCTCCTTCCCCTTCTCTCTCCCTCTCTGTTCCTTCATCCTTCCCTCCTTTCTCCTTCTTCAGCTAACAATATTGAATATTTTTAAAGTATATTTACAATTACTCTTTTTCTGTTGACATGTTTTGAATTCAAAAATACATGTAAAATAATTCCATGCCAAGGGGTGGATAACTTTCCTCACCAATAGAAATTCTACAAATATTTGTTCAATCTGGAAAATGTGAAAAGTTAAAAATCATGTTTTATATCTTGTTTCAGTGCAATTTATTGCAGACTGAATCCTGGCACCCTTTTCATAGAATGTCTACAAATAGTTGACTGTATCTCACTGAACCGTCTCCATGGCACCAGATTTTCTTCACGCTCTTTCACCATACTGGTGTTTCCCACTAAAACTATGTATTCCAGTTCAGCCATTTTGTTTGGAAACTTGTAGCATTAGCATAGAAACAACACTGAAAGTGTCCTTCTCCAAATCTGTTTGGCATGTTCTTTCTTTCCAACCCCCCATGCCCCTCTGGCTTCTTTAAATGGCTAGCATATGCTCGATGCCTATTTTTAGCCTGTCCCCACTGGCCAATTAGAAACATATACTTCTACATCCATAGAGATGATTCAACTTGATCCTTCCCAGCTCCTGTCAGATTTTTTCAAGACATCTGTTTAAACACTCTGCCATATTTGATGTTAAGCACATGGAGTCTTATTCTGTTACGATTCAAGGGCAACCAATTCCCACTTTAAAATGTACCCCTGTGCCTGTGAAAACTGAACCTGAGTACTCTATATTGCCATTTCACCCTTATATGGGATCCTCAGCTTTGTCTCCAGCTGACCTTGCACTTAACATGCAATATTTCAGGAAAAGTTAAAGTGGAGAGTCTTGGCTTTCACCTTCACAGTCAGGGACTACATTTTCAAGGCTTCATGACTTATTTTTCTTAATTATTTTTAGAAATACATACTGCAAGTTTTGATTCCCGACAGCATTATGATGTAAAGATGGCAAATAAGATCCATAACCTTTGCATAGACAGTTCATATTATGGTCAAATTGACCATCTATATATAACTCCATTTACTAACTCACCCAATGACAGGAGCCTTCTATTTTTTAGCAGCATATCCTTGTATAGTGTGCTTATTACTTTATGCTCCAAGAAATGAATATTTCTGATGACTCTCTACTAGGTTGGTCACATATTAATAAAAACAAGACCAAGGGGGAAAAATCAAGAGATATCCCAGTTAAGAGATGAAAAAAGTAATTTTCCTGAGAAATTAGTTGAGACTCATACTTATTAGTTTTATAATAATAAAAAAATGAAGAGATTAGGTTTGCTGAGGAAACTGAATTGTGTAGAGTGGCTAAACCGTTATGGTCAAGGAAGAGCTTCAGAAAAAGAAATATCCACACTAGAGGAATAGGTAGTAAAATGGGGAATGCAATTCAGCGGAATCTAATCTGACATGCATGAATAGAGAACATCTTAATTTCATAAATATGCTTATGGTTTCTGCTGACAATAACCAACCAGCAAAGGGATTTTATAGCTGAGGTAGATTGTTTTATAAAACATTATATGAGTGGACAGCTGCTACAAGGAAAACAAATCAGGAAAATAATTGAGGATTGCCAATATCAGAATGCTTTTATATAAATCAGTGGTGAGATGATACTTGCAGTACTGTCATCTGGCACTATTGGGCTGCTGCACTTTCCAAAGCAATATGATAGAGCTTGCAAAATAGTAGGAATGAAGTACAGAAAATAACAACATGCTTAAAACAATTCCATTAAGAAAGTTTTCATATCATTTGGGCCTTTTTAGTTTATAAAGTAGATTAGGAGAAGTGGATTATAAAAATTATACATGATTATGGAACAAGAAAAATAGAATTTTTTTTTTTTTTTACTCCTAATACTATTTCTGGAATCTGCTCGTGGAACTCAATTATCAAAAATTTAGGATATATAAAACAGTAATTTTTCAAGAAATGTATTTGACAGAATTCTGTTGACATTCTTAAGAGACATGGTGATTTTACACTTTTTCAATTACAAGCTGGCCAAAGGGCTTCCAACCTTTCAATTAAATCGCAAGGGAAAAGGAAACTTCTCCCGCTGTACTTTTTCAGAAGTATGGACAGCTAAGGAGACTCAAAGTAAGGGACAAAAAAAATGCAGTACAGAACAGTACAAACAGTACTACCCTCTGCTAACCTAAATATATAATTAAAATAATTCTACAGAAATTCTTAAGCAACCAGATTATTATTTATTTATTTAAAGTATGAAAGAATGCGATAGAAGAGAACCTGATAATAAAGTAGAAAAGTAGACAGATTTTTCACTGATAAAGAAAAGCTATGAGAATAAAGTAGAAATATAGAAGGATTTTTCATGGATAGAGAAAATCTATGAAAATGTTCTCCAAAATATTATTAAGTACTTAAGTAGAATTTCAAACAAATGTTTTCTGGAAGATATCCTTAAAGAGATCTTAAGGGTCAGAGCTTGGTAACTTGATTTTCACTAATGGAGAAAGAGGACACTTCATCAGTTTTCATTAAGAATACAAGTCAGCAACTCCTAGGCAGAATGGAAGCCATTTCCTTAACACATCAACTTCTAAGCATCTAAAGCAATTAAGAAACTTGAAATGTGGTTCACCAAGGTCTACTTTAAATGGCTTCCTATTTGTATACATGGGCCAATTATTAGCAAGCCAAACAGGGTACTTAACATATAGCATTTACATAGATGGGTAAACAAATCCATACCGTTTAAGCAGTTTACAGCCATAGAAAGTAACCCAGGGATAGGCTGTATCACTTAATGGTCAATTACTTGTTAAACAATAGAGAAATAAAATGGATCTTATTGAAAGTCTAGCTTTCTGTCTCTTTTTTTATTGAGACTTGATGGAAAGCTACTTACAATATTAGGAGACATCAATGCAGTAAGTAATTGCATAATGGCAAGGCCTTTTAAACAAAAATAGATAGATAGTTTTAGAAAGACTTATTTCAGTCATGAGTAATAGTTCCCAATCTTCATTCATTCAGAATTCAGGAGTTGAATAAGCAAAATTGTTTAGTGGACTTCATGATTTTTGTGGATGGGGGATGCACTATGTTATGATAGCAACTGGCAGCAAATCTATCAGATGACTATATCGGCTCAAACCTACTCTTTACATATTCTTTTTAATGGACATTTCCATCTCTGGTTAGAAAGACATACAGTAGGTACACTGTAGCACAATGGGTAAGACATTAAAATAGAAATGTAGGACATAAATCCAGATTTTTACTCAGTAATATAAACCAAAGATATCTCCACCCTAATAGCAAACAAAACAACAGAGACGGAATAAGACTATTATGCATAAAGTAATTTGTATGACTGCCATTAAAAACCTGACATAGCTCATTTTATGGACTTGACTATTTATTTAAAACAGGCAAAATTAAATAATCCAATGTTATTTTTGCTATATTATCATTATAATCTGTTCCCAATCATTTCCTGTCATCCATTTCCTTGTCATTTTGCTATGTAAAGGAAGTTTGTCTACAGCTAACATATCTCCCAAAGTGACATTCTTATAAACTGTGCTTATTCTATGCTTAAATCAGCCCTTGTTAACATTCATAGCAACAAAGAAAGGTTTATGTCTTTAGCAAGCCCCCATTTAGGCATTCCACAGCATGCAAGTAACAAGAATGCCTCAGCTGAACTCACATTTTATCAACCCCATTATCCCAATCTGCTGAGATTAGATTACTAAACGATATATATATATGGATTCTCAATACCTATCAGCAGATTTCTCTTCAAACTGTCCTCTCAAATATATGAGTATTATGATAGGCCAATAAAAATATCACATCATCCATTTTCTTTGTCTCACTCTGTGCAGTGTTAATTATATTTTAAAATACTAAAATAAACTTCAACAAGGAAGTATCATAGGTATATCAATAGAAAGACAGCAGAAGAAGCCTACTCTATCCTCACTGTTAACTCTGTGATTCTCTTGAAAACCAATCACTGCCTGAAAAAGGTGCTTTTGATACTAACAACAGCATTTATTTTAGACCGGTCTGAACCTCTGAGAGTGACATGGATGGTACTTAAATTTGAGACATAAAGAAACAAACTTCAAGGATACAACATCAAGATTGCAATCTAAAAATCTTTGGATCTGAGTTCTAATTCAAGCCCAGATTCCTACTTTCCACACCAAAATATACCATGATCTTTCTTCTCAAAGCAAATTGAATGTTCCCACACAATGTAGGACTTCTTATATCTCATTTGAATGAGATGTAGCAAGGCTAATCAGTACGAATAGAATAACAGAGTTGGAAGGGGCCTTGGAGGTGTTCTAATCCAAGCCCGTGCTCAAGCAAGAAATTCTATGCCATTTCAGACAAATGGTTCAATTTGATTTGATTTTGATTTTTGATTTTATTGGATTTATATACCGCCCTACTCCCGAAGGACTCAGGGCGGAGTACAGCCAACAATAAAAAATACATAAATACAAAATTTAAAACCCAACTAAAAACAGATTAAATAAATTTGGCCCAGACAGAATTAAAACACCCCAAATAATTTAAAACAGATTAAAATTTAACACTAGAAATGGAGAGTGGTTAGGCCAGGCCCGCCTGGCGAAATAAAAAAGTCTTAAGAGCGCGGCGGAAGGTGGGCAGATCCGGGATCCTCCATCTCTCCGGGGGGAGCTCGTTCCAGATAGTAGGTGCCCCCACAGAGAAAGCTCTCCCCCTGGGGACCGCCAGCCGACATTGTTTGGCTGACGGCACCCGGAGGAGCCCCTCTCTATGAGAGTGTACTGGCCGGTGGGAGGCTATTGGTGGTAGTAGTTCAATCTTTTTTTAAAAGCCTCCAGTGTTGGAGTATTCACAGTTTCTGAATACTGAATACTGAATTTCTGAACACAATTTCTGGAAGCAAATTGTTCCACATATTGTTCTAACTATCAGGAAATTTCTAGGTTAGTTTTCTCCTTGGTTAGTTTTTATCCATTGCATCTTGTCCTGCCTTCAGGTGCTTTGGAGAATAGATTGACTCCCTCTTCTTTGTGGCAAGTATTGGAACCACTATCATGTCTTTCTTTTTATTAAACTAGACATACCCAATTCCAGCAACCATTTTTTATATGTTTTATCTTCCAATCCCGTAATAATATATGTTGCTGTTCTATGAACCCTTTCTAAAATCTCAACATCTTTTTTTATATCATGACAACCAAAACTGGATGCAATATTCCAAATGTGATCTTACCAAGGCATTATAAAGCACTTCACATCATAAAACAAAAACTTAGTTCTTGGTGAAATTATAATATTATAATGTATCAAACTGCCCATTATTTTCCTTCCCAGTTACAATATCGACAAATTTGAGACTGAAATTCCCCTCACCCTATCCACATCCATATCTAAATATTATATTTACAGATAATAGACCATATCCTTACTTTATAAATCAATATGTTTTACTAAACCACAATAATAACGGATGTTGGATGTGAAGCCTGTTTAAAACATTAAAGAATGTGTAAAAAAGAAAGGATAGTATAGCATAAGTATTAACAATTTAGCAAAGATGGTCACAAAAATGATATGAGGGAAAAGTTTAAGAGAGAGGGAATTGGTCAAGATGATCGATGTTGTGATAAAGTTATTTCAACAACCTAATTATGATATCATAAGCTTCAATATAACAAAAATGTTTTTTGGAAACTACTCTTAAAAGACCATTTTTGGTAACAAGCTGAATATTTTGTACTATTTAGCAATTTAGATTTTTACTATTTAGCAATTAGTTTATTATCAAGGAATAAATACTAAATAATATGAATTCCTTCTCTCATTAGTTGTACTTTTACTTTATTTATTAATGATTTATACCAATTAATTGGACTAATGCTGTAAAATTATCTGTATCATGGATGAAAACTGTTGTCGACTGGTATTCTATACACAACATTTGATCATAAGTATTATGTGTGCTGTACTTAAAAATAAATTAAATAAAAAAGAATTACTTACTCTATACATACAACTGTATGTATAATTAGGTTCATACATGATGCATAAACTTCAATCTGTGAATACAGACTGTGTATGTTCTTGGCACATTCATAGGACTTAGCTCAGGACTTTATTATTTATTTATTGATTTATTATCTCCACATTTATTTATCTTGTGAAAAGCATCTATTGGAATGAAATTGTACTTTCATCCTACAATATAGACAAAGAAAGCAGAATATGAAAAAGTCAATAGTCTAAGAAGCAACAGCTCAATATTTAGTCAAAACAGCTGTTTCAACTTCCTTTTTGATTGTTCTCCACCAACTCTTAATACTTGTCCCCTCACAAAGATGTTAGCAATTAATCTGTTAATGCTTGTTTGATTAATAAGATGATAATTCAATGCAAAGTCATCTTGGAATGAACTTAAAGATGTTCTTATGGATTAATATGAAAAGATGCCATCAAAGATGATTTAATAGGATGAAACACACTGTATATAATAATAAAAAAAACCCATGGGAAGTAAAGCCAAGAAGGGCAAAAATCTGAAAGAAAAACTTAACAGAGTTTCAGATTGCTGTTGGAAGAAGCAATAAGCAATATTACAATGACATCTATAAAGACAATGAAAATGAAAACAGACATGGAAAAACACAAAATATCTTCTAAAAGATCTTTGAACACAAAAGATAATCACTGATTCAAAGAACAAGATGGAAGGAATATATAAAAGTATAAATGGACTAATATTAGATATAAAGAGAACCAAATTAATGACTAACACATTTAGAACAACCGACCCCTATAACTGTCGATGATATTGATGGAGTTAGGTAGCTGCTACCTTTTAGGATCAATAATCAACAATAAAGGAGCAGGATATAGCAAATATACAAAAAATTAGCATTGGTATGACAGAATGAAGACCTTGGAAAAAATATACTATATAATACTGCACGCAATGGTATTATCTCTAAATGTGAAAATTGAATCTAGTTATTGAAGAGGATTCTTAAAACTACCATGAACAGCCAGAAAAATAAAACTATGAATCAAACAAATCAACCCAGGTTTCTCACCAATACACAAATGACCAGGTTCAAATTACCTTACATTGGACACCTTATGCAAAGATTTTACAGGGATTAGTGTGTCTATCCACATTAGTGTGTTGAACCTTTAAAAACAGAAATCAGCCCTATTTGCTCCACTAAGATTGCAATATTCTCAAGCTTATCCTTTATAGTTCTTTTCTTCCTTTCTTCCTCCCTCCGTCCCTCCGTCCCTTCCTTCCTCCCTTCCTTCCTTCCTCAAAAATTATCTGCTTGTGCCCTAGAGAATAGTTATTGATTGGCCAGTTTCAACTTATATAAATATCATTTGGGAACACTAATGCACAAGCTAGGTACCACTTAGGTTAGTGCTGCCTCTTATATTCCTTGTTATTTTTTACAAATTTTGTATTTCGAATATATACTCACTTTAGAATATATTCCTACTTCTTCCACCAAATAAGATTAATTTTCAAATAAATGTATTTAGCATCAAAACAAGAGATGCAAATATTTCATTCTATAGCTGCGGTCATATTTTAAGGGAGTTTCAAATGCAAAGAATGAATAAAGTTTGCAATGTGAATCTGCAGTGAACAAATCAGTAGTTAGTCATTTCTTCCAAGTAAAGGTGAAATGAGTATTTGAGAGAGAGTCCTTGCATCAACCCATCTTGGCTGACAGATGAGGATCATAAGAATATGTGTCTGCTTTGGCAAAACACTCATCTTCATCTGTTTTACTTCTTTCTCCATTTCTTATTCTTTGTACACATGCATGTTAACAATTGTACGTATATCAGTTTCAAAACCATATCTATTTTGTAAAGGTTTCATTTTTATTATTTTATTTAAGCTGATTTGCACTTGGTATAAATTCTAGAGTTAAATCTTTATAAATTCTATAAGTTAAATCTTTATTATGTGTTTTTTGTTTCTAAACATTGGCTAAGCTCTTTTAATAGATTCCCTCTGTTTTATCTGTCTACCAAAGAACTTCCATTTTCTTTTCTTAGGATTCCTTAATCATCCTAAGAAATAGTTTTTCTGGAAAAGAAAATCGGAATTGTTCTTTTTGGCTGTATCTGATGTATTAGAAATATATTGTAATATATAAGATATGAATTATCCCCAAAGTTACTACTGTAAAAGTTATTAATACCCATCAGACATTTTAGTAAATTAATGAGACTTTGTGTATAGGATCTGGGACTGCATACTGTGTTCCCATATTGAATACATACATATTTTCAGCAATTTAGTGATCCTCCATATTTTTTTAATCCCATGCAAATCTACAAACTTCTTTTCAGCTCCCATAATTGTTAAATTTCATGCCAATCTGAAGAGAAGATGTATTTCAGCTTATTGGAACATAAAATTGTCCACATGGTCACAACTTTTAATGGTTTTAATATATGGTTTTAATATAAATACAATTATTCAGTCCCCCCCCCCATTTTTCCCATTAAAGAATGAGGCAAAGTGGCTGTGAACAAGGAAAGATAAAGGAAAGTAACCCCATTTCCTTGCAGATTTTGAATTCCAATAATGATCTGAAAAAAAATACTTATAGATTTTATACGGTAAATTATTTAAATAGCTAGGGTACAAGGTTAGTAGCAAATACCATAAAGATTGAGGTGAAAAGCACTACATCTCCCAATTTATAAAAGAGTAAAATTGAATTGGTGGGGGATATTTCCACAAACCATTTTATACTTGCATTTTTAATGAAAAATTTCAGTAGTACTGGGAAATGTTTTATTTTCAGCATTCAGCTACAAGCTCTGAACAGATGATGGAGGTAACCCCCTATGGATCACATGCATATCTGTTTGGAATTTTTATGGGGAGTTCTACAAATATAGTACTAGACTGAAGAAATCATCTTTGCTACATCATGATTCCTAGGCTAAAGGTTTATTAACAGGAGAATGTAACCTGCTCTTGAGAACCTTATTCAGCTTTGACCAGATCTATACATTCTTATTTAGAGCTTACCTTGGATACTTTAATATCCAATAAGCTCCAAATACTATTCATACAAATATTTGTATTATAATAAGCCTTTATACAAAATTTGCCTAAGCTGAATAAGCATTTTCAGTATTAGTATAACCTACTTTACACACTGCTTTTTCAAATAAAAATTAAAACAAATATTTATGATCAGCAGGATAGCATCAGCATTATTTAGTTTTTCAAAAATTCAATTTGTTACTGAAATGGTTATTTTAGTCCAGGTTTGATAATCAAATAAAACTGCAACTGACTTCAATAGAACTTGCATTTCTAAGACTGTAAAATCTCTGTGGCTTTTGGATCTAGACCACACCATTAATATCATATTTAGGATTTTTTCAGCTAAATACATTTTTGTTTCAGAGAATCACTGAATATCAATTTTTAGGAGCCAAATAAGTCAAATAATGCAAAATAACTACCGAAAAGTTGTACTCATCATCCTACAAGTCTAGCAAGGAATGCTTTAATTACTGTACAATAATATAGTTAGTTGACTTTACCTTTAAAAACAAAAATATAATTGCAAATTTAGTTTAGTTTAGTTTAGTTTCCATATTGTTTAGTTTCCATATTGGTTCATTCTTCATCCTAAAACTTTAAAATACATTCGGAATTGCTCTTCTATCATTCCATATTTCTCTTCTTCCACAACAACCATTCCTCTCCTTCTCCCCTCTTACTCTTTCCCCCCTTCTTCAATACTTTTCAACTTTCTTCTTTCCTCCTCTCCTTCCCCTTCTCTCCTTCACCTTCCTTTATCCCACTCCTCCCCTCTTCCTCTCTTTCTATCCATCTGTCCTACTCTTATTTCCCCTCCCTTTCTTTCTCTCCTTTTCCCTTTCATCTTTCTCTCTCTCTCTTTTTTTCCTCCCTTCCCCTTTCTCCTTCCTACCTGTTATTTTTTTAAAAAAGAATGTAGTTCTCTATATTATTAGATTATTAAGGCACAATTGTTCACTTTACAACAAGAACCTATTAAAAAATCACAAGAATTCAAAATGTAACCGTTTTATCTGTTTATGAAGAGTTCCCTAATCCATCTGAATTGGCATAAAAAGGGACTGTAAGTATATATTGACCTACCTTCATATAATTTTTCTGCTTGAACAACCGGATTTCTCTTCACATGGATAAATTTTATGAATATATGTGGTTGGAGATGATGAGCATTCTCAGTTCATGAAAGCCATTTGTTAAAAATTTAAAAATCACACTAGAACCTTCCAAGGTTTGTTTTTTTTTGGGGGGGGGGGATATGATGCAGGCAGCATTTACAAGAATGCCTTTCAGGTATCATTTGACAAAAGACTGAGTCCTTCATGCTGCTCCTCTAAGTCCGACTGACTGCTTTGAATTTTATTTTGCTGATATTATGTAAACACAAAGTAAAGTCATTCTGTTCTAAAGCCAAAGAAAGATAATGCAACATGGGCTTAACAAGAAAGTAGGATGGTTATAGTGAAGTGAAAGTTCTGGAAAATATCAATGCCTCTTCAAAGAAGCAAAATTTAATACGTCCAAAGTATTGCAGCTATTGCAATATGCTGCTCAAATCTTTTGTTTCTCAATATAATTTTGAAGAAACAAAACAAACATCAATTTCACTTGTCAAACATGTGTAATTAAAAGTACATTTATCTGTTTAAAAGTCAAATGCCATTTTATGAACTCTGTATGGAGAAAAGACTAGAGAATCCTAAAGGGACTTTTAAAATGTTTTATAGATGATTGCATATTGTTTCAGATTTAGACGAAAGAAAACTGTTGTTCAATAATTTGCTGCACTAATTATTTTATGCCTCTGGTTTCAAATTAAAAGAAAATATTGTTCTTAAAAAGCAAAAATTTTGAACAACAATTAACAGTTAAAACTTTTAAAATTATATTTTTGGAGGTTCTGTTATCTTTTTGGGCCATAATAAAAAAGAATTATGGTTTCAGTCATTCTCAGTCCCATTAACTCACAGAAATGAATATAATAAATACTGAAAATTAGGAAAAATTAGTTCAGCTAACTATCTTTATGGGAACTGTTTGGAATCAATTTTTATCTGAAATTCAACTGAGAAGTGAAAGGCTTAAAGAACTGAAGAACTAAAATGGATTTCCAATGAGATTCACTGATCCAATGATTCACTGGTTGAATGACTTGATTCGTATCCAAGATACAGAAAATGTGTTCAAAATATATGGGCAGAAAGAAGATTGTTAAATTAAATATAAGTTGAATTGGGAGAATATATTCTTTTAAAATTAATACAATTAAAACTGATTTCCAAATATAACTGAAATTCTTTTTAAGCTTCATGTCTGTTTAATTAATATTAAAAAATTAATATTTTAGGTAAGTAAGGTCTTTCTACATTTGCACCTTTGTTTCAGGAAAAACATGACCATTTTCTGCTATAACTTTAACAAAAATGGTAATATCATTTATTTTATGTTTTTTTGCTATGTCCTGTGATGCTGCTTTCATCTCATCTTACCCCACAGGTAAAACTAATATAGTTCTTAACTGTATTAGTATGGTGGTGGCTCAGTGGCTAAGATGCTGAGCTTGTTGATCAGAAGGTCAGCAGCTCAGCGGTTCAAATCCCTAGTGCCGTGTAACAGAGTGAGCTCCCATTACTTGTCCCAGCTTCTGCCAACCTAGCAGTTTGAAAGCATGTAAAAAAATGCATGTAGAAAAATAGGAACCACCTTTGGTGGGAAGGTAACAGCTTTCCGTGCACCTTTGGCATTTAGTCATGCCAGCCACATGACCACAGAGATATCTTTGGACAGCACTGGCTCTTTGGCTTAGAAACAGAGATGAGCACTGCCCTCTGGAGTCAGGAATGACTAGCCCATATGTGCAGGGCAACCTGTACCTTTACCTTAGTATTACAACAGCATTGAGCAATAGATTCAAATGTGTAAAAAGGCTACATTTCATCACCCATCATGTTATAACTAAAGTCAGATGAGCAGAAGTGAGTGTAAATACATGTATTTTTTGGACTGCTTCATGTGAGAGTAAACTCTCTCCTTTCCAGTCTCTGATCAGCCTTGTAGACCATCATTATACTATTATTTCTACAAAGAACTAAATGAAGTAACATATGAAATGTCTATAATATTCTCAATCATACAGGTCATGATTGCCCCAAAGGTGCTTTTTCAAAAGGCAGCTGGACTTTCTTGGTGTTGTGGTCTACCAGCAGCCTATGGAGCTAGCAGCGGAGTCAGACAGTGAGGAGGCTGGGGAGGACCATGGGCCAGTCCTGGAGTCTGGGGAAGGTCCAGAAGACGGCTCTGCATCGGAGGCAGAGGTGGGGTCAGGGCCATCTGGGAGTGATGCGCGGACTCCAGAGCCTCCAGAGTCGGACAGCAGAGAGGCAGAGAAACAGGAGGAGCCTGTTCCTAGTGCACACATACACATACACTATGTCTGTTGTGTGGATGTTTGGGTGGTTTAGAGGTGGGGGGTAATTGTGGTGGTTGGGAGTGTGTTTGGAGATTGTTATGTGTATTGGACCTGGTCTTTGGGTGTTAAGTCAGTTTTGTTGAATGGTATATTGTGTATACACATGCAATGACAATAAAGTTGTTGTTGTTATTACTATTATAATTATTATACTTATACTTATTATTATTATTATTATTATTATTATTATTATTATTATTATTATTATTAAACTATATGGGAATGCATGCTTCTTAAAAGGGATACTACTACTTTTTTAAAATTAATGGTGCTATAGAAGTCCCTGTGTTCATTATAATGTTCAAATGTGCACTTCAAAATTGGCTTTTTATAGAAAGGGAATGGTAGTTGCCTGTTTGTTCGTTTGGTTGGTTGGTTGATTGGTTTTTGCCTAAAAAAGGCTTCAGGTTATCCTGTTTCCCCAAAAATAAGATATCACCTGATAATAAGCCCAATCAGGCATTTTTAGCACATGGCAATAAGGCCAAGCGCTTATTTCAGGGTTCAAAAAAATATAAAACAGGGTCTTATTTTTGGGAAAACACAGTAGTAGACTGTCTATTTTGGAACATGCATGGTGGATATGACTGTGATGGCGAATGTGTGTGGCTTTGTTTTGTGGTGATTGACTGCCTAGCAAGCAATAGTAATAAATATTTTGCAATTGCATTTACCTGTTAAAATAATATTTAAATATGTCCTCAGCATCACCTAGTAATGCAAATTGGTTCTTGAAACTGCTGAAAGGACCCTGTTGTGGAGCTGTGCTTTCTGCAGGATGTTTTTTGTGCCCTGTGTCCCATCCCTTTGAGCACAGGCACAGGCTATTGGGAATGAGTCTGTGTTGTCTGCATCTCAATATCTTAGACATTTAGCTATGTACTTTGGGATGAGCACTCTTTGAATGATATGGGAATATGAATGGATTTCCAAAAAATTGCAAAAACTATTCGTGCTTCATTTGAGATGCAGACAACACAGACTCACCCCAACACCTGTGCCTGTGTTCAACAGTGAAGGGACACAGGGCAGAAAAACATCCTGCAGAAAGCACAGCTCCACAGTACAGTCCTTTCAGAAGTTCCAAGAAGGCTCCATACCCATTTGCACTAATCAGGTGATCCTGAGGACACAGACAAACCCTCTAGTGGTCTCAATGACTCTCTAAAGAATGCAAATTACTGTCTCCAAGTCACAAAAATCCTTCCATTCCCTACCATCCAGTCAGAGTTGAAGAAGCTTTTTGGATGAGAAGAGAAAGGTCTTCAAAGAAAACAAAAAAGGCCAATTGCCTCTTTAAAAAGCACTTTTGGGATAACATTGCCCACTGTCATCTAGCGTTGCCCAGGGGTAGGGCATTCTCTGTGGGTGCTCCCACCCTCTGGAATGTATTACCTACCGAGCTCCGGACAGCTCCTGATCTCCGCTCCTTTCGTCGGGAGCTGAAGACTTGGCTGTTCAAGCAAATAAGCTGACTTTGATTCTGGGTTTATTATTTATCATTAATTAGTTATTTGATTTAAAGTGCGATTTTATTGTACATGTTTCTTAACTTGTGTTCAGAGCCCTGAGTCCTTCGGGAGAAGGGCGGCATATAAATAAATAAATAAATAAATAAATAAATAAATAAATAAATAAATAAATAAATAAATAAATAAATAAGTCTTTTCTGCTTTGATCACAAGTTTTGAGATACCACAGGGTCCCTTTACAGGGATCCTGCCATTGTGGCATGAATTGACTTCTTGCTTTCTGGAAATAATGTATGTTAGTTAACACATGGAACAGGAATAAGTGAAATGCAACACAAGAGCTGAGAATGTCTCAGAAAAGGGAGATAGCACAGGAAAAAAGTCATTCAAAGCCTTAAAAAATCCCCATCCATTGTTAAAAACAGTAATTCTTGGGTTCACATTTATTCACTCATTGTCCATGAACAAACCTGCTCAAATGATGCCTAATATAAAAAGTAGGTTTAAGCCAATGGCCAATCAACTATAAGCCAACATTCATAAAGAGATCTGCTATATTGGTAATTTCATTTATCCATGTCCTCAATGCACAGTATGGAAATGGATCTGGTTTGTTTTTCTAATTATTTTCTGAATATTACCAAGAGTAAGATAATTGTGGATATCTAGAAATTCCACTAAATAAATAATAAAACAGAAGCCTAACATTTTTCATACTGGCATAAGATAAATCAAACCTTAGGCTTGTGGCTAAAACCATTAAATAAATTAAGAGGTGAGAAAATGAATAAAACTCAAAACAGTTTCAGCAATCTCTTTGCTCAGCATGTTATTTCATTCTTCACAACAGGATTCAGCCAGTTGAGCTTTTTATAGGTTAATGCCTTAAATCATATTTATGTAGAATAAAGTTTGATATAATCAGAGATTCATAACTGAAGATAGGAAAAATGGATTTAGTACTATGGTCATCAGAACTATATCCATCCAAGTAATGTAAAGCTTTAGTGGTGTTCTCATAAATACTTCCTGCTTAAGGCAAAACTCCAGTGACAGAACATTAAAACAATCCATTTCAGCCTCTGTCTGAAAAATTAATGAACAATATGCAATGAGAGCACACCTGGACTATTATTTACAACTCTGGATACCATATTTCCAGAATATTATTGAAAGGTTAGGAAGGGCCTGAAGAAATGAAGACAACCCATGAACATGAGGACATGCTCTTTAAGAGTAGGTAAAGAAACTTGAGATAATCAGTTTGGAGAAAGGATCTAGAAAATGCAGGATAGCTATGTTCAGGTCCATAAAAGGAAACTATGGGGAAGATAATCAACAATTATTTTCCATAACGCATAAATTAGGAACAGAAATAAACAAATACAAGTACTGGCTACTGTATATAGATTTCATATAAACAATGAACAACTTCCTAATAGCAATTTTTATGCAATAGTGTATCAATTTGTCCATCTAAGGAATTTGTCCATCTGAGGGAACATTTCCACTGACATTGGACAATCATCTATTATGGATGTTTTAACTGGTTTTCCTGAACATTGCTGTGGCTTAGAACTATACACTCTCTGATTCTATAAACAGGATTTCGAATTTGCTCAGAAGGATGGAGCATGAATACAATGACTCCAGTATATCACAGTGAGATTTACAGTACGTCTTTCTTGTACTGTGATGACAGCAGAAGAGCATATGTAGAGATGACCTGCTAATGTATGGTGCTTACATTCTCTTAACTTTTAATCCAAATAAGAATTGACTTCATTCTGTCACCCTGTACAGTACATATTTTCATGATCTTTGGAAATCTGCCTCCAAGAATCTCTGCACAATCAATTTCAAAGCAAAAAATACAGAAGAAACACTGTTGCTGGTTTCTTCCAGTGGTCTACCAGCAGCAACATCTCCTGCTTCTTTGAAGTTAAATGCCACTCTACAATCAAAATAAAGTTCTCTAACATAGATTATTAATTGCTTGGTGGTGAAGGTGGAGGTGATAGTCGGGGTTCTGCATTATGAAAAAAAGTTAAGTATTTGTTTCTTTAACAGAGACAAAGCCTGTTAGTAGCTGCAAGCTTGGGAAAATCAAAATTGTGGCTTAGCAAAATTACTATAGCTACCCCATTCAGGCTTGGATGTTTTATTTTTTTCTATGACCAGTCACAAATAAGTTCAGTTATTTTTTGGATTGCTATCAATGTTTTTCCCCCCACATATTCTGCCATTTCCTGCCATCTTATATGCAGATTATTCAACTGTATTTTATAGAGTTTTCTTCTACAGTCCTTCCATTTCTTTGCATAATGTCTTTTATCCAATTTCCGCACTTTTCTTTTTGTCTACAAATAAAACCGAGTAAAATTATCCTTAAAGAATTAAACCAAAAGCACCTGGACCATAATAGATTCAATTATCCAGAAAATAAAATCATTTTTGTTAATAACATTCAAATATGCAATGCACTATTTTAATTAAAGCAGTCTATTACACATGCCATTCAGCTTGATTCCCCCCCCCTTTTTTGGGGGGGGGAGTCTATCCTCCAGGGCAATAGCATGTAGTGTGATAAAACATAATGAAAATAATTTATAAAGGACACAATTCAATAAATCAATCTGATGTTTAATGAATGACATTACAAAAGTAGGATTTAAAAAAACCCATTCAGTGATTTCTTATTATAGGAAGAGTCCTCTACAAGACTTATAATATCATTGTGCTCTCTACTAATACGTATTATTATAACTGTATTACTTGTATAGGAGAAAAGAGCACTAGAAGAATAGTGAAGTTTAATAAGCAGACACTGATTCTGCAGCTAGTTCCAACCTCCTGCTGTTAGGTGTCTGAATTACTGCACAAATTAATAATACAAAAAATTAGTAAAGGGATACAGCATCAGACAGGAAGGCTTGCTGTCCAAGAAAATTAAAAAGAACATAGGCACTGCAAGAAACAGTGTTAATATTCAAGGACAAGGACATAGTTTAGTTCATGTAACTTGAAGAAAACCTGAAGCCCAAACAGCCTTGTATCTGAGGAAATAAGGCCTGAAATCCACTGAGTCTATATTCAGGATTTCTTCTTAATGAACCACTGATTGGGAGAGACCGGAAGATTTCAGGCTTATTACTCAATTCTTCATTTAGGAAGAACAGTAATCATATTCCTAGTACTGGTATATAAGAAGTCTAAACAATTTTTTTGCAATAGTCCAGATTTCTCTTTTGAAACAGTGTTACCTGTAAATAGAAGTGTTCGTTCCTAAGCATAACGACCCCAAAATGATAAAATTTTCACTGTGATGTCACAACGCATATATCATTACATATCCCAGTCCTTCCACAGACACTTACTATGTGCATCTACATTTGGAGCATTTAAAAAAAAATCCCAACCCCTTGTATTCTCACTCTCCTTTTTTGGGTAGTGGGGGGTTTCTGGGTCAAACCTCCACTACCAATCAGAATAAGGGAATGAGGCAAATAATTGTAAAAGATGCTTATTATTTTAATTCCTGCTCTTTACTTGCTTTCATATGTATTGAAGGGAGTTGGCATTGTCATGAAATAAAAATAACAACTTTCCAACAATTAGAAGTATATCCTGGTTCATACAAATCTTGGCAGCTGCACAATAATAGTTTTGACTGGTTCTGGCCTTGCACTTAGACAGCCACTTATATGGGCTGTTGGTCTGATCTCCGAGCTTGGCAATTTGGTTGCAAACATTTCGTCACCATTCAAGGAGGCATCATCAGTGCCCTTTGAATTGTGCTCATCAGTCAGAGCACTGGTCTTTAAATATGTTTTTATGGGATGCCAGTTAGGGTGGATGTTGTTTATTTGACTGCTTCTGAGTTATGATCTGACTTTGGACTGTTTGATTAGGTGGCTGTTGTTACTGAGGCCTGATCTTTGGTTTTAAGTACCATCTCTGTGATGTAAATCAATGTTGTTTGTTCAGATACTGCTGAATCATGGTTTGGTTTCAGTCTGTTTGAATGGCTGGTTCTTGTTACTGAGACATGGTCCAAGCAAACAACACAGTAATTGGCATCACATAAAAAGGTATTTAAAGACCAGTGCTCTGACAGACAAGCACAATTCAAAGCATGATGATGTCTCCTTGAATGGTGATAAAATGTTTGCAACCAAATTACCAAGCTAGGAGCTCAGACCAACAGACTACCAACCAGCTACCAACCTAAGCTACTTTTATTCAAATACATTTCAACCTCTTATATTTTTTAATATTCACAAAAAAGCCAATAAAAAACCTATGTTTGCTCTTGCACTTTTTACAATCAACTATGAAAAATAATTTTACCCTACTTTTTCACTCAAGTTCCTGCTCACTTACCTATGCAGAATCCTTCTTCAAAGAGCTAATGAGGATGTGAATGATTGAATAAGCCATACATGACATTGGTAACAGAAATTTGAAGGTAGCAAAGTCAGAAAGCAGTGGCTCCTATAGCCAGTTGGAGCCTTTTCAACACATGTGCGCTCTTTTCTTTACATCTTGAGCCAAGTCCTTGAACACAGCCTGTAAACTCCATAGGAAATCATGTTTTATGTGTTGTATCATACTTATGTTTGGACTGAAGAAATAGAAGCAAAATATTTAAAGTTACTTTTAAAAAATTGCAAATTTTCTTCCTTAGTCTTCAAAACAGTGTTGCAATAAACTGGCACTCAGTTTCATTTCTGAAGGATAAAAGCAATGTTGTATTATTTTTATTGTAGCGTGTTTGTTCTACTTTCCACGTACGCTTTTGAAAATGACATTTAGGAAGAAGACATTCTGAAGGATTTTGACAATAATGTGTGCTATGGAAAATCAGTTTTTTTTTTTCCTCAAAAGAGGCTGTTCTCCCTCTAATTCACAGATTTATAATTTTTCAGCAAATGCTGCAAAATGTACTGGGATTTGAAACTTGACAGACAGGTTATAAGTCTGGAAAAGCTTTTTGATAACAGTTTCCCTATAGGCTGTCACACATTTTTTAGCAAAACAATTATTGAAAAAAATGAAAGTTTTATCATTATGAAACTTTTTTCAACTATGCTAACAGAATCTTAAAATGGTTTTATATGTGCTGAGACTTGGTCTATTTATTTATTTATTTATTTATTTATTTATTTATTTATTTATTTATTTATTTATTTATTTATTTATTTATTTAAAAAGTGATCTGGTGCTTTCTCTCCATTTAGAGATATAATATGGAATTCCAGTTTTAGGATTGTCTATATTGTCACTGACATTTGCTACATATACAGTGTATTAAGAGAAAGTGGACTGGGAAAAGATAAGCATGGCTTTAAAATTGGAGAGATAATCTTCAATAACCTGTATAAGGCTGATGATATTCCCCTGCAAGTTCTCATAATAAATGTTAAGGAACACAGTGAGGAAATGGACTTAAAATCAAATATAAAGAAGACTAAACTAATGACAACAACTAAAACAAACAGGCTTAGAATCGGCAGTGAAGATATTAAAGTAGTGGACAGTTTCTGTCTTTTTGGATCAATCATTAACAGTAAACAGACAAATAGTTAAACAATACACCACAGGCTAGTGATTGGTGGAACAGCCATGAAGAATTGTACAAGCCATGGCATTCTTTGTGACTTTGGAAGTGAAAGTTAGACTTTGACAGGATGCCTTTTGATGCCTTTGGTGTTGGATAATACTGTTGATAATACCATATTTTCAACAGTATTATGACAGCCAAGAAAACAAACCAATGGATCATTGAAAAAAATCAGCCAGAGTTTTCACTTGCGGTACAATTGACCAGGTTCAAAGTACCCTTCTTCAGGCACATTATGCAAAGACTTTGGAAAAGTATCCAATGTCAGGATGGTAGGTGACCAAAAGGACAATCAGGAACAAGATGTATGGATCATTTGAATAATAATGACACCATTGGAAGGCCTGAAAAATCAGATTAGAAATTGACTGTCATGGAGAAAATCTATGTGGTCACTAAGAGTTTAAAACAACTTGCTGATACATAATCAAAAACATGATTAGGGATATGGTATGACTTAACAAAAATGTTGAAAACATGTACTGATCTTTTCATCTTGAATCAATAACTGGAGACGTAAAATCAGAATATAGTCTTACGTTCCATACACTTAGTTAGGATGGAGAAACCCTATGTTATATCTGTAGAAGGACTAGATGCTAGAAAACATAGGGTTTCTCCAACTTTGATTGGCTTATTTATTAATTGTGATTTTTGGATAGTAAGCAAAGCTTCGTTAGTTTTATTTAAGCAAAGCTTTATTATTCCCAAGAGGCATCCAATTCACTTTATTCACACCCTGATTCTAACCCTGTGTTGATCTGTAGATAGAAGGAATTTATTCTGATTTGTTTCAAATTGCAAAAAATTATTCAGGAAGTCCAAAGTTTCATGTTCAAATTATCTTGCATAATAAAAATTTGAAATACCTACAAATCTCTATAATTTGGGGGGGAGGGTGTGAATTTAAAGAATCATAGACTATTTTGAGGGAAAGAAAGCTGCCACATTTCATAGAAATCAGAACAGACGTTTGTATGTTATATTCATTACAGTCTTACTGGGCATAGAATTTTATTTTACATTCTACCAAACTGATATACCCAAATTTATCCACCCATAATTACCTTTGTATAACTGTAATGCCACTATCAATTTTATTTCACTTATCCAGAAAGCCGATTTTTGTATTCTTTTGTATTCACTCCTTTTACATTGTGTTCATTATGGTTAATTGACTTTATTCTTAGCCAATTATTTTTTCCAGGCTCTTTCTATTTGATCATTCTAGCTTTGTTGTTATCTTGACTGCTGATATTACCTTGGCTTGCATTGCTTTTCAAAAAGTTGTATGTTACCTTAGGGTACCTACTTAGAAAGGCAAAGTTATAAATCCAATAACTGGACAGATTTGTAAAATCCTCTCTTACTCTGTGTCTAGATTAAAGAGTAGAATTTGTTATTTCCTGCATAGCAATTTGGATATAACAAATCAAGTTTCTATTTTTGCCTGCAATTGTCATGCCATGGGATGGCATGTCATACAGCTTTGGTATTCTACATAAAGGATTCTTCAGTTCAAATATAATAATGAATATATTCTTGCATACATTAATATAGACCAAAATAAAATGTAATTTAAATTACTGTAAAATGTCATTACTATTATTTTTATTATGATAAAGCTTCGGTTTGATTCACAGTCTGGGATCGGTAAAAAAATGAATAGTTCAAGTCCTAACCAACGACCTAAAAGCTATTAAGGTAATGGCTGACAATACAGGCTCTTCTGAGTAAAGTGTTGCTTTTTTTTTGCAAAGTTAGAATACTCAGGTCTAATAAATTCAAAATGGCCATCTATTTACGCATCCATTTTGGTATTGATCCAAAGTCTTCTATTATTTTTGTTACAACTATTGATTTCTTCCTCCACAATTGCTCAAATCACTGTAAATTATTATTATTATTATTATTATTATTATTATTATTATTATTATTATTGATGATGTTGATATTGTTGATTTAATTTTCAATTCAATTAACAGTCTGCGACTGGTAAAAACTTAACAATTCAAGTCCTAACCAATTTCCTCAGGTGAGTAAGATTGATCTGGTTTTTTTTTTAAGATCAGGGAAAAATAAGTTAGATCCTATCCATATATTTTTTAATTTTTACTTTGCAAGGCCAAATCAGATTTCTTTAGTGCATTATTCTTTTTTTATTCTTATGTTATTCAATATGTTTCACAGCCTCCATTGACAATTCTTTTAAAACTGGATTGTTCAGCAAACTGGGAGAAATTTCAATATCATTTCATGCTTCCTTAATTATGAACAGTTAAAAAGCAGAATCTTTATAATTGAAGTACATTTGATAGAGTTTTAACAAAAATTTGTGGTAGTAATGCCAAAAAAGGAAATCTCCTTCACCATTATTACCACATCTATCAAACATTGGCCAGGAAAATGTTTCTTAGTGAAGACACCATTTTCATATTAGTAGGAATTTTGGAAATTCACCAGACTTCTATTATCGTCTACCACATTTATTTCACATTTACCACATTTATTTCAGAACAAAACTGTGCAAAGCATTGATACTGGTATCAACTCTCTCACAGGACAAATGATATTAATTTATGCAATCTATCCAATGCTAGTTATTATCAGTTCAAATAGGAAAGAAGGGAGATTGAATTCCAGGACATAATAGCAATAGCAATAGCACTTATATACCATTAGAGTACACTTATTTACAGTGCTTTACATCCCCTCTAAGTGGTTTGCAGAGTCAGCCTATTGCCCCAACAGTCTGGGTCCTCATTTTACCCACCTTAGAAGGATGGAAAGCTTGAGCCTGGTGAGTTTTGAACTGGCAAATTGCAGCCTGCAATGTGCAGAAATAGCCTGCAGTGCTGCACTCTAACCACTGTGCTACCATGGCACATAATCAAGTGACACTAAGCTTATAGCCCTTACTCTTGTGGTTACTTAAGTTTTTATTTTTTTTCATGGTTAGTATTGGATGGTCATTTTTTTCTGTTTTGAACTATTTTCTTGTTGATAAAATAAATTTGTTAAAAATAAATATATTAAAATATATAATGTTTAAGCACTTAAACTAATTTAGTTAAGTTCTTCTTACTCAGATGAAGAGCGTTACCTTTCTTAGTATTCCAACAAGAAAAATCTGTAACACATGAATGAATTCTCTGCCTCTTCTATTGAAGATGGTCACAATACCATCAAGAGATCTCTACAAGCTAACAATGTAATGCACTGTATATAGATTTGCTTTAAAGAAAAACAATCTTCATGAAGGGCAGAGTATAAATATCCAGATGCCCATAAAGACTAAGACAGGGATGGCTAACCTTTCCCAGACCGAGTGCCCAAAATGGTGACCATGTGCATGGATGCATGCATGCGTGCCTGAACCCCCAAAATGCAATGCATGCAGAGGCCCCGTGTATGTTCCCCACCTCCTATGCATGCACCCACACTCCCTGCATGTACCCCGCAGCCTCACATAATGCATGGCAGAGACCCAAAGACCAGCTGGCCAGCAGGAGGCACACACGCATGCTCAGCGGAGCTGAACTGGGCGACGGCTTGCATACCATCAGAGAGGGCACTGCATGCCATCCCTGGCACACATGCCATAGGTTCGCCATCACAGGGCTAGGAATTTGAACATACCATACAACTATTCTAAGAAGAATAGAAAAACATGTTCAATGCTCATGGCCCACATTCAGGTAGAAATGATTCTCAATATATTTTCTACATAATTTTTTACATTTCACAAACAAATATTGGCATGTATATTAGTGTCAGAATAAAAGGAGAGAGCTCCAGGGCTGGTTATCTATATGTCTTTCTGAAGAAACAGCCCTTTCCAAGCAGCAGCTGATATTAAGGCTATCTTCAAAGGCATCTACTTTTTGTGAGCAGCAATGTCCAAAGCCATTTGCACCTCTTGCTCATTCATTTATTTTCAACAGCTTCTTCTGCTTTTAATGGCTACTGTGAGATTACTTTCTCCCAATTAACACATAATTATTTGGGAGAGAAACCTCATCTGTGTATTTGTAATTAGAGCATATATTGTACCAGCTTATAAAAGAAAAGTCAATTATTAATTTCTCATATCAGATTATATTATAAATACATTACAAGTATCTTGTTTTAGATTTCCATGTTGTTCTCCAAGCCAATAACAGATCTACAGAAAGAAATCTGAAAGAATTCAGTGTCCTTATCAGATCATGACATTCCTGAAATATTCCTTTCATCATAATGTGAGAAAGATTCCTCTTCTTATTTTGATTATCACTGAGTGTCCTCCAGAAATTATCATTCCTGTGTCACATAACATTTTTTTTAAGATTACATGACCAAGTATGCATAATTCTGTCGAGTAGTTACTGAAAATATCCAGGTGGAGCAATTCTGTGATCATTTTGATAAAGAATATCATCTGCTCCTCTCCTACACATCTTCCTTTCAAGCTGTGCTTAATGAGAGTTTTTAATGAATAGTTTTTGTTTTGCAAAGATTCTGTAGTGATGCATTTGCTCACAGCCTCTTTTCATATCGCACTCAAGAGAAGTGAACAAAAAAGAGAACATAAAATGTAATAAATTACTTTGCAGTTAAGTTAATGCATCGGTTGCCTTTCTTTCTAGAAAAAAATAGACATTGTATGAGAGCAGCATGGTGAGAAAAAAAATGAAGAGTAAAGTAGCATCTTTTTCAGCTAACAAATTTTGATATAAGGCAGAAGACTTCATTTGATGCAGCTTACTTCATCATGTCACCAACTCACATTACAGTAATTACCTTTTTATAAAATTTGTTAGATTTCTGATTTTTGGCTTCCAGGAAGAAGCAGCTATTAGTAGCTTTGACAGAATTTTGTCAGATACAGACTAAATAGATGACAATGACCTTTCTCAGGCTAAAAAATTTGGCTGAGATATGGATAATATCCTTCAGTAAGTAGACATTCTTGATCCCTTTACTTGCTATTTTTGTTTGCATTTGTGGAACAGTGTTTTGTTTGTACAGAAGTGTGTCTATGTTTTAATTATTGAATTATTTATTTCCCATGCTGTTGGGAATTCTGGGATTTGAAGTCTATACATCATAGGGTTGTCAAGTTGGAAAAACACTGATTTCTATCACTATTTTGGGAATCTATGTGGATGGTGAAATAGCATACAAATACCAAAACAATAAAACTAAAGGAATTAATTAATGGCCATATCCTATGATAAATCCCATAAATCTATACTTTAGGTAACAGTAGCCATTGCATATCTTAGTAATTGCACTTCCTTATCTAATATATTGTCTTTAGGCTCCTTTGAAGAAATTATACATGAAAACAATCATTTATAATAACTATTCAATATAGAAATAAAGCATTTATATTTAATGTTGTTAACAAATTCAGTTCATAAAAAATTTATCACGTATGCACTGTATGTGAAATACTGAAAGAGAAAGGAAGTGGTAAAACTTTCTTCAGAAAAATCTGAATTAAAGGTCACCAATTTACCAAACAAGAACACTGTAGCAACTGTTATTGGATAAATGGTTATATATTTTGTTTTGCCATTAAATATAAACCCTCAACACCTCTTTTCACACACCAGTATAAAATATCTACTCTTCCTTGTATAAAGGAAGAACAGAGATAAACCCAGGCACCATATTCTATCTGTTACATTCAAAAATACAGGACCAGAACCTTGACCAATGTTTGTCTGGGTTTCCATCATATTATTTCAAAATTAAATCACTTACTGTATCATAATTTTCCACATCTATACACTGTCAAAACTTTTCCAGGAACACAGGAGTTAACCTTGCTCTCCATTGATGTTCTATCTATTTAGAATCTTGGGATGTATTTTCAAATCTTTACAAAAGTTTTCAATGTCTTCATCAGTTTAATCTGACAAGGAATATTATCTGCTATTCTACTTATCACAGCTTGGAGCAAAGCTCCTCTGTCTTTCTTATGCTCCTCAAGCAGTTTTTGAAACAATTAGAGCTTGATCCAGACCCTTCCCCCACCTTTCAATTAAGCAGGGATGCGACATTTCCTTTTCATTTAATCAAGGTGTATGCCACCTTAACCCCATTTACTATGGGAATAAGGTGGCATTCACATTTGTGTATGCCATTACTTGTGTTCCATTAATTGCTCTACTTCTTTGTCCTTATTCTGCAATGTTGAACTATCAGGAAAAGATTGCTCTTAGATTGACACAGCTAGATCAATAATTATTTCATACAATGATTTTGGCACAATGCCTTTGGTCATTTTCTGCTTTTACTTTGTGGCCTTACCAATGTTCTCTCACCGCTTACTTGGACACTGACTTCTATCTTGAGACTTTACCACATGAAGGCAATCTAAATCAGCATAGTGACCTTGGAAAGAATCAGTGCTTGATTGTTTACTCCTGTTCTCCATGAACTCATGTCCTAACAATTGGTGAACAAAAGTTGTATTTAAGTAATGATCTGTGTAACAAGTCGGAGGCAAAAATAGTAGTATTTGGCCTCCAGTCTGTAACAACTATTGGAAATTAAGCTGAAATGGAATAGACAAGGATGGGAAGTCAATAAGACAATGAAGCAGAAGAGAAACGTCTGTTTTATTTATTTTATGACCAGCAAAAGACATTAAAAAGAGGAAGATGGAAATCAGTGAAGATAACTAAACACGATTGGATGGGATGGAAGAGAAAATAAAGATGGCAAAAAGAAAGAAAGAAAGAAAGAAAGAAAGAAAGAAAGAAAGAAAGAAAGAAAGAAAGAAAGAAAGAAAGAAAGAAAGAAAGAAAGAAAGGAAGGAAGGAAGAAAGAAGGAAAAGAAATTGGATATGCACATTTAGGTAGAAGGATTAGGTTGTCCTTAATATTACAGACCAGTAATGAATCCATGTTTTGTTCCCAAAAGACTACACAGTATTTTATACTGCAGATTGGTTGTATTTTCTCCTATTGTATACACATTCTATCAGCTACTAATCAGATTTTGAATCTCACATTTAATAATAGTGTAATTGGACAATGGGTTTATAAATAATACTATATTTGTCTATTTTTTCTATCTTTCTGTCTTGCCATTAAGACATAGTCAAACTATCTTCACAAGTGGCTGTATGTTTTGAAGTTGTGGCACAACAAACCCCAAAAAGTTATTTTTTAAAAAAGAGACTTAACTCGTAGCATTCTCAACTTAATATTCTGATGTGCATCAAGTTATGTAAACATTTGGCATTGATATCTAGGTCTACTAATCCACATTTTAGGTTAAATTTGTGCTGTTGCACTCTGTTATTCTGCCATATACAATGGACTTTTAAAGCTGTTTTATAATTTTTAAAAAGTGGAAAATAATAAAGATGTTTTACTTGTAAAATGACTATACTCTAAGTAGTTTTAATTTGCTGAAGCTCAACTTTAGGATTGTTTTATCAATGCAATTAAGTCCACATTTATATATGTATATGTGTATACACAAGCACATACACACACTTAACTATGTCCTATTCTCTGCACATCTAAATGTTGATTGCATGAAAAAACAAGGATAGTAAAATTTCAATCATCTGTCCCCTGATGTTTTCCAAATTGGTCATTAATTTGGTTAATCGAACTTTTATTTTATTTATTTTATATTATATTTATTATTAAATTTATATACCACCCATCTTTTTTTTAAATTTGAATTATATGCTGCCCTTCTCCGGAGACTCAGGGCAGCTTACAATGTGTTAAGCAATAGCCTTCATACTTTTGTATATTTTATACAAAGTCAGCTTATTTCCCCCACAACTGGGTCCTCATTTCACCTACCTTAGAAAGTATGGAAGGCTGATTCAACCTTGAGCCTGGTGAGATTCAAACTTACAATAATTGCATACAGCTGGAGTTAATCACAATGCACAATGCATTAGTCTGCTGAGCTATCCAGGCTCCTTATCTTACTGTTTGGGAGACTTTAGGTGGCTTACACTTTACATTAGATGACCATAAAATCGGAGATTTTATGGTCCAAATACTTTGTTCCAAATACTTTGAGCTGTATACTTGAACCTATCATAATACCACAAAGCCATCTTACCCTGTAATTTGAAAATCACATCCTAGATATTACACGAACACCGGAAATTTGAATTTAAATTCAAGCTTCAGTGACATTTTCAGCATGCATGGGAAAGTTAGGTGATTGCAATTTAAAAACAGAATAAAATAATCAAGCCATTTTTATTTTCTTATTAAATAGCTTATATTCAAGCATCTCGGAAGATAAATAATCTTTAAAAAATCCTTGGGGTGTTTTGGAAGGAAGGGTCTTTTGAAGTTCATAAACAAATTAAATCCAGAATGACTCTGCATGCATAATATGAAGAAATAAAACTGCTGGCTGCTTACAACTGTTAAATGTTTAGTCTATGCATCCAACCATGTTCCTAGTAATGAAAAAAGCAGAGAGGGAGATTTTATTGCAGATGGTTACAATGGTTTCAGTTAAAGTACGCTCAACTACATCTCACAAAAATTGAATGTCTGGATCCTTTACATTAAAATGAAATGTAGATATCAACCACAAATAATTAGAATAGACACTTCAGCTTCTTAAAAAAAAAGTTATGTTACATGTTTCTTTCAGATAATATAATACCTGGAACTTCAATTTTCAAAAAAAGAAAAGTTTCATTTATTTAAAGTGTACATATATATAAATATATCTACAAAGTATTAACACAGAAGGATGGAATATTGAAATTCTGAACTATTATGTGAGTAATTTTAGTGCAACTGCTTCAATATATCTATAGAAATTTTCAGTCATCCAGGTCATAGTTGTCCCAAAGGTGCTTTTTCAAGTAACAACTGGACTATCTGGTTTTCCTTTGAAGATATTTCGCTTCTTATCCAAGAAGCTCATTCAGCTCTGGACAAACTACTTGAACGAGAAGCAAAACATCTTAAAAGAAAAATCAGAAAGTCCAGTTGTCACTTGAAAAAGCAGCTTTGGAAATGCTTCAACAGTTTAAAGAATGACTTAACTTGTGTCTTTCATAAGAAAAAGTGAGTCTTGCAAGAATTATAAATCCAATGCAAAATATATTCAATGTGAGAAAAGCCTATTAATAAAATATTCGAAATAATATCCTTAGACATTCAAGAGACACTGCAATCATTGTATTACCTATATTGGAAGAAATGTCCATCTGGATTCTGTTCCAAGTAGGGAGAAAGACACTGGAAACATGGAGACTGCTTGGAAAGATGGTTTAATGGTGGACAGGACCACATAGGTTTTTGGGTCCTGGGCAAAAAGAGCACATGGAAGAGAGATATTGTATGCATATATATTTATATGCTCTCTTGGGCCCACCTTAGAGCTTCCTGTTCCTGTGTAAGGGCAGGTATCCTGATTGTTTGTCAAACTCCCATGGGGCCATGCAGGAGTAACTTGGAAAATCTTACAATTTAGTGATATTACATATTGTTTCACCTTTGTGTAGTAAGATGAAGTGGAAGGGACAGAGAACCACATAATTTTAGTATTGATGTTACTATATTTTATTTGGGGAAGTAGTTCCTATGTATGGCAATACAAATAAAGTATTCTTTTCCTGCTTTTTCTGCTTCACAAGATACATTCACTTTTCTTCTTTCTTTAAAGTGACAGCTTAAAAAGTATAGCAGCCAAGCATTCACAGCATATAGCACCTTCATTTTTATATAGAACAGACACTAATACCCTGACATTAGTCAAAATCACCAAAGGACACAGGGTTAGCATACACTATTAAATATTTCCTTTCCTCCCAGCATAACAAAATGTTTTATTTGTTCTGCATTTTATTAAATAACAGCTATTATACACTGCCTTTTGGATCATATGGCCACTTATTCTGAAATTATTTCCTTCTGTGATGGTATCATACTTGGGCACCCAGACTCCACTCAAGTATTTGGTTGTGATTTCTGTTGCTTCTCTCCCCCACTCAGTTGTTAATAATTCAGATGACTTACCATATTTCACTGGAAACTGAGGGGGTCAGGAAAACCCTTTGTTCTGTTTTTGAAGTGTTCCTTTATGACAAAGCTATAGAAAATATTAACAATGTGTTAAAGGGTGCATTACGTGATTAGATCAGAAATATATAGAGTTCAGCATCATCTAAAGCAGATGGTTTGAGGAGAAATGTGCAGAACTGATGTGATTCTTTAAAAGTGACAAAAAAGTTCTTGCAAGTCAAAAGGAAGGGAAGGGAAGGGAAGGGAAGGGAAGGGAAGGGAAGGGAAGGGAAGGGAAGAGAAGAGAAGAGAAGAGAAGAGAAGAGAAGAGAAGAGAAGAGAAGAGAAGAGAAGAGAAGAGAAGAGAAGAGAAGAGAAGAGAAGAGTTCTACTAGCAAAGCAAAGCTGTTACTATAACATTTATATCCAGTATTCCAAGTAAGTCCCAGGATTAATTGTATGGAAAAATAATGTCACTAAGAAAGTAGCATTAATACTGAAATACTAAAATATCTAAAGCTGCATTTCTATGTTTTTTTCTTTAAGTATCAGTCTATTGTTAAAGAAAAATTCTGGCATTGATATTTTTCCTGTATTTTTCCTATAAGGAAAATATTTCAGTCTGAAAAGGAGGATAAATGCCTACTTGCACTTTCTGTGATTAAGCCAAACCAACCACTACAAAACAAACACACCCCAATGTTTTAATTGCTTTTCATTCTTCACAATATTTTTTGTCATATTCAGTTACTTTTTGGAAATTTTGCAGACTACAATATAGGAAGGATCCACATTGGAAGAAGAACTAACAAGTCAGGCAGAAGAGCACAGGAAAAAACTATTCTCAAATCTATCTTCTCTTTAGGGAGGATAGATTTGGGAGAAAGAGTACTAAACAATAAATGCTATTGGAAAATAATTCAGTATTTCCTGTTTAGTATGTGACCATCATTCTCCAGATCAGGACAAGCATACTGTACGTGCCATTTAATATGCAATGTATGGAGAAAGAGAGACATTTTATTAAATATCAACAAATATGAGAGACATTTAAATATATTTCTTTATTATTCAGTTTAAATGCTGCCTAACTCCCAATGACTCTGGGCAGCTCACAATAATCAAAGAATTTACAATGAAAATAATGAAAAAGTAAGATAAAAATGGCCAGAATGACAGACCAGAAGGAATAAGGAATCTGGCCTTGCCAAAAGCCTGAATGAAGAACCAGGCCTTCATGGTTCTTCTAAACAATCACACTGTGGGATCCATTCAGATCTGGAATTTCATTCCAGAGGCAGATGCTGCTACAAAAAAAAGTGTATTCCAGGGTTTCAATATTGTTTAAACACAGAAACGTTGAGCACATCTACCCTGCAAGATCAAAGTAATTGGACAGATAGTATGGGAGACAGATGGTTCCTCAAGTAATCTAGCCTTGGCCTTGTAAGCTTTTATAATAATGGCCAGCAACTTGAATTGCACCCAAACCAAAGTAGCAATCAGTACCACTCATTGAAGCAGACTTGTTTCATGGGCATAGTAAGGAATGGTCATCAATACTTATGCTGCTACATTCTGGACTATTAGCAAAAGTGGGACAAAAGACAGGCAAAAGTAGAGAAATAAAGAACACATATCAATTGCATTCTATATCTAGCTATTATTGATCACCTGACTGTTTATCTATCAAACCACTAGAAACAATACTGTGGATAATTAGAGAATGGCCTTTTGTCATTGCAGCCTTAACCTTTTTAGGTACATAGTAGTAGCAGAATAGAGATGGAAAGTAGAATACCAAGTGATCCTGTTTCTATTCTGTACCAAAAAGTAAATAATTTATGGCTAACTAAGATATAACCAACAAATGTCTCAAAGAATCACTTTGGGCACAATTAAATCCATTCCTGGCTTTTTTTAAAAAGACAATTACCCACAGGCTTTGTAATGTCCTTTAAATAATGGCAGTTGTTATTCCAGTTTTATTTGATGATCTTCCATAATTTGTTTTAAATCATTAGCAAAGTATCCAAAATAAAACTATTAGCATTGTAATGATACTGGCAATAAAGATTCTGTTACTTAAATAACTTAAGTACTTTCATTAAGGACTCCTAAACTGAAAGATACATAGGTATAGAGTAGCCAAAAAAGTAGGATGTCCTAAAGCCAAAATTCATGTAGCTGATTGTTAGTTATAAAGAACAAAGTCTTGTCATCTACAAAAACTGTTTGTTCTATGTAATTACTAAAGGACAAAGAACTTTGTGCAGATATGGAGCTGGCTATCCTTCTGTTCATATTTAAGATTTTGCATTTAGCACAATGTTTGGCAGACCCAGAATAAGTTCCAGATTAAACTTGAACTTCAATTTTGGCATTCCATATTTTTTTTATAAGCAACCATGGACACAGCAGATGGGGATATTTTAATCATTCAGCACATGTTATTTTCTTGTGTCTACGATTGTTAAAGATAACTTATTTTTGAAACACCTTTTATTTTGGGCATTTTCTCAATTGCCACTTTTAAACTACTGAGAAGTATTATTTGGTTATTTTAATGTTGTTTTGTTGATCATATTGTGCAAAACTGCTTCATATTGCAGTGCCAGAATAGAAAGAACAAGTGGAGGACAAAATAACATATGAGCAGGACTCATTGCTTGACTTGCAATATGTTATGCCTAAAGGAAATTAAATTTAAAATTTCCATAAAGTGCATGTGTATGTGTGCTGTGTTACTCAAGAGGCAAAATATTTTTACTAGTATTGGTAGCTATTAAATTACATAAAGTATAGATAATGTAAGTATAAATGAATTATAAATATGCATTTTTATAACCTAGGATCAGCCAGTATGGGAGAGGAACATAATATTAAGCAACTTTTAAAAGAGAAAAAAATAATGTTCTAATGATAGTTTCCAATACTTAGGGAGGACTAAAATGGCTGACTGTTAGAAAGCAGAAAAAAATAACATTTCATAGAGAGATTATGAATTATGAAGTAATTAAGAACTATGTGCTTTCTTTTTAATATCATATCAAACTTCAAAAATATTCATTTATTGAAATTTTTATAATATATACTATCTCCAAGGTCAGGCAGTAGGTTTATAAATATGACTATTTAAACCCAGATGTTTAAAATATAACATAATCCATTTCTTTGGTTAATACATTTATATGGCCATCCAATTCTAACAGATGCAGCTTCTTGATACTATGCAATTATCAAATAAACAAAATACTTAAAACAGCCCTTAAAATAGGAATTCCAATCTACTCAGCCTTAGCACCTCAGGAAAGAATCCATGTTTTAGAGCCTTTTAGTCATTCTAGAGTTGGATGCAACAATTGGGGGGGGTGGAAGTATAAGACAGAGAGAGAGAGATTAGTGGGAAGGCAGAGTAATGGAATGCCACTCATCAGAGTCAACAACAGAAATCTCCAGGACAAAACAACAGCCAATTAGTATTAATAGACTGAATGAATCATAGTTTGTTCTTCCCTAAGGCTTCAGATATTGGAATAGCCCGCATCACTTGGCCAACCAGACACAGGATATGCAGCTGAGCATTATCAACATACTGATGATGCTATATTGCATACAGATAGATGACCTACCCCAATGGCTTCATGTTAAACAAAAGTGAGGAGACAGAGGAGCCCTAGGATTTTTTGTTTGTTTGTTTGTTTTAAGTTAGGAGGAGATGATAGTATAGTGGTGGGTTGCTACCAGTTTGCCCCAGTTCAGGTGAAATGGTAGCAGCAGCGGCAGGACGCTCCACCACCTGCCAGAATGTCATCAAATACTGGTAGCAAAGGTAAGTGAAATCCACCACTGTGATAGTCCCCCACAAAGCAGGGGGCTAGGGCTCTACCAGTTGTCCCCATAAAATATGGGGTTCTTTTGGAAGTAACTCCAAAAGAAGAAGAATCACCATAATACTGTGCCTCCATTGCCAAGGAGCTGTATAGAATTAATTCCGCAATTTATTTCTCCCTAATTAATATTTAAAAGGTTCGGCTATCAACTTCAATGTTCTTAAAATGTAAAGTGATAAGGAAAGACACGTGCACTTGATATGAACTTGTCCCCATTATTACCCTGTTTTTATTTTAATATACATACATTTATTCATACAATTTGAGAAAAAAATCACATAGCTTAAAGATTTGGATATGATTTTGAATTCTATACTAAACATTTGTAATGCATCACTATGTAAAGCATTGCAGATTTACTACAGAATATAGTAAGAAAGATTATTCTATATGATTGATGGAATATGTTTAGCACTGACTTATGAATTATCCCTTTATTGATACAATGGAAAGACTGATCAATAAGGTTTAATGCAGCATTTTAAAGCTGACATTTTTATTAGTTTATCTTTATATGACTATGTTTTGTATCCATGTTGTTTTATTTATTTTTCTATTCTTTTTACTTAGGAAGAAAAGGGAAAAAAACCAAAATGATCAGCTATAGCAAATGATAAATCCTTAAAAACATCAATGTATGGGCTTATAACTTAATTTACATTAATTTACATTACTTAGAATCTTGAAGGGATCCTTATTAAGGAAATAAGATTTACTTCACTGTAAGGAACTTAAGCAATTGTTTAGCACAGGTTTCATTTTAAACGCTAAATTTATGGCTTGAACAATCACTTGGATTAGTAATCTTTAATAAAGACAACAATGCAGCCAGTAGGATATATTCAGCCTTTCATTGGGCCAGAAACCTAGGATGATCTTGTTATTAGACAATGTGAAGCAACTGGTTCAAGCAGCTTATTGTTATTGTTTGTTAAAGCCCTCATTCTCCAAAATATTTTGAGTGAGATGAGTCCCATTTATTCTTTCCTCAGAGGAATGAGCTATAAATGTCTTTCCTTTATTTTGTTATTATTTTTCTTCAAATCTTATATTTGGTAAATTTCTACATGAAACAAAAGACTAATCAAGTAAAAATGGAGGGAGGGAGGGAGGGAGGGGGGAGGGAGGGAGGGAGGGAGGGAGAGAGAGAGAGAGAGAGAGAGAGAGAGAGAGAGAGAGAGAGAAGCAAGAAATAAAAAATAAGAAAAAGCTAACATTTAGAAATATATTAATGACTTTTGACCTTTTCAAGATATAATTGCAATCTTATTGCCTCTCCTCTTTCTTCAACTTTATAAAAATTCCTCCATCATCTGATTTAATCACATCTTTCTTAATGTTCAAATTTATAAATCATCATTTTATTTATTCCTTCAGCAAAAAGTCCATATAAGGCTTCCAGTCTTTCAGAAAAGCTTTTGTTTCTTTCTCTGTCCAGATAGGTCAGTTTTGCCGTTTCTGTGAATTCTGTCATTTTCACAAACTACTGTGTGAATTTCATTATTCTTACATCATTTCATTATTTTTTTCATCTTATAATTCTAAAGCAGATACATGTATGCTGATTTCAGGTATAAAAGAAGTTCCGTTCCATTGATTAGTTTAAGAATAATGGATTTAAGGCAGTGGTAGGTTTCAATTTTCTTTACTACCAGTTCTGTGGGTGTGGCTTGGTGGGCATGGCTTGGTGGGCATTACAGGGGAAGGATACTGTAAAATCTCCATTCCGTCCCCAATCCAGGGGAAGGTTATTGCAAAATTCCAATTTCCTCCTGATCAGCTGGGACTTAGGAGGCAGAGAATAGATGGGGGCGGGGCCAGTCAGAATTTTTACTACTGGTTCTCCAAACTACTCAAAATTTCTGCTACCTGTTTTCCAGAACTGGTCAGAACCTGCTGAAACCCACCTTCAATTTAAGGACTCTACTTGCCATTTTTCTTAATAGATCTCTGATATAAATATGAACCATCTTATTATCACAGCTCTTTGATTACCAAAGTAGAAAATCTAAACTTGAATTTTGGATTATCTGCAGCAAAAGTGCTAGCCTTCCACCAGAAGAGCAATACTTAAGCATCCAGCCAACTTTTGCAAGTATTATAATTCAATATTTAGCGTTTATTTTTGCAGGACTTGTCTTATCTGGTGTTGCAACCATTGTATCACTTTTTAATGATACAATGTATTGCTCTTGGGCAACCTGAAATTGTCTGAATGATGTAAAATGATTATAATCCTGGTCATAGTTACAGCACAAACTATTACTTGAATATGGATAGTCTCTAATCATTAAACAGCTGCTTTAATAATGCTTTAAAATAGACAGACACAAGTTGTTCGGGTTTAGACATGGATCATTTCTTTAAGTAATTCATTACTAATTAACGATTTATTACATTGCACCATGTGGCACTAATAAAATTACTTGGGAGGTTGAGCAAATTCTTTAAGAAAGTAATTCTTATTAAAGTCAAAATTATTTGTTACTTTAATTAATTCTTGGCTAGGCATTAATTAGACTCAAAGTAGTTTTATAGCTGTACGTTCCAACCTAATTGTGCAATTAATAACAAATGAGTCACTCTTTGTAAAGAGGGGATTACTTTAAGAAAAGTAAACCCAAAGTATTTTATCTTTACAAGTTGTAAGACTTTACAAAATCAAGCAGATGCTAAATACTGTCAATACTTCTGAAACTACCTAATTGTACATTGCAGCAGTCGTAGTTTCTTTGGATCTGGAATAGTATAATTGAGGTCTGTAAATTGCATGATGTACTCAGCACAGTTTCTGAAACCTCTGGATATTTCTCTTCCCCTGCAGTTTATAACTGCATATTTTTGCTAATGTATATGAAATATATGATTTGAAAAAGATGTGATAAACCTATGTTGACTTCCCACATCTTTCCTACCACCTTATAGCCACCTTATAACAATTCAAAAATGATGAATCCTCTTGTGTGATATTACTATGATTGTCAGTGCTCCCTAGGCCTTAGAGACCAAGTACTATATTAAAACAAGTTGTATTAAAAACTGCTAACCACTTCTTTAGGCTGAATGGGAGGAAAAGGGTATTTCTCCAGAATGAATATCTGCTGATGTTCATCATTTGATTACTGGAAAAACAAGATATAAATAAAATATAAATACTTTGTTTTTTTTCCTGTATTTGTTCGTACTATTCAACAATATTTCTATTGCAAATCATCATGGGTTTATCATATGTGTATATGTATAAATTCAGTTGTTTTGCAGTCTTATTCCATGTAAGCACCTGACAAATGCAGTTTCTATAGTTTTCCATAGCTTAGGGCCTCACCTAGTTCCTACAATTTTAAAAAAATGATAATGGCTTTTCTTCCGCTGCATTAAAATTGAAATAGATGCAGTTCTCTGACGGATTTTCAAGATTGATAAAAATGATCCTTTCTTAGTTTTAATTAGGTAAAAGTTTCCCCGCACATGCGTGCTAGTCGTTCCCAGCTCTAGGGGGCGCTGCTCATCTCTGTTTCTAAGCCAAAGAGCCAGAGCTGTCCAAAGACCTCTCCGTGGTCATGTGGCTGGCATGACTAAATGCTGAAGGCTCACGGAGCCCTGTTACCTTTCCACCAAAGTGGTCCCTATTTTTCTACTTGCATTTTTACGTGCTTTCAAAGTAATGGAAGCTCACTCCATTATGCAGTGCTGGGGATTCGAACCACTGAACTGCCAACCTTCTGATTGACAAGCTCTGTCAATCAGACAAATTCTGTCTTAGCCACTCAGCCACCATGTCCCCATTAGTTTTAATTAGCATAATGTAAATATACCAGTCATTCTTCTTGTGGAAAGTGTCCAGGTAGAAATTCTGTCTATTGTTGCCATTGGGTAGTCCCAAAACACAAGTGTTATAATGCTGGCTGTAGAAAAGAATAATTAAATTAATAAATAATAAATTGACTGAATAAATTATTCAGTCAAGGAATTCAGCCCAGAAAGTGAGCTTAGCAGTGATGGGTTGCTTACTGGTTCGCCCCGGTTTGGGTGAACCAGCAGTGGTAGTAGTATGAGGCTCAGTCCATTCGCCTGGACATCATCAAATATGGTCTGCACATGTGCAGAAGCTTCTGCACATGCGCAGACATGGCGCGTACATGAACAAATCAGTAGCAAAAGTAAGTGAAACCCACCCCTGGAGCTTAGGTCTGAAGATCACAACTATGTATTTACTGTCCATTAAATGTTACTAAGAATTGTGAGTAGAATTAAGCATATTAATATCTATTCTCTAGTCATATAAGAATATTGTTAATACACTCTTTAAAAATCAATACGATTTGTGTTAAAATAATAGAAGTAAATAATGAAACAATATAATAAAAATGTTATATATTAGTACCATAGATAGATGGATGATAGATAAATGATAGATAGATAGATGATAGATATATAGAAAGATGATAGATCTACAGAGTTTTAATCCTATTTTCAAGCCCTGTAATTATGAGTTCAAAATATATGCTCAAAATTCTATTCTGAAGAGAAATAAAAAGAGGGCTGGTTCTGGGATTGGTAATAAATGAAAGACCTTTGGTTAAATGAAAAAGTGGGATAGTCAATATGATTATTTTATTAAAATATATGTATGTAGCTTCCCATTTATGTTCCTCTCAACGCAGTTTATATCAGTACTATAAAAGAGTGCTATAAAAATAAAACTATGCAATAAAAAGAGAAAGGTTATGGCTTTCGCGGTGGTCTAAAATAAAATAGGTCAATAAAAAGGCCAAGATTTTTAGGTAAGTTTACTATTAAAAGAACATGTTGTCAAGGAATGTAATATAAATAGAAATATTCTCATTCTGAGTTGTTGACGATTTAAAATTCTGATTGGACATTTGCAAGACAATCATAATTCATTACTGTGAAGTACATTGACCTATGAAAGTAGTTATGACTAACAGAGTTGAGCTGCAATATTTATATAACCATTAGATGGCAGCAGCGAATCCCCTTAAATCACTGGCCTCCTACTTTAACAATTTGACAGCTGTAAAAGCAGGAGAAGTTAAGAAAGGACATAAATCAAAGAATGTCTAAACTTCCTATGTGTGTCGGCAAAAACAGCTAGTTCTTTTGTTTCTAGTTCTCATCTGACTTTTTCTCCCCAGATCTTGTAAACTTAAGAGTGATCACCATTCACCTTGTGAAACTGTGGTTGGTGATATAATTCAATTTATTAATTTGAATTTATAAATCACTCCATTGGCCTTTGAAGCTATTGAAAAGCATACTTGAGGCAGTGAGAAGAGCTTCTCTATACCTGCTATGCATAAGCAGGAAAGCCAGGGGGTATCACTGGAGTGACCTGAACCAAAACAGTATTTTGGAATAGAGTCAAAAGTGCTTTTATCAGAGACAACATTTACATATTAATACTACTCTTTTACTAATATTATTATCTTGAAACTCTTAATAACAGTGCACTAATACACTAGTAACAGAGAAGAAATAGTAACAATGACAGCAACAAAATATATCTCACATTTCATAGCTAATTATAGCAGAGATTGGAATTCATTCCTTAACTAGTAGTCTTGAATGCTACAAATGCTGGTAATTACCAAAATATCATTGGTAATGCCATTTTGTCTTAATGAAGCAAATAGTCCAGTATTTCATATCAGGTGATTCTTAAAACAGTTTAAGAGCTACCCTGCCATGCTTCTGTAATTCAGAGACATGATGCAAAGATGAGTAATTGATCATCAAGGGAAAAAAATCACTAATGATATAAACTGACAAAACCCAGTGTAACGGTTGAAGGAAAGAAACCTGGGAAAGGAAGTGTATATTTTGAAGGTCAAGGCTCAGCGTACTATAATCCCTACCATCTGCTGTTCAGGTTAGCGTGAATCTTAGGCTGAACATTCTCGCTCTTCAGAAAATGATACACAGGAGAAAAACTTGCCCACCAGGGAACCAAAATGTAGTTAGTTTTGTAGAAAATGAAAAAAGCACCATTTTATAAATTTGAGATGACCCTTGATTTTCTTTCCCCTTGACCTTCACATGTTCAAAGTCAGCATCAGAAGTTCACTGGTTATGGGAATGAAAATATTTCAGCAACCAATAAATTTTAATAGTCTAATGGCGAAGTGGAGAATAAGGTAAACAAGCTCAGTGCCAATGCACAAACATTGCCCAATATATGAACTAAAATGATAAAAAACCCAACTTTGAACTTTTCTTCAAACAGAGCTGACTCTATTTATTTCAATGAAACAAACAAAAATTCTGAAAGGTGTGAAGGTATCATGTAAACTGTGAAATGAGCCAAACAGTGTGGATGGAAAAGTGAAATTGAAGAAAAGTTTTAGATAGTGAGGGGAATGGTGGTGGCGCTGAAAGAAACAGAGGCAGAGAAAGAAAAATCAAATGTGTGATTTCTGATATGCTTGCATCAGTGTCATATTTATTTTAGAATTGTTTTAGCAAACTATTTTTTTAAAAAAGTCTGGATTTTTCTTTCAAAGTATCAGGGCTACCGAAATATTGCTTGTTACTAAGATGACATTGGAAGGATGATTACATGATAGTGTGAAGCATGGGGCAACACATAAATCTTATTTCTTTATTCATATACTGTAAGTATAACTAGACAATTTATGACACATTGGTTTATTCTTCTTTCTACATATAATCTTTATGCTGTTTTCTCTCTTCTCATGAATATGAACACATTCTGTAAATTAGCCTATTTGAGGTATGTTGATTCACAGATTGTTACTCTAGGATGCACTGTTTTACCCAATTGAAGGTTACAAAATATCAAATAGACACAAGAGTTTTAATAATATATACATTAGCTAATAATTATGTCTTTCTTTCTTTCTTTCTTTCTTTCTTTCTTTCTTTCTTTCTTTCTTTCTTTCTTTCTTTTCTTTCTTTTATAAAGAACAGATTCTGTAAAATAAGTGTAGTAAAATTAAAATATAAAAAATAGCTCTCTGCACATGGCTAATTAAAGGACGTACTTCTCTTGGGAAAAACCATTCATCTGTCCTCATTAAGGTGGCCTAACAACAGACTTATGGGATTTACTACAACCTCTTGTGATGTAACCATACTGAGCCACAATAAAGCAGGCAAAGAAATGAACTGCTTTCCTTTCTTTTTGAAAACAATCCTGGTATAACATATCTCATAGAAATTTATACCATGAAATAATGTGGAATTATGTCGTGAAGATTCTAATTATGAAAAATAATGTTGGAAATGAATTTTCCTGGAGTTGGGCATTGTTGAAGAAAGAAAATGTGAGGTATAGCCCATTTTCAGAAAACTGATAAAGAAATCATTATCTTCTTATTAATTCAAACTGAAGGGAAAAAATACCCACAGCAATGTGTGTGTGTCTGTGGGCGGATGAACTATCTAATAAATTAAGCTGAATAGTAGAAATACATGTGGTTTAGAGAAAGCTATTACAAAACTTAAGTAGAGTAATCTAACAGAATTCAGCAGGGCTAATGAGAGTTGCATAGGTTTAACAATAAAAGACTAAGCTTTCTAATAGGAAACCTTCCAGTATTTCATACGTTTGTGTCAGCTGTCCATCTTCATTATGTGATGACTTCAGTCATCATTGCAATGTGAGTGTTTTATCAGCTTGTTGATACTTGCAGGCAGATCAGCTTCCTCGATCACCCTAGTCCCTGCCCCAGATCTGGCTGTCTGCTGGAAGTAGATAAGGGCTTCCCAATAAATAGGAGAGATTCCCTATGAGGGAAGTCACCTCTCCTAGGCAATATTTTGAGAAATATTTTAAAAGGCAGAATAAGAAAGAGAAAAAGAAATCTTAACAGAAGATTTCTGGGACAGAAACTCAGTCCCAACTCCCCCAGCAGATATTTGCCCCCAGCAGATATTTGGTGCCCATTAAGAAAGACTGGGCCATCCTATCTAAAAAACAAAAGACCTTCAGCTCAAGGGTGATGGTATTAAGACATAACAATTCAGATAGGATTATCTAGCAGAAGAGCTCATTGCATTGCAAAATCTCCTAAAGGACATTGCAACAGCAAACTTCAACCAAACTTATCTCAGACAAACTTTATCCCACATGGTCCCATTGGAGTCTGACCACAGCCAACAGAATACATATTCTTGTACAAGAAAAGGAAGCTCAATTTCAAAGCCCAGAAAAGATATAAATAGCCCTCATTCTCAACTCCATGTGGTCAGCTGCATCAGGACCATGTGCTTAGTGGTCCTTCCACCTTAATCCTCTTTCCAATCAGCCTCCATATTTCCAGTCTTTTTCTCCCTGCTTGGAACTGAACCAGATGAATATTTCTTTCAGCACCTACTTTACTAGTCAGTTTTTATGTCCATCCAAGATCTCTCCCACTATCTCTTCTCTTGCTTTACAAGAAAGCTTACACCCACCCTGTTGTTCTTCTACACTGCCTGATTTGCAAGATTGGTTGATGCACTCTGGTAAAACAGAAGAACATCTCCTTTTTATGGTTATTCCTCACTATTCCTCACTCATTCTTCGTACCACATGTTGACAGATGACTAAGCCCATCTTGCTTGGATATCTAGCAAATTTTCTCTTTCTTATCTCAAACCCATCTCACATTAGACAGAACAATTGGCTGATGTTTTTCCACCAGTAGATGACATTTGCTGAAAGAGGGAAACAAAACAAGAGAAACCCGCCCACATGTTCTTTACCGTGTTCCATAGTAAATTTATAAGGACCACAGAGCTTAATGAAGCAGAATAGGACTTGGTAATGAGAGCAAAGCAAAATCTGATGAGATGATCATTTTAACCTCTCCATATGGAAGACTTCTAATAGCAGCAAATGACCACATTACTATTTTTTATCTGCTTATCCTGGAAGGGAAAACAGAAGAGGCTTCCATGCATGAATAGCAACTAAATGAAGTTTCAAAAATTGTGAGATGTCATGGAAACAAGTTAAAGCAAATTATGTCACCTCCTTGCCCTGTCAAGGCTAAATTATAACATAAAGTATTTATTATAGATTCTTAGTGTGTATATTTTTTGAACAAATGAGGAAAATCTTAAAACTGCTGTTTAAGTCCAGATTGGCTATCAGAATTTCTAAACTTAATTTCAGAATACAAATTCAGGCAATAACTGCAGTTTTTGAATGATATGCAATCTTTTTACACCATTCCATACACTGTTTTGACAGCCACTTTGTCCTAGTTGTTCAAGGCAATATCTAGAAATGGGGAGATCATGAATTCTAGTCTTATCTAAAGCACAGAAGCCATCTGAATAACTTTGGAGCAGCCACTCTTTCTTAACCCTGGGAAGAAGACCATTGTTAACCACTTTTGAAAAGCTTAACAACAACAAAAAACTATCAGGAGTTAAAACTGATGGAAAGAAACAATAGATCCACTATAATATAAGGTAGTTTACAATTCTAAAAATAGGAATATGAAAAATATTTTTGAGTAGATATTCATTTACTCAAGAGTAGTGATTAATCCAGTTCAAATTATTGAAAATCCACCAGTTTCAATAATTCCTCAATCAGGATTCTCAAGATAATGCTGTCCATAACTAAACTAAATATCAAAATGTTATTGTTTAAGAATCAGTCAGCTTTTAAGGAAGATGTAAAGCATCGTGAAAAGAAAAGTTAAGTCAGAATTACATAGTTTTATATAAGAAATCTGTGGATCTGTTTAGACTACAGTCTAGGAGCTCCTTTGGGCAGCTTAAGGCCTTTGGCCCTGCTTTCTCATAATAAAATATATCTACTGGTAATTGGTCAACCCTTCAGACAGAGTAAATGCAACAAAGGATTGCTCCCTGACAACTATTAAAATGTCTTCAATAAAGTAGGGCCCAGGGCAATCCTAATGCTTGAACCTGCTGATTATATATATATATATATATACATTGACTCTAACATTAAGCTTGCAGAGGTAAGATAAAATTGATAATACTTTCTGATATACTAACCTCCCATCAGCAGTTTTCTGTTTGCATTTGTGCTAAAAATCATCCTGAAAAGTCCTGAAGGAGCAGACAACACTGTAAATAGGTGTCAAGTACTGTATTCACAGTTATCTGGGCTAAATAGTCTACTTCATTGCATTTATTAGAGTCTAGTACATAAACCTTCACACTATGAGTAAACAAAGAATTGTGATACATACATACATACATACATACATACATACATACATACATACATACATACATAAAATCTCCCCGAAACATCTGGGTGTAAGCCTCATTTTGTCAGCAATCATTGTGTTTATATACCCATTTTATTGGAAACCTGCTGCTTTTCACAATTCTTTCTGAGTGACTCTCTTAAGAAGACTTCATCTGGAAATGATGAGTGCACAGCTGTAAATCCAAAAAGCAGTCTGCAATCCTAATAGTTAACAGCCACAGTACAAATGTCCTGCTGAATGTCAAAAAGATTTAAGAAGATGATACTGAAGTGACAAATAGGTTACCAAGAATCACACAAATGTGTTATCTCCCTCTTACCCACGCCTCTACTACCACAAATAACTGCATGCGGTGTTTTTATTATGTCTCTTTCCGATTCCTTTTTAATCCGGGCACAATGATGAAGATATGATAAATGCAGTACCATTTAAACCAGGGCTGTCAAACTTATGGCCCATGGACCAGATGTGTCATGCACTGGCCACTCCCATGACCAATTTACTGAAGAGGGGGAAAGTTTCAATACTTCACATGACACCGTTGTGATGACACAAGTTTGACAGCCAGGATTTAAACATTAAATTGAAGCAGTTCTCAATAAGAGAATGGACTGTATCCAAGAATGGCTTTGCCATTAAAGAAAATGCTTTTGCACCTGCAAATCTTCTTACCTAAGTTTTTACTATCTAGATTTAATTTTGCAACTTTTCTTGGCATACTCCATTCCATTTCCAAACCCTGAAGTACTAGATTTGGAGAGGGGGAAAAAAAAGTCCAGAAACTTTTATCATTACGGGAAATAGACAAAAATCAGCTGTTTCAACTTACATAAACAAATCATTGCACATATCCTATTACACATCAGCATCAAAGTACAACTTTAAAATCATCATCATTGTCATCTAACCCAGTAAATTAAACAAAAAGACGACAAGCAGAGTAAATACAATGATGCAATCTTAAATCAAAACCAATAAAAATTAGCAAAATGTAGTCTAAAAACCATGTCTCCTTGAAATGGATTCCATGTATCATGTGATGATGAATGATGCATGGAATCAGAGGCAGTGGTGGGATTCAGCCAGTTCTCACCACTTGTTAACTTTCTGAGCAGTTTGGTGAACTGGTTGTTGGAAGAAATCATTAGGGCAGAGAACCGGTTGTTAAATTATTTGAATTCCACCACTGGTCAAAGGAGTCCCTAAGCGAGGTTAATTCACACTGTTGGCAGAACAACAGATCTGGTTACTCTTACATGGGAATGTGTAAAAGTTTTTGTTGTTGTTGTTATTATTGTGCCAATGAGCTTTCTAATCCACAATTCTAGCTTGTATCAAGAAAAGAAGAGATCATTGACATTCATCTCTAATTTTTTATAGTTTAAAACTGGAGAAGGCAAGATTATTTTTCTTCTGATAATTTTGAAAATTTACCTGAAAGATCACAACTAAGACCCTGATCTGTCCCCCCCTTCAGAGACCCACAAAAACACAGCCAGCCGAGGGTTAAGAATCACTTGGCACACTCCGCAGTTCTTATCTCAACCTTGGCAGCGATATGCACACCGTCTGCCAAGGACTTTATTGGTTTACACAAACAAGAAAATCACCTACGTAGCTTTGCCGTTCATCCAGCTTCCAAGACTACGAGGTTGCTCCGTTTGTTTAGCTTTTTTCGTCACGAACTTCGTGACCCACCGTACTGTCTTATATAGATATGTTTCTGGGTGTGGTCCAGTGAGTCATTGATCCTGTGACTCCAATCCAATGACTCAGGATTTCCTCATACGCCGCAGCTGCAGTACCCTTTTCTCTCGCCTTCTTTGGCGTGCGTCCAGGAATGACGTCTCTCCCTCACTCTCATCTGAGACACCTGTTTCCCCACTACTTGGCTCTCTTTCAGCTGGCACCTGAGCCGGTGCCAGAGGGGGAGGGCTGGGAGATCTGGCTGGCTCCTCTTCCTCCTGCTCAGAGCTGCCTTCCTCCAAAGGGAGAGGCTCAGAGGACGGGGCCACAACAGACCCAACAAAAGCTTTCATCAGCAGTATGAACAGGTAACAGTGCTCTCTCCATAAGAATTGCCATCTGCCCGAATGCAATGACTCCCTTGCATCTGGCAGAAATGAGAACACACCCTGTGGTCCTTACAAATTTGTAACCGCCCCTTTATTTTTGTAGCATAGAGTCATGCTAAGACTCACCATTTATTTCCACTTTTGAAATAAGAAGAGGGAACTAGGAAGAAAAAAATTGCCCCACTCAGTATTCCAAGAGGCCAGTCTTTCTTTGGGAAATGAAATAGAAAAATCAAAGGAAGCAAAAAAAAAAAAAAAAAAAAAAAGGCAGAAAAAGGGTATTGTTGGTAGAGCATATAATTGATTGGCATTGAGCCAATCTGCCCAAGGGCAGCTGCAGTAGTTGTTGGATTACCTCATTTGGAAAGAAGATCAAGAACTTTGAAAAGGAAAAACAAATTTTTTTCTGGGAGAAATGGCCAGTGGGTAGACTTGTCTGAGCAATATGATGAATGAAGATCTCATTCTATGTAACTTTAATCTATCACTACAACCTAGCAAGTAAGGTTGCTTATACATGGGAGGGGACAGAGAGTTGCTTCCCTGCCTGCCATTGAAGTAAATAGCTCTTTTCCACTTTTCCAAATGTCTGTCATTTCAGATGATTTGATCTAAGTGATCTAAGTGGTATCTGTTGCTTATTAGCATTTTAATAAAAATAATGTAATGATTAAAAATATGTTCCAAATTATCTTTCTTGTTTCCTTGTTTCTGTTCATTTCTCCCCTTCCCTCCCTACCACTGAATTAAAACAATGTGGACTATCCCTCAAGCATTTTAACTTAAATACATTAACCGAATTATACAAAATGGGGGGAAAAAACTTAAAGGGAAGAAAATAAATATGATACCTGGGCAGTATTTTATTGGGGATAGGGTGGAAAGAATGGCATATTTGCACCAATATCATTCTGTCACTATAGCAGGCAAAAAAATAATAATCCTGATTTGATCTTGTGTAGAAATTCTTTCAACTTTTTAAAGCGTTGTTTAACTGAACATCAGCAATGTGATCAATACATATAGATTTATAGCTGTAAACTCTATTACTTATACACATACATACATACATACATACATGTGTGTGTGTGTGTTGAATGTCTGCAGTATAGCAAAGTCTACAAATAACTTAGAATGTGGAAAAAGAGCAATCTCTCAAAATATAGACATTGCATATCAAAGCTTTTGCACATCCTTGTTATATACAATGTGAAAAAGAAAACAGAAGTCCAAAGCGAAGTTTAGCTGTTTGTCATTGTATTTCCCATTCTCTTGTTGAATATTTATTGTCCAGATAAATTGTCTGAAATGTATAATTGTGAAAGTACAGGAAATTAAATCTTTAAAATGAAATGTAAAACAGAATGTAACTCACAAAGACCTAGAAATTTAGTATCATAATTATTGTTTTGCAAAACATGCCCATAGGGGGGAAAAAGAATGTTCATTCTTTGCTGAACAAAGTATTACTTGTTTTCAGGTCAGGTTTTGTATCTTAAGTATTTTTGTCAGGAAGCCAAGCAAAAGTGCAAATAGCTTTAAAATAAAAACAAAAAAAAATTTCTCCAGAATTTTAAGTTCAAACATTTCACCATCAGAAAAAACTTCCCTTATTTCTTTTTTCTAAATTTGAATTGTTCTCCTTCAAAAATTGAGTAAGTTAAGTAGTAAGATCTAATTGTCTGGAAAGAAATTTTGAAGAATGCCATATTTAAAACAGAAATTCCACTCCAAAATCAAGTATTTTGCATAAATGTTCATCTAAATCAAATTTCCACATTGCTTTCTGTCTTTCCTATAGGTCTTTTGGAAAAAAGCTCAGAAGGATTTGATTAAGTGTATGATAATTGTGCTAAATAGAGCATCATCACAGTTTAATAGCAGCTAAATAACTATCCACTCATCCCTGCTGACCCATAGATTAAAGGTCTATACCTGGGAGCTTAATAGCCACTTTCCTCCCCCGTCCCCCTGCCACATGAAGTGCATCTGATAGCTCATTGCTTTTGTCATGTCTAAAATGCATGGCAGACTGCTCTAATGTTTCTCAAGAGCTTTGGTTGTCTGAGAAAAAGAGAAATTATTCTAAATCCAAAGCTTTTAAGTATTTCTTCTGTGACTCATCTTCTGCATGTAAAGCATTTCTAGAGTGCCTGACCTGAATAGAAGGTGCATGTGGTAAGTCCTTATCTTGTCTTCAGAGTGTGACTTGAATTATTATACACATTTCGAAGGCAATTTTTGAGAGTTGGATGCATCATGCCTTCTAACTGAAAGCTCAAATGATTAAATGCCTATCATCTTGGAAGAAGAAGATTTCTCTGTGCCTGGGGACTCCCTGGGTATGCAAAGTATGTTCATTTGCAAAAATAAAATCATGCTTTACATTTTGATAATGTCTTCTTAAATGGATTGACAGGAAGCTGTATATTTCTAAGAACTAACAAATTCTATGGTGGAAAGGGAAGGAATTATTCTCAAGTTGCATTAACCTATAAAGTAATTAGACTTGGAAAGATGTGTGCCATGAGGCATTCCTCACAGTAAAAATATTTTTGGCAGAAAGAAAAAAGGGAAAGAAATATTTTCTTTCCTTTCTCATTTTGTACTATTTCCTTTCCCAGCAGATTTCTGAATTGGGACATATTTGCCCCTGCCCAAAACGTTCTTTAAATTCTTCCAAGTTGAAAAAGCCAAAAGGCATCAAAGCTGCTCAAGTGGGGAAATGATGACCCATTTTTTTCTTTTGAAAGTCTTTTGAGATTAAACTTTTCAACTGTCTTAACAAGAACACTACAGAAGGTATGTTTTTAAAACTCATACTGGAAATTCAACAAATATGCATTTTTGTGCCTGAGTGTTATTATAAGTGATTGGTTGGTTGATTATCACATTTCTATATTCTAAGCAAAGTGAACAATGAAGTAGCCAATATACTTCAATATATCTATTAAGAAGATCAAATATTTGGTACTTGTCTCCCACAAGTCTGGCAACAAAGGGTTACAAAAATGAGAAAACTCAGAGAGCTATTTCAACATTTGTTTTGAGCTTTGTTGCAGAGTAAGATGATGTAAAAGAAATAATCAGCAAAATGAATGGTTGGCTTGATCATACAGGTTTTAAATAGTTGTTATTTTGGAAAGGTTCTTCTTTATGTCATAAAATCCCAAAATGCATGACTCATTGTTGATCATGATAAACCTTTCTTGGGAAGAGGGCAAGTAGGGCATAAGTGTGTTTGACTGCTTGCCAGAGCCTTGGAAAACGAAGTGCATGTTGATAAGAATTCATGGAAAGAAGGCAGGCAGGCAGGCAGTTCCATCAGTTCCATTGTGATGTGAAAAGTAGGATTCCAAGTCCACTTTCAGGGATGGGACAGACCAATGGGCCTGACCTGCTTTATTCTCTATCACTAAAAATTCACATCCAAGGCCTGGTTTCTGCAACTGAATAATAGATGGTTCTATAATAATAGAACCACGTTTGACTATGAATGCCCAGAATGGGGAATTCCTCACTAGGAGATCTGCCTATCTGGGTTTTAGGTTTGACACCATGAACAATAGGTTGGAGGGATGAGGTAGCAGTTGTATTATGTGAGATTGTAATGGCTTTCAGAAATATTTGCCACACCTAATTATGAAGCTGGATTAAAGCTGGGTTCTATGAATCAATTAGGGTTGTTTTCATTGTAGTTACCTTGCTGCTGCATACTGATACTATTAAACACACAGAAATAAACTACAGTCACACACTATTTAAAAGAGGCAATAAAAATGTTAAGAAGGAAATAAAAAAACAAGAGCTCATCCTTTTCTAAGCAGGAATTAATAACAATCAAGTAGGAAACAATACTCTAATATACCCACCTGACCATGAAAACTAACAGGAAAAGCTATTGCATATAAACATGGAGAAACTACGCTTCCTTCGGTATGACCTAATCATAGGTCATAAAATCATCAGTTACAATGTCCTACCTGTCAATGACTACTTCAGCTTCAACCACAACAATACATGAGCACACAATAGATACAAACTTAAAGTGAACCGCTCTAAACTCGATTGCAGAAAATATGACTTCAGTAACATAATTGTTAATGCCTGGAATGCGCTACCAGACTCTGTGGTTTCATCCTAAAACCCCCAAAATTTTAACCTAAAACTGGCTACTGTTGACTTCACCTCATTCCTAAGAGGTCTGTAAGGGCTGGTGCTGTAAGAGCACCAGTGTGCCTACCATCCCTGTCCTAATGTTACCTTTAATTGTACTCATTTTATGTATTCAATTCATGCTTATACTTGTATATATTATCTAATATGTACTCGACAAAATAAAATAAATAAAATAAAATAAATAAATAAACATCATATTCAATTGCACTGATGACATTAGGCAATGAAATGTTTGCAAACAAACGAGCTCAGAGAATCCAAGCTACATATATTCTTTCCTATTGTAACAATTGAAGATGCCAGGGCAGAATTAATACATTTTATTAAGCTTATTAATAAAACCCCAATGCTTATAATGTCTGTTAGATCCTACCCAACTAACTACAGTATACTTAATGTAGATAGTGGTGAGGTACAAGTTCTCTGGAATTTAATAAAAAAAAATTGTTTATTATTTGTTTGTTTGTTCGTTCGTTTGGCATTCATCGCACGTCAAATAACACTGGGAAGTTTATAACATAAAATGTTAAAAACATTAAAATGATCAGATATAAAATGACTACATAGATTGGTTTTGTTGGGCAAATTTCAAAGTCCTTCAATTTCTGTCCCTGAATTCTTGATGTTGCTTAGTTTGGGCATCAGCAAGGGAAGATTGGCAACATCCTTAAGTGTCTTGCAGATACCGGGCACCTATTTAAAACAAAACTGAGAAATAATATTACTGGGATAGAAGGAATTTTATTATCTCATAATTGCAACAGTAAATAGGAAAAGCTGGTTTATTTAAATAATCTCTTCTTCTAGTATTAATTTAAAGATGTAAGTCAACTGCAGGACATAATGACATTTATGACATCTTGTTGATGCTCTCTGAAATGCTGCACATTGATTTCATGTTGGCATTGTAAATTGTGCTAGGATCATTTTGTTCCTTGGATCCCCACTTTATACTGTATACTCTACTTCCAACTAGAAATTGTAATCACAAAGAGAAGTAACTTTACTACTCACATCTCTCTCCATCCTCAAAACCATCTTGGGTATGATGATTGTGAGATGTGAAGTCTGTAAACAAACAATTAAACTAACAATCCCATTTTAATTTCTGAAAAGTTGGAAGGCTAGGAGCATAATTTAGAAACATATAAAAGCTGTAACAAAGAAATGGTCAGATAGTCAACTCATATATAATCATGTATTAATAGCATTAGAGGTAAATATAGTTATAAAATGAATATACAGAAAATGAATTTTCCTATCTTTGTGTGTGTAAAATTATATGCAAATACTTTGCCCAACTCTTGTTCTGCCAGTTGTAGTCGCTGGTAAACATAAGCTGCAAAATACATGTGAATACAGAAGTTATATGAATTCATAAGGGAATTAATCATCAAGAAATTACCCCGAAGCAACTTCTGCTAAAAAGCTCACTAAATTTTAAAAGGAAATCACAGTCTCGCTGTAGGCGATGATCCTATGTAAATAACACCAAGAATTTGCCTTTATTATCGTGACACACAAGAAAATACTGGTTAACAAGTTACACAAACATATTATAAAATGCTAATAGGCAATAAGTGCTGTTTATTAAAAACAAGTGCAGATATGTTTATACAGAGGTGTGCTGTACCTGTTAAAACAACTTTTGCTTTAAAAACTAAACAAGCAGAGAGAACAAATTTGAACAGTGCATTCATTTACTGCTTAATTTCTCATATTATTCTTCCTCTCCTTCATCAAGTGCAGTCACAAAAGGAGTGGGTTTCTCCCCCCCACCTTTGTATTCGGCTTTTTGAATTGATCGGGTTCAGAGGTGGGACAGAGCAATCTCTCTAATTTTAGTTGCTGAAAAAATAAACAGAAAACATTTTCATTAGAGGCATTTGGTTTCTCTTACATATCCCCTTTCATGCTGCAATTTCAAGAGCGTCTGTCAGTAATCCAGACATTACTACATTCATTAATTCAATTAAACTAATTAAAACAAAGTATCCTTATTCTTACAAGGAGCTCTGAATACTTGCTTGCTTCCTGGCCTGGAGGAGAGAGAACAAATTGTATCAGTTCATTGACATTCCTCTCGCCTGAACTCTGATCTTAGTGGCTCTCCTTTAAGATTTTGTTAGATTACCTTTGTGATGAGTTAAGATTGCCTTTTCTTTGTCATGACATTTGTAGAAGCAGCAATTCCCAGGAGAAAAAGCAGTAGAACATTTTCTGTTAGAAATAATATTTTCCCAATTTAGTGCTAATAAGGCATCTGGAACTACAACTACAAGTACAACTCCATGGGAGCTGTAGTCATAAACCACTTGGTATCATTACTGGAATAAAGCTAAACATCACTCTGTGTAATGTCTTGGCTTCAGTTTGAAGCTGTTGGAAGAAATGTCCATCTCGGTTCAGTTCCAAATGGGAAGAAAGACACTGGAAACAGGGAGACTGCTTGGAAAGATGGTTTAATGGTGGACAGGACCACATGGTTTGAGGTCCTGGGCAAAAAGAGCACATGAGTGAGAAAGGGAGAGAGATTTATACTGTCTGTTAGGCTTTGAACTTGCTTCCTGTTCCTGTGGCAAGAAATGTATCCTGATTAGTTGTCAGACTCCCATGGGGCCATGCAGGGTAATTTTGTAAGTTGCCTCAAGTCCCAGGCTTGATTGAATCTTTCTGGGTGATGTAATCTTTTCAGGTGTCATGTGGTGAGATGGGTAGAGGACTAATCTTATTATGTCCTGAGGGTGAATGTCTTTTGTGTTATAGATAAGCTGGCCCAGTCTTTCTGGGGCTATTAGCAAAGGTGGGGGCTGCTTCCCAAGAATATGTTTTCATTTTCTCATCCAGGGAGGTATAATATTCTGTCTTTTTAATATTTCCTAGAATATTTCATTCTTCTGGAGAAGGATGGTTGCTAACTTCCTTCAAAGCAATGTTGATAAATCTTAAAAGATTCCTAACTAAAGAAAAGTTTTCAAATTGTTTGATGTGAAATATTCAAAGGTGAGGATGTGAGGATGGTATAAAATTTCATTGCTTGTGAAAAGCAGCACAAGCTCAACTGGCTAGGTATTCAGAAAAGCAGAAAAATTATTTTCTCCTCCTTTCTCGGGAGATGGTGGTGGTGGCTATAATGCAATGATACCATTCAATATAAAATGTAGCATATGACAAGAATCCAATGAAGGGTGTAAATAAAATTTTATTAAGCATTATTTTGTTTTATTTATTAAATGTTATTCCTTTCACCTCCCCTATTAGGCGACTCATATGCATATATGCTAACCTCCTCTTCCTCCTCTTCCTTCTTGTTTCCTTTTCCCTTTTCCCTATGTCATGGACTAAGATAAGAAATAGACAATTTCCAATTTGAACCCACCTAACAGTAAAAGGAACAGATCTTTTTTCTCCTCTCCTTTTGTCACCTAACTGTTGTTGCATTTTTGCATAATTTAACTAAAGTAAGAAATTATCTTCACATGGAAGAGGCAGAAAGAATTCTGGGTTAAACTATAAATCAAATTGTGTGAACTTAAAAAATTATATACAGAAATGAACTTGTGAAAGTTGACTTACTTACCCTTTTTGCAGCAAATATCTGTGCTTTCAAGAGTTTATTTGGAAGGATCCATTAAATAGTATTAGATTAAATATGGTGATGTTGGATTAAGAAGAGTTATCTCTCATATGCATATATATTTGTCCATGTGTATATAAATACAAATATAGATTTTATATAATTATAAATAGATTTTATGATACAACTGTTTCATATCCCAATCCAAAACATTTGAAATAATTGATCAGTTGAACATCTGACAAGAAAAGTCTGATAGCACCTTTCATAACTAACACATTTTATTAAAATACATAAGATAAAGCTTTTATTTATGCCTTTAAATAAATTGTATTAGCCGGAATGTTAACAATAGACATCTTCTGATTTTTTTACTACCATAGACTAACCCAGCTCTTCTTCTGCAATCTGAACATCTGATAAATATCTGAAGATCCTTACTAGGTACCAGACAACAAAGGAATAGGATAGTTTCTGCACATCTGTTTGAACTCATAAGTTTTGGTTTCAATTCATAGTTTTCCAATCACATGAACCGAATACATTTATATCATACATTATAATTTTGTCCAAAACTTCCTGAATAAATGGGCAATCCTAGCAGTTACACAACTAGAATGACTTGCAAACCAGAAAAAGTTACAATGTTTGGAGTATTAGATTATGTGTGCAGTTGAGAAACTTAAGTAAGAAAGACATATTTATGTATAAAATACAGAAGCAGAGTGAATAAACTGGATACAATTAAGGTTTTTTTTCTTTTATCATTATAATGTTAAATATTGGACCATTCCATAAAAAAAGAAAATATTTATTCCTATAGCAAAGAGTTCAATTGTTGAATTAATTGTTAGAAGAGATAGTGTTGACCGTGGAAAAAGAACATGTAAAGTCAGGAGAAATAAGCTGCTGCTATCTCTTTACTACTTACAGAATTAGGCATAATACGCCTGACTGCTAAGAGAATGCTGAAGCACTGTAGGTTTATTGTAAATGTCTTATTGGCCTTCTGATCTGTTTCATCAGGATTATTCTTGTATTCAGAGCTGGTAGATGGAAAGACCACCAGGTCATTGTCATAGGCAGATGAACTATCTGTAGTTTTTTGTAAAAACTATAATTATCTGGAGTCTAACAAAAATGATATTATGCATGTTCAGAATAACTGTGGGTTTCAATGTCAGGACTACAGGATAGCCAGCATGATAGCTTTAGTAATTATTCTTTTCTCCTTTTGCAAAATTAAATGATTCACTTCTGGTTGTAAAAGAGAATGGGATATAGGTTTTATATACAAGAGAGACGGGTAATCATGAGTTTTTTGGGGGGGTTTCTTTAACACTAATATTTTCAATGCATATTCATTTAATTGTGATTTTTTTTCTTAAGTTAGAAGTATAGGTGTGAGGTTAGGGTTAGGGAATTGACCTCCACAAGCATGGGTATTGCTGAGAATTAAAACATCTGAAGTCTAAGCAACTGGAAGTTACTGATGTTGAAAATGCTGACCAGTTCAATATTTCATGCTGGTTGAGGTCATCTTTCCAGGATTTCAGATGTGGTACTTCCAAGCTCCATTTGGTTTAGTCAGCACCTTGGAACCTTGGAACTTCTTCATGTACCCCATAAAGCTATTCATTAATATATGTAAAATTGATCCAACTTCTCTGTGTGTATTTAAATGTATGACTTTATGAAATGGTAGTTCTGAAATGTAGTTTCTGAGTATATTAGTACTAGATAGTAACAATTATATTTGCAAGTCATAGATACTTATAATAATATAATTATTATTATATTATGAATATATAATTGGTTGTATATGTTATTTTCCACACTTTACATTAGAAGTAGAATCTCAGTGGAACATTGCAGATTTCAGAGGAATGAAAAATCATAGCTGATTCATTTGCCACTTGGCATGAAATGATATGCCTTCTGTTGATATAGTGCAATCTATACTGTGATAAACTTTACCTCACTCTGTTGTCAGATACAGAAATGTTCCCTGGCACAGAAAATAAATGTGCACAAGTATGTGAGTAAAAGAAGAAAGACAGAAAGTGAGACAGGGAGATAAAAGTACATGAAAATTTAAACTGGACTTTATAACACTTGAGTTTTGTATACTTTTTAATTATTTACTTTGTTCACAGTTGACAAATAACTGAACCATTCAGTTATTTGAATAAGATAAAGGTTATTATTTAAATTCAAATATTTTGATTTTATTTAAATAAAATAAATTTTGTGATGTTCCTGTTTTTTGATCTGGAACCCCCCCCCCCCTTTTTTTTAATATATTCTCTTGAATATCACTTAAGAAAACTTATTATCTTGAATATTACTTAAAAGTACACTACAAAAAGTGTTTTTCTAAGATAAGAGTGTATTGTACTTTTGATTTCACATTGGATGTTCTCAAAACCTGCTTGATTTCTTTCAAAATGATTTATTTCGGCAACTTGGTTTTATTTTTGGATGGATCTACAAATTGTTCCAAATAATACACATATTGATTTACTTAGCATATGGCATTGAAACATGAAAGCCAAGAGTCTACAGTGTTATTACAGACTGGTAGTTGGACTGCCTAAAATTGCTAGTTCTTTCAGTTCATACTATCTAGGGTGCACCACAGGGAGAAAATTAGCTCCACACACAAAGCTGATAATGGTGTCCTGAAGGACTGTCAGAATCATCAGAGCTTTTTCACTGCCAGTATTTCACCTCACATTTAGGCTAGTCTGGCACCAGTTTGTTTCTTGCTTCTGCTGTTTGTCACACCAGAATGGTACCTATTTCTCTATTTGTGTTTGCATACTTTTGAACTGCTAGGTTGGCAGAAGCTGAGGCAAGTGATGGGAGCTCACTCTGCAATGTGGTGCTAGGACTTAAGCTGCTGGAATTCAGAAAGCTGACCTTCTCTAGCCAACAAATCCAGTGTCTTTAAGCTGCTGAACCACTGTGCTTCAAAAAACACATATTTATATAAGCCTAATGCTTTTTATCTGAATCTAATATCCATCAATATTTTATTTTCAGTTAAAGTCTTTCAAATCCATAAAATAGTATTTAAATACTATTTTATAAAGTGATATTTAGTGGTAATTCATGTTTTGGTACACCTGTAACTTGGTAAGATGCTGTCTTCAGCTACCATGGTATTTTTCAAGTAACAAAAAAGGGAAAGTATTTCTTATCTTTGGTCTTGATCTTATAACTTGGGTGAGGAGAGAAAGGAGAGAAACTTTTACTGAATACAAGTTTACAACATAACTTCTTCATCATTGTTGATCTTTTGGGTTGAATAGGTCAACCAGGAGTAGTAGGAGAAGCTTATACTTTCTTTAAAATACAAAACATAGTAAGGATTGAGACAAGATGGATATAGTCATAGTTTTGCTAACAATGACATCCCTTCCTCAAAACTATAGTGAATAGAAATTTTTAAAATCTATTTTATTTTTTCATAAATTATTTTTTCATAGACCCAATTGCTTCTGCAAAAGTTTTGCAAACTTTTGATCAAAAGTATAGCAGTTAATTTCAATGCCATTCTCTACTTTAACCTTAATATTTTAATTTATTTCATAAATTATCTTCTGTGTTACTGTTTTATATTTGACTATTCTAATTGTATGTATGTATGTATGTCTTACATATTGATATGTAAATCTCCCATCCCTACCATGAAAGCTATGCATTTACAATCAACAGTTGATAGATAGCAAGAGAATACTTGAAAACTTAAATGATCACTCCAAATATTAGGATGAAAATTGGAAAAGAGCCAATGTGACAATGACAGCGGTGGCCTATCTTTTAGTTCTGGGAACTGCATTAAATACAGAAGAGGTAATAAATTCTATTTTGCAGAGAATGGGATTAGAAGGGGTTTGGAAGAGTTATATTTTTGTTTGAAATCATAAAATCTGTTTTAGGGCTTACAGTGGAGGTTTCAAATGCATTCACTCAAAACCATTGAAACCATGCCATGACGGGTGGTGGGGACAGTAATCAGAGAAAGATCTGGCAGCCACAAAAAATGTTCAGTGGATTTCATGTGGTCATGGGACCATTGGTTGCCAAAACCTATAGTACACTACAGTAAATAAATATATTGTCAAATTATGCCATATATCAGTAACTAAATATATGCCTCAAATAAACAGGCCTTTTCTGAATATGCATTTTTAAAATAATAGCAAGTAAAATCACAAGTGTCTGCTTCCCTCTATGTACAGTATATACACAGGATAGCTGTAATAGGCTGTTTCCAGTGCTAATAATCTCTGATCGAGGGAAGAACTAAATAAGTAGTTAATAGTTGGCAACTGTAATCATGTATTTATAATCATGTAATCATGTATTTATATTAGGTATAATCAATGAATTTTTCTGAAGCCCAAATAAAAAACCCAAGTCAACGGCTTTGGAACAAACTGGCATCTATAGAGCAAAGAGTGTTGTCTATGAAGCAACCTAGGGTGAACGGGGAAGTTTTATAAATGGTTTGATGCAGGTAGTTGATTTTTCTCTAGATCAGCATGCAAAGAATGTTTCACTAACTTTTCTGATAAAGGTACATCACAAATCTTTCACGTTATTTTTAAATTGCTGCTACAAATTTCAAGTTTTCTTCAGAAAAGGAAAAAAAGTTTTTACGGTGTTTTCTATTCTCCCATATAGCAGGGAATAGGAAATAAATAGCTTCTCTCAGTCAGGCTATTGATTAAAATGGGAAACCTCTGTTTTAGTGAAAAAGTCATTTTGTGAAACATTGGGACTGAACCCTATGGACAGTGCCTATTTAGCTTGTTTCATGACTTTAGATCAGATGTTTTGCTTGAGGTCTAACAAATAATATATTTGTAGCTGTAGCTTGTTCTTTATAATTCAGTTAGTTACCAAAGTTACAACAGCACTGAAAAAAGTGATTTATCAGTGATTATCACACTTATGATAATCATAGTATCTCCACAGTCGTGTGACCAAAATTTGGTTATAAAATTAGGTGCAACTTACTTAACAACTGTCTTGCCTAGTGGCAGAAATTCTGGTCCCAATTGTGGTAATCAGTTGATATAAAGAGTTCTTTTCTCTAAAGAAAAAAACAAGAGGAGGGGAAAACACCTGTGTTCCATTCATTCATGAACACAAAAGATAAAAATCCAATTTGCTTAAAAAATTTAAGGAATGCTAAAGTTGACAATTTATTGGATGTCTAAAAGAAGGGTACACCCTAGTTTATTTCTTTAGTTTGAAATATTTCTTAGGAAAGAAAGTTTTAAATCACAGTGGGACGATCATTTAATTAAATACCACAAATATGTAGAATTTTGTAGGCAATGGGTTCACAGAAATTTGTATATGAATAAATAGAAACTTTCTCTATGAATCATTCATAAAAACATAAAAATATGGCTTTATTGGGCTGTGTGAAGTGCTTTTATGCATAATAGTCCAGATAATTGCTGTAAGGAATTGTCTATTAATTGGATGACCCTGATCTTATGGAAAATTATTATGTCAATATTAATATGAACTAAATGTGCAGAATGCAAACTAGTTTGACAATGAGAAATATTGGCAAACAGAGCAATAGCCATTGTTAACTGACCATTTGGAATACTCCATATATATTAATAAAAAGCACTTAAAATTCTCGGGACTGTATCACATCACCACAACCCTAGCATTCAGAAATTATCACTTGACAGATACAAAACAAATGAACAGGGAAGTATCAATACACATTCATAAGATACTAAGTAACACATCAGTGTTTCCTAAGTACATAGGGGGAACCATTCTCTTGACGTTATTGTTTCCTCAAAACTGCAATTTGTGTATATATTCCCATCAACAGAGAGAATAATGATAGTTAATAATAGGTTATGGGGCAGTTAAATACCGGTATGTAGATCTTTGATAAGAGTTTGCAAAAGGTCACTGTAAATGTTATGCTTCAGGCTGTTTAGTTGCTGCAGTGAGTAGACCTGTCCTCAGCTTAATTTCTATGGTCTGTGGTTTTAAGATGAATATGAAAAGGGCTTTGTAGTGAAGCAAGTATCTAAACATTCCCTAACTGTCCTTCTTTATTTTTGATATTTTAGACAGACCCAGTCTTTGTGATAAGGGTCAAATGTGAAACATCTTAAGAAGAAGATAAGTTGCTAAAGTAACTGAGTGAAGTACTCGTTCTATTGTTTATGTTCTTAAGAGTGACAAATTTAGTTGAAAAATATACTTTCCAAAATGAAATTTGGAGTACATGTGAAAAATATACAACATCCACCTTCTTCAGAATACTCAAGTAAATGAAAAATATTTTTTGCATAACCATTATCAGTGAAAAATGTTCTCTGCTTTCTCTGTAAATAAAAATGACACATTTTATGCTCCATGCTAATCATTTTTGTGGGTATATTTTAAAAATATGTGTATATTAAAAATTTCATCTTTTTCCAAAAAGATTTAGAAAACTATTTTTTCTCTAGAGGAATTTAAAAAGGTAAAGGTAAAGGTTCCCCTTGCAAATATGTGCTAGTTGTTCCCGACTCTAGGGAACAGTGCTCATCTCTGTTTCAAAGCTGAAGAGCAGCACTGCCTGAAGATGTCTCCGTGGCCATGTGGCTGGCATAACTAAATGCCAAAGGCACAGAGAACACTGTTACCTTCCCACCAAGGTGGTCCCTATTTTTTTACTTGCATTTTTTATGTCTTTCAAACTGCTAGGTTGGCAGAAGCTGGGACAAGTAACTGGAGCTCATCCTGTTATGCAACACTAAGGATTCGAACCACTGAACTGCTGACCTTTTGATCAACAAGCTAAGCATCTTAGCCACTGAGCCACCACATCCCTTTGTAACCTGTTAGCTGGCCAAATTTGGAATATGTATTTAATACATTTTCAGTTTAGGAACCCAATAACTGAAAAACTTGACAGGTGGCTAAATATACTAAGAAGAGGCTAAACACTGTGAAGGAGGTCCTTCATTTATTTTTGAAATTTATGAACTGCCCTTCTCACTTCCAGACTGATTCTGGCAATATAGCAGTGTGCGTTGTCTCCTTCTGTTAGGTGTTCCAATCAACAATACCAACTTATAACAATTTCTTTATTGACTGAAGTTACAAGGGCACTGAAAAATTGACTTATGACCCTTTTTCATACTTACAACCATTGCAACATCCCCATTGTCACATAATCAAATTTGAATGCTTGCCAATTGACACATAATAAATAAATTTTGAAAATGAAGATATTATTCACAAGGTAAAACCTAAGAGTTTTCTGCTTTGAAATAAGGAACAGAAAAATGATGAAATAATCTTCCTGTCTGTTATGAATCTGATGTCTCCATTTTCCTATATAACAGTCATTGCAACAGTTTAAATGACAAAGTTAAATTCCAAGATTCAATTTAACTTTAATGTTAAGAAAGATTAAAAGAGCATGAATTGTATTTCTTTCATAATAATTTATTATTTGCAAGGAATTTACCAAGCTAGTTTTTTTAAAGAGTCTGATTTATTTAGAGTTCTACACTATGGTATCCCAAAGGGATTAGATCAGATAATCAAATTGAATTTTTGAAAGGCAGAAAAATATAATATGAATCAAATATATTTGTTTAGCTAAAATAATCAGTTAGTTCCTGAACAAAAAAATATTTTCTTTCTCTGAAATTGTATATGTCACTGGAAGACCTTCAAATTCTGACTGCATGGACCTTAGTGGTAATATTGGTTCTAACTTGAGGAAAAAAAGACAGTCAAAAGTCTTCAAGTTAATCTGCTTTAGTGGTTGAATATTGGATGAGGATAAGGGAAATCAATGTTCAAGTCAGCCTCAACAATGGAGCTTATTAAATAGTTTAGGCCAGTCATTCTTCCTCTGATTATCCTACATCACAGGGTTCTTGTTGGGATGATGAATTACTATTGCATTGATCTCCTACAGGAAAGGTAAAGGCATAAATCTAATACCAATAAACAAATAATAATGATTGTAAGAGACAGAAAAAAAGAATACCCTACCAGCAAATGTAATACATTGAACACAGGAACAGACTATAATTATGGGTTCTGTTGACTTCCATTTGTGATTTGAATTCTGTGTTGACTTTAATACTTCAATGTAATCACATATGTATAGCTTTTTTATTGCACTTATTTATATGAATATTTATATGCATTGATCCTTTCTTTCAATAAATGTACATTGGCAAATAAGAGCACAGCTTTACTAAGTCTGAATGAATGTAGACCTGGGTCTTGGGAATGGAAAACAAATGAACAACTGAATTCTGAATGCCAAGTCAATCCTTGATAAGGCCTCCTTTATCCATGATTTGGTCACTGATGAGAAGGCCAACTCAGCATGTTTTAGAGCGAACTGGCTGGGGTCTGAAGGACAGATTTCTGAAATCTGCCTGCTGGTTTGAGTGTGGCATAAATTGAGACTTCAGGGCAGTATGAAGATGTGGCAATTATTAACAGAGAATTTCTTATGGCTTTCTAATGGCTCTGCCCTTCAGGTCCCTAGCTTGTGAGAGTGTGTTCATCATTGGTCTTTAGGGATAAATTAGGATTGTACCAGCCTCCATACTGTATAGTTCCTCACCTTCATTTCTGTGTTAGGAATGGAGTTCCCCAGACTATGGTTCTAGGAGACTTCAACATGTCTTTCCTGGAATGGGGTGTGGAATGGAAATTCATGGCTTCCATAATAGGCATGGGCCTATTCTAAGTCATCCAGAGCGTGGTGCAGGACAGTGGTCACACTCTGGATTTGGTATTCCTTTGGCAATGTGTTATGAAGGTGTCATCTTTATCATCAGTGGACCATATCCTGATTTCTCTAGTACCACTATCCACTACAAAGAGATTGCTCTTTAGACTTGTCCATTCTCAGTAGATTGAAGGACTCAGAGGAGTTTCAAAGGGAGCTGGGAGCCGTTCTTTTTGATTAGATCTTTTCAGCATGGTCCATCTGAAGTCTTGGCTGCTCCTTGGAATAAGGGGATAGTTGATGTCTTAGCTCAGATCACACTTATGCAACTTGATCTTATTGCAGATTCAGAGGAGTTGCCTGGGGAAGAATCTTGCCAAATTGGACCATAGACAGTCTTTAGACTCAGATAGGAGCTCAGCCACCAGCTCTTTAGATACATACTCCTCTTGGCATGTTAAAGCAGCTGAGGAAAGGTGTTATGTGAATGGTTGGTTGTTGTTTTGTTGAATGAAAGGAAAGTAAGATAAATAAATCCCAAATAACTCTGCTTTGCTTTAATTTGGTATAAGATGGAATAGAAAGAAACACTTATGGGCTTTAAAGATTATGTTTATTCTTCTCTATAACATTCCTGATAAAGATTATACAGATTATAACAACCTTTGACATGTTTGTTTGTTTCTTGATCTTGCCTACCTCAAAGGGCTGACATTAAGTTAATGTTGAAATTTATCCTCTGATATCAACCAAGTTGGCATTCCCCACAAAAATGGCTTTTCATTTTATTTCTCCTTCTTGTTGTATATCCGTAATTAATTTACATTTTTCTATTTGGTAATTTTGAATTTTAAATATTCTTGTCAGATACCAGAAGTAGTTACTGTTCGGTATTTCAAATACCTCTCCATCATTCTACAGCCTTTTGCAGTGTCTGTAACTGTCCATCTTCTCCTGTTATTAAAATCCCAATGGGAGATATTTCTTAATTATATATTTCATTTGTATGCAACTGAATAGGAAAAAAAAACACCAGGTTGCATTGCAGCAGCCTATATGACCCTTTCGGGCAGTTGAGCTCCACATCTGATTACTAAATATTTTAGCAGAATTTTCTTCTTTTTTCAGGTCAAATTTAATTCTCTTCCATCAGATTGTTATGATTAAAAATGCAGGAGATTTTTTTTTTACTACTAAACCACAATAAGACACAAAATATATTAAAATACTCTAAGATGGAGGCAGATCATATAGTGAAACAATATCTCTCTATATTATTCTATTAACAGTGATTAAGATTTGGCTTTGAACTAGAAACTCAATACTAGTTCCTGCTCAGTTGTCTTTTAATCCATGTTACATATGTCATCTTGAGCTACAAGGGAAAATACAGAATTCAAAATTAATCAATTGAGATGATAAGTTTCCATTTATTAAAGTGAATCCCTAATGGAATCAAAATGTGTGTGTGTGTATGTGAATAACTTCCACACATATACAAATCCATCCATTTTTTGTTGAAGCCCATACACATAAATACTTCAGGTTTCATGGAACAAGCACAATGCACCCTACTGTGAAGGCATTCATGGTTATCCCAGTCAAACATATGTGGGTCATTAAAAAAAAGGTTCTCTTGCCCTCAGTCATTGGTTGTATATAGACTTGTGCTTGAGAAGTAGGTATTATGGCTAGTAAATAACTCAGTGGGTGAAGAGCGGCATTGCTACTATACATCCATATAATTGCCCAGATGTTGCCAAACTCTGCACAGGCACTTAATTAAGGATGAAATGGAGAGAGGAAATCTGGCTCTTCTCTCTTTCACCCACAATCAACTGACAAGAGCTAATGTGTAATAGTGAAGAGACAAGGCTCATAAAGTGTTCCCTAGTGTGACATTAAAAGTGATAAAAGCACATCTTTGTTTCAAATTGTGTGAAATGTCAGAGTGTGTGTGAGAGAGACATTATATAAAATAAGTCTTTAATCTGGAAGATTTTAGATCCAGACCCAGTTTAACACTTAGAACATTTAACTGGGACATTTTCATTTTGAATGACCCACTTTTCTACAGATTGACAAACATAGAGTTTACACTGAAAAGAAAGAAAGAAGCCCACACTTGGTGCAGATATTATTATTTTTTTAGATATCACTCTATAACAACTGGAGCCTCGTTAACCACAAACCTAGAAAAACAACAGACTTTACACATTTGATATTTTTACTGTTGTTAGTTTAGCAAGATGTTCAATGTAAATCTAACCATTCTGACTGTAACCTACCTCGATGGAAACCCTGCTGCCAAGATTAGCCAATGTCTGAACTAAAATCACGATGATACTTCTTTTAAAAAATGAAACTATACATATGCTTTCTGTAAATACAATTCCTGGCGATGTAAATGATAACCATATGTTTAAAAACTGTTTCTCCTTTAAAATAATAATTTATTAATAGTGTGTTAAAATAGGAAACAAACATGATAGTTTAAGAGTTTTGTCATAAAGGACATATTGTAACTCTTATATTTAACAATACGCCTATATGGAAGAGGTTAAAATTTGTTATGCTTTAGAGAATATGTTTATTGAACTGTAGTTGAGAGTCCTAGAAGAATATATATATATATTTATATATATATAAATTCTAGGAATCTCAGCTTCAATTTAATATGCCTTAGAAGGATAGATTACTTATGGATGTTTGTCTTTCTTCTTGCTGAAAATAAATGGCCAGTATGACATTGCTTAGAAAGCCAGTCTTTCAGTACAGCTTTGTCTTTAATCATTTCTTGCATTCCATAGCAGGATCTACATTAAAGGAAAAGCTATCCTTATTAAAAACACTATGAACATTACCTCATTCAAGCCAATCCCACCCAAATTTGCTCTGAAGTTAGTCCAGAATCCACCAGAATTTTCTCCTAGATTAGTATAAACTATTTGTTGTTATTTACACATTTGTAAAGAATTGTACAAAAAAAACCCTATTTTATTTTGAACACCTTCCTTATTTAGCAGAAACCAATCTCATGTTTTAGCCAAAAATCTCCTATTTGTCTAAATAGGACAAAATTTAGGCTAAATCTCTAACTGCTATTTGTTTAAATGACGCTGGTGACAAAAAAAAAAATCTGCAAAAAAGCATATAGCAACCCAAAATGGAGGAAAGAGATTTGAGCAGGAAACTGCTGTAAGACATGATCAAAGAACACCCTAACTCTCCTTTAAGATTTCACAGTAACTTATCCTAAGCTAAAAACAGGAACAATGGTTATTCATAGATATTTTAAAATATTTTTTTCAGTTTCCACATGTCTTAATTAAAATGCAGGATGGATATTTAATTAGTTAGCTATTGTTATTTTTTGTTTTTTTATTTTTTAGTTCTGCTGAGATGCATAACATTTTTGAACTATAAATGTTTTTGGTGTTAGAGTTGCAAGAATATAATTTTAGCAGAATGTTAATTATTTTAATTATAATTCTTTTATTATAAAAGATTTTTAATAGTCTTTGCTCTATAAGAAGTCAAATAAATATTGGAAAATAAGTAAAACTTGTTGACAGAGTATTTGTGTAACAAGCTTCCCAATGTTGCTTAACAAGATTTCTTTCCCTTTAACAGCTGCATCAAAAATAAAGAAACAAAATTTAATGAATGGCTTTTGCCATCATCATATTTCTCTTTCATAAAAAAGAGAGTCTTGGCTTAGATTCTGAAATGGGGAGTAAAATAAGTCAGTGAGATCCAAAAGCCTTTCAGCCCCAATCCAGGAGCCCTCAGGCAGTTGCTTTCATGGCAAACTATTTTGCAAATTTATATTTATATACTGACAAAGAAATAAAGGCAGACTAGTATAGATCTATTTCAAGCTATTTAGCTCTCATCAGGTAGCCATAACCTTCTGGGATTCAAACCTGGGCTTGCCTGTATTAACCTCTAAGCCACAGGTTCTCCTTGCCTTGTCAGCTTTGCCTGAAGGTTCCTGGATTGGGGCTGAAAGGCAAAAGGAAGCAGTATGCTCCTTCCCATATTTGGTAGACTAGGTTGCTTTGATAGAAAACCCATTTAATGTCCCCTGCTACAAGCTGACAAAGTGAAGAGAAACTGTAGCTTAAAGGTTAATACATCTGCCTAACCGCAGGCAAGCCCAAGTTCAAATTCCAGAACGATATGGCTAGCTGATGAGAGATAAATAGCTTGAAATAGATCTATATTAGTCTCCCTTTATTTCTTTGTCAGTAAATATAGATTTGATAGATAGAGGTAGATAGTTATAGATAGATAGATATATTATAGATTATATATAATACATATCTATAAATGTGTATATGTGTGTGTATATTTTGTTGTTGTTAGTTGCGAAGTCATGTCCGACCCATCACAACCCCATGGACAACATTTCTCCAGGCCTTCCTGTCCTCTACCATCCTCTGGAGTCCATTTAAGCTCACACCTACTGCTTCAGTCACTCCATCCAGATATATAATATATATATATATATATACATATATACATATATACATATATATATATATATACATATATACATATATACATATATACATACATACATGTGTGTGTGTGTGTGTGTGTGTGTGTGTCTTTGGTTATTCGGGTCTTCTCCCGTGTAAAATTGGAAGTGTCTTGGCGACGTTTCGACAAAGTCTTATTCATCATCTTCAGGCTGGTGTTCTTGGCTTCGTGCTTCCAGGAGCAATTTCCAGGAGCAATTTGCTCCTGGAAGCACGAAGCCAAGAACACCAGCCTGAAGATGATGAATAAGACTTTGTCGAAACGTCGCCAAGACATTTCCAATTTTACGTGGGAGAAGACCCGAATAACCAAAGACCTACATACAAACACCCGCGAAAACCTCAGAAAACATGTGTGTGTGTGTGTGTGTGTACAGGTAATATCTCGGGTTTCTTCCCGTGTAATTGTAAACATATCTTTAGAAGGATAGTAGCGACGTTTTGATGAAATCACATTCATCATCTTCTGGCTGATGTTCTTGGTTTGGTGCTTATGGGCAAACTGTGTGATCTTAACTGACGTTTTTCTAAGTTAAGATCACACAGTTTGCCTATAAGCACCAAACCAAGAACATCAGCCAGAAGATGATGAATGTGATTTCATCGGAACGTCGCTACTATCCTTCTAAAGATATGTTTACAATTACACGGGAAGAAACCCGAGATATTACCTGTACACACATATATACCTATGAAAACTTACATAGACACACACACACACACACACACACATGTAGGTCTTTGGTTATTCGGGTGTTCTCCCACGTAAAATTGGATGTGCCTTGGCGACGTTTCAACGAAGTCTCATTCGTCATCTTCAGGCTGGTGTTCTCGGCTTCGTGCTTCCAGGAGCACGAAAAGATGGAGAAAGAACCCAGAATGTAGTGAATGTGATTTCGCTCAATTGTGGTTCCAGAAAAATCTTGGCTACGTAGGAAAAACCTGGCTTAAAGGAATATATATATATATATATATATATATATATATATATATATATATATATATATATATATATATATATACACACACATACACACACATATATATATATATACATACACATATACACACACACACACACAGAGAGAGAGAGAGAGAGGGAGAGAGAGAGAGAGAGAGAGAGAGAGAGAGAGAGAAATTTATATCACACATAACTCTTTTGAAAATGTGTGCTCTTGATTTGCATATCTATTGACAGGCCTATATAAATTGATCATATAACAGCCATTCAGTATGTGGCTATAGATAGAGATATTCTATAAAATGTTCATGTATGATATACATATGATATGCATACCATTGTGCAATTAAAGGCTAGCAACTTTCCTCTGATGCTTCATTTTGAAGGCCATACTTTTTTCCTTACTTCCAGAATTTGCAAGGTCAGTTGTTCCACTGATTAATTGATTAATTGTTTAATTAATTGTTCTAACTGTCAGGAAATTTCTCTTTAGTTCTAGATTGCTTCTGTTCTTGATTAGTTTGCATCCATTGCTTTTTGTCTTGCCTTCAGGTGCTTTGGAAAATAGGTTGACTCCTTCTTCTTTGTGGCAACCCTTAGATATTAGAACACTACTATCATGTCACCCCTAGTCCTTCTTTTCATTAAACTAAACATATCCAATTCCAGCAACAGTTCTTTATATGTTTTAGCCTCCAGTCCTCTAATCATCTTTGTGGCTCTTCTCTGCAGTCTTTCTAGAGTCTCAACATGTTTTTTACATTGTGGCGACCAAACATGCAGGTGGGCCCAGGTTTGAATCCCAAAAGGGTATGGCTACCTGATGAGAGCTAAATAGCTTGAAAATAGATCTATATTAGTCTGCCTTTATTTCTTTGTCAGTAAATATAAATTGGCAGAATAGTTTGCCATGAAAGTGATTGCCTGAGGGCTCCTGGATTGGGGCTGAATTATCACTGAATTATCTTACACTCCATGGGAAGATGTTGTAAGGCCATAACTCCTGCTAAAGGTTACCCAACTAAGTATTAACTGATGTGATAATTTTTGTATATCTCATTTTTCTATGGGTTTCAATTTTCTTTTTTATACTGTAACTGCTATTCTAATAGAAAATCCTTCATAGAAGTTATTGCATTACATTCTTGATTAAATCATCTTTCCATTGATATATAATTTTATGGTACTACTCCCCCCAAAAAAGTGGTGTTATTAGCTAGTTTTAGAAAATACACTTTTCCCAAAAGGCTTCCACAATTTTGGCCACTACTGTATCTATTGATTTTAGAACATGCCTGTGTTTTTAATTTGATCCTGTAACCTCTTAAATAATTGCAGAAAATACTGGTCTGTGATCATAATACAGCTAATATTTGTTATTTTTCTAGGAAAGAAGGAAAAAAAGTCATGCTGTAATCCATGGACACCAATTAAAAGTTAAAGAAAGAGGAAAAACGGCATCACTTTTGTTTATATTGCAGGAGGGGGTCTTTATTATTTGTCTCTTTCTTTAGAAAAAAAATAGGACAAAAACATGAAAAGAAACTTTGCTCTGCTCTGTGTACATAGAGATTGGGGCGGGGTAGTTAAAAAATACCCAGTACCTATTTCAGACCTGATTAGCATTTGGTTTGAAAACTATAGGAAGTTCCAGGGCTGCAACCTAATCTATATATTCCAGCAAGGGAACAAAAACCCCAGAGGCTAACTGAATAATAGAAATGTAATTGAAAGAAACATAACCACTATCCCAATTACCAGCAGCAAGGTGGAACAACTGCTGATGAAACGTCTTCAGTCTTTTGGAGCGGATAGCTGCAAAAATCTAAATAATGAAGTCAGCTATAGTTCACTGAAAATATTGAGAGTCCACAAAAGCTTTCAGGAATCTTTTTAAAAGAAAAGATTCAGAGCCACTTGAATGTGGAAAGTCAATGGGAAAGGTGGTAGGAAGTCAGAGGTTGTGGTCACATGAGAGCACCTAACAACTTGTATAGCCTTGCTTAACAGTGGCAACCAAGACTTGCTAAGTGACACAGTGATGTGATGTTGGGGTTTACAATATTATTATTTACCAGCACCAATTCTGGATCCAAATGCTATAATTATCCAACTAGCATAATTATCTCCCAACTTTTACTTTAGTCACGAAGATATAATTATTAGATTTGTACAGGGTCTTGTGCATGTGGAGCGGGCAGGAGGCACTGAAGCCTTCACATTCATCTGTGCATAATCACTCTTCTGACTTATATACCAAAACACACTCCTTCCTTCCTTCCTTCCTTCCTTCCTTCCTTCCTTCCTTCCTTCCTTCCTTCCTTCCTTCCTTCCTCCCTCCCTCCCTCCCTCCCTCCCTCCCTTGTTTTTGAGAACATCAGATCAATAGAGTTCAGTCCCAAGAGAAATGTGTAACCAGTCTTGTTCAGTCCTTTTCCTTACAATTTCTGTTGCAGAGACCAATGAAATTCTTATACACATCCATCCATATTTATATAAACAATATAGTAAATCTGGGATATTTTCTTCAAAGCCATATTGCCAGATATAGAATTAAGGATTTAAATGGAATTCAAAAAAGTAAGACAATAACTTTACTGATGGAACAATGAGAGATCCAGAAATCCTATGGAGCTAAACTTAGGCTTGACTGTTTACAGATTGGAACACTGGTCAGCAAAGGAGGAAATCCGAAACTCCCACAAGGCTCATTAAATTACAGTAATGGATGTCACAGTGGCTGATATTATCAGACACTTTCCAGCCTCCAAGCCAGCAAATTATTTAGATGTGGAGATTGTGACCTAGAGATTAACATATTCCTCAATTGTGGTTTGTCAATTTGCATCCAGATCCCAACCAATCTTAATGGAAGCTGAAATGAACTAAAATCAATCCCCAGGAATTCAACGCTATGTAATCTTGACAGTATAGTTAAAGGAAATTGGTACAAAATATTTCTTCCATACTTTAAATCTCAACCCTAAAAGAGTTCAGAAAGGGACAGCATAAAGTAGATGAAAATCAACTTTGAGTAAAGGCCAATCAACTAGAAGGGAGAAAATCTCTACTTGATATCCTGGTTGGCATAAACCCATACCACTAAAATACAAGTAAGAGAAGAGCCTTGAATAATGTGTGAAGTCACAAAATCCTTCTGTTTTCTCACCCTCCCTCACACCACAGGAAAGCAGATTCTGCATGCACCATCACATCTCCTGATTTGGACAGTTGCCCAATAGTGCAACACTACACATTGTTTAATTTGCCTAGTAAATTAACAAGCTTCCCCATTCCCATAGAGGGGCTGGAGGCAATCAATGGTTTCTTTTTAATGAGACATCTCCATCTCTAAAGATGTTTAAAAGGAACAGTCTAGGATAACACTTCAACATAATTTCTTCAGTTTCATCCAAAGTGAATGGAGAATTAGCTGAATATACAGTCCCATTACATGTCATTTATTTCTGAATTTCAGGAAGCTAGCTGAAGGTAGATCTATTAGAAGGAATTATATGCCATAAAAGTCACAAAACTTTTATGAATGCTTTATATTTGTTTTCTTGGATTTTGACTAGGTTTCACAAATTTTTCAAATTTTTATTTGAATTTGTAATGTCTTATATTAGCCCGCAAACCAACTTTCTCATTGATTAAAATAAAGTTTAGGAGTTTATAAATCTTTTCTGTAAATCCTTCTGTCAAGGACTAACTGGTGAACCAGATTATACATGAAGTGAATCTCAATGGAGCATAGATATTGCCTTTCTCACTGATTTAATTATTTTGCTGAGGTTGAGCCATCAAGCAGACTCCTTGGCTCCTTCCCTTCACTGAATAATGCTTTAGTGTTCTTCTGCTATTTAGCAACCATTTCATGCTGCAATGCCTAATGGGTGCATCTCATAGAGAACTCCACCTCGGACAAATAATCTTATTCTATGAGAGACCTACCATTAAATTGCTCCAGGCAATTTTGAAGTTAAAAAAAAACACCTGAATTTTTCCTTATGCTTCCACTTGCAAACCAGAAGGAAATTTGTTTCTCCACCTTTCATGCTTCTTTGCCATCCCAAGTTATTAAAGTGACTAGCAGCATGAGATACTTCAAATTGCCCTATATATTTGATTGCAGATAATACCTAGAATTTGAAAAGAGTCCAGTAGATGCATATGAGAATTATTTTTCAGAATGCAGCATTTTTCCTAAGGTTTGTTGTTGCTACTACTATAAAAAGCTGAAACCAGTTTTAAAAGAGTGGATAATAATCAGAAAAATGCATCATTGCTGAAACCCTGTACAAATGGCATACACTTTTTTTAAAAAAACAAATCCCCATTTATCTCAGATCAAAGAGGTTTTGCAGCTCTTGAAGTTCTCCAGAGAACTGTAAAATGAGATAATGCCAGGGGGGATACATGTACATCTAGCAATGAAATATATACCTTGCCATTTTATACTCATTACATTCTCTAAGAAAGATCAATAATCTTCCAGATTGTGTGTCCTCAAGGAGAAGCCAATACCTATGAGGAAAGAGGAACTGGCAAATCATAGAATTATAGAATTATAGAGTTGGAAGAAGCTATTTAGGCCATCAAGTCCAACCAGGTCAGAAAAGGAATATATAAATCAAAGTATCCCTGACACTCTGAGATAACAGGAAATTTTAACTTTTTTGGTATGACATCCCTTTAGATACCTAAACAAGGTTATTGACATGAGTGGTACATGCAATACCTTTAATACATCATCATCATCATCATCATCATCAAACCAATCATCAACATCATCTTCAATCATCACCATCAGTCATATTTTTTTAAGGCTAAACATATCCAGATTCCTTAATTTCGCACTACAATATTCAATGTCCAATCCCTTGCTCATTCTTGTTGTGGGCTATGACAAACATGGAATATTACTGCATACTGCATTTGGGAACTATATGATACAGGGTAAAATTACATTTCCCTTTTTTTATAGCTATGACACATTACTGAGTCATATTTAGCATGTGATCAATTACAGTTCAAACTATCTTCTGTAAAAGTGTGTGGAATCTCAGAAGACCTGGGGAGGGTCTAAAAGTAGCTATACCATGACTACAAGTAGTAATGACTGCTTCACAATTTCTAGGAAAAGATCTAGAGGAAATCTGACTTTCCAGTAAAGAGCTTCCTATAATTATTTATATAAAGCTATTAATTATCCTGTGACAGCAGGTGACACACCAAGATAACCTTCAAAAAGACTAAGTAAAATTGGAATTTATTAGTATTTGGACAACAGATGATCAGTAAACTCAGGGCTATATGTTTTTAAAAATCCAGAAGAAAACTAAGGCAAATATTTCCTTATATGGAGAAATTTGCTAAGGGCTGAGATTGAAAGATGTACTTGCTCTTTGATGTGGACATGACTAGCCAGTTAATGAAATTTATTATGTAATTAAAGTCCTTTCTACCTGTACCAGTTTAATTTTGGAGGAGCAAATCACACTTTAAGCTTTATTTACTTTCTCACTTTCAGGTTTTTAAGGTAAACATCCATATTACTCTCTATTCTACCAACTGATGTTACTCTTCTATGCTGGCAATAGGTCTTGCCAGCACAATTAGAATTGGTTAATTCTCAGCACATTGAATACACACTCATTGTATCATTTTGGCTTCTGGTGCCTCCAGGTATAGATACTTAGATATTATCAGCAGGTTGTGACGCTGGTACAGTCAAGTGAGGTAGTTTGTGATATTCATTCCAGCTAGAGATAGGCTTGTCAATAGACTATGCCAGTTCTCCTGACATATCAGAAAACCCAGGTATTAGAGGTAATAAATTCAAACTAGCCAACCAGGCAGGTTTTGTTGTTCTGAATCTGGTCTGGACTCTTCCCTAGCCTTGCATATACTGAGGGTAGCAATGAAAAGCTTTTTTCTGGGAGGGTTCAACCTTGCCAAATAGCTATGCCAACTCTCTGGCACCATAGTCTCTGCCATCCTAGGCAAAGAGCTAACTTTTTCAAGCTTTACTGTTAAAGCAGTTTTTGAACATTGACACTGCATTGGTTCATCAAGTCCTCTACAGGCTCTTTTTCTAGTTTTAAAACAAACTGGAGCTGTCCATTCCACAACCCTGTTCTAAACACACACAAACACACACACATACACACACACACACCTCTGAATTGAACAGACTTGATTCACCTGAAGATCTATAGAAAATTATCATCTACAGTACATCTGTAATCTACAGACAAGGAAGCAACCTACAGGAAGGAAGTTCCAATAAGATTAATACTTTACATGATATTTTAGCAAATCTTTCCATTGTTTTAAGAGTGCTCAGAAATCAATCTCATTCTGAGATGAGCTAGAATCAGCACAAGCAATTTTTAGGGTACCCTTTCTATCACCGTCCCACATGCAAGGATGGCAGTGCTATTCTAGCAGGATTGTCCAGTCACCCTGGATGCATTTGTACATATAAAGAATTGTTTCTGGAATTGGGCATGTTTGGTTTAATGAAAAGAAGGACTAGGGTAGTGGTGGGTTGATCCTGGTTCACACTGGTTTGAGAGAACCGGTAGTAGCGGTGGCGGGAGGCTCTGCCAACCCACCAGAATTCATCAAGTATGCTCTGTGCATGTACAGAAGTGATGCGTGCATGAGCGAACCGGTAGCAAAGGTAAGTAAAACCCACCACTGGATTAGGGGTGACATGACAGTAGTGTTCCAATATTTCAGGGCTGCCACAAAGAAGAGGGAGTCAAGTATTCTCCAAAGCACCTAAGGGCAAGAAGCAATGGGTGGAAACTAATAAAGGAGAGAAGCATCCTAGAGCTAAGGAGACATTTCCTGGCAGTTAATCAGTGGAACAACTTGCCTCCAGAAGCTGTGAATGATCCAACACTGGAAATTTTTAAGAAGAGTATGGACAACCATTTGTCTAAAATAGTATAGGGTTTTGTTACTAATAAAAGGGTTGGACTAGTAAACCTCCAAGGTCCCTTCCAACTCTGTTATTCTGCTATTTTGTTATCTCTGCTGCCCCAGGTACAAACACTTAGCATGGTCCAAAGGTTGCCAACATGTAGGCTTGTGACTACAACTGCCAATGGTTATCTCCACCTCATGCTTTATTACTCCTCCATTATTACAGGACTTGACAAATTGGGTGTGGATTGAGAGAATTTGTAGATAAATTGTAGATGAAGATGAATTGCACATAAACCTGTGCATGATGGAATTTTGAATGGAACGGCAATTTCGCATGAGTTGTCCCATTCTTTTGTAGAAGATGCCTTAATTCAGTGGCATTTCATTTAACTTTTTTTTTAAAAAAGTAAAAAAAAGTTTTGTCTGCCATTATTAAAGTGTTAAGTATTGGCATAATTTCATATTCATAACGGAATTTATATTGCTTCCATTTATGTCAATTTCATCTTGAGGTAATAGGTCCTTGACCATAGCTAACTGGATTCCATTTGCTATAAAAACTTAATATCATTTTGGCATCTGATAATCTACTAATACCACCTAATAGTGACAAAGGTGTTATAGCTCAACTATTTTTTTGCTTTCTGAAGCAAAATAAATAAATAAATCAGTTTTACTGTGTCTTTGTTAAGCATGACAATATGACAATCCCATAGTTGTCATGGAGGCCAAAAAAGCCTGAGCCAGCCTGCTATTGCAGCATTGACATGCATGTTGAATACATCCCTATGGACACTGCTCTGAGAATAAAAGAGCACATAAAACTCAGTCAGGGAGACTGCTGGGCATGAGAGTGGGTAATATCAGCAGTATTCTCCATCTTGTCTCATTGCCCCAATGCCATGTAAAAACTTTCATATGTGTCCCAGTTGCATTATCTAATTCTCAAATGATCATAAATAAATAGCCTGATACCAGATCATTTAATTACCAAAACAAGATACTCTTCCTCATAAATTATATTATATTATGCAGATGGGACAAAGAGTATCAAGAATTTGAACCTTGATTTCATTATAAATAGAAATTGTATTTGATAAGCAATAGTTACTATTCCCTAAAAGCTTCATTAACTTTTCTATATTAAATCTACTTATCGGTCAAAAGTTCAGGTAATCTCAAGTGCCTGTTTATCTGTTTCTTGTGTCAGATTTGGCATGAAGCACACTGTAGTGATTCCTTTCTCCTTGACCCTCCATCTTGAGTTATTACTGCACTGAGAAATGACTAAACCCATCAAATAATTTAGCACAAGATACTAAAATACTAAATATTAATTATATTTAGTATTTAAATATTATATTAACAACAATATCACCAGAAGGGATCTGCAACCATTGTACCACATATCTACAGAAAAAGGAAATGGTGAGAAGAACTAATAACTTGAAATTATCATCATTCTCTAATTTTATTATACATTTCCTAACTCTGTGATGGTGAACCTATGGCACGAGTGCCCAATGTGGCACACGAAGCCATGTCGCTTGGCACACACAGCCTTGCCTGTTTGCTTTCTGGGTTTCTGGCACATATGCACATGCAACAATCAGCTATCTTTCACACGTGTGGCAGTGCCAAAAACCAGCCTGCACGTGTGCGTTAGCCATCTGATCATTGGGCGTGCATGTGTGCTAGAACCCGGAAGTTTGGTTTTTCCAGAGTGTGGCTGCAGCGAGCGTGCGCACACGGGCACGATGTTTCCGCATGACTTTTTCAGCACTTGGTGCCAAAAAGGTTCACCATCACTGTCCTAACTAGTCCTTATCTTGTCTGTCATTATTTTAAAAAAGTCCCTTCCTACAGCTTTGTGTGTTCATATCTTCATATTTCTATGGCCAATAGTGGATCATGAAAGTCTAAAGAGGTGAAAAGAAGGCAACTTAAGGCTGCCTTCCATACAGCTGAGGTTTTTGCAACCAGCCTTCATAGCATGGATATTCATAGGATGACTCAAGGAAGAAGGCAAGTGTCATCATATGCATCTCAAAATCATGATGTGACTAACATCAAACTGCATAATTTATGAAGTAACATCAGGATACACATCTCTATGGAGATTTTCAATCAACCAGGTCATGGTTATCCCAAAGCTACTTTTCAAAAGGCAACTGGATTTTATTGGGTTTTTTCCTTGAAAGCATTTTGCTTCTTACCCAAAAAGCTTATCATCCAAGAACTGTTTCTTCATTCAGAAGAAACTTCCTGGATGACAAGCAAAATTTTTTAAAGAAAAAAACAAGAAAGTTGAATTGCCTTTTGAAAGGATCTTTGGGACAAACATCCTTGTGGTTTCCACTTATACCTATGCTTGTTGGATATGCTTTCAATATTTAAATAATTTGCAGACATAACATTTGTTTTAACATTGCAAAAGCTTCATTTGAGATGAATTACTTCAAAGAATCAAGAATTCTGCTTCTAGCTGTGCCAAACACTCTATTTAGATGAGTGCATTTAAACTGATCTTCACATTACTCCATTATCACAAAAACATGACGTATGAAGGAGACTGGGGTTCTTTTCTGTTTCTCCTTGATTCTGAGAACTAATGCCTGAAGAAAACTCCTCATTGCATATTTGTGATTTGAAGCTTTTGACCAGTGTTTCTCATCCTTAGGGACTTTAAGATGGTGGGACTTCAACCCTAATTCCCCATAGTGGCTGGGGAATTCTAGGAATTGAAGTCCACTCAACTTAAAGTCCCTAAGGATGAGAAAAACAGCTTCAGAGGATCTGTATTCTGGACCTTGAATGGTAAAAGGAAGGTGGTTTCAATTGATGTCAATCAAATGTGTCCTTAATGAAAAATATTTGTTTTAAATCTACTTCAGAAGCATCCGAATTTCCCCCTTCCAATGAATATGCTCCATTAGTATTATTTGCCTCAGCCTGAAAGAGGCCACATATTGAGCAGTAATTTGAAAACATGTATTTACCATAGAGCCCTGACAGTAGCCCTTTTCATGCTGTAGTGAAAGCATTAAATATTTATGGGGACATTTTATTTTGTAAACAAAGTAAAAGAATTAGGAGAACATGAAACTGTATGATCAATTTTAATAGCTGGGTTTTAGTTTCCTTGTTTTATGATGTAGTCCCTTAGTAATGTCTGTGTGTATGTGTGTATTTCTCCACATGCATATGTATGGGTGATTCAAGACAATATATTAAATAATAGATAACATCTTGAAAACATTTCCAGATAGATTCCTCTTCTTTGCTGGTTCTGCACGGAAATAATAAATAAAATTAATGTGTGGTATTCTTAAGTACATACTGGATTATTCCTGTGATAATAGGAATAACAAATGCCACTAAGCAAATGTATGTTTCCTAAGGGAATACACAAATACCCTTATGCAAGAAGAACAGCAGAATTCAGACTGCTTTCTTGTTGATGACACAAATATGAAGAGCCAGAATTTTTGTCATTCAGATTACTGAAATGATTGACCTCAATGGTCAATCTTCTGGGGCCAAGGAACCTTATTAGTCCATAATTGTGAGAGCCACCAATGCTACTCAATACTACTCAGAACCCTGAACCCTTATGAAACAAATCTGCAACTCACCTCTTTTCTTTTTTTAAAAAAATATTTTATTAACTTTTTATTTAATTACATATTATTACAATTCAATAATTTTCGGTTTAGCAGTGTTCATGAATATATACAAATTATATACATGGTATTCCCTGGTTACTTGATTATTATTTATAGTTGCAGCCTCCCTTATTTTACCTTTTACTTTTATCTTCCATCCACTTATACCACATTTCCCACACTGTGTAGTATTCTGAGTTCTCTTTTTTGTTTATCACATATGTTAATTTATTCATTTTTGCACATTCTAATATTTTTTTAATTACATGTTCTTCCAGTGGCAGTCTTTTCTCTTTCCAATATGGTGCATATATTATTCTGGCAGCTGTAATAATATGCATAATTAGGCACCTCTTTTTTTTCCCATACACCCTTTTTAATATTCCCAGGAGAAAGGTTTCGGGCGCCAAATCAATATTTTCCTTTATTATTTCTTGAATCCATTTTCGAATCATTTTATAAAATGTCGTCGCTTTGGGGCATGTCCACCACAAATGGTAGAAGGTACCATGATGATGACCACATTTCCAAGAATTTGGGCTTGTGTTTGGGTAAATTTTTGCTATCCTAGTAGGAGCTAAATGCCATCTATATAGCATTTTGTATTGGTTTTCTTTATACGCTACTGCCCTTGTCAATTTAAGATTACTATTCCAAATTGTTTCCCATTCATCTAGGTTTATACTGTGTCCAATATTTTTTGCCCATGCAATCATTTGCTCTTTGACTACCTCCTCTACCCTATCATATTCGAGCAAAAAGTTATATAATTTAGCTAATAGCTTATTTTCCGTTCCCATCCATATCTTATCAAATCAATTGGATCCTATTTCTATACCAAATTCCTCCTTACCTTTTTGATATCGGAACTTAATTTGTACATACGGCCACCAGTCAATATGAATGCCTTGTTCTTTTAACACCTCATTCATTTTAAGATTCCCACTGCTATCTAAAATATCCTTGTACCTGAACATTTTTCCAATTTCTAACATGTTGGGATATATTATGGCCTCCATTGTGGAGAGCCATTTCGGGATTTCCGTGTACTGCTTTTGCCTAATTTCCCTCCAGGTCTGTATTAATGTGTCTCTTATTTTATGCTTGTGGAAATATGACCTTGTCCTTTTGCCTTTATCCCATAGGTAAGCATGCCAACCCTTCTGCAGATCATGTCCTTCCAAGGCCAAGATTCTTTTGTTTTCCAAGGTAGCCCATTCCCTTAGCCACACCAAATTGGCTGCTTTATGGTACACTTCCCATGCTGGGAACCCAAATCCACCCTAGTGATACTGTTCAGTTCTAAGAAATTTTTTTTGTCTAATTTAACTGGCGTAGTTTGGAACAGGTGTAGCAGCTTAGGCAGGATGCTCATCTTTATTGAGGCTATCCTGCCTAACAGTGATAATTGTAATTTCCTCCATCTTTCCAGATCTTGTTTGATATTTTTAATCAGGGGCACATAATTATCTTTTAAAGCCGAACATCTTGCGGTTATCCATACTCCCAAATATTTTATTTTCTTGACTATTTGCAAACCAAGGGATTCTTCTAGTGCTTTCTTTTGCTCTTCTGACAAATTTTTGGTCAACATTTTAAATCCAGACACTTCTCCATACCTTCCCAATTCCTCCAAAATTTTTTGTCCCATTTCTAATGGTTCCTCCATGATCAATGTTACATCGTCAGCAAATGCCTGGACTTTGTATACTTCTTTCTTGATTTTCAATCCTTTTATTTCGTTATTATTCCAAATTCTTCTTAATAGAGCTTCTAAGGCCAATATAAATAATAATGGTCTTACCCCCTTTCTGATTTGAAAAGTTTTTGTCATATATCCATTTAATAAAATGTTTGTTCTTTGCTCTTTGTCATAAATTGTTGTTATCATTTTTTCAAAATTTACTCCAAATTTTATCATTTTAATTTGTGAATCATGAATTCCCAATTTAGATTACCAAACGCTTTCTGGGCGTCTAAGAATAAGGCATTTGCTTATCTGAATGGGCTTCATAGTATTCTAGGATATTAATCACTATTCTTATATTGTTCCTTATCTGTCTTCCAGGGGGAAATCCATTTCCGTCAGTATGTATCAAATTATTTAATATTTCTTTATTCTTTCTGTCATTACACTCATAAAAAATTTATAATCAATATTTAAAAGGGAAATTGGCCCATAATTTTTTATCTGTTTTGTATTGCTGGTGAGGTCATTGTTATTGTGGGATTTGTGGGTAGTCTTCTTACCTGTTTTTAGTACTGTAGATGAGAGACTTGTCATTTCTTTCAAGATCTTTTTCTGGTCTCTCACAATTCTTCAATATTCCTCATTGTTATCATTCACTAATTACCTTTTCTTTATCTAACATTTTCTTATTTCTTGTGTTGCTAAAGATGCTAGATATTCTCGTTGTTCGTATTCACAGTGGTTAAAGGCGTTGCAGAGCAGCAATTGCTCTCACAACGCTATGACACCACTAATCGCCAACCGGAAGTCCAACTCACCTCTTTTCTATGTTAGCCCAGTTCCTAATGGTTAATGCTGTTGAAAGAAAAGGCATAGGTTTTGAATGAATATATTGCACTATGACATGACTTGGTTTAAATACAATTTAAATGCGAGGTCCGTTGTCAATAAGGCCCCCCTCATATGTGATCTTTTTCAAGAGGGGGGTGCGGACCTGGCCGGTATAACTGAGACCTGGTTGGGCCATGAGGGGGGGGGTTTCCCCTCGTGGAGATGTGCCCACCAGGTTTTCTTGCATTCCACCAGCTGAGAGCCCAGGGTAGGGGTGGGGGAGTGGCGGTCATTATTAAAGAAGGTCTGGGTCCGAGGGAGACCACTGTACCTCAGATAGCCGGGTGTGAGTCCATCTATGTGAGGTGGGGTCGTGGTGGGCAGATGGGTCTGTTAGTCACATACCTGGCTCCCTGCCACGTGGCAACGACCCTGCCCGAGCTTCTCAATGTTGTAGCTGAGGTGGCTACAGACCCCCGGGCTTATGGTCATGGGGGACTTCAATCTGCCATCCGTCGGTGAAACATCTGAGATAGCTCGGGAGTTCATGGCTTCCATGATGGCCATGGACCTGACCCAAGTAATTCAGGGCCCGACCCACATTGGTGGACACACCCTGAATCTAGTTTTTGTCTCTGGTCAGTGGTTGAGTGGTCTTGATATCGGGGATATAGGTGTTGAACCCCTGTCATGGACTGACCACTCGCTCCTTCGACTCGACTTTCAGACCGCTACACTTCACCGCAGGGAGGCGGAACCGACCAGGTGGTTCCGCCCCAGGCGCCTGATGGATCCTGATAGGTTCCAGATGGAGCTTGGGCCATTTCCTGAGACACTAACACGCAACTCGGCCGAGGACCTGGTGGCGGCCTGGGATAGGCGGCCAGTGGGGCCTTGGACCGCGTCGTGCCTTTGCAGCCTCTGACCCAGCGCCGAACTCACTTATCTCCTTGATTTACCGAGGAACTGAGGGAGATGAAACGCCGGAGAAGATGCCTAGAGAGCGGTTGGAGGGCCAGTCGCTCTGAATCTGACTTGACACTGGTAAGAGCTCATATTAAGACTTACTTAGTGGCAATAAAAGCGGCGAAATTTAATTATTTTACCACTCTTATCGCATCATCAGATAATCGCCCAGCCGCCCTGTTTAGGGTGACCCGCTCCCTACTCCATCTGGGAGCGCGGGAGGATCCCTTGCAGGGTCGTGCTAAGGATTTTGTTCAATATCTGGATGATAAAATAACTCAGATTCGGGATGACTTGGCCGCTGACTGGGTGAGTTCAGGTGGGGTGACTGAGGCAGGTCTTGAGAGTGTTATCTGGGCTGAGTTCGATCCTGTGGCTCCCGAGGACGTGGACAGGACCTTGGGAAGACTGAACGCAACCACATGTTTATTGGACCCATGTCCCTCCTGGTTGGTGCTGGCCTCCCGGGAGGTTACACGATGCTGGCTCCAGGAGATTATAAATGCTTCTTTGAGTGAGGGTGCCCTACCGGTCGCCTTGAAGGAGGCGACCTCCTCAAGAAGCCCTCCCTGGACCCGGCTATTTTGGCTAATTATCGTCCAGTCTCCAACCTTCCCTTTTTAGCGAAGGTTGTTGAGAGTGTGGTTGCATGGCAGCTCCCTCGGTACCTGGATGAAGCTGTCTATTTAGACCCGCTCCAGTCCGGCTTCAGGTCTGGATACAGCACCGAAACGGCATTGGTCGTGTTGGTGGATGATCTCTGGAGGGCCCGGGGTAGGGGGTACTCCTCTATCCTGGTGCTGTTAGACCTCTCAGCGGCTTTTGATACCATCGACCATGGTATCATGTTGCACCGGTTGGAGGGATTGGGTGTGGGGGGCACCGTTTTGCGGTGGTTCTCCTCCTCCTATCTCTCCGACCGGTCGCAATCCGTGACCGGTCGGAGAGACCGGTCTCTCCGTGTCGACCCCGAGGCGCCTAATGTGTGGGGTGCCGCAGGGATCGGTCCTCTCGCCCCTCCTGTTCAACATTTATGTAAAGCCACTGGGTGAGATCATCCGTGGTTTTGGGGTGGAGTTCCATCAGTACGCTGATGATACTCAGCTGTACATCTCCACCCCAGACCACCCCAACGATGCCATGGAAATGATGTCCCAGTGCCTTGAAGCCGTGCGGGTCTGGATGGGGAGAAACAGGCTTCGACTCAACCCTTCCAAGACCGAGTGGCTATGGCTGCCGGCGTCCCGATATAGCCAGCTGACACCATCACTGGTTATTGGGGGTAAATCTTTGGCCCCCATGGAAAGGGTTCGCAACTTGGGCGTCCTCCTGGATCCACGGCTGTCCTTAGAGGATCACACGACAGCTGTGGCCAGGGGGGCTTTTTATCAGGTTTGCTTGATACGCCAGTTGCGGCCCTTTCTAGATCGGGACTCCCTACGCACAGTCACTCAGGTGCTCGTCACTTCTCGCCTGGATTACTGTAATGCTCTGTACATGGGGCTCCCCTTGGGGTGCACCCGGAGGCTCCAACTGGTGCAGAATGCGGCCGCGCGGGGGATTATGGGAGCGACGGGGCGCTCCCATGTGACTCCTCTCCTGTGCGAGCTGCATTGGTTGCCGGTGGACTTCCGGGTGCATTTCAAGGTGTTGGTGATCACCTTTAAAGCGCTCCATGGCTTAGGACCAGGGTACTTACGGGACCGCTTTCTGCTGCCAATTGCCTCCCACCGGCCGGTTCGCTCCCACAGAGAGGGCCTTCTCAGGGTGCCGTCAGCCAGACAATGCCGGCTGGCGACCCCCAGGGGGAGAGCCTTCTCTGTGGCAGCCCCGACCCTCTGGAATGATCTTCCTCCAGAACTGAGAACGATCCCCGACCTCCGGACGTTTCGTCGGGCCCTGAAAACGTATCTTTTCCAGCTTGCCGGTCTAGCCTGATCCCCGTTGAATTTTAATATTTTTAGTGTTTTAGGGTTGTTGTATTTTAATATTTAAACTGTTTTTAATTGTCAGCCAAAGTTCATATGGGTTTTAAGATTTTTAACTTTTGTATACTGTATTTTTATCTGGCTGTTCACCGCCCTGAGTCCGCAAGAAGAAGGGCGGTATATAAATCCAATAAATAATAATAATAATAATAATAATAATAATAATAATAATAATAATAATAATAATAATTTCAAACAGCTATAATGGCTGGCTCCTGGTATAATCTTGAGCTATAAACTGGTTTACAAATCACTGCTGACTTCATATATTATGCTACGCTAAAACCAAATGAAGTATCTTTTGATTACTTCTGCAGATAAGAGCTACCTTTTCTTTGCTCACTTGAGCATACTATGCTATCAATATGATACCCACTGGTATGTTATAGGACAAGTAAAAAATGCAACTCTCATTTTGCTCCAGCAAAAATGAGAGTTGCATATTTTTTTTACTTGTCCTATAACTTTCTTTGTTCTTCCTTTCTTGTCCTATAACATTCCTGTCTTTCAATATTTGTGATGTGTATAACAGTAATTAAGGAAAAAAACATATTTTAAGTCTTTCTAATTCAGATATATTAACACTATATAGTAAGTACAATGCAAACAATAAATAAATAATTTTTATAGCATATAATGTCTCCTTTTTGTTTCTTACCAAAGCAGGATTTTGGAGACATAGCAAATAGTAATCTGACATAGCAACAAATAAATAAATATTGGTACAGTTTGAGGTCAAGATGAAAAGGTTTTAAATTGGTCTAACTTTGTATCTTGATGCAGTTAAAATAAAGCGAACAGAATTCAAACTAACGTTGAATTTATGTTGACCTGCATTTAAAGCTACATTTATTACATAAACACTTGGTTTTGGCATTTTGTTTTCTTTCTTAAACATTGATAAAATGAACAAGGAAAAAATACTTAATGAGCAGGAGAAAAAACTAACTTGGAAAACAATTTATATTCTCCAAATGTTCTATTGATTTCAATCAGTGTCAGATTGTAACCCAAAATTGAACTTCAAAGTATTTTGTCTTATTTTGACAAGGTCAGCAAAGATGATCAGTGCATTCTCCGTTATCACAAAAAGGTGCTAGTCTTTTCTAATCTAGTTAAAGCTGTCAGTATTCATGACATAATGCACATTATATAAACTAGGTTATCAACATGGCTCAGAGATACCCTTGGATATTTTTATGTTCTGCATCAACCTGATAATGGTCTCCTATGGCACATTCTCTGGGTTTTACACTCATATATCATTAAGAGTCCAATGTTAGCATTGTGTTCATAGATTTCTAATTTGATATTTAACATTAGTGGAAGCAACCTCCATGATTTACACTTGGAAAATATTCTCAAAGTTAATCTCAAAGAGAAAATTAGTATTTAATGATGCATCTTGACTCCTCCAATTAAATTCACTTTCTCCAATAGCCTTAAGCATTATTCAAGGCCTAGCCAGAGGAAAAACAACATGTAATGTATTCACATTTGTGAACATGATCTCATACTGAATTCTAAAATGATAGACCCTTAGTGGCAATCTATTTAGTATGAATGCAGTCACCTAAGGACATTTGGCAAATATGTGAAATGTTGTAATGTGAACGCAGAAGCAGACAAACTAAGAAATAAAGGCCATACAACGTTATCACTAAAAAAAATGAAAAAGAAAAAAATGAAGGATGTTATGACATATATGCTTCTATAATAACAGGAAAAAGCAAACAAACACGCAGTTATTTTTGTCATTAAAAATGCAATTGTATCTGTTTATTCAAAAGTAATCAGGACATTGAAGCTCTCATCAAGTAGTAGTTCAGCTTATGCCCCCTAAATATTTTCAGTAGATTTCTTATCCAGACGGCACTATATTAAAAATCTTTAATACTTGTTTATTATCTTTAATAATTGTTGCTTAAACTCTTCCCAGGAATTTGATTTGTTGGAGTAGGCTGGGGAGATCCTTGCCTCGAATATATGTGTCCTAGGATAATAAGGCTAGAGAGAAGTTCCCTGAAGATGGCTCAAACATGATTCCAAAAGTTTAGAAGACAAAAAGGAGCCTGGTAGCTCAGCAGACTAAAAGCATTGTGATTAACATCAGCTGTCTGCAATTACTGTAAGTTCGAATCTCACCAGGTTTAAGATTGACTCAGCCTTCCATCCTTTCTAAGGTAGGTAAATTGAGGACCCAGTTTGTGGGGGCAATAAGCTGACTTTGTATAAATATACAAAAGTATAAGGCTATTGCTTAACGCATTGTAAGCCATCCTGAGTCTCCGGAGAAGGGCAGCATATAAATCAAATTAAAAAAACAAAACAAAAAAACCTCTGGTCCAGGAGAATGACCCAGATTGGATCCTGGGTTATCTTTGTTGTTAAGTAAAATTGCTCTTTCAGGAGTGACAGCAGCATTTGGAAAATTGATTATTTTGGAAATGGAACATTGAAGAAATCAGGTAAATGTCCCTGATTAATGATGTAAAATTGTCAGCAATTTATCTAGACAAGTAGCACACTCAGAAATACTAGCTCTATTTTATTGTAAACTACATTTGCACAATCTTGAAATCTCCCTCCTTCACCTTTACAAACCCAGAAGCTAGGGAGGATCTCTTCTGAGATATTTGCCACATGTTTCTGTCAGCTAAGCTGCTGCTTATCTAGTTGTGGTTCTTCTGCCTGTCTCCCAATGTCATTCCCACATCCCAGATGCATCTATTGCAATTGCCTTATTAGAGAAGCCTTAAGGCTGTATCATAAATGAGTGAGAAAAACTTCAATATTGTGGTTCAGACAGGGTTGCAGGAGATTTTGTTTGGGGGCAGGAAAGGTTAACTGGATTTGATAGGATTAGACATAAAGAGATATATCCGCATATCTCTTTAGCTATATAGAAAGGCAGTGTATAGGAATATCACAACTATGAGGGGTTGGGCATTTTTATTTTGAACTTTTGCCATATGTTTAACTTTAGATGAGGATTTGTGCCGACCAACAGTTTTAAACTTATATTAATTACTTTGTTTCATGAGACTTTGTTAAATGTATTCCATTTTAATTTAAAGCCACCAGATTTTGTTTGTGCTGATATCACGTTCTCATATCATACCCTCTATCTTGGACCAGTCTGATTCTTTCTGAAACAACCTGAAGTTGGTTGAATGTGATTTGGCTGGAATGTGATGTCTTTCACTGAAAATAGAAGATAATCTTCTATGTGAAACATGTGAATATTCTATGTCACTTGGATAAGAAATCTTCAGAAATCTTGTTACTTCCAACTGACTGACTACAAAACTGTCCTTCTCTCTCTATGACATATCTCTGTGCCTCTATGGCTACTTTAATTGCCAGATTTCTTACTTATGTAGCTCATCCTTCCTTTATACAGTAATGAGATATCAAGAGCTCATGGTAGATCAAAAGAGAGTCTTCTATAAACTTGCTATTTCCATCAAAAGCTCCATGCAGTCTTAATTCAAAGCCCATCATCATCTCTCACCATGCCAATCTAAGACTTCCTTACTATCCCCACTACATTATCTTCTAGTCTACCTGGCTGATTCTCTCCTTCTCTCTCCAATTGACAAGCGATCAGATCAAACATAGATCCTTCTCACACCTGCTGCCTCTGTTCTTTCTTCTGTGCTTGGTGGAGAGCATAGAAATTACCATCCTTGTATGTTGTCCTTGTTCTGAAGGCATGGTAAGAGGAATAGTATGAAACTGACAGTCTCTTCCATTATGACTACAAAAGCGATCCTGGAATGATCACTATTATCTCAGGGAGCCCTTTCGGGATACTGCAACATTCCTAAAAGCTGCTGATTGGTATTGTACTAATAAAAATTACATAATTTTATTTAATAAAAATTTTTTCCTATTTGCATGTTTATTAAATGTTTCTTCACTGGAACAGGTAGCCAGATGGGCACAAAGAAAGGACTTAATGGCACATTTATGCCAACAAATACCATATTGCCTATTCTTGCACAGTGCAACACTTTCAGATCTTATTCAGATTTTCTATTGAGAATAATAATGATTAAAAAAAAAATTCCACTGAATATTTTTATATGGAGGACATTAAGCCAATGAGAGCAGGGTTTTGTTTTTTGTTTTTTGCAAGAAACAAAGAAAAGTAAAAAAGAAAAAGGTAAAATGGTGGGAATCCATCTGCTTTCCAGACAGTTTGTACTTACCCTGTGGTGCTCTTGACAGAGTCTAGAGGGAGTCTGTAATAAACAACAATTCTGGCAGGCTTCAGGGAATTGAGTTGTTACCATGAACAGCACCAGAAGTAGCTATGCTCACTTTATATATCAATAACTGCAGAGCAGCTTGATGACAATAGATAACTGGAATTAATCCAGAGTGTGGGTGGGAAGCAGAGATAAAGAGAAAAAGAGAATTGTTAATGTAAAATGACAGAAATAAAGTCCAAAACAGCCTGGTTAGATTAGAAGCAGACCCAGATAACAGCATGGCAATTGAATTGAGAGCTGCAAGGTATATCAAACTCTGAAGAAAATGAGAATTCATTGCAAAAACCGATCAAAACTTGAAAAACCTCAATTTGGGGGGTGGCTCTTCATCAGAAAATTACACATAATGAAGAAAGAAAATAATAATGGTGAATGACGCACCTTGAAAACCTTTTTTTTTTTGAACTTTATAAGGGGGAAATGATTTAGTTTTAAATATCTTGAGCTATGAAAACAGCTATGAATTTCTTCAAAATATACATTGATTGGGATCAATGGCTCAGTCTTGTAAACCAAGGTTCTTAGATTTAGATAACTTCTAAGATTGGAATTGAACAGTTTCAAATCGAAAAATGGTTCTGTGCAAGCAATTTATCAATATTTTGTGAATCGGATTCACATTTCTCCAAATTCATTATAATGTTATAAAACTATAATATAATACTTCAGATGTATTTTAGCCCCCTTCAAGCAAATCACCAAATTAAATAAATTGTGGTAGTATGTAGTTTGGATTTTCAAAGGAGAAGTGATCCTTTCCTGAGGGCAACGAGGCAGCAGAGCTTGGAAATTTTGATAATCAGGAAAGGGATTAAAATGGCTCCTCCCTAGCTATTCACAGAGTATATCTGTAGTTATGCAAATAGTAGCTTTAGTCTTGCAAGATTATGTCTATAGGTAAAGAACAATAAAGGAACCTGCTCCTAATTAATTCCATATTAGGGTTAAGGTTTTTGGGGTATGACAAATGAATCATAAAGCTGACCAAAATTAATATACAGAATTATGTTTAAATTTATATTCTCTTTGTCATGATAAGTATAATTCTAGAGAAGTATAAACTCAAAACTGCACAGCCTTGTGTTTGTGTGCTCATGGAAGTAGTACACACATGACCACTTTAGTAAGAAGTATACTAATGAAGGACTAAAGATGGGATGCTTGGGATAAAGAGGAGGAAACCAAAACTGGCAATAGATTGGTTGGGGTTTGTGTTTATATTATTGATAATGCTGCACTTGTCAGTAATTTGTCATGCAGCAATTAGAGAGGGCATTCTCGATATAATCAGTTCTGTTGTGGAATATTCCTACCATTTAGTGAAGCTTGGCACCAACTATTAGACACTGTTTGCTGCATCTGTTTGCCCAGAATTTTGGTTACTGAGATTGCTATGCATTAATGTCTAAATAATACAATTATCCTGCAGTTTCATAGAATTATTCTTTTGCAAATACAATGTTTAAACCTAATCTGTTTTTTATCAAAATATTTTTATCCTCACTTTTTTATTCATAAAAATGCTGAAATATAAATTTTAGAAATAAAAAATAAAGTTTTTATTTCTGATGAACTGATGAAGACAGTTCACAGGATAACTAATAATCTTCTATATATCAATGAGCCATAGAGGTCCACAGAGTCTGGACTTCCCCCAATATTTTTAACAGATATTTCTTGTCTTCAACTATTATGCTCAGTGTTGTAGGACTCTTGTCTTTATGTATTTTACATGAGATAGTGATATGAAAACATACAAGTATTACTAGCATATTCAGGAGAATAAGATGGTATTAAGATCTAGGAGAGAAAAAAGATCATGTCTGCGTGAAGGTGATTTCAGGCTCAATTTTCAGTATCTCAAACAAAGCTTCTCAGCCTTTGGGCTAACATCAAGAGTAGTGAAATAAAGTTGCAAATGTCTCTGCTAAAATTTTGCAGAACTACTGAAAATGAGTCTTGACAATATGAGCTGGAGCAACAAGTTGTTTGACTAGGATAGTTTTCAGTGGTATCAGTGGCTATTCTCCAAAGCACATGAAGGCTGAACAAGAAGCAATGGATGGAGAATAATCAAGCAGAGAACCAACCTAGAACTAAGGAGAAATTTCCTGACAATAAGAACAATTAATCAGTGGAGCAACTTGCCTTCAGAAGTTGTAGGTTTTTAGGAAGAGATTTGACAACCATTTGTCTGAAATGGTATTGAGTTTCGTTACTGAAAAAAAGTAAGGGGGTTGTATTAGAAAACCTCCACATCCCTTCTGACTGTGTTATTCTGTTATTTGGGATCAAAGGAGAAAATATTTGCAAGATAGCAGGTACTCTATTACTGTATAAGACCCATTGTACACCTAGGTACAAAGGATGGGGCTTGGAACATGACACTGCATCCGCCATCCAGCAGGTTTTGACCCCTGCCTCTGACAGCAGCTTTCTATAATTATCTGTGCTCAAAAGCACCTTGTCTTCAAAAATAAGCTTAAATAAAAATCCCTTATAGACATATTGTGTGTAAAAAAATAATAATATGAACATGATATATAGACTTGATTATAGAAATAAGAGTGTTATGTTATAACTATGAAGTAAGAGGTAAATTTATAATTTATCTCTTACATTTATAAAACATCTATAAATGTTATAATTACATTTATAAAACATCTATAAATGTTGGCTTAGGACCTGGTTATCTACGGGACAACCTGCTGCCACCAGTAGCCTCCCACCGGCCGGTACGCTCTCATAGAGAGGGGCTCCTCTAGATGCCATCGGCCAAACAATGTTGACTGGTGGCACCCAGGGGGAGAGCCTTCTCTGTGGGGGCACCTACCATCTGGAATGAGCTCCACCCGGAGATACGGAGGATCCCGGATCTACGCACCTTCCACCGCGCTCTCAAGACCTTTTTATTCCATCAGGCTGGCCTGGCCTAACTTTTTTCCCTTTTTAAAATGTAAATTTTAAATCTGTTCTTAATCTATTGGGGTGTTTTAAATCTGTCTTGGGCCAAATTGTTTAATTCAATTTTATTTTGCTTTTAAATTTTGTATTTATGTGTTTTATCTTGTGGCTGTCAACCTCCCTGAGTCCTTCGGGAGTAGGGCAGTATATAAATCAAATAAAACTAAACTAAACTAAACATAATGAGATTGCAAGCTACCTCTTTGTATTCCCCCCCCCCTTTCTTTTCTAATTTTCTTTTATTTTTGCATTATTAACTTTCTCTCTCATTTCTTTTTCTTACTTTTTCTTCATTTTGTATTAGTTTTTTTATATTTTTAAAACAATATTTAATAAAATTATATTTAAAAAGCTGATATAAACATAGACATTAAGCCAAATTTTCACTTTTTTATTGTCTTACATTACATAACAAAAGGTAATGACAGTCAGATGACCTGCAATGCCAATATGAAGGCAGATTACTTATGAACATTGGTGGGTGCTTAGGGAGCTTGTTCTAGAGAACTAGAACAGTAACATCATGAGCATGCCTAAGCAAGACAAGATTGTGTTATTTCCAAGTGTTTGGATGGATATGTTCCTTCTTTGTGTGTGCATATATATTTTATCATCTGTTACAGCTGTGCCATTTTGAAAATGATTTGGAAAAATACTGATGTTTTCCATTGTCATTGATGTTTTCCATAGTCACCCACATTTTTACAAGCTTCTATGTAGGCCCTTAAAAAAAAGACTTCCACTGGCAATCTAGTTTATATTTGAAGAGGTACTGAAGTTAGAGACTGTGTTAATTTATCTATCTGTCTGTCTGTCTGTCTGTCTGTCTGTCTGTCTGTCTGTCTGTCTATCTATCTTTCATCTATTTATATTTTTATCACAACTAGAAATAAGAACTTCATATGCTTAATCCTGAACATTCCTGTCATACCCAGCTGTGGTCATGAAGTACAAAATGTTAAGTTTAACTATCATCAGATTCCATCTATGAGAATTTCAATTTTTTTAGTTCAATGGAAAATTAGATCTTAAAGACAGAATAGAACACTTTTAAAGCATTTTCTGATAGTGCATGAATATATATTGATTCCCAGATATTTAATTATTACAGTCTTATTTCTTTCTCATCTTCTATCAAGATAACAAAATATTATATGAAAACCAGACTTCCATTGTTTTTATATAAATGAATGATCACTGATTTTAGTTTTCTTAAACACTTAGTTTTAACCACTAATATGCACCATCTAGAAATATACCATTCACATTAAAGTGTATATTTCAGTATTATTGTTTTTCCATAGTTCATCATTCCTTTGTATAAATGGGGTATGTGCTCTGCATGCTGATCTCATCTATCTTTCTTTCTATGAAGGACATTTTAACTCTATTTTTCATCCTAGCTTAGATTATCAGGCTGGATACAAGAGGCATGAAGGCCAGAATATGATACAATCAAATAATAAAACACATAATAAAACAAATGAAAGCAGAACAACAGCATAACATATTAAATGAAACAAAAATCATCTTTAAAATTATGTTTTAACCTGGCATCAAAATTATGGTAGTAATGACATTTTTAAAGCTGGGAATCTTCATTAAGATTGTAATGTTGACGTTCATTCAGCAAGCTTTTCCTGACAAAGGAACCCGGAGAAAAACAGTTACCATATATCTTTGGGTATTAGAGCTTCAAGATATTTAGGATGTAAAAATAAGAACATAGAATATTAGTGTGGACATGAAAGCAACTAGGCAGCCAGCGTAAGTATTTAAATGTCAAATTAATTATTTTGCACTATGATTAGCAATCAATTAAAGCTAACCATTTATATATAAAAAATAAAGCTTTCAAGGGCAGTTCCAGATACAAAACTGTGCAGTGCAAAGATAGCAAGCTTTGTTCACTAATAATTCCTGTCCAGAAAGATTTGTAGCCAGAAAATCAATGGAAGCTTTGTAAAGACACTTGGTGTCACTGACGATCTCTTACATCCTCAACCAGTCATGCTGAATCAATCCAGAGTTCCTAAATGTCTGTTATTTTAACAGGTGTACACTTGTATTTAAAAGCAGATATAAATATCACCGGGTAGAGATGTATAAAGTCATAGGTAATTGTTTTTGAAGGGTACTCTAACTAGTTATGTTCATCTGCTTCAAAACAGAATGAAACTTTCTGAAATAGGATCCACAGTGGCAGGAAACTATTTGATTAGATAGTATGTTCAGTGTGTAAAATGCTTCATCATTCATCACTATTTGTATCCATTCATCAATCCCAATGTAGTAGGCATGCTAGTATAACAAAGACAAAGGATTTATGATGCATCTATAAAGGGGGAGACAGACTTGATTATCAATGCTGTAGCTATGTCTCTATGAAACAAAGCAAATAAAGTGCACTTAAAATTGAACTAAGACATAGCAAGATGTCATGTTGATTACCAGTGGAAGTAAACATTCAATACAGTTCTGCCTGCCAAAAGTGTTTCTTTATGCACAGCTTCGTGACATCAGATGGCCTTTACTTTTCACAGAGCACATTTATTTATTCTGGCCATGATACTAATGGATATTTTGCTCACACTCAACAATAACTAATGTGGCAGTTTGCCAGATAAAATTATAAGCCTGAGTATTCCATATGAGTGGAGTATATTGATAAGCTTGTTGGACTCAGACCAGGCAGATCCAGTTACAAGAGCCAACTCAGTCAAAGATACTGTGTGACTTTAATACAGTTATTATCTCTCTGTTCTGCCTAGCTCACAGTAATGTGAGAATAAAAAATGAGGTGTAGCTGGGCCTTCCACCCATTTGCACCACCATTTTATAAGAAGGGTAGGATATAAATATAAATAATTAATATCTATCACTTCTCAGCAGTATGGTTGATCAGTTAATGTTCAAACTTGGCAACTTTAAGTATGCTGGTTGGAAAATTATGGGAGTTGAAACCCACTCATCTTAAAATGACCAAGTTTGAGAAAGACTGGTCTATACAGAACACACAGAGATATATAACATCCCTTCAATGGGTCTGTTAAACAGAGAGTGGTTTGTTCTCACACAAAAGTACTTAGAAAAAAGTGCAGCTGAATTGTGATTAGTAGAAGGAAGTCAGGTATGAAAAAGGCCATTGTAAAAAGAAAAGTAGTTAAAACACTTTATTTTTTTGAAAAAAAAGTTTTATTTTAAATTAAAACAAAAAAAAAAGCTTAAAAATATCAACCTTACTAACAATTATAGACAGCATCTCGATCGGTTAAAATCATTTCATGCTTACAATTTCCCAAATCTCATCATATAATAATTATTCTTCATTTGAACAGAAGATAAATATTTATACATTTCATCGAAGTTTCATTTCATATATGCTATCTCTTCTCCACACTTTATTGTACAACCATTGATAAAATATCTCCCATATCAAATAATATTGTTTATCTTCCTGTTCTCTCATTAAAAAAAAAAAATAATTAAAACAGTTTTGATGTCAAAGTTGGCAGGTGAATAGAAATATTTTTCCTGGTATGTATTTATCTTCAGTTAATTTCATAGGCTTATGTATTTGTGATTTATATTAACAAACAAAACAAGACTTCTATTTGATATTTGTGCTTCAGGCTCTGTTACTTCCCTTATTAATTCAGTGTTTTCATTAAAATTAATACCTAACTAAAATTTAACAAGAGTTTTGTTAAACATGCCTCCATCTTTGTGGCACTGTGGTGCCTCCATTAACTTGGATGCTTTATTGCCAAAATATAAATCAGATAAAAGACTGCATGCTCAAGTTTCCATTAACCACCCAACCGATACAGCAAAAGCAGGCTGGTTAAACTATGCCAAGTAAACAGAAGTTGTCTTAACAATTATCCATTTATCTTCTGCATTTTTCTTGGATGATTAACTTAATACCATAGCAATAACCATATATAAGAGTGTCAGCTTCCTTATTATATCATATGAAATAATCTCTTCTGTATTTCAATACATTTCACTATGAAAATAAGGAAAGAGCCCTAACTGGATTTTAAAATGTTGAGTTAGGATCTGAAGAGTGTAGCTTGGTATACATAGGGAATTTAGCCTGTTTTTTTTTCTACCTGGGATGGTCCTTTAAATATTAGAATGTACTTACATTTGTGGCAATATCAACACACAAAGAATTAAGTATCATCAATTCTGAAAGAAATAAAATGTGTTAGATGAACAGATTTTTCATTTACAGTCAATATAATAGCAATAGTACTTAGACTTATATACTACTTATAATGCTTTACAGCTTTCTCTAAGCAATTTACATTCAACAGATTGCCCCCAATAATCTGGATCCTCATTTTACTGACCTCAAAAGGATGGAAGGCTGAGTCAACCTTGAGACGTTCTGAATCGAACTCCCGTAGTGAGCAGTGAGTTAGCCTGCAGTACTACATTCTAACCACTATGCCACCATGGCTCATGTAAAACCAATATGGAAAAATAATTAGGATCAGAACTAAAGTCTGGGAGACAAACTTTAAAGTCTCTGGAAATTTACTTAGTGACTTTGTTCTTGATACAATGTACCCTATATAGCAATAGCATTAGACTTATATATCTCTTCACAGTGCTTTACAGCCTCTCTAATTGGTTTACAGAATCAGCATATTGCCCCCAACAATCTGAGTCCTTATTTTACAAACCTCAGAAGGATGAAAGGCTGAGTCAATCTTGAGCCGATAAGACTCGAACTGCGAAAGGCTGGCAGGCAAGAAGCCTGTAGTACTGCATTCTAACCACTGCACCATCACGGCATAAAGGAAATTCTTGATAGAAAACAACAAGGGGAAAGAATATGGTATATAACAATTGATATTTAACTAAGAAACAAGTCAATATATGATATCTTCCTTATATGTAAAAGACCAGGGCTGTCAAACTCCCAGTCCGCGGGCCAGATGCGTCACATTCTGGCCACCCAATGCCTGGTTTAGTGAAGGGCAAAAAAGTCTTGATACATCATGTGATGCCACTGTGATGATATGAGTTTGACACTCCTGTAAAACACAAAGACTTTATGAGTAAAGCTCAATTATTGCTGATTATATGGAAACGTTCATGTAGCTTTCTTGAAAGAATTCAGAAGTATGCTCATGTATGTACCCTTGTATATTCTGGGACACATGCTTTATCTGATAGTTTGCAAGTTGTGCCAGAAATAAAACAAATAATTCTGGATATAATTAGATTACACGTATTTCAATAATTGTCATGTTAGAAACTTACAGCTGGAAATGAAATAATATGTTTTATTATTTTTAAAGAAATGTGTTTAATAAGTTTCTTTTTGCTTAAAAATGCTTTGGAAGAATCATTTTGAATCTTGTGCAAGTGTGAGCACAAGACCTGCCTGTAATTTGTTGCAGCCCTCTTTAAGGAACCTGAAAAAAGCTATAATGAATTTAAGAGTTGCATCAATCTTAAAGAGTTTTTAAAACTGCAGCATCTTTTAAGGTTCATGCAAAGATGCTTTAATTAATAACAGAAAAATGCTGTATTTCTGAGAGATCTGAAGGACTCTTTTTAAGCATGCATTACCATTTGCCTAATTCTAGAGAAGTAGATGATCTTCAAAAATTATTCCACAAGATCCACCCTTCTGTCAAGCAACAGAAGAAAGAAGTTTGGTTTTATTTATTCACCAATTATTTCTAAATAAACTAGCTATCAAAGATCTCGTGGAAGGAGATTTATTTCTTTTCTGTACCTCTGTTTGGATCCAGCAAGTATTCTCATCTGTTGCTTTCTGGATGGAGAGTGGCTTGCCTCCCTCCGTGCCTGCTGACAGTTTGCACATGGAATCATGTGGGCATGGGGAAGACAGCACGATAGATTTATTCAGAACTGGGGACAAATTGTGAGAACAATGAGAGGCTAGCAGAGAAAAATGGAGTGGGAGCGGATATAATTTTGAATTTATTCCTTTGTGGTTGGACTTATGAACCCACATCCTCAGAAGGGAAAATATAAGGAATGCTATGGGTTCCAGGTCTCTGTTGTTCTTTAGAAATGCAATGACTGGCTATAGCTTTCTGTAAAGTGTATAATTGAGGGCACAACTTAGGGGAAATTAGTGTAGCTAAATTAGATCCTGCATATGTGAACAATTTGTGAGTGTATACACATGCATGGACATACATACACCAACTGTTGCTAGACAGATATACTTAAATTATATGTATATCTTCCATAATTGTTTAAAGGAGTTTACAGCTACTTTTAAATAAATGTATTTATTTTACTGCTCTAACCAGATGTACCTAATGTTGCTAATTTTGTTTCACACTGCAGCCAGCACACAGAGAACTCTTTTGGCACAAGAATGTGCTATTCATCAGTTCACTTTTACTCATTGAAACATTCTAATGTGTTTATTAATCATGATATGTTAATGTGTGACCTCTTGCTGAATAGTCACCTCTTTTATTACACATCATTAAATTGGGGTCCATCCTATCCTTGATAACTGACCACTATGTAGATTTGTTCATTATAACTGATCCTATTTTTTTCTATTTGAATAATATTGCTTTCTGTGCTAATACTATATAAAATAATGACAATAAGAATTACATATATGTGGCAGTGATTTTGTTTATGGCATTAATGACATCTGTCTAAAACATCAACACAGTGCCTTATCTTGTATTGTGCTGCTTATATAGTAACTGATAATCATATTTTAATATGAAAACTTCTTTCAAAACTTTTTTTTTTTTTTGCAGTTTTGGAAAAAAAAACTTTTGAAAATGTAGTATTTCCAAGAAATCCTGCTGTAAATTTAGACTTGATTAACTGGATAATTTATTTTGGCTTTACTACTTATTTGCATGTTTTTTCGTAATATTTTCCTGAAAGTCCTGAATTATAATCAAGTGCCATCAGACTTCTACTATTCCAAGAATTCCAAAATGTTGACCATAAAGAATGAATTGACCAGCATTCTCTAGTCATATCCATCCACCACAGCAATTCTGGCATCATACATTGACCAAAGGGACAAAAAGCCACAAAATATATAATATAAGTCAAATGAGAGTTCCAGGAACAGAATATAACTCTAGACTGAAATACATACAAAAATCAGTGATTTCATTGCCATTTCTCTCTAGCTGAAGAACTTATTTTCTTCAGTTTTTTTAAAAAAAATAATAAAATGTCAAATAAAAATAAAAGCAATTGAGTATGTTTTGCCAAATTAACAATGAATACTTTTCATTTTATACAAGTTTTACACAAGGCTTTAAACAAATCTTAAGCCTACAAACATCCCAAAATGACTTTTTAAAAGGCAACTGGACTTTGCTTTTTCCATAAAAAAGTTTCACTTCTCCTCCCAGAAGCTTCTTCAGCTCTGACCAAATGGTGGAGGATGATTGCCTTTTTAAAAAGGACTTTTGGGACAACCATGACCTGTGTGACTGAAAATCTCCATGGATATTAATGGTACAAACCATGAGAGCTAGGTTTGTGTGAGAAACTATGTAAACTATGCTAAACAAGCCAATGAATTGAGGAGATCTTGATATAGAAAAAATATAAAGATATTGTTGTCCAACATTAATTTAATTACTTCAAAAGTTTGTTTTCCTTAAAAAAATCAGTGAACACTCATTCACCTTGATTTATGATTGAAGGGTTATATTATTTTGGTTTCTGATTTTTAAAAAACGAATTAATCTGCCAAAATATTTCATAATCCCTAATCTTAGAAACATTTTAAATCTTGTTCTAGACATAGTTGCAACAAGTTAAAACCCTTAAAAGTCTAGCTGAACTCAGATATTATAAAACTAGAATTCTTGTCTTGTGATCTCACTTGTACATTAAATGATTTTGACTTTGGTCTCAGCTCTCATGACTGAAGAGGTTTCTGTAGTCTGGTAATGAAACATCTGGAAGCAAACAACCAAGAGAGCAATAAGGATTCCACAGTTCAACCGCGAGCTACAGATATTCTCTTTGCTTGGTACCACATGTAGGTGTCAAATACTTCAGAAAGCACAGAAAGAGAAATCTGCATAAAGGCAAACCTCCACCATTTAAAATTATTCTGTCTGCATGGATGTCTCAACATCATGCCCACTGTCAGAAACAAACCTCCAATAAAGTGCACAGTCGAATGAGAATACTAAAGATGTTACCTAGTCTGGTAATTAAATGTCTAAAAGCAAACAACCAAGCTCAGTGAACACCAAGGATTTCATGGTTCAACCCTGAGCTAAATGTATTCTCTTACATTGCTTTCTTTGTTCATTTGTTCTCTGCAACTGTCTGCAGGAAGATCTTTGCACATTCATCTGAGTGATTGTTGAAGAAACAACAAGAAAGGCTTTGTACACTGGCTTCTCTGTGACCCATCACACACATGGGGAAACATAAACGTTCAAAATATTTCTTTCTGCATGAAATGATGCAGTTATGAGAAAAGGATCAATTGGAACGTTCAAGTGGCAAAGATTCCCTTTTTCTGAACCCTTGAAGAACGTTCAGGGTTGAACCTTGGTGTCCTTGGTGCTGTCTTTTATTACCAAACTACTTTATTTTAATGGTCCAGAATATAAGGCGCACGTTAGTTTTGGAGAAGAAAAACAAGAAAAAAAATTCTGCTTCTGTCTACCAGCATCCATCAGTATTCAAATGACTAGCATCCTTGCAGCAAAGAGCAAACAGCCTGGTCAGCTTCAATTATCGCAGCCTGATTCAGCACAAGCAGCTGATTGGCGGCTGGATCTGCCTCCTGGAATACCGGCAATCAGCTGTTCCAGACTGTAGGGATTGCCACAGCCATCGCTGCCTCAGTGCATTGCATTTTCGGTCTCCGCATGCCCCGTTTCATGGCCTCCGCATGTCACATTTTTGGCCAGTTCCAAGTGGCAGGGATTGCTGCTGCTGAACTCCACCTCCTGAAACCAGTCAAAAATGTGACACACGGAGACCAAAAATGGGGCTTTGTAGGCCAAAAATGTGATGTGCGGAGGCCAAAAATGCAATGTGCTCACGGGGTGATCAGCGGCAATGTGCTATGGTGATCCCCGCAGCCTGGAACAAGTCTAAAATGGAGCATGCAGAGGCCAAAAATGTAATGCACTGAGGCTGAAAACAGCCAAAGGGTGGGGGCTGGTGCATGGGCGAGGCTTTGGCAACATTTGGAGTATAAGACACACCACAATTTTCACCCCCTTTTAGGTGTTTTATACTCCGAAATGTACAGTAGGTAATATCTTCAGTGTTCACATATAAACAATCAAGCCATACAGTTTAGATATAGTATTTTACCATCAGGAACTGGCATAGAAGTAGTACATGTGATCTGGTTTCAAGTGTCCCAAAAAATGAAGTTAGGAAAAGGATTTTTAAGAAAGATTGTAGTCATGTATAAATTCCACTTATGTTAGGCAAGTAAGAATAGAGTTACCCCATTTAACTCAAGATGGATATGGAAAGGATGGGTCCAGATGAATAACCTTTTTTTTTTACACAATTTAATATTCCTATATTTCAGAAGAACAGCTAAAGCGACTTTCTGCTGTCTAGTTTTTGCTAAAATATAAAACCCACAAGTCTTAACTTTGAAGGTTCTTTTTTTACTTTTCTTCCCCCTCTATCTTTCTATTATCAGTAGCTATTGTTCACAAGCTGGGAAATTCAAACTTAATATACTGCTTTAGTCACTCCAGGATGTTAACTCCCTTTCTGCTCCCCTTTATTTTTTAATGCATAGATTTTACTGTCATTGATTCAAAGACTAAGACGTGCTTTGAATCCTTTTCAACAGATTCGTTATTTGTTTCTGATTTTGTTCCTTTCTTTATTATTATTAGAAGGTATAAATTTTTAGCAGAGCTTGTTTCTTGACAAGGCTCCATTATTTGCACATGACAAGGTTTATCAAGAACAGTTGGATTTTTATGAGGAGTCTTTTCATGTTTCCTCCATAAAATATAAATAAATGAAAAGGATTAGACTGAGGAAGCAAAGTGTAATTTATTGTCCATGTGAAGCAAAGAAAACTCAATGCAGATGGATAAACAGCAAAGCTCACTATAAGAATGGGGAAAAAATGTTGTGATCAAACATTGAGGAATTTAGGTTTAGCACGTGGAATTCAAACTTAAACATATGGGAAGAGGTTCCTCTTATGACACTGAACTCCATATGTATTCCTATTTTTTTTTAAGTACACTAATGTTTCTAGTACAATTCATATATGGCAGAGTCACAGATTTTGAAAGTATCATATATTGTGGAAAAGTTTCATTAATAGAAGATACTTGTACACATTTCTTTCTTGCATTCTTCATATCATTGCATTAAAATCACAGAGCAGTTTTGTTTTTTCTGAGAATGGATTTGAACCAAAGGTTTTTATTCTTTCATTTAAAAAAAAGCTGAGTTGGTAAAGCTCTAAGGAAAAAAGAAAGCTTCAGTCCTTTCATCAGTAAGACAATATTTAGAATAAATATAGGCCAATGTCTGCTAAGAACTATTTGGTCTATAGCAGGGGTGGGTTCTACTTACCTTTACTACTGGATTGCAATGGGGCCATGCACAAGCTGAGAGGCTCGGTGAGTGGATCCTCCCACCAGTTTTACTACCGATTCTATAGAATTGATGTGAACCGATGGCAACCCACCACTGGTCTATAGCCATAGACTTGTATATATGAAATTTGAAGGACCAACTAAGACTAACTGAATCTACATATTTTTTTTCCTTATGCACTGGTACCTCCCAACCAATATACATGTTATGATTGTATGTGATTATACCTTGGATTTTGCTGTAATTAATTAGAAAATGGCTAGGAACTCAGAACGAAATGAATAATTCTCTACAGTTCAAACTAAGAATACATGAATAAAATTATTTTTAAAAAATGCTGGCTATTTCAGAAATGCTGCACAAATTTCATAAAATAACTGTCAACTATTTTTTTTCAATTTAAAATCACAGAATTGTATTCTAAGTGTGAGCAGCAGGATTACATCTATCTGCAACTATTCCTATGATATTCATTAGAGTTAGCCAAGTAGGCTGCAAAAATCTGAATGACCCCTATAAGTAGCAAATGCAAATCTCTAGTTTTTATTGTCATATACTTGGCATACTGATTTTTGCCATATAGATCTGGTAGCCCTAAAATTCTTAAACAGGAATATGCATCCATTATTATACAACATTGTTGAAGCAGTTCTCCACATAGAAAAGAATTTGGATTGAGAAGATAAACATGATGAAGAAATGAAGTCATTTCCAATATGCTTTCAATCTAACCATGCTATTTTCATATGGGCCACACCATCTGCAGATCTCAAATGCTTTCTTTGTGCTTCCCAGTCTAGAGCTTCCAGAATAAATGATTATTAAATCTAACTTTCTAATAGTTGAATAATGGCAGTTAATTTGTACTCACTTACTTTTTTAAACTGAAACTCCATTATTTAACAAATACCAGTGCCTCTTTCTACTAAAAGAAAAGCAAATGCATTTCTAGCATCCTGTACTCAGATCACACATTAAGTAAGCCACATGTTTTTATATACTCTTGGTTTATAAAATTCTCCTCCTTTCAATATGCTGCTATGGTGGTGGGTTCAAAAGGGGATGGAATAATAGAACCATTGGGTTGGAAATGAGCTTGGAGATCTTCTAGTCCAACACCCTGGCCAAGGCAGGAATCCTTATACCATCCTAGAAAAAATGGCTGTCCAATATTTTCTGGAAAACTTCCAGCAATGGAGCACCTACAACTCTGCAAGCAAGCTGTTCCATTAATCCTCACTGTCAGGAAATCAATATTTAAATATTTACAATTATTAACATAAGCACTGAGAAACTTAAGAAACCTCTGCTCACTATGGCCCAAGACCAGTATTGTAGGGCAATTACAGCAAGATTGCCAATAATCTAGTATGATTTGTAAAGTATAGCATTTCTATAAAATTCTAGAAATGTTGCATAACAGAATATCTTCTGAGAGCAGTCTGCTACCAAAACTGTTTCTGCCGGCTGTTTCCTTAACTAGGAGTTGAGACAAATTGGGTAATTTCTCCAATGGAAAAATAAATACCTATAAACACAGAATAGGAATGCATTGGAATGTAAATTTCACCTGTCTATGAAAAAAAGAAAGCGTGAACAGTGCAATCAGCCGAGCTTGCAAAGGACTGTTGAGTCAAGAAAACTGGATTATATCAGCAAACCAAATGGGAAAAATGAAAACAATGAAAATGGGCTTCCACTCAACTAGACCCAAATGTCTGGAAACAAAGTTAAGTCTTAATCATTTTTCTAAAAGACCTAAAAGGGAAAAATGGTTAATATTGAGGGAGAAATCATTCCAGTGAATAAAAACATCAATTGAAAAAGATGTACCTAGGTTTGATAAGATAGAAAGATCTTCGTAAGAGAGATACTGGAGCTCACCTTCTTTATGGAGCACGTTAGAGAGGCATAAGGTCCTGAGAACTGGCAGTTTCACAACTAATCCTATCCTATATCATGTCAAACTTTAAAAGTGATAACCAATACCTTGAACTGTATTCAAAACTTTATTGGGAGCCAGTACAATTGTAGTATCAATAGTGGGTTTGATACTTGTGCCCGTATCTATCCATATTACTAAATTATGAACCAGACTGAGACTTAGGCTGAGACTTCCCAAAGATTTTCAAGGATAGTCCCATATAGAATGCATTCAGCAAAGTTATGTAAACTTCCTTTAGACAAAGGTGCCATCTGCTCTTCAAGCAGGAGTTGTGAATTCAGTGAAATCTCCAAGTTATGCACTGAATCTAAATGGGGCAATGTAATCCCATCCAGAGTCCAAGTTAGAATTATTCCAATTCCTGGTCTAAGGGGATCTAAAGTCCACAGGTAGCAGGGTTGAAGTGCAACCTATTTTTCTCCATATAGATCCTAACAGCCTGCAGACTCTTTGACAGTTCACTTAGACAACTGGGGATAGAGATAGACAATTGAGAATCATCAGCATATTGTGTGATACCAGAATGACAGAGTTGGAAGGAACCTTGGAAATCTTCTAGTCCAACCCCTGTTCAAACAGGAAACCTGTACCATTTCAGGATAATGGTTGTCCAATCTCTTTTTTAAAACTTTCAGTGTTGGAGCACCCACAAGTTCTGGAAGCAAGTCATTCCACTGATTAATTGGTCTAACTGTCAGTAAATTTCTGCTTAGTTCTGGTTTGGTTCTCTTTTTAATTAGTTTCCATCCATTGCTTCTTGTACCTTCAGGTGCTTTGGAGAATAGTTTGACTACTTTTATTTTGTGGTAGCCATTAGGTATTGGGACACTGCTAGAGTGTTTTTGCTTTTCTCCTGCGGTTGCCCAACAACATGAGAGCAGATCATATCAAGCTCGGTATCAGGATCATGGAAGAAACTCTTCTTAAGGGCTTCATAAAAGACATACTACCAAGCCAAATATTTTTCTCAAAAGTTAATTAACAGCATCATTTCATCCTCTTTGTCACAAACTGTCATGCTATTACTGCTGCTCTTTACTGTTCTGATCTCTAATGTCCACTCCTCTCACAAATCAGGCTAGGAGTATCTTCTATAAAATCACTAAGACAAGAACTCTACCAAGCACTAGTTGGCATTATATGCTCTTAGCTCATTGGTGGCTTTGAATGCTTTATCTCCAAATGCCATCAATCCCAACTTCTCCATAGCTGCCTCTCCTCAAAATCCCAATGATTGTTACTAGTTCTGAATGTCCAGATCAACCAGAAGTTGACTCAGCACTGCAACACTTGTCAGGAACCCAAAACTCCTAGATCAGAAGCCAGGATAATCAAAGTCATTGAAAAATGATCAGATGAACCATCCAAGAATTAATAAGCAAAAATCCTAATAGCTTCCACACCTCCAAACAGTTCTGACCACTACCTTATTCTGAGCTTACTATAAAAATTCCTCCGACTAACAAATCCCTGTGTCCTCAGTGTCTATAATAACAACAACAGCCATAACATAAAATTAGGAAAAGCTATAGAAGAAAGTAATAAATACCATAAATTAAATTAAGAAATATGTTTAATTCCCATAAGGATCTTTGGACACAGTCAATACTGCTAGTTCAGCAGATCAGCAGAACAATCTCACCGGCTCAAGGTTGACTCAGCCTTCCATCCTTCCGAGGTGGGTAAAATGAGAACTCAGATTGTTGGGGGCAATATGCTATTTAGTATATTGTTGATAGTTGTAACCTGTCCAGAGTCCTTGGAGAGTGGGTTGCATAGAAATATGATTAATAAAATAAATAAAATAAATACTCTTTCTTAAAATTTATCAAATACTGTGTGAATCTATAACATAAGTGTGAGCTAAAAGGCCAATGTAATATAGTAGTTAAGGCATTGGACATGAATGGTGTCTGACTGTGTAGCTCATTATATAATTTCTAACCAGTCACTCTCTTCTTGGTCCAATCTCTGTCATTGGCTTGTGCAAACAACATTAGTATAAGCCACTTAAGTCCTCAAAGGTATGATAAAAATCAATAAATAAATCTTGGTCTGGGTGAGAACTGTAAGTCAAGTGACAAGTCAGTGCCGGCCTCTTCAGGCACACCTTCTTGTTTCGATAATATTTGCTTTTCCTTTTGATTCTGAGATTGTTACCAGACTTTTTTAAATCTAGTGCATGCTCTAGCCTATAACATTTCATGACCGCTTCCTGGTGTGTGGAATCTGTGTCTAAGCCATTTATCTCACTCTGCCTAATGGACTATTTTGAAGAAAGAATAATTTGAACAAATCTAGTACCTACGTTAGGCTCTGAAAAGAACAGAGAGGGAATGTTGATACCAAATTCTTCCTGCTTACTTGTCTGACTAAGATGGTGATCTCATTGCTGCAAATGCAAATGAGAAGGAGACATTGTGAGAATTGGTTGTGACAGAAATCCCTGGAGCTACTGCAAACTTCACAGTATTGTGCTGTTCTAGTTCCATTTTTATTTCTTCTCATATTCTGCTACTCTTTGTCATTTAATAGTCAGGAAATCATTATAAATAAAGGATCAGTTAAAATATCTTTCAGGAACTGAACTAAATAATTTTGCAGAACCAGATACATCATTACAGAGAAGGATGCATGTGTTAGAGAGACTATGTCCCTTCCCAGTGGTTATTCATGAGCCTCTAAACAACTCCTTTGGGTATTGTTATATGATCTAACTTGTGGTATAGACTGGTACACTGTCCTCAGCTATGGTGGAGAGTATCACATTACTGATGTTAAATAAGACTCACCTGTTCATTTTATTGGCTTTGATGCATTGAAGAAAGGAAAGCACTGTGTTTTTGCTCAGGAAGCAAAATAACTTGGGTTAGCAGATAATCTAGTTCTTAACTGCAGAGTTGTAAAGCTTGCTGTAATTCAAAAAGGTTTGAACTGAAAACATCTGCTTTAAGTATTCTCTAAAGGTACAGATAAAAGTTCCTTCAAAGAAAGCTGATGCCCAGTGACCATATTGGTATAATCATGCCAGTTGGAATGGAATTCATTTGTCATTACCTTAAAATCACATATTTTAAGAATTTTGAGCAGAGGACAAAATATGCTGACAGTTTTTAATGGCATCATTAATGAGCAAGTCTACATAATAATGATCAAACTTTCATAAGTAGAAGAATTTTCCTACCTGGAAGAGCGGAGCACTAGGGATTGATTATGTATCTGCTAATGTTATCTTAGAGATTACTGAGTGATCTGGGAAGTTGAGAGCTTGCAAAAAGCAACAGGCATTTAAGAATTTCAGGATTCAGTGAGAAGCCATTTTGAATCTGGGACTCTTGCATAAAGACAAAACCAAGACTCCTGTGACAAAAGACAAAATTATAACTGGATTTAGTGGACTTCCTCTGAGACAATTTCCAGCAATGCATCTTTTTTCACGAGTTCTTTTGTGCTGCTCTTAGAAAATGGTAAAGTGTCCTTCAAGAGAAGCTCAATTCTTTGTAAAGTAGATCCAGATATGAGGTAGCTGTTTGGCATCCAAATCTTAATTGTGGTTTATATCACAGAATTAATAAATAAGAGGCAACATACAGGCTCTTTCTTAATGTCAACTGCATTGCTCATGAATGTGCAGGATGGCCTGGGTTGGTCTTGTCAGAACCAAGATCATTGCAACTTTGACACCTTATTACTATTGTTCTAATCAATTATCATATGCTGGATTTTCCTGTAGAGTATAAAGGAGAAGCACATGCTAGACTAATATTATCTTGAGCTCAACTTACATATCATTTGAAGAATGTCCTTTTACATGGTGGAACTCCATCTTTTTGCTACTTAAACTGGCTGCTTAAGTAGCATATAGCTGCTATGAATGATAAGGCCTTATGTTCAGACATTCCTCTCATCAGTTCTTAGAAGCTGATACTTGGGTCTTTGTTATTTAATATTTCCTAGATGTTAAAACAGGGAAGAGAAGATGTTAAATTCAGGGAAGTGTCCTACACCAGATTCTATGCATAATCCTTTTAAAAGACCCAGACTGAATGCTAGGAGATACTGAAAGAGCTTTCAGACTTCATATTATGTGGTGCCAGAAATCTTTGCATGGTGCAAAGATTTTATCTTTGGCATTTTCCATGCACAAAGACATGTCTTGATAATATAAGGAATTTGGGCAAAAAAAAAAAAAAGGAGGCTAGTCTCATGCTGGAGATCAAAGACATGAAATCATTACAGGTAGTCCTTGTCTAATTACTACAAAGAATCTGGAACTTTCATCACCAAGTGATACAGTCATTCAGTGAGTTAAACCCTATTTTACAATTTTTTTTGGCCATAGTTGTTAAGTGAATCACCATGAGTGCTAAGCTTTCCACATTGACTTTCGTTTTAGAGGTCCTTTGGCAAGGAGACAAATGGCAGTCACCTGACTAAACATTACTTCAATCTATCCTTTAATTGTTAAATGCTTGAGGAATGTGTGCTGGACCTTGTGAATTAGGTTTACTGAAATGTTTATAATGTATTTTTAATTACTTTTTTATTATGTTTTTTTCCTGGGTTTTTTTTTTATTGTTGCTTACTGCCCAGAGTAATTTATTTGAGATGGGCAATCAAACTAAAATAAAAAATAGTAAAAATATTATTATTTTAAAATAATAATAATAAAATGAAATGAAATATAAAATAAAATGAATAATGAAATGAAATGAAAAAATAACAAAAAAATTAATGTAGGCTATACAGAGATATTTATAAAGTTTGTATCCTTTAAAAAGGTTACAATTTAACAAGTTTACCTAATTCTTACGTTATTCAATCAATAATGATTGCTTTGAATTATAGGAATTTAAATAAATAAATTTTAAAAATGTCACTTTAATAACTCAGGTTCCCATACTCACAAGGAGGTCTGCTGAGCTTTTTGACAGTAGCTTTTTAGGATAAAGCCTAAATACAACATGAATTATCTATGTTTAGCACATTCATTAACTTCATTGATTAGCAGCTCTATAACTGTGCTAAATATCAAAGATTCTGGGAAAATGCCAAAATGGTCTAGTAGCTAAAACAATAGGCTAGAAACCAGGAGATCTTGAACTCTAGTCCTGCCTTAAGCATAAAGCAAGCTGGTTAACCTTGAGCTAGTTATCTTATTTCAGCCCTAGGAAGAAACCAATAGAAAATACTTCTGAAAGACCACACCAAGAAAACTTCAAAGACTATCCAGGTAGCCATCAGGACTCCAAAATTGTCTCACAGGCAGACAGACAGACAGACAGACAAACTATTATCTCAAATTATCTCAATGGAGATTGTAATGGAACATCTGTATTCTTTTTCTGACATAAGTATTAACAGCTGTAGCAAGGGGAAGGATCTTCTGGCATGCATACACACTCAATTAAAATGGTTTAATTCCAATTATCAGTTGCGTTTCAAAACCCAGGAATTTAGAATATTAACTCATTTTTTTACATTTTATTTCACATTACAAACATATTATTCACCCTGGTATGTTATGATACAGGTTTTTAAAGAGTTTCCTTTAAAAATCATGCACTTTATTAATGTAATTAAAAAATCAACAGAGATACAGATTCAGAAAGGAAGTCATGAGGTTATCAGCAGTTTGCCTACAAATGAATAGTTGATGGCAATCAAGCTCACTTCCAACAGTTTGTGCTACAATTTTTATAAAATAATCCTTTAATGCAATTCTAACTTTCTGTCTTATTTTCTAAACTAGTTTTTCTTATCTTTATTTCCTAAGTAAAATAAAGTATATTTAAAGTAACATATTAAAAGATAAATCAAAGTAAATGTTGGGGAGATTATTTTGATTTTTAACAAAGCAACTGCCTGGAATACACTTGAATTTTTAAAACAATTTTCACTGAAAAGGAAAAAAAAGCAGATGTGTTATTCTTGATCTCTTGCCTCCTCCAAATTATATCCCATATAATTGACCATTAAGTTTTTAAACCATTATTTCATTCTAAACCCTAAGCAATTTGTACCAGATTAGGAATAGTCCTGGTGATTACTTTTACTTCATATATATATCAAATTTAATGAAGCTAAAATATGTACTTTTAATTTTATGATCAATTGAATATTCATAAAATTGATGGTGAACATGGAGAATATTAAGAAGTTATGGTAAGGAATCCCTTGAGTAGAGTTAGTTTCCGCTGATTGCAGAGATAGATCCGTGTACGTTTTTGGCATCAATAGATTTTTAAAAGTGCCATTGATATTGTCTTCATTATTTTTATATTTCCAGTCTAGCCTTTGATAATCTCATATCTTAGTCACTAGCTAAGCAGGTTTGATCCCGTTCAATTTTTTGAGATCAGCTAAGGTTGTCTATATGTCATCACCATGTGTGGGGACTTCTCTAATAACTTGTTATTATTAAAACTCCAAGGGCAAAGAGACAAATAAATATATTTTTACCCATTTTCAAACTAGGTTTGGGTATTTGGGTTGGAGTCCAGAGGAACAAATAACAACAGGAGATCAACACAGCAGCAAACTGTTTCATTATTAAAACTTGGCAACCCAGTCATAAGGATCTAACACAGCTTCAGCAACATATATGAATTCATTCATTTTCAAGGGATTCTTGATTGAATGTAGAAATGTTTTGTGTGTATATGTGTATTCTCAAATAACTCATAGTTATTTAAAGTAACTTAGGTATAGCCCGAACAATTGAGAGAGGTTTAAATGAGGAAATAGCAAAAAGGATAACTGGTGTCCTTTTCCAAATGAATACTTGATTTTCCCAATCTTTGAAATAGCTGTTTAATTCAGTTCATTATTTTGGAAAGGGAATATTGAATTGTGCTGGATTGTGGATTTTTCATATCTACCGTAACTTGGTCTTTGGAGATGCTTGGTCTTTGGAGATACTGTAGTATTGCCAGCTGTTTTAAACATTTCCTTTCTCCTAGTTCTAAGATTGCACAAAGCACATCTGTAAAAATGCTTTAGTGACTAGAAATATCTGGACATCTGTTCTGCCTGTAGCACAAAATGTCAGAACACTAGGAATTAATGTACAGCTCTTAATTGTAGTATAAACATGGTACATGCTAGATTCCTTTCTTTACTGTTAGCCCACCAAACCACAATTATATTTAGAAGAAAAGAATTATCAGTAAAGCAGTGAGACATAAAAGAAGATGGGTAGCTCAGTTAGGGACCTTGTTCAGTACATCCTGTGTGAAAGCTTTCTTTGTTTATATTTCAGATCCACCACAGGTAATTTTGCTGTCCCAGACATTGGCCTAATAAATTCCAAAAACATATGCATCATGTTTTTTTACTGAAATGTTCAATGGAAATCTGAATCATTGCATTTATTATCACTATGTTCCATTTATTTAACTTTGAATCAGATTGAACAGTCACTCATCACTCACCCTGCTGATCTGAGAATATTCTGAAATTAGTTGCCAGTTTGAGCAACTACTGGGTGACTTTTAAACATGCAAAATAATGGGTATTAGTAGCAGCTAACTTTTGAAAAGGAAAAGATTGAATAGATACATTCGAGGCCTGTTTGGTTTCCATGGAACTATACAGTGATTCAGGTCATGTTTTATTAATTCTAATGTTGGCTCTGACAAGCAGGTTTAGGGTCTTTTCAGATGTTTAATTGTGTATACAGTAATCATGGGGAAAGTTCTGCACCTCAGATACAATGAAATATCAAAAGATAATCTGTTCTCAATGTTAAACAAGGTAATAAGGTGATGCATCTATGTTGCATATGCAGAATTCTTTTCCAAGGCTTATCATACATATGCATATTGGAATAGTAATAAAAATATGACATTAGTTTCCCTGCACAGTTTTAACCTATTTTCACTTACCGGCTTTTTTGCCTTTAAAATTTTCTATTCTATCCTGTTATTTGGGAACCAACACATTGTGTCTTCCATTACTTATTTTCCCTTGTTCTAAATCTGCAGTATCTCTGAAATAAATGATCCACTGAAATAAATATAACCACTACAACCTTAGTCAAGAAGCTTTAGCAGGACCTGTAATGGAAAGTGTATGTTCATATTTTAAGGGTGGAAACTTGGTTTAAAAATTCACTCTATAATAAGTAGTCCCAGAATATTTGGCTGTATGAAAACCAGGAATAACTTTCTTATAAAATATCCAGAACTATAGCTTGTTCAAAAGTTGATTAAGGCTATTAAAAACTAGGCTTCTTTGGTTCACAATTTATTTGGCCATGAATGTCATTTAATAGGAGATAATAAAAAAGAGTTGAACAACAAATCTATATGGTACAGTTGGGGAAATTATTCAGAATCCCTGTGATTTTTTTCTTAACAAGAACCCTATATGGTATGTTTTGGAACTGTTCTATAATGCCAGCAAATTTTAGGACAATTATTCAGAGATAGTGAACTACAAAAAATTAATCTTACTTCAATTTTAATTGATTGCCTAATTAAAGTTGTTGTTTCAGGCAGAGATATAAATTTATCTCTTGAATATACTTTTGATAATAACGTATTCTGATAGCAATTGCGTAAAACTCAAGAAAAGATTTGACCAGAGCAGTACAGAAAAATTGAAATTCTACCACTAGACTCTATTAGTAGATAAACATCAAGTGTCATACTCTGTTCTTACTTTATGCTAGGTTTATTCTTTTGCTATAAATTGAGGTAAAGAAAATAAACTATAGATTGTAATTATCTTGAATGTGAAATGTTATGTTTGATACCCGAGCATAGTAATGTTAAGTGTGAAGAGCTGTAGTTGATCAGAGGTAAAAAAAAAAATTAATAAGTGAATATATTTATCATCAGGATAATGACTCAGTTGGTTTTCACAGATATTTATCACAGCTTGCGCAGCAAATTCAATCCTAAATTATAGTAAAATGCATATTATACTTTATTAAGAAAGTATAATTAATAAAGTATCACAACAGAGAATAAACAACTTGACTTCCATGACTGAAATTTTTATTTCTTTTAAAATGCTTATATATCTTACATTCATCTAAATCTAATGCCTAACAGATAAATAATTAGTTAAGCAACTTATGAAGTTTCTGAGGTGCCTCAGGGATAAAGCTCTAGACATCCTAAAATAAGGATAAACATGGCATTATATAATATTAAATGTCAAATATAAAGTCTTCACCCGAAATGGAATCTGTCCATTTTTGTCTCCTTTAAGACAAACATGTTTAACATGAAAGCTATATCTGCACATGAAGAACAACTGACTGGACCACTTATGGATGAACTTGAGTCTTCTTTTTATCCAGAAAGAAATTATGAAGAGCTGGCCTAACTGGTTTTTCATTCCACCATGCTTGTCAGTTCTGCATTTCACAGAACCCTCTTCAGTCCATCTTTTTTCTATCAGAAGTCACAGAATTATATCTTCTAAACACGCATGCTAATACACAAGTAGTTGCTGAGTAGGACCTGTAAGTGGATTTCTGTATTTGTGCATATGCAAATGAACAATCACAGCAGGTTAATAAATATTCAAGAATTTTTTAATAAGCCGTATAATGTGTGAATAAACAGCCTTTAATTATTTGTCCATTTGATGATGGTGATGGTGGTAATGATGATGATGATAGTAATAATGATGATGATAATGATGATGTTTATTTGGTCAATGACCAGAAAAAATTGAACATATACAACACAAAAATAAAATAAAATGGATGAAATAAAATGCTAGCATAAAGATTCTCTAGAATAAAAAATGTAACATAGACTACTATAATGGTGGATTAACACCTTATGCAAATGTAAATCTAAACTATTACAGTCTAGTTTTTTGGCTAAGATCAAATCTAGTATCTGTTCAATTGATTTTAACAGGTCAAGAATCTGGTAATGTAATCTAAATCCAAGCCAATATAACTAGTGAAATAGAATCCATTCAGTGAGAAAGATTGAATAGTTGGATGTATTCCAGCCATTTTGAAAAATGTAAAGTGGTTTGTTGAAAAAGTAATGATAACTGAGCAATACTGATAGAAAAAGATCATTCAGTATTTTGATCTATGCTTGTTACTGGTTGTTAAAAGTGACTTCCAAATCTTGGGTTTCAAACATGAAGGAGAATTAAAAAAAATTGTTTTTTCCCCTTATTAGTTGACGCTCTATAATAGGTCAGTTCTTTTTTCCACATGTAGAACTTTTCCTGTCATTTGTTTTGGCTATGACCCTGAAAAGGAATCTCTTGCGAATTATGGTAGTTAAGAAAGGGAGAGTTATAGTAGCAAGCAAAGGAAATAGTTTTTGACCTTGATATATACTTATGCTGCCTGCTCTGGACATTAAATTATCTGAGACCACTTACTGGGACTCCAGAGATCAAACACGATATCAGTTTTCAGCATTCAGTTTTGTCAAAACTCTGCTTCCAGTTTTATTCAATTACATGTGTGGAGAGCCAGTGGTGTATTATAGATTTTCACCAATGTAATTTTTTTTGGCTGCTTGTCCTATCTTAACACATCTTGTTAGCCATAGTCAATTTGTTTCATATATTTGTGGATTTTTTCTGTCCCATCACAAAAGGTTTTAGTGTACTTTTGAGTCATTAAAATACCACTGAGAATATTAACATACGCAAGTTCTATGAAATAAAATCTTTGTGTTAAATCTAGGTTGTTGCTTATGATCCCACAAACAGATGTGTACGAATGATAGTGCAACTTTCAGTACACATGTCTAAGGTTGGTTTTTTTTTCCTGGCAGTCTATAGAAAAGATTGCAGAAAATACGGGTGTGTTCATTAGAGTTTTTAATGTACAAATCACAGTAAATGATACACATAATTATTAGATTTCTGAAGTATGATGTAAACACTTATAGATACATTGTTTTGTAACTCCACAATAAGTTTAAATTGCAAAGTTAACAAAAATTTTGCATATAACTATTACTGCTTTCAGATATTTACAAGAGAATTAGAATATTTCATTATGTTCTTTGAATTGTTTTGCCTTACTATGCAAATTTCTATAACCATTTTCTCCAAGTTGCTTGAGGAAGAGGCGCAAGAAGCAATATTCAATAACTTTTTCTACTTATTAAAATGTTCATGGCTTCATTTTTTTTCTTTCAAAACTAAGATTGTAGATTTTGGCTGCATCCATATGCAAGCAGTCATCCAAAAATTATTTTCCCAAATAACACTTATACTCAGTTATTTATAATTGTGTACACAGATAAGTCCAATGTTTTCCATGAAGTAAAGAGCAACAGACAGGGAATCTGTAAACAGAAATGGTTTCTTTTTAAAATACCAACGAAAGAGAAGCTTCTTTATATAATGAGGTTGGCTTGTAAATATCATGTTTGTGGTTTGCTTTTATTGTTCCTTTTGTAACTTTTTAGAGATATCCAACACTATGGTTTAATATTGGATAGAACAATATTGATGAGATAAAGGCAAGAAAACACTGAGGTGGAAACATTTTTTTGCTATATATTTCAAAAATTAGGGTTGACTGCCTGAGCCTTTAGGCCCACAAAGAAGTGTCCAATTCTTTCTTCATGGTCTCAGAGTCCTATCTGACCCCAAAGATGCAAACACCAAATACCTCCTACTACAAAAAACAAAGCAAAACCACCACCCCTTAAAAAACCTCAGTCTCTCCAATGTATGACACACTTTTGTCCATTTTGTGTAAAGAAAAGGGTTCATAAGATTGACCCTGGAACATTGGAGACACTAGGCTGCTAACATTTCTAAATTTACCAGAACAAAATCGACAGGTCAAGCTTTCTCTCTCTGAAACATACCTCTCCATAACATCAGAGAGGAAATCTCCTCAGGCATGAATGAATATTAGTTTATGCAATTGTCTTACACGTTATTATTCATTTATTTAATACACTGCTTTCTATGCCAAAGATCTGGATTATACTAAAAGGGTAATGAAGGGGAATAAGGCAGTAACCTAGAAATAATGCAGGGCAGGATTTTGTTTGCATTTATATTACTTAATCAACGTGGTCACATATTTCTAACTATGCAAGCACAGATGATTTAAGTAAATAGAACCAGTCACAAACTAAATATACTAATGTAGATTTTTTTAAAAAAATGTTAGTGGATAGACTTTTTTTGATATTATTTCTCTATCTCATATTAGAAGGCAAGATGAGAGTCTTGCTCAGAGACGGTGAGCAATAGTGAACATTGTCACTAAGTGAATTCTACCTGGCACAATGTTTATTAATTTTCCTGTGTCAAGTGAAAACCATTTTATTTTTATTTGTTTTTTAAATGTATTTATTTTTATTTCTCAAACAAAAATTACAAATTCAAACAAAGCAAATAAGAAAATCAAAATGTGACAGGGATAATAGGTAAGCCAGTAAACTTATGCTCGCCCCTTAGAGACCGCTTAAATATGGAGTGAGGTCCACGAAAGTTAAGTTAGAATTAAAACTGTGAAAGTTAATGGCTGAGACAACTGAATCAGGTAAAATATTCCAGATTTTGACAATTCTGATACAAAAATCATTTTTTTTACAATCGAGTTTAGAGTGATTTACATTAACTTTAAAATTATTGTTCACATGTGTTACATTACGATTAAAGCTTTAAAAATTCATTTACAGGTTGTGTTACTATGTACAATTTTGTATGCAATGCCTAAATATAACTACAAGCTTTGTAGTTTTAAGCTATTCAAACCAAGAATTTCAAGCCTAGTAGCATAAGGTATTCTATTACCTTATTTTATACCTTTTTTAGGCTTGCACTTTAATTCCCAGTCAGTATGACTTCAATGTATATTTGCTTTATGCTTATTTGCTTTGTTTAGTTCTTATAAAATGTTCTAAACAAATTATTTTGAAAAATGTATTATAAATCTATAAATAGATAAGTATGTGCTTCCTATATTATTTATCATTTTATATGATAGAATAAAAATCATCAAAGTACATGTTAAACTTAAAAATGCAATTTTAAAATATTTTAAAATTAGCAAAAAATATAAGCAACTGATCTGTAATGGTTTGCCAAGTGTAAAATACATACCACAAACCTATTCATTTGCACAAGAGATAAAAAGCTTGAGTCCTGTTCTAAAACAAAAAGCAAGCTTTGGGACTTTGTAAGAACTTTCCATAAAGTTCTGCAATATTAGGAACCTTAAAGACAAACACATTTATAACTGTAATGTCCTTGACATTGAACTTGGTTCTTTAATGTCCGATATGGATCTTGATAATCCAGGTGATGTCCAAATCAGCATGACTCTCCTAGTTCATGTAACTCATATTTTGAAGTAGGCAGATGAAATATTAGGAAGGCAGGGAAGGTGAGGTAAAGTAGGTACCAGGCAGAATTTGAACCCTAGTCTCCCCCATCAAAGGAGGCATTCTAACCATTACAGTACACTATCCAACCATTTACACATATACACACACACATTTCTTAATTTGGGAAGTTATTTTATTTTTCACTAGTTATATATATTCCATGAGTCCATGTTAAATTCATATATTAAGCTTGTCCTGTAGCATGCAGCTATAACTTGTTTAATTAATTGCTCTCTTCAATTTTCATTAACAATTCTTTCTTTCCTCAGCCTATACTGAGATTTATACTCAGCCTATACTCAGCCTATACTCAGCTTTATACTGAGAAAAATAATCCCAACACAGAAGACTAAGATAATTGTTATTAACAGAAATAATCAAAATATTATAGGCTTATTACAATTTCTAGACAAAATTTGTGAGTCCCAGTTCATATGCTTCAATACATATTTTTCTAATATAGTCATGACTATAAGAGATACAGTAGGTTTTATCAAGGTAAGAAAGAGTATGTGCTATGGATATATCTAATTCAAATCTTGCCTCAATAATATGCTCACAAGGACTTTCCTGGCCCATGTTTACACATTATATTATCTTTTAGCATCACTAAAATTTTTACACCAATTTAAAACATTTAATTGTTTGTGCTATATTGTGAATACTTGATCTACAATTATGGGAGTCAATGTCAGAACAGATTTTCTGTTGATGCTTGACAACATTTCCATGGGCAAGTCTTATGCACATGATCAAATTATCTTATATAGATTGTTTCAATGAAAGTACAGAAAAACATTTTTCCGTGGCTGTTACAAACATTTAGTCAGTTTTGGTTAATTCCACTAAGTAGGCCAGACCAGGAAATTAATTCTACAGGAAGGCTATTTTTGTTGAGATTGACTATAACAAATGTCATTGTATTTCTATTTACTCCTCACCATGAAGAGTAAATCCTTATAGTTCAGTGATCTAGGAAGGCATCTGCCTGGACCACTTCCAAATGTTACCTCTTTGTTCTCCCTTTTGTTCAGTAAAGTTCTTTACATCTTTCTCTATGGATATTCTCAGTCATCCAGGTCATGTTGCCAATCCAATTGCCTCTTGAAAAAGCACCTTTGGGACCATCTTTGTTATTTGCTATAGTTTCATTCATTCCTGTCCTACTGAGAAACTGCACATCTTCTATTTGCATTTATAAGCTCCTCAGGGATGTCAAACTGGTAGCCCACAAGCCGGATGCATCACGCACAGACCACGCCCAACCCAGCTCCGCAAAGGGGAAAATGTTGCAGTAGATCACATGACGGCAATGTGACACGGCTAGCTTGACACCTGTGTCTTGGTGTGTAATTTTCAAATAATTATTTTAGTCACAATAGCAGCTAGCTTTCTGTCAGCAAGTAAGTGATTTGAGCAGAATGCTATCCAACCACAATGTAACAATGTAGAAATTCTGAGCTTCTTAGACTTTGTTTTAAAAACTTATCTTCTAAGCAGTAGTGGGATTCAAATCCCATTGCTACCATTCGCTTGTGGGCATGTGGTAGCTCGCATGTGCAAGCAATGCTTCTGCGCATTCACAGAAGCTTCTGCACATGCAAAGAAACATCCGGGTACGTGGGCGGAGCCTCCCACTGCTGCTGCTGCTACCAGTTCATCCAATCTAGAGAGAAGCAATAGCAACTCACCACTGATTCTAAGTGAGGTAAGCATTGGGTTAAATAGGCAAAACAGCAAAAAAAGATTGGACATGCTTGAAACAGGCTTATATCACAGGGAAGCTTACTAATATGATAACATATGTACCTTACTCTGCATAATATCCAGTACTGTGCATGGAAATGCCAATATTATTTTATGTTTTAACAAAGAGGTTTTCATAGTGGAATGGTAAGATTCTGGCAAAGAAGCAATAATGATATTGCTTTCTTTTAGCTGCTTTCATTTAGGAAAAAATATCAAATGCCATAAATTGGTCATTCACTGTTGTTATATCTTGAATTATGCTTTATTTTTAAAGCATGAGTAATATTTTAAAACATTACTCAACTTTTAAAACATCATGTCAGCAGATTTTGTATGTTTTACTTATTTAGTTAAAACATTTACATTTTTATTAAAAACATTCGGCACATCTTTTGAGACTTCATAATTATAAGATAAGGTAGATACTGAATTAGTAAAACACAGTTTCGCTTGCATAATAGAGACTACTATTCCCTTTTGCAGCCATCTGTATTCCGTACAGACTATTTCTTGAAAGGTGGGAGATTTTCCAGGACAGAATTTTCCTAAAGTAGTATATGAATTTTTAAGAAAAGCAACAATAACAAAGAAAATTCTTTGTAAATCAAGCACCTGCCATTTTATAGGCAGACATGCATTCTGTAGAGCAAATCCACCTTGAGATGCAACACTAAAATAGGAACAAATCCAAATAAATCCACAAAGAAGAGACCATTGAAAACAATTTGATGGGAGGACTTCTACTTGTCAGCTATGATCCAGAAATTTAAGGGAAACACAGTGACACTGAAATCACTATAACAATTCTTAGTGTAGAACTGCAGGCTAAACAATTTGTGGTCATAGCTAATTCAGGTTATATTAATGATAAGGATAATTTCTTTCACCATATGGATTTAATTATTATATTTACACATTCCCCTCCCCTCCTTTTGTCAAGGAGCTTAAGTGCATATGAGAACAGTAATCCTGTGAGGTAAACTGAACTCAGATATACTGCAATTGTCAAATTACCCTAACTATAGATGTGAAAATGTTGTGGCTGACTTACTGAAAGTATTTGCCTAAAAATTCTTTTTGGTGCTTTTTAAAGCTTCTTTTTACCATTGTAATCAATGCAACCCACAGAGATTTAACTAATGTGTAAAGGAGAAGAAAAGTAATTTTGTAGACAAAGGTGCAGTGATAGACATGGCCTCCACAACTACTCCACCTTTAACTGCCTCATAACTAAATAGGTGCAAGTATACTACACAGCATCTTTTTTATTATTTGTTTAAGTTTCTATCTCCTTGGAAAATAAATCAAAAACAGTTTTCTATTCAACAACAACAAAAAAGAAGTGAATGAAAAAAATACAGAAAAATGTTCAACTCCAGGTTTTATTAAATAAATAAATAGATAAATACATAAAAGAATATGTAACCTCTCCTCAGCTTTTACTAAAATATAAACCAAAGAAAAACTAAAAAAAAAAATTATACTCAATGGAAGACATGATCCATTATATCATCTCTTATTATATATTGTTGTTGTTAGTCGCGAAGTTGTGTCTGACCCATCCTGTCTTCTACCATCCCCTGGAGTCCATTTAAGCTCACGCCAACTGCATCAATGTTTCCATCCAGCCACCTTATTCTCTGTCATCCCCTTCTTTTTTTGCCCTCAATCTTCTCCAATCACTGGAGAAGAGCATTAGACTCTTCTCCAGTGAGTCCTTCCTTCTCATTGGGTAGCCAAAGTATTTGAGTTTCATCTTCAGGATCTGTCCTTCTAAAGAGCAGTCAGGCTTGATCTTCTCTAGGACTGATCAGTTTGATTGCCTTGCAGTCCAAGAGACTCGCAGGAGTCCCTTGTTATATATATACATTAGCTAATATCAGCTACCAAGAAAGACATGTAAGTTACTTCTGAGGAGTTTCCTTTATTGTTCCTCACCTACAGACCAAAATCTTGTCAAACTAAAGCAACTACTTGAATCACTATAGATAGTCTGGCAATGGTTAGGGGACACTGTCTTAATATTTTTCTCCTATCTATCTAAGCTTTGCTGTCTTTTTGCTGCTGCAATGCAGCCCCTCCCTCCTGGCAATCCGGACTACACTCCACCACATCTAATATAGTATCACTGTATAATACATTCATTGATAATTTTTATTGTGATTTTTTACAAACAATACTTCCTTCCTTCCTTCCATAGGCTGCATTGATATTTCTCACAAAATGCAGAGTTTAGCAACTCTACTCTCAGAAAGTAGTAAGCTCAAGATGGAAGTTCAATTATTCATGGACTGATTTGCATAGCACATTGAGTTGTAACATTCAACCTTCCACACACTAGCCTTTATGCTGAAACCCTGATAAATTGTTGATGAGGGACCATCTTGTGCTCAAACTTCCTTAACATCTCTATGCTTTATATTATGCGTCACATGAAGAATCTACTGCTACACATTTATCCCCAAATGGCATAACTCATACAATATGTCAAATAGGCCAACTTAGTGAGTTTCCAGTTTGCAATTATCATGAGAAAATATTAGTGTGTGTTTTTATGTCTGTGTTTGTGCACATTTGTGTGTGTGTGTCTGCATGCATGTATGTATGTGTGTTAATCAACTAGAAATGGCTTTCTGCTAGAACTCCATTATTAATCAATACACTTCTTCCTAAAGTGAATAGTGGGAATAATAATATACTGGGTTACATTTTAATTGTTTTTGATGGATTAAAGCTTCATTATTATTCATCATTATAATGCATGATAGACGTTTTTAATGGTTGAAAATTACACACGAATGCAATCATGCTTTTGATTTCGTCCTCCTGCCAACTAAATGCTATACTGCTCCCCATGTTATTCCAGAGTCTATGTCCCCAGATTTTTAGGAAGAAAAAGAAAGAAAGAAGAAATCCTGGGGGTGGGGGGGAGGCAGATTATAAAAAATCAAACTAACATTTAAAAAAGGTGTAAATGACAAATATAACTACTTTATACTTTTAAATTTTATATTTATTAAAACTACTTTTAATAAATTATTAATCAGCTCACTATTAAATATAAATAAAACAGGAAATTGTAAACAATCAATTCAAACTGAATATAATGTCACAGAATCCTGTGGTAGTTTAATTAAGAGGAAACACCCATAGGAATAAATTGGTCCTCAAAATGTCCTTGGATCACCTTTGCTTTAAGCAAATCACTTAATTAACAATCCATACAGTAAATTCAAATGAACAAAAAAATCTTCTGTACTGTAATGACTAACATTGCCATAAGCAGTAATATAGACACCCGCATTCAGCTGGAGTAGCATGGCTTTGAATCAACAGTCTTTCTTTTTACTTCCCAGTGATGTTATTAACTTATGTATATTTTTTTAAGCAAAAGAACATTTATGCAAGACTTGGTCAAATATTTCTAAAGTTTCTTCTGCAATGGTGACATAATTGTCTGATGACTATCAGAGTTTTTAATAAGGAGGTCTAATTGTCAATTTAGGAAGAAGGAAAGGAAATTCCAAATCGTTCCTGTCCTAATATTCATTTTTACTTACTCTTTTCATGTATTCAAATTATGTGTATACTTCTTATCTGTAATCTTATATAAGCTTGACAAATAAATAAACTAAAACTTAAAGGCATTAATTCTTATTTTTCTAATTCCTACAACAGTGAAAAGTAGTTTAAAATGCTTATAGATTTGGAAGGCAACTTTGCTATTTAAAAGACATCTGCACCTAAATTTGTAATTAAATAGTTAGGTGTTATAGTGAACTGAATGAGAGCTATCAGTTTTAATTGACTGATAAATAACAGTTCTTACAGGAGTTCTATTCTTAAAATCAGTAGTTAATTTCTCGAAATCTCAAATGGATTACAACAGAAAACTATATGATATTATATGATCTCCACACTTTAGTAATTTCAGGCACAATGCTATATTTTTAAAATATATATATATACTGACTGGGGAAATTTCAAATCAGTCATTTCTCCCTCTTGCTGTAGCTGAGGCCACTTCCGGTCAGCTTTTTGCAAGTTCTGCCTATAGAATACAGACCAAGAACCTTAAAATGACAAAGAAACAGTCAGAAGTGATTCTGTGTTAGGTTCAATTTTTTTTACTACCAGTTCTGTGGGTGTGGCATGGCTTGGTGGATGTGGCTTGGTGGGCATGGCAGGGGAAAGGATACTGTAAAATCTCCATTTCCACCCTACTCCAGGGGAAGGTTATTGCAAAATTTCCATTTCCTCCCTATCAGCTTGGACTCGGGAGGCAGAGAATTTACCGGTTCTCCGAAATAGTCAAAATATCCGCTACCAGTTCCTCAGAACTGGTCAGAACATGCTGAATACCACCCCTGGTCTGTAGCAAGGTTAGAGAATAAACTACAATACAGGATAAAGTGAATCCAGGTTTAGAATAGTAATTTTCCATGTGTTGAATCTAGTGGGAATTCAAAGCAATCATTAGATTGGTTGGGATTTGAATTCAATACAGTGTCAATTAGATAGATTCAATTTTCTGTTCAGCCAGACTTTGATCATTTGGACTCCCTGAAGTTATTATACCTAAAAGATATGTTGGGTGGATCTTTCCAAAATAACCCAAAATCATTTAGAAGGGAAAAAAGGAACACTTTCTTTAATTTGAAAGTGAAACCTTTCTTAATGCAGAGGCATGAAAGCAGCTTTGGTGGTCTTTTCTTCAGGATAAATAAATTGATAGGAATGATATACTGACTCCATTCTATTATTGGCTTTAAATCCTAAACTTTGGGAGCAGCACAAGAGCAAGGTTATCTCATTCTTCCAACACAAAAATAATGTAACATTCAGTACAAGCAATCTATATAGAGGTTTTTGTCTGTTAGATTTTTCCACATCAAAATTGAGAAGATTATGCAAATTGTGTCCTTATACCTTCAGGCTTCCAAACTATACTAAAGAAATACCTTTAAATCTAAACAAGAAAATGTAATGTTAATCAAAGCATTTTTTCCACCTAAAATAAATGCTTGCAGTATGTTGACAATCAATTGGAGGCTTGAAGGTAAATTTACTCTGGATAAAAGATAACTTATTCGTTGTATAAAACAGATAAAGTATATCTATATTATTAAAATGTAATTCTCTAACAATGTGGCTCACTTACAAATGATGTTTCAGAAATGGAAGTTCTGTTTACTTAAAAAAAAGTATATTTCAGAAGAATAGAGAATTAGATATACTGTAAGTCCAAAATTCTGTTTCAGCATTTCTTAATTAATTTCAAAATATATGTCAAAGAATCTCCTTTACTGATGCAATAGCAGTCATTAGTCATTATCTCAGTGTTTTCCAAATGCACAGAAGTTTTCTATGTCTATTTATATTGGAGAATGTAGATGTGGATGGATGTGGATAAGGATATAAATGAAAACATTTGATACACTGGGAAATATATTTTGTTCTTTCTTCTACTATCTTTGACTGTTCAAAAGTTAGTTTGTTTGCTTCTGTTGCTAATTACCATTGTCTTTGCTAAAGAGCACAGTGGCTTGCATGGTTGTGATGCTGGCTTAACAAGCAGCAAACTTGTATTTGAGACCCGATTGCTGCTCTAGGGCAGGGTGAGCTCCTATCCTTCATTCCAGCTCCTGCTGGGAACTGGGCTTCTCCCAGCAAAAGGTGATGTCACTTGCTAATCCTTTACTTCAGAAATGTCTCAGTGCCTCTGATACGTGTGATGTGATTGTCTTTGCTTACTACCTTTATTTCACAAACTATTATGAAGGGCACCAAACTGCAGCTACTAATAGGAATATTATTTGACCTATCTACTTTCCAGGAGCATGCCACAATACTGGGTTTTTTCCCCCTGTAATATACTCTTGACATTGTCTTTTATTCTTAGGTCATAAGATAGACTTAGATTGAGGTCATCTTTAGTTATTTATCAATTGATTTATTAATTGATCATCTTCCCCATCAAGATGACACACAACGATAAATAAAAAGCCAATGTAAAACAAATAAAAATTTAAAAGTCCCAGGAATAAATACCATAAAACAAAAATACTAATCCTGGGCAAAGGTAGAATAAGGTAGCTTCTTTAACAATGGAGCCTGGGAGACAGATATCCAGCCCCCATAGTACCCCAGGCCTGGCAGCATAACCAGGAGTTGGGACCTTACAAAAAAACCAAAGGGATGGAAACAATCTAATTTCAAGAGAAAATAAGTTCCATAGGGTAGGTACCATAGCAGAGAAGACACATCTCCTTGGACCCATCAGATGTACTGTAGGCCCCTAGCCAATCGTACCAGCAGCATGTCTTATGTATTAGATATGAATATCTAATGCAGTGAACTAATTTTCTTCCTCTTCTTCTGACAAAATTTTGGCCATGGACCTGAGGTGACGTATTCCACAATAATGTAGTTACTGACACACTCAGAAGATCTGCCCACCAGTATAGGCACATATCCTGCTCTTTAGTTATGGAGCTTTCCATGGCTATTCTCTCCTGGATTGAAATAAAGACACCTGACTTCAGCTTATGCATGAGCCCACATAATGTCTAGCCGTGTTTTCCATAACACTTGTAGAGCTTATATTGGCCCCTAAAAAACAGGTGTTTAATACATTTTTGAAAGACTGCCAGATCTCCATTAAAAAGCATCTGGAATAGATTTCAGCGAGACAGTACAAGTCCCAGGCTCCATGAAGATTCTGTTTAAATCGGCTTTAAATTTGCACCGCTTACATCATTTTGACTTACTCGGTTTTGACATCAGTGGGACTAGGCAATTGAGATCAAAATATACAATTCTTGTCAGTTGGTAACATTTAAAAAAAAATTATGATTTTTTTTCTTCCACTCAATTGTGTCAATTTGCTGGGTAGATTTCCTGAACAAGTCCTTGCAGTTTTCTTGGCAACTTTTTTTAGAAGTGATTAGCCATTGTCTCTTTTCTAGGGCTGAGAGAAAGAAAGTGGCCCAAGGTCATCCAAGTCTTGGGCTTTCACCCCAAGACAGAACTAGTCTCAGACCTAGTGCATTAACCACAAGCCCAAAGTAATTATAATAAACAAATACTATAAATTACAATGATAAATGATGTTAAACATTATTAAATGTCTGGCATAGCAACCTGCTATACAGCAGGATTCTCCAACCTTAGCAACTTTAAACCTGATGTCCTTCAGGCTTAAAGTTACCAAGATTGGAGACCTCTGCTATAAAGGATCAAAAATACCACTCATCATGAGTTAAATAGGAAAATAGCCTTTCCTTTTCAGAACATACATTACACATTAAAATGGTTTTGCTTTGCTTTGTTTGTGTATGTTTTGCAAGTAAATTAGGACTAGTGAAACAAACATTTAGATTATAAAACTAAAGGATATTAATTCCTCTCAAGTCTCTTCCTAGATATTCATTATTGTACTATTTACATTATTGTCCTAACCTCACATATTTCCTAGTTATTATGGAAAATGCGACTCCACATTTGGAGAATGGTAAGTTTAAGTCTTACTTGCAGCCAGTCTCTATCTTATCTGCTTCAAGGAATAGAATAACAATTTTGCCAATAATTATAAAATTATTCTTGACAACAGCAAAAATCTTTTTTTGAAAGGAAACTTGTTGCTTTCTTATTACCTAATATGAACAAAATAAGTGCCACAAAAGTGCACAATTCAGACGATTCACTTACTGGGAACTCTAATTTCCTTTTCACCGATGAAAGGGAAGCCAATTGTAGGATGCACTTCCATTATCAGCCCCCTGAAACATGGTTTTGGGGATTAGCAAGTAGTGCAGTGGTTTAATAAGAAGGGTTTTACTCTCCTGCTGTGACCAAAAATGCATATGACAAAACTTTTTAAAAACTAAGTATATAGGAAACACAAACACATACATTCAACTATCAATTAACTGGAGAAAAAAAGCACACCTGGAATGGGTGTCGCCTTATCCCTTCTTTAACCTTTTGCTGTTAATGACAGCAATCTTTTCAACTTGTGAGAACAAGATTAGAACTGTGCACTTCCCTTTCACTCCCATTATTGACAACTTTTCCTCTCTGTTCTCTTCAGACCATCTTCTGTTTGTGATTCCTCCCTCCTCCAGAATGGTCTTATATGAAAATTTCTGTTCCTCTGCCCCACACCCATCCCATCACAAAGTTGTTTGTTCTTACAAGTAAAATTCCAGCCCAAGAATGGAGGCACCCTGGGTGTCTAATCCCACAGACGAGACATTTTTAAAATGGAGAGATTAAAGAGTATTAGTGGCGGAAAAAGAGAAATTCATTTCAGTCTAGTCACATAACAGTTGCTTAATAGAAAAGTTAGCACAGCTTTCAAACTATAAAATAACTACTTGGAACACCACTGTACAAGCTGATTCTCTTTTATTATAGATGTTATCCTTCTGCAGCCTAAACACCAGACTTTAAAGTGCTTTGAACTGGAAATGTTAAAGATGTCAGGCAGAATTTCTTAGTTGCACATAATTAACACAATGGTTGTAAAATACAAAAGTGAAGATCCATAACCATAGATAGAAAGGGGAAGAAATTTAAAACACAACCATGTTTTTCAATGTTTGGTTGCTTATTAACTGCTTATCAGGATTAAAATACATAGTTTATCACATTTTCAACAATTCTCAAAATATTATTTTTCTTCATTGCAGTTCTGAATGTGAAACATATTTTGAATTCCTTTTATAAACAAAAAATATAAATGTATTTATACAGTATGATCTATTTATATGGATTTAAATTAATCTTTTATTTTATAGAAAGCAAAATCCTTGTTTGTTTGCTCATAATTTTTACAACTGCTGAATTCCAAAGGTGTCTCAAAATAAAATACATAATAAATTCTATTCAATAAAAAGAATAAGTGCACAAATAAAAGGCCCATCAAACAATTAAAAACATAGACCAAAAGGCCATGCTGTAACTCAAATATGATGGAATTATAGTCCAATTATTCCCTGGAAAAGCTGTTACAAGCAATTTCTAGAAATTAATCAAGGTAGGAGTCTACCATAATCCACTCTGAGACTGTTCCACATGATTGACACAGCCACCAAAATGCAGTACCAACAAGCCTTGGCCTTCCATAACTCCTAAAATGAGACAGTAGTAGCATTTTTTTTTCAGGCAGATTGACTTGGTAGAATGAATTTCAATTGAAGTTTTTATCTCCACGATATAAAAAAGATGTTGGGACTCTAGAAAGTATACAGAGAAGACCAACAAAGATAATTAGGGGACTGGAGGCTAAAACATATGAAGAATGATTGCTGGAATTGGATATATCTAGTTTAATGAAAAGAAGGACTAGGGGTGACATTATAGCAGTGTTGCAATATATAGGGGGATGCTACAAAGAAGAAGAGGTCAACCTATTCTCCAAAGCACCTGAAGGTAGGACAAGAAAAAATGGAGAGAAACAATAGATAGAAACTAATCAAGGAGAGAACCAACCTAGAACTAAGGAGAAATATCCTGATAGCTAGAATAATTAATCAGTGGAAGGCCTTGCCTCCAGAAGTTGTGGGTGCTCCAACAACAACCAGAAGTTTTTAAGAAGAGATTGGACAATCATTTCTCTAAAATGGTATAGGGTTTTCTGCCTCCAAGGTCTCTTCCAACTCTAATATTCTGTTCTGTTATTCTGTTCTAAAGAATGTAGTCCTACAGATAAATGAGTGCCATGCCATGTACAGCTTCACAGAATAGCATCCATATATTTAAAGTGCACCCAGAAGCCTATTGATAACTAATGTAGGCCTGAATCACTGGTGTACAATGGTACCTCAATATTCAACTGCTTCAAAACTTGGTACTCTATGCATTTTGTTGCAAAAATTGTGTCCCTGTACTCATTGTTTGTTTGGTACTTGATGCGCTGAAATAGGAAAATGGGGACATCTGTGGAGAATGGACAGGAAGTCAGCCATGCTGGGAAGGTTGCTGTAAAGGGAAGAATGGAATAACTGCAGAGAGAGGACAGGAAGTCGGTCATGCTGGGAAGGTGGAAGACATAGGAAAAGAGACAGACAAACAAACAAAGGATTGCAGCAAAGTCACTGATAGTAACTGTTCTGAAACAAAGGCAAGGTCTAAAGAGTGCCAACCTACAGTATGTGTATTGGGCACAACATTACCTGACACAAACACATGGTTGCCCTAGAGAGGGATGTAATTGAACAATTTAAAAAATGCAGATGTTTTCCCATGTTAATACATTTGCATATAGTTTTACACATTTTCCTGACTGACATTTGAAGTTTATCTCACAATTGTCAATTTTTGTATAAGAATATATTCTGTATGAGATTTAATTCCTTTTGCATTCCCAGCAAAATTTCGTCTTTCATTATTCATACAGTACGTAAGTTTCCATCCAACAATCAGCAGAATTTAATTGTTTCTCAAACTGAAAAGAAAATGGACAGACATAATCACCATTTTTGATTTTAGGATAAATACAAATGAAATATGTTGCTTTCTTTCTAATGAGCCTCCTAGAAAGGAAATTCCCAGCAAGAAGATCATATAGAAAACAATTGTGGAGATGGAACAATGAATTGAACAGCTGTCTGCTAATACAAATGGAAGAAGACTAGATTTAAATGTGTTTCAGGTGAGCTAGTTACAGAAGCTTGGAACAGATTTAATGTGAGAGACCTAATCACGTCTAACAGTAATGTAAATGAAGACCTAGAGTAAATAAATATATTGAGTCATTAGTCCATAAATTAATAACAATGTATCAGAAGAAATCTGATTGTGTACAATTCAAATTTGTACAGGTTTACACATTGGCTATCTCTTTGTATTCAGTTAGCTTAACTGTGTCAGCTTTTCCAAATCAGTCTCCTTCAAGACATTTTTGTTGACTTAGAAGGCCATACATAATCTGTTGCCAAATTCTCTTTATCAAAATCAGCTTTGCAACTGAAATTTAAAGAGGACCCTAATGATGATACTGCCCATAGGAAATATCTAGAGAATAAACATGAGCCACATTAATTATGATACTTCTATTTTACAGCTTTTCCCAATGGGTATACATCTGGCATTTTCAATATTTCAGTTTTTCCAGCTGCTAAAGAAATACTTGTCACTTGGTTATTTTATTTTCTGATATGATTGCTGCTGACACTTTTACAGGATTTTATAGAATGTTTAAGTTATTACTTGCTTTGAATCTAATTTCTGTTGTATAAAGCATTTCATTTTGTGGAGATAGGGATAACAAATCTGTCCCACACATTCATATCACTAAACTTTCAGTTTGTAAATGTTTAAGACTAAATATGACTTAAGGCTCAAGAAGTGGTGTAACATTGTTTCTGGAACCTTTCAGGATACCTGAATATCATTTTTAGTAACACTGTTCAGCTTCAAAGGCCTTCTTTTCAAGATGTTGCAAAACCTTAAAATCAAATCCTATGTTTATGCATGCTGTAGTTCATCACCCAGGGACTGAGGAAAATAGACAACCTGGCAGTTAAAATAAACATTCCTAATCATATCAGAAAAACAAATATTCTGATATGATGTGAGACAATAATGCCTTGTCCTTAAGGGCACACTTGAACTTGAGAAAGTAACTTCGTGATCAGAATCTATGTGTAAATTTTTCTTAAGGTTGTTTATGTTATGGTCTCAGATGCATACCAAGAAAGACTAAATTTCATTCAGTCAGTAGTGGCTGGGCTCTCACAGCCTATATTAGCTTGATCAGTAGCTCAAAAGAAAAATCTTCTAATTTGGCAACTAAACTCTCAAAGCTTATTTCAACATGTTTTTGCTAAATTTCCCTATAAACTAGTATAACTATGTTAGGTCCTTCAGTAATGTTGTTGGGAAACAGGGGATAAAGAATATTATCCTATCAAATGTTTCAGACATGCAATTATTGTACAAAAGGTACCCTGTTGGTAAACCTAAGACTGTATGATTTTGGGAAAATATTATAAGAAATTTCTAGTTAAAAGATATGCCTGTCACTGAAAAACAAATCCCACTGAATTCAATAGAATCCAGATAAGTTATAGGATCCCACCATTCTTCAAATAATGCAAATATTGAATAAAGTAAATTTCCCACAGTGATTCAAATGGACTATAACTGTACACGTACCTCATTAAAAAATAAAAAAGCACATTGACACCTTTCTGTTCTATCTGCCAATTTTAGATTCTTCACAAGAACATTTTAATATTTCAAACACCTTTCCAGCTCAGCAGGGCACTTTCGAATTTCATGTATTTCAGATGTGAAAGTGACATAACAAGCTTTTCATTTCAAACAGCAAATTCATTCTTCTCTTCCCTGAGACACTGATGAATCTCAAGACATCTTTATTGTCCACATGGGAGTGAACAGTTGCTGGACAAAAAAGGGAAACTGAGCTGAAAGGATGTGTGATGACAAGGAAGGAAGGAAGGAAGGAAGGAAGGAAGGAAGGAAGGAAGGAGCCTCCTTTTCAAATAGAATTTCTTCAGCAGTAAGCAGAAGCACTCACTATGGAGTAGCATGGAGAATGCAAAATCAATTTACTTGCAGGTATATAATGTTTAGCAACAACAAATCTTTTAAGATGATTAATACATTGCATTATGTGTTGGCTTTTAAATTAAAGAAAGAAAGTAGGAAGAGTGCATAAGAAATATGAGTGTTTTTCTTGGTAACCTACCACCCTTATAAATCATTACCTTCACACTTCATTTTTTAATTTGAATTCATCAAAGAATGTATGTGTGCCTCATGTGGTTTTAAATAAAAACTTATTACAGTATGTAAATGGAAACATTCACTAGGAAAATAGGATGATTTGAGGATTATAGACAATAAAAAGAAAAATATTTTTGGAACCAGTAAAAGAAATGGGATGATGATGTGACCATGAAATTCATCTGCATTTTTCTAATCCAGATCACAGTTATTTTGTCCCCATTTCAGATATGTGCATTTATTCATTGATTTACTTTGTACAAATGTCCATTTGTCAGAATGATTCTGAACAGCTAAGAAGTTATTAAAACAATTAGCAAAAACAACATCTAATATAATTTTTAAAAATAGATTTATCATCAGACTGTCAAATTGCTTCCTACCAGTCTTAAATGATAGTCATATCAACATCCTGACCAGAATGCCTGTGGTAAAATCAGATTTACCCCATGCAAACCAGGACAAGAAATGTCAACAAGTAGATGGTTTGCTGTATTTTCCCCAACACACACACACACACACACACCCCTACATTCATGGGCTAAAAGCTACCTGCCACTTCATTCCCATCTTTCTGCAGGAGACAAGAATCAGCTCACAAATATTTACCTGCTGCCTTAGACTCTACCACCTTACAAGCCCTGAAAGAGTGCAGAGTGATTCAGTGAAACATGCAAGCAATAATACAAGTAGCGTCATTGTTGAAAACTAAAAATGATGTACATCTAACAAATGTACTTACTGGCCTTGACTCTGTTTCTGTAGGGCTCAGAAGAATATCTTGATAAAGCAACACCAAAAGAAAAATGTGAACAAGACATTTCATATCAATAGCTAGACACTGGACTTTGTACTGGGCTGGAGATCTAGCTCCTTAGAACTCAGCGATTTTTATGTTTTTGATCCGTGAGTTTGTGTTAAAAATTGTGATTATGACACAGAATGATCAAAATAATTTTAGTAGTGAGTAAATCAGTAATTTTGGTTTAAAAAGTTATTTACAAATAGAGGGATTGGGAATAAGGGCACAAATACAGCTATAATAACCTTATTAAGATGTCAATTCCCATGTTCTTAAAGATGCAAATATATGGAAAGGGTTTTGTTTAACTGGGTGGTTCCTACATTTTTCCAATAAGTATTTAATGGTCCATACTTACATAAAATTGGACAAATATTGCAACTAGATAATGAAATTTAACAAATTATAGTTATTTCCCTTTACACTGGTTAACCCTTCTATAGATTAATGATTCTGTAATTCCAGTGTTGAAAGCTACTTAGGAGTAAGTCTTAGAAACTCGACTTCCTAATGCATGCATAGGCTGAGTCTATCAATGCAATGGACTTGTATGGGTTGAACAAAATTTGTCTTGGGTGCTATTATGTTATGATTAATTTTAAGTATTTGTCTTCTTGTTGATTTTTTAAAATCTTCTATTTACCTAAAAGAGCTGCAATTGTGAAGTGGGTATACAGGTTAAAGAGAGAAAAAAAGGAAGGAAGGAAGGAAGGAAGGAAGGAAGGAAGGAAGGAAGGAAGGAAGGAAGGAAGGAAGGAAGGAAGGAGTTTGTACTATTTATTATTTGTATTAGCACATGGGTTAATTTCCAGTACCCATTTTCTTGACTTCTTTGACATTTTTTCCTTCCATCCCAATCTATGTGTTACAGATAGGCAAAATTTTCTGTCTTCCTCCCCTTTCCTCCCCCTCCTGCTGAATTTATGAACACCAGATTCAAATTGCTAATAACTGAACCTCCCATTACTGCTTATCCAAAAGACTTACTAATTTCCCTTCTTTTACTGATCGCATATTGACTCCCTAAAAGCTGTTTCCTAAAAACTTTCCCCTTGTGATGAGGCAGTGAGCATGCTGTTTCATCACAAGCCCCTAGGATTGTTCATTGTTCTCTTTTCAATACACCTTAAACACTATTTCCCACTGAGCAGTGTTTCTTCAAGGATAACCACTTTCCCCTTCATTGCAATTTCTCACTGAATGTTTCATCCCCACTGAGGGTTTTGTGACCATTTTTCATGTTTTCATCTATTCCCTCAACACTGTTTATTGTTTTAAACTATGTCCCTACTGAATGCTATTTCTCTAATGATTGTCACTTTCTCCTTCATTGCCATTTCCTATTGCCGATTGACATTGCTTTCACTCTGTTGTTTCTCAGTGAAATTCAAAGCCTTTTGCTGAGAGTGGTGTGGCTGTTATTTTTGAAGTTCATATTTATTCTGAGATGCATAGTTTCAGAATGTTCTTTAGTTAAAAGATCTTGCTTGATCCTCTGTGAGGTTAAACAATGTCACCAGATGGCCACAGGTTTCCCATTATAACACAATTGATGTGTTTAAATGGATTGTTTCACATATCTAAGTCCTTGCAGTGTTGGCAAATTATTATCCCCATATTGACAGGCAGCGTGAACTGTAAGACAGTGGCTTGCCTCAGGCCATTTACTTTGTGACTGAGATGGCATCTGAATCAGCTCAGTTCAATAACCCTTCAAATGTCCTATTTGGACTTTTGTTTTCACTGAGTTATAGCCAAGATATATCCACATTTTTAGAGGAAAAATTTCATCCTTCTCTTGCAGACTTGACTTTGAACTGAAAAGATCTCTCCATTTTTGTCTGAGATATGGGTCTTTTTTTCACTATCATCAAAATTTTCCAAAATATCCAAAATTCTCCATAATAAATATGTGAGCAATATACAATGAATTGACATTGACCCCAAATATACAGTATATTTGGGGTCAAAGCTTCTGTAGGATAGTTGTCTCTCTGGGAGAAAGAGAATGAAAACCATATTGGTATCAGCCTCATAAACAACATTGTTTTGGTTGTCATTTCCTGTTTTACTGGTTTGGCCTTGAACAACTTGAACTTTGTTGATATAGATTTGTTATAGCAAAAAAGTGTTTTGCCATAATTTGAATAAAAGCTCATGTCCCTGGCAACAGGCAATTTACAAAGAGCAACGTAGGCTAGGTAGCAGTTCCAAAACTTCCCATCAAGGTACACTGCTAATATAACTACTTTGGGAAATGATTCACTATAAAAAGAATCTATTTCATTATATGTATGCTATTATATACATGGATGAAGTAATTAACTTGTACATAATCCCAAAAGCTAAAAGGTTAAAATTTCATGGTCCATCTATGCGAACAATCTGGTGTTTACCTTGTTTCTCCTCCTCCTCCTCCTCCTCCTCCTCCTCCTCCTCTTTATTGCTATCACTTGTTTTTTAATTTGTATTCTGCCTTTCTTCTATATGTCTCTTGATGATTTCATCAATACAACAAAAACTGTGCTGTGTACATTTGTCTAAGAGGAAAGTTACTCAACAAGCTTAAAGTGAAATGGAGATTTGAAATTGGGTTTCCAATTCCTGCCATAAATCTTTAACTACTACATGAGTTTTGAGTTTTAGTTTCTTTAGTGAAAAGCCTTAGTTTCTGGCTTTTCACTAAGTAGTGTTTCTTTTGGAGTAGCATGGATTCACTAATCATCTGAGATCCCTTCAAGTTATACTTTCATTACAGGGTATTACAAAAATAATTGAATTTAAAGATTCCACTACTTTCTCCTATGCAACACTGGGCTATGATCATGCTTCTAAAATGATATGATCTTAAGTGCAAGAAAATACTTCCATTGTTAACATATAGTGACACATGATTTGGCATTGATTCAGTAATTGTGCTAAGCACATGGAAACCTAGATGTCTGCTTTTCAGAAAACTGAAGAAAAATGTTAACAATTGATCAGAGAATACTGCTCATGCTGATGATGGAACTAAGAACCTTGTCCATTCTATAGCATATCTGGGAGATCTTCTTCCCTTGGTTCTTCTGTTGGAGACATAAAGAGAACAATTTTCACAAACTATTTTTTTCATCATTCTGCTATGTCCTCTCAAAAAAAAAAAAAGCTTAATAACATGGCAGAAAGCAATTGTAAGAATTATAAATGTTGTGGGGTTGCTAAAAATTGGTATGCCTGCACAGGCAACTTACAATATGAGGCTACATCATAAATTACAGTCATAGTCCAGTATTACACTTGGCTATTTTGCAGTTTAACTTCTCCAAATATATATTTTGTCTTTAGTGTTGACAATACATTACCATAGTCTAAATGTGTTTCTCCCAAATTTGATATGTCTCTCAGATTATATTTAAATGTGATTCACTGGATGATGTGCTTAAGTTTAGAATGTTGCATTATATTTATTCTTTTATTCTGTGTCTCCAACAATAACCTTCCTGATTAACCCATTTGAAAAGAGAATCCCTGCTGGAGAGGATCCACTTACAAAAGTTGATTTACCACTATACAAAACCATTTAAAGGCTTTTTAAAAAAATAAAAGCCAGCTTTAATATTAGAATGTCTCTCCAAGGTCTGCTTTGGTACAAGTGTTTCATTAAATTAAAACTTAATTAGAGACTAAGAATGAAGGATGAGCATCCTTTTTGCATTATTTGCATTCCTTTAAAAGATCGCTCAGATGGCAGGGTGCCATTCTGCTCCATTTAATTCCAGGTAGCTCCACTGAACTTTGTCTGCTTTCTTTCCTGATTTCCCTAGCAAATAATGTTTATCTAACTGCACAGCAGGTGCCCATGTTGTACAAGGATGAATACTCTCCATGCCCTGGGAGAGATTATGTGATCAAAATTAGTCCCATTAATTTCCAAATCTAGGATGTTGGTTGTAAGCTTTTTTATTGTGTTTTCTGGCTTTGCCCTTTTGTCATTATAGTATAACAGAAATCTTTCAATGCCCAGAAATTGATCATAACCCATCCTTACCCTTCAGGTGTTCTGTATTAATTTCCAAGTATTTCATTCACAGGAAGCCCACTAAAGCATGAAAGGTTTGGGAACAGGCAGTAAATTTTAATTAATTATCCCTGTCCAAAGGAAGCAAACTCAAAGGTCTCATTGTAACCAAAGCAATTATTGTTTTTATCTCCAAACAATGGGATGCCATTCCTGACACTGGAGGTAAGTTTCAGTAGAGCTGCCCTGTTTTGAATCACTGACCCTTATTGACTCCTGGCTATTGATACATGGAAAGAGAATGCTTCTGGAACATTAAATACAGGAATGTTGTCTGCCATTTCTTAATTCTAGAATAAAAAAAATAAAAGTTAGAAAATTGTTGAATGGTGTCTCCTCTGCTGTTGACATTCATCAAATTAAAAAAATTAAGCAGTAATTTCACTTCTAGGTTATGCTACCTGAATATCTAACAAAGTCTTATTTATAATTTTGTCAGAGGTTAAATATAAGAGATAGTTACATTTTTGACGGGAATAAAGAAGAAAAATGTTTTTCTATGTAATTTTGTTCCCTCCCACAATCATTTTGGCAAATGTCTTTTAATTGTTTCAAGATGCAGTCTTAACTCCAATCATCAGAGAAAATTTCCCAAAGTGGTGTCCTACAAATGTGTTTAATTATAGCTTGCTTATTTTCTTTTTTCTATATCCAAAAAGAAAACAAGACAAGGACAGAGACACAGAGAATAAATAATAAGAAAAGCATACATCTTGTATAGATCAAACAAAAAATCCCCCTCCAAATTATGCAATTGTGTGTTTTATATAAATAAATGCTACACAATTCAATTGTTGACATTTAAGTTGTCAAAAACAAAAGAGTTCACTTAACTTTAGGTGAAAAAAATCTTCTAGAAAATTAAACATTTAAATTATCATTTTTGATACAAATTTCTAAGCAGCCTGATGAGCCCTTCAGGTGGTATTACATTCCACAACAGTATCAAAATATTTATAACCTGCAATATTCATTTCTTATGTCTAGCTAATTTCTAAGCCATTGGTAAATATAGGCATCAGCAAAAATATGGGGAACAAAAAAATCCCAGTGAATCCTCAGAATACAGCTATTATGATAAATAATGTTTATCTAGGAGAGAAACAGTATTGTTTACAATCACTTCATATGAACCACAGTTAGATTACAGTTTCCAAAAATTGTAACCCATTAAGGAGAAAAAAGCTACACTATATTGTACATCCACATATACAATGTGTACCTACAGAACTGTACCATGAGAATAAGGATTAAAGTTCCTCACTACTTTTACAAACATAGAAAACTAGGGGGCTATTCTGAGGATGAAGAATAATTCCTAAAACTTTCAAAGATAAAAGCTTACAAATTTATTGTGAGATGATAAAAGGTGTTAAGAGATTATATTTTTAACCATTTAAAATGTGGTTCCTGTTATAAGTTACTGGTAAGGAAAACCTCTTTCTTCTGTACAATTACATAATGTCTTGGGATTGTAATTACATAATGTCTTGGGAGCATTTCTCAATTCCCCCCTCCCCGCCCCCCAGATCAGGCAGGAGAATTTCCATGCTTTTAAATAGAAGAATAGGAAGAAAAGTAAAACCCAGATTTCATCTAACTCTAAGAAAATCTGATGAACTTCTTCATTTCCTCTGATTGATTTTTATCTGCCACCCTTCTCCGGAGACTCAGGGTGGTTTACAATGTGTTAAGCAACAGCCTTCATACTTTTGTATTACCTGCTTAGTAAGGCTTTTGCCCCCCCCCCTCCCCCAGAAGTGTTCTTTTTATACAAAGTCAGCTTATTGGCCCCACAATTCGGATCCTCATTTTACCTGCCTTGGAAGGATGAAAGGCTGAGTCAACCTTGAGCCTGGTGAGATTCGAACTTGCAGTAATTGCAGGCAGCTGGCAGCTAAGTGCTATTTAACAGCGCTTTAATCTGCTGCTCCACCAAGGCTCTGAACTTTGCCCTCTCGATCATTTCCCCCTGCTTTGTGGGACACACTTACACTTTAGAAAGCTCTTAAATATACTACTTTTTACTTAGGCAGATTATACACTTTATTGCTATATGGGATGGCACTGTTAATTTAGGTTTTCATATATCAATTTTATATTTGCATATAGTGTTGTTTTAATAGGGTTTTTTATTGTTGAATTGCTCTGAAGAGCATTAATTCAGCACAATTGGGACTAATAATAAGGAAGGATTTGAATCTGCATGAAAGTTAAGGACATTGGTACTCTCAATTAGTCAAACAGGTTATTTCCCTGCAAGGACATGGATGTTCTTACATGAAAGTGTTACTACCTCTTTTTTCTGGTAACATGGAAAACAAATCCCTCTGTCTACCAGGTATAAGAGCTCTTATGTGAAAGGGATACATAATATTAGCAAAAAAATTAGCATGGAAGAGTAATCTTCCAATCAGACTCATCCCATTCTAGGAAAAACTTACACTCATATCTCTTTGAAGATCATTATTGAGGAGACATTCCTGCAACTCCCATGAGGATTTGTCAAAGCCAAGCCAGGTCAAATATTAAGGATATCAGCCAAAAACATTTTGATCCAAATTGAACATTTATTCCATATGATTGGAAAATCCTATATGGTGAAGGAAACCATAGAACTATCAACTAAACATTAAGTTAAGGTACAGTTCAAGCAGGAAGAATAGTATATGAACCTTTATAGAAATAAGAAAAACTGCACTATTGTGAATATAAATTTGTACATAACAAATGGAAAATAAGCTTTATTCTGATTATTCTGTATTCATTGAATATCTGTAATTGTGGCCATTACAACATCATAATGCAACATAATACTTTTATGCTTATGTATTTTGGCAGAAATGGCCCTTAGTTGTTCTTTCTAGATTTCTGAAGGTTAAAAGGAAATGCCATCTTTATTTGTTCAACAGAAGAAGAAAGCTTTTATCTTAGTTGATGACCAGTCCTTCCTCTCTACAGTTAGAGTCAATAGTTTTGAGACTCCATTATCAATGCCAGCTGGGTAACTTTGAGCCAATCACTGTCTCTTTCAGCCCCAGGAAACCACTTCAGAAAAACCTTGTCAAAAAGACTGCAGGGACTTGTCTAGGCAGTCACCAGAAGTCAACATTGACTCAAAAGCATGTGCAAACAAAAATCTATATTTAGAGTGGCCTTTGTGGCTCACTGTAAGCATTTCTTTGTTGGGTCAAAGGAAGCTACCTAATTAGAATCATATCTTCCTAACATTGTGGATTCTAGGTTGTCAGCTGTGAATTCTGGGAGTTGCATATTCAAGAAATTTGGAGGATAGAAAGTTACCTATGGTTGTCCATGATTTCAGCTTTCCTCAACTGTATCTATGATTACACAAAATCTGGGCACTCCTGCTCAGAAAAGCGGCTCTTTAAATTGCAAAAATTGCACAGACTGTCTGATGAAAACAATACATGGCAAATCCCAGAAAGATGTGATGTTTTTATATGTCACATAATTGATTTGATTTGATGCCAAGAAGTGATTTCCAGCTCGTAGAGAACTCATCGATTTTCTCTATGATAATCTATCCCTAATCTATTCTTCCAAGTCTCCCAAAAGTGCATCCATTGCCTCTGTAACTGCATAACCTGTAATCTGTCTATTTTATTGAGAGTGATCTTTTTCCTCTCTTTCTTTTCATTTTTCCAAGCATTAGAAAGCTGGGTATTTGCATAATATACCTAAGGTACAGTAATTAGAGCCTGGTCATTTTTGCCATAAGTGAGATTTCTGGGTTGATTCGTTCACTGAACCCTCAGTTTAATTTTTTGACTTTCCATGGTATTCTTGGGAGTCTTCTCCAACACCAAAGTTCAAAGACATCAATATTCTTCCTATATTGCTTTTTTTTAAATTCTAATTTTCTATCCCATGGAATGGCAGAGGGAATGCCACTACTTGTATGATTCTGATTTTACAGATTCTCCCACCCACCCAAATTTCCTTTACAGCCTGAAAAATTAAGGAAGATTGCTTCTAAGCCCCTTGCCCTACCGACTATCTACTGGCAGACCATGATGTTTCTTATCTGACTATTGCCTTGGCAGCATCTCTTCACCCAGTCTCTCAATTCTTTTTCCATGATTAAGCAGCTTTTATTCCAGTAATATACTTATTAATGAACTATTCTTAGCAAGGATCAGTGGATTGTATTTTCCACAGCAATAAATGGGATCGAACCTTTGCTATAACTAATATGTAAAGTTTTGTAAAGCAGCTTGATTTGCCATTCTCACCACTATGAGCAAGCTGCAGAATTCTCCTTGAGCAAGCACTTCCCGTTGACTCAAAGCTTTGTCTAGCACACTGGTGTCAAACTTGCGGCATCACGTTACCGTCATGTGGTGTTTTGTGATTTTTTTCTCTTCACAGAGCTGGGCTAGGTATAATCTGTGTGTGACGCATCTGGCCTGTTGGCTGCCAGTTTGACACCCTTGGCCTAGCAGCTCCATTAACTGAAAATTGAAATAGTTGAAGGCAAAAGAAGGAAGGAAAGAAAGAAAGAATGAAAAAAGAAAGAGAGAGAGAGAAGAAAGGAAGAGACAGAGAAAGAAAGAGAGAGAGAGAGAGAGAGAAAGAAAGAAAGAAAGAAAGGAGGAAGGAGGAAGGGAGAAGGAGGGGCAGAGGAAAAATGAGAAAAAGAATGAAAGGAAGGAAGGAAGGAAGGAAGGAAGGAAGGAAGGAAGGAAGGAAGGAAGGAAGGAAGGAAAGAAAGAAAGAAAGAAAGAAAGAAAGAAAGAAAGAAAGAAAGAAAGAAAGAAAGAAAGAAAGAAAGAAAGAAAGAAAAGAGCTGCTTCTCTCCTCTATAAATGAAGGGGGTCACATTGTTCATAAAGCAACATTAACAGAGTGCTTGGTTAAAAACATCATCAAAGTGAAACATTTCTTTAAATTTCCAAGACATACTCATTTGTCTTACAGTTTTCAGTTTTATCCAGATTACATTAATGTAGACTGATGTCCCAATGTATACTTAAACCCTGGGTACTGTTAAAAAATTGTGTAAAGATTAACTGCATAATTGAGGCAACTAATCAGCAGTGTGTATAGAGGGGGTCAAAACAGTCAAAAACCTGATCATGGTATTGCAATTAAAACCCTACTCTTTTTTTATATGCATGCAACATTGATGCAGTATAAAAAGACAGGATTTCAGTCATACCACTTTGACTACATTTTTTTTACTTTCTCCATAGACATATCTGCCAATGAATGTCAAACAGCAGCCAAGATGCATTCTTTACATATTGAATGAGTTATTTTTTCTTAAAGATAATGCAGGACTCAAAAACATAGTATAAGCAAACATTTATTCATTGTGATAAAAATGTTATCTTTTAATTGCATTTGTGGAGTTTGATTTCAGAGAAAGAAACAAGTCCAAGAATCATCAATATAGTTGAAAAAACAAGTTCTGCTTATTATTCATATTATTTCAAGCACTTTCTACTGCATTTTCTTTTAGCTCTTCTTGTATACAGAATTTCACTTATTATTTCACTAATAAGTTCTGCTTATTATTCATATTATTTCAAGCACTTTCTACTGCATTTTCTTTTAGCTCTTCTTGTATATAGAATTTCACTACAGATGGAAAACAATTTTACCCCTAGCTAAAAGTTTATTTCATTTTCTCAGAAAAGAGATGTTAGTGCATTTCCAACTTCCAGTTTCCCATTTTTGCTGTTTGAGAACTCTGTTGGTTAAACAAAGGATGGAAAATGCAATTCATATCTGTTTAAAAATGAGATATTAACTAACAAATTAACATAATGAGACTTATTTTGAAATAAAATAAATTCTGACCATAATTTAAAATAATATGAATGTCTGATTTTAAAACTATGCTTTGAATGGCTCAATTGTCACCTAATTCTGGTTACTGATATTACAACCAACCATTTCCTGCTGAACATCCAGTGAAAGAATCTAAAAAAACATTTGCTCATATGAATTGAAGTATTTGAGGAATTGTAGATGATAGAATTTTCTAAAATGGCTAAATTCATTTGCTTGATTATAGAAAAGACAATCTAGAGTACATTTATTAGACTGGAAAATCCTTATTGTATAAAAATGAAAAAATGAATTTATGATTTATTGTTTTGATAATTAGACAAGATATAGTATAAAAAGAAGAGACTCATAATGTAATTTTAGACAGAGAAGTTAAAATATAATTGAACTTATAACTGCTGGGAAGAAAACTGTAAGCCACTCTTTTCTTTTTTTTTTTCCCTTTTTGCACTTTTGATTTTTTAATCTACATTTTGCTTTATTCGTTTTCATTCTATTTTATTTTGCATTAGTTTTAACAATTGTTAAAACTTTTCATTCAAAGCAATAAAATTAATAAATTAAAATATAACACATATGTAACTGAAGAGTAGCTTCAGTTTCTGCAAGAAAAAAACCCAAAGAAATATGTAAAGAAGTTACTTTCAACCTCCAACACAAGTATAAACACATGTAATAACTGTTTACTCCCTATAGCATTAAACAGATATCTTGTTCTCTCATATCCCATCCCTTTGTTGTTGTTAGTCACAAAGTCATGTCCATTGTCCATTGCGACCCCATTGACAATGTTACTCCAGGCCTTCCTGTCATCTACCATCCCCCAGAGTCCATTTAATATTATGCCGACTGCTTCAGTGATTCCATCTAGCCACCTCATTGTCTGTCGTGCCCTTCTTCTTTTGCCCTCAATCGTTACTGAAACAAATTTACAAATTGCTACTGAAATGGAACAAATTAAAATTGCATTATAAAGAAGATGCAAATTTTAAAAGTAATTTCAGTGGAACAAAGGAAAAGCTATAGTTTAAAAATAATCACTCCAAGCTATAATCTGAGGGGAAATTGGTATAAAGTACATCATAGATTTTGATTTAATTTTGATTTGATTTGATTTATATACCGCCCTACTCCCGAAGGACTCAGGGCGGTGAACAGGCAACAATAAAATACATACATACATAATTTAAAAATAGAAATAAAATCGAATTAAATGGTTTGGCCCAGACAAATTAAAACCCCAAGCAATTTAAAACAAATCAAACTTTAAATATTGAAGTATTAAAAGATAATTAAAATATTAAAAAGAAGGAGAAAGTTAGGCCAGGCCCGCCTGGTGGAATAAAAAGGTTCCAGATGGTAGGTGCCCCCACAGAGAAGACTCTACCCTGGGGGCTGCCAGTCAGCATTGTTTGGCCAATGGCACCTGTAGGAGCCCATCTCTATGAGAGCAAATTGGCCGGTGGGAGGCTATTGGTGGTAGTAGGTGGTCCCGCAAGTACCCAGGTCCTAAGCCATGGAGCGCTTTAAAGGTGGTGACCAAAACCTTGAAGCACACCTGGAAGACCACCAGGAGGCAGTGCAGCTCGCACAGGAGGGGTGTCACATAGGAACACCATGTCACTCCCATTACCACCCGTGCGGCCGCACTCTGCACCAGTTGGAGCCTCTGGGTGCTCCTCAAGGGGAGCCCCATGTAGAGAGCATTACAATAGTCCAGGTGGGAAGTGACGAGGGCATAAGTGACCGTGCATAAGGAGTCCCAATCCAGAAAGGGACGCAACTGTCAAATCAGGCGAATCTGATGAAAAATGCTCCCGGTCACGGCTGTCAAATGCTCTTCTAAAGACAGCTGTGAATCCAGGAGGATGCCCAAGTTGTGCGCCCTCTCCGTGGGGGCCAATGATTTGCCCCGAATAGTCAGTGATGGCACCAACTGACTATATTGGGACGTTGGAAACCACAGCCATTCATTCTTGGATGGGTTGAACCTGAACCTATTCCTCCCCATCCAGATCCGCACGGCCTCCAGGCACTGGGACATCACTTTAAGGGCATCGTTGGGGTGGTCCGGGGTGGAGATGTACAGCTGGGTGTCATCAGTGTACTGGTGGGACTTCACCCCGAAACCACGGATGATCTCACCCGGTGGCTTCACATAAATGTTGAACAGAAGGGATGAAAGGACCTACCCTTGCAGCACCCCACATATGAGGAACCTCAGGGGTCGGCCTCTGCCCCACTGTGAACACAGACTGTGACCAGTCAGAGAGAAAGTAGGAGAACCATTGCAACACAGTGCCTCCCACTCCTAATTCTTCCAACCAGTGCAGCATGATACCATGGTCGATGGTATCAAAAGCTGCTGAGAGATCTAACAGGACCAGGACAGAGGAACAACCCCTGTCCCAAGCCCTCCAGAGATCATCTACCAACGTGACCAATGCCATTTCCATGCTGCACCCGGGCCTGAAGCCTGACTGGAACAGATCCAGATATGTCGTTTCATCCAGGTGCTGGGGGAACTGTTGTGCAACCACGCTCTCAACAACCTTCGCCACAAAGCAAAGGGTGGAGACCAGATGATAATTTACCAACATTGATGGATCCAGGGAAGGCTTCTTGAGGAGAGGTCTCACCACCACCTATTTCAAGGCGGACGGAAAGTCACGCTCACCCAACGAATTTATAATCCCCTGGAGCCAGCCTCGTGTCACTTCCTGGGAAGCCAGCACTAACCAGGAAGGACACGGATCCAATAAACAAGTGGTCGCATTCAGTCTGCCCAAAATCCTGTCCAGATCCTCAGGGATCACAGGAGATGACCCCTGAGGACGTGGAGTAAACCCATCAGGAGTAAACCCATCAATGTTCACAAAGATGAACAAATAATAATAATAAAAGTTGGAAACCCAATAAGGAAGGATCATTTTATCCCATATGGTGATTATGCATTAAAGTCTAAAAAGTATTGGAAGGGACTATATAAGAAACACAATAAAAATTTAAAATAACCTATGTACTGAAAATAATTCATTTTTAATTTATTCTAGCCAAAAGGTCCAAACAGCAAATTACAAATATAATGTAAATTTTCGCATTAGATAAGACAATGAAAATGAAAGTTGGTTGATGATGCATGATTGGGAGACAAAAATTAGTAAATATGACAGCATTTACACTATGCATAAATTTTATCAAATTTAAGCAAGATTGTTTCCTTAATATACAATACATCACACAGGAAGTTAAATTCAGATATTTGTGAGATGAATGCTAGGAAAGCATCACGAGACCAATTAAAAACAACAGATAAAATACTTAAAAAGATATAAGCAAAAAACCTCCAATGTTTGATATTAAACATTAAACGTATAACATAAATATTTAAGAAGTTAGTATTAGTGATCGGGGAAAAAGAAAGATGGGAAGGGAAGAATATTCCACCAAATTTTCCTTAACAATATTTTTACTTGTATTCTTTTTTATCATTTTACTTTTTGTAGTTTTATTCTTTTTTTACTCTTTAAGCTGATAAGCTAAAACTAGTCATAGATTGATGATGATGATGATGATGATGATGATGATGATGAAACTTAATAAGGAGCTTATCCCACTCCAACCCCCAACTTCTCCTAAATAGCTTTGTTTTGGCAGCCTTCTAAAGTTCAGAACTGAAGCTTTTAACTGGATGTCAGATAGAAAAGCTGTTCCAGAGAACTGGCACCCAAAATCCCCTACAAATCTCCTTTGGTAGTTAAAGGACCAGGCTAAGAAGCAGGAAATTGTAAGTTCTAGTCCTTCCTTTGGCATTAAAACTAGTTGTGTGATTTTGGGCCAGTCACTCTGTTAGCTGAATTCATTGTGTGCATCCTCACATTTGCGAATTGGTAGGAAAGGTAAGTGAATCTCACCTCTGGGGCAACTTAAGGACTGAATAAATAGTTTTTGGACTGTTGGACAAAAATAGAATTCTTAAAAATAAGATAAGCTGCTTTTTAAGGAAGAAATGAGTGGAATTTCAAAGGAGATGGCTTTACTTTTTCAAAATACAAAAGACATCGTGGAGGAAGGATTTAAGGAGATCATGGAAAAAATGGAAAAAACCATACGAGGGATGATAAGTAAAGATCAAGTCGCCCAGGAAAGGGAGAAGTCAACAGAAGAAATGAAGGAAGAAGAAGAAGACAAGGAGGAGACAACAATGGAAATAACAGTTATTGATGAATTAAACCAGGGGGGAAATGCATTAAGATAGTTGGAAGATACGTTTGAAAGGAGATAGGGGCCGGGTAGAAATCTTGGAAATTAGGCAGTGGAAGGGGGTAAACATGGTAGAAATACCTAGACTGAATAGTCAAGGAGCAGTTATAGTTAGAGATAAAGATTCTAGAGAGGAATGTGGGAGGCAAATTTTAAAAAAGCATAGCACCTAAAGTATTAAAGTGGACAAGAGACTATAGATAGATGATGTATTTTCTTTGTTGTTCTGATTTGCTTTTCCTTTTCTCTCTCTCTCTCTTTTCTTTTCTTTTTCTTAAGGTAGTGGCACGATTAAAAGTTAGGTAGGATGGAAAGAAAATGTTTCTCGGTAAAAGGTGGCATGATTAAAAGTTAGAACTAATGATAGAAACAAAAGAAGGGGGATTGTTAGCGTGGACATTGTTATATAATAAAATAAAAGTAATAAGGAAAACATGGAATAATTGAACAATGATAGTTTGCAATTTATTATAATTGTGTGTCATTATCAGAAATACATAAGTTGATTGAATTTAATAACTATGACTAATTTTACTAGTTTTATTTGTATTAGAATGTATGACACCCAGGTGTCACACTGTTCATGCATTGATGTGATATGTTTATAAAAAAAATAAAAAATAAATATTTAAAAAAACCCATCATCTTCTGAGAAACTTTCAAAGTAGCTTCTTGAAGGGTGCAATCAAACAACATAATTGGGATGTGTGAAAGCCATGAGTCAGGATCCCAGGGCCTCGTTCTCCATGAACAGTTGCAATTGGCTTACCATGTATGTCTATTATAAAAAAATACAGTATGTGCCAAAAGAGGCACATATGGAAAAAAAAGCATAAATAATGCATATATTTCATTTTGAAAATATTAACTATAGAAAATATCTTAGAAAAATAACATACAAAATGAAAAAATATAGTAAGAGTAATTACTGTCAAAATGAATGCAAATGTCTTTTTTTTTAATTAAGAAGAGTGGTATAGAAATGACTGATTAAAATTTGTGAAAAACTGAGAAAATTCCAAGCATTTTTATATTGTACTTTTTTGTTTCAGGTTTCACGTAGGAAACAAAATTTGAATCAAGACCAGGAATACAATTACGGGGTTAATTGTTATCTTTACTTAATCTGCTTTAGAATATAAATATTTGCTATATGATTATTATTCATCATCACTGCTTATATAATTTAATGAATTGCAACATGCCAAGAGATGGGCAAGCTATAAATAATTAACTAATAGAAGTATATCTTTTGTAATGTTAAATTGGAAAATTGACTTACAGCCAATTGAAAGTATGAGATCATTATTTTAAACCTGCGTGAGTCTACACAAGTATAGTTTATACCAGAGTGGACAACATGCAGACCTGATCCCCTTTGTACAGGGTATTGACATTTTGTCATATCATATATCCAAAATATGCCACCACAATTGCCAAAAATTAACGATGAGATTTCTTTCTGTTTGACATTCAAGAAATCTATACTTTAAAATGTGATATTCTTTTGAAACCCCAAACTTCTGAAAAAAAAGAGAAGAAATGAACATTGCCATCCTCTCCCACATGTATAGCTATACATCAGTGTCACACCCACTCAACTCTTGTCTTCCTGCAACTTGGCTTGCATCATCATCTCCACTGTACTTCATCAAGTTTTGGCCCAAGGGAACAGGAAAGCAATCCATTTTATAGGATGACAGCTTAACCATGAGACACATCTCTCTTCAGTGATAGTACTATTCAGGAATCAAAGATTATCTTTTGCTAAGTGAATAATGTGAACATTTCAAAATGGAGAGTAAAGGCATAATAGTAGCATTGTAGAAATCACCAGAGCTGAAAGTGATCAAAAGAAGATATTGTACCATTTTAGCAACTCCCTCAGCCTCCTTCAGAAGACTTTCTGGTTAGCCTCCTTTGATAAATACAACTGTGAGAAATATGGCATATATTATTGCTTGCAGTTAGTTATTTATTGAACTTAATTTGTCCAGCATGATCAGGCTATATTTATTTCACAGAGACTATTTTTTTTTCATTCCACATACAATAATTTAATTTAATTTAATAGATCTGACCTGAAAGTGCCTCTTACACAGACTGAGACCTGTTGTCATTCAGTGGATGAGTGCTCCTTTGTAGAGTCTATGTGTAATATATGGTAGACAGTTTTCAGTTATGTATAGATAGTTTCTTGGAGACACTTGATTTTATGCAGTTGTTGTTGTCTTGTTTTGCTCTGTAAAGTATCCCATATGGATACATTACATAATCATTTCTTTATAATCTTTATAATTTCATTGTCATGAATAAATAACAAATATATTATACCAGTCCCAAATTCAAGTCAAGTGGATACCAGCAAAATTGTTACAAAACTAATTGAAGAAAATTCCTTGTGCCCCTCCCCCAAATCTATTTAGACAAACTTTACAGATTCCTTGGTAAATTTAAGACATTAGGTTAATTCAGAAAATAACCTGAAGAAGAGTTGGGTCAATGCTGTTACTGAATTCCAGTTCTTTCCAACGTTGTAAAGAAGTGTTGCATTTCAGTAATGAGGGGAAAGTATTCTGAATACACACAAGATTGACCCAACAGCAAATTATCACTGCATAATTTCACTAATTACATTAACTTGTATTAATATTAAACTATTACATCCCTAATTAGTTAGGGTCGAATTAAACAAACTTGCTGTGCAATGAAGATTGTCTAGGGATTCCTAGACAATCACTGACTATTGGGGGTGAACTTTTGCCCCCCTCAGAGAGGGCTCGCAATCTGGGCATCCTCCTGGACTCACAGCTGTCTTTAGAAGAGCATATGACGGCCGTGGCCAGAGGGGCTTTTTATCAGGTTCTCCTGATCCGCCAGTTGCGGCCCTTTCTAGATCGCGACGCTCTATGCACAGTCACTCATGCCCTTGTCTTGTCTCCTCTTGATTGGACTACTGTAATGCTCTCTACATGGGGCTCCCCTTGAAAAGCACCCGGAGGCTCCAGCTGATCCAGAATGCAGCCGCACGGGTGGTTATGGGTGCAACCCGTTGTGCCCATGTGACCCCCCTTCTGTATGAGCTGCATTGGCTCCCAGTGGTCGATTCAAGGTGGTTACCACCTTTAAAGCGCTCCATGGCATCGGACCGGGTTCCTTTCGAGACCGTCTCCTGCCACCAGTAGCTTCCCACTGGCCAGTCTGCTCCCACAGAGAGGGTCTCCTCAGGGTGCCATCAGCCAAATTATGTCGGCTGGTGACATCCAGGGGGAGGGCTTTCACTGTGGGAGCTCCTACTCTCTGGAATGAACTGCCTCCAGAATTACGTAAGATCGCTGACCTCCGTGTATTCCGCTGTGCCCTCAAAACCTTTTTGTTCTGCCAGGCCGGGCTATCGATGTGAAAATTTTTAAATTGGTTTTAATCTGGTATTTTTAAATTTGGGGTTTTATATTGAGCCAAATTATTTAATATTTTTAATTTTTAAATTGTTGTTTGCTTGTGCTTTTAATTAGGCTGTGCACCGCCCCAAGTCCTTTGGGAGAGGGGTGGTATAGAAATAAAATAATAATAATAATAATAATAATAATAATAATAATAATAATAATAATAATTATTATTATTATTATTATTATTATTATTCCACCATCATCTACATGGACCCAGTATCACATTGGAGCAAGATGTTCTCCTGCTGATAGAATAGAATAGAATCCTTTATTGGCTAAGTGTGATTGGACACACAAGAAATTTGTACACTGAGAGCATATGCTCTCAGTGTACATAAAAGAAAAGATACATTTGTCAAGAATCATAAGGTACAATACTTAATGAGTCATAGGGAAACAGTCAATATAAATCTTAAGAATATCAGCAACAAGGTTACAGTCATACACCCATAAGTGGAAGGAGATGGGTGATGGGAACAATGAGAAGATTAATAGTAGTGCAGACTTAGTAACTAGTTTGACAGTGTTGAGGGAATTATTTGTTTAGCAGAGTGATGGCATTCGGGAAAAAACTGTTCTTGTGTCTAGTTGTTCTGGTGTGCAGTGCTCTATAGTATTGTTTTGAGGGTAGAAGTTGAGACAGTTTATTTCCAGGATGTAAGGGTCTGTAAATATTTTCACAGCCCTCTTTTTGACTCATGCAGTATACAGGTCTTCAATGGAAGGCAGGTTGGTAGTAATTGTTTTTTTGTGCAGTTCTAATTATCCTCTGAAGTCTGTGCCTGTCTTGTTGGGTTGCAGAACCAAACAAGACAGTTATAGAGGTGCAGATGATAGATTCAATAATTCCTCTGTAGAACTGGATCAGCAGCTCCTTGGGCAGTTTGAACTTTCTGAGTTGGTGCAGAAAGAACATTCTTTGTTGTGCTTTTTTGATGACGTTTGTGATGTTGGATGTCTATTTTAGGTCATGAGATATGGTAGAAACTAGAAATTTGAAGATCTCTACTGCTGATACTGTGTTGTCTAGTATTGTAAGAGGTGGTAGTGAAGCGGGATTTGCTATTCCCAATCAGTTCCCGCCAATCAGTCAAGAGGCAAGACCACAGAGATCCAGAGAATACAGGTTTTATTAAGTATTGCTAGCAATAGGCCCAGTGTAGTAGCCTGACAAAGACTGAGCCCCGAGCTACGCCCTAAAGCAGATTTTATAGGTTATGTGATCTAACAGTGACATAGCACAATTCAGTTCCGCCCATAGATAATACAATATGCATATAGACAGATGAATTCACTGGAAAAGTACAAAAACAGAAGTTCTTAGTTCTGTGATACATATTCCATATATGGGCATATTCTACATATTTTCCAGTAAGTTCTATAGGGCTTACACAATATCAACTTGGTACATCTTGTGGTTATAATGGTTACAACAGAAGGCTTACAAATGTCAAGGTCGTACTGAAGTAAGAGAAAGGGCATTATGATTATAGCTTTTATATAAGAGTGCATTTGAGGGGCTCTCCTTCAGTAGTATGGGAGGGTTTCTCCTAAAGTCCACCACCATTTCCACAGTTTTGAGTGTGTTCAGTTCCAGATTGTTTTGGTCGCACCATGAGGCTAGTTGTTCAACCTCCCGTCTGTATGCTGATTCATCATTGTCTTGAATGAGACTGGTCACTATTATGGTATCTGCGAACTTCAGTAGTTTAACAGATGGATCATTTGAGATGCAGTCATTGGTATACAGAGAGAAGAGAAGTGGGATCTAAGATGAGATACCATTTCTTAATACATAAATGATTCCCATAAAAGTTCAGTTCAGATTCTGATGACCTGCATTCCTACTTGATAGCAGCAGAAAAAAGTCCCAAAAATTTATCAACTTCTCAGTCTAGTCTGTAGATTTCTGGTAATCTCTCATCCAGCTATTAAATATTTGCAATCATGTTTTTAGCAGTAACCACTACTTCCATTAGACCTTCATATGCACTATATACTTTTAAAAAAATAACTCAGTGAGATAAAATCTAGAATGGATTTGTTAATTTACAATTTATTGGAAAATTTGCTCATGTTAGTTTACTCATGTGAAAAAGGGAATTTCACTCTCACAAAGAAATTATGAGAAATGTGTTTTATTATAATTAGTGCTATTAGTTGAGATTGTCCTTATCTAATGCCATTAAGAGGTTCAGATAAGAATGACAGGTTGAATGTCTCATAAATGATGTCTTTTTGGTCCCAGTCCTTACAATTTGTCTCTAGTCTACCCGAGTGTGTGTGTGTGTGTGTGTGTGTGTGTGTGTGTGTGTTAAGCCTATACAAGATGGCTTTGATTTACTTTAAAAGGGCAATGTTGTTTGTGAAGAATAGAATATAGCAGTACTCAATGCAAAGGGACTGATTTGGTTTTATAGATATAGTCACGTTTCTGATGATGAATTAATCAAGGGCACTTGATTAGCAGCACCTGGCTGTTACTTAGCCTCTTCCTACCCATGGAAGTAGTTTGTACTTAGTTTTTCACACATGGCTTCTCCATTTTGGCTTTTTTTTTTTTTTGTAAAATAAATGATGACATGGTGTATTATGTCATGTATTCTTGTTCATCTGAGGTTGTATTTACCTACTTTGAAGAGATGCTGAAGACCAGATGATTATTATTTTATCTTGATACATAAACCCATAGAAACCTAAAGACAAAGTACTTTCTTTTCATGTGACTGTAGCTCTTCAAACTTAGCAAATATGTTTGCACATGTACATATATGCAGACATCAAATAAGTATAATCAAAAATTCCTTGAACGAAACTGGCTCTTATAACTTAAATGAATATCATAATAACTGCTAATTTTGTACTGTCAGGATTATTAGTACATTTTCATATTAGAAGAGAAATTTATATAATCTTTTGTTCTCATTTTATTTCACTCCTAGAACTAATTGGACTTGGAGTTGTGGCCTTCTAAAAGTAAATGAAAAGCGATTGATTCTTCCAATTCAAACTCACTACCAAAATTTTGTCTGTAAAAGTCTTCTACTTTGTCCACCGTGTCCAATGTCAACCTTCTTTTTCCCCAAGATACCATAATCCCTTCCGGAATCAGCCACCGGCTCAAGAAATTTCCCGAAATATGTTTGAAATCTGAAATAAAAAGGAAAATGGTTTCCATTGTGAATGCTTATGAACGTCATGGTAACTGAATGCAGGGGCTTCCTTATACAGCCCACTCTTCAGTTTTGTCTGATCATTTCTTCATACTTACTTGTATAACTGATTTTGTGAAATGCTTTCATAGTGAAGCCCATTATGAAGTATTGCTTATTCATCAATATTCTGCCAGCAGCAAATGAGTCATTTTGTTAATGATGGAGAATGCTATGAAACAGCGAATCCATCTAAATTGCTTCATTGATTTCAATAGGAGCACATTACTTTACATGTTATCTGACAAATTTACTGAATTTAACCCTAATAGTGCTCCAGTATTTTTATTATTGGCAGTGTTAGTTTTAATGTAGAACATTCTTACATTACAATGTTCACTTATTATAGTAAATGTCAGATGCTCAGTATCCTATGGGTTAGTATCCTTTACAAAACCAACATTAGTGAAAGATAGCAGGGAGACATGGAATGTGCCACCAAATACTCCTAAGAATATATCCTTTTTATTAAAACAACTTAAAGCATAGTTTGAAGTAGTACTATGTAAGATTTCAAGGGGATGTTTTACTTTGATAAGGGTTCATGAATAATATATCTTTGAAAATGCTTTGCAAAGCAGCTTAGCGCCTCAACTTCTAAAAATGGCCTTGTTGTCACTATGCTGTCACCCCAAGGCCCTCTTCAGTACTTTTAAATTCTTCTATGCTTCCAAAATCTAACTAGATAAACATTGGTTGTTCTTCTAAGTACTTGAACTGTCAAATGAGATTTCAGAGTGACCCACAGCAGGCTAATCTGGAGAACCACTGTGGTGTTAAGAGCTTTACTGAAGCAAAGGGAAGAGATCTCCTATACAAATTATTTAAAAAATATTCAATATCCACTCTTTATCTTTGAAAGAAAACTATTTTTATATATTTTAATGGACCATTATATATTTTAATGGTCAGAATTCATGGTAACTGCTGCTTTTATTATATAGCTAGTGGCCATTTATGTTTCTAACATCATTTGAGTAGTTGTTGAAAGTGATGTCTTCTCTTATAATAAATATAAAAAATGGTTAGGATCAGTTCCAGTGTTATGTAGTTTTTAAAAAATCCACATTTAGAGACCTTAGCCTGCTAACATGCAAATTAAATGAAATTAGCTCACTCATACAATATCTGGCTTAAAAATATTTATCTTGGGACAATTCCAGACAGGCAGTTTACCTCTCATCCAAATCTTCTGTCTGCACAAGGAAAAGAACTTGAGTCACTGTTCAGTTTATAGTTGATAGGAAAGAAATAAGTTTCTTTATGAATTTCATTGAGAAAGACAACAAAACAGAATTCCTTTTAGGGAAAGAAAGGAAGGAAGGAAGGAAGGAAGGAAGGAAGGAAGGAAGAAAGGAAGGAAGGAAGGAAGGAAGGAAGGAAGGAACAGAGTGGTCAACATCTGGAATGCTCTACCTGACTCTGTTGTTACATGCTCTAACCCCCACAGCTTCAATCTTAAACTGTCTACTGTGGACCTCACCATATTCCTAAGAGGTCCGTAAAGTGAGCGTGCATAAGTGCACCATTGTGCCTATCGTCCCGTCCTACTGTCCCCATTTATTCATCCCCATTTCCTATATTCATATCCATGTTTATACTTATACCTGTTATCTAGTACATGTTTGAAAAATTAAATAAATAAATAAATAAATAAATAAATAAATAAATAAATAAATATTAGCTAGTCTGTACTCACTGCTTTCTAGTAAGAACTTTATTGTTCTACCCTCTCAGTTTAGCACCAGAAGTTACTTCCCCTTTAATAATAAAAAAGCAAAGTAAAGCTGCAAGCCTTTTGAACAGTTATCATGGTACCCTGGTGTGTCAATTATATATTTCTTCTCCATGAAGAATTCTGGACCACCACAGGATACCAGGAACTCAAGGCCAGAAAACCCAGGTTTGTTCTTCAAAAACCATGGAAGAGAACTTTGCAAATCTTCCTCAGTTCTGCAATTTTTAAAACTACTTAAAAACTGAAGCTCCACATCTGTGGAAGTTTTTTTGACTGCAAGTATAGTATAGTATAGTGGTGAATATCGAGTAATGGCACCATTTAATCTGTCTGACTTTGTAAAAAAAAGAAAACAAAAAAGGATTATGCTGTTAACATGCATGCTTACCAAAATTAACATTTGATTCATTTGCTTTGTGATGACCTACAGGACTCCAATATTTCAAGAAAAATAATCATTCTGTTAACTTGTAGAACCAGTGATCAGCTATAGAGCATGCAGTGAATTCTGCACTTTGCACTTTGATTCTATTCAACCTAGTCATTTGATATCTTTCCACATAGATATATAATATTTCTGACCAAACTGGGGGGAAGGGAGGAAGCAGGCAATGTGGCCATGGACCGAATTGAAAGATAAAGAAATACACAAGATAAGTGAATGCTACTACTATAAAAGTTCTCTACTTTTCTCCTAACTGATCATCCTAAACCCAAAATTTAACTTTGATGAATAAATTTTGGTATACATCCAACACATGATTTTCAGGATAGTATAAATGAAATCCTTTGCCTGAGAAAGTCATTATCTCTGTGACTCACTTATAAATGAATTATGACTTGTCAGTTTTGTTGTGATATGCTTGGTCTAGATAAATTTTCCTCAAGAAACGAAAATGTAAAATAATGAAGATGCTCTCAGTCAATTCCTCTTATAAACACTCATCAGGTAGAAAGCATTGCATCATATAAATCTGCATACTGGCTAGACTTCAGTCAGCCCATAATTCTGGTTAACTAAACCCTTCTCAGGAATCAGAATGGATGATGGATTTCCTCTGATTGAACTGCAAGGAGATTTTGGGGCAAATGGTACAAATTCAAAACAGAATTCTTTTCATCTCTTTGCAACAGAGTTTACAGCTGGGATTAAACAAAATGGGTTAATTATGAACGGTGCCTTGAGCTCTTCTATTCATTCAGTCAATCTCTTTGGAATGGAACTGCGTGATTTTAGCTTTCCTTCTGCATTCCTGGAGACTGATGTATGAACATTACTAGTCAGAACAAAATGTAATGCTGGGCCATTTTCTCATTTCTTGATGGTGTGTCTCTGTGTGTGTGTGTGTGTGTGTGTGTGCACACGCGCAATGGGTAGGTGGGTGCACAAAAGTTAATTTAACGGGCAGAGTTTTCACAAAGAAGAAATAGAGCTTAAATACAGTACTCATTATAAGAATGTGAAAAATGGAGGATTCTTTCCAAGTTGGTAATTTATCTTTTCATATGAAAGTTGAACAGTTCTTTCAACTACTATCACACAGTAAAATTAACATTCTCCTTTAAATGATTGTGGAACCTTTGTGGCAAGTTTTTTTCCCCTCCTTTAATGTGCCAGAATCAATCAGAGTGCTTAATTGTAGACAATTTATTCAATGTTATTTTTTGTGCAGACCGTGGAAGTATAATTTAGAGCCAAAGTTCTCACAGTAAACAATTCCCTGTTAAAAATCACTCACTCAGTGTATACTTGGGGATTCTATGTAAATAAGAGCTTTCTATGGAGTCCTTGGTGCTTTTGACTGTTCAACTCTGAACTACAGTTATTTTCTTTTATTGGTAAGAGCTTTCTAAAAGATTAAAGTCTTCCTTTAAAATAAAGATATCACCCAATTATATACAAACTATAATCAATCATTTTTTCAGTTGTCTTAGGATTTTGGTGAGTTTAATAAGTATTACCAGTTATGCCATAGATATTGTAAAAGGGGAATAGAAATATTTATTATGCAGTTAAATAATATGAAAAAAAAATTATAGCAACTAATAGTTTCACCATGATAATTAACTGCAACCTGACGCTGTTTTCTATTCCTAGAAATGTTGAAAAGCAATATATAAAAACATGCAAGTATTTTTCCTCTGTTTTGTTATATTTGTATATGGGAGGGAAAGTGTAATTCTTATTTTGTTTTAACATGCTTAGATATTTTGTTCAGTCAATAAATATGCTGGTTGAGCTGAAGTCCAACATATCTGGCAGCCATCAAGTTGGAGAACACAGTCTCAATAGATACTTCCAGGAAGAACCAATCACATTAGGAGCTTCTAAGGATGCTTTAATTTGGATTCCCTTGATACATGATAATTTCCTATTCTAAGATTCTCTGATTGAGTGTTAAATTTCTATCTTGTCTTCATTCAGGATCTTCCACCATTATAAACAGCACTTCATCCTCCTTGCAGCAATCCTGATTGTAAGTTGTGCTATAAAAGAATGATTGGCCCTGGGAACCTCAGTGACTGAAAGTGAAATTGAATTGGGTCTCTTGAACCATGTGGAACATTTTCATTGCTATCTCACATTGGCTTTCTACATGTCTCAGTAACACACTAGGGCCAAGCGATCTTTAACAAGCTGCTCTTGGGTCATTCAAACACAATCCTATGCAATCCGTTTGTATGTTCCAAGGTACGACAGAAAATGTTTGTGTTTAGGGTTTATAATTCTATTTCTTTTCATTTTTTATTCTGAAAAAAAAAGTTTGAATGCTACAGTGAAAAGAGAAGAGGTACAGGACAAGAATTGTTAAAGCATCTCTGAACCTAAACTAGGGAATTTTCTGAGTTGTTGGCCTTTGTGGTATCACAGTTAGACTGTAGTACTGAACTATTCATGACTTGGAAAGGCTACTGGTCTTTCCAGTAGTCTCCATTTATAGAGAAATACAGAAATAGCATTGAAGAAAGTATGGGCCAACTATTAGTAAAATATGTACTTATCCCAGGAAAACAGGAAAGTGTAAGAAAGAAACTCAAGTTTGCTCCAAACTGATTGTCTTTAAGATGGGACGAAGGAACAATGGCCCTTTTATGACTTGTGGGCTTCAATTCCCAGAATGCCTGAGCCATTCAGCCTGCTGGCTCAGGAATTCTGGGAGTTGAGGTCCACAAGTCATAAAGGGGCCATTGTTCCCCACCTTTGGCATAATAGGAAAAGAAGAAAAGCATGCATTCAGATCCTTTTCCACAGGATCAAACTTAGCAAAATGTGAAAGAGTTACTTACTTTTCTGAAGTGAGGTACTTGACTTCTGGGACAGATGAGAATGAGGCATGAATGTTTTATGGTATAATAGAGATGCTTTATGCAGGACTTAATTATATTAAATAAAGCCATATGGCACAAGGTCAGGTTATTTGTGGGACTGCATTTACCTAAGGAAAGGATTGCTTTCTTTAGAAAAACTGTAGGATCTGTAAGATCTACCCATCCTAGAGTCAGACAGGACATTCTCCTGGTTCCTTCCCACAAATATTGCCATCTTATGGGAACTATAACTTTTCTGTGGCAGCCCTTGACCTTTGGAATTACCTTCACCCTGAAATTTGGCAGGCTATTACTCTCTAGCCTTCTGTAAAACACCAAAGATCTGGCTTTTGCCCCAAGCATTGGACAAGATGAAGTGACTACATGTCAGAAGCTTGACTGGAGGCCAGTTTTTTGTTTTTAATGTGTTTGGTTTTTACAGTTTTAATATCTTATTTTATTTTTTGATTGGGGGCTGCTTAAAGTTTGTTATAAGATCGCTGGCTATATAAATGTTTTAAATCAATAATATTTAGTTCCAAGCATCTTCAAACCAAGCAAATAATGAAGTTCAAGGAGTAGCAAATTTAATTCATCTTTCCTTCATTTCCATCCCATTCACACATTGACATCCCTTATTATGCCTTGTAGATCTTCATAGTTTTCAGAGAAAACTGTTAGGGTTCTTGACTTCCAACAAAAGATCAGAGATGTGTTATTATCCTAGCTATTTTTTTCTGTAGTCATTCACGTTTTGTTACTGTGATATATAAATTCTGTTCACTTGTAGATTATAATATTACTAATCAGAGTCTAATGTCTAGGATGTAATCTATTAGGAATGGAATGAAGAAAATCATTTGGATCAAATTTACCCAATTTGTACCTTCCAGTTATTTATACAATAATAATACTTTTCTCTGTCAAATTAACACTTCTTAGAATTCTGTGAGTATTTTCATTGTTTGGCAACTCACTAATGTGAAAAAGCATCTAAGAATATTTCCCACAAAATAATAAACAAATAATATCCAATGTATTAGGAAATGCATATTTCCTAACATGAAGTATAAAGCAATCTGGATAAAGCAGCTGTATTGCAAAAACGATATCTAATGGGGGAAATATATTAAATTTATGTATTTATACAAAAAAGTACATGGAGATATGTACTAATTTTCAGGAAGATTAATTCTGACCAAATTTTCAAACTTAGAAAATAACAATCTAAGAATTCTCTAATAGAACAACTACTTTCAGGTCAGAGGGCTATCTCTTTCATTGTAACAGATCCTAATAAATGAATATGAAAAGCAATTCAAGCTGAAACCCCTGCACTTGAGGATTAAAGCAATAAGGTATGTCATATGAGTTCTTTTTATAACACAAAAATAATGACATGCAGATTTGTCCTTAGACCTTCCTCTGACACACCCTTCAAATAGAAATGTAGAAAGCTGGGAACATCATCATAGAGATCCATCAATATATAGGAAATAATGTCGAACTAAAATAGAACCTAACTCAGAAGGAATGCCTATGCCAGTTATAAATGGCTTTCAAATATATTTACCATATGTGCAACATGGCAACAAAATGTCACTTTTAAAAATCATTTCCAATAAGAAAAGAGGTCTGGTTGCTAATGTAGGTTTATATTCTATCTGACATAACTACTTTATTTCAAGGAGAACTCCCTTCTAAATAATAAAACTTTATTTGTTAAAGCCAAAACACTTTCTCCACTCTAAAGTACAGAAACGTCTATGCCTAATTCTTGGTATAACTACCCTGTTTCCCCCAAAATAAGACATCCCCTGATAATAAGCCCAATTGGACTTTTGAGCACATGGCAATAAGACCAAGCACTTATTTCAGGGTTCAAAAAATATAAGACAGGGTCTTATTTTTGGGAAAACACAGTACTAAATGCAATACAAGTACAATCTTTGGTACTGTACTTCTTTCAAGTGCTTACAAGATACCAATTCTGTGACTGCCCATAAGGAAATACCATCCCTTTGTTGTATTTTAAGTGAACTAATTGTTTTAACACTTGGAAACTTGTAAATGGATTACTCAATGCACCATACTTCTTTTTACTAGCTTCTTGGTTCTTTGTTTTTGCCCTATCAACATTCAATACATAGCTATTTTCTGTGGTGAATTCCATATGCATTAAAATCAAAAGACATTTGGTGGCATTGTGTGGTAGCTGAACTGAGCCTGGCATCAACTTTTGAACCAGCATAACTTGGCAAAGACAGATTTGATTCTTTCCATCTGTTTCCTTTTCCTGTTCTCCTTTTAATCTTTTAAAGTTAGAAAGAAGTATTAAGGGCAACAACTAGGGAAAATGTGGCAGCTCCTTTCAATTACAACCATATCCATGGCCCAGTTAAAACAAAATATTTGAATTGATGCTGATGTGTCCCAGCAGACAAGAAAACCAGATTAGTTCTGTTTTACAAAATGAGCCATTATGAGCAGGCTCTTGCTGCTATCCCCATTGTGTAAAAATCTAACCACAATATCTCAAGGGTTCAAGTATATATAAAGTAACTCCCCAAAGTCATTAATTCACCAAACTGGTTTTAGCTAGGCAATAATCATTTTCTTAGAAGAGAGAAAGAGCTTTCATGTATTGTTAGTATCATTAGATTAGAGTAAGTATAAAGTTATTTTACTCTTGTCATTTCTGTACAATCAACACTGACAATTTCTTGAGTTGTATGGGTTCCTTTAAAACTAAAGTCTATAAACTGCTTGTTTTCTTTTCACAAGCCATATTGATAGTATGTGTGTTTGTAGTGTGTTTGTGAGTATACACAAACTTTCTCTCTTACATTTCGTATATTTGTACAAAACTTTCAAATATATATTTTATGACATTGCAAACAAGTGCTCTGTTAGAGTTTTCCATTTTAGAACTGAGACACAATATTATCTATTAACCAACCTTGCTCCTTTGAGGCAATTTTGCATTATTGAGGCTTCCTTTCCATTTCTGCTCCTATCTTTCCTGAGATTATAGGATCTCACTCCAGTGATGGGTTGCTCCCGGTTCTGTCCAGTTTGTATAGAACCAGTACTAAAACCAGTGGGAAGCCCCGCCCATCTACCACTATCATCATAGGTCATCTGCGCATGCGCATAAGCTCCCACTGTGAACCAGTAGTAAAAGTAAGTAGAACCCACCCCTATCTCATTCATATTTAGGATTAAAAGTCAGTATTTTAAAGTAATAGTATAAAACTGGAATACTGGACTGGATTCAAACAGAATTAAAAGCCCCTGGATATGAAGATTAAAAAAAAATAATGTCAATGAATCATGTCTTTCAATTCATGCAGCAACGTTGACAGACTTTACTTACCAAGGAAATTAGGTGGGCATGGAATGTTGTAAGTATATCAGAAGGTTGAAAAAGAAAAAAAAAGACATAGAAAGAACATCTGAAGGACAGTGAAGAAAATGCACTGAAGCTAGTATACCATGAAGGCTTACTGAATACTAAACAGACCACATTGACGTATAAGAAAAATCAAATAAAGAAATAGCAAAGACAGACGACAAGGCAAAGAATTACATGCCCCAAAAATAGAAAAATTGAAGGAAGAGATAGCAGGGCTAATTCTGGCTGCATAAGACCAAATCTTAAGAGTGTGTGTGTGTGTGTGTGTGTGTGTGTGTTTTAAGTCAATACACAGTGCTGGATTTGCAATTGTTTTGGTCTATGAGTCTATATGTGTGTTTTGCAGGAGGATGGATAGATAGATGAGCAGACAGATAAATAGATGTAATGATTAAAAGCTCTGGTAAAACCATAATTTATAGTTCTGTTTTAGGCATGAAATCAGAAGGGGGATTTTGGGCAGGTCACTCTCATTCAGTCCTAGGAAGAAAGCGATGGCAAATCAGTTCTTTAAAATCTTGCCAAGAAAACTGCAGGAACTTGTTCATGTACTCACTAAGAGTCAAGTCTAAGTCGAACATGTGTGAGTGTGTGTAAGAATTTTTTTTTATTTTGGGTGTCCAGTTATAAAATTACAAGAAGTTAATGTCAATCTTGATGAGAAAAGATTTTCTAATTCATTGCTTGATATTACAGAATATCTTAGTACCTATCCACAACATTTTCAGATTAAACTTTGTATTAATATATATAAACTGCACAGTAAGAATTATAAATTCATGTTTGCAAGGATGGATTTTCCTGATTTCCTCACAGATCTTTCTGCTTATTTTTATTACAGTGTGCCCCAGAATATCAACACCAAATTACAGAATTTTTCTCTAGATCCTATTTATAACATTTTTATGATGTTATAAATTCCATAAGAACGTGTGGCTACTTAAATAATTTTAGTAAAAAAAGGAAAACATTCTACCACAGCACACCTTATTAGTAATAATACTCTTCTCCTCAGCATCCAGTTTCACAATATCAGCTGTCAAATGATGGAACAACGATTTTGAATTTTCTTCTCCAGGGCATTGAGGAACATATTATTCATATATCCAGTGGGTCAGGTGTTCCATCGGTGTGCAATGTAGAAAAAGAAAAATTTTTTCTTTAGTCTCCTTCCCGGGCCTTTGGTGGGGTTAGGGCTCTCATTGTCACTAATGGGCAAGGGGACATTTGATGAATTGTGTCTACTTGAATAGGTAGTCCTGCAGCAGGGATGGGTTCTACTTACCTTTACTACCGGTTCGCAATGGGGCCGCACGTGTGTGTTTGCTTCGCTTGTGCACATGCTCTTCTGCACATGCCGGTTTTACTACCAGTTCTATTGTCCACCACCATTGTCCTGCAGGTGGCAATAGCACTGGCAATAGCACTGAGACTTCATAGCTCAGGCTTTACAACCCACTTTGAGTGGTTTACAGAAGCAGCATATTGCCCCCAACAATCTAGGTCCTCATTTTAGTGACCTCAGAAAGATGGAAGGCTGAGTCAACCTTGAGTCAGTCGGAATCCAACTCCTGGCAGCTGGCAGAATGCTACCATGGTTTCTGCATACCTAGAAGGTTGTGTATGTGCATAGGTGCATACTGATGAAAGAATAATTTCAAGTACTGCTTCTTTCTCAGTGGATCCAATATTCTTCTGACACACCATTTCTTTCACTCTTTTGTATTTTTATCCCTCCAACTTTTTATTTTTATCCCTCCAACTTTTTGCTTCCTGAGCCATTCCATTTCTTTTTTGCAGTATCCCTGCTTCTTTCTTTCTTTCTTTCTTTCCTTCTTTCTTTCTTTCTTTCTTTCTTTCTTTCTTTCTTTCTTTCTTCATATTGAGGATGAGCAAGTTAACAGGTTAAGTTAGACTGCCATATATTCTTAATCAACATCATGATCCACATCTGTTTAACAGAAATAATCTTTCTCCTTTTGAAAAAGTTAGTCAATATTTTGGTGTATAACATTGGAACTGGCATGATTAATACTAAAAACAAGGGAACATTCCCATGTCCATTTAGAACTTCACTGGCTAGGATCACAGTCATTTTCTCAGGAGTATATTAAGTAGGAATGAAGATAGGATTTCTGGCTTAAATTGTGCCATATGCAGTTGCCTTACTGTAACACACAATTAGTGAGGTACTTCTAGGGATCAAGACTGTGCCTTTTAATTTTCATGCCACTGCTATTGATCTGGGCAATCATAAGGTATTTTCAAAATCAGTCCAAGGACTTACAAATGCATCCTCTCTAATGACATAAATTCATATTTGTTGTTGGGGGGGGGGATGGGGCGGAAACTAATCCAGCAATATTTATTATATTTTACAGTGTCTGCCAGTTATGAAAAAATATTGGTTGAGTTGCATCAGCTTTTGATGAAGGGTACCAGTTTAGTTCTTAAGGAGCCTTGCTAACAAAGAAAGATCCATAATGGCCGAAAAAAGAAAAAACAGATGTAACAAAATAAACATGTAGAAATATTTTATGAGGAGCAGCTCTCAGAGCTTAGAGGGGAAGATCTGGGGAAACACCCATTTGAGAAGAGTTTGAAGGACTGTTTATGCCCCAGGAAAATCTCTAGCAGTTTATATTATGGCAACTGCAACCCTAGACTTTTGTAAATAACAAAACCTACTTTTGTCTTCTGTCTTGGCTTGTTTAAAGGGCCAGATGCTGATTACAGGAATGAACAGCTTGTGCAAACAATAATGCTAAATCTGTAGATTGTACGATCCAAAAGGTAATGCTACTTGGATGTGTCCTGAAAGTAGATGATATAGAAACTTGGCAGATTTAGGAGATAGAAAGCTAAGTATCTGAGAAAACTGAACAATTCTTAAGGTCCCCAAAGAAAAGTTGAAATAGAGATGGATGGCCTATGGAGTTTTTCAGTGTTGCAATCAATAAGCTCAGTCCACCACATTTCCAGATAATTCTGGAAAAATAATGCATGTGCATACATATATAGTGTATACAGCAATATAAAATATTTTTTCAGGGTTCATAATTAGGAAGCAATATTATTTTCTTTCTTACAAATCCTGTCTGTTTTATGGGTGTATTTTGATCAAGAACATGAATGCTTCTAATAGTCTCTTCCAATGTTGGTATGTGGCCTCCCTGAGGATGACACTGATCTATAAGGAGAAAGCCTCTGAAATGAAAGTAGCTTAATTTTACAAGAATTGGGTCAGTAATAAAGAAAAATTAAGTCCTAAGTATTAATTGACTCCAGTTTCCAAGATACAGCTTCAGGTCAAAGTTGCATCAAAATAATTCAAATTTATGAGGGAGATGTGTGATTATGCTCCATAACTATAGCAATGAGAATGATGCCACACCAATCATTATAAATTTATCTTTTTATTGATACTAATAGCATAACTTTCCATTCATTTATTGGTTTTTCATGTAACATTTTTCGGCTTTTTGTATGAAAAACTGGCAAGCTCTAACATCAGATTAAATGACATAAATTTCCATCTTTATTTGATATCTAAACTGCACTTTTTGGCTTTTCCCTTGTGAACTGCAGTAGGATCATCCCTGGGGAGATTCCAGCAGTAATCAGTAAGCATGGATGGATTCCATTTCCCTTGGTATCTTTTCTCCATGCCTGCAATATCCTGGTGGAATCTCTCCCCATGCTCATCACTCTCTGCCCCACAGTTCAAAAGGAAATAGTCTAAGTGCGAATGTAAGACATGAATTTTCAGTGACATATTTGCACCTAGTGCTTTATAGGACCTAAGCAAATTTTTCACATATTTTTCATAGTCATCTACCTTGTGTTCTCAAGGTGAAGATAAATTTATACCCTTCCATGAGGTACCATTTTCATTGTTCTACCATTACCATTATCAAAAAGTTACGAGGCATCATGATCATTAAACAACTCCCTGCCTTGTAGGCAAACATACTTGCCTATGTATAAATCTGTATTGTGAAATATCTTGAAAAACTCTAGAAAAACACCTTTATAACCTGTTTTCTAATTCATCTAATCAAAATATGCAAAGTTAACACATTTTATCTCAGAGGTCGATAATTTCCCAAAATTTGTAGACCAGTGATAAAAGGGGGAAAAATTGCTATATGCCCATTAGGCTTATGCAGAGTAATTAAGATTCAAGCAGTTTAAATCATGGAAGCTTTTTGTACAGTTTCAAATCATTTTGGACAAGTGTGGATGCATCTTTTTGTTTTCTTTTCCAACACTGGCTTGAGTGTTTCCAATCTCTGTGGCTTTAGAGTTGCCCATAGCATAGGTTGAAATGGCTCAATTTGGAGTTGTTTAGCATAAGGGAACTTGTAGAATTGACTATTCTGATTTGCATGCCCTGCAAAATAATCCCATAACATTAACTGAACACACACACACCCAAAACTGCACTTTCTATTGCTACTGAAATGAACTGATTTTAATGTGGGACAGAGGAAACACCTGAGAAGAGTCAACGGATGAAGCTGTTAGTAGATGAGTGACAGCTAAGGCAGAAATTATTTTATAAAATAATTTCTTTGGATGCAGAAATTATTTTATAAAAAAATCCTTTGGATGCAGAGCACATAATTATGTGCCATTGGCTTAATAAACAGTGCAGATTGTAAGTAGTCTTCAATTTACTGTCAAGTACCCAGGAAATCAGGAGATTTAGGCAGTTCGAATGAGTATAAAGATTTATTGCAAGTTTAAGTTCTCCACAAGAATCTGACCAAGTGACCGTTAAGGGAAATGCACAGGAATTAAGAACAGGAAGGAATTCAAGGTGGGCTGGACTTAGGTCTCTTGTGGGCATGAAGGGACTCACAATTTATGATGCATTTGACTCCTCCCTCAGGCTGAGCTTAGTCATCTCCTACATTTACAACTACAATTGAGGCAGATTTTTTATTGCAAGCCATTGCAGTTGTAAGTTGAGTCACAGAATGACTGGATTTGACTTTATGACTTTTTTTACAATGATCATTAAGTGAGTCACTTTTGTCATTCAGTGAATCACATTGCTGTAAGTATGAATCCATCTTATCCTATGTGCTTTTTTGATTATTTTTTTGATACAGAACAGTTTTTTAAAAAATCACAAAATGCAATCACATAATCACAGAATGCTGCATCTGATTGTAAATGTGATCTGGTTGCCAAGTGTCTGAAATGCAACCATGATGTGACTGTGGGTATGATATGGCAATCATAATTTCAAGGATGGGTTGTAAGTATTTTTTTTTTGTCGGTTGTAACTTTGGATGGTGTTAAGGACTACCTGTACCGCAGTGGTGGGTTCCTCCCGGTTCAGTCTGCTTCTGCCAAGCTGGTAGCGGTGATAATATGATATCACCAAACCGGTTCTGCCCCCCCCCCACACCCCCTCATGTTATTCTTACCTTTTATTTGGCCCCACCCCCAATCTATTGCTGCCTCCTGAGTCCCAGCTGATGGGCTATAAGGAAAAAAACTGTTTAAACTCTTACCGCAGGGCTTCAAAGGGCCGCCCTACAGCTGATCAATGGTAAAAGGCAGTTTGGTGATTTTCTTGCCACTCAATGGGTGATATGTATACCTAAATCACAACCAAATGCTTGTTCATCATTACGTACTTGATGAGGAGATAGGAGACACTGTATTGTGAAATGTTTTCCTAGAAAAGAAAGAAAGGTAGCAGTGGTGCAGACAAAGGAAGAGACCTAAGCTTTAAAATAGGAAAGGTTCTTTAAATTGGTCCAAAAGATAAACAGTTTTATCGTAGAAAAGCAACGACTTTGCAAGGTACAGTAAACCTTCTAAAATTTAAAGCAAACTCCATCTCATGCTATGAAACCCAATTGATCTGTAGTCTAATACAGTTCCTTGAAATATGCCTAGTGTGTTTGACTAAGAGTCTGTTATCAGTTATTAATGTTTCTTTTTGTTATCACAAACAGTATCTTAAGCTCCCTTGTCATATTTTATGTATAGATCCATAAATCTCTTGAATTCAAGAAATATGTGAATCTCCACTGGAATGTTTCATTCCTCAGTATATCCAGCACCACTTTTAAGCAGCCTTTAACAGTTCTAAGCATGTAAAAAGTTAGGCTGGCAAATCACGTGATTCATTAAGATTCATTTATGCTCATTCAAAGAAAATGGAAATATGAAACTCTTGAATGTTTTATTAGTCCAGACATGCTTTTTAAATGCCATTTATCTGTTTCATTTTACATGTCCTCCAGTGTTTTGCAGGTTAAGTACAAGTATGTATAATTGGGGAAAAAAACTATTGGCATTCTTCCAAAACAGAATGCTTTATTGAAAATTAATATAGAGTTGGGAAAAGCTGGATGTTAGTTTGGTGAAGAGATGGTGGAAAAGCCCAGTGGATTAGCCAGTATTGTTAAATTACCAGACTTGTGCATGAATCTGGAAAGACTACCTGTGGTCTGAATAGAGGTATTTCCTATATGTATATAGCGTAATGTATAGGCATAGTTTCAGATAGGTTAAATGTAACAATTTTTAGATTATATTAAGAAGGCAATTTCACAGCTGAAACTGACTTCTGAGTCTCTTTTTTTATGCTTCGTTCTACCTACTATTGTGGAGAAAAATATCCACTATTTGCATGCCATTGAAAACAGGAAACAGATGAGAACTGTGGAGCAACATATCAGAGGTGGGTTTCATCAGGTTCTGAACAGTTCTGGAGAACCAGTAGCAGAAATTTTGAGTAGTTCAAAGAACTGGTAAATACCACCTCTGCCTTGCTCCACCCCCATCTATTGTCTGCCTCCTAAGTCGCAGCTGATTGGGAGGAAATGGGGATTTTGCAGTAACCTTTCCCTGGAGTGGAGATTTTACAGTATCCTTCCCCTGCCACGCTCATCAAGCCATGCCCACCAAGCCATGCCATGCCCAGCAAGCCACACCCACAGAACCAGTAGTAATAAAATTTGTAAAATTAATAAAATTAAAGTAAAGTAAAAAAATTTGAAACCCACCACTGGTATGTATGTAGTGTGTTGAACTACAGTTTGTATATGTGTAAAATAAAGAAATGCCATGTGAAGTTTCTTTAGTTTCTTTTACATACATACATATGTGTGTGAGTATGTCTCTCTGTGTGTATATATTCAGTGGAAAGGCATCATCATCAGGTATCCATGATGTCATGCTAGCCATGTCTTTGGACAATACTGGCTCAATGGCCTTGAAACAGAGATGAGATGAGCAACAAGTAGCGGAATAAAATAGGCAGGGACTCCTTTATCTTTTTTTTAATAGTTGTACATGTTACAAACATACTGACTTGTATGAACATGTAAATAAATAAATGGAAAATCATTAAAAATGCTTGAAATTTCTGTGATTTCTTATTTTTTTATCCAGACAAACTACTTATACTTAGTTAAGGGCAATTTGAATATTTTCCTTGAACAGTCCTGGCAAAACAAGCCCTTCCTATCACACACACACATAAAATGAAGAAAATAAATTTCCAATATAAATGTTGAACGCTAAATTATATGTAACTAAAATCCCTCACAAAATATTAATAATGCAAATTCAAAAGCATAAAATTTATCAAAACCACGTGTGCACCACCATATGTACAAATTATTTCCATTTGACTGGCAAATATTCATAGACACCTGCTAGTGATCTTTAGGTTTACTCAATTGGCCAAGTATACAATGTTAATAAATTTTCTTAGAAAATTTGTCATTACAAGGCTTAACTATACATTTTCATGCTGCATTTTATTAATGCAGGAATTAGTTGGTTTTTACTGCAAAATCCATATAATTATACCTATAAATTAATATCAATCTCTCATTCATTTGTAATTGCTATATTTTGCTCTCTCTCTCTCTTTTCTTTCCCATGATCCATTTAAAAACTGAATGTTATTTCTAGCCTTCTGGAACATTAAATTGGATAGATTAGGTTGATGTCAAAAGCTGAAAGCATTCTGCTCATATCATGCTGTTCTAACAATCCCCAAATGAATACGATGTTTCGGAAATGGAAGAATTTTAAATGAGATTTTTGGGATATGTGTGTGCATGTGTATGCGCATGCGGTAATTGATTTATTTATATTTTATTATGATTTATTTATAATATATATGTATTTATTATTTATACTAGTTGATTTCAAACACAAGAGGCTTCTATTTTATACTCTAGCCTTTTCTCCAAATTTTACAGTTCTATGATTTAGCCATAGCACTTAGACTTATATACCACTTCATAGTACTTTACATAAGTACTGTTCCTACATAAGCTGTTCCTACTAAATCTGTCTTTTTCAATTGAATGGTGATGATTCCAGCAATGCTGATGGCGTTTAAGTGGTTTTATTATTATTAAATACATAACAATCTGAAATCACAACTGCCAGTTCTTTACCCATTGTTGACCTTCATTTACATCATGTTTTTCCCAACTTCTGTATCGGCATATTATAAGTGTTGGTCCAACCGGTGTAGCCTTTTGTAATAGACAGATGGAAATTTTGACAATGAACAGATTTCCCAAGTACCAACCAAAGTTTTTTTGTATGGCATCCATTGTGTTGACAGGGATCACCACTGCCAGCTTACACCATACTTTTTCAATTATGATTTTCAGATCTTGATACTTTGTGATCGTCCCTAATTCTTTGTATAGTATTTTATCATCTCCTTTATTTGGCACATTAATTATCCCTACTTCCTTCTTTTCAATCAGAGTTAAAATTTGTGTGTTATGTACCTAGTCTCAGTTTTTATTTAGAAATCCCATTTTAGCCTGCTCATATTCAACCAATGCAAAGCATAAATCTGCTTTGTGATCTAATTTACCTGAAACCTAGTTCAGCTAATGCGACATATTCAATCATTAGCCAAATACAGGAGTATTAAAAGCAGAATATAGGAGACATATATTGGTTTTGGCCTCAGTGTTTCACTCCCTTGTCTATGCCTGATTCACCCCTAATCTAAAGTCTGAAAGGACATCCTCTGCATTTGTTGGATAAATGTGTTTGGAAACCTCTGTAAAACTGCAAAACTGACAGCCTTCCTTATTTAAATTCCACTCATGCAAATCCAAATCCACTCCCTAGATATGAATCAACTTCGTCTCTTATCAGAACTCTACACTGATATTTGCAGATGAATCCTCAAAGCATCTCTGCAAGTAAATTCCATCACTGTAAGCACAAAAGCACTAAATTTTATCAAGCAGAATTATTCTGTTCTATTTTATTTGTTCAAATAAGGTATCTTCTACTTATTCATAAAATTAAATTAAATCAAATCAAATGATGCTCAAAGTGCAGTGTCACAACATAAGCCTATTTTATATCCATGAGTGTTCTCTAAAGCTAATAGGCAAACTTTCTGAGTACATTTTGATAGTGTATAAATAACAAAAAGAAATATTTTATTTCACATTTATTCTGCATTACATTTGTGTCTCTTCTGTTATTTACATTCCAAGCACATATTAACAGTGAAGGATTTCACCCTTAATCTTCCAGCTTCAAATGCCATTCTTTACTGAAACTGTCTCTAAAGACAAATGTTACATAAATTAACTTCCTGCCTTTATCCTAATATACCTCAGAGCTTTATTTTCATACTGTCTTCAAGTCTTGTCTTTTCATGTATGCAGGTTTTTTTTTTAATTTCATTGCATTGGTACTTTAACCTGTGTCTGAAACACATGTTGGAAGATACAAGTGAAGGACAATTACTGACACATTAGATCTCAAGTGATTAAGTCTCTCCTTCGCATGCTGATGACGATCTTTCAGATTACTTTCAGTTTATAGCTGAAAGAATCAGAATTATCTTTTTATTCATTATATAGAAGATAAAGAACTTCAAGAGTTACCAAATATGATTATCAGATCTCAACTACTACAGATTGATATATAACTTTTTTTCTACTCTATTAGCTTATTAGCTCTCTTTCCTATTCAATTCTTCCTGCCCCTAACACCCAAACCTATAACTCTAAATGTCCTCATTTCCACATCAGTTAAGCTTTCATTTTCTTAATTGACCTTTCTGTAGTTAAACAGGTCTGGATTTTTTCATTACTTCATGGATGGACCACTTTCAATTCCAGATACACCATATTTAGTTTGATAAAAGGGAGTATAAATGTTTAAAAGCTGTATGGAATTTGTATTTTGACGTCATGGGACTATTCTGCTTAGCTGCCTTAACTATCCTCATTATTCTTCTCAACTTTATTTATTCTTATCTTTTCTCATTAAACTTTCTAATTTTCAGTTGTCATTTTTCTTCAAACCCTTGACCTCTTGATGCTCAATATTGAAACACCACTTTTCTTCCTTTTTAAGAAATTTGTATCTTTTATTTACCCCTTCTTATGCACATATTCATTAAAACATTACTCAAATCCCAGACTAATCACAATTTCTCCATATTATTATTGCTATTTATTAAATTTAAGATCTACCTATCTCAACATTGCAACAGCTCTGGGAAAATTAAAAATAAAAAAGGTTTTAAAAAAGTAATACAAAATAATTAAAATTAAAAATATTAACTAAGAAACTAAAAAGCAACAGATTCTACCTCCTCCCATTCTCATCCCACTCTCTCCCTTGCCATCTTTTAACTAGGTTGATTATTTTTTTATAGTATTGTATTTATATCTTTAGGTTTTGCACAGTTTTATCTTTTAATACTGTAAGCTTCCCAGAGTTACCTTGTGGTAAAACAGACAGTTAATAAATTTTACAAATAAATAAATAAAAAACCAAAAATATTTTAGAAGGTGAATACAGTACATGGAGAAAAGAAAACATCTGACACATGATTATAGTATATTGACACAATGCACTTACTAGGTCAAAAAAAGATTAAATGTCAGCCTATGCACAATATGCTAAAGTTCATTAGTTTTTTATTGTATTATTTTATTGTATTATTTATTGTTTTATTTTATTTTTGATTGTTTCATTGTGGCTTGATATTTAGTGTTAATGTAGTTTATTTAATTGAATTTATTGTGGCATCACAGAGTGGGTTCATTTGGTAATAGATTAAATATAGTCTTTTTATAAATGGACAATTCACTTTTATATATTGCATGATCTACAAAAAACTATAAATGTCACATGAGATCATGGGCCCTGAAAATATAGGAGAGGACTTAATAGAATGCAAATCTCTTGATGGCAATCTAACTTTTCATTCAAATGCTCAGCATGAATATAACATAAAATGTGAAGCAACTATAAAGAAAAGTGACTATGCTACAAAAGAATCCTCATGAATTAAGAGTTAATTCATGAGAAGGAATTAAGAGTTAATTCATGAGGTTAATTCATCTGTAGGAGGAGTCATCTGCCTCCCAGATGTAGCTGAGGGCAGAGAATCTGGGCAGAGGAGCCCAGATTGTTGGTACTGCTAAAATATCTGACAGGAGCTGAGAGCACTAGGCTTTGGTTCCACTTCTCTACTAAAATAAAATAAGCATATTTGTAAGACATTATATGTTTTCTTAGTGGAGATCAGATGATATTGGTAAATTTCGATTGCATAAACAAGGACAGACAATCACATTCACATTTGTCTTAGCATGTATGAATACATCTATACAGATATAATTTAGAATTTAATTATATCTAGAATTTAGTTCCTGAACATGAATAAGAATCTAATGTCATAATTAATTATTCTTGGTTGCATAATGCATAATTTCTGGATCATAACAATATAGCAAAAGCCTTAAGATCTCTCTTGATCCAAGTAAGCCTTAATGGCAACAATTAAAAATGGTTTTCTATTAACTTTTTCTAGGTCTTTCTGTGTGTATAGTTATGTCTGTCTGTCCATCTACCATCCTTATGAACTTAATCTAGACAATATTTTAAATGTCACAGTTTGAAATATCACCACTAATTACAGCTTCAAGAATGTATGAAGGTATGTACCATTTATTGATAATGCTAGAAGTTAATTTTAGACATTGTGTGTAGAAAGTATTTGGAGAACCAATTTGGTGTAGTACATAAGACATCAAGCTACAAACCATGAGGCACAAAGCCAGGTGGGTGATCTTGGGCTAGTCACTTTCTCTCAACTCTAGGAAGAAGACAGTGAAAAACTACTTCTGAAAACCTTAAGAAAAACTGCAGGGACTTGCTGGCAGCATCTGAGATTTGGACACAATTGAACAGAAAAAAAAATTAGTATTGGATTTATCTATTTAAAATAAAGCTAAATAGGAAAGATGAGGAAAGTCAATAGATAAATGTTTCACTTCTCCAGGTTAACAATGTTGAATCCTAACACATCGGAAGAAATAAATAAGAAACAGCAGATTGTCTTTAAGTACAGTTGGCTATCCTTTGCTGAAAGTATTTAAGCAGATGCTAGATGGTAGTCAAAAAGGGCACTATGTTTGCACTGGGTACAGTAAAGCTGCAGGAATTTGTGTTAGATGATCCAATCTTCCTTCCTATTTTATTATTCACTATATTGTGCCCTTGTTGGAAGAATTATACAGTAGTTGTACATAGGATATTTTTATATTCTTTGAGAAAAAATGGAGAACTAAAACAATCCAATACCAAATCCTAAGCAGAGAGATCAAGCAAAGCAGCATTAAAACCAAGAGAAAACCATAAAGGACAAACACAAAGTAAATTTTCCATATGGGATTATGTATACAGTAAAATTATTAATCAGATGAAATTCAAAGCAGGTTGGCCAGTTAGCAGAGCAAAAGATGCTTGGAGGGAAAAGTTTTATCATGTAGCTGTCTTGTAGGTCATTTATAGAAATCTGTGAGGAATCTATCTTACACTTACAAACATCTTACATTTTTCCACTATTTCTTTTGTTGTTTTTCATTTCTTTCCATGCACAAGCAAAAATCTGTGAAGGAAGGGAAACATGAAATAGTTTCACTATGTCAAACAAAGTTCTTCAGAGTTTATGTGAGCCCTGTACTTCTCTGCTACTCATAAAAACAAGTCAACGTTTTTCAGACTTCCCTGAAAATCCCTGCTACTTTAAAGAATCAGTTCAAAAGAGGTATAATTCTAAAGCAACGGCACCTTTTTAGACTCACAGGGTAGCTTTAAAAAAAAAACTGAAACAAAACCTACCAATCTGCTGCTGAATGTGATATCAAACCTTGGAATGCTAAGTGTGAAATACTCACATTAACATTTCACAAAAAGAAATGTGTGATGATCATACAAGTATGACAAAAGGAAAATAATATAATCATAATGGTATCATATCCAGTGTTATAGAGAAACAGTGAATATAAAGCAGTTTAACTTATAACACAAGAGCAATAATTAACTTTTTAAGAGCTCTCATACTTGAGACTTTATTTACTGTCTAAGTCTTATAATTAATGAAATTAGAGTGTCACCTCCAATGTGCCATGTAATTTATTTGGTACAATTAGAAATATAAGCATTTTAAGATTTTCCAACATATGTGGCTGCACGTCTTTCCAAGCTTCTGTATCAGTAGATATTCTAGGCTTATATATTATAATTATATTTTATATTATATACAAGAGATTTCATGTTCCCAAGTTGTAGGAAGTGTAGAAGGGGTGGGTTCTAATTTTTTTTCCTACTGATTCTGTGGGCATGACTTATTTTGTGGACATGGCTTGATGGTCATGTGACAATTCTTTAGGACTTAGCAGAGGTACTGGTCTACCAGGCTTTTAACTGTTTGCAGAGCTGTACCGGTCTACCCATTTATTTTTGCAGGCATTGGTCTACTCATTCGTTTTTGGAGGCACCGGTCTACCACCAAACTGCCTTTTACCACTGATCAGATGTAGGGTGACCCTTTGAAGCCCTGCAGCAAGAGTTTAAACAGTTTTTTTCCTTATAGTCTATCAGCTGGACTCAGGAAGCAGCAATAGATCGGGGGTGGGGCCAAATAAAAAATAAGAATAATGTGGGGGTGGGTGAGGGGGGCTGGGGAGCAGAACCAGTTCAGTGACATCATATCGTCACCACTACCATCTCGGCGGAACCCAGCGGAACCGGGAGCAACGCACCTCTGAAGTGTAGGCAATGTAAGGCTTAGTATCATACAGAAAAGAGAATGCTGGAAACATATAGTAAAAATATTTTATTTACATTGATAGTTAAATTTTAAGGATGTAAAAAATGTAATTGTCAAAACCTGGTTTACCTAACGCAACCAAATCATTTATGAAAATACAATGTAATTTTATTTGCATATATGAAAGTAATAATACAATATTCAGTAGTCCTTCATCAAAGTACTGTTACTTTACTGAGTTAATGAGAGCAAAAGCAGAACCAAGGCTTATATACTTTACCTTCACTACATTGCAAGGGCAAGAAAGAAAAAGGGAGACACATTACAGAAATGTAGAATATTTTAGATAAGCCTATCTATGTGATCTTATTATTATTTATTCCTTCCTATTGATAAGCATGCTAGCCATGCTGTTTTAAAATATGATCAGTGAATAGAAATAATTTTGTTTTCTGGGCCATAGGTTTCTGACTGAGTCTTCTGCCTGTTGCCACTCAGGGTCAATTCAACTCTGAATGTTTTCAGGAATTCATATGTATCTGGGGGTCAGGGGAATCTCATAAGTAGCAGACACACATAGGCTTTCAATGTCATTTAATGTTGAGAAACATTAGTTACCTTGATGACTCTTAATCTAAGATTTATTTTTTTACAGCTACATCAAATTTACCTAAGATATTTTTAATTGAATTTTGAGACCAACTGATTTCAAAAAAGACCCTTGGAAACTTATAATACTTAAAAGAATACGGGCTTTAAATAAATATAACTGCCTGGACAAAATCATATAAATGACATTTATTTATTTATTTGTTTGTTTGTTTGTTTGTTTGTTTGTTTATTTATTTATTTATTTATTTATTTATTTATTTATTTATTCGTTCGATTTATATGCCGCCCTTCTCCAGAGTCTCAGGGTGGCTTACAATATGTTAAGCAATAGCCTTCATACTTTTGTAGATACCTGATAAGTAGGGCTTTTGTTCTCCCCAAACAGTGTTCTTTTTTATACAAAGTCAGCTTATTGCACCCACAATCTGGGTCCTCATTTTACCTACTTCGGAAGAATGGAAGGCTGAGTCAACCTTGAACCTGGTGAGATTTGAACTCACAGTAATTGCAGGCAGCTGGCAGCTAAGTGCTACTTTAACAGCACTTTAGTCCACTGCACCACCAAAGCTCCTTAATCTAGGGGGGAAAGTAACAGGGGTTGCATAAATACCCTAACCTCAAGCTTGAGAACACATCCATACATACCTTCAAAGTGATGCTATTGCAGAGGGCAGGGCCTGCGTCAGAGAAGGCATGGCTCTTCAGTCTTGCAAGATGACATTTAATTGAAGGTATCCAGAGTGTACAACTCTGCCTGATCACACTGGACAGGCAAAACCATTGGAGGCAGGAGGCCCTGCCATAGGCCATGAAGGGCCTTATTGGTGATGACAACTGCCTGAAAGCTAGCCAGAAAGAAGTGTGGCTCATAAATCAACAATGACACAAGGGAAGCACCCATTACTCCCTGTGCTGCTGCATTTTAAACTAGCTGTAGCTTCCAGATAGTCTTCATTTTAACAACCTTTGTGGCCATCAAAGCCATCAGTTTTGAGGAACTAATAGTGCAGGTAATGCACCCCTATTTGTAAATCTCACCCAAAAGGCAGAGATTATCTGCTAAATTAATCACACATTAATTCATGGCAATTGTTACCAAACTGTAGTTAGGCAAATAAGCACTTTAAATAACATAACATTGGTTCTAATATTAAGCAGATTTAAGTTTACTCTTTCATCTCCAAATAAGTAAAAACAAAAATGTTTAAGTGGGAGTAACAATTAGAACTTTTGCATGGCAGTTCTCACAATTTTTTTTTGAATGCTAACAATCATGATCACAATAAAATTCCTGTAGTTAGGATAGTGCTTGCCTTAATCCAGCTCCTGATTGATGAATTCCACTAATTAATATCTTCTCCTACCCATGCCAGTGTCAACTGTTTTCCAATCTACAGTCAAGGGGAATACCCATACAATTCCTATCAGTTGGGAAATTTGGTGAAACACTTTTTAATTTCATGGAGAGGAAAGGAAGGGAGGGGAAAGGTAAGGACAGAAGTGGGAAGAGAGAAGAGAGAAGATACAAGACGAGCAGCAGTGGGTTTTGGATTATTTTACTACTGTTTTGCCATGCACATGCTCACTTCATGCGCTCATGTACCCAGTTCTCATGCATCCTTGCCTTCGACATACACTCTTAGGCTTCCACACATACTTTGCACAGGTGCATGCCTCCCACACATGCACTTGGCCTCAAAAATGTGCCTAAGTAGGATGGCATAGAGCCAGGTTGGGTGAGTGGGTAGGCCCATCCGTGATTTCCACTACTAGTTTGGGCAACCGGGTTCAAACCGGCTGAATATCACCTCTGGAGACGAGAGGAGATGAGATAAGACAAGAATGACTGATCTTATTCTTTTCTACTGCTAACTATGTTTTTTTTAAAGGAATAAAGGTATGTATTTTCTTGACAGCCAGTTCTAGTACAAAAGCAGTAGTTGGAGTAGACGGCTCTGCTTGAATCAGCAAAGGGAGAAATTATCATTTCTGATGTGAAGCAAGAAAAATATGGAATTTGCCTTTTGGTCAGCCAAGGGGAAGACTGAAGATGACTTTATCTGCCCTTTTCCCAACCCTTGGAACAAGTCTTGGTGGTGCAGCAGACTAAAGTGCTGTTAAGTAGCACTTAGCTGCCAGCTGCCTGCAATTACTGTGAGTTCAACTCTCACCAGGCTCAAGGTTGACTCAGCCTTCCATCCTTCTGAGGTAGGTAAAATGAGGACCCAGACTGTGGGGGCAATAAGCTGACTTTGTATAAAAAGAATACCGCTGGGGGGGGGGGGCAAAAGCCCTACTAAGCAGGTATATACAAAAGTATGAAGGCTATTTCTTAACACATTGTAAGTCACCCTGAGACTCTGGAGAAGGGCGGCATATAAATCAAACCAATAAATAAACAAACAAACAAACAAACAAATAAATAAATAAAGTCTTCTACATGGCCATCCTTCAGGTGCTAGAAGACACTTACTATATTTGCTTGCAGTCTTCTTTTCCACAGACTAAACATATCCAGTGCCTTTAGTTTTTTTCATGTTTTTGTCTTTAAATTTATTGATTGATTTATATTTATATAAATCTCTTCTTGCTTTTTTTGTAGGATCTCAAGAAAGGTTACAGAAGGATCTGCTTCACTTTATCCTCACAACAATATTGTAAGCAAGATTCAGCTGAGTGAGTTGTTACATAATATTCCATTGATTCTGATAGACATGAATTTAGGAACAATTCAGCATGATCCATTAATGGAGAAAGTTCAGCAAATAAATCTTACTTACCTCTCATTTGTGGAGAAAGCATCCTGAAATAGCCTTTTTTATTTCAATTTTAAATCAATATTTTTCAGATGCCTCCAGCAAAAATCATGTTCTCCAGTGTATTTGACCTACATTCTAGAAGATTAAAAATTGGGAGGGGTGGGAGTGTCCAACTGCTATTGACCACTAATAGAGTCGTTGTGGTCATGCCTTCACTCTGGAACTTTGTGACTACTTTTCAGAGTTATTTGTTTCTTGGCAATAAGAGAGTTACAGCACCAAATAGCCATATCTCTGACCTTTCTTGGCAACTAATAGATGGAAGGAATAGAGAGGAAGAGGGAAGGTGGAATTTATGGACTACCATTTTCTCCAGAGTTTAAATACTATCTCCCATCACAAACTGGAAATTAAAGAGATACTTTTCCTGTTTCAATTTTGGCCATTCTTGACACTTATCCAAAAATTTTCTGGAAGACTTACAAATATATCTGTAAAAAGCTTGGATAGGAAATCAAATGAAGGCAACCTCATGAGGCCACTACAAGAAAAAGAGCTTACCCCAGTGTTTTTCATGTAATAGTTAAAAGCAACTGTAGAAAGGCATTAAAAGTATGTTGACATGCCTCATAAGTTAGAACAAAGATAAAGTTATATTTGTCAACTGGAAAAGGAGAAATACTTAAAAGCTATCACTGCTATGAATAAAGAAATTCATTGAAATTTATTTCTGGTTCAATATTGATTTTAAAACAATAAAGAAGTTGCAAAGTCATGTCTGACCCATCACAATCCCATGAACAACGTTCCTCCAGGCCTTCCTGTCCTCTACCACCTTTAAGCTCACACCACTGCTTCAGTGAGTCCATCTAGCCACCTTCTTTTCTGTTGTCCTTCTTTTGCCTCAATCTTTTCCAGCATTAGGCTCTTCTCCAGTGAGTCCTTCCTTCTCATTAGGTGGCCAAAGTATTTGAGTTTCATCTTCAGGATATGGCCTTCTAAAGAGCAGTCAGGATTGATCTCCTCTAGGACTGACCGGTTTGATCACTTTGCAGTCCAAGGGATTTACAGGAGTCTTCTCCAGCACCAGAGTTCAAAGGCTTCAATTCTTTGGCATTCAGCCTTTCTTATGATCTAACTTTCACAGCCATACATTACAACTGGGAAAACCATGCCTTTACTATACACACTTTTGTTGGCAGAGTAATATCTCTGCTTTTTAGAATGCTGCTTACAATTGCCATAGCTTTCACATCAAGATAGGTAGATAAACAGATTAATTTTAGAAATGAATATTATTTTGCTGATTATACATTAGATCATAGAGGTTAGTGAAAGGAATTTTGGTTGGCATGCACAGAAATAAAATTATGTTTAAACTGATATCTGAAATTAATTCTTTTAAATTAAATAGATTTAAATGCCATATTCATCACTATGTCTAGTTATGGACATCAAACTTTACTGACACCAAAAAATTGGAAACAATACCAAAAAAAGCAGCAAGGATGATGACAAACTGGAAAATTAGTTTTAAAAAATAAGACAAGCAAGAGGGAATAGCACAGGATAGTACTAATAAAATAACTCTAATCCGGGTGAAGTAGGGCAAAAGAAAAGTCATCCAGGAAATTCCTTTTCTTTGTCCTATTTCTCTCCTTCTTCATCATATTAAATTAGAGGATGTCCAATTTTGATTGATCAATAGGGAACAACTTAAATACCCAACAGAAAAATTATCTCCCTAATTTGTTGGAGAAGTGGATTCCATCACTACATGTCTTCAAGAAAAGCTTTGAAAAACATTCATAAGGAGTTCTTTCATCTGAATTTCTGTACAGATTGGGTTTGATGCCTACATCATCCTTCCAATTCTATAGGTCTTCCAAACCAAATTTCAAGTGGATTCATTCTGTATTTATTAGCTGTTTTACCAGTATCAAAATTCATGTATAATACTTGGTTGTCTTGAAATGCAAATTGAGCTACACATTGTTATAAACATAGTATTACTAATATGTATCTGTTCTAACAGTTAAATATTTACATTTTCCAGCAGATATGTGATATGGGAATATACTGCAGAAGAATTTTTTTAAAAATTTTTATTTATATGCCGCCCTTCTCCGGAGACTCAGGGCGGCTTACAATGCATTAAGCAATAGCCTTCATACTTTTGTATATTTATACAAAGTCAGCTTATTGCCCCCACAAACTTGTTCTCATATTAGTCAGTTCAGAAAAATGGTAGGGTTAATAAATTAAAATATGTTACCATTTACATGGCTTTATGAAAAAAATGTTTTGAAGTCACAGTGATTTATTTATCCAAAGAATAATTAGTGAAATAGAGGCTATATTCCAAAGGGAAGGTTCATATTCAACCACAAAAGAACAATTGAATTTATAGAGGTATTATTTTTCTTTGGTGAGTAAATCTTGGAATTGTTAGTTGTGAATTACATTTCAGTATAAACTTGATATAGAGCTCAACCGTAAGTGATTTGAATTTTCAGCAGAAAATGAGTCTTCTATGAGAAACGATCTCAAACTACTCCCACTCAGAATTCATTGTTATGTTTAATCTACTGCTGCTTCTTTGGCTCATTTACAAAAAGTGTTGGCACGTTATGAATGCAAAATCATTTTAATAGGGGAACTCCTGGGAAAGGGAGCAAAAGTTTTCAGCATTTACTATTTTACAATAAAATATGGCCAGCTGTTGGAAGCTTGCATTCCACCATGGAGGCTTTCAATAATAGAACTATTGGTGTTAATGTTTTCAAATCTGAAATCTGTAGAGAAAGAAGTAGATGATCCAAAAACTAAGTACAGAATCAGTTCAAACATGGAAACAGTGGGGACATGTAAAAGACCTGTCAAAACATAGCCCAGATGAATCTCCCAAATATATTTCAACTTTAAAGAGTCTGCATTGTTTTTAAACATTATTTTTAAGTGTGTGCTACTACTGTACCAAAGGCATTCTAATACAGAAATTACTTTTACCAGTTTTGATGCAGTTTTTTTATATACATTATAGCCTCTCCTGGCAGCCCAAACTCAACCATGACTGGAAAGGAAGACCAACAGCTTCTTCAACTAAATCACAGTCAAATGAATTACTGATAAAAGAAATAGCATTTCCACAAATAGAGGAAATAGCATATGTTTTCTTGTTTCCTGGAAAGTCAGAGACAAGAGAAAATAAAAAGAAGATAAGTGAAAGCGAATCTAAAACTGGTACAGACACACTGGATTTGTCCAGTCCTCCACATTGTATACCATCCAATCTTGTCTGTCTGAAACCACCAGATTTATAATTCATGAACTACAATTTTGTTCATCTACTAGACTAGATTAAGTGAAATAGTTTGTGATGGACTTGACTTTAAAGATGCAGAATAGAAAGAGTAGTGATACTTTTGAACTTTGGTGTTGTAGAAAACTCCTGAAAATACTGTGGATTGCCAAGAAAACAAAACAATGGATTACCAAAGAAATCAGCCCAGAGTTCTCACTTGAGGCATAAATGACCAGTCTTAAATTATCCAACTTTAAACAGGTTACAAGAAGATCCAGCTCTTTGAAAATGCTCTAATGCTGGGAAAGGTGGAAAGAAAGAGGTGGAAAGGATAACTATCAGCAAGTTGGATGGAATCAGTCAAAGTGGTGATGAGTGCATTTTTAGGAGATTAGAGATAGAGAAAATCTGGTGTACACTAAAAGAATGAATTGACTTGATGGCACATAAGCAATCTTTGATCAATCAATTCTGATGTGATTCAAATTGTATTTCCTTAATATATAAAGTGTAATCTCTAAATATAATAATGACCTATTAGATTGTATATATTGCCTTCCAGCAGCTTTCTTGGTAAGGCATTCAGAAGTAATTTCAATTCCCTTTTCACTAGCACTGAGAATGATTTACTCAAAGTAACCCAGATAGTTTCATACCCATGTAGCTATACTTAATCTGTTGTAGAAAAACAATTTAAAGATTAGTTGGAGGATTAACTCAATTTGTTTTCCTACATTTAAAAGCATCTTGAAAGTAAAAAATAATTAAACAGTATTTAGGTAATATTTTAGATAATAGCCTTGCTTTTGGGCATGCAAACAGTCAATAATTTATAAATAAGTCCAGAAGTAAGTAAATTCTAAACAGCTGAGAACCATTATTCTGTGATGAATTTAGACAACCAGCAATCATACTGTTTGCTTGTAAAGCATAATCATACCATGGCAAGAGGAAAACCTGTATTCTGTTATATTAATCTGTCTTCTGACAGATAAATTTGCTTCTGTGAGAGTTTATTGTTAAGGCTTCAAATAGTGTAAAATGTATAAAGTCATTTAAACTCCCCACCATTTTTCCTATTTTTCTGTACATCCTATTCCTGAAGCATTTTGTTTAATTACTTAATTATCACACTTAGATAATGTAAATACTATACTTGGGTCGCTTTAAAGAAATCCAATTTTACATGTTGGCACCATTTCTGAACGTGAAGCAATTTGCAGTGAAGAAAGTGCTGTCTTCTGAATGGAGCCAGAAATCTTGATAATGTTCTCCTTTTATGTGATAGTATGCAATCTGGTGGAGTTGCCAAACTGTTCAATCCTAATTTTACAGTACTCCTACTGATTTCATTTCTAAAATGGAGAGAAATGCCAGAGGCAAAAAATGCAGGTGTAATAAAAAGTTACCTGCTTAGGGAAATAATTTGAGATTACTATGGTATCACCAAGATGCCAAAATTGCAAATAGGGTCCATTGAACATTATATTCCTAATATAATGGGGTATGAGAAGACTTAAATATCCTCCAATCTTTCAGTCTGTGTAATATGATAGCTAAGATAAATAAATAAATAGTTGTTAAATTTTCAGGTTTGCAAATGGATAAGTTTTGTTTCCAAGCAGCAGGTATCATCACAGAAGGAAATGTTTTGTGCTGATTCTATTGCATGAAGTAAACATAGCCTTTGCTGATGCTTGGCTTGCTCTGCCTCTGTTCCTGATATAAATATACCAAATATAGCAACATAGTAGCTTGCCACAATGCTGTCCAGTTGTTATTCATTTCACAGATAGCAAAATGCTAAATGAAAGGTATAGTTGCTGGTGGGAAGGTAAGTGCTGATTAAACAGGACACTTTTGGATTTTTCTAGCATAAGGAAGAATTAACTCTATTGACTATTCTTGATAAGAAGTAACTTGTATCTTGGTAATGTTAGCATTATTCCATTAAATTGTGATTCTGCATTATGCTATTCATTATGATTCCATTCAACAAATATAATTCTGCAGTTAATTTTGTTTTTCTTTCTGCCATTTGCAACTCACTTCCAAAATCATATAGATTGCCTTTTCATTATTTTATTTTATTTTATTTTATTTTATTTTATTATTAAAATTTATATGCCGCTCTTCTCCTGTAGGATTCGTGGCAGCTCACACAGTAAAAGATTTATGTAGAAGACATAAATACAAGGTATTTTGATAATTACTAATATAAAGTCCTGAAACTTTCTAGAAACATTACAAAATTAACATCAATTTGTATTTTGTACCATATTTACATGATTGCAGATCTGTAAATTATATAATCATATACAATGAGTCCATATTTGTAATAATATGTCCATTCAATATAGTCTGTTTCTTTTTATTTTTGATTTTTTTTTAAAGAAAATCAAAATGGCAAATTTTTACCTTTCACAAGGCTAAAATGTTAGTCGACATAAATGAGGTTAGCTCTATTGATTTGATGATAAGAACCTTCTCCTTTTTAGACTGGGTTTATAATAACTATAGAAGAATAATCCCAGAAAGTAGGCATAATAAATATACTTTTATAGCACAATAAGACCAGTGGTAGTTTTCAAAATTTTTTACTACCAGTTCTGTGGGTGTGGCTTGGTGGGCATGGCATGGTGGACATGGCAGGGGAAGAATACTGTAAAATCTCTATTCCCTCCCCAATCCACGGGAAAGTTACTGCCAAATCTCCATTTCCTCCCAATCAGCTGGGATTTGGGAGGCAGAGAATAGATTGGGGAGGGGCCAGTAAGAATTTTTACTACTGGTTCTCTGAACTACTCAAAATTTCCGCTACCGGTTCTCCAGAACTGGTCAGAACCTGCTGAAACCCACCTCTGAAAAAGATTCAATTCTTATGTTCAATTCTCAGTTCTTCTTTGTTTTTTGCATAGTGTCCTGCACATTAGTAAAATGGCTTTTTTCACTTTTAAAGCTAGGAATTTATGGAACTTTATGGAACTTATTGAACTTTTTTAGATAGCCTTTAATTTTACACTAGAAAACTAACTCTGACGTACTAAAGTTTCCCTACAATCAAAATGAAAATGTAACATTTGTTTTGGATGGAAGATTGCAGTTGTATGACTAACCCAATTAAGTCAAATTAACAAACCCTGATCTCTAGTAAGTACCCATCATGAGTTTATCCCCAGATCACTCACATTACTAGATCTGAACTTTCACCATTTGTTCATTTATAAAATCAGACGATTGGAAAAGCATTTCAGGGTGCAGATCCCTGAATTGTCCCTCTTTGTCCAGTAGAGGTATCTAATTTAATGCTCCCTGACATTTGGCCCTCTAGCTTCATCTGAATACAGTAAATATTTTTCCCCTTAAAATTAAACCAAGGTGTACCATCCTGAATTCTGGAATGACAGACAGAGCTTTTAATCTTTTATGAACATTCTTTTATCTATTTGAAGAAAGCTATCATATCCCTTGAAGCTTTTCTTCTCAAGGCCAAGCATTCCCAGTTCCTTGCAATTCTTTTCATATGAGTCCTAATCTTTGTTAATCTTCTCTAAACCTGTTCCTCATTGCACAGTTTATGCCTTTGGCATAAGAGAAAAATTCCTAAGGCTAGTTTACAAAATTTACAACAGTTACAGCTCAACATGGTTAGTAATATAGTTCAGTCAGATAACTTTCACCTTGAGGTACTTCAGGTCTCACTTGGCAAATCCATATCAAGACAGCAAAATGGTCAGATGCTAACCAAAGTGTATTAAATACTACATGAGTCTAGGAATAATAATCAGGTAGCTAGCTATAAAGACAAAGAAATGTAAGGAATGTTGCTATTCAGATTGCAAAAAGTTGAAATGGATTTATAAAAGTTATAACCATGTCAATTCCATATTGTAGAAGACCATTTCTGCGTGAAGACATGATATCAATTCAAAATCTGTTCTGAACCTATTTGATCACACAATGGTGGTGCATTTCAAGTTTTATTTATTTATTTCTATAATTTGTAGGGCTGCCTAGTTCAAAACAAATGACTCTAGGTAGCTTACCAAAGCAAGCAAAATAGTCTTTCCATCCCCTGTCTCAATCATCATTATCACCATTAATACAAAATTCGGTTCATGTTCCTAGTCAATTCTGATGGGAATTTAGTCATTACATTTGGGGAAAAACCAGTTTCTTAAAGAACTTCTAAAAGTCATCAAGATGGGGAGTAGCCAGATTTAATGAGGTGGAAATTATTCAAATTCAAACTATTTTTGCTGGATCTGTCTTTTTATTTGAAATGGGTCTTTCACAATCCTGGAGCTTCTGAGCAATCTTCCCATTTCCTGCACCTGGGCTCAAGAAAACAATTCCTTTTCAAGTAAGACTTTGGATAAAAACACACTTTGGCATTTGGCATCTACAGAGGAACCAGAAAAAAATAGACATAACTTTTGTTAGTTTCATTTCTGCATATTTTGGTCTCTGCTAAGCACACAGAGGAAGACAGGAAAGAATCAATAAAATCACCTTCATTAACTTTATTTTTATTTTTATTAGGATTTATGTCCCATCTTCAAATGCATCCAGTCAACTATAGATGTACAGGGAGAAGCATCTAGAACAGAGGTGGGTTTCAGCAGGTTCTGACCAGTTCTGGAGAACTGGTAGCAGAAATTTTGAGTAGTTCGGAGAACCGGTAGTAAAAATTCTGACTGGCCCCGCCCCCGTCTATTCTCTGCCTCACAAGTCCCAGCTGATTGGGAGGAAATGGAGATTTTGCAGTATCCTTCCCCTGCTACACCCACCAAGCAATGCCACACCCATCAAGCTACACCCACAGAACAATTTTTGAAACCCACCACTGATCTAGAAGGAGGACGAGTGTGACACTAGTGTAGAAATTGTAAAAATGCAGTTTAAATCATCTCTCTCTTTCTCTCTCTTCCCAACCCCAACCATCTTTATTTTCATGGTTCTTATCAAAGCAACATATGGTACATGGCAATGTTGGGGGGTTCTTTTATATCATTTTTATACACAAAAATGAAGAAGGTTTTTTTGTTGTTGTTGTTGTTTCTTCAGGATTTACAAACATCTCAATGAACAAGACATTCATAAAATAATTACAATTATTCTTTTGATTAGTTGAAAGTTGTACTGATTGGCTGATAGCGCTCTCACCCTGTTTCCACCATTCTGAGGCTAACCACAAGATAGATCATAATTACATGTTGGTTTCAAATTGTTTCGTGGATTTGGAAGGTAAAAGTTGGAAGAGTATTTTTTTTTCATTACTTCTCATTTTGTGTTTAAATTGTGGCAAGAAATATGGCTCACAGCCAATTCGAATCTTTCTTTAGATGTCAGTCCTTCAATTCACAAAAGATTTAATGCAATATCAAAAACACCCCAAACAACCTCCAATTTTAATTTTAATGTGACTGCAGTAGAAATTACTAAACACAAGGTTATCTATTAGCTAAACTATTGATTTAACCTTGATATTATCAAATTAATTTGACATTATCACCATATCAAATAATGCTAATAAACCCAGAAACAATGACGAATAATAGCAGCAGCAGTTGTTGCCACACACTTTCCCTGTTTGGGCTATCATATGAAATATTAAAAATATTGTGATTTTCAAAGGAAAGCTAACTCTTGCAGCATCGCCATGGCTCTGTGATCTACATCCCGATGCTTGACAACTGGTTCATATTTATGACAGTTGAGTGTTCCGGGGTCATGTCATCTCCTTTTGCAACCTTCTGACAAGGCAAAGTCAATGGAGAAGCTACATTCACTTAACAACTATGTTACTAACTTAACAAGTTAACAACAACTTAACAAGAGATTCACTTAACAACTGTGACAAGAAAGGTTATAAAATGGGGAAAACTCACTTAACAAATTTCAAACTTGGCAACATAAATTTTGGACTCAATTATTGTCGTAAACTGATAACTACCTGTACTTTCAGTCTTACAAGATTCTGTTAATATAACCTTACAGTAAAGATAGAACTAGTACTCCTGGTTGTGCTTTCTGTCTGCAGAACTGAAATTCTTTCTCAGGTATTATCCTTTTACTTTCTGGAAAACTAGGGAGGGTCCCTTCTGAATAATTTCCTATGTTGTCCCTCCTTTTGTTAGCTGAGATATTGGCTGTTCAGTCTATAGATCGCCTTTCTGTCTCCCAAGTAACACCCACCTACCATTGCAAGAATTGACATAGGGACTATTCAGAAACCACAATTGCTACAGAATGCCGTGGCCCAGGTTCTGACCCACAGTCATCATTAGCAACAAATTACATCTGTATTTAGGTTCTACATTGGCTTCTAGTACATTGTTTAGGGTTACAAATTAAAGTGTTGATTTAACCTACACTTTAGGTTTGGCATCTAGGTATTTTCAGGACTACTAGGTATTTTCTCCAGCCAGAATTGCCCAAACCGATATCATCTCAAAATAAGTTGTTGCTGATATCTCACTTTTTAAAATTTTGCAGGGTTGTTACTAGGAAACATTTCATTTTTATTGCAGCTCTGACCTTCTAAAACAGGAGTGTCAAATTCAGGGCCCACAGACTTAGATCTGACCCATGGGGCTGCCCTGGAAACAGCAAAGCACTGACCTGCAGTACCCCTACAGTGAAAACAGAGCTTGGGAGGGCTGCGTGCGCCACTCCCCGCCCCAGCTCTGTTTTCACTAGCAGAGAGGTAGCAAACCAAACTAAACAGTAAACAAAAGGATAAACGTTTGCCCGTCTGCATTTGAACATGCAAAAAGGGATTGGGTAGGAGAAAGGAAAAGAGAAAGGGGGCGGGGGAGAAGGAAAAATGGGAGGAGAGCAAGGAAGGAAAAATAAGGAAAGAGGGGAAGGAAGAAGAAAGGAGAACGATGAGGAAAAAGAAACAGAAGGAAGGAAGGAAGGAAGGAAGGAAGGAAGGAAGGAAGGAAGGAAGGAAGGAAGGAAGGAGGGAGAGGGAAGTCCTGCCTTAGCACTTGTCTACCACAGGTGTCCCCAACACAAGTGATGTTGAGCTAGCCATGCCCACAGCCATGGCCACCACAGCCCCCTGAGGTCAAACACAACCCTGATGCAGCCATCAATGAAATCGAGTTTGACACCCCTGCTCTAAAACAAGGTCCATAATAAAATACAGCTTGCAGCATTCAGGAAACAACAAAACAGACATCATACATTGATGAAACATTGTTTCATCTTTATTTTTTAACATTTCATTTTTAAATATACTTTGTATATTTTAATGCTCTATTTGTTTGAGTCTTTGGATGTTTTATGTTTTTGCTGCAAGCCACTGTGAATCAATTTGTTGAAACTGTGGTTATACAAGCTAAATAAATAAATAAATAGTAAGTATCACCTCTGAACAGTCACAACTAATAAAACTAAAAATTGATGCTCTGACAATTAGAGCACTATCTAAAATCTTAATATTTGTCTCCCTCATTAAAAGATAATGTCAACTTCCTGTCTCTACCAAATGTACCATTCCCCATAAATTCTTCCCTATCATCTATTTTAGTTCTAACTGAGATTTCAAGACACAGCAAACTAAATCATTGTTTAGTGTAAAACAATTAGACTAACACAGTGATTTGTGGTTAGCTCAGTAACCTTTTGCTAATCTGCAGAATCTTAAAAATTCAAGCTGAGATTTCACTACAGGGCATATATAAATAGAGGAAATATTTAAAGACTACAGTGATTAGACAGCAGAAGAGATAAAATCTGTGTAACAACAATTGCAAACCTGTTTCAAGATGTCAAATAACCTTTGTGAGATACCATAGATCTATAGGACACAAAGCGAGCAAAAGCTTTTATAATTTCATGTAATAACATTACATTTGAAATGAAAGCCATTTCCAGGCTATAAAGTAATCTTGTAGCAATGTTATTATACTATCCTCAAAGGATGAATTCAGATCAGAAAGGACCCCTAAATTTGTAAAATAAAGTAATATTGATTGAGGTATAAAGGAAGGTCAAATCTATAAGAGCTAAATCTCCACTGTTTTGTTGTACATTTATATGTACTTTATAATTAATGTATAATTTCTTGACAAATGTATGTTTTCCTCAATATACATTTGAGATTAGTGGAGCAAATTACTAATTTTCCAACTTATTTTAAATGCTAAATGTTTTATATGTTAATTCTTTTGTATATTTAACATTATTAAAACTATTAAATGAATACAATTTTTTTTTACCCAGTCCATGTTTAATAATATTCTCATGTAACCAGTGCAATATAATATTTTAAAAAACTGCTTAATAGGTGAATGACATAATGTTGCATTTATGCAAAAAAATCATGTTATTTTAGATGTGGGATGTTAGTAACAAGCAGCTCAGAATCTCACTAGACTTTTTCAGTGTAGCATATGTGTTGGATTATAACTTCTACCCTCCATTGTTCATGGTGGTTGGGAAGATGATGATTGTAGAGGCCACCATTTTGGAGAAAACTGAATTAAATGTTTTGTAATGGAAAAGGAAAATAAAGATGGAGATTAAAAAGTAAGGAAGATAAAAAGGTAAGAAAACTTCCAAGACTAAGAGGAAGAATGTTACCCCGAGTATCTATACTGTAAAATATGAATGACAGAAAGATCTGTAAATGCACAGAAACCTATTTATGACTGCATATCAATTCTGGAAATTAAAAGTTGAAATAGAAATCCTTTTTGACTGGATTTCTTTAAGGAGCCAAATATACAAATCTCTCTGATGAGTTCCATATATATCTTTAGCATTACAATGCTTAACATGGGGCCTATCTGTATAGAGAAACCATTTTCTGCATTTTGAACTTGTTATATTCAAATAAATCCATCTTACCTTGGTTAGGCCTGATGGTGGCAATCTTGGGTTTATTATTCTAAGTTAAATGTAATTAAAACTTTATTGCAACCACATGGTTACAACAAGAGACACTTATCAAAAACATAAACATAATCAAAATATTTAAGAATTGGCAGAGTAAACTTTAAATACATACCAGGTATTTAAAATGTAACCAATACAAAATAAAATGTAAGGAAATTCTATCAATACTGTCTTAAATGAATCCATTCCCTTTTAAGAAAACTAGCTGTTCATATCACTGTTAGTATTTCTCCTTGCTGCAATTCCATAATATTTCTTAAGAAGTCTACCAACTTCTTAAGAGATAGAAGTTAAAGGGGATTTTTATTTTTTTCACATCACCAAGAATTTTACTTACGAGCACAATTAGAAATATTTCGGGAGACTGGTGCATAGGACTATACCAGAAGTACTGTTGTTGTACATTTGTTAAAGTGATACTGTGAGTGGGTGGGTGGAGAGTTACAAAGACATTCAGCAAAAACAGGTATAATGTGTATGCAGACATAGGACATGTACAAACTCAGGTGTTCTTCTTAGTAATCTACCAGTGGAATAAAAATACCTGGAATAACCAGGCACATCAAAGCCATGACTAAAAGTAGATAGATTAAACAGATGAGCTCCTGTTTGCTGCAGATGCTAAAATGAATTGCAACAAAGAAATATACAGGTGCACTGAACTCAACAGGTCTGCTTACAAAAGTCACTTCAATAAAAAAGAAAGATATATGCATCAAAACACATTCTGAAAATCATATGGCAGTACTAATCATGGTATAATTGAAGAGAGGAAGTATTTCCATCTTAATATCAGTGCTATCTTCAGAGATGAGGTATTAAAAATTAATACTAGACTTTCTCAAGGGAAGAAAGGGAATTGTCTCTTGCCATACCAGGCAACAAGTTTACTAATGTATTTTTATGTTACCTGCCAATCACTCCCTATGAGTGTAATCAGGAAATTTATTCTTCTAATAAAATTTTGCAGGGAAAACTGTTCTTATAAAAAGCTGAGAATAAACTATGTTGTTGGTTCATAGGTTCTGGAAGGGAGGGGGGAGGGAGGGATGGAGGGAAGGAGGGAGTGGGTGGAATTATTAGGTAGCTATAGAATAATGCTTTATTATAAAGAATGTCTATGGTGGTCAGTGGTTAGAATGCAGTACTGCAGGCTACTTCTGTTGACTGCCAGTGGCCTGCAATTTGGCAGATTGAATCTCACAGGCTCAAGGTTGACTCAGCCATCCATCTTTCCAAGGTGGGTAAAATGAGGACCCAGATTGTTGGGGGCAATATGCTGATTCTGTAAAACCATTTAGAGAGTGCTGTAAAAGCACTGTGAAGTGCTATATGAGTTCAAGTGTTATTGCTATTTGTATGAGGGCGAGGATGGGTTTATGATTGGCCATTATCTTGATAACAACAATTCTATGAAAGTATTCATAATGTGCTGTCACAATGAATTTGCCATTTTTCTCACCCAAATTGTTTCCATTTCTTCTACATAAAAAAAAGGATCTATCCAGTCAATTAAATGCTTTTCCATTGAAAAGTTGATGTCCATTTAAAGTCAAAGATGGAGCACCATGTAAGCAACATATTAATAAAATGACTTAATAAATGATGATGTTGATGATTCAAATTCCCTCCCCTTTCACAATTGTAACAAAGAAGATGTATCAAAATTATAAATGGATAAAACAAGATTTGACATCATAAGGATATATACAGTATGTTAATAGTTTTCTATGTATAGTTATTATAAAAATTGAAAGTACATAGAAAGACTTTTGGTTTTAAACATGGTAAGACAATAGAATTATTGTCAATAATTAAGTAAATGCAATAGAATTATGTACAAATGATGAGCATGTTATTACTAACATGTGTAAACTTTTATTTGAATATATTTAAAACAGAAGTTAATGTATGATAACACGGGCTAAAATATTTGGATATAATATAGAAATGGAACAATGGGAGAATATGTGGATGAATGGATTGAAATTTACATTGTGTTGTAATCTTAAAGAGAATTTGTATAAAATTTAGTTTTATAAAATTTGGCAATTGTTATCACAGAAATTGTTTGAAATGTATGAAGATACCATATTTTTCGGATTTTAAGATGATCTGGACTATAAGATGCACATTAGCTTTAGAAGAGGAAAACAAGAAAACAAAATCTGGCTCTGCAGCCCATATGCCACTACTTCAGCCCTTTTGCTGTCACCCATTCGTCCTGGCCTGTTCACTGATATGGCTCATTTGCCCCACGAACGGGTGCTGGTGACAGGTAGCAATGGTGATCCCTGCTGCCAAGGACAGCTGATCGGTGCCAGACCAACCCACTCCTCTCACCGTAATATTCACTTTATAAGATGCACAGACATTTCCACCCATTTTTTTTTTTTTTTTTTTTTTTTTTGGCAGGGAGGGCATCTTATAGTCTGAAAAATATGGTACTTTAAATGTATGTTCTAAATGTGAGCAACAACAGGAGACATGTAACATTTAACATGGTGGACATGTAAAAAAAGTTTTAAAATGAGTTTAATTACATAAATTAATTCAGAAGATCTTAAATACTAATATAGAATTCAACCAGAGGCATTTCTTTTGGAACTGATGGACAAACAGATGGAAAAGTATTCATGGAACTTTATTTATGCATGTAAATTTATACAATTTAAAAGTTAAAAATTATTTGTTTATATTTCTTTTTTTCTGCACTCTTGACTTTGTTTTCTTTTTCATTCTTTACTTTTTTTCTTTCATCTATCTTCCATTTTAATTATTAGTTCTTGTTAGTTTTTATCTCTTCATTTTAAAATCTAATAAAATTTAAAAAGACACAAATGGATAAAACTTGTAGCATTATTACTGTTTGATTTTTTTTTTAAATCTATTTTGGCCTTCTTTCTTCAGAATGAAATATGCCAAGAAAAATAAAAAATAAATGAGATCTTTCTTAGTATCCCAGTTCTCCAAGCAAACCTCTAGAGTTAGGAATTGACATTAAAATGGCACAAGGCTCTGATCACAGGATATGCAGGAAGGTGATGTTGAAAGCCAACAACAAAAACAGATTAATACTTTTTTTACTTTTTAACGCTGTTAAGTGAGTACTTTAAAGGAGGCCAACTTCCGAAAGGCTGAATCTTTGCATGCTAACTCTTGCTGAAGCTCAGAGACCTGCTTTATTCTTCTCTAGAGATTTCAGTGGATGTGATTCAAGCACCATTGAATGTGATGCTGTATTAATTGCCCTGGAGGGTAGTAGGCCCTTTGAACTGTGGCTGTGAGTGATATTTTGCTGTAAGACATGTGTCAGCACTTGGCTGGTTAACTATGGAGCTGAGTTGTATAGCATGCTGAGACCAAATATCTGGAAAACTACTTTGCATCCTAATCTTACATCTGTTTTCCATCATGATATTGACTGGTTATTCTATCTTTTGGGAAGCGTCATTCTAAAATTGTGTGTGTGTGTGTGTGTGTGTGTGTGTGTAAATCATTCTATACATGCATGCACACACAGACACATGCATGCACACATACATCATTATAATGTCAAAGAATATTAAGAATTTGCTATCATGTTTTAAAGTTCCCTAGAGTATTTGGCAAGTAGAAATTTGGAAATGATGCAATGGATTGAGGTGCTTCCCTTCAACATTTGGAAATAACCTGAATGTGAATATTTTAACATTGTGATATCATAAAATCAAATCCACATGCAACCTATGTAGTGTTATGTGAGACATAATTTCCTGAATTCAACTATGTATGTACCACATTTTGTATGTATTTAGCAAATCTGTAGACTTTGTTTTATAGACAAAGTCATATGTGATAATGGTTTGCTTGCATTTACTAATACTTATTGGATTGGAAGATACTAATGTGTAGTAAAAAAATGTTCAGTTGTGTCACAAACCTGATAATACAATCCTTTCAAATACATTCTAGCCCACACATTGGTTGAGATGAAATAACAGCCACATACACATGGAATACAATTTATCCAAGGAGCTTTTGCGTGATCCTCATTACAACAGATGAGAAAGCCATAGCTGGTGTTGAGAAAAATCAAGATATAGAACTTTTTTGTCATTTCAGTAGAATTCATAAATATTATTCTCAGGTACTTCATTGTGTGACTACACAAATTTATTTCCTGTATGTGAAGAGATAAGTTAATTTTATGCTGTATTGAATGTATTGAATCAATGGATGATGTTTTGAACATATTGGATGGAATGGGAAGAAGATGACAAATAATTGATAATACACAGAACTAGTTTAGATCCCATCTTACTGCCAACTTTAGAAATTTGTGAAATGATGTAATAGATACAGGAATCAGACATATGAACAATGTAATTTTCAGTATTTTTTTTTTAAAAGTCATAATGAATCAGAATGAATCATCTATAAGAACAGCTACTAATATTTAATTTCAAGATTTTAGGTATGGGTTCATGAGTTCTTTCGTATATAATATCATGGTAAAGGTAAAGGTTCCTCTTACACATATGTGCTAGTCATTCCTGATTCTAGGGGTTGGTGCTCATCTCTATTACAAAGCCGAAGAGCCAGCACTGTCCAAAGACATCTCCATGGTTATGTAGCCAGCATGACTAAGCGCCAGAGGCATATGGAATGCTGTTACCTTCCCACCAAAGGTGGTCTCTATTTTTCTACTTGCATTTTTATATGCTTTTGAACAGCTAGGCTGGAAGAAGCTGGGACAAGTAACGGGAACTCACCCTGTTACGCAGCACTAGGGATTCGAACCACTGAACTGCCGACCTTTAAATCGACAAGCTCAGTGTCTTAGCCACTGAGCCACTGTATTCCACCGTTATATCATGTTAGTTGGTTATAAATTGATATCAACATAATATTACTTTGTGCTGGGGTGGCCCAGTGGTTAGAATGCAATATTGCAGGCTACTCTGCTCACAGCCAGGAGATCGATCCTGACTAGCTCAAGGTTGACTCAGTTTTCCATACTTCCAAGGTTAGTAAAATGAGAACCCAGATTGTTGGAGGAAATGTGCTGATATTGTAAATCACTCAGAGAGTGTGATAAATCATTATGGGGTATAGTGTACAGTCTCGTGCTATTGCTAACACTATTACATACATTACAATATATACATTCTTGAATTATTTTCTTCTCTTTGTTTCATGAACACTTTTTTTGCAAGGATTCTTTCCCTTTATTTTCCAAGTCTACATGAAATATATATCTGAAACTGGGCATCTTAGGCATTTGCATTTAATGCCTATCATATGAATGAAATACAAAATATAATTTGAATAAGTAGTTTTGAGTTTCTTTTTTTGAATGTTTGGATTTTTTTTAAAAAAAGCATCAATTAAAATTTAAAATATGTATGATCTTTTTTAAATCTGGAAAACTATCATAAAAATTTTTCCTATTAAATCAAGGCTAAACGTTAGCCATGTTGCACGAACGAAAGGTGGACTAGAAAAAAAAATAGCATACTTGCCAAAATTGAGGAAATATAAGGGGGAGACCATGGAGGATCTGGATAAAGGGCATCAACAAACTATGCCAGGAAGCATTGCAAATTGTCACCAGCGTCAAGCCATTATCTATTGATGGGTAATGGCACAAAATGGCAATGGCACAAAATAGTAAAGAGAAAACAAAAGAAACAAAATAACAACAATAAAAATATGAGCCTCTGATTTTTTTAGTCTCAAGAGATTTGTAATCTCTTTTAACAATTCTATAAATTCTATTTTAAGCCACTTTTTAAAAAGTTGATTAGAACCAGGAATTTGAGTTCTCTGTTTTGTGTAAACATTGAGAAAGTGTCTTAGCGTCTTATCAAAAATTTCAGTAGATTTTAGACTACAGTTTATTCATTGATCACAAAATATTCCATTGGATTTGTACTGAAATACAATGAGTAAGTCATTTTGTTACTGTTGCAATGAAAACAATAATTAAAGCAAGTATTTGTAATATTGCAAATTTATTACATTCTGGGATGTAATTATCACAAATATTAATTTGATTTTGAGACAAGGTTTAGTATTTTAAAAGATTGCATTCTTTTAACTACACTATCCTATCACTGATAGCTATAAAAACTGATAGCTATAAAATAGAAATAGATTCTCCATTCACTAATAGGCTTGTTTTTCACCATTGGAAAGAGAAACCTATGTCCCAAATTATTCCATGGACTGAAAGTATGATGTTACTTCTAATGTATGAGTAGGTTGCCTACAGATATAATGTATGGATAACTACAATAAAAGTTTATTGAAACTATTATGTATATAATAGTATATTATGTATAGAATATCCTTTATTCTGCTTAATTAAATAATATTAATATAAAACCGAGAGACAATTTTGTGTAGCATTCAGCCTCAGAACCAGGAGATTATGAATTCTAGTCCTGCCTTAAGCACAAAGCCAGATGTGCCAGTCATTCTCTCTCAGACCTAGGAAGGATACAATGGCAAATTACTTTGAAAAAGCCTTCCCAAGAAAACTGCATACATAATGTAGATATTCTGACTGCCATAGATAGTTTTATTTTCATTCAAAAATGGATAGTACATGGCCAATGGAAGATCTAGTAATGAAAATCAGGACAATTTTTTTTAAAAAAATCAGATATGATAGGGATACCATCAGGTACCAAGGAAATATATGTGGACATATTGGGCAAAATTAGGAATTCCAATAGTTTAAACAGATAGGGACACACATTTAGAATTGACAGAAATCTCATTTTTGTACAAAAGAAAATAGTTTTAATAGTAAGCCATCTGGGTGACCCTGAGCCAGTTACTCTCACTAAGCCCTAGAAAGGAGAAAATGGAAAATCATTTCTGAAGTCTTGACAAGAAAACTGCAGGACCTGCTGAGATAATCACCAGGAGTTGAGATTGACACAAACATATAAAAAACATACAAACAGAAGATGTAGTTGATAGATTATGTGCCATCAAATTGTTGTCAACACAGATAAACCTTCTCCAGAATGTTCTTCTCCCAACATGGCCTTTCAATTCTTTGAGTGGTGATGCATCAATCACTGATGTAATTGAAGCCATCTACATTGCTGTTGACCATCCTTTTTTCCTCCCCTTCTATCTTCTATTTTCAGTAGAGAAGGCTTTGCATAATACATTCAAAATATGATAATTTGAGCCTGGTCATTTGTATCTTAAAAATAAGAATTCTGGATTAATTTGTTCTATGATCCATTTGTTTGTTTTCTTGTCTATCCTTGGAATTCTCTTCAAAATCAGACTATAAATTAGTCCTCTTCACACTAGAATATAAATCAATCTTCTTTCTATCCTGCTTTTTCAAAGTCCACATTCACATTGACTTTTGTAAGCCTACTAAGAAATTTAGTGTCATGCCGTAGGTTCCTTCTATATTATTTTTCACTCATTTTAGTTTAATTTGCCTGGGGAATGGAAACTGTTTTGTTTTCTAAATAAATGCACTAGTCAGGAAAGGGATGCTTATTTCTTGCACTTACAATATTTGCAAGGTAGCTGTAACAGTCTGTGCAGATGTCCTATCCTCCATTGAACAAGGTTGTCTTTAGCAATCTGTGGGCTTCTCATAACTAAATTAAATTCCAAGCGACAACACTATGATGTCCCATCATGGCACAGATGAGAGTACTGAATGATGAAAAACAGAAAGCAATTGCAGTACATTATTTATTTTCCTTCTGACAATTTAGTAGAAAAATAAATGCCTCTTCCTCCCAAGAGAAAAAAATATTCAGGATATTGGAAATAAAAATGTAACTTTGTATTACTTAACATTGCCACAAATAACTCTTTTCAAAACTTCTTGAAAATAGATGTCATTAAGTTTAAAATGTCTCAGATTATTAGACAAATCAGAATGGATGGTGATACACATACATCACAGCTGCCCAAGTATTTTGAGGGTTTTCTTTTCTGACTTTAAACTCAGGCTTCTTCCTTGTTATTCTTTGGCCAACCACTTTAGTTAGATTTTTATATTTTTGCTATACTTCCCACAGGTTTTTATTTTAAAACTAGATTTTATTTTTTCTGAATTTTTATTGACCTTATTTTTTTTTTCAGTTGCTCTAGCAATGTGTCATGTCTTTGGTGTCTCTTAGGATTGTGTCTTACTTGAAATAACAAAAGAAAAAGAGTGCTACACTGTTTCCACTGTAGGTTCATAATTACCTACCGTGTTTCCCCAAAAATAAGAACCTGTATTATATTTTTCTGAATCCTGAAATAGGCTCTTGACCTTATTGCCATGCACTCAAAAGCCTGATTGGGCTTATTAACAGGAGATGTCTTATTTTGGGGGAAACAGGGTATTTATACTAACCATTTCTGAAAGACAATTGCATTACACAACTTCAATTCAATTTTAAATGTTTGGCAGCTGACAAAATTGGGCTCTAAGGGAGTGCATGATGTCTCACAGAAAGACATTATTGGATTTTCACAATATAAAAAGTTGTGGACTAAACTCAGTTAGTACCTGCAGGAGTCCTTTCAAATAGGCAGACTTAATGTTGCCCTGTAAGAATGGGGGAAATGTTATTCTTAAATGTTTTTCTTAAAACATCCCTTTGAAGGGATTGCTATTACACTGAAAAGGAATTACTTCAGTCTTCCTTGAACATAGCATTTGTATTTAGCCTCAGACTGGAGAAATAATAAATAGCACCTTTGGGCTCCAACATATATACTACATATTAACAACCTTACCTTGTGTAACATTTGTATGCCTCTATACAAGATTCATTCTGCAATGTAGATTTATAAATATTATTTATTCAGTGATAACTATGATAGATACAAATATGCAACCTGTATTTTAATTTTGTATTTCTGTTGCTTCTGTGGTAAAATATGTATTGATTTAATCAAAAGTACACAGATTCATTTTGTAATGGATCTGAAATAATCAGCTCTGACAATCAAGCTTCATTTCACAACATCTGTAAGAATTATTTGTTGGATAGCTAGATACAGCTTAAATCTCCCATTTAAGGAGATTTACAGCTTAAATCTTGATATTAACAATATTTCTTATCAAGTAACCTTCCATTCCCAACATTAGAAGTTGTCAACATTAACCATAACAACTTTACTCTAATTGTCAACTATTTTAATACTCCAGCAATAAGGGAACTGAATCTAGCAAGTGAAGAATCTATAGATTAATTCTACTTATGAGGTCTTGGCCCAGTAGCATATCTCTGCTGAAATCACACAGTAGTGATCATTGACTTAAAAGCTTAGCACATATCTAGAAACACAGTTTTGTGTTAAATTCATTAAAAGATTTTATTATAGCAGATAAACCAAATAGTTTTCTAAATGTAATTGATGTTATCCAGCTTTTTGCAACCCAAATCTGGTAGTTCAGTAAACAGGATTGTTACAGCACACAAAACAAATGAGGAAGGATTCTCATTTCTCAAGAAAACCCCAAAATTTTGAATTAAATCTATGAAAATGCACTGAAGTTTGTATCTCTTTTTGGCCAACCAATTTCACAATAGCTTCTATGAGTAAACTGTTTTAGTTTTTTGCTTGATGCTTCTTGAGGGTCCACGTTTTCTTGGAAAAAGTCAATTTATGCATCATAAAGTTTTCAATGGCTGAAACTTAATTGTGATTAAAGAAAGATAAAGCATCCCATCTTACCACAGTAATTAAATTAAGCATTTTTCATCCCATCTCCTATGCTTATTTGAATTAGGGACTAGAAACAGCCCTTCAAGTTTTCAGAAAATATCAAAAGTGCTTAGAGACCTAGATGACTACAGGTAACATTTCAATAAATCAGTGGTCTATAACTTGTTACATAAAACTTAATAACCAGTTTTTTGAACTTTCTAGCTCTGTGAGAAAAGGTGCCTGCAGTGCAATATGTTTTGTGATTCATGTCTTATATTTAAGATCACTGCTTTCTGGTAGTTAAGTCACATGAATTTTTGACTGTGATTCAGGACTAAGTAATTCCAGTTTTCTTTTTAGAAGAGAACATTTTGGTATGATCACATAGTGTTAATGATGGAGTCTGTTTAATAACACAAGGCATTTAATATGCTGGAATACATGATTTGCTAGTTTTTCTTCTTCTAGAGAAATTATTAAATTGCTGCCCCAATAATAATATTCTTTACTATACAAAGTATATAAATATAACTCATTTAGTCTTTCCTCACTTGTACCGCAGCATTATACAAGCTCTGGTAACATAATTTTTTGCCATTTTTCTATTCATCTAGTCTCCAGGACCCTACCAGTGTTAAAGCAAACTTCCACCTTTAGGCTGACATTTATAAGCCTTTCAAAGTTGTCTAGAACTAAGTTGTATTGAATTAGGCTACATTAACAGTCTTGCAGAGCCGTGGTGGTGCAGGGATTAGAGTGCGATACTGCAGGCTACTTCTGCTGATCACCAGCTGCCAGCAGTTTGGCAGATCGAATCTCACCAGGCTCAAGGTTGACTCAGCCTTCCATCCTTCCAAGCAGAAGTGGTATTCAGCAGGTTCTGACCAGTTCTGGAGAACCAGTAACAGAAATTTTGAGTAGTTTGGAGAATCAGTAAATACCACCTTTAACTGGCCTCACCCACATCTATTCTCTGCCTCGCGAGTCCTAGCTGATCAGGAGGAAATTGAGATTTTGCAGTAACCTTCCCCTGGAGTGGGGAAGGATTGGAGATTTTACAGTATCCTTCCCCTGACATGCCAACCAAGCCACGCCCACCAAGCCATGCCACGCCCACTACAGAATTGGTAGTAAAAAATTTTGAATCTCACCACTGCTTCCGAGGTGGGTAAAATGAGAACCCAGATTGTTGGGAGAAATATGCTGACTCTGTAAACTGCCTAGAGAGCGCTGTGAAGCATTGTAAAATGTTGTATAAGTCTAAGTGTGATTGCAATTGCATGTCTAATAGCACTTTTTCTCCAGCTTATAATGACTTCCTATGAGCCGGGGAACAACTAGCCTATGTCTCTTCATAGCTGCTTCAGGCACAATTCCAGCTTCCTCTCAGCTTCATGTACCACTATTGTGGGGTAACTTCCAAAACTATTGTTAAAACATTTAAAAACAAGAAAAGAAAACAAGAATAAAAATATACTTAATATTTTATTTTTAAAAAAAATGGCAGAAATGACAAAACTGAATGAGAAAGGAACAAAAAGGGGATTTCAGTCCCTCTCACCAAAGGACTGGACAAAACAAACAGGTTGTCAAGGGCCCTTTGAAACACTGGCAGCGTGAGAGTCATTTGAATCTCAGTGGCACCTCATTCCAGAGGGCAGGTGAGACGGTGAGCTTCCAGGATCTCAATGGAAGCATTGTTTAATTGAAGAAACTCCTAGCATGCCTGATTGGATTAGGCAGGCAGATCATATGTTTTGCAAGGGTGAAAAAACAGTGGAAATATTGAAATTACAACACCAAAATGACAAGATAAGCATAAAAAAAAAATCTGGGACTCAGCATGTGTTACCTATGTAAAGAAAAGAAGGAACATGAAAATAAATGCTGAATGAAAGCCTTGCTTTCCCCTGACACATGTGCATGCGCAGAGAGAGAGAGAGAGAGAGAGAGAGAGAGAGAGAGAGAGAGAGAGAGAGAGAGAGAGAGAGAGAGAGATTTCAGCTCGGGTTATAATAGAATAAATGGAATGGAGAGAAACTGTTAAGTAAGAAAGGAGTTTCAAAAACAGAAGAGTCAGTCATTGTGTTTTGTTCTACATATGAATGATCAAGTGGCACCATTTGGCAGAATGTCAGAACAGGCAATAGCAAATTTCATTTTAATTCCAGCAGTTTTCTGCTAGTTATATAAGCAGAAAAGAAGCCTGACTGTTAAAAAAAGAAAAAGAAAAGAAATCAAGAAAATTCAAAAGAAATTGGGCATAAAATTATGCTTCTGCTTTTCTTCAAAATTTCAGAAACTTACATATAAAGTTTGTGTCCTTTGGTATGACATCATCTGTGTCACTACTGTATCTGTGATCAAATGCTAAACTGACTTGAGTAAGCAGAGCTGGTATTTTTATTTCAGTAGCTTGGTGATTTGATGATAGGAAGATGAAATCTCTAAAATTTTCCACCAAGAAAAAAAGATGAAAAACTTTCTATCTTTTTATCAGTGTTACCAGAACTTATTCACTGGTACACTAATGTATTTTTAAACTACAGATTTTTTTTAAAAGGAGAATAATTAACATTTCTGGTTAGAATATGGGATTTTTTTGGTAAGGTCACAATTATGTTGTGAATGATAACAACAATGACAATGTTGAGATGATCATTGATAATTAATCAATGATCATTGATTATTGATAAACTCATGGCTTTTGTCAATATACAAAATCTGTACCTTTGAACATTTGAAACATCGGGCGTCCTATTCAAGATTGTTCTGATGCCCTTCAGACATACTCTTCATATGATCAACAATAACAAGCAAGATATCTACATAGCTGCGGGCTTGCAAATCATCTCATGCCTTGTTACTAAAGGAGATACTCTTACTTACCTAATTTTTCTTATCTTCGTTTGTACTAAAGAATGTCTTGATGTGGGTGAAAGAGAAGAGTGCAACAGTTGGCTTAAAACTCAACCTTAACAAGCTAAGATCATGGCATCTGGTCCCATCACAGTGGGGTGGGGGGGGGAGTTTTGGCAATGGAGGCCTGTTTCAAAGAGAGGCCTGGATTAAGTGACCATGTAGTCCCAAACTTGAAAGAGGACAAAAAGGAAGAGTTTCAGTGTATTCACAACCTAGAATGTGTCAGAATACATTTAGTAAATTAGAAAGTTATGACTTTAGCTTGGCAAGATTATGTCCATTAGATATAAACAAATAAAGGATTGAATGATTGGACTTTGCTGTGTCATCTATGGGCTTCAGTCTGACATTCTCATTACTCATTAGAAATGGAATTAATCTCTGAGCTTATCTATCTATCTATCTATCTATCTATCTATCTATCTATCTATCTATCTATATCTATCATCTATCTATCATCCATCTATCATCTATCTATCATCTATCTTATCTATCTTCTATCTATCTATTTATCTACCTACCTACCTACCATGTTTCCCTAAAGATAAGACCCAACCTTATATTTATATTTTTTGAACCCTGAAATAAGTGCTTGGCTTTATTGCTATGCACTCAAAAGCCCGATTGGGCTTATTATCAGGGGATGTGTATACCCAAATTTATTTTACATTATTTTAATTTTAAAAATAGAAATTGTCATGTTAAAAAACAAAGCACCAGCTTCTATTATTATCTTTGCTTATAATGTGCATCTGAACTGCATATACATATTCTTGAAGAATGAAATTGATGGAGAGTGCAGCCTAATTACCTTTTGCAAAGGTGCTTCCTACCCAGAAAAAAATAATAGAGTGATGGAAAGCACATTAATCATTTGCTTTTGCTTTTCTGACATGAGGGGTCCTTGGTGCTCTCTGAGCTTGGTTGTTTTCTTGCAGATGTTTCAATACCCAAACTAGGAAACATCATCAACACTAGACTGTCTTTTCTGACAATCAACACCCACTAAACCATTCATTTTATGCAAAGACAACCTCTACAGGGGTTTCAGTTTCACTCATTAAGATTATGTGTTTTTTAGGATTTTTGTGTGTAGTTTTCTTAGGAAAAACTTGAAATGAAGTCTCAGTCAAATTTCTGCTAAATTGTATTCTCTCTTTTATATTATATGTGTGCTATTTGAAAATACTTTCTGTACTACTAGCATATATTAAAGTGCTTTTCATAGTCAGTGGTAACCTGGGACCATGTTGAAAATTTTAAAGACTAAAATAAGCAAAGATGATGAACATAGATTCTACACATTTTTAAAAAATGAAGCAGAAAGTTAGTACTATTATTGCAAAGAAACTTTAAATGTATTCATTCTGTGAATATATCCCTAGAGTACAGCTGTTGTGGTTGGTAAATAAGAACATTTGCTTTTGTTTCCTGGGTTAATTTGTCTTGATTTTCCCCTTTTCCCATTATATCTTTTGATCATATTTGTACAAATGCAAAAATATAAGCCAATAAAGAGAAAGAATGAATTTGTTTTTAATTCATCTAGAGCCAGATTGAATTAAAAATTTATTCTTTAAAAGTACTGCCCAAATTTATGAACAGTAAAAAGACCGCTGCAATATCCCATTGTATCTTGTTATTTCTGCTAGTCTTAGTAAATCTACCAGGATTATCCTTTCGTTCACCACAAATTTGTATTCATCTAGTATATCATCTTGTCTGAAATCTAATCTAATCTTCCTTTTTCTTTTCATATTTCCTAAAGCTGGATTTGGTCAGTATTTTTTCTCATGGGATGTCAAGAAAAATAGCCTATTTTTCTATATAGCTCATTGGTGTTTTTTTCTACTAAGTAGCAACAAGTACTAAACTTACATCCAAGTAAAACATGCTAATTTTATATCTTACCTTTTAAACTAATAAGAGATGGCAAAGGAAGTTTGTTTAAAAAATCAATTTTTTCTCTCTCTTCCTTTCAAGACAATTGGGGATTTAACTTATAACTCTACAATTTATAACTTATAACTTAAAACAATACAAACAGATCTATAGAGTTGGACAGCCTTTCTTGTCTCAAAATTTAGTTTCTGAAGCACATCACATATTAATGTTAAGTTTCCATGAAATTTTAAAATGCTAGATAGATAACCTTTAATTCAAGTAGCTATTCATTTTTAAGGGTCTGACTAGCTAGCCACACAAAGATTATGAAGAAAAACAAGAACATAGAAGCTATTATTAATAATAGACACAAACAGACATTGTGTTAATTTTCAGTGTGCTAACACTGACATTCTCCTCTCTATTGAAAGAGTAGATAGTACTTTCAAATGTGAAACAGGCTTCGTGGACTATTATAGTTTTATCAAAATCCTAAAATTAATATAGTGGCACAGTTTTGCTCCTAAAATACATTTTTGTCATTTGTTCCTTGCTCTCCAGCATAGATTTCCCTGATGAAAGGATGCTAAATCTGTCTTCCATCTATATTTTTTTCCTTGCAATCACTGCCAGTTTTCATCTAGTATGGTTATACTGTGTCTAAAAAGATGCCCAGTTATTTAAGTTCAATTAAGTTCAATGTGTACAATTTAAACAACTGGTTTAAAATTACAGGAACTATTCTGAGTGCTCTTCAGAACTAAAAGTACAATTACCTTCTAGTAAAATGTTCATATCTGGTCTGAAAAGTACAAACATACATTTTTAATGATCCCAGAGTTGAATAGATTATCTGTTCTGATATCTGATTAATAATGCAAATACCTTACTTAATGAAGAACATTATTGACAATCTTCATTTTTTTCTTTTCTTTAAATAGCAGTTCTTTTTCATCAGATGATGATGATGATGATATCCATTCAATCATGCCATATTCTTGGTGATTTTACAGACCAGCTGTCTCTATAATTTCCAATCATGTATGACTTATTTCAGTTGTTTTATGCTCTGGCTGGTGTTGTGATGAGACTTCATTTCCTTTTATCAGTGTCCATTTTAAGCATAAACATCTTTTCTGGTGAGTTTGATCACATGACAAGGGCAAAATAACTAAGGTAGAGTTTTGTGATTTTTGTCTTCCAGTGCTATGTCTGGTTTTATATGTTCCAGTGCTTGTTTGTTTACCTGATTTACTATGCAAGAAATGTGCAATAACTTTCCCCGACACCACAGGTCAAACAAGTTGAGCTAGCCAATCAAACAGTCTGAAATCAGACCATGATTCAGAAATATATGAACAAACAACATTCAGATTAATTTGCATTTCATAAAAAAGGAATGTAAAGACCTGTATTCTGATAGATGAGCACAATTCAAAATGCACTGATGATGTCTCCTTGACTGGTGATGAAACATTTGCAACCAAATTACCAAACTCAGAGCTCAAACTAATAGCCAAAAGTTGAATTTCCTTCTATCTTATTTTTTTACAGTCCAACATTTGCAGCCTAGTTAGTTATGGAAAACATGAAACAGCATACTAATCTTTATTGCTAGGCTGACGTCCTTGCATTTCTACACTCGATTCATGTTCTTCATTGTTGTGTGACTCAGAATAATTTGATTTATTTCTAGACTGCATTAACTGCTTTGATTAATCTGAACACCAGGAACTGTAATTTTGTACATATTCAATCTAAAATGGTATTATGATGTTTTGATTCCTCACAGTGATTATGACCTTGGATTTTTTTTTATGTTCAGGAAGAAGTCAAATTTCTTGTCGTTTTCTTTAATCTTTTTGATCAGATGTTTCAGGCCCTGTTTGGTTTCTAAGAGTTGTGTCATCAGAAAATCAAAAATTGATTATGTTCCTTCTTCAATGTTCATTGTTCAAGTTCTAGCTTCCTCAATATCATTTCAACCAGTAGTGGGTTGCCCCCGGTTTGCATCTATAGAACCAGTAGTAAAACCGGCGGGAGGCACTACCCACTGACCCTGATGTCATCAAAATGCTTCTGCACATGCACAGAAGCTTCTGCACTTGTGCACTGTGCACTGGTCCCATTGCAAACTGGTAGTAAAGGTCAGTAGAACCCACCCCTGATTTCAACATATATGATGAATAAGAAAGAGCAAACAAATTCAGCATTGTTGCATTTATTTCTCCTTTTTGAACCAACCAGTGTGTCTATATGCATAATGGCTTCCTGATTTGTATACAGTGATTTCACCACTGGACTAGATTTCTAGCCACCACCAAGTATTTTAGGATTGTCCACAGTTTGTTTTGGTCCACACAATCAAAGGCTTTCCTCTGTCAATAAAGCAGATGTCTATTTCTAGTCAATAAAGCAGATGTCTATTTTTTAAAAAATTTACTTCTGCCTTTATTACTTCATTTTTATAAATAATTCCAGGAGTTGAACACATCCAATACACCTTTCTATTTCTCTTCCTATTTTTCCCACAACAACCACCCATTGAGATGAGTTGGACTATGAAAGAATGACTGGCCCAAAATCACCCAGCTGGCTGTCATACCTAAGGCATGACTTGAAATCATATCCTTCTGTTTTCTAGCTTGGTACCTTAACCACTACACCACACTGGTCTGTAGTTGTTCTTTTGATATCTTGAGATTTTTTGATGTTTCAGTGTAGTTTTGCAATATAGTCACAAGTGCCATGATCCCTTCTGAAGCAGTTTGAACACCTGGTACTTTCCTTTCAATGGTTGGCACCAGACATGATTACATGATCTTAAGGATAATCTTTTTAATGTGAAAGATGAGGGCAATTGTACAATAATTGCAGCAATCCTTTGAGTTCAATCCTTTTTTTGAGGGGGGCAATAGAATGAATTGTGGGTAGAGGTTTATCGTTTCTAACAAAATTCTTAATTAGCAACCACGTTAGTAGTGCTGTATATGACATTGGATGATTCGTAATTTAGCTTAGAAAGTTCTACCAAATTCTAATAATTAATGAAGTTTATGGACCCACATGATATGCTATGTTTCTCAGAATATGGTGTCCTCCTTATGACAGAACATTATGTGTCAGTGTTTCTGAGGACTGAACTGTTCCACCCAGCCTTTGATTCATTTGGATTGAACCTCTTGTTGAATGAGCTTTGGGATATATATATATATTTTTTTTGGTACTGAACGCCTGTATCCCATCTTGTCTATCCATTTCCATTATAATTTTATTTTGTTTTCTATATTGTGAAATAGTCAGAGACTGTTTGGAATTGGATAGTAACAAAATGAAATCAAATCAATATATAAACAAAGAAACCTAGGAATTAAATATTTGCCTATCTGTCTTACATTTGTAGAATTTGGTCCAGGATGAACCATTTGCTTAGCTTGAAACCTAGGTGGACTAAAATAGCAGTTAGCATTTTGGGGATTAAGTTTATGGATCAGTTCCATAAAGCAGCAAAAATAAATGAAGCTTTAATAGAGATAGAAGAAAGATGGTTGCTAAGCACTAGCTCGGTGTTTGTTATGATAATATGGGGACATACTGAAATTAGTGCATAAAAATGGAATTATGAACATCAGCTTTGCAAATCATGCCTATTTGAAAAAAAAAAAGAAATCCTGAAGATTTTATTCATGTATGAAGGATTGAGTTCATTTATAGGATTAATTAGATATAGAATTCTATTCTTCTCTCTTATGCCTAGGCACTCAGAGATTCATACAAAGCCTGGAATATTTGTATGAAATTAGTCTGCTTAGTATAAACCAGGTATGGATTCTCTACCATTTGTTTTTCATTGTTACAACCCTGAAAAAGGTATTTGCAATGAAAGAGGAAGTTTGGATTAAAACTATATCTTTTAATATGTAGACCTTTGGTTGTTGCTTTAAATTGAAAGTAATATAAGAGTCTGAAAACAGAAGTTTATACAAACTAGATATATTTATACTAGTTTATTTGCATTTGAAAAAATTGGTCATGGGTTCAAGTTTTATATGAAACATCTTTTTATGCCTTCAGTCCTGAAATTCCAGCTGCAGACTGAAAATATTAACTTTGAAGTTTCCTACTGAAAGAGTTAAGTCCTATTAAATAGCAACCCATATGGCAGTTGGGCAATTCACTGCATTACTGCAACAATCAATCTTATCCCTACCTAGCTAGCAAGGAACCAGCAGGCCCTTTTTTCATTTGTACTTGTTTCCTTTGATCTGCTTTCCTTTTCAACTTTGCTTAACTTCCCCTTACAAGCTATCAAGCTCTTTGACAAAGGTGTTGATCTCAACACCATCTGGCAGTATACAAAAAGAAAACATTTCTCAGGCTCCCAATAGACAGTCCTGTGGTCTTATCCATGATCTGTTGATGTGATATCTAGATCTGTGTTTCTTGCTCACACACTACTGGTTATGTTTTCTAATGACTGAAGAGAATTAGCTGACCTCCCATCTTTATAGTATTTGGAGGTACAGGGCTTATTGGTCTAAAAATAAACTTTTGGTCTATAAAGCACCATTGGTAGTAAGTAAATGCTCATTATGTATAAAACCTTACAAATAGGACAGCCAATTTCAATAGACCTCACAGAAATTAGAAAAGATTATTATTCCAACCCAAAAGTCTTCATAGTTATATGAAACCATGCAGTAACATATTCATGCTATAGAACTTATCCAAAAATATGGGACCCAACAAAGACAGAAGATATTACATTACAAGCAGATTACCTTTTAAAAGACTGCATTTTTTTAACAAAGATGCTAAATACCCAAAGGCAATGATGGTAAACCATTTTCACAACCTAGAAAGCTATATAGACTTGTCCATGGGAATCATAAGATGATAAGCACAGTTTGAAAGGATATTTTCAATCCTTAATACATTATGGACATCAAGTATCTGAACAGCAATTCAATGACCATTAATCTATCATATTATATTATATATCATATTTGAACCAACCTATCAAAAGTAGTACCATGACAGACAGAACAGGAATGTCACAATAGGCAAGGAATTAGTAAAACAACACCCATCTATCTTGGATGAGTTCAAATCTCCAGAACCAGATGGTTTACATCCCAGGATTCTACAGGAGCTGACAATATGATCTTGGAATACATTGACTGAAATCTTTCTAACAGCCGTGCTGGTGCAGTGGTTAGAATGCAATACTGCAGGCCAGTTCTGCTGACTGCCGGCTGACTGCAATTTGGCGGCTCAAATCTCACCAGGCTCAAGGTTGACTCAGCCTTCCATCCTTCCGAGGTCTGTAAAATGAGGATGCAGATTGTTGGGGAAAATATGCTGACTCTGTAAACCGCTCGGTGAGGGCTGTTAAGCACTGTGAAGTGGAAATATAAGTCTAAATGCTATTGCTATTGCTATTGCTTTCAGAAGTCCTGGAGTACAGGGGAACTGCAGAGGACTGGAAAAGAGTTTATGCTGTTCTAATCTTCAAAGAGGGGGTAAAGGTGGATCCAGGAAACTACAGACCAATCAGTTTGACATCAATACCAAAAAAATCCTGGAAATGTTATTAAAGCAGGGATATGTGAGTCCCTGGTATTGAACAAGATGATTACTAGAAGTCAGGATATGTTTGTTAAAATCAGGTCATGCTAACCAGTCCTTATAGCCTTTTTTCATAAAATAACTAAATTGGTAAAGGAAATGGAAATAACTAAATTGGTAAAGGAAATGGATATAGTATACTTAGTTTTCATTAAGGCATATGATAAAGTGAACCATAGCCTACTTCTTGGTAAAATAGAACAACGCAGAATAGACCACTAGATGGATATACAGTTGGCTGACAAACCACAATTTATGTGTGGTCCTCAATGAAACTACATTTACATGGAAAGAAGTGTTCAGTAGTGTATTCAAGCATATGGTTATGCTTCCTGTGCTCTTCATCATCTTCATAAATGACCTAGTTTAGAGGATTGAAGAGGCACTCATCAAATTTGTAGGCAACACCAATCTGGGGGAAATTGCTAACACTTTGGTCAAGATCAAAAAGGGTCTTGACAGACTTGAGCATTGGGTCCTATCCAAAAAGATGTAATTCAGTGGTGAGGAAAGTGGGTTCCTGTACTTAGGCAGGAAAAATCAAAAGCATAGGTACACAAAATAGACTGCACAGGGTTCAGCAATAGTGCCAGTGAGAGGGAGCTAGATGTTTTAGTAGACTACCACTTAAGTATGAGCTAGCAGTATGCTACCACTGCCAAAATATCAATGTTGTCCTAGGCTGCATCAACAAAGGGATAGTATCAAGCTCATGAGAAGTAATAATACCTTTCTATGCTGCACTAGTAAGACCACATTTGGAATACTGCATCCAGTTCTGTTCAACAAAATTCAAAAAAAGCATGTTGAGACCCGAGAAACGGTGCAGAGAACAGCAACAAAGCTGATAAGGGGTCTGGATACTTCCCAGGTCCTTTCCAGTCCTATGATTCTATTTCTATATCGAAGACACAAAAATCCAAAGAACTATTAGATGGCAGCCAAGCAATACAAGAAACCTTTGCTGCCATGCAGTGGACTTCTAGATTTTTGGAACAAAGAGCGGATCCTCCTACTGACTTAGTGAGTTGGAATGTATGATTTGTGTAGAGAAAGCATATTCTGATACACTGTATTCTTTATTCATTTAACTAGAAGTTAATTTTTCTGGATTCAGTTCTATTTCTTCTCAGTTATGTATCAGCTTTATGTTTTCATACTTATTAAATCAAGATTGTGCTTTATTGTTAGGAACAGTGGTAGAAGTCTTTGGAGAGCAAGAAGCAGCATACAAAAGTCTTCAGATACAAATATAATACAAACAGATGAAATCAGCTAATATAATTAGTTCTGAAATTCAGCATCCTAGAGATGACATTTACTATAAACCAGCAAACATTTGAATCTAGAATTAAGGAGGGGGCATGTACAGAGGGTGAGTTCTCACACTTTCTAAATCAACCTAATGCGTATGTTTTTATTAATAGTAAGGGGAGGGGAGAACTTTGGCAAATTTGTTTTTTCTTCTCTTTTCATGTAGGGCAAATATTTCACAATTTGTTACCATGCAATTTAGTGCTTTTCATATGTGACAATGCCTCAGTAATGACAGCCTATTAAAAATATCTGTTTAAAGTTTTTCCGTTTAACTGCAGGCATGCTACTCACCTACGCTTATTCCCTGCAGATAGTTCCTTAGTACAGATGAAATGTATATTTCTTTGGTACTGAGCTGAAAGAGTCCTGCTGGTATAATGTCAGGGACAAAACTATACTGTGTCAAACTCCTGAATGAGAATGAGCAGTATTATGTAGCTCAGTCTGGCTAATTACCATTACTTGGGAGACTATAGTCATTCTCTGCCAAACACAAAATTCGTGAGCTGCAAGAAATCTATTGCTTGGTATTCTCAGTAGGCTCAATGTAACCACTAGATGCAACAATTACCGATAAATTACTGTGTCCAACATGGACATGCACTACTCTTAGTTTAAACTAAAAGCACCTCTTACCTGCAAAGGGCTTTAAATTTGGTACAATTGTGTTAAGAACAGGAGTAAATGAAAGATCGAATGAATGAATATCTTTCCGAATGGGAATAATTGTTGCTCCTAACTGAATTTGCACTATGTAATAATCTAGATTAAATTGGTTGCATAATTTGTGGGTCCTTATACATTTGTTTAGCCATGGCATGACTCTTGGATAACTCAGATTTTAGGTATAGATGAGACTCAGCTGATCAGGAGGAAATGGGGATTTTGCATAACCTTCCCCTGGCGTGTGGAGGGAATGGAGATTTTACAGTATCCTTCCCTGCCACACCCACAAAGACACACCCACCAAGCCATGCCCACCAAACCATGCGATGCCACAACCACCAAGCCACGTCCACAGAACTGGTAGTAAAAAATTTTGAATCCCACCACTGAATCTAGGGTTCATGCAGGGATGATCAGCGATTACACAGTTCATGCAACATACATGTTAGGAAGAAGAACAGCTGTTGTGATTCAACTCTGTTTTTATTTAAGTCTAAAAACAGTCCAGGCATGAAACATAAGGCTTCATATATACACATTGGCAAATTTCATGTGCCTTCAATCTTAATTCAGATGCTTCTGCAAACCACCAATTCAGATCTCTAGCAAGTGTAAAAAAGTGTCCTCGTTTATTGCATCAGGACAGAAAACTGAAAAGATGCCAGATTAAAAAACAAACAAACCCAGAATGATAACTTGCTGTGAATATGCCACTATTACGTTTGGGATATTTTTCACTTGGTTAGAAATATTTAAAAAGACCAAATGTGGATTAGGCAATGTGACGGCATTGTTTAAAATGCCTTTAAACAGATTATAATCAGTAAAACTGATTTTATAAGCTTCTTGTACTGTATGTACATTTGAGGTCTTCCACTCAAGAATATTATTTAATGTGTATTTGCATGTTTGACCAAAACTCTTAATAAAGTTTTGGATATTTTAATTTGTATTCTGATCAACAGGAGCACGGGTGCTAAATTAGCTGCATTACATTGCTGTCATGTGATTGATGTATTGTGACCCCCCTAGCCCCCCCCCCCCCGCAGAGCTAGGATGGGCATGGCCTGAGAATGATGCATCCGGTTCATGGGCCCCAGTTTGATACCCCTGATAGAGGAACAAACCTCAGGAAGAGGAGGAGGGAAAAAAGGAACTGGGAGTTTTTTCAGGGTATGTCTCTAAAAATATCTACTCAATTAAATGCTGCTGTATAATCTATAAACTTCTGTATGGAATTTTTTCCCCATTATCTACTGGACAATTATTTGTTTATGTGTTTAATTATGTATTGATTAATTATTTTATTATTTATTTATTCTTTATTTATTTATGGTTTATAGACAATTTCAATAACAATGAATTTTAAGCAGCTTATCAGCACTGGGCATAAACTCCCCAAGCACTCCTTCGCCAGTTTCATTAGACAGATAAGGCAGGGTTTCAATGAACAAGTCTTAAATCTAAAGACACTGAGATCCTGGTACATATCCTTGTGAACCCCAGGTTCAAAAACATCCCAATACTATCACATGCTATGACTGCTATTGTTTCAATATACTCACCCATTTATCTCTTGGAACAATTTACAGCAATTATATGCCAGAAATGATCAGCCAATCACAGTTTACATTAATTAGTTCTTCTGACCCATCATTCACAAAGACAGCTATAAATAGTGCAGCTGGCTGACATTAAATAGATGTAATAAAGGATGAAAAATTATTTCACTTTGACATTCTCATCACCAGAGAGCAGCCTCAAATCTGATTTTAAATTCATGACCAATCACTTTTCATCTTGAAGCATTACTCCAAGTTTAGCTTCATCTGCTTCATTTTTGGAAGTTCTTCAGAAAAATAAAAATAGTTGGTTAGGATCAGCAGACGGAGGAATCTTTTAAGCACCCTGGTAACTTCTATGTTCTCAAAGCTAACAAGACAGCCCACAAAATGACATCTCAAATTGCTGGAAATATCTCCAAGCACCAACCTTCTAGCTCCATCAATGATCTCTTATAGTGGTTCATGGCTCCAGGTAGCTCGTTAGCATGAGAAAGTAATCTATGACATCAAACCCTTGGCAGAGCATTAGAGATCATTGCCATTTCCTTCTCCAGTGGATCGTATTCTGTCTGACCCCTTATCTATAATCTGCCCATCATGGGTGGTCCTTCTGGAAGCAAAAAATTCTAGGATATAGCTCCTAGCAACATTGTGGTACAGAAACCACTTTACTATTATCTATAAAAGGGATGTTAACACAATTTAATTTAAATCATTAGTTATGGTTATATTAGCTAGAAGTCTATACAGCAGTGATTTTTTAAATGGCAATGGATTTTTTTCACATCGATATACAAATGTAACCAATAGTATAATTTTTATTTTAATTGTTCTTTAGCTCATTTATTTTTTTAAAAAAAATTGTAAAGGTTAGACAGGTTTAAACAATTTTACATTAAAAATCAATAAAATATAAGCAATGATAAGGGAAGTTTCTAACTTCTAAGTAACTTAAATAACTTCTACTAAGTTTGTAAGTAACATGATGACAGATTTCCAGCATGGTATTTTTTTCTGTGTATGTATGTATATGAGACACAGAAAAAATGAGCAGAAAATAATGTTTAAATATAAATATATATATATATATATATGTTTTCTGAGGTTTTCGCGGGTGTTTGTATATAGGTCTTTGTTATTCGGGTCTTCTCCCGCGTAGAATTGGAAGTATCTTGGCAACGTTTCGATGAAGTCTCATTCGTCATCTTCAGGCTGGTGTTCTCGGCTTCGTGCTTCCAGGAGCAATGTGAGATTGCAGCTGTCTCTTCCTTTTAACTGCTAGTGGGGGTGTGAGCTGATTGGGTGGGAGCTTGGCTGTGTTCTGATTGGGTGGAGGTGTGTTCTGATTGGTTAGGGGCTAGGCTGTGCTCTGATTGGATGGGGGGTTGGTTGTGCTCTGATTGGATGGGGGTGTGTTCTGTTTGGGTGGGGGCTTGGTTGTGCTCGGCTTAGTCTGAGTTGCAGGGGGATTTGAGCCGGTGAGCTTCATTGTTGTTGTTTGGCTTTGTGTTTGTGGTCGTGAGAGCTCTTCTTGGTGGGTGTCAGTCTGATTCATGTATGGATTGGAGGGGTTAAAAGTGGCTAATGATGCAGCTGCGGTCTGGCTTCTGGTCCTTGGTTGTGCCTCATTATCAGTGTGGGTTTGAGTCTGCTTTCTGCATGGATGTGTGGTGGTGACATCCTGTATGGCTCTCGTGAGTGTGGGTCTGGTGTCATTCATCGTGTTAGGGACTCATTTGTCAATAAGGGCGGGTTTCCAAATGGCTGGTAGGCGGGAGGTATCGTCTCTTTGTTCATGCTGTGTGGGCGTTTGCTTTTAGACATAGAACAGAAAAAGCAACGAAAAAGATTTCCCTGCAACCTACATTCCTATGTATGTAACATTCCAGGTGACTGAAAAAGAAATAGGAGGCTCGGCCAATGGTAGATATAGGCAAGACAAATTCTTGCATGTGTTTCCACCATTTACTTGTGCTTAAATAAAAAGAGATACATTCATGACCATGGTGACCTAGTTTACAATCATGATGCCTCAACCTATAGCCACAATGATTTACAACCAAAATTCTGTTCTCCATTGTTTTCATAGGTCAAGGTCTACCTATAAAAGTGAAGGTGAAGAAGAGTTAATACTTTTTCTCCCAACTGCAACCTTCTTATTTTTGTTAAACTATTTTTTTAAAAGAAAGCTCAATATCCCCCTGACTTTCACCCAGATCATGAGCCGTGGTGGTGCGGTGGTTAGAATCCAGTACTGCAGACTACTTCTGTTGACTGCCAGCTACCTGCAATTTGGTAGTTCGAATCTCACCTCAGGTGAGAGGTTCAAGGTTGACTCAGCCTTCTGTTCTTCCGAGGTCAATAAAATGAGGACCTAGATTGTTGGGGGCAATATGCTGACTCTGTAATCTCCTTAGAGAGGGTTGTGCTAAGTGCTATTGCTATTGCTATCATAGCTCAGAGTTTCTGATCAGGGGCCTAAATTTCCACTTTTAAAATTGTTAAAATATATGTTCACTTATTCACAGATTCATAGACTCTCCCTTTACAGAGGACACAACCAAAACGAAACTGGTTTAGAATAAATATACCTGGCACCCTTTCCTGGAGAAGGATCCCTTCTATTCCTGTTTAGCTTTGTTCTATTTTAGGTAAATGGGTTAACCTTCAATCAAAGAACTGCTTAGCTGCTGCCCATCATTTCTATAGTTTAAAAATGTATATTTGGTCCATCTAGGAAATAATATGCTAAACTGTTAATTTGTGTGTACATGCAAACTTGTTTGGGTTGTTTGCATGTACACACGTTTTTAGTAAAAGAGAAAGGAAAACTTGTATGAATAAAAAAAACATGTATCTTGGCACAGAGATGATACACTAGCATACTATTTTGGAAATGAAAAAATAGAAATCACTAGAAAAGTTGCTGATGGGTAATATACATGGCGATTTTTTTAAAAAAAGGTATGATATAATGTATTAAACTGTGCAGTTTGCAAACTTTCATCATGTAAGCACAGAAGAAGTATCCAGTTTGCCCTGGGAATAATTATAAAAGATACTCTCACAAATTAAGAAATACATGTTGGGAAAATAAGTTCATTGCCAACAGAGGCAATTAAGTAGCTAGTCATCACCAATTCCCTAGCCACAGCCAAATGAGTACAATAAAATGAACAATGAAACAGGAAGCAGGACCTGTTTGATTAATATTTTAAAACATGTTTCTTCAATACAAATTAATTTAGAGGCAAGTATAATAGAATGGACAATGTGTCATCATATAAAATTATTACATGGCTCCTTTATTATAATTCCACACTAGATGACTTTAAGCACTTTGAATATAGTGCAAATTATTTAAGGCCAAGTATCTAGCCAAAATATCTTTTTTGTGTGTCATTTTCCTACTGCAGAGTAAATATCATCTAGAATCCCACCATTATTGTGTCAAAACAAGGCTTTATTAATATCACTTAAGTGATGGATGAGTTATGCTATAAAAATTCTATAAATTACTATTGGGGAGACCTAATTGTGTTGCAACTGCAGGATGTGGGAATTACAACATTTGGGAACAAACTAGATTATGTAAATGAAAAATGCATATGAAACAGGCTTCTGTCTGTCTATTTATACAGGAGCATTTCACACATACACAAACATGAATGTGTTTCAGAATAAATAAACTTTTCTTGGCTAAATCGGAACCTCTGTGTGAGGTTATGTTCTTTTATGAAAGAGAAAAAAGTATATTTTAAATAGGTCTTATTTATCTTGGGGATATTATTTCTTTTTCTATAACCTATAGAGAGACAGGAATTATCATATTTTTTTAATAATACACAGCTTTATATTTAACACATATCTTTTTTTATTTGCAAATGCTGTGCTATCATTTATATTTTATCTTCTAACAACAAGAAATTACAGCAATAAAATAAAATATAAGCAACTAAATTAGAATAAGACATAAACAAAATAGAATAGAATCTACTTGTAAAGTCATAAATAAAGAGATAAGAAGTAGCTGTACTTTAATACATAGGATTTTTCAAGGGAGTCCTTGATTGAACAAGTAAAAATCACCCATGACACAAGCCCCATTTTATTGTTGATTAGAAATGTAGAAATATACCAAGATCTCAAGAATGAATTAGGAACCAGATATCTAAAACAAGAGTATGTATGTACAATCTCAGGGCAAAGTCATTATTTGGGCCACATGTTCTTCACCATATGTATATTTCTGGGACCACTTGGACCTGTGAATATGTACAGCAATCAAACAACTAGAAAACTATATAGGACATTTAGTGGCATGCTTAAAGGGGGTACACAAGTTAACAGCAGTTAAGAGAAAAGTAGCTGTTAAGTCCAAACAGTCATATTCAATTGTCAACCGTCACAATCAACTTCTCAAAAGATGAGAGAATCAGTCAGTAGCAATAGAAAACCAACTAGTGCTATTTAGTGGCACTTCTGTCATTTTATCATATGTCTACCAGAGAAATGATTGCTTTTTTTCCTCTAGTCTTTACAGTTAATACATAAAGACAGCTTTTTCAGGGGCACTGATAAGTAGAGGACATGCCCCAATTTCAAATGCACTGAGACAAAAAGCCACCATCAGCCATTATAAAAAACGGAACACTTAACTTGTGACTGTTCCAGTTAACCTTGCTCCTGATGTCAGTCAAATGACATCTTTCTTATTCAGTCACTTGTTCAGCACAAATGTCTTAAAGAAAAAGGGGGAAAAAGTTTTTGTGTGAACAGCTATATTTTTATTTAATTAAAACTTCAACAATGATGCTTTGATTTGAGTAAAGACCACTAAACTTATCGATACATAAACAAAGTCTCCCTCCCCCCGCTTGCTTATTTCACTCCTGGTGATGGGAAATGATGTTCTATATATAATAATATTTGAACAGGGGTAAACAAACTGAAAGACAATATCAGCTTTGGAGATAGTTGTGAAAATCAGCCTCAGAACACCAGCAGGTTTTATTTGTATTTGTGATAAGAAATATAGGTTACAGCACTATAAAAAAGTTTGTAAATGAATGCTTCAAAATATATGTTTGCTTATGGGATATTACATATGGCAAATATACATTTGCCTTGGGATATTAAACCACTGACATGTTCTGGAAGTGTCAAATCAATTGCTTTAAAGGCATTTCCTATATGTGTCCGTATTTCTGTTGTTAGTGCCAGAAAAGCAAAATGGTAATTCTTGTATTTATATATGGAAACTATTGGGAAGATATGTCTATAGAGATTCTCAGTCATCCAGATCAGGATGGCCTAAAACTGCTTTTTGTTTTTCCTTGAAGACATTTCGCTTATCATCCAAGAAGCTTCTGACCAAGAACTCAGAACTAAAGAAGCTTCTTGGATAAGAAGCAAAGCATCTTCCAAAAAACAAAAAATAAAAAAAAAATAAAGTATAGTTGTCTTTTTAAAAAGCACTCATGGGGGTATTGAAAGAGGCTTTGACTCACTTCATACTTTCTGGAAGATGATGCCACTTTACAACACTTCTGGTGTTTTAAATAAAAGTATTTTGTTTGCACTGATGTACATTCCAAAGGCCTCTTTCTAATATTTATTTATTCATCTATCTAAATATTAGAGGGCCAGTTTGGATGTAGTGATTAAAGCATCAAACTAAAACTCAGGAGAATGAGTTCCAATCCCACCCTTAGGCACAAAAGCAGCTGGGATGGCTTTGAGCCAGTCATGCTCTCTCAGCTCTAAGGAGGAGGCAATGATGAACCACTTCTGAAAAAGTTGCCAAGAAAATTTCAGGTATTTGTTCCAATAGTTGCCATGAGTCAGGTATCTGACTGAAAGGCACAATTATATATACACACACATACAAACAACAACCAGAAGAAGAAATACTGCTTTTCCAACGCTCAAAGGTATCTGACAGAAACAGCTTCCCATTACTTTAAGATGACATGCTGAGGAACTGAAACTTAAACAATCACGACTTAGTATGACATGTGATCACTCATATACACATTGTTTAAATTGCATAATGAACAAATAGAAAAAAAATAAATTCAATTCTCCAAATTACTTGTATATATAGCTTTACCATGTTGAGGCAACAAATGCACTGTACTTTTAGCCTAGACTGATGGTTTATTTCGATCTAATATTTGCCACCTGCATGTTAGGTTCAGTTCAATTGTTTCCTAAGGAACCATGACAGAAACAATTGTGAAAATGTCTGGTATATAGACCCTACATGCCAATATCCAACTTTTTAGAGTTTTAGAGTTTTATTTGGTTTTACATTTTCAGCCTAAATTTATATTGGTTTTAGTACGTTTTTAACTTTTTTGTATTGTATTGGTTTTAAATTGGCTGTTCACCGCCCTGAGTCTGGAAGGAGAAGGGCGGTATAGAAATTTAATTAATAAATAAATAATAAATAAATAAATAAATAAATAATATCAACTTATGAATTAGGATTCCTTGGTTAATAGCCATTCTCAGGGTAGGGATGCTAGCAAGATACATATAAGTAATAGTGAATACAATTCTACACTAGAAAAAGAATTAAATAATAATGTGACTATTTCTTGAGCATGAATATATTCTTTTGGGACATATAAATTTGGTAAAATTTGTAATTTTTCAGCAATATTTCTAAAAATCCTGTGACAAGGATACAAAACAATATTAAGAGGTGGATTAAGAGTGAAATAGGACACATTCTTTCATTTTGCAATGCCTTAGAAATCATGGGATTAAACAATTGACATGATATGATTTCTTAAAAAAACTGTAGAACTGTTTTGACATAGATTAATACTAGTGGTATGTCAGGAAAAGAGCCAAGAAACCTGGATTAACATGCAATTCACATAAATATACAAAGGTTGACAGCATCTGAATAATACAACCATTTTATTCTTTGTTTGATATTATTGTTCAATTCAAAACCATTTAGTTTTGCAATTCAAATGATGAATGTTCCTCATTGTTGAAAAAACTGCAGGGACTTTCAAGTTATAAAGACTACAAATAACAATGATAAGTTCAAGAAGAACACTCCCTCATCGTGATACTAAAGCCTAAAACACACCTGAGCCTCAAGGGGATTTCTTTCTTGAGAAAATATAGGTGGTTATTTTTATGGGCAAATTGAGTAGCTGTGTAATCACATGAGATTATTTCTTAGATTTGTCTAACATCTTAAGTCAGCTTTATGCCCTTCAGATTTGTCAGATATACTATACTTAGGTTCACCTATTTGAGATACTGAATTATATTTGCATATAAATCAGATATAAAAAATTATTAATCAAGTGTTTCTATACTCAGAGAGAATGGTCAAAATGTAAAGCTGGAAGAATGAAATCAGGTCCAATAAATATTTAGAAAACATTGCAACATGGACATTTCTGAAGTAAATATAAGTGAAATACTTCCTCTTAAAAAGTTTATAAATATTTCAAATAAATGCATGTATTTGCAATACAGAAACAGTATAACATAATACTGTTAAAGAAAGATGGAGACAAATTTACATTGCCATCCATCTCACTTAATGATTGAGTGCAATCATTTTTTTTTTCTTTTATAAACTTACAAATAGGTAAATTATACCTATCTATCTTGTATACCAACATGAGGTATACAGAAAGTGGACTTTGCAACACAACTCTAAACTTTCTATTAAGGAATAGCTGAAGAAAAGAAGATAACTTGAGAGGTCTGAAATTATCAATTTTGTGATGAAGTCCAGACAAGAAGCTCACCCAGAAGTATTAGCTCTGCTTTATTATAAGAGTACATTAACCTAATTTTGTAATTTTGAAAGTACATTTTTCCCCATCTCCTTTATAGGCCAGGACATTGAGTCTCTTCTGAGATGTTTGCCACAACTACATTTCTGCTTCATGTCAAGTAGCCACTTATTCAACAACTGCACTGGCTGCAGTTCTTTCCCGTCTTCCAAGGTCCCTGAGATGCTGTGAGATGATTTGGCATGGGCTGTGTATGCAAGAACTGTCCTCAAAAATTCCACAGCTGAAAAAAAATTCACAATGAGGTAGTGAGAAAACCTTCTTCCCAATTATGTCAAAGACACTAGACAGTTATAAGACAGTTATAATAAATGCCTACTTGAGTTTATTTCTGCCAAAAAGGGCAATAACTAGTAATAGAGCCACAGAAGGAAAAAGTATTTTTGTTGTTATTATTGAATACATGATGGCATAAAGTCAACTTTTTTCAAGTCTTTTCCCAATTATATTACCTTTATTTTTATATATTGTGTGAATGAAGATGTAATATTGATATTCCCATTTTTGTATGTTACAAAAGACAAAACTTTATACAATGTCATTTTTCACATGACAATAAGTATAATAGTTAATTGTCATAACAATTAAATTAAACCAAATTTTCTTAGACCCTCATATTATTTTTGTCCTTATCCAACTTTCTTCAGAGTGTGAAGTCCTTGACATACAATTCAAAAACAGTCTGCATGTGGATATACATTCTCCTGTGCTGTTTGGAGGGAAGATTTTGAATATAGTAAATAGCAAATTAAATTGAAAAGCTATAAATTATTCTCCTAAAGCTAAAATATTCATTTAAGATACTTTTTCATACATTTATTAGGTTTATGAACACCAGACTTATCACTGATCCATTATTTTCAATATTTGGCTCAAAAACAAAACAAAATTTAATCATTTTTTAACACAAAAAACAGGGGAGGTGTGTCTAATTGCAATGTCTATAACAATCTACCCTATTATAATATTTTTTTTTAGCAAAGAAAAAATATTTGCAAATGAACTGAATATGGATAAGGCCAATTACATGTTCATTTTTTTTACCAAAATCCTACAGAGCTTAGTCTGTGATGACTCATAAATAAATTATCCGTAAAGGCTCAAGCAGAAAAAATATACCTATTGGTACAATCTGGGGGAAAATAGATACTTGCTACTTCTGAATTTAAAATAATGTTGGGGTGAAAAATAAATAATGTAAAATAGTTAACCCATTGAATAAAGTGTATGGTGTCCTGAAATTGCATCAGTTCTTAATAGGGTTTGCGTCAGATGCCAGACACAATTAGGAATGTCAAGGAAGGCAAAGAGTTCAGTTCAACCAGAAATTTCAAGTTATTCCTGTACAGGTAGTCTTCAACTTACCACCACAATTGAGCCCAAAATTTATGTTGCTAAGCAAGAAATTTGTTACGTGAGTTTTGCCCCATTTTACAACCATTCCTGCCATAGCTGTTAAGTGAATCACTTTAAATGTTAAGTTCATAATGTGGTTTTTTTGCAACTGAATTTTAAATTCAGACCTTTAAACTTTGATGTAAACCTTCTCAATTTCATACTACATATACTGATGTTTTAAAGAAAACTTTTATTCTAAGGTTTTAAGATCTTTTAAAGAGGTTTTTTTAAATGTAGTCTTCGTCTTATACAGTTGAGGTGAAGAGAGCTGCCAAACACACATATCAAGAATTTCCAGTTAAATTATTGTGTAGTTGTTGCAAATCTTTGTTGCTAAGTGAAGAGGGAGTGGCCGAAATAGTTTTCTCTGCACATTCGTAAGAACTATAGTAATTCTTAGGTATATATACCATGTGTAATGTGCTTTTAAAGAACTTAACCTCAATAGAATAGTCTGTATAGTAATTGAAATGAATTATCCTATGTTTAAGGAGAAATTCCATTAGTTTTCAGCTACCACTTTCTGAAATTAGGAAAGAAGCTTGTCTCCATGTTACTAAAGTATCATTCTCTGAAAGCTTCTTACATGTGGCTGATGGTGTGAAGTTCTATGAATTCAATATTTATCTGGATCAGGGGTGCGTTTCAAAATCCATCGCTACCAGTTCGTTCGTGGGCACTCGCTTGTACAACACTTCTGTGCATGCACAGAAGCATCTAGGCGGGTGGGTGGAGCCTTCCGCCACTGCCAATACCAGTTTGCCTGATCCAGGCAAACTGGTAGCAACCCACCACTGATCTGGATGTTTCCATAGTTATGGATTCTTTAAATAAGAAATGATTTTAATTAAATAATGACATAGTTCATTAATATTTGACAAACTGTGCAAAGATACCATTCCATTTCCAACATTTGAAGAGTGATCACATGAGCAGTGATCAGGCTTTACCTTCATATGTTAAATCTAATAAGAAAGATGCAATGGGCAACATTATTGAGTTCAATATAAATTAGATTGGATTGAATATAGATTGAATCTTACAAAGTTTGAACATTCTCAAAATTAATGAATTGTGATATGCTAAATAAATAAAAATGGATGGATGGTTTATGTTTCTCTTTTACTCACATAAACATCAGAAGCCAATGCCCGAGCAGAGAATTTAAGCACATAAAATGAAAGGCTGATAGACATTTCCATTGTGAGTTTACTTTGAGTTGAGTTTTATATATGAAAATTCCTTTCTATATGTGACTGAAATTATATGGAAGGAAAGTAAAGCCTCATCTTAATGATCTTACCACCATTTCCCATTATTTATGTACACTGAAGAAGCTGTATTGGGAATAAGTCACTCCAGGGACAATTTCTTTCCATTATTCTCTCTTAGAATTCCAAAGCTGTTCCCCAACCTGGAAAAAAAATGGAACTGTTAATTCTTCCATTTCCTGTAAAGCATTTTGCTTTTAAAAATTCTACCAACAGAAACATTAAATGTGGTTTAATTCTTGGATGGAAATGGCCTACCTGTGGTTATATTTAGTCATGCGGTGGCATTATTAATCATCTTTCCAGTGGTCTTCAGCCCCTAAACTTTTCATCCTTCAACTAAATCTCAATGGAAGTTGGCATAATGAGTGGCTTTTCCAGATGGCAAGTGTGTTAGCTGGGAAGGCTTTAGAATGATAGGAAATTGTGTAATAAAATAACAAAAATGCTCTTTGCTACTACCAACAGTCAACTCAGCTCAAAAGCACCAAGAGAAATTTCAAAGAAATATCAAGCCTCTATGATAGAGAACAAAAACAACCACAGTGCACTATTAGATTCAGACATTGTAAGAAAGTAACTGGACAACCAAGTCAATGCCCACTATTATCTTAGCTTTTTAGCATGACTCCAAAGACTCAGAAAAATTTAAATAACATCAAGTTCTGTGACACTTGATTTAAAAAAAAAAAGTTCAAAATGCCCCATATCTTCAGGATTATTTAGAAAAATCCAAGGTAACCTACCATATCTTAAAATATAGAACATCACACATGAGAGTGTCCTTGGGAAACTTAAAGATTTCCCATTTTCCACTACAATATATGGCTTGTCTCATAATTCTTTATCTCTATGGTCTCTTATAACATTCACATTTGAAAACTAGTATTAATTTAAGATTTGGGATGCCAAGAAGATGTAATCTAAGGATTAATTTGTTCTTAGTGGATATTAATAAGGGTCACTCTGAGTGTAGACCTAATTAGAACTCTGCATGGATGCTGCCTAGCAACCAACTGGAACCAAGGAAGTTATCTCTTTGACCTGGATTTTTTTTTCTACAGTACTACTGCTGTAGTTGCTGTAAATGTTAATACTGATCTGCTCTTCTGAGGCCATTATTTCAAAACTAGTATGTTGCTTCGGTTTCTATGACTAATTTTGATTCCTAACCATATAGCTTATCAAACTCCTAATTCATTGAATTTATTTATTATAGCATTTTGCCATACTTAGGGCTGCACCAGGGAACACAGATCCAAGGCCCTTGGAATCAAGGGTTTCTCTGAACTAATAAAATGAGTTTCTGCAGTGCCCTCATTCTCCCCATTTAAATTCAGCAAGAATTCTTGCTGCAGAATAATTAAAATCTTTCTCATACAGGAAGCAACTAAAAGTGGGTTATGAATAATGGTAACCTGAAGGTATCCAGAAGACATTTACTCAATATCATCCTTCCAAACCTCAGAAAAACAATTGCATTCTTCTAATAAGGACTTCAATCCATCTCCCAAAAACATTTGTTAAATTTAAATGAATTCTCAAGTGAACTCTTATTTTGTATCAGTAACTTATGATATTCATAATATATGTCCATAGCAATAGCTAAGTATAACTCTCTGTTATAACTGTTCACATAAATCTTTCACATTAGCAATGTTGTGACAAGCATACAGAATGATAGCACACAAAGAAAGCTATACCTAAATACATAATGCAACAACAACAAACAAAAAAAAACCCCTTTCTGATTAAATCTCTGTAAGAAAGCATGGCTTGAGAATGCAGCAACTTCATTTTCCTCTTATCAAACATTTAAGCTATTTATACATCCTCTGATTGTTATCCTACATTACTTGCCAAGAAGCATTTTGAAAGCCCTTTAGCCATTCTTGCTTGGATCTTGAAGATTGTCATGCCAGCCTGGGTCAGTTGCTGAAAAGTATAAACAACTCTTTTGTGTGCTTGAACTTGAAAGAGAAATCAGTCATCTGTATGTGGTCTGTGCAGCAGCAAAATGTAATTTTTTTCCCTCTGACAACTTGTTTATGGTTGTTAAGTTATCTTGATTGCAAAGAGAAATCTGTTTTCTGTAGAGATTCTCTAGCTTAAAATGTCAGCTCCTTCCCCCCACACAACTTTTCCCCCCTTTCTTCCTTTTCTGCTTCCAGCTAATTCACAAATTGAATTGATTCTTTCCTCCCTTGTTAAAATCTAGCAAAGAGAGAGAGTGCAGTGGGAAAATCCTGAAAATTAGACATATGGTACTAGGATAGACTTTAAAGATTATTCATTTTATAATCCTTCAATCTCTTTTATGTATATTTTGTACTTAAACAATCACATCTGGTAATAATGATTCAAAACTATATTTGGTTCCAATGTTCATCTCTTCATTAAAATTGTATTTAATCATGTATGATTAAATTATCAATGAAAAAACTATTGCAATTCATATTTGTTGCTAGTCTAGGGGAAAAAAATTTCTGAGTAAATAGCCATTATGTCTATTTAAAAAGCTAATTGTTTTTTTTTCCCCAAAACAACAAGCATATGTTAGAATAATATGCCTCTGTGTTAATTAATGCACAGCTATATATAAAACAGTTAAAATGTTTAATGGAAGAGTAGCAAGAGTAGCAATCACAGGAAATGATTTTATTAAAACAAGTTTATTTGATGAAGGTATATAATGCTAAAAGTGTGAATGGCATCATTGAAGAAGGGGAAAAATATTTGCATAAGATTTTAAGTGGCAGTTTATAAATGTAGATGCAAATTGAGAAATGATTAATGAATTATACCATTAATTATATTCATTAATCACTCATTAATGATTAATAAACATAAAACACAACACATTTCACTGCATCTGATATCATTCAAGCAGGGGTGAAATGCTCCCGGTTCGGACCAGATAGCTTGATCCGGTAGTGATGGCAGCGGGTGATTCGGAGAACCAGTAGCAAAAATCCCTGCCCCCCCCCCCCCCGTGCCCAGCCGAGTTGCGCACTCATCAGAGGCTTTATTTTTACTTTTAAAAGCATTTTTTTCTACAACCTCTTCAGCCAAAAAAATGCTTTTAAAAGTAAAAAAACCCAAAAACCTCTGATGATCGTGTGGCTCAGCTGGGATCATTAGAGGCTTTAAAAGCATTTTTTTTCTGCAACCTCTTCAGCTGAAGAAGTTGTAGGGAAAAAAATACCTTTAAAAGCCTCTGGCAATTCCAGCTGAGTTGCCTGATCATCTGAGACTTCTAAAAACATTTTTTTCTGCAACCTCTTCAGCCGAAGAGGTTGTAGGGGAAAAAAATGCCTTTAAAAGCCTTTGGCTATCCTAGTTGAGTTGCCTGATCATCAGAGGCTTTTAAAAGCATTTTTTTTCTGCAACCTCTTAAGGTTGCAGAAAAAATGCTTTTAAAAGAAAAAAAAAGTTGGCCACGCCCACTCAGTCACATTACCCCACCACCACCACCAAGCCACACCCACAGAACTGTCAGTAACAAATTTTACATTTCACCACTGCATTGAAGGGATATTCACAGTTTTTGTTAAATAGTATGTAGAGTGGACAAACTTTCATACAGAACAACAGAGTTGGAAGGGACCTTGGAGATCTTCTGATCCAATCCCCTGCTCAAATAAGAAACCTATAACATTTTAGACAAATGGTTGTCCAATCTCTTTTTAAAAACCAGCGTACCATTCTATGTAAATAGAACAAATGTTTTCCATAGGTGGCAGCTTTTTCTTCAAAACACTTAAGATAAAATTAGGTATGTTGGCTGACTTTGAGATAGCATTACAAACAAGAAGTATAACTAGGAAAATGTTTGCCCTGATAATCAAGCATGATTTGGCTGTCACCTGGATGATGCTTGAGTCTATTCCCTTCTAAGATTGATAAGTAATTAAAATGAATAAAAGGTTGATCTTGATTTTTATTCCAAAGTTGGAATGGAGAAATACCTTTATTTTCATATATATATATGAAAATAAAATAAATATGAAAATAATAAATATGAAAATAAAGGTATTTCTCCATTCCATATATGTGTGTGTGTGTGTGTGTGTGTGTGTGTGTGTGTGTTCTGAGGTTTTCACAGGTGTTTGTATGTAGGTCTTTGGTTATTCGGATCTTCTCCCACAGGAGAAGACCCGAATAACCAAAGACCTACACATATATATACATACATACATACATACACACACACACACATACATATACATACCTTAGTTTGGTGAATAGAGAAGTAACATTCCTTCTGAAGTTCTGAAGTACTGCAAAGAAAACATCTCCATTGAACTGCATGAAATATTCTCTCTTTGTTGGAGGGAGGGTGGAGTACCACAGGACATGAAGTATGCAAATATCGTCACACTGTACAAGAACAAAGGTGACGAGGTGACTGTAGCAACTACCGTGGCATCTCTCTTCTTAGTGTGGTAGGAAAGCTGCTTGCACATGTCATACTGAAGACGTTCCAGGTGCTTGCAGAGTCTATCCAGAGTCACAGTGTGGATTTTGAGTCAACAGGTCCATTACCGATATGGTATTTTCTCTTAGACAGTTACAGGAGAAATGCAGGGAACAAAGACAGCCACTTTTCGTAGCCTTCATAGATCTTATGAAGATTTTTGACTTGGTTAGCAGGGATAGCCCTTATAAAATTTTCTCCAAGATTGGATGTCCACGTCAGCTCCTCAATATCATCAGGTCTTTTCATGAAGAAATGAAGGGCACTGTAGTTTTTGATGGCTTAACTTCAGATTCCTTTGATATTTGAAATGGAGTGAAACAGGACTGTATCCTCATACCAACTTTATTCGGGATCTTTTTTGCTGTCATGCTGAAACATGCTTTTGGAACTGCAACAGAGGGTGTTTACCTCCGGACCAGATCAGACGGAAAACTCTTTAATCTCTCTAGATTGAGAGCAAAGTCTAAAGTCCAGTTTACGGGATTTCCTCCTCGCTGATGATGCTACCATCACTGCTCACTCTGCCGAAGGCCTTCAACAACTTATAGACAGTTTTAGCAAGGCCTGCCAAGACTTTGGACTAACAATCAGCCTGAAAAAAACACAAGTCATGGATCAGGATGTGGATTCACCTCCCTGTATTACGATCTCTGCCAAGAACTGGAGGTCATCCATGACTTTGTGTACCTCAGATCAACTACCTCTGACACTCTCTCTTTAGATACTGAGCTGAATAAATGTATTGGTAAAGCGGCCACCTCATTTTCCAGACTTACAAAGAGAGTATGGCTTAATAAGAAGCTGATGGAACATACAAAGATCTAGGTCTATAGAGCCTGCATCCTGAACACACTCTTGTACAGCAGTGAGTTTTGGACCCTCTACGCACAGCAGGAGAGAAAGTTGAACAACTTTCATATGCGCTGTCTCCAACAAATTCTGGCATCACCTGGCAGGACAAAGTTCCAAATAGTGCGGTCTTGGAATGTGCTGGAATTTCTAGCATGTATACACTATTGAAACAGCGATGTCTACGCTGCTGGGGCATGTCATGAGAATGGCTGATGGTTGGATTCTGAAAGATCTCCTGTATGGAAAATTAGCAGGGAAAGCACCTCAGAGGGAGACCACAGCTGTGATATAAGGATATCTGCAAGAGGGATCTAAAGGCCCTGGGAATGGGCATTAACAACTGGGAAACCTTGACCTCTGATCATTCAGCTTGGAGGCTCTAATTCGAAGAGACACTTGTTCAGCAGGCTGAGGCAAAGAGGCAGTCCCGGAACCAGGGACTGCCTTTTTGTAGTCTGGGGGTTGGGCAGGGAACAGAATGTATCTGCCTTCAGTGTGGAAGGAATTGCCACTCTCGAATTGGTCTTTTTAGTCACACTAGATGCTATTTTAGGCCCTCTTTCCAGGGCACAATTCCATAGTCTCTTGAGACTGAAGGATGCCAATGAATGGAATGAGAGGAGTAAGGCCATCCTTAGAAATATCTGTAACAGAACATATGTGCAGTATTTAATCAGTATCAACATCAACAAGTGGATTGTCTTTCTGTAAATTACTGTGTAAATACAATTTATGTCACCTCTGATAATTTTTAGTTTCTAAATCAGCAGGAAATCAGCAGCAAACAACTTACAAAAACTATCCATCTCTTCCAGCCAGAAAGTAACTAACTTTCTTGTTGATGTCAAGAGAGTTGATCCCACAAGAGGAAAATATAGGAAGCTTTCCTTTCTTGTGGCACCAAGCCATGGTGTTTGTTGCCAAACTAGTTCATTATCTTGTAGTGAGGAAAGCAATGTCTCTGTGAAGCTCTTTGAGCTTGGAAAGCATTTTTAGGAACCAAGCTGTTTTGCAGATGGTATGGGAGGACATTCCAAAGATTTCACCATGATAGTATTTTGTTTGTTTGTTTGTTTTTTAATCTTCCCACAACTCAAGCACATTGTGTATCCAGAAGTGATGTCATTCCCATTTGAAATGCATTTGCGATTAAGGATTAATGCATTCATGTAAGTATTCATGTAAGTATTTATCAATGTCATCTAAAATAGTATTTCATTGTGTAAGATACATAGCCATTTTATTATATTTGCTTTCAAGTTCTGTCTTCATCAAGATTTTTTTCCCCATCTATTTGGATGGAACTATTGTATTGGAAAAGATGGAGAATACATTTCTTCATGAGCATAATTCAGAGCTATCTACTTTGCACTACGTATAAAGGGAATTGTGGAAGTTCCTATATTCATTTTAGTTTTATTTATGACCTTTCTTTGTGAGCATTATTCTTTGTGCACTCCAATAAATACTTTTGGATAGCTCCATGTATAGTAAAGAAGAAAGAGAAGGAAAAGGCCTTACTAATTTGAAGGACTTATAATGGATAAATATATGATACAAATGGTACCCTAATAGCAGATCGTGTCCATTGAGGTTGATGATGCAGAAATTAGGATAGATAACTGCATGTTAAACCAAAAATTTGAAGAAGTGGGAACCAACAATAAGCAGTCCCAATAGTCATGTCCCAATAAAAGAAATAGAACAGAGTTTAATGAAGATAAACTAATGTCAAGAAACAAATAACGTCAATATGAGTTCCAAATAAAGAATTTTTGGAGAAGGAAGGTTTTTGGAAAGATAGGACTTCAAACTCGGAGCCAAACCAAAGCCCGGAATGTTGCATCACAGCCATTTGCTCAGGACATTACATCAAAAAATTCAGGATATCACAACACTAGAAGTCAGGATGTTAACACACAGCCCATTACCCAGGTCGTTAAAACACAAAAGATTAATGGGCACACATCAAGGACCTCACTCACACAGGATGTTACATAACAGCTAACTAATCTGCAAATATCAACTGCATCAACTAATCAAGATATAACAACATAGGCAACAACCCGCTCACAGCAACAGAGCCAGCACCCCACACCTCCCCACCAGCATTTATAGACAGACAGCAGCTCTGATTTTGCTTTCCTCATACAAGCATGAAGCCGAAGACACCAGCCTGAAGATGACGAGTGGGACCTCATCAAAACATCACCAAGATACTTTTAATCTTACACGTGAAAAGACCCGAATACACCAAAACCTGCATACCTCTACCCATGAAAATCTATGAAAAAAAGCCTAGAAACTAGTGGATTGTGATTTCACTGAACTAGGACTGTATAAAAATCTTGGTTTACGTAGGAAGAACCTGGCTAAAGAGAAATACACATAAAGCTTACAAAAAGAAAAGAAAAGAAATACTGTACCTTTACAGGGAGGATACATGGGATGAGGGTGTGGCTAACTAATGAGGACTAATAAGTCTGAAATAGATCTATCTTAGTCTTCCAATGGGCAGTAGAGAGCTTGCTGGCTGCCTGAAAAAAAGCCTAAAAACTAGTGAATTGTGATTTCACTGAAGTAGGGTTGAATAAAAATCTTAGTTTATGTAGGAAGAATCTGGCTATCTATCTATCTATCTATCTATCTATCTATCTATCTATCTATCTATCTATCTATCTATCTATCTATCTATCTATCTCCTGTGGTAAGATGTATGACCAAAGTTTTTTTTTATAAATAAATATAAATAAGTAAGTAAATCTAAGCCATTTTGAAAAAAAGATATCTATACAGGAAGAAAGTAAGTAAGTTCTATACTATTCATGAATATCTCCCCTAACTTGACTTCTTCAATAGCATAGATTGAAGTAAAAACAACAAAAATAATTGACTTATGAAAATAGCAATAAATTTTGGATTACTAAAACAGTCAAAGTGGTAATATGGAAACCATTAATTCCCAGAAATAATCGTTAAGTACAAGAACTCAGGTGGGGGGGGGGGGATTAGTTTTCCCAAGGAGCCACATGCAAAACTGGGACTATTACAGAGGCCTGAATTGATAGGACTGCCACAACTTTTAGCTATTCTTGATTAAACCTAGCTATTCTTGAGTTAATGTAAGTAGTAGATTTGGGATACCATCATCTATATCATCACTGGATGACAGCAATAAGAAGCAATAAGAATTCTAACCACATGCTGGCATCCAGTAGTCCATATATTTGTGAAACTTCTTCAGTCTAGCTTCTTCAGGTGTTCCTGCTAACCCTTCATTTGTTGGTGAATAAAACAGATTAAAGATAGTCCTCATTTAGTGACAATAACTGGGACTGGCAACTTGATCATTAAGTGAAGCTGTTGCTAAGTGATATTACTGCTGTGCTTATGAACTTACTTCAGCTTTCCTTTGCTTTACAGACCTATATAGGTCATAACCATAAGATCGATTGTAAAGTTAATTTTTCATCACTGTCGTAACAAACAATTACTAAACAAGGATCACCTGTATACTACTATGTTTAAAAGATGTTATTATCAGATCTATGAGGGACTCAAATTATCTTATTCATTTTTGAGGGTAGGAAAATAAAATGAAACCACATTGTTGAGGACACCACAAGGTGTCATTTTACTTTTGTCTGACCCAATCAAACCTTTATTCCACTATTTGCGAATCGAAATGGCTACCCTGTTATATGTATAGTATGTACAGCTGTGATTACGTGAGCAGAATTATTCAACATTATTTCTCATTTCATGTACATAGAAAAGGAGCAAAACAAGAAAAGTTTGATCTTCCATGTTTCTTGGCAAGCTATTTCACCACATCCTAAATGCTGATGTCCCTGTCACATACATTATCTAATTATTTCAAATAAAACAGTAACAAGGCAAAAGTCCTTGTTCTTTTACTGTTTTTTTTTTATCATCATCTGTATGGAACACTTACAGAGGCATATATATTTCTCTAAAGTATTTTCCTTAATCTTTATCAGGAACTCTGTATCACAAAGAGATCAGAAATTGGCAGGTCAGAAGGTCCTAGCCAAGGTGATACAGTTGCCAAACTGCTCAAAATTTTCGCTACTGGTTCTCCAGAACAGAGAGATACATCTGGGATTTTCTGCTTCAGTTCTCAAAGTGACTATCAGATGTAGTCATTTAATTTTGGCCAAAGCTCCTCTTGTATCTTAAATACAAAATGGCTGGCACAGCTTGAGTTATTTATCACATTTTCCATTACAGTAAAGAAACCAAAATATTTCTTCCCATTGTAGCAGTGGCAGAGAGCTAAAATGACTAAGAATGGAAAGACTTTTTCAACCTGTACAGGGTTGAAATGCGGAGTAATTATAATGCGAAATAGTATAAGGCAAATAACAATATTTATTCATTAGATTTATATTCTACCTTTCTTCTGGCACAAAGCATATATAGCACTTCTTCCAGGTTTTTTTCTATAACTCACATCCACTGAAAGATTGGTTCAGTGATTGGAGTGAACTTGCATGGCTCAGCGTGAAATTGGGTCTTCCCAATTCTGATCCAATATTCTCATTACAGCACCATGCAGTCCTGGTCGAAAAATAGAACAAAATTATATACACAAAGAGCTTCAAAATTATATTCATGAGATGGGAATGTCAGTTTAGAATGCAAAATTTCTAATCAAGAAATGTCAGAAAAAGGCTAGAAAGCTACTATGCACATATAGTATTCTAGAATATTCCCCACTCAGATAAATTGGATTTATTTTTCAATAGACGTGCACATAACTGTACATACAGGATTTTCTTCAGCGTAAAACTCTATAAGATTGAACATACTGTAAAAAAAAAAGAGTCAAGTTACAGTCCTGCACATGCTTATACGGAAGCAAATTATCATGAAATACAATATAGAGTATTTCTGGTTGGCAGAATTGCCCTTTTAGTGTATAAAGGTGGAGGGGAAACGTTCTCAAGAGGTCCCTTGAGAATTTGTGGCAAAGCAGATATCAATAAATCTTTTCCATAGACAAAATTCATATTTATTACTGTCAAGGAATTAGAAAAGAATAAAACTGTCAGTTTATTTTAAATGTTTCTATTTTTGTGCTTCAGGTAATTCCTTGTAAATTACAGTAACTATCATTTGTAATGGTTCAGGATAATGTGTTTTAGTCAGTGCATGAGCAAATGTGTGTGCATATGTTATTGTTTCTTTTATTTTCTCAAAATTCTGCCTGCAGAAAAACGTTGTTATAGTAATCTTCTTTCACCCCTAAGGGAATGATATTAGCACGAAGGTACATGAAGACCTCTAAAATATAGTCAGATTTTTTAGCTGAAAGTTTATGAGGATATAAAGGCACATACCAAAGAGAAAGAAAAGCAGATATGGTGACAAAGGCTGCCAGTGATGAACACCCTAAATTTCCATTTCTGTATGGTAAGATCTTTAATTGCTATTAATTTCATTTGCAGAGGGAGTACATTGCATTTTTCTCTGCATCTGAAGTGGAATTATTTAACAACATTTCTTACCTGAATCTGAAATTATATAAATTAATTCACTGCTTCCTGCAACATTACTTCAAATACCACATGGAATGGATATTGCTACCCTGTTTTCCCAAAAATAAGACATCCCCTCGTAATAAGCCCAATTGATCTCTTGAGTGCATGTGCTAAAATAAGCCTCCCCCCAAAAATAAGCCTTCCCCAAAAATATTTAAACACAGAGCTGAAATCAGGTAAGACAGCAAGAGGAACCCCATCTTGCTCCATGCATCCCAAAATTATAAGACCTCCTGAAAATAAGACCAAGCGCTTATTTTGGGGTTCAAAAAAATATAAGACATGTTTTATTTTCAGGGAAACACGGTAACTATTGAGTGCAGCAATTGGTTTTTTGTAAAGAACAAATGCCTCTCTTCTTATAACATGTTTGTAGTCATTGTACTCATATAAAAGAGAATAGTTAGAAATTTAGAATAAGGGCTTTTTCCCCTTAATGAGTTAAAGTCCTTGAAATGGTACAAAACAATAACAGCTGAAGTTTGCTGTCCTTATTGACTATCCTAACTGTGCCTGTTCCAAGCCACTGTCAAATAATATCCTGATTTTTAAATATGCCGCTTGTTATAAAAATGGTGATTAGTTTTCTCTTCCAGTTTTGCTGCTGGCCTCCTTCAGTTTGTTATTAACCAGCAGGAGAAATATCCATCAATTATAGCACTAGAGGAGAAATGTGGTGGGCTTGACTTCAAGAATTGGTTTCTTTATATTTATCTAGCTCTTCTCCCACACCCCACTCAGACAATTTCCAAATTAAAAAATATGAAAAAAAAGAAACATATGGAAAGACACCAAAAACAGCATGGGAGAAAATAGAGGCAAATCATGCTTACATTCTGTAATTAAATAAGTCCTCTAAAGTAGATGGACAGAAATTGACTAGCTACTGGGCAGCCATCTTTCTTACAGAATGGTTTGGGGAGTAATTGAAAGTGACAAATACATGGAAACTGACAACAAACAGAAATACATTCCCTCTTCTACTCCGATAAATAATGAAAACTCCTCCGCCTTGATGCAAGACTAAAGAGAAGGTAGTGTCAAAAATATAAAAAGTATGTGCAAATGGTGGGTGGTAAGATGACAGGCATCAAAAGTACTCAGGAAGCAAAGTGTAATGAAAAACACTGACAGAGAAATAGCTAAGGTGAAAGCATTTCCCAAGACTCAGAAATGTACTTCCAGTCACATCCACAACAGGTGATCTCACTTTGTCTTCAAGATAGGGAACAGCAAAATATAACACGTTTTCTACAACCCTTTTTTGGGATAGTGTTAGAATAATCAGTAGAAAGTAGTATTTTTTTTTAATCAAACAGCTAATGAAGATTTAAGCTGATCTCATTTAGGGGCTCAAGGTGCAATGAAATGAACAAATTTAGTGTCGTTGGGACATGGTTTGCCCATACTGAGGAGCAATTGGGCACATCACTTAAGAGTATGAATTAAAAGTTAGAGAACAGAAGTCAAAACTCACTCACATGCCCATCATATTTTCTAGTTTCTAGTCCCCTTTCTTGCTGATCCCCTTTCTTGGTTAGATTCTAGTTCCCTTTCTTTTATTCCATTTTAGTCATTGATGTACTTTGTTATGAAACTAATAATATTGTTGTCCTGAAATCTTCACTGGCATTTTTCTCTAATCATTCTCTTTCAGTTTGAGGTAAAGGAAATCTATTTTCATTCCTATTCATCTCCCACATCAGAAAAGTAAAAGAACATTTGGATGAAATTGTCATACACAGGGTTTGGAGTGCTTTTCTCTGCAGTATCACCAGGGGGCCAAGGACTGACTGATTGACTCTCTCTCTCTCTCTCTCTCTCTCTCTCTCTCTCTCTCCCCACCCCCACCCCCATATTTCACTGCATAGTTATCTTCCAGCAACCTACAAACTATCTGGCTGTTCATGTGTCAGTTAAATTCAAGAAAAGATACAGAGACTCTTTCACGGATATTTTTTAAAAGTTAAACATTCAGTCAGGAAGCAGAATTTCAACAGTTCTAGCTCATATGATTGAAGATACATTCTTACCATTTCTAAACAATTATTCTGTACAACCAGTAAATTTTCCCATCTACCCATCCTAGATGCAATCATGCATTTGTGTTCAGTGTGGAAAGTACTGCACTTTAATTGCTTCGGGTCCTGTGCTTGTAACAAAGTGTGACACACAGATGTATGGTAAAGCATTTTCTGCTACTTTAATCTTTTATCAGAAAATTGCACCATGCTGTTGTTAAATGTTCAGAATCACAGCAAGTAAAAGAAAAACATTTCAGGAGAAGTGGCACATCTAATAGAAAGTTCTTCTTAGATCTTATTTTAGTCTTTTCTCCATTGTGATTTGCTTTGCTATATTTGGACAAAGTAGAAGAAAGTAGAAACAGAAAGGAATCACGAAAGCTTCTTTCCTTGATTTGTTATTCTAAGAATAATAACCCATTAATACTATTAAACTTACATGCATATTCTTGTGTACCATGAAGGCCATGTAGAGTTATTATTTATTAGAGCCAGTGGGTTACCTTTTTTTTTCTCGAAAGGACTATTTTTCAATCTATTATTCCTTCCTATGAGTCCATAAATTATTTAAAAAATATGCCTCGTTCATAGGAATTATTGTCAATCTTATCAAAAAGAAGAGTTTCAGTTGTATAAGTAGCACACAAAGTATGTTGCTTCATTTTTTAAAAAAAGAGGATGTGCTAAGACAGAAACATAAGTCTTAGACAGATAGGCAGGCAGGCAGAAAACAGCCAAACTGCATGTCCCATAATTGATTTAATATTAACAAATTAAACAAATGAGTCTTGCTTAAATATTAACCAAATTGAATCACAAATCTAGGTTTCTTTTCCCATATGTTTACATATGTTACCTTTTATTAGAAGTAATATTCTTGCTATTTTGCAAGGAGCCTTTCCTTCAGAAAGTTTACTTTTATCTCATTTAATAGTTCCTTGTGACAATAAAGATACATCTTTGCAATATATGGGAAGTATAAGTTAAAATGCTACAGGGTGAAAAGATCAATCCACTAATGTACTTAGCAGTATATAAAATTTGTCTCACAATATCAAACAATCTTTTAATCTATTCCCAGTGTTCAAGTAAATAGTCAAATACCACAGCCTTTACTAAGGAGAGGTAATAGCTTGCATTCTGTTTCACTATTCAGTAAATCAGTGGAGTTTGGTTTAGTGGATTTGGGATTTTCATAGACAAATTTGCTGGAGTTTCATGCAAATTCTAGGCACACTTTGTCTCAAACAATTGCCAAATCAGTGTGAACAATATTCATTGCTTCTTCTAAAAAAGAGATAGGCATTGCTATCAGTAAAATAGGGTTCGTCATGTAAATGATTTGGGCTCAAAAAACAAAACAAAATAAAAAGTCCATGCCTTCAGTACTTAATGGACATTTAGATTTAGCAGACATCCTCCCTCCTCTTTTTGTGAAGTCTATACCTTTAATAGTTTATTGTAGTCATAAGTGCACTATATAATCATAAGATAAAAACAATAATCACTCTTTACCTTGCTCAGCTAATTTCTGAAAGTGCTTTTAAATATACATTTATTCCAATCAAAGACATACTTACTTAAGAGCAGGGCAGGCTTCTGATGAGAATGGGAAAGGAGAGATGAGTAAATGTGTTGTCATCTAAATAAACACTAAATCTTCACTCAAGTCATAGTTTGCAATGCAATCCTGAAAATGAAGGAAGAACCATAAAGATACTACATTGTTCATTTCTTGAAACAGTCATATCAGTTGTTGATTACTTTTTGATTCTCATTCTAAGTGTTTACATCAATATACAAAGTCATATAAGATTTAAGTCATCTTCAGCACTATGCCCTCGTCACCTCACGCTTGGACTACTGTAATGCTCTCTACATGGGGCTCCCCGTGAAGAGCACCTGGAGGCTCCAACTGGTCCAGAATGCGGCCGCGCAGGTGGTGATGGGAGCGACATGGCGCTCCCATGTGACTCTCCTCCTGCACGAGCTGCACTGGCTTCCAGTGGTCTTCCGGGTGCGGTTCAAGGTTTTGGTTACCATCTTCAAAGCGCTCCATGGCTTAGGACCAGGGTATCTTTGGGACCACCTTCTGCCACAAACAGCCTCTCACCAACCAGTCCACTTCCATAGAGAGGATCTCCGTAGGGTGCCGTCGGTCAAACAGTGTCGACTGGCAGCCCCCAAGGGGACAGCCTTCTCTGTGGGGGCACCTACCATCTGGAACGAGCTCCCCCCTGAGATAAGGAGCTTACATGACCTGGGTACTTTTCGCCGCGCCTTGAAAACATTTTTATTTGAACAAGCTGGGCTGGCTTATCCTCCTTTATTTTGGGTTTTTAAATTTTTATAATTATAATTGGATTTTTAAACTGTTGAGCCAAATTATTTAATTTGTTTTAATGATTTTTTAACTTTTGTATTTATTGTATCTTATTCTGGCTGTTCACTGCCATCTGGGAGTAGGGCGGTATACAAATTTAATAAATAAATAATAAATAAATAAATAATAAATAAATAAATAAATAAATAAATAAATAAATCTTCTATAGTGCTGAAGATGACCCAGGGGTGAAATGCTCCCAGTTCAGACCGGCTCGGACGAGTAGGTAGTGATGGCGGTGGGAAGTTCGAAGAACTGGCAGCAAAAATTCCTTCCCCACAGCCTCCAGCTTGCTTTCCTTCACTCTTTGGACCGAATCCTGAGGTGCTGGTTGCAATGCCTGCCTTGTTTCGCTTGCTGTAATCCCTGAAATCCATTGCATCAGCAAGCAACTGAATCTCCCTGCCTGCAATCAAGCTCATCGGTGAGCAGCTCTATCTGCCTACCTGCTTTCCAAACCCACCCCCCACCCCCCTTTGGGAGCTTTAAAAAAATAGTTAATTGGGTTTCTTTTTAGTTGTTCTTTTTTTAGACCTAGCCGTTTAAAGTTTAGGAAATTTTAAATTCAGCCGCTTTTATATAAAAATAAAAATAAAATAAAATAAAATAAAATTTGTACAGCTTTCTGAGATTTTGTGTGTTTCTATAGTATTTCACTCTAACTACACAAACACACTAAATCTCACAAAGCTGTATGTGGAATTTTGTGTGTGTAAAGTGTGAAAGTTGGTTTTTTGGGCTTTTTGTGGCTGTGTGAAGTTCCTGCTTGTTGCAGGAGCCATTTTGGGTCTAGCACAGCTGCTTTTACATTGTGGGTGAGCCAGTTGTGTTGTGTTGTGTGTGTGTAAAGTGTGAAAGTTGGTTTTTTGGGCTTTTTGTGGCTATGTGACATTCCTGCTTGTTGCAGGAGCCATTTTGGGTCTAGCATAGCTGCTTTTATATTGTGGGTGAGCCAGTTGTGTTGTGTTGTGTTGTGTTGTGTTGTGTTGTGTTGTGTTGTGTTGTGTTATGTTGTGTTGTGTGTGTGTAACATGTGAAAGTTGTTTTTTGGGGGGCTTTTTGTGGCTGTGTGAGGTGAGCCAGTTGTGCTGTGTTTGTGTTTTGTAGATTTAAAAAGGGCAAAGAAGTGACGTTGACTTGGCCATGCCCACCTGACCAACAAGCCCCACCCACTAATTAAGCTCCACCCACAAACCGGTAGCAAAAATTTTTAGATTTCACCCCTGGTTCCACCATGATTACAACTAATATCAAAGGTTTTTCTTCACCTTGGGACTGTTATTGTGTAAAACCGGAACTGAGTCAAGACCCTTCTCATTACAATTTAGGAGAGAGTTTAAATAGGCTGCCCAGAATAAAAAGCAGATAAATATGCGAGTAAATATATGAACTAAAGTACACTGGACTTAGAAGAGACTATGTTTACATCAATGGCACTGTCTTTCATAATTTTAATGTATGAACAATGCTGCCTCTGCAGAAATACACGTTGCTTTTCCTGTCTCCATACTAAGATTTGTTTTCTGGTAGAATGCATTTTATTTTAAAAGAAGCCAATATAATATGTTTTGGGATGACAATTTAGTAAGATCTTTCAGCCATCTATAACAGTGCAGCAGAGCAAAGATTCAAGCTGGGAAAGGAACTTATTAGAATATCGCAGAACAATGTCTCTGCCAGAAGAAACAGTGGTGCCACCAGTTACAGAACGCAAAGACAGTGTTCAGACAAATGAGTCGTCACTATAAAGCCCTTTTCTTTCTTCCTTTTCGTTGTTGTTGTTGGTGGTGGTGGTTTGGGTTCGGTTGGATTTTTTGCAGCTTTAACAAACACTGAATTTTAGTATTATCCACCATGCTGAGTTCCCAAGAGCGCATTTGTTTACCATATGGAAAAGGAAGTTGGTGGATGTTGCTTCCTGGAGGAAGAAAGACGGTGACCTTGGAATTAAAATACTATGGGAAGGTGGGGGGGGGGTGCTGGGGCTGTAGAACCTTCCTCATTCCAAGATCCTTTTTTGGACCAAGCAATGTGGGGAAAGAACTAAATGTTTATTCATGAAGCTAACAGTCCAGGAATCATTTTGGGAGCAGATAAGACTGTCCCAAATTAGGTAAAGTGGTAGAGCCTGCTTTGTTGTATCAGGCTGCTTTCTTTTCTCTCTCCTGTATGCAATCTATTGCTTAGTATCTGGAAATCAGGATAGCACAGGGTAGTTCTTTCTAATTTCATTTGAATCTTTTTATATAATTGTCTCCCCACAATATCTGCCTTTGAGAACTACTTCATTAAAATCTGTATTCTGTAGCTAAGACTCTCAAGTAACAAAGGGAAATGTTTGCCTGGCCTGATGATTTTTCTTTGCTATCAGTAGCAAAATAAATGTACTAAGAATAAAGACAAATACTGATATAGCATGAGGCAAAAGCATGTTAACACAGTTGTTGTCTTTGTCTATCTATGTTTGGATAGGAATCGTATGTACTAATGGGTGCTCCACATACATTTCCAATCTCAGTGGAACTTCATATATTGATACTGCAGTATCAGATACACATAAATGGACTACATGGCATTTTGAGGGAAGAATAAATATTTGCCAGACAGCTAATATTCATAACAATTTTTAAATTAAACATACGTAGAATAATTCACAAATTAGAACAGGTAATGACTGGAATTGTATTGAATGGTTGAGGGTTTTTTTTAGCATTCTTCACTGTTTTTTTTAAAAAAATGGTATGCTTAAAATAGTATTAAGGTCTTTGAAGAGTAAATACTTCTTCTTAGTGCTTCCTGAAATAGTTTCTGTGTTGTAGTTGTAGGTCAGCTCCAGGAAACATATGGGAAGGACTTTCCATATCTTAAATACACCACACTACAATAAATGAACTGGATTTTAGTTAATAGTAGAAGAAGCCACTCAAGTATTTTGCACATTTACAAAGCAAGCATAGGTGTTTTCCATTAAAGGATAAACACTAGATAACATTTATACCAAAATAGATCCATTGGCAGTTGTTCAATCAAATTTATTTAGACTAGTTAATATCTACTGCCAAGCTGCTGACTATAATATCAAGTAAAATTATTCTTTATGTAGAAAGATTATATTTGCATAGAGACGTCTCAGCAGACCCCATTGAAATAATGGAAGCAGCAAAGTAAATTAATTTCAAAGAGATTAGGGCAGAAGAGAGAGAAATTGTCTTACTCTTAAAAAAAAACAAAAAAAACAAACAAACAGAGTAGTTCAGTAGTTGATAGTTGCTACTAATTTTCCTAATTATTTCTCCATGTCAGGAGATCGGTACTACAATTACACATAGTCATTATCTCTGAGCATTATTTTTTTGCAATCCTCACTTTATTCAAGTCAGCACACTGATGTTATTTCATAAAATCTGATATCTTAATTCATTTTCTGATATATTGAAAAGCAGCAGAGGAGAGTTTCTCCTATTTCTCCTATAACATTATGAAATTAACTGTGTAAGTGGAATATTTGCTTTTCGGGATTTTTTTTTTTTAGATTTTGTCACATGAATGTTACTAGAGCTTCAGTTTGTAGCAGGGGTGGGTTCTATTACCTTTACTACCAGTTCACAATGGAATCACGCACACACGCTCATTTTGCTCACACACTCCTTGCTTCTGGGCATGCGCAGATCACTGATGATGACATCTGGAGTGGTGGGCAGGGCCTCCCGCTGGTTTTACTACCAGTTCTTGCGAACCGGTCCAAACCGTGGCCCACCCATCACTGGTTTGTAGGCTTGGGCCAGTCTGCCATTGATAATCCTGAAATAAATTCAACCATTAACAATATAAAACAATGTAGTTTGTGTATTATTATGTTTTAAATGTGATAATCACATACAGGGATTATTCTCATTATTACATAGTTATAAGCACTATTAATAACTTATAAGAACTTTCTAGTAACTGTAATGAGAGAAAATAGAACCATTATATTTCTTATTTGATTTATTTAATTTGATTTAAATGGTTGGAATGCCTTATCAATTAGGTAATGTTTATTGTTCACAAATGAAGATGTGTTTTGTTGATTAAGACAATACATTGATATTGACTTCTAAGCAAGCAATTGCAGACTGAAGATAATTTAGTCATGAGCTTGGTGGCACAGTGGACTAAGTGCTGTTATAGTAGCACTTAATTGCCAGCTGCCTGCAATTACTGCAAGTTCAAATCTCACCAGGCTCAAGATTGACTCAGCCTTCCATCCTTTCGACGTAGATAAAATGAGGACCTGGATTGTGGGGGCAATAAGCTGACTTTGTATAAAAAAGAACACCACTTGGGGGGTCCGAAAGCCATAGTAAGCAGGTATATACAAAAGTATGAAGACTATTGCTTAATGCATTGTAAGCCGCCCTGAGTCTCTGGAAAAGGGCGGCATATAAATCAATCAAACAAACAAACAACCAAACAAACAAACAAACAAACAAATAAATAAATAAATAAATAAATAGACTCTGCTAAGTTAACAAACTGTTCCTGTCACATAAATAAATAGACAGAGATAAATAAAAGTTGGCTTGATAATTGTGAATAACAAAACAAAAACTCCACAGGATAGTGCATTAAAAATATTTACAAGAGATGCACCAAAATATACACAAATGCACACACACACACACAAAAAATACTAAGGGAGTTGAAAAGAATTGGAGATACAGGAAGATACTTTGGGAAGGGAGATAGGGGCATGGGCAGAAATCTTGAAACTAGGCAGTGGAGAAGGAAGGTAGAGGTGGGAAAAATACTCAGATTGAACAGCCAAGAAACACATGTAGAAGGAGATAAAGATCTGGAAGACATGGAAGATATGGAAGACAAGTCAAAAAGAAAAAAAGCATAGCAATTAAAGTATTGAAGCGAACAAGAGATGATAGATATATGACCTTTCGTTTTTGGTGTTGTTTTGATTTGCGTTCCTTTTTCTCTCTCCCCCCTCCCTCCCTCCCTCCCTCTCTTCCTTCCTTCCTTCCTTCCTTCCTTCCTTCCTTCCTTCCTTCCTTTTTTTCTTTTTCTTTTCTTTTTTTTATAGTAGGTGATAGGATTAGAAGTTAGATAGGATAGAAAGAAAATGTTTTTAACAAAGAATGATGTGATTAAAAGTTAGAATAAGATATAGAAATAAGAAAAAAGGGGAATATTAGTGTATACAGTTTTATATAACAAAATAAGACTAATAATAAGAATCAAAGAGTGCAACTTTATATGAATATGCATCACTATTAGAAATATATAAGTTGGATTGAAAGTAATAATTATGACTAATACTATTAGTTTTATTTGCATTAGAATATAATAAAATAAGAGTAATAATAAGAGAAAACATGGAATAATTAAATAAGGATTGATTGCAACTTTATATAAACATGTATTACTATTAGAAATATATGTTAGGTTGAAAGTAATAACTATGACTGATACTATTAGTTCTATTTGTATTAGAATGTATGACACCCAGGTGCCATATTGTTCATTCATTGATATGCTTGTAAAAAAATTTTTAAAAAGGAAAACTTCCAAAACTCAATGTATTTATTCTGAGTTTGAAACAAACCTATGATCTATTTCATGCACACTATTAAATGAAATCTAAAAATGTAGACTAACTGTGAATTTTAATCACATCCAGCGATTAGATTCTTTTTTGTAGGCGTATGTTTCATGAAAATCTCAGAGGGCAATTAACAAACTTAAATAAATAACCTGTCGTTTTGTGCAGCATGAAAATCAGTTCTGTCTGAAAAGACTACTTTCTCTGCTTATTTCATGTGATACTTGATATCTGCATAGAGAGGTAATTTCTTTAATATTAGACAATTAGTGATTATTTCAGTGTTCCTTTCTAAATTTGTCATAACATTTCTCCAGATGAGATAAATGCCTTTGCTAAGATTAAAGTGCATGTCTTTACAAATAGGCAACATAACTTTGAAACCACTAATTATAATAAACATATCATATAAAAAATATTGGGTAACCCCATCTCATATATCAACTGTAAAGAAACATTGCAAGCTTTAATTCTCACTGCAACAGTTAATGTAAAGTTGAGGAAAATATGGCTTTCCAGATCCAGTTGCACTCCAATTTCCATCAAACTTAACTAGCATGGAGAATAGCCATAAATGATAAGAGACGTTACCCTACATTAACTGGAAAGCAAGATTCCTCCTCATGAATTTAACCTCTTTCCTCTATAATGGTAAAGAGACATTTGTTTTTCCAAGTTCTTGGTTTTAGTTGAGCCAACATTCTAAATTAGTGAACAATATTTAGAATTCCTGATAAGCCAATGGCTCTAAAAAAATTTTAGACTGCGTTAGTACAAATAATTCCTTCAACACAGTCAAACTATTCACTAGGGCTGCATTATTATTATTATTAGTCTTCTCATCGTTCCTATCACCCATCTCTTCCCACTTATGACTGCATAACTGTATCTTTGTTGTTTGTATTCTTATGATTTATATTGATATTGTTTCCTAGTATGGTTTGATTGCTTATTTGTACCCTATGACTATAATTAAGTGTTGTACCTTATGATTCTTGACAAATGTATTTTGTCTTTTTATGTACACTGAGAGCATATGCACCAAAGACAAATTCCTTGTGTGTCCAATCACACTTGGCCAATAAAGAATTCTATTCTATCTATTCTATTCTATACATCCACTTTAAATACTGTATTTTTCCGAGTATATACTTTCTTTTTCTTTTACAATTTAATTTAAAATTTAAAAAATAATAAAGTGGATTAAATTAAATTATTTGGTGATATTGAATATCTACATTGCAAACAAAATGCTATGCACATTAATCTTTAAAGCTCACAATACACCTGGGAATCTTATTAAGAAAAACCTGATCTTTTTCTTCTCTCCAATTATTTTTTCTCACTTAACTGTCTCCTTTTCTATTACTTTTTAAAGCAGTCAAAAATAACAAAGGAATAAGCATGATGCATGTAGGTTTTAATACATAATCTCAATTCCAATGTGTTTTGAGGGGGAAACTAAGGGTAATAGACTAGAAAATATATATTGTTACTCTGAAAACATTCTGAATCCTCAAAGTTAGTTGGAATTATGAGTTTGTAATAACGTATATGTGCAGTATACGTTTTCATTTCTTGACCTGTTGCAGCCTTTTCTCTCCACAAGAGATCTTTGTTTCATATTATGAGAGACCATTAAAATTTGAGATACATTTTCATTCTTATAAGCCCAGGTAAATAAATAGCATTATCTTAATGTAAAATTAGACCTGAGCATGGAACTCTAAATTGTGACTGAGGTTAAAGAAATATTTGTAGATTTTTTTTTCAGCTTAAAATCTTCATCTGCATTTGATTTAATTACAGCAATGTCCTTTGATTTGCCAAGAGAAGACAAAATTCGATAATTTAGTATTTAGTAACTTAGTGTTTAATTTAGTAATTTAGTATTTCACATTTTGTTTGTTTCAATTATTTAAGTATATAAATATATTTCTTTCATTGGACTAAAAGCACTTAATAATGCACTCCTATTCTTTACGTGAACATTCAACCCATGATTGTGCACTGTACAAAGATTTTTTAAAAAACCAGAAATGTATTATATGTACTGAATTACTTCCAAATAAAAAGATAGACTTATAGATAGATCCAGCATTTGTAACCCTTTCATAGAAAAGTTTATCATTTTGTCCCATACCCTGAAACACACATTACAGAACCTCAGAAATTTAGCACGCATCTGAATAGTGTCAAGAGATATTTTCTACTTATATTAACCAATTTAGGCAGAAACGTTGGTTTTGTCTCAATTATCAACAGTGTAATCCTCAATTGAATTCCACTTTCAGGATTTACCATTCATCATTCTTTCTAAAGTCTCCCTTGCTGAGATAAAGCTGCCAGCATGGCCAAACGTTTGGAGTATACTATTTCTTTTTTAGAGTGAATTGATGCTGAGAATTACAATGAACTCTTTGGAGCTTTAAATCTGTCTTTCATGGTGATAAATCCTTCACATATCTTTAGCAAATAGAAGGAGAGGAACCTAAAAATTGCATAAAAATATAATGGTTCCTTTAATTTTTTTTTCTTTCCTCACAGTAAGAATGTAGAACTCTATCCTGAAATGGAACAATAGTGACTATTATGCTGAAATCTGATACTCTGACAAGTTAAAGTACTGTCTTGTAAAATCAAAATCCCTAGACATATCAAAAAGTATTCTCACTCAACAAAGATTAGTTGAAATAAAGGTGTGTGTGTGTGTGTGTGTGTGTGTGTGTGTGTGTGTGTTTGTATGTAGCATATGAGTGAAACTTATTACAGGAAGAAAACAAAAGGCTTTAATTTATACCTAATTAATCTTTTTTAAAGAGACCAATTAAATATAGACATTTACAATGTTACCTCAAAATAAAACAGAAGAACTTAAGCTGCTAGAGAGAAGTTCCCTGAAGATGGTCATTTCCTTCCATTTGCTCTCTGACTGATGCTTCTTGTACCTTATTTAACTAAGATGGAGGGGTTGGTTGCAGTAGAATAGATACTAGTGAGACAGTGAAATTGTCAGGAGACAGAAAGATACACTTGACATTACTTTCCTCAGAGAACAAGGAATTCAACTAGTAGGATAAGAAGCAATGGGTGGAAACTAATCTAGGAGAGAAGCAACTTAGAACTAAGGAGAAATTTCCTGACAGTTAAAACAATTAATCAGTGGAACAACTTGTCTCCAGAAGTTGTGAGTGATCCAACACTGGAAGTTTTTAAGAAGAGATTGGATAATCATTTGTCTGAAGTGGTGTAGGGCTTCCTGCCTAAGCAAGGGGTTGGACTAGAAGACCTCCAAGGTCCCTTCCAACTCTGTTATTCTATTCTATTCTATTCTATATGGGCTCCAGCATGAGTATGAAAGCTCAGAAGACAAAATCTCTGGGCCCCGTGACCAACCCAGATTGGATCCTGTAACATTATCCTGGGACACGTATATTTACCTTCTTCCACCAGAAGAACTTAATTTACATTTCTTTGTGAAAGTAAAGCCACTGGAGTAAAAAAAAAAAAAATCAGAAGTATATTCATAGTGCTTCATGAAGAGTTGTGTGAATAGAACTTAGTTTTACCAGATTTGCATCTCTGCCAACAAGTTTTTCTGATAAAAAGCCTGACTATTTGATAGCTTTCTTTTTGCTTTATCAACATAGCAACATCCTGAAATTCAAAAATAATAAAGATAACTCCCACTTCTGACTAAAGGATCATATCACTGTTATATTATTGTAAAATCCATAAAGCAAATGTTTGCAGAACTTTGGATTATAAGAAAAATATCTGAAATCTACTACATTGTTGCATTCTGGCCATAATCACAGAATAAAACTACTTGTTCATAGCATTTTGAAAGAATACTTTTCTATTCTTAGTTTTCAGATTTGTCCTAGGCTGATCTTTCTCTTTTTGTCTTTACCTAATGAAAAGATATAAAGCAAGAAAATGTTATGCTCTTCTTTGAATCAGAAGATACTTTATAAAAATACTTGTTATTATTTGCAAATTGAACACTACAGGGGATCCATTTCTTTATCTGATTGTTTCCTTGTTCAAGCACAACTGCATAATAGAAATTTTATCTGGTATTCTGCATTTTGGCAAAACCAGAAGAACATTTGACTTGGTTATGTAACAAGTGTACAAGGAATCATTTTTCAATCTCTAAGAACTATTAATGTGTGCATGTATAGAGATGTACATATGTGTGCCTGTGCTTTTGGTTCTGTTCTTTCATGTGTTTGTAGTTTTAACTAGAACAAAAACCCTTTAAATCTTTACAAATTGCATTTCATTCTAAAGCTATAGAACCCATACAAGCAGAGATTACTGTTGCTAGCTTTTGGAGAATGAGAAGAACAAAGGAAAGGATGTGAATTGCAAGAAAAGTTCATTCCAGCTTTATCAAAATTAAGCCAGTTCAGACTTGAATTTTTAGTATGTGTGAAAAAGCATTCTTTCTTGTGAGCTGTTCCTAATATCAAGATATACACCTGACTGGAAAAGGTTACCTCTGTCACATATCTATTTTGTTTTCATTCTTTCCTGAAGAATGTTATAACAACTAAAAGAAGGTATAATCTTCTATAATTTTAGAGATCAGATTACTTGCTAGAGAGCTTGGATTCTATCTTCTCTTATTCTCATTGCTGAAAAATGAATAAAAGGCTTTGTGCATGGGAGTATAAGGCTTACATTTATTTTTCTGTCAAGAATGATACACCAAATGTTATTCAACATTCTTTTATCCAAGAATTTTAAAAAATCAATAGACATATTCTCTTTAAAAAAGAGAATTAAATAAAATGAAACAAATATATTGTTTCAATGTGGGAAATAATACAGAAAATAGTTTGTTTTCTATGACTTGCACTAATTTCTAATATTGACTCATGGAATATCCTGAGATGTACATGAATTAAGTGTCATTTCAGACATAAGAATGCTTAGATTCATGTAAATCAGATTTGCTTTAGTGTTCATACTGAAAGGCAGATTTCTCCCATTTATATAGAGTATCACATGACTTCAAATTTCATATATTTTAAATAAATTGTAGCTGGTAACTGTCTTTAAGCAATGGAATATTTTTCTTTTTATTGGTTAGAGGACTTGAATACAGTAATTTCCTAGTCCAGCATCTTAATCACTATAATGCAATCAATTAATGTTTCACCCTTTAAATATGATATAGTACAAGTTCGGAAAAAAAATGGAATTCCACCTTGGATTCATTCAGAACCACAAGTATGGATCTGACTTTGCATCAGGTTACCATCTTTAGAAGTCAATGAGTGACAGTAATTGCTTTTAGAGCTGAGAAGCTTCAAAAGAGTGTTTTGAATGAAGTGTTCCATTCCAGTGGTCTGCTCACTTCTAAAATAACCATGTGTTCTCCTTTGGAGCCCTGATCACACAGAGATAATGCCAGGAGAGAAGGCTAAGATATGACTTCTCCAACAGCATTGGGTTGAGATGATTTTAGGTCTCTATGTCAAGGTAAATCAAAATAGAGCAAATCAGGTTGCCCTTATATAATAAACAAATCTGTTTATCACTTTGTGCAAACCTAATTGTTTTCTTATATCTCTAGAAGCACTCATGAAACTTTCTCATTTTTTTTGACAAGGGATAAGACATTGCTAAGAATAAGAACAAATCAACACACATAAAATCTCGCCCCCCCCCCACACACAAAGTTTCTGAAATTTTACAGGTTTATTACATAGACATCCCTTATCCTGTTTATTATTTTCATAGTAATCAGCCAAATACTGTAGAATGGAAATATTCCTAAAATGATAAATCCTAAGATCTGAGATGTCTGAAATTTGGCACCTGAATTTCCACATGGAAATATCAGTTCAAATTTTTTTCACTATTTAGAAATGATGGTATTGTGACTCTATTTTGTTCCTCATCACCATAGAATCAGCAGCTTTCAACTATTAAGAGTTTCCCACTGGAGTTATAGCAGTATTTGACTATTCATTAAAGTTTTTCTATGGATGTAAAGATTTGAGAATTTAACAAGCTAATTATAACACGACAAAAACACTGCCTCACTGATTCTATAGTCTCTCTGGTGTAAAAGCCTACTTTTTCTAGAGCAGCAACACTAATTGTTTTTATTATCTTAATAATCTTAACATTTCCTTATCTAATAACTGTTAACTTAATGTGTTCCTATAAAGCAGATTTAAATTACTACATTCACTGTTGATTTCAAGTTTCTGCACACTGTATTAATTATCTAGAAATGTGTCTGAGATTTCCTGCAGCAGGTTTGCAGCCTCCTTAATATCTTCCTTGCAGACACTTTAAACACACTGTAGCAATTTTAAAATTCATCATCCCTATAATTTATACAAACCTTGTAATTGATACTTATAAGCACTGTGCATACCAAAAAAAAAAAGAAGAAGAAGAAGAAGAACAAATGGAAGAAAAGAAGACCAAAAAAAAAAAAAAATACCCAACAAAAACCTTAGCTGCCATAACCGTAAACTTACAAACCTTTAATTTGAGAGTATAAACAGAGTGATGTTAAGAAAAAGAAACACACTTATTGTTCTTTGGTTTCTACCTCATACTTCTTTCCTACAAAATACCTTGTCATTGCCCTTGGTTTGCTAAAGACTTTTGGGAATGGATGAAGGAAACCCAAGTATCTGGCAGGCTGGAAAACAGAAAACACAACCCAGCAATATGTCAATGAAGATTCAGTCATCCAAATAGAGTTGTCTGGAAGCTGAGTCATAACAACTGGACTTCTTTGTCTTTTTGGTTTGAAATGTTTCACTGCGTATTCAAACAGCTTCTTCAGACTGAGCAAGCTGATTAGGGGCACCCCATATAGGTTCTCCAGGATGGTTTCATTTTTCATGTAATCTGAATATGCTCATTAGGTAAGTAAGAAGAAAGTCGTTGCAATGTAAAAGTTCTAACTCCTAAATCTTGTGGGTTGTTAAAGTGTGATCACCCTCACTGATTCACTGGTGAACCTGTGAAATGGTCTTAATCTTCCTAGTGACTGATGAAAGAGCAGCATAAAAAATTGGAGACAAACAGAAAAAGAAAAAAAAAGTCTAGTTGCCATGACTCAACTTCCAGGCAACCCAGCCATATTTAAAAGAAAACAATTATAAACATATTTACTAAAAAAATAAATAAACCTGTGTGAATATAATCTATGGGATTTATTCTTTTGTAGATTTTTGTAGTGTAGATTCTATATCATTCTAGTTTATTTTTCATAATTAGATGAGAAGAAAAATCCAATGGGATTTACTTTTGAAGAAATAAAGTACTACTACCAGATGAAAATAGTAGTCTATCATTTTCCTTTTAATGTCAGAGTGCAACCTTTTTGGATATTTGCTATTTTTTTTAGTGTTATGCCCATTTCCAAATGATTGTGATTAAAAGTTGATAAGGCCTAAAAACATAATAAGCATTAGTGAAATGCCCTAAAATTTCATTCCTTCATTCCTGAGGATATTAAAGAAGCAAGTGATGATGACATATTTTATTTTTTTTTTATCTTGAAAAGATTCTATGCACAAAATAGGCTGAGATTCAAAGAGCTACTTTAAAAATGATCATCCATAGCGATGAATGACTTGACTCTGATTCTGTCTGAAGACCAGATCTTCAGTACCAACCGTTGTCAGCCTTGCATCATACAGATGTTTTAACTGGGAAAACTAGCATTCAAAGAACAGCATATCTACAGGGTACTGATTTGGGGAAAGGCTGCCTTGTATCTTAAGATGTTATTCATTCATTGGGGTTTTCTTTTCCAAGTACTTCAGGTACATTATGAATATTCAAAGTGAATGAGCTGCTGAGCAATAGCAGACATGGACCTATAGCAAGTATAAGATATATAGGAGAATGACAGAGGTGGATAATCACTTTAGTGAAAATGGCAAATGAATTATTTCATGCTGTTCAGGAGAAGGCAACGGTAAAAACCACACTGATAAACAAGCTAAAGTGATTGATGATACAATTTCAGATGATGGCCCCCATCAAGTTGGATAGCATGCATAAGCAATAATTGAAGGAAGCCAAGGAGCTTTTTAGTGTACCAGTGGTATTTATGATGCAGCTAGATTAAAACCTTCAATACATATAGTTGCTGTTTTTGTCATGCAAAAAAATAAAATTGAAAGCTGCATGGACAGATTTACAGTGACAACACAGAGCCAAAGAAACATGATTAGAAAAAAGTTCAGCACACTGAAAGATGGAATGAATCAAGTCCACATTAACATTTTAGGCATGAGAAAATTGAAGCAGATTGTAATTAGACATTTTCAGTCAAATCAAACTATTTGATCCTCGGGATCAACCATAGAACAAACAGCATTGTTTTTGTAGACAGGGAGAATAAAGCAAAGAGAGTACCTGGGTACCATACAATTGCTGAACATCAGTTAGACTCCATAGACAGCTCTTTTATATGGCAGTTATCCAAGTTTGTGCTGCAACCACTGGTGCAGAATGAGAGGAGCTGTCATATTTTATGTTCAAATTAAATCTGAAATAAAGAGAACAGGATATGCTCCTTGTGTTTGGAGAATGAGAAGCAAACTAGAAAATATTAATGAAGAAAATAAAGCTGAACTATATGATTTGGGAAGCAGAAATTAAACAGAACAACAATTTATTAGTTTCTCCTAATCCAATTTCATTGTTAATTGAGTCTTCATACAACTAAAACAACACCTCTATGGATGTTGTCTTACCAGACAGTGCACAGAAGTCATATTGACTATATCATTGGTACAAGCAGACACATGCCATAGGCTTATTCTGAAACAGATCAAAAAGTGCCCAAGTGCAAATTCCAAGTCAAGCTAAAGAAAGGTAATCAATTCTCACAATATGATCTTAAGCATTTATCCACAGTTTTCAAGAAGAACATCAAGAATTGCTATGGAAGAAATCATAGAAGAATGAATAGTCAAAAAGACTGCCAAAGACCAAAATACAAAAGAAAGCAAACTGGATATCAGAATTGATGTGGAAATCATCAGGAAGAAAAGAAGAGCCAAAAACAAGAAAGTCAACAATCTTGGGAAGAAACTTAACAAAGAATTTCAGAGAGATGTTAAGGATCAGGGATATGGCATCTGAAGTGACACTGAAGATGAAGACAAAGAAAGAAAAACAAGGAAGTTTTCCAAGAGAATTGAATTCAAAAGGAGGTTCAAAACTCAGAATGGACAGATGATTATGGACTGAATGTTAAAGAATGGCTACAGGTATCAATGGAATATCTATATAAATGTGACGAATAATATAAAAATAAGTAAGGTTCTAACCAAACTATGCCAGCAGCCCTGGTCGAACAACACAAAAGCCACATATTAAAAGAAGTCAGTGTGCATAACAATATCAATAAAAGAAGGCTTAAAAGAATGTGCAAACTATTGTACAATGCTAGCAAAATAATGCTTAAGACGATCCAACACAAGTCAGAAAAGGAAGATTCCAGATATTCAAGCGGGCTTTAGAAAAAGCTAAGGAACAAGGTACAGTATAATTGATACATGCAGGATAATTGAGAAAGTCAAAGAATACCAAAAACCAATTTCACTGATTAAAATAAGTTGAATTATGTCCTTAGAGAAATGGGAATATCTCATTGTGCTCACATGAAACTTATACAAGTCAGGAAGACACGGGTGAACAAGGTGAAATTTAGTGACTCAAGATTGGGAAGGGTTTATATTCTATCCTTATTCAATCAATTTATATGCTAGTTGCAAAAACTAAATTGGAAGAAAAAAATCACGATTTTCAAAATGGATGAATAAGTATCAGTAACCTGTACTATGCTGCTGATACTACTATAATCTGACAGATGAACATGCAAATGATCTTAAGCTCTAGTAATGCTGACTGAAATCCTTTTCTAGTGGATATATCCTTATTCTTCTTTATCTTCAATTAATGGCCTTAGGATGGGTGTTGTTACTTTTGCCTCATTTTAAAATCTGGCTTAAAGTATTTCCATATTTTGGTTTTAGAAACTGATATTCAATAATTCAGGATTAATTTCACTATACAAAACATACCTTGTTTATGCTACAGTTCTAGAGTGGAGAAAACTGATTAGTTGTTCACAGATTTCACATATAAAATTTACCAATGAAATTATGCCTGCATTTCAGATCTATTTTGAGGTCTACCATAGTGAATCTCCAAACTAGATATGCAAAGTTGAATTTTCAGGAGGAGTTTACTGGGATGAAATTCAAATATGGTAAAATGATTAAAGATTTGACCCTAACAATGAACCCATATGCAATTACAACAGCATAAAATCTGAAAGTAATTGCAATATGAAAAAAATTAATGTGGTAAAGGTGGAGAGAAAATAATCACACAGAATGTGCTCTGCTAATCTAATTTTTTTCAAGTGACTTTATACACCTGCCTCACAAGCTTCATATTTTTATAGTAATATTTGTTACTTATCAGAATTGTGGTGCACCACTAAAATGAAGACTTTTGGTTGCAATTTCAACTGCTATTGTACCAGTTGTAAACTCAGGTCTGAGCAAGCCAGCTTGTTTCCTGGTTTTCTCTTTTAAAGGCATTTTAATTTAGAAATAAACAGTATTCTGTTTGATTATACATGTTCATAAATAAATTGTCACCTATTAAGATATTTGGTTTTTTTTAAAAAAAAATTCCAAATTTCTTTGCTTTTATACTATAAAAATGCCATTCATTTTCACTGCTTCTAAATTTCATTTAGCTGGCATCTAGACCAATTTAGAAATAGTAATCAATACAATCCCAATGTAATATATGGAGATGTTCCAAAGATGCTTTTTCAAAAGGCAACTAGACTTTATTCTTCCTTGAAAATATTTTGCTTCTCATGCAAGAAGCTTTTTCAGTTCAGCTTCTTGGATGAGAAGTGAAACGTCTTCAAGAAAACGTCTTCAAAAGGTGCCTTTTGAAAAAGCACCTTTGGGACAACCATGACTGGGTGACTAAGAATCTCCATAGATATATGGAGAAAATATACATAGTGTATATGGTTTGTGTAAATATACAGTCTTCCAATTACAAACTTTTTTAAAAAAAAAATTCAGCTTTATTTTTATACACATAACATAAAGTGGACATTTTCTTAGACATAATTAATCCTACATATACAAGTTTTCCTTAAAGAAAGCATTAAAAGAAGGCATTTTAATTACAATCGGAGTTGTTCTTCTACCCTTTCTTCCCTCATTTCACAACAACCCTTCTTCTTCTCCTCCTCTTTCCCTTCCCTCCCTCCCTCTTCTCCTCTCCTACTTTCTCCTTCCTCTTCTCCTACCTCATCCTACCTCCCCTTCCTTTCTCCCACTCCTCTCTTCTTTTCCCCCTTTTCGCCTTCTCTCCTACTCCTGTCTTCTTTACTGTGAAATATTCTCCTTGTTTGGTACCCAAGCAACTCCTGTATTTTCTTTCAATTTCTTTTCAGATTTATTCTATCTATCGGTATTATCATCATAATTCCAATTACAATCTATAGTTTGACAATTGTTCAAAATTATGATGGACCTCCCCACAACTACTTTGAACCTGGATTTAGAGTTCCAATAGCTGGACACCTGATCATATTTTGGGTATCTAGACAATGATTTACAATGTTGTTGGTTTTTTTGCTGGAAATTGGCATTTCATTCTGGTTTCTGGCAGAAACAACCATTGCAGACAATGGATTTGCTTAACAACCACTGCAAAAAAAAAAAAAAAGTCATGAAATCAGGCATGGTCATATGGTGGGTCATATGGTAACTCACTTAATGACTGGCATGACTTATACCCTAATTCCAGGTTCAATTATGATCATAAGTTAATAATTATCTATATATAAACATATGTATATCCTTTAACCAAGTTGCTTCATTTCAGACAGATAGACTGACAGACAACTAGATAGATATTAGATATTATCCACTTGCTAATTTTTACTCTTTTTTTCCCTTTCCAATGACAAAAATTATTAAGTTTATTAAAAATTTATGCCACCATCTCCCCTATAAGGAGGAGAGGAATTGTATTTCTCAATAAGCTTCATTGTAAAAGATCAAAATGTTTGTATTACAGTAATTATTAAGAATACTTAGACTGCACTATGATATGGCATAGAAGCTTATTTTGATAGTTAAAATATGAGGCTAAAAGGACACATCCTTATTTTACTAGACTTTTATTTTTGTATTTCATTCACTCCAAATGACCTTGAACTGATTTAATTGGGCAGAAGTCTTTACATTATGCCATAGGCTATTCACTTTGAGAACTGAAACAATGAATCCCCCTAGATGGTAATATATTTGTGAGTAAAAAGATGAATTAATGGCAGTACTTTAACATCTTGTCAGTAACCAGAGGAGATAGTCCCGGGGCTTATTTTTAGATGAAAATTAAAACTTTAATGGAAAATAAGCAGACTAGCTTGCCCTTTGGTGGCCTCTGGTAAAGCCTCAAAATATTCATGGCTTCTGAGAGTGATAGAAAAGATTTTATTCTGGCAAAAGTATGCTTAGGTAATTGCAGCTCAGGATATTTTAAGCAGAAATAGCTATATTAATCCTAGCTATGATTTTTGAAATGCAAAATTTGACCCAATAAAATAAACTCACCAGGTCCTCATTTAAATAGACAAAGACAATCCAGAGGCATATATATTTCACAAGACATTTAAAAAAATATTTTGAAGAGACATCATTTAATCTAATTAAATCAAAAGGATGTAATATTAATCTGCATGAACCTCTCTGCTCTTAAAAAATAATTGATCCAAATTCATTGTAATGCTCTTCCAATAGATATTATCAATAACAGCCAAGAATAACAATAATATTTCACTAAATAAATATTTTAAATTTTACTGTGCATTCATAAAATCTCACTGTAGGTTTTCTGTATTTTTTGTATATAATTTCTTGCATGTGGCTAATATATAAGTGCAAGTGGTATGTATACTGTATGTCAAAAGAGTCAAGACTGCTACTTGCATGACCAATGTCCCTTCCTCTTCTCATGAATTCTCTCTAATTATAGAAATGGTTTTGTTAAAATTAAGCAATTTCTAGTCCCATCTATTTCAGAGAAATATTAAAGTTTGGCCTGAATTGTCCTCTGTATCATTTCTCCCACCCATCTCCAATCCTTTTGACGGAGGAGAAATATTATGGTCAATTGGAAGGCTTTAGAGCAGTGGTTGGTTTCAAATTTTTTTACTACTGGTTCTGTGGGTGTGGCTTGGTGGGTGTGGCAGGGAAAGGATACTGCAAAATCCCCATTCCCTCCCAATCAGCTGGGACTTGGGAGGCAGAGAATATATGGGAGCGGGGCCAGTCAGAGATGGTATTTACTGGTTCTCCAAACTACTCAAAATTTCCGCTATAGTTCTCTAGAACTGGTCAGAACCTGCTGAAACCCACCTCTGCTTTAGACCCCTTTACTTTAATCTGCAGGCCATATATTGTCTTTCCTTTTTCCCCCTGCCTTCCTTCTCTGGATTTTTTTCTTCCTATTATCAGTAACAGGTCTACAACTAGGATCAATAACAGGACTTTTTTTTCCCCCATTTGAAAGCTTGAGATGAAATCAGGAGTTTGCACTCAAAGAAGTAAGTAGCTTGGACGTTTACAGAATTGCTTTCATGGTGACAAGTTACAAAATGTTCATTTACCAGAAGCCAAACCAGTGAAATTATTTCTTGGCATTTCCTGAAGCATAGATGATACTCTTGACATTTTCAAAATTACAGGCTTCAGCCAATGAAAATTTATAAAATTCAAGAAAGCCTATGCAGTTTATGGGAAGAACCTGAAATAAAATTTATACAAGTGCTCAAACATAAAGAGTTTAGAAGCTACTGCTCTTCTGCATGATAATGTCCCTCATTTTAACAAAACAAAACAAAACAAAACAAAACCTATGAATCTTGGGGAGGGGGGAAGTAGTGGGGAAGGAGAAACTGATAGGCATGAACTTGCCTACTCTTCATTTTTACAAACTATCCTTGAACTAATTCAGCTGACAATGTCAATTTCTCTCATTTCAAGTACTTGGGCATTAAGGCAGGATCCCCATTGGTGATTTATAGCAATTTCTAGAGTCATCCAACCATCATTGTGCTGATAAAACAGTAAGGAGGATAGGCTCTATATCATTTTAACACTATAAGTCACTAATGTAGAAATAGCCAAAGCTTGAAAATATAGCATTTAGTATAGAACTGAGTTGTCAGTAATCTGAAGATAGCATATATCAGTTTTTTGATATAGCAATACATTAATGCAATAGACTATATAAAATATTATCACTTAACTCTTTTTATTTCTGCAATATGTAACCATCAGCATATCATTAATTCACAATTTTCATGCTTTTATTTTAATCAAATCTTTAATGCCATAGTATACATCTTTATGCTTAAAAGTACATGCTTTCTGTGGTTCAAATTAATGTTACTGTAGGAGTTTCTATTTATCTCTTGACATAGATAAAACTGTAAAACCAATAATTGAAATGTTCTTTTTCAATCTTTAAAACTATGGAAATAATTTTTGCTAAACATTTTTTGTCAAAGTTTGTCTTAATAGGCTAACTGGTTCTAAAGAGAAACATGCATTAAAATGTAAATTGATATTAAAGGAGATCAAATTAATTAATGTGGAGTGAAGGGGAAAAAAATAACACAAATTCCTCTTCAGTGAATATTTCAAAAGAGAATTCCTGGGGTGTGACTGAAGTGGCTTGAAACTTTTGGCTTGAGTTTTTTTTTCTTTTTTAATTACAGAAAGAAAACTGTTTGATAGCTTTAGGAACTTGGGTAACAGATGCTTATTCAACCAGCTCCAAATGATAATCCTAGCCTCCATAGAGTTTTAGCCAGAAGAGCTCTACAGCTGTATCAATTGGTATAAGAAGTAGCCTTTAAAAAGGGAGGAAAATTGATTTTAAATGAAAGTTAAAATTGCTTAAAGAGGGGTAGACATCTAGAAATGAAATGTCAATACAAATTCCACATAATTCTGTACGTCCAAGATAGATAAGAAGTTTCAAACAAATATGATTAAATATATTAAATATGATTTTCAGATGACTCTAATTCATTAAAATATTTAAGTTGTGTACTGAACTCATAAGTAGATATTTAAGATATTTGGTAATCTATGTTTCTATGCTAAAGTTGCAATACTGTAGATTCACATATATCTTAACACACAGGATCTGGGTTGTTCCGTATTGTATGTATATCCTCAATAGGGTCAGTAAGGTTTTATTGTATCTCCCAATTTTGAATTTATTTATGAATAACTTTGAATCTATTGTGGTATGATTATTGCAAAAAATATAGTTATGTGTTCTAGTAAAGATTTTTGTATACCAGACACTAACAGTACAATTTTGGGTAGGCAAGGATTAATTTCTTGGCTAAAAACTACGGTAAATAATGTTACATTTTAATAGATCATTTTGTGGCATTTCACTTAATTATTATACAGACATATTTTAATCCTTCTTTTTTGCTATTAAAGTAATAATTTAAATTTTAAAACATGCAGAGAAATTACAAGAAAATTTAAATATTTCATAATCAGAGCCAAATGGTAAAATCTGCAATGTCATTACTATGAAATGTTTCTGTTTTCTTGCTTAGTCATTTCTTGCTTAGCCATCCATACAAGGATGATAGGAGGTTACTAAAAGCACCACGCATTTGTGATAACTAAAATCTTCATTGATGTCAGCAAATCAACAGTTCCCACAAAGCTCTCTCTTTGTGGGACTGTAGAGCCAAGAGAAGGTAAAAATCCTTTTTAAAGTCTAATGGGAAATCACCTCTGAATGCATGTTAATTTGGAGCATCTTGTCAATTAGAAAGCTTTCTCTTAATGTGGTTTACATTTTATCCATTCTTTCTTTAAGACTGTGAGTACCATATCACTCCAGACTTTGCTTTGTACTTCGTTTTTTATCATTCCCAGTCTACATGTATGGTGAAATTTAAAAACATTACACTGAAACAACATAAGAAAGCTTTAATCAGAATAGAGTTGAGGTATCAGAACAAATGGGAACATGTTTATCTTTGAGGCTTTTAGTGTAAGATTTAATGCTATATAGCAGATAAGGTAAAGACTATGTTATTCAGCATAAAACATTTATGCTTATTCTCTTACTTGCATGCATGTATCTTGCCAAAGTGAAACAGAAATTTGTTCACTTCCATTAATTTTTATGATTGTTACTAATAACATGGTTTCTGCATTAAAGTAGCTATTGTATTTCCAATAAAAATCAATGTGGCAGATAAATGTTATATTTAACACATAAGTGTTGGTCAGATACTTCTTTATAAATGAGAAAGGCAGGAGAAGGTAGGATGATATGTATCAAATGCCCTGATACATCACATGACAACACTGTGATGACATGAGTTTGACACGCCTGTTCTATGGTTTTTGTAGTAGATCAGATCTGCAATTTTATATTACTACTTCAGTTGCCTCTAATGCAAAAGATCATTGTTAAGATTCTTAACAAACAATTCTTTTTTCTCTCTCTGAGTTTCAGAGGTTATTTTTTTGTACGTGTGTGCTTTCTGGGGATGGTTGCTGCACTTATTGATTAGAGTAAACTGGAGGTATTTTACATGCCTATTTTCTAATCACATAATAATAAATTGTTTTATTTGAGCCATTTCATTAATTCGTAAGTAAGTAAGTAAGTAAGTAAGTAAGTAAGTAAGTAAGTAAGTAAGTAAGTAAATAAGTTATTTGAGTCTCTTTGGTCAGAAAATAACTGGAAAACTGTCAAACTCAAAGTAGTCTTTGTGCAAAAGTCAAAGCTAAGCTAATACCATCACAGTTCAACCTCTCACAAAGCTTCTAGAAAGCATTAACCACAAAATCAAAGAAAAGGACCAATGACTATTTCTTTAGAATATAAAGGATTTCTTTAAAAAACATGACTAAAGAAATCTAAAGGGAGAAGTATTTTTTGACAATTAAGAGTTAATACAAAGGCAGAGCATCCGTATTTGTAAAGTCGGACACACACACACACACACACACACACACACAAACCCCAGAACTCCTTTATTCATACAAGAGTTCTTTAGTAGTCCTGCCAGCTGGCATATACTACATTTCAAGGAAAGCTTTGCTTTAGAACAAACTGAAAAGGCATTAAGTAGTCCCCTATGAATATTCCAGCAGGATCTACTCCTTTCTGCTCACAAGCCAGTTTAGATAGTCTGTATGAGTCCCATATTATTCAAGTGCCTTTAAAGGTCTACATCTGTTTTACTGATTTCAGGTGCATCTTCTTACGTTTTCTCCCTTACCTTAATCCAACTTAACTTAACTTAACCCATATTGCTGTTAATGTAATGAAGGTTCAATAGACAGCATCCTGAAATCTCTATAATGCAAAATAATGAAATAGATAACAAATTAGGATGTTGTCCATAATGGAAGTCAATGTCAGGTTTGGACTAGAGGAAAATATGTACAGAAACATACCATCAATTACATGGGCCTACTTATTTGTCTTAAATGTGTGATAAGTGTGGATGGTTGTTGGTAATGTTTGGATAATCACACTTCTACTTGTATGAATTAAGTAGTTGCTCATATTTGCAATCAGAACAAAATATTAAGGAACTCTAAGAGAGAATCCTGGCAGTAAACATATCTGGCTTTTGTATAGCAATTTTATCCATCCATCCATAGTGTGTGTGTGTGTGTGTGTGTGTGTGTGTGTGTGTGTGTGTGTTCATTTATTTAATTTTGTCATTCCTACTGCTATGTCACCAACTTCTGCAAAATTCTGAACTTCATAGGACCCAATATGTAATTTCAATGTCTTAATTACACAACATCTATTAAATTTGATTGAAGTACTCTGATAAGAGGAATTGCTTCATCTTTAATTTGGTGGAAAAGTTATAGCAGAACAACAGAGAATAGTAGTTTAATAGTCAGAGTATTATTTGACAATCAGAACAAAGCTATCATGAGAACAAGGACTCCTGCAAGTAAATAATGGCATAAGGCAGGCGGGCTAATGGGCCGCAGGCCGTAAGCCGTATGCATCATATGCTGGCCACCCCATCCCCATTTTAGCGAAGAGGGAGAAGTCACGATATGTCACATGAAAACAATTTGACACCGTGAGTTTGACACCACTGGCATAACATGTGACATCAATCAAAACTTCATACCTTTCTCCTAAATCTTCCCAAATAATCACTACAAAAAACTTCAAGGATATGAGGGAACGTAGTCACCTATCTCTTAAAGAAAGTATTGTTCATTAGTATATGTCCAGTCCTAGATTTGATCACTACATATAACTCTTTCTTATATAATATCTTTCCCATGGGAGTGATCATGACTCTAAATCCATAACTAATCCAACCTTCCTACTTCAGTTTCACACTAAAGATCTGTCAATGACATCAAAGCCAGTTTTGAAGGTCTGGTATATTCCAAAATGTTTAGGTCTGCTTGCAAATTTGACACTAAGTCCCCGCCCTTTTTAGGACTGCCCACCTCTTAAACTCAGTCAGCAAAGAGCTCTTCAGTAAATAGCTGCTATTATTATAGTCCATGCTAAAACAAGCCTACCATTTGTCAGCTACACTTCATAGATATAAGACAGTAGAGATAAAATCTATTAATACAGTATGTCATTCATTAATGTTTCAGGAGACGTAACTAAAACCTGATGTGCATTGGCTACAAATACTTCTGACAAGTTGAACCAGATGCTTTTGCAACTGGGCAAGGAGGAAACCTGAAAAGTTCTACAAACCACAAAAGAAGGAACTTCAGAGAAAAACCTACCAGAAGACTTTGTTCCAATTACTGTTTCAATTTGCCAACAACATTAAGCAGACACAAAACAAAGGGCTCTATCTTTCTTCTCTGTATTATTATGCTGTCTCCAGCAACATGGCAGAAGAAGCAAAATAACATTGGGGGATTGTGAAATATAATAAACAAAGAACCTTCCATAATGAGCTCCCTGGCTTCAAATCTGCATGTGAGTTTCTAAAAGCATCATAAATTAAAATAACCAGTGAGATTTAATCACAAATCACCAGCCATATCCTTCTACAGCATTTATGGTTTATGCAAATCTAAATAATAACTAGGAGCAGCTAAACATATGAAAATATTAATTATTACTGCATTTGTTTTGTTGGTCCTTGCTTAAAGTGCAGTGAAAGCTTCAGTTGTGCCAAGTTCCAGGGAAATGATTTAGGGAGGTAGGAATCTGTTCCAGTTTCTGTTTTTTAAGCAAGGGAAATTCTGGCCTTCCCTTCTAGCATGCTGTTTAAAGAAACATTTACCAGGCAGCAAGCCTTCAGTCGCACAGTGTGCTTTTACTGTTGAGTTGTCATGATATCTTGTCAGTGAAATGAGAGCTAGCTACTTGAGCTGCAGGAGCCTAAATTAATAGCTGCAATTTTTGTCACAGGAGAATCATAGGCCTTAGGACTATGCAGCTAGATAGGGCTGGTTGTTATTCACAAGCACTGTGTATTATTCCTGGACAATTCTTGTCAAAATACAGGATGAGGGCCGATGGGAAACTGCACATGAAAATGAAGAAGAAGAAAAGAAAACGCTTCACAATCACAAATATTACACCTGTCTAGCAGGTAGTACCTCCAATGCTCTTACAAGTTGCTTATAAGAGTATTTAGGACTGTGTTCATATAATGCATTGTTGTTGTATATAAGTATCTATTGGTATGGGAATGTTGATTCTTAGTTATTTTCCCCCAAATTTCCTTGGATACCATATAGACATTCTGGGATACATATAGACATTCTGGGACATAGATAGGGACACAGTTTGGATTATCACATAGAATTCTCTTAACAGACTAGATTCCTTTGTTACTAGATATACTAGATTCCTTTGTTAAGATTCCTTAACAAAGGAATCTAGTATATTATGAAAAAACATGCTAACCATGATATTAAGCGGTATATTTAATATTGTGGAAGACAAGAAAGCACCAAATCCCTTAACTGCAGTCTAATCTAGTATGCTGGCATATCAAATAGTAATTGTTAATTAGATTTGCCTGAGCTCTAGATCATAAAATAGGATATTTATCTGGAGGCCTCAACACAGCTCCTGTTCTATTGTTTCCAGTCAGTGTATTGCTAAAAATGAAAACTTTATTATACATAAAAACCAGGGGTGAATTCACTTACCTTTCCTACCAGTTTGAAATGTGTGCGTGGCAGTGTCTGTATGTGCAGAAGCTTAAAATGGTTGCAAAAAAGTGATGTCATGATGTCCACATGGGTAGGCAGAGCCTCCCACAGCCACCGCTACCAGTTCGCCCAATCCAGACAGAACCAGGTGAATTTTACCCCTGATGAAAACGGTATATTGGGAGAATAATATCAGATTTCATTGACTCAAATTAAAGTGGTCTGGTCACTATTGATCCTGAGAGATACTGGGGAGACCAGGGTAGGGACTAAGAGTGTGTTACTTTCTTTTTTTGTTAAATTATGTCCATGTAGTTCTGCTTCGTTATTACCTGCCCAAGAAACTGATCTGATTATTTTTACTGAACCCAATAGGTAGCTCACTTGGCCAAAGACATTGATTTATTTCTATACTTTATTCTGTGACATCTAATTCAAAAAGCAAGGAATACTACCTATACTTTTCTTAATGTGTTTAGCAGGAGATGACGGTGGAATATGTTCATTGAATTTATATATACTTTTGCCAAAATTGCTGGAAGATCAACTCCACTATACTCAGAAAGAATCTTTTAATTCCTTGTGATCAATCATTCATTTGTACAAGACTTTCTCGGTTTCTAAAATTGAAATTTGGCACTGGAGCTTGCCAAATGTCTCCAGTTATTTAAAGGAATATAACTCAGAAGGTCAATGAAATTTGTCGTTTTTATTCCTGCATAAAATTCTACTTTACCTGTGATTGTCATTTCATTATATTGAATAATGCATTGATTACAAGTATTTATGTTCCTCATAAAATAGACTATGAAAAAGCAAAGATTAATTTACCCAGATCACAAAGATCAATTTACCCAGAATAAATGCTCCCCCCCACCGAATGATCCTGCTCACTTTTCCATGTTCCCAGGCTCTGATATTCCATTCTATTAGGTACTTTTGATTATGGTGATATTTTAGAATAAAAGTGAGCTATCAGTTACTAAAAATCACTGCATGTTAGCCATTTAATACTGCCAATACTTCATGTTGTCAAATATGTGCTATTACTGACTTTCAACTGCCCAATATTGAACGTGAAAAACACTGATAATTGTGATATTTTTTTAAAATGTTCAGTAAAGAATTTCCTATGATAATTTTCTATAAAGCAATTTTGACCTAGGAAACAGTTTGTAATTCTAAAACAAATAATTTGTTAGTCAAGTCTCTGGGGAGCTATGGGAGTCTGAATAACAAATTAGGGGGAGCTGTATAACTCTGTATGTTCATATGTGAGAAAGAAAGAGTAAGAAAAACAACACTGTAACTCGATAGCCATTTACCTGGTAATAAGCCCCACTGACCCCCTGGGATTAGCTGCTGAGTAGACACTGTAGGCGTGTAATTCAATCAGTTTTTAAGGATTGTATTTGTAAAAGTGATAACTGTCATATATTACCAAAAAAAAAAAAATCTGTTGTTTGGCATGCAGTTAAAACAGTAGCTCTGACAGTCTTATATTAATTTCATGATTTAGCTATTAGTTCTTGTCCTGCAAGTTTTTAGTTTCAGATATTGAATCTGTAATTTTTGAAGGGCTTTCTAAGAAAATTAGCCAAAGATAGGATTTTAGAGCATCTAAATAGGATCCAAGCTCTATTTGAAAGCCCAACATGCTAAATTACTTTGCAAATCTAAAGCAATGGGTCATGGCTGCATTGCAATTTAAAGTAGTTCATTGCTTTATGTTAGTCCAGCACCTAACTTATTAGTGCTAATTTATTATCAGTGATAAAGAAGTTAACTGCACTGTTATTTCCTTTACTGCTGGCCTTTACTGCACATCAGAAATGCAATGCACTCAGCAGTTATAGTTTAGCAATAAATAACTTTTAAAGAAAAATGGCAGCCACAATGATGTAGAACACAAAAAAATTCTACAGATCACTGGCTTTAGGGAAATTATAAGAAAGGATTGATTGATATAGTTTGTTGACTTTTTACCTCTGATAGTAACAGTAGCTTGTTAACATCAATTATATTATTTAGTAATTTTACTATAAAGCAATAAGTCTGATGGGAGGCATCCTTCTCTGCACCTAAACCTGTGAAATATAGACTACATTTCTCCACACTTCCACTCCTCATCCCACCAATTCAATAAACGATTAAAGATTTCTTGATAGCATGGCTACAGTAGAATGGCTGCATTCTACTGTACCTTCATAGGAATACACAATTATATAGCTCAATTTCACCTCTTTAAATTAATGTCTAAAGAAGTAGATATGCTACTTTTCTCTTTTACATGGATTCCTTACACTAATTAATTCCCTTCTAGCATTATCTATATTATGCCAGATGCATTAAACAGAGGCAACTGCCAGAGCTATTAATGTAATATGATGAATCCTTTCATACAGGAATTATCTTTCAGAAATTCCATCTAGAATGAATTTACTGCATACTCAAGGTTTCATCCCAATGTCTGCTTATTTTGCAGTAGGTCTAGTTAGGTGTAATGAATATTAAACAGAATGAACAATGTAGAAGCTGTATTTTATACTATATTTACCTTTTTTCTTCAATGCCTGAAGTTATTTTGTTAAGATAGGTAGCCATATAAATTTCATAATTAAAATAAAATGAACAATAATCTTGTTCATAGTACATAAGGAGTGAGATCCTTCTGATTACAAATATATAAAAATATATTTGTTTAGAAGAACCTTCCATAGAAAGGAAAACAATAGCATTGCTTTCTTAACAGAAATAGGAAGGCAAAGCATCAGGCAATCTATCCAATGAGAGGTTATGATAATCTTCAGTTCAAATAAATACTTTGCAAACTATTTCTACAGTGTTCTAGTGCAGACAGAGTTTTCTTAAACCAGTTTAGAATCAATCCATCAGCAGTAGAAGCTTAAAAATAGGCAGTGTTCATGTTTAATCCTAACCCTTTGTCATCTATTCATTTTAAAGTTTCCCAGTTTTCCATCTTCAAAACCACATGGGTTTGGAATACCTGTATATCTAAGATTTCAAAATTATTTTTGTATCCAGAAGAAAATTTAGGATTTTTTAAATACCCAAACAAGACATTAAGTGATTTTTATTTATTTATTTTTTTTGGTAATTGCATGCCATACATGTTGATGTTGACATTAAATCATGTTAATAAGCCATGGTGTCTCAGTGGTTAAAACACAGAATTGCAGAATAACTCTGCCACTGCCAGGATTTTGATACTGACTGGTTCAAGTTGACTCAGCCTTCCATCCCTCCAAGGTCAGTAAAATAAAGACCCAGATTATTGGGAGCAGTATGCTGAGTCTTTAAACCAGTTAAAGAAGACTGTCAAGCATTATGAAGTAGTTTTGTTATTAAATAACAACAGGATCAACAAAGAATCCCAGTTTGGTGCAGGACTGTGAACATGGGTCCTTTACTGCAAACCTCAAATATCATCTATGTATTCTGAGAAAATAATAATTTTAATAATAAAACAATATACATTGTGAAAAAATATTTCTTTGTCAGGGAAAGAATTGAACTAATAATAACCACAACAGTAACAGTAATAACAATAACAACAGTGGAACAATTAGCAATAGCATTAGCACTTAGACTTAAATACCACTTCATAATGCTTTACAGCCCTCTCTAACTGATTTACACAGCCAGCATATTGCCCCCAACAATCTGGCTCCTCATTTTACCCATCTCAGAAGGATGGAAGGCTGAGTCAATCTTGAGCCTGGTGAGATTTGATCTGCCAAACTGCTAGCAGCCAGTGATCAGCAGAAGTAGCCTCCAGTACTGCACTCTAACGACTGTGCTATGGTGGCTCATTCAATTACATGATTTACTACTGACTGCTATTACACTTTCTTTTTTTAAATCATCTTAGAGATGAAATACAATAATGTATCTTAATAACTTGCAAAAGTAAATATTTAGCTTTCAGTCCTTACCAAACTCACTTAGTCAATAACCTCCACTTTGAAACAAAATCTGATAGAATTTCATAGCAGTATATTAAATAGTTCCTCATGACATGTGACATATTGCTTCCGATAATCCAGATTTTTTTTCAGATCTGTTTATGATTGCTTTTTAAGCTTCTCTTCCCATTCCTCTCATCAAAGCATAATAATGGAAAACAATACTTAGTTTTGAATTGTGAAACAGGTATTTGGACTACAGCTATGAATTTTTTTTTACAAAAATAAAATGGAGATTTTATATTTTTAATTTGCATGGTAAATATCTTCAGATTTTGTTCCAGTTAAAATAGATTTTTTGATTTGGTACTATAAAACAAACAGAACCAGAAATCTTCATTCTATAAATACTTAAAAGCTGCAATTCTGAAAGTTTCGTGTGGTATTTATTTAACAATATCTGATCATTTACTAAGATGAACAGGAATACATAGTAAGGACTACATTGTTCTTTTAGAAGAATTATTATTATTTTTTGAACAATACATTTTGAAGAAGCCTTTAAAAAGAAGTCACATGCCACATTAACTATCGCCAACATTGTATTATATAGTCCTCCTGTTTCCATTATTTTTCTTTTAAAGGGTTACTGGATATGGCTGAAGAACACATGTGTCCATTATGGGCAGTATATAATGTAACAGAATACTAACACAGGCTAATCTCAAAGGGAACATAATGTCTTATTTTTAAAGCAGCTCTTAGATGATCATTGCTAAATGATTTATAGATACATGAGAAGATACATGAGAAGAACGAAAGGAGGGGGAGAAAACAGAAAACATCTTTTGTTTTATGCTGAAACTGAATAAAATTCTCATTTTATTAATTTAAACAATAAGTGCTTACAAGCAAGTGCATACTTGCTTGTATGCACTTGTACATCAGTGTTTACAATTTGAAATTATATTATGAACTTTTTTCATAAATTAATTTTAAAAAAGAAATTTCACAATGTTGGTGGAGTACTTCAGATTGTGTGTTTGCCTTGTGAAAATATGGTCATACTGAATTCACTGGGACCCAAAATACTTACATGGATGCAGGTTTCTGAACAGAACTAGTTTTTGGTCTATTTGCATATCTCTTAAAATAGCAAAGTTAACTCAGAACAATCAGTTCTCTGAGGGATGCATTTAAAAAAAATAGATTAAAAACCCTTTTTCACTAAACTATGCAATTCCTGCATTTCAAAGCAGCTCAATACATACATCATGAAGAAAATTTACGGTATCTATGTGGAGTCTTGATGCCCTGTAATCAATCAATCAAACCATGCATACATGTTTAACTAGTGCTCTAAACTGCATTCTGGTTCTGTTTATTTTTATTCTTAGCTACCTTAGCCTATTATATTCCTTATTGTTTTATTATATTCAGGCAATGTTCCACAGGTGTCTCGGCATTAACTATACCAAAAAGTTATATTTACCACATATGGTCCAAAAGTCAACGAGAGTAAGATAAAATCTCCAGCCATTTTTTATATTCCTCACACCTCTTGACTTTTTAAACCACACCCCTTGATATTGCATTTTATGTCAAACAAAAATGTGTATGGAAAAAGTAATAATGAAGGCATTAACCGATGGAACGACCAGTGGACCAGAAGTTGTGAATTCTCCAATACTGGAAATTTTAAAAAAGAGATTGGACAACCATTTGTCTGAAATGGTATAGGGTTTACTGCCTGAGCAGGTGGTTGGATTAGAAGATCTCCAATAACTCTGTTATTCTATTCTATTCTATTCTATTCTATTCTATTCTATTCTATTCTATTCTATTCTATTCTATTCTATTCTATTCTATTCTATTCTATTCTATTCTAGTTTTGAATCATCAGAAGCATATTTATGAATACCTAACTGAAAGTATATTTCTGTTTCATTCTTCATGTATGCATTTGTGTGTGTGTGTGTGTGTGTGTGTGTGTGTGTGTGTGTGTGTGTGTTTGCATCATTTCACTGCATGAAGTTTTCAGGGTTAAACTCTTAGCTCAACCATTTTCTGGCATTCACATTTTGTTTATTAACTGTTCAAATCTGCTGAAAGTAATGCAGTCTAAGTTTCTTTGAGGAGTATTTTTTTTCTATTTCAAGCTGCCTCCCTGCAACTGGAAGCTGATTTTCCTTCCATGTTTACACAGCCATAGCCCTGGGCATTTAATTATTGGCTTTGGTTGGATGTAATCCCTTCTGGCTTGCTTCCTTTAGTTTTGTCTGACTCACATGAGAGCAATTGGATGAAAGCCATTACTCCTAGATTTAAATTTGTTGGCCTTTCACTGCAGCTGTTACAGAATCTTGAGGTCAGTATAGCAAGAAAGCCATTGAAGCAGTCTATTTCTGATACTGAACAACAACCCAATTTGTTTGCTGCAAAATGGTGCCTCTAGTATGGCTTTTTCATCCTTCTGTTGAATTGGCATTATATTTCCTAGTTATAGTAATTCAAAAACATAGAAGGTTTTGTTCTAGAACATGATTGACATTAGTGATATCGAGAAAACTCCACTGCAAGATTGGGTGCCCAGGGGCTTTCAAAATGGAAGCATAAACTCAAGTTCACATTTTTATACAAATTTCCATTTCCCAAATCAGTCTTTCTGGATCTTTCTTAATTTCTGCATCTTGTCAGCTGTGGTTTAAGATAACCTAGGTGTTAAAAATGTAATAAGTGCCATGGTGGTGCAGTGGTTAGAGTGCAGTATTGCAGGCTACTTCTGTTGATCACCGTCTGCCAGCTCAGTTTGGCAGATCAAATCTCATCAGGCTCAAGGTTGACTCAGCCTTCCATCCTTCTGAGGTGGGTAAAATGAGGACCCAGATTGTTGGGGGCAATATGCTGACTCGGTAAACTGCTTAGAGAGGGCTGTAAAGCACTTGAAAACCACTACAAAATTGTAGATAATACCATTTCACACTAACACTGACACATAAAAACAAAAATAAGAAATTGAATTACAACATACTGTAAGCGTCTAATATTTCTATCTCCAAGCAGGATCCTGTGTGTGTGTGTGTGTCTGTGTGTGTGTGAGGAACCAACCAAGTGTGGATTCATTCATTGTGACATGAATTGATCAACTGGCTTGTCATTTGAATTTGATGTCATGGCCTGAGAAAGTTTTCATGCCTAAAATGGGACTAAAACTCATATTTTACTAGTTCCTTTAGCCTGGTGCCTTAATCACTAGACCAATATAAGTCTCTGCTATAAGTAACTAAAATACATGAATAAATCCACTTATGCTAATACTCAATTTATGATCACAATTAAGCCCAACACTGTTGCTAAGAGAGACAGTTTAAGTAATTTTGCCCCATTTTACAATCTTTCTTGCCACAGTTATTAAATGAATCACTGAAGTTGTTAAGTTAATAACACAGTTGTTAAATGAATTTGTTTTCCCCATTGACTTTGTCAGAAAAAGTCAATGTGTCTAAAAAGTCACGTCTAAAAAGTGATCACATGACCCCCCTGTCACATGACCCCCCCCTTTATGACATTGCAACCATCATGAGTCAGTTGCCAAGCAGCTGATTTTTGTTCATGTGACTATGGAGATGCTGCAATAATTATGAATGTGAAAAACGGACATAAGTCACTTTTTTCAGGACCATTGTATCTTTGAAAGGTCACTAAATGAATCGTTGTAAGATAACTACCTGTATATTGATCATTTGGGCACTAAATATGATAAAGTAAAATCGTATAAATCTTATGACTGATTAGAAATAAATACAGCAAGGACTTAAAAATAGCATCATAATTGTAAAAAAATACAATACTCCCACTTTTCAGAGTGAGATAGGAAGAATATAAATTTAATAAATAAATACAGTGTAATAGAATAGTAAGGATCTAAGCTGTCATTGGTTTAACAATGTTATTAAATAAATTATAATGGACCAGGTTTATATGACAAGCAGTATCATAATTTAGAGGCTAAAAGACTGACTCACACAACTACATGTTTAACCAGACCAAACAAAACACTTTATGGCTTGGTGTTATAGCATTTAGCATAGCTTGCATTTTTTTATGTTTGTTAATTGCTCCTAATTCTTAACTAAAATTTTTTAAAAAGGGCTTTCCTTTGTGGCTGCTCAGAAAAAAAATAGACGAATTTGTCATTATTAAGTATAGCTTATGGAAGATTTTTGTCATTTAATTGTTAAAAAACAATTGGTTACATTATTTTTAATCAGAGAATGAAAATAAATTTGCCTTATGAATTATAAATGTAATATTCACAATTCCATTCAGTTTAAGATTCTAAATCACACAAAAATATTGTAATCAGAGTAAGCTGTAAGTATCTTTAAAACATTTCCTTTCAGAAAAGGGAAATGTAATATCCTATCAAATAAATGTTGAATGATATGGTGCACTAGGGAACAATTTGACCAGTTGAGCACTGATGTTGCTGCAATATTTTGTTAAATAACTCAACAGTAAGAGATGATTTCTAGCCTAGACTATGTGACTAAAAATAATAGTAATCTTGTTAAATGCAAATGTATCCACCAATTAGGTCAGCCTTTTGCACATCCCAGCACATCTGGAAAAATACTTGATTGGGAATTCTGGGAGTTGCAATACCATAGAATCATGAGAAAAGCTGGTTATGGCAATAAAAATTACTGGTTACATGAGTCTGCTTCTATTCAGAAAAAATCTTCAGATATTTTAATTTGTGAGTCTTTATCAATTAAACAGTTGAGTATTTCAGTAATTCATTATAGTAACATAGATAGTTTACACTTGTTATCATCCAAATGAAACTCAGAATATTTTTAGTTTTTCTAGTTTAGAGAAAAGGACTGAGATGGGGCTGATCTGATTTTGATGGGAAAGACATCCTATAAATTAACCATGGAAAGACATTGGTTTTTACCCTCATAATTTTTTTAATGAAGGCTGGGCTACATATTTTGTTTGGGAATACATACTAGACAAGTTAAGACGTTGATCCCAGAGATGCCTAGCAGCTCTCTTTATAGTCTAAAACCACAATTTTGCATGGAATGTAGAAACCAACTGGCAATGACTATATGACTTACAACACTGGTAACTCTTGTTCATTTCCAAGTGGCATGCTGCCTTTTGCACCAACTGCAGTTACTATGGAATTCAACCATGTGAAGAGCAGGAGTCTCATTTTGTGATGATGAAGGCATGACTCATTGTTGCCAGAACTTCTCACAAGTGGGTGTGTCAGCCAAAGCTGGACAGAACAAGTGCATGTGTGTGTTTGCATGATATATATATTAATATATTAATATATATTGAGTGTTTTTCTATTGAAGCACCTGATCTACCCCAACAAGTGCTAGGGAGCATAGTGCTTCCCTTTTGCCTTTCCGCTCCAATCCAGGAGCCCTCAAGCAGTCGCATTCATGACAATTTTTTATACCAAATTTATATTTTGCTTATATATATATATATATATATATATATATATATATATATATATATACATACATATATATATACATACACACACACACACACACACACACACACACACACACACACATGTAAAATTGGAAATGTCTTGGTGACATTTCGACGAAGTCTCATTCGTCATCTTCAGGCTGGTGTTCTCAGCTTCATGCTTCCAGGAGCAATGTGAGATCGCAGCCGTCTCTTCCTTTTAACTGCTAGTGGGGTGTGAGCTGATTGTGTGGGAGCTTGGCTGTGTTCTGATTGGGTGGAGGTGTGTTCTGATTGGTTAGGGGCTTGGCTGTGCTCTGATTGGATGGGGTGTTGGTTGTGCTCTGATTGGCTGCGGGTGTGTTCTGTTTGGGTGGGAAGCATGATATATATATATTCCATTTGCTCCTGGAAGCACGAAGCCAAGAACACCAGCCTGAAGATGACGAATGAGACTTCGTCGAAACGTCGCCAAGATACTTCCAATTCTACGCGGGAGAAGACCCGAATAACCAAAGACCTACATACAAACACCTGCGAAAACCTCAGAAAACATGTGTGTGTGTGTGTGTGTGTGTGTGTGTGTGTGTGTGTTTCTTCTCGTGTAATTGCAAACATATCTTTAGAAGTTTGCAATTACACGGGAAAGAAACCCGAGATATATACCTGTGAAAACTTACACAGGCATATATATATACTTTCTTTTCTTAATGTTGGTAAGAAAGCAAATACTTAACCTTTACGGGGAGGGAACATATGGTAAGGGTGTGGCTAACTGATGACGACCAATCAGTCCGAAATAGATCTATATTAGTCTCAGTATATCTATCTATCTATCTATCTATCTATCTATCTATCTATCTATGCATCATTCTTTAGGCCAGGCTTTTCCTACGTAAATCAAGATGTTTCACAGCCATAGTTCAGTGAAATCTCATTCACTAGTTTCTAGGCTTTCTCAGACATCAAAGCAGCATTTTGCTGTCTGTTTGGAGACTTAGGAGAGACTCTAGATAGATCTATTTCTCACATGTTTGTCTTCATCAGTTAGCCACACCCCCATCTCATGACTCCTCCCTGTAACGGTCAAATATTTATTTTATATTTATTTGGGTGGAGTCATTTGATTTGGGAGTCACCACTCCTATGCTTTTGCAGATGTCTTGGGTTGATGGATAATTTATAGTCAAGTCTTAAGGTTTGGGAATGAATTTAGAAAAACCTTGTAGGGGAAAGGAGTGACAAAAAAAATGAATGAATAAAAGAATGTAAGTAAGAGTGAGGGCAGTGCATGCACCCAGGATGTAGTTTATGATGGAATGTGGGAAGAGAAAAGGAGAACAAGTTGAATTATTTGATTTCTGCAATGCAGGCTGTGATTCAGGTGGGAGCCTATTCCTTTCTCAGCATGTAGCTTGTTGTGACCTTGCTCTCTGGATACAGAGGGGGAAAAATAATCTGGTAGACTTGAATGGTATCAAGTCACAGCCTTGCCCAGCTGAAGCAGCACTCCTATAATTGATTTCTGGAAATGTTCTGGGTCCAAGGTCTACAGCTCCATTTATATGCAGATGTGATTAACACAAAGGCTGCACGTTTGGCACCAGGGGCTACCAAACTTTGTTTTCCTTTGAATTCTGATCCTGCACTTGTTTTTGTAGAAATGATTTAAACAGTAAAAAAAAAAAACAAAAAAAAAAAACAAATTTGGTAACAGATCAGATCTCCCTTCACCCAAAATCCCTAAAATGAAAGGAGAAAAAGATGGGAAGGGGAAAGAACTAATTATATTACAAAACGTAACCATAGCCTGATTTAAATAGGTAGCAGTTATGGGCTATTGATCGCAGTTCACAGGAAAAGCTTGTCATGTTGTGTCAAGAGGTTAATGTAATTACAAGAGCAGGCAGCAAGATCAGCTGTAGCCTCAAATAGGCGAATAACTAAAAGCTGCTTTGGAGACACATAATGTTGTCAAAGCATAAATAATTCATCCCAACATTCAAGAAGAAATTACTGCTTCGTTCCAGTGTATTATTCAGCCATTAAAATCCTGCCCTTGTAAAGACTTGAAGTTGTCATATTTATACTTATAAAGGCTTTTCTTTCCTTTCCTCTTTTTTATTTTTTTTCTTTTATTTATTTTTGGAGTATGAGTCCTTTAAAATAGACTAACAGTTCATTTAGTAACATCATTAAAAACCAATAATAACCTTCTCCCTGTCTTTCATAAGGGTGGGTTCTCCTCTAGGGATTGAGTCCATTTAAGAGGTTTACTTGTTATGGATGTTTGAGCTGCTTTGGGAATAATATGTATTAATTGCTGTTTTTTTTAATTATTATTTATTGATACGTTTTAGCTGGTTGTTAGCTACCTAGAGTCAAATGGCAAACAGCTAAATAAATAAATAATAAAAACAGAGACAAATAGGAGTACACAGAAGTACACAGAAGCACAAGGTATTTATTGAATGCATCGGTGTGATGAATGGATCGTGACACCAAATGAAGCAATAGAATTCCTTTTGGCTGGCTAGAATTCAGTTAACTTCAGCTTTTCATTGGCTCCTGAATTGGAACAATTCCTGCAGCATTTGGTGAACTACTTCTTCACTACCTGCTTAGTGGAGAAAACTGTGAGAAATATAAACATGTCCAGCTGCCCCTCTATACGACAGCCTCTTGACTCTGTTTGCTAGTCCATATTAAAGCCGACAACAATTAGTCATTGAACAGATTTTACTCAGTGTAAGCATTTTGGCAGGTTAAGCTGCGTGTGATTGCTGTTGGTTGCTGTGTTTTGGAATGGCTTTATTTGGTTATGCCTTACAATCTCCAAGAACAATTGTGCATAAGATCCTCTCAACTAACAACAATCATTCCTGAGTTAAAAACGGAGGGAGAAGAAATGCCTTCTGATTACAAAATAGAATTTCTTCCCTAGCAAAATAGCTTGGGAACCATTTGATCAGGGTTTCACAGACCTTTAATCCTATGTGCTAATCATTTTGATCTTCAAAAGCAAATCTTGTTTTTCAACTCATTTTGGAAAGTTTGGTTAAAAAACAAGAAAAAGAAAAAAATGGATGTTATTTTCCAACAATGTGATTTTAGAAAAAAAAATTCCCATTCATTTTATAGGGACATAAAAATCTGTCTTTGTGATAATCTAGAAAAGGGAGATGATTCTAAAATAATGTAACCCTATATTAAGACAACAATTTTATGAGAAATATGAATGAAGCTTAGTGGACAGCATAGGCAGATAGATAGAAGGTAGGTAGGTAGGTAGGTAGATAGAGATAGATAGATAGATGATAGATGATAGATAGATAGATAGATAGATAGATAGATAGATAGATAGATAGATAGATAGATAGATGATAGATAGATAGCATGTTTTCCCCAAAATAAGACCCTGTCTTATAGTTTTTTGAACCCTGAAATAAACTCTTGGCCTTATTGCCATGTGCTCAAAAGCTGATTGGGTTTATTATCAGGGGATGTCTTATTTTGGGGAAAACAGGATATATATATATATATATATATATATATATATATATATATATATATATATATATATAGAGAGAGAGAGAGAGAGAGAGAGAGAGAGAGAGAGAGAGAGAGAGAGAGAGATGATAGGCAGGCAACAGATAGCTTTTGATAGTCATCTGATAACAAGCAGTTGTTCCATTGGCATGGCACAATACAGCTGATAGTCCTTGTATGTCCCTAAAGCTTTACTGCAATTTCCTCCAGTTTTTGCTGATGTTTACATGATGCAGCTAATTATTTTCTGTTAAGCCATGCCAACGTATAAATGTTAAAAAAAGACAGCTGGTACCGAAAGTACATGCACATATACCAATCTCTTTCAAGGTAACTAACTTTATGTAGAGCACAAAAAAATAGAAATACTAAGGCCAGTAAATTAAAAACATGAAATACAAATAAATCTAAATAACATCATTCACTATTCCTCTCCAAAACTTGCATCTTTGCAAACTGCATACCTTTGCATCTTTGCTCCATTAGCTCCATATTGTGTTTCATTGTTCTTCTAATCATTCTTTTTTGGGGAATTTTGAAAATTCCATTCAACCACGAGTTCCTCAATCTTCCCTTTCTTCTCAACCGAGTGACTCTTCATTCATATATTTGTTTTGCAGTTTAATTCTCATGCATTTTCTGTATTTTATTTTTACAAAGAAAAATCTATTTTCTTTTTACAAACATTCATTTCTTACAACAGACCACATACTATTCGCCACCTTTTCTACCAGTATTTTCACAATTTAAAATTTCTCCATCAATTTCCCCATCTTTAATCAACATTCTATGAAGGGAACAAATTCATCTATTTCTTCTAGTTTTCATATTTATTTTATGGCACTTCTTGAGGAATGCTGTCTACCATTATAGATTATTTTATCTCTTTTTTCAATCAGGTATACATGCTTCCAAAAATAAGCAGTAGAATGGAGCTATTTGCTATTTTCTAAAAATGCCAGAGAGTATATTTAAGACAGAAGCATCTTTCTAAAGGAAGAAAAGAGTAGCACTTTGCTTTTTATTATGCCTTTTTAATGAAAGACATCCTTAAAACATAATCATGAATGAACCAAATTCCTGGCAGTCAATAAGATAGGATTTCTTGGCACATCGTAAATTTAGAACAGGAGTGTCAAACTCAATTTCATTGAGGGTCACATTAGGGTTGTGTTTGACCTTGGGAGAGCATGACCGGCATGGCCAAGGGGTGTGTGGCCAGCTGGATGTCACTCTTGGGGGTGCCTGTGGTTGCCTGAGTGCTCTGCCAGCGAAAATAGGCTCCGTTTTTGGTTGCTCCTGCAACCCTCTGCCAGCGAAAACAGAGCTCAGGAGGCCCACACGCAGCCATCCTGATCCCCATTTTTGCTGGCAGTGGCACCACGGGCCGGTTCTTCACTGTTTCCAATGCAGCCCCCCTAGGCTAAGCACCCTGGGCTAAGTACCCTGCAGCCAGATCCTGCCCACGGGCCTTGAGTTTGACACCCCTGGTTTAGGATATTAGGATTAATATTTATTATTATATATTTTATTTATTTTATTTTATTATTTTTCAGTAAAAATTATATGATAAAGGTTTTAACTTATGAAGTTACTGTATCTGAAATTGTCTGATCCCATGTTGGTTTTCAATAAACAGTTGGTAATATAAAATGAAATGTTCTATTGCTGGTCTGTAAATTAGTAGATGATGACAGCGTGTTATTCTAGAGTGAGACAGCCCTTGGTGGTAAAGGAAACTGATTTATTGAGTGGTTTCTAGCATCCAGAGCTTTGTAACATTCAAATGTTAGATATATTTAAAAAGATACTGGGTTTCCTTAATGCAAAGAGACCTTTTAATCAAGGACCATCCATAGGACACCAGTAGTTATTTATTTTTTATTTTTATGCTATCTCTCCCATAAGGTGACTCTTGGTGGCTTACAGGTTAAGGTGACTCTGGGTGGCCTATTGGTTATATTAACTTACAATACTACATTGTGTTCTTTTGTCATTAGGTCTGAATAGTTGCCTTGGGTCATAATTACCACTATCTCTTGGTTCATTTAAATGACCTATGAAAGGACAGACAAAACTCAGGGAGGCATGCTTTCTTTTTCCATCCATTTTTCTCTCTGTCAGAATCTGATGCAAACTTGATCTGTCATTCTGTTTGGTGCCTTTATGATTGCTATGTTTGGATCTCAACTAATCAAAGACACCCCCTCCCCTTACTCCTTTATTTACAAAGAAGCAAACATCAAACAGTCATTACTGAAATGAAAAACACTTGGAAAATCAAGCAAACTTTTTTAAAATCCCTAAGTGTGTTTTAATTAAAAGCGGGAGAGAGGTTTTGAGGTCACTGTTGTACTGTTTATGAAAATCTATACTGTCTCCATTACCTCCTTCTTCTCTAAAGGTAATTGCTTCAGAACCAACTGAACTAATTCCTGATTGTTCGTTTAAGAAGAAGATGAAACCAATAGAAAACATTTTCGTTTTCATAAGTACACATTACCATTGCACCATTCCTACACAGTACTTATATTGGTCTCATAAAATAAAATATGCTTTGGGGCTGGCATATGACTTGGCTATTCAAATATTCAATTAAAATATATGGTTTTTACATTGAATTCAATCTCTTGTTTGCATGTGATTCACTTCATTGAACTGAAATTTAGTATCTGCAGATGCAGAAATCTTAGTGGATCCCTCCAAGGACCACATCTCACATGATGATGACGATGATTGTTATTCTTACAAATTGGCATGCTGCAATGTATGTATGCAAAGAGAAACTAAAGAGCCTCTTAATGCGGGTGAAGAAGGAGAGTGCAAAAGTTGCTTGAAACCTGTATGCGGGTCAAAAAGCAACAGTGAGAACTGGACACAGAACCATTGATTGGTTCAAAATTGTGAAAAGAGTCTGGCAAGGCTGTATACTGTTGCCCTACCTATTTGACTTATATTCAAAGCTTGATTTATGTGCAGAGCACATCATGAGAAAGGCGAGCTAGATGAATCTCAAGTTGGAATTAAGATTGCCAGGAGAAATATCAACAACTTCAGATATGGAGATGATATCACTCTAATGGCAGAAAGTGAAGAGGAACTAAAGAGCCTCTTGATGCGGGTGAAGAAGGAGAGTGCAAAAGTTGGTTTGAAAGTCAACATTAAGAAAACTAAGATCATGGCATCTGGTCCTCTCAATTCCTGGCAAATAGATGGGGAGGAAATGGAGGTAGTGACAGATTTTGTTTTCTTGGGCTCCAAGATCACTGCAGATGGGGACTGCAGCCAAGATATTAAAAGATGCTTGCTCCTGGGGAGGAAAGCTATGGAAAATCTAGACAGTGTACTAAAAAGCAGAGACATCACTCTGCTGACAAAAGTGCATATAGTCAATGCTATGGTTTCCCAGTTGCAATGTATGGCTGTGAAAGTTGGACCATAAGAAAGACTGAGCGCCAAAGAATTGAGACCTTTAAACTATGATGCTGGAGAAGACTCCTGCGAGTCCCTTGGACTGCAAGGCGATCAAACCGGTCAGTCCTAGGGGAGATCAAGCTTGATTGCTCTTTAGAAAGCCAGATCCTGAAGATGAAACTTAAATACTTTGGCTACCTAATGAGAAGGAAGGACTCACTGGAGAAGAGCCTGATGCTGAGAAAGATTGAGGGCAAAAGAAGGAGGGAATGACAGAAAATAAAGAGGCTGGATCAGGGGTGAAATGCTCACAGTTCGGACCAGATCACCCAATCTGGTAGCGATAGTGGTGGGTGGTTCGGAGAACTGGTAGCAAAAATCCCTGCCCCCCCCACCATGCCCAGCTAAGCTGCAAAATCATCAGAGACTTTTTTTTTTACTTTTAAAAGCATTTTTTCTACAACCTCTTCGGCCGAAAAAATACTTTTACAAGTAAAAAAAGAAGCTCTGATGATTGTGTGGCTCAGCTGGGATCGTCAAAGGCTTTTAAAAACATTTTTTCTACAAAAATACCTCTGAAGACGTTGTAGAAAAAATGGTTTTAAAAGTAAAAAAAAATTGGCCACACCCACCCAGTCAAATTACCCTCCCCCATATAGCCACACCCATAGAACCAGTAGTAAGAAATTTTAGATTTCACCACTGGGCTGAAGCAGTGGGTGTCAGCTTAAATGGACTCCAGATGATGGTAGAGGACAGGAAGGCCTGGAGGAACGTTGTCCACTGGGTTGCTTTGGGTCAGACATGACTTCGCAACTAACAACAACAATAACAACAACAATGTATATGTGTTGCAATGCATAACATAACTCTTATAGGCAATAATTCTTCTGGCATATAGAGGCCTCACAGGCATTCTTAGTAAAACAATATCCCAGCATTACTTGCAGCCCAATGGTTTGTGTGAAAACACATCTGTATAAAGAAAAAAGAAAGCTAATGCTGGGTTACTAGAAAGATATATGAAAGCTAAAATTCTGCTAAAAGAAACAATGGAGAACATTTTATAAGTATGACTTTGGGCACATACGTGTTTGGTGACTGGCCATGTCCTCCTGACAATCAATTTGTGAGCGTCATACTTTGCAACAATGATTTTTGAAACTTCCTATTCAATATAGGTAGTTTCAAAAATCAATATCTAAACTGACTAGAAAGTTTTTATTATCTGTGCTATAAATTTTAAAGAAAAATATGAAAAAGTACATACTTTAGAATAGAAATATAGCTTTAATCTCTAAAATATTTGTTGAGAAAGAGCCATTCCTGAAATCCCTGAGAGCTGTTACTAGTAGCAGACTAGACTATACCCACCTAAGATGTTGCTAGATCAGGGGGCTAAATTTCATATAACAGCTTTCAAATAGTCCCCTCTGGATAACATTAAAATGGACCATTCATTTTGTAATTCAGAATGTAATTGTAATTTTACAATTAAATGCCCAGGAAAATGTAGAAAGTAGAAGATTTGGTTACTATCTCTGAGCATTAGCCCACAAGATGCTAAAAGATTCAAAATCGGCATAAACACATTTATAAAAATTTTTCAACCAAGTTCAATATTTTGATAAAAGCTGATGCAAAAGTCACACACTTTGTAAGTAGTTTCTTAAAAACGTCTTCCATTACTGCTTGGAAGTTATGAGATAATGCCATCTTCCTGTAAACAAAAAAATTATCTGAACTCAACTCAAGATTATTTTGGCAATCTTCTTTTCTGACCCTTGAAGAGCTTAATTCATAAATACATTCTGATAGAACACCTGTATTAAATATTTTTCACACTGTAGATGTTCTATTTTAATGATAACAAATGTTCCAAGTGTTATTATTTCATGGATTTACAATGAAAATGAGCAATTATATAAATGAACCAGTAACCTGATAACTCAGGGCAATGCTGATTTCTCTTCTTTGTGTCATATAATAGCCATGACTGCTATACTGATATCTTCCATTCCTCAAAATAATAATAATAATAATAATAATAATAATAATAATAATAATAATAATAATAATAATAATAATAATAAAGTGGTGTGTTACCACCAGACCAGGATTTTTCCATCTTTACACATCCTGAAGTAATGAAAGTATATGCTTACAGTCCCAGCGCTGTTAGAGGCCTTGATTGGCTCATATTTGTCATAATGAGAGACACACAAATAACTATAGCATGCAAAGAAGATGCAAACAGAGGGCATTTTCCCTTCAAAAATAAATGAAAAACAGGGCAATGTTTAAATTGTAAGACAATATAAAAGAAAGAGAAGAGGATACTATGGTAAATTGTGGAATTTGTTCCAAAGGTTCTGTTTAAAGGAATACAGCTGTTGGATACAAACAGACACACAAAGAGGAGAAATGGATGGAGCTTCATTTAGCCTGGAAATGAGTGCATAAAATGAATAGATCCAGCATTTATCCTGAGCTCTATATGCAAATAAATCAACTGAAGATTAATTAATCTTCATCTTTTTCCTGATGTTTTATTTTTGCCTTTTATTTCTTGAATATAGTTCCATTCCAAATTTTTTTGTTGATCTGGTTCGATAATACAAACACAGGGCAAGAACAAAATCAGATTTACCTTATTACTTTGATAATTATATCAACTTTGTAATATGTATTAGAATTCACTTAAGTATCTATGTGTTTCTGCTGAAATAAATGAAGAACTATTGTTTGCATTGACTATTTGCAGAAGATTGATGTGGTGTAAGAAAGATCTCAGGGATTAATATCACCCACATGTTGGAGGATATCAGGTTTTTTTCGCCATAATATTATGCTTTTTAATTTCCCATAATAACCTGTGTTAATAGAAAACTGGACAAAAGCACATTTGGATAAAACAAACTAAAATAATTATTATTTTCTTAAGCAAATATTCTGAACATTAGTTCATAAGAACATTAGTTCAGAATATTATTACACTTTGTTTTGTTTACATTGCATGTACATTCCATGTAGAAAAAAAATATTTTGTAGAATAACACTAATGATAGGGAGGCTCTCATCAAATTGAATTAAAATAAGGATGTCGAATGGATCCGCCTCAAAAAGCTTTAGATGCAGCGCACAAAGATTTATAAATGTTTGTGAGCCCGACTTTCAATTTTGAACTTTTTTATATGATGAAAGGAAAACATTACTAAATAAATGCACATAAAATAATCATGTTTATTATATTTTAAGTTTATTTAGATGTAAATGAAATCAGTATCACTTATTATTGAAATGCCACATTGTTTCAAAAGAAAACTTTAGGATAAGGGTGTTATCAAGAAATCTGATGAATGATAATATTTATGGACTAGTTCATCAACAATAGCTTTTTTTTTTTTTGCTGGACTACAATACTTCTTACTGCAAGTAAGAATTTTATGGTTCTGCTTTTGAATTACAGAGGACAAAATCCTTTAACATAAGCAATTAGGGTACTATTTAAATGTATATGGAACATATATGGTGCTTTGGAAAGCAATAAATCATGTAATTTGTGAATCTAAAATCTAGAATTATTTAATTTCCTGCTCTTTTATATCTGCTATCAAAGCAAAGTACATAAGAACAAATAGTTATCAATCAACAAAAAGAACATGAAGACATGGTTTGAACAAGAGAATCCAAGTAATAATTAAATGATAAAAGTAAAACAGCATTTACTTTCAGAAGACTACAAAAGAGTACAAGCCCAAGGTAGTAATATTCAGTATTTTCTTCTTTCTGATCAGTTTAGATACAGGCAAAACAACATTTTATCTGTATTACCTAATTGTCTTTTCAGAAATTCATAAGAATGGAAAAAATCTGTTGTTTGTTATAGATGGTCTATAGTATATATCATTTCTCTGATGAAGGCTCTAGATATGAGAAAAAATGAACAACGGATGTTTGAACTCCATTGCACATTTCCTCTCATGCATCTATAAATTTGTGCCAGAAATCAGTATGGTTGTTTCATTACATATGTTGGAGGCAGGAGAAATAAGAGATTCTACCGTAATTCTTTTATATCAAAGATGAAGAGATTAATTTTTAAAAGAGAAGATGCTAGTAAAGAATATGTTATTTGTGAACTACAAAATTACACATATGGAGTTTTGCTTTAGTGTCAATAAAACCCCAAACCAGCTTTAGGCTTTAAACTGATGCAGTTTTTGATGCAAGAACCATGATTAGGAATGTCAAAATAGGAATCAAAAGAAAATAGCAGTGGATAGAGTCTGTGTGATCCAGAGTGGTTCTGGTGGAAGGAAAAATGATTAATTTAATTATTATAAAATAAAAAGACAAGTACGTCTTAGAAACTCCACCAAAATACCGAAATCTATCGTAATTTACAGACACTTAAAGAATATTCTATTAAAGAGTAAATTTTGGATTTCATCACAACTGTAGTCTAGCTACAATTCAAAAAAACTTGGTTTCAGTTTTCCATCCTGAAACAGTTGGAACCAATCACAGTTACCTGATTGCACAAATACTGAAAGCGGAAATATTAAAGTTGTTTATAAAACAAATGAATTTTCCATCTCTTATTGCATTCTGTTTGTTTCTAGATATATTCCAAAATTTTGTAAGACTGTGCAAGTAAAAGGGCAGTCCTGATAAAAGGATTAAAAGAATAGGTATTGGTGAAAGTTTAAAGTTCATAGGATATGAATACAATTCATAATTATAAAAATAACAAACATATACTATGATCTCTTTTGGGAACTCCTTTCTCTATCACTCCTTTCTTTACCACTGTCACGTCTCTCTCTCTCTTCTTTTTCTATTCTCCTCATTTAAAGGCGGATGAAAGGAAACACTGGTGCTAATCAATACTATAGTTATAAAAGACATGTGTAAGACAAGTGACTCTGATTTTTATTGATGAAATGCTGAAATACTACAGATATTATTCAAAGGGAATCCATTTGTGGATATAAAAAAAAATGGTACTATGTCTGCTTTCCCATTGTTATTTTTTTCTTTTTTAAAATACTAATATAGTAAAATAAAATTATAAAATCATAATAATCATTTCAAAATTACAAATTTCATAATTACTAGTTTAGATATTATTTAGGAAAAATCCAACAGAAATTATATAAAAACGGGTTGCTAAAATCTATAAAACTACAGTTGTCTAGCCCAGTAAAATGTAACTGAAATATATCATCCTACATGTAATGAAATCATTTTAATTGTGGTTTGTCACATAGCCAGATATTCAGACTGGATTTGGCATTTTTGTCTACCTATTGAGTTCTTCTCAGGGACCTGGGATAGGTAGATGTTGATGGTGTTAGAGGTAACATTGTAGGATATAAGCTGGTCTGAGTAAAAAAAAGGTTTTGCAATTGACTGGCGTGATTTTGTCAGCGTAGATGGTGCTCAAATGGTGCTTCAGTTGTTTTGGGATTTCATCCAAGGTACCTATTACTGTTGATGCTACCTTTCTTTATTTTTTCCATAGTTGTTCCAATCCTATTTGCAAGTCTTTGTATTTTGTTATCTTATCCAGTCCTTTCTTTTCTTGTCTATAGGCATTGCTACATTTCTGCATGCTACATGTCTATAGGCATTGCTACATGCAGACATTTCTGTCTTTCTTATCAACAATTTTAAGTCTGGAGTGTTGTGCAACAAGTGCCTGTCTGTTTCAATTCTAAATGTTCCCCAAGGGGACTTTAGTTTCTTTGTTTCCTGTTTTCTGATCCCTCCAGTTTTTGCAGGCAAATGGCATTTCTTACAGATCTTCCAGTGCATTGTTACTACTTTGTCATGCCATTGTTTGTAGCGTGTGATCTTGCAGCAGCTAACTAGTGGCCACTGTTTCTTCAGCTTCTTTGCAGAGATGCCAGAATATAAAAAAAGATTGAGACTCTAGAAAGAATCCAGAGAAGAGCAATAAGGATAATTAGGAGGCTGAAGGCTAAAACGTATGAAGAATGGTTGCTGGAATTGGCTTTGTCTAGTCTAGTGAAATGAAGCATTAAGGATGACATGATCACAGTGTTCCTATATTTGAAGGGCTGCCACAAAGAAAAGGAGATCTTCCTAAATACCAGAAGGCAAGACAAGAAGCAATGGATGGAAACTAATCAAGGAGAGAAGCAGCCTAGAAATTTCCTGACAAAACAATTAATCAGTGGAATGATTTGCTTCCAGAAGTTGTGGATGCACCAACACTTAAGGTTTTTAAGAAGAGATTGGATAACTATTTGTTAGAAATAATAGTTTCCTGCTTAAGCAGGAGATTGAACTAGAAGAGCCCCAAAGGTCCCTTCCAATTCTGTTATTCTGTCTGTTGTTTTCTGGATCTGTATGCATTTTAAAGGTTCAGTCCTTCTTAAAGAAAAAAATATCTTTTTCTGAATTTTTCTAACTATGCAAATCCAGGAAAATACTTATTGGCATTACTTAAAGGCTATACTTAAAGGCTATACAAAGGAGGAAGCAGCATCTTTAATTTGAATGAATATTTTCCTAGGACTGCATGACCACCTTACAAGACAAGAAATAGCACAGTTTGTTTCAGGAGTACAGACAGATGCATTAAGCACATAATCCCACACTCTGAAGCACCTTTCCTGCTTTGAACCTGAATAATTGCATATCTCTATGCAAACTCTTTGTTCTTTGCCTCCTGATACAAAAAGAACTAATTCAGATGTCAACAAAAAACCAATATTACAATCCACTATTACAAATCAAGTATAAATTTCTCCTTTCTCTTTCCATAATTGTTTTCATTCTTCTATAAAGCAAAATTCTTGACCTTTGAAAATTCAAATATTGGGGATATAACCAAAAAGTATATATCTATCTTTAGCATAATGATTTATCCAGAATCATACTGCAATTCTATCTCAAAGGTAACAGTTGGATAAGATCAAAAGACATGAATTAATACACCATCTCCTGAATTGTATCTCCAGAAACAAGATGACTGTAAACAAACTTTATTAAGCATTCTTTAATATATTCTATCTACACAAAGCAAGTCATCGTTTTAATCTCATTTTAACATTTTAGGAAATGAAATTTCATATTGTTTATAGTGACCTGCCATCAGCTTCTCAGGACAGGATGGCTAAGTTTATTATCCCAGAATTTGTGAAAATAACTAAATCACTTTCATCAATTTATAATAAAAAAGGATTATTGGCTTAGGAGGTACAGTTACCCTCTCTAGAACCCCTGTGGAACTTCAGAAGTAATAGTAGCATCTGGACTAAATAAACTAAATACCAAATGTTTTAGTTGAATAAATTGCCAAGAAGTACTATGTAAATCAAATATAGTTTTAAAAATGCTTTCTTAAAACCAAGTTAATAAGAAGCCCGATTCACCTTCTTTGTGTGTGAGAGAGACAGAGAGCAAGAAAGAAAGGAGGCTGGGGAGAGTAGATGCTATTTTTTAAAATTGTGAATATCTCATAATGGTCAAAAATATATCCAATGTTGTCCACATTTGTTTTTCAGCATTGAAATATAATCCAGCACAAACAGGGATCCCAAGATTTGCCAAAATTTTTATGGCCTCAAGATGAGACCAAAGGACAGCTGAATTTTGAACTTTCTTATTTACTTGTGGAAATGTGTTCCTTCTGACAAATGTTTCCCACAGAATAAACCATTTGATTTTCATAATTTCTACTGCCATCATCGTCCTATTCATAATATTCTGGAAGATTGTCATAGGTTTTCTCATAAAATGACTGCAATGAGAGAGATGCTCTCTCTGACCTAATCATGCTTTCTTCCTGCCATTCCAGCTGTTATTATCCATTATTGTGTGTGTAATTAGCCTTACTTCCAAAGAAAGCATTGGTCTGCAACCACTGATTGTTTTTAATTTTTAAGAAGCTTATAGAAGAAAAAAATGTGGAAAGTCAATTTGGATAAGGATTCCAAAAGATTCCAAGAGAATTAATGATGTATTTATTGATCACAAATCTTGAGTACAAACGTTTACAAAAAACAATACGATTTCCGTCAATGAATACTTTATTTACAATCACCTGATTGTGATGTAGAATGGAATATAGTTTATTTCTGATGTAGACTGAAATATAGTTTATAGATAGACATGGTCGCTTTGATTTCTCATTTATGGTATCTTTGTGCCATTACCTCTATCTACTTTACTAAAAATGATTAGAAGCAATATGCTTTAGGTTTCCATCTTCTTTAATTTACTTTTTTAAAAGAGCTACATTAACATATTCATAGAAATCTCTTGGCACTGGCTGTAAACAATGAATTATGTTCAGGACTGCAGCCAGAAATAAGATATGTCAGAGGCCTATTACCCATTCAATCGAGAATCAGTAAATTGCCCAAGGGCATTGCCTTAAATGGGAAAGGGTAAAATAACTGAAACTGAGGCCCCAAATGTATCTGGAACTCAATCATATTGTTGATTTAGAATATACCAAGCATTTTTTGTAGTTGTCAGACTTAATTTAGCTTTTGCTGACATGAATGGACTGGCTTAAGATTTCAAGATAACAAAGGTTTTCTTTTCCCCCAATTTTTCACCTGCATGCAGCAAGTAGTGTGATTTTTAGGATAACTAGCATAAACATTTGGATTTCTGTTAAACTGTACTACTATAAAGCTGATCCCTGGACTGAAGGAACTTGTTTTTAGGCTTTAAGAGCTAATCCAGATTTGAGATAAGTCCTTATGCTTTGATAGTGTCATTGTTCTAGTCCAACAGAAAATAGGACAATAAAAATGTTCCGACAAATGCTTTTATTTTGCATACCGTATTCTACCTTTTTAGCTCAGTAGACCACCTGGGTTGGATTGAGACCTAGGAGAAATATTACTCTAAATTACTTAATGGACTTTGGCCTAATATCATTATTTTTTATTTTTTGTGATACAGATATTGTAGGATACTGTGTCTTGTTAGACAACATTATTTCCTTAGAAAAACTGTAAAGAGAGACAGAGAGGGGGTGGGGGGGAGAGAGATTCTGCAAAATACTAGATGGACTAGATCTTCTGAAACATTAATTTTCTAATTTTGAGCTACATTTATTTCTACAAAGAGGTATTTTCATTTCTTCTGTGTGACATATACTTATACAAAATAGAATATTGTTTAAAATCATGGAATGTCTCACAATTTCACTTTGGAGACCAGAAATTATATTTTAATAGTTTTTAGGGAAACTGAGATAGGTATAAAGTGAAACAACAATACAATAAGTAGGCTAATGTCATACACGTGGGTATAGTTTTCCTTTTTTCTTTTCTTTATTTCTAAAACATTTGAATGGTTGTTGTTGTTGTTTTTAAAAAATAGCTTATTTCATGAGAAAGAAAAGTGCTGGAAACCATAGTGCAAAAATTGTTAGTAAGAATTAGAAGAATCTAATTGGTAAGAATTAAGAATACTTCACAAACTGTAAAATAGGACTTAAAAAGATATAAAGTCCTAGTACTGCAGGTTATCCACTTCTATAATCTGTAACTTCCAAATACCTTGAAATAATGGAATGTATTTTTAATGTTCTAATACTTACCAAATTATTGAGTATGTTCAAGCTGTTTTGGAAATTATGTCCATCATATTTTTAATCATCAGTGACATGATAGGATGATAAAAGAATGGTGTAATAATGCATGATTACCAATAATCATATACTCCTATGTGCATAAGATGACATTGCCTTTTGTTATTGCAAATTCTAATGTTTTATTTTTCTTGCTTGAACAAGAAATCTTTATGAATTAAAGACTCAGAGATTCTAATATATGTCTTAAATGATATTAGATTATGCTTTTTTACTTAAAATGTTTGGAAGACTAAAGTGCATATAAAGGTTTACCATATGTTCAGTCTCATTAATCCACATATCACTTTTAAAAATGTAAAATATATGGCATTGTTATATTAGCCAGGAGACCACATCGTTAATGCATAATAGTAGTGTGGTTTACAATTTACTAGCTCTGTTGTGATACATGTTCACACATTTCCCATTTGTCACAGGGGGACGAGCTAGCTTCACACCAGAAAGACATTGCTCTTTCTGCAATGTCATCCAAGCATCACAACTGGGTTCAGAACCAGCATCTGATTACCTGTAGGAAGAACCAGACTGTCTTTCCACCAAAGTGGCACCTATTTATCTACTCGCATAGAACATGCTTCAACATAGAAACTGCTAGGCGGGCAGAAACTAAAACAAGTGATGGGAGCACACCTTTCCACACAGTGCTAGGGCTTGAACCACTAGACCAAAGACCATCTCCAGCATCATTAAACCACTACCATCACAGAAGGAAATGGAAAATGGAAATCTGTCAATGAAACAGGATGAATAGATATGATTTCCTGTTGACAGTAAACAACAACAACAATATATACAGAAGCAGAGGATAAATAGGATAACCACTTCCTTTCCCCTAAAAAGATAGGAAAGGAAAAAAAAACAAGTAACCAGACCAAGCATCAAGTTGGCCTTTTTTCAGTCTCATCTTTTTAGAGGAGGCAAGTTAACAATTTCCCCAGATTTGTAATATAATATGGCATGGTTTGTTCCTCAATATTCTATATTGGAAATAGTCAGTTGTGCTAACTCTCACCTGCAAACTAAGGTGGTGAAAGAGTTTATCATTTCTTAATTAATTAATTGAATTAGGACAATGTTTATTCAGACAAACTGTTTAATAAAATAGTCTAGATGGAAACACATATAATAATGAGAAATATATATCTGTAAATAACCAAGTTAAAGCTTACTATATTTAATATCATGAATCACAAGTGAGATTTGTACAGCAACTACTTTATTATTTTCAAATGCAAACTTTTGCATTTAGTTTGCTATTTTACAATTTTACAAACTAGGTATAAAAGACCATAAATAAATGACATAAGTTATGTGTACCTAACATTGATGGAGAGGGGAAAATTACAAATTAAAATAAAATAGAAAATCTATATTTCTATCTGAGATATTGTTCAAATCTGCAAACCCAAGCAATGCACTGTTAAGATTTCTTTTTTCCCCAGTATGGACTAAAGTATCATATGCCTCATACATTCTAATTTTTTAAAACAGTCCTTGCATATTCCAACACATTTGCAGTGATACAAAAAATAAATGCACTCTCTTTTTTTTTTTAACTTCTTAATCTGTCTAATTTAATATTCAGGATGCTTTCTTTCTGGTTATGAAAATGCATGTAAAAGAAAAATACTGCTTTGAAGTTCTGGTTACTGGCTAGAACCAGCTTTTTTGTACTATACATATATATATTTATATATTTAATACACAAATCCATCACAAATTTAATACAGCAAGAAACCTGGACAAACATTAACCAGTGAGGTTGTAAGCAGATATTTCCTTAATGTATAGAGGTTTGCTGTGTTAAATAGTCCTGTTGATGTCTCTTCTGTAACCAGGAAGAAATGAAGGCCAGTTCTATACAGCATTCTGGCTTTTACTGGGCAATGTGTATTGTTTAGTATATTTGATTGCAATTGTGTCCTGGCTTTGCAGTCCATGCAGCTCATGGCTCCTTAATAGGGTTTCATGCCTCTTTATTGCCAACAGCACAAATACCTGAGCCCCAAAAATTGGTTTTAGACTTTGCATCCATGAATACAACAAAAATGGGAGAGGGTAGAGAGAACTGTAGGGATGGAACGAGAAAAGGCAAAGATGTTTTGATAAAAAATCCCAAAAACGCTAGAAAATTTTAATGCAAAATTTACACATTCTTTTACTTTATTTTTTCTCGCTCAGTAATGTTGGTTTGACTATTCTGTTTTAACTTGCTGTAATGCACTGTATTTCAGCAGAGAAAACTATTTGCAATCAGAAACAGATCAAATATATCAATGGCTGAGCTCAAAATATGGAATGGCAGTATAGTCTCCAGGTTGTCTCCATGCACCTGCTTCCAAAATCGATATATATATATATAGAAAAGGAAAAGTCTCTATGGTCTGTCAACCTTTCTAGGGAGTACCAATTATTACTTTGATAAAGATTATTGTAGCAATGCAGAGAAAATACCCTGGTCACTTTTTTTTTTTCAAATTTTAAATGTGTTTTGATCATTTTAAATGTTTTCATATTATTCATCTAGGTGGCGGGGAGGGGGGATGAATAATTTGCTCCACAGTCAGTTTATAAGCCCAGAAATTCTTGCAAATGGCACATGGGATAATTCATTTCTGTGAATGGATAAGGATTGCATATTTCTCTTTGTGTTCAACAAGTCTTTTCAATACTGTTTTTCCAGGAAAAGAAAAATAGTCCAGTTCAAAGCAACCTGCTGATGGGTGAAGACTTATATTCTCTATCTACTTTACCTTACGGTATCACTGATTCAATAATGAACAGCCTTGGCAAGACTAATGTTTATCAACTGCTGTTCTTTAGCCATTATGGAACTCATGATGGATCACTCCACAACCAAAGTGAAAGTGTCCCTATTCTAGGCTAGAGAACTAATTTTTAAGGTTAGTGTGGCAGCTACATAATATATGTATAGATACAGAACTGGAACATTCAGGAGTATGTGTGTTTTCTCCCTACTGTTGCATAGCTCACCTACTGGCCCGGTAACTCAACAGCCCAGCCACAAACTGTCAAATTATCTTGAGATGCTATCTGCATATTCACAGGTGGCCCTGTGCAACAGGCAACAAACTTATTACATGTGCATGCATGCACACACGCACATGCATGCACACACACACACACACACACACATTAAAGTCATACATATCTTCACACAATCTTGGAAACAATAAGTTACTTTCCATTCTATTAAAAAATATTGACATTTTAGCATTGGCACACTTTCCATAAAGTATCGCTGGACTATCATATGCAGTTTCAGCTTTTGTTAACTAAGTTCTGCACAGGGGTTCTGCACAGGGGTATGGCTCTGACTCTAACATTTTGGAGAGACATAGCAACAACATGCAAGGGGGAAAAAAAGATACAGCATGTAGGTGCGTGTGTGTGTGTGTGTGTGTGGTGCATGTGTGTATATGTCTGTAGGGCTTTTATACAGTACATTCCTTAAGTGGAAATAAAAGAACTTTATCTGGATCTTATATTTGCTTTTTGTTGCTGACAAAACCTTTTCAAAAGGAAGAAATCCAAAGAGATACTCTTCAGGAAGTAAAAGCTGCTTATTTGCGGTCCATTTTCTCTACAGTCAGTGCTGAATAAACTGAGACAATTGAAAGTGCTTGTCTCTAGTCTGTTATCTTCCAGGGTCAAGATGATCACCAGAAAGGCCTGTTTCCAAGAAAGCAGGGTCCATTTTGTCTATGAAAGGAAACAAACAAATTCCAAGTCAGAACGTGATATCTCCAATATTTTTAAAATCAAAAGGAGAAATACAATGCATGTTTTAAGCTTATCATAGCAATATCCTACACAGGCTATTTTTCTACCTTCCAAATAGTTTTTCCTAAAACACAAGTTACAATAAATGTATGATTTAGATACTGAAAACATTGAATGCTTTCAAATGGAAAAGCGTCCATTATCTAATTAAAGGGAAAACATAATGATCTTGGAAGTAGTGCATTTTGATCTAGTAAAGTCGTATTAGAAAAAGAAGAAAAAACCTTTAGTAGAAGCTGAACTCAGAGATTGAGCTAATGTTACCCAGAGAGTCTTCAATTTATGACCAGTTGCTTTTTGACTGTTAAAAGTTTTATGGCCATGGAACAGATGCCTTATGGCCATAAAACACCCCCAGCTGCACTGCTGCCCTTGCAGACACATGACTGCATGTTGAGGGGGCAGCTTATGTCACTACAATTCATGATGTTCTTCCAGCAAAAGAAAGAGAAAAAAATGATACAAATGATTGGGTTCACTTAACAAGTTCAAAATTTACTTAATGACTGCAGCATTCACTTAATGAGCACCATGTAAAAGGCCAGAAAATTACTTCTGGTCACATGGATGCCTTGACTTACAACCAGTTTTCTGGTCTTAATTATGGTTATAGCTAAGGACTACCTATATAAATTGGATCCTGGTTCTGGTTTCATTAACAGCAATGTCTTCTAAATTCTCAACTATGGACATGGAATGTAATTAGAATCAGAATAGACAGCAAGCTAAGTAGACCAATAAGCAGATTCATATCCATGTCTTTTTTGCAAGAAACAATTTGCTGAACAGTTGTAATACATATATTCACATCAATGGTGGGTTGCCCCCGGTTTGGACCGGTTCTATAGAACCAGTAGTAAAACTGGCAGGAAGCTCTGCTCACTGATCCTGATGTCATCAGAAGCGACCTGCGCATGCGCAGAAGCTTCTGTGCATGTGTAGAAGCAAGGCGCGCTCACCCGTGCAATCCCATTGCAAACCAGTAGTAAAGGTACATAGAACCCACTCCTGATCCACACATATTCACAAAGCATATTAAACAAAAAGTTTCAGGAATAAGTAAATTTAGATGGATCATGTTCAAGCAATTTAAACACAGATTCTGAACATGGATATCATGGATGCACTTGATGCACTGGAATCAAATTAACTACATAATAGGACATAAAAGATCAAGACGTGCAATTCAATCTCATCCAGCACAGTTTCAAATGCAGACTCTGGAACAAACAGTATACAGTATTTATAAATATTTGGTAGAATCCATGCACATTAGGATATCTATGCACAAATGATATATATATCATTTGACATTTTTTTGTTCATAACATTTGCTGATGATGTCTTGACACATTTGTCATCATTTGCCCTCTTGTCCCTCCTAACAAGTACCCTTGCACAGATGGGTTACATTTAGAAAATTAAATTGATGTAAAACGTACGGGTTAAACTTAAAAAATAGAGCAATATTTGATTTAGAAAATATGCAGTCAGTATGTAAGATTAATATAAATATTATAGTCAGACACTCACATGAAAGAAAGTATGGAAAGAAGTTAGAGTTATTGTGAAAACCAAAGAGGAAAAATATTCCTAAAATGTGGAAAAAGTTCCACCTAATTCATGGCTTCTTGGACAACGATAGCTATGGATAAAAAGGCTTTCTGGACAATGAAAGCCATGGGTTAAAAAAAAAGGTTGACTTCCAGTTGACATCGTGGTGTTATCGAACGTGAGGACTGGGTCTCAGTGAAATCATGCCAAATGCCTTTGTTGGAGGGCCCCATAAGCGGCTAAAGTCACTCTGTAGGGGTGACGAAGAATGGAAGGGTGCCCTGCAGGTTGCGGAGAGTGGCAGCTCTCCCACTTGACCCAGAGCTAATTTCCTCTCATCTGACAATGAAGAGGAGAGGCAGCCATGAAACTGGAGCAGCTGAAGAAACAAAGAGTGGTGCTGGAACAGTGTGGATGAACAGTGATTGGAACTGGATGAAGTGATTCTTTTTTTTTTTAACCTAAAACCTACCCTAAAGAAAATAAATTTTGGAAAGGAAATTCTTTGAAAAGTTTGTTTAAGCAGTGACAAAATCACAGACCCGAAAGAAAAGATTCTAAGAGGAGACTGCAAAACCTTTAAAAACTTTTTAATTTTTATTGGCAATAAAGCATTTTAAAATGCTGGAATTATTTGTCTGAATTTTGATTATTTGTTTGAATAAATTCCAATGGAACCTGTCAGATTTTGTGCAATATTGAAAGTTAAGATGAAGGTGCCACCTACTAGTGAATGGAATAGACATTATACTCCTATAACCCTGTGAAAAATACTGATAAGACAAAGGGGAAAGTGGAAATAAATAACACCTGGAGAACTGCCATGGTATCTACTGCTCTATACTAATCTATTTCATAGAGTTAATTTAAGGAAACATTTAGAAATATTCTTGGATTACCTAAAAAGAACTAATTGACTAACTGTGGGACATAAAGAATTATAATTACTGTATTTCCTGAGAAGCAATGTCAGGATTGAGTAAATGGTTTCCAGATCAACTTTCTGTGGTCAAAGATAATTGAGACTCTGGGGCAGTGATAGACCACTGACAGACTATGGAGCAGTATTTGGACTTATCAAAAGAAGACAAGATGTTTCAGCAGGGGAAAATAAGTGGGTTGCAAAAAAAATGGTGTTGATGTTTCGAAGCATTTATGATATGATGAGGAATCACAAGGAGATAAAGGATCTAATGAATAACATAGATGGGAAGCTAGAAAGTGTTCAACAAGGGATAATGAACAATGATTTAAAAAACCCAGGAAATAGAGGAGATAATAGAAAGACCAAGAGAAGAGATAGAACAGACAAATCAACAAATAAAACAAGAAGATAAGGGCAGTGCAATAAAGACTTATGAAACAATTCAGGGAAAATGCATACTAAAAGAACCAAAAAATGGTACTTTTCAAGATATTCTTGAAAAGAAGATAGAGACCTGGGCTGACCCTTTTGAGACTTGGTAGCAAAATATAGTAGAAATGGAAGAAATACTTAGGTTAAACAGGAAAGATGTAGATAGAGATAAAGGGAGGAGTTTGGGAGGCAAGTCAAAAAACAAATAAGACTTGAAGTATTAAAATGGGAAAGAGATGATAGATAGAAGAAACGTTTTTGTAACACAAGATTGGCTTTACTAGGAGCTAAAACAGAGGCAGAAACAAGAAATAGGGAGAATATTATTATACATATTCCTATATAATATACTAAAAGTAATAGCTAGATGTAAAGATTAGATGTTGAAAGATGGTGACACTCTGTATGTTTTAATGATATTGTTATTGTCATTAGAAGGGCGAACTAAAATGCTGAACAACTAAATAATCAAGGTCTATATTTTAACACAAATATGTATATCATTACAATTACATAAGTATGATTTAAGTAACAATTATTAATACTACCTTTACAATTTGTATCCAAATGAATGATAACCAGATGCCTCACTGTTCATGTATTGATATTGATGTATATTCAAAAATTTTAAAAAAACTTTACAAAAAAAAAGTTGATGACTTCCAGTATCAAGAAAGGATAAGGAAAACTATCTAAAATGAATGGGATACATTTAAGGGTAACAAATAAATCAAAACAAAACGTTACTATACAAAGAAATAAGGAATAAATAGAATGGTCAGAATAAAAATGAAAATGAGGCAAAGATGCAAATTCTCTCCAAAACTGTTTTATCTGAAATACTAAATAAGAGACTGGAAGGTTTGGAGTAGGTGATGGCAGAAATCAAAATAAGAGACTGAAGTCTTAACAACTTGAGATGGCTCCTAAAAACACTTTGTCAATTTAAAGTGAAGACTTAGAAAAGGTCATTATTGAAAATGAAACCTGGCAAATGAAAAATCTGAGATGTCAAAGATAAATATGTTGTTTTCTTTTCTATATTTCTTATGCTAAGAAGACCAAGTTAGTGTTGATTAGTATTAGCTACTGAGCTTACAACTGATAGCAAAGTATTGACAGTAGAAATACCAAATATTAAAGTATATCTTAAGATAATTTGCTTTATTTACAAAATGTGATATCATTTGCATAGTTTCAAAACATTATGGAAAACTGGTCCACTGGGTGCAAAAGGCATCGCTTCCAATTCTGCTATATCAAAATTTTTCTCTCTTGGGCTTATAAATAGATAAAGATGGAGATGGTTCTGGAGAAATAGAGAGATCATGAAGGATAAGATGATTTCTTTGACAACAAAGACCAAAATAGTTAAAGCACTGGTTTTCCACTGGTAACACATGGCTCTGAAAAGAAGACAAATGGAGACAAAAGAGACACATACCTTCAGATTATGGATTGGAGATGACAACTAAAGTACCATGGGCTGCAAGAACAAATCAATGAATTCCTGACCAAATAAGACTGACTTCTCCACTAAGAAATGATTAGCAAGTGGAGAATAGGGACATTATGTTAGATGGTGAGGTACCAGAAAGAAGAATACTATGCTTGGCAGTAGAACAAGTAAGGTGGTGGAATGTATAAAAGAGACTACAGAAATTGTCCCTGAAACAGCTACTAAATTGAAATAACAAATGTTTGTCCATGCAGTCACCAGAAGTAAAACAAGTTGGTGAAATTTATGTCTCTTGTCATATTCTATTCTTCTTATAGATGTCTATCATCTTGTCTCATATGGCATGCAAAAAGCCATTTTGAGCTAGTGAACCTATGTAGTGTTATGCAAATTGAAAGCCAGTTTACTGTAGTGATTAAAGTGACAGACATGAGATTGTGAGTTGTAGTCCATTTTAGGCATGAAAAACTGGTTGAGTATCTTAGACCAGTCACTCTCAGAGTTATTATTATAAAGAAAATGGGAAGAGAAAGGAATATTATTTGTGTTTGCCTTATTATTATAAAAATAATAATTGTGGGATATAAATATTTAAAAACCCTAAAGCATTTAAAAAAAAATAGTTTGTTAACAGAATGATATTAAAATGACTGGAATTTTTTAAAAAAAATTAAAGTACATCCTTGCAAATAGGAAAAAAAAATATGGATAATCCTTTCTCTCCCACCCACCCACCCCCAAGAGAGAAGTGGGAGGGAGGGAGGGAGGGAGGGAGGGAGAGAGAGAGGGAGGGAGGGAGGGAGGGAGGGGGGGAGGGGGGGAGGGAGAGAGAGAGACCGCATGAAAGGAAGGTTTTATTAAGCTGTCACACTGTATTTCAACAGTATGCAAATTTAGCATCTATTCCCAACAACTTGATTTCAAAAACTCATTCATGAGAGAAACTTGTGGTTAAAATCAACAGCTTGTTGTTACAACTGACAAGAATTGATGACAGTGATGTTGGAAATATGGCAGGTTTTACTTGTGTAATTCACTAAATCCTCTGTCTTCCAAATAAATCTGGTGATTTCTAGCAGATCAAAGTTCATTGTCATTTATAGCTTATTGTGAAACTATTGTCACAAATAATAGAACTGTAGATCAGAGAGCAACCAAAATTTAATTAATTGAAAGTGATGTTGCTATTATGAAAATAATACGTTTAGTTGAAATGGTCTCCAAAGGAGACTTTTGCTTCATGATTATCTCCACCAATTTATGTGGCTGTACATTCTCTGTTACAAGTTACCTCATAATCTGAATTTATAGATGCAATTTCTATGCATGCTTATCTGGGAATATGTGTCAATCAGCTCTATAAGACCACAAGACATGTATGCACATATGTATTTTGTATGTACGGTGGATGAATGTATATATTATTTTGTTTGTTTTTTCAAATTTGGGACTGCTCAACTCCTGAACAACTCTGGGTAGCTTAAAAATTAAAAATAAAACAAAATAAAAAACCAAGTATATCAAGAAAAAGAAGACAATTGACTGACAGAGAGAACAAAAGTATGAAACAGCAAAAAGCAAAAAGTAAAATAAAATCAAAGGGCTTCACGAGTTTAACTCAATATTGCCTGCGGGAATAGCTATGTCTTTGGCAGTTTGCAGAAAATCAAAGTATGGAAGCACCATGAATCTCTGGGGAGAAAATCCTTCCACAGTGCTGGAGCCATCACTGAGAAGCCATGCTTCTTAGATTCCTTAGGATAACAATTTCATATTTTCATTCTTATCTAGGTAGCTTACAAAGCCCAAAACCAATAAAAACATTAGAAACGTAATATAGCATAGACGGCCTGAACTAAAAGAAACATGACAATAAAAAGAAACCACAACAGGGAGGCTCTAAACATATTCCCTTGGATCTGGACCAAAGTAGGTATAAAGGATTTTCTGGACTTCCAGGAGACCTGGAGCATGCACATTCTGACGGACCTCATCAGATAGGTAAACACAAATAGAAACAAGCCAGTCCTCAAGTAACCAGGTCCTGTGTTATGAAGGCTTTATATGTTGAGGAGTCTTTGGTGCTCTATGAGCTTGCTTTTTTTCTTGCAGACTTTTCATTACCCAGACTAGGTTACATCATCAGTGCTAGGCTTTATAGGTGATAAGCAACACTTTGAAATGCACCCAGAAACCAACATGCAAACAGTACAGCTCATGAAGCAATGGAGACGTGCTCATACTTTCATTGTTCATGCCATTATACCCTACCAATGTAGGTCCATGTAGGATGCATTATGATAATTCAGTCAGGAGAGGCCAAGGCATGAGTGTCTATCTGAAGGGCCAGATATCTTTAATCATCCAGGAGATACCAGGATCTAACAGGTGGCCAATCTTATAGATTGGAGGATCTTGTACACTTCCTCAAGACCTACAAACTCTCTACAGACAATCTTACAAGCCATATGTCGGACACATCATCTGGACCTGTCGAGTTGGCGTTCCACTCCAAATAATTCCAAGTGACAAATAACTAAATTATAGACAATCTTGGAATATTTAGCACTTTCTCAACTCCCAGTAATGTTAATATAAGGTTATCTACACTTTTTCATATTCATTTATCACATTCTTTTATATGCAAGTAATGAATTTTAAAATTTATATTTATGATTTTTCTAGATTATTTTGGCACTGATAGCCCCAGGACATACTCCTTATTATTTTGGTTCTACAATTCTGCAATAAGTCATTTAAGATAAATTGACTGTACCGGTTAATTTAAATAAAGCAAAATTAATCATTTAAAATGCTTTGCAGGTAATCATTGTCTTAAGACTGATTGTTTAACAACTTTTTGGAAATATGAGAGACTCAATTTATGATAGCCTTGGAAAGGACCTAGAGCACTTCCAGCCATTGTGCAGTGTTGCACTGCCCCCGAAATGTGAATACATTTCGGGTGCTTGGCCACTGGCTCACTGTTATTACCAGCTGCATCATCCTGTGGTCACCCAAACATGATTTTCAATATTTTCTGCTGCTTTCTAGCATTATTTGCCAATGTAAATATACCATATTTTTTGGAGTATAAGACGTACCTTTTTTCTCCAAAAAAGAGGATGAAAAGCTGGGTGCGTCTTATACTCCGAATGTAGCCCCACCAAGTTCTCAAATGGAGGTTTCAGACACTGAAAAAAGCATCAGAAACTAAGCTTCAGAAAAGAAGCCCCCCAAATAGAGCTTTAGAGGCTTTTTTTCTGAAGCTCTGTTTCAGAGGTTTTCAGAGGCAGGAAAAAAAGTTTTTTCTGAAACAGAGTTTCAGAAGTTTCAGAGGCTGAAAAAAAAAAAGCAAAAAAAAAAAAAAAAAGCAAGACACAGAGCTCACAACCAAGGAACCTGTTGCTAAAATTCTCCTCTGGAAACAGAGCTAATTGGGAGTATTCCGAGAGGCCGATCCACCTGCCTTTTTCTTATTTTCCTTCCCAAAAACTAAGGTGTGTCTTATACTCCGGTGCGTCTTATACTCTGAAAAATATGGTATATATACCGTGTTTTCCCCAAAATAAGACCCTGTTTTAAATTTTTTTGAACCCTGAAATAAGCGCTTGGCTGTGCTCAAAAGCCCATTTGGGGTCTTTTACTATAGAGATGCTTAAGTTTCCATGTGAATCATTCCATGCTTTTTAACAAATAAATAAGTATAAAAGTGAGAATTCCAAGGCTCAGTTTGCACAAAGTGACAATCATTACAAATATGTCAACAAATTATTAAGGAAAGTGGAGCCCATTGGTGATATCACAATCTCCTATTAAGCACAGAAAAAAGTATAATAAACATCCTTTATGATTTCCACTTCATAAATGCACTGTTTTATTAACATTAATGAAAACTGAAATAACAGGTAGAAGAATACTTCCACTGACCTTTTCACTATTGCATTGTCAGTTGCCTCTTGAAGGATGGTTAGATGCAGATTTGGAAAATCCATCATTAAGAATGGCTGACTAGTAAGATGATTTCTAGAACCATGACAGATATACTCAGTATAATGCAACCACAACCAACATTCTTCCCTCGATAAAAGAAAATAAATAAATCCAGTAATCCATGAAGGTTGCTCCCTGTTTTAGATTGCAAGTGGATAAATCTTGAGAGGCACTGATCATCCAAATATTTTCCTTTAAGCTTTCTGCAGAGTACCATGGATGCCTAGAATATGCCAACATTTCCTGGTTCAGAAGATTCTTTGTTCCATTAAAAGATGAAGGGAAAAAAATGGTTTATCCACAGATCAAACACAATAATTGTAATCCCATGGCTGCTGGGGAGAACAACAGTATTTCCTTTGTTTAAGCGCAGTATCTGGCAGGAAACACAGCTTCAAAAGTTGAATGGATGTTTTATAGATACAAGTATATTACATAATGCTGATCCACATATAAGTATATTCCAGGAAACAATCTGTTCCAGGCTTGTTCTCAAATGACGACCTGTCATTATTGTAGTTCCCTCCTTGCAACACTATTAGCAATCTTTATATATCAAACAGTGCTGCAAATCATTATTATTGTTATTTCAATGGCAAGGAGAAGTAAAAAAGTGCAGTTCTTCAATTAAAGTGCATGGATGAGGTAAACTAATTTCAAGAGTTTAGAGTTTATTCAGTACTGTCTCAAACTGGAACCATCCTGCCGTGCATTTGTTGCATTTGGGTCCTCATTGCTTGGACGCTGTTCAAAATCTTATTCTGGTGTGCAATGGCAGTAATTCCGATTCTTGCCAGGTCACTACATGAATTAAAAAAAAAAAAGAATTAGCCAGGAAATAAGAACTTTATGCCAAATATATATCTATCATTATCAACAACAGATCTATAATGATAATGAAAATCAAGGTGAATGTATATAAATTCTTAATTAAATGTCCTAATGTCTTAAATTTTGTCTGTTTTATTGGGGTTTATTATAACATAAAATACAATGAAAATAAAGACTAAGAAAAAAGGTGGGGATGCAGGATTTTTTAAATAGTGGTTAACTTCCAACCTAATTAGCTATAATTTCCATCATGGCAAAATGTTAATATAGCTTAAACTTTTTACAATTACTTATAATTATTATAAGCCAATTCTGTTACGACATGATTATTAAATCTTCAAACTAAATTCTAAAATTTCATTTTTTTTCTATTTCAAGCATAAAAACCAGAAGCAATATCCCAATAGAATGTTTGAGTGCACTGTAAAAAGTATTTGCAAATTATATCCATTTCAATATTCCACTATTAAAGGCATATCAACATTCTAATGACTGATTAAATTTAATCTAATTACAGTTTTATACTTTTTTTTTTGTTAACACTGCTGAGTACTTACTCCTGGTTCATATGCACCACAGCCTCTAAGGTAGTATAGCTGGCAGCTGTGAAGTTATCCTTATATCGCTCCATTTTAATAGCCTGAAGCCAATCACCAACAGAAACTACACTTGAGAATTCAGGAGAACTTGGATCCAGCAAAGCAGTATTAGGCCTAGGATAAAATACAAACACATTGTTTTAATTAACAAGGAAAGCATCTGGATTTTAAACTTTTCAGTTAATTTTGTATAATTAGAGGTACAAGATTTATGCATATTTTCTGGAAGGAAATGGTTTGTATCTTGGCTTAATGGGGAAGACTTTAAATTTGTGAATGGTTGAAATATACACAATTCTTATTTTTAAAGCAATATTTAACACATTAAAAATAAATACGAACTGGTCCAGTGTCAAAGCTTTCAGAGATTTTGATGCCTAATGGAGGACAGAAACCTCCTACTCAGAGGTACACAGAACAGGAGACACACTGCTAGTTACCTGAGGATGGGTTCCAGCACAAGTACAAAAGCTCAGAAGACAAAACTTCACCACACACACAAATGTTGATTTAATACATCTGAAACATCAGTGATGAAAAGTATGGCCTTCCATAAAATCTGGAAGTACAGAACTTAGAAAAAGCTTCCATCAGGCCTCTTCCTGGCCAAATATTTAAGTATTTCCATACAAAGCAGGTACAGCGAAGAATTAATCTATTTTAATCAATTTCTGACTAATATATATATGCACTGAGCACTCATGGCTTCAATTTTTGCATTATCAAATGCAATTTTATTTTTTAATGTCATGTAACTTTTTACAAAATATTTTAATTTAAAAAGATCATAAAGTAGTGGGAACTTTTACATGTTGTATACCTTTTTTAAATAAACTACAACAAATATTTATTATTATTAAAATAAATAAAAGTTTAGTGCTTTTATTTATTTCAAGTGTGGATAATCAAAGATTGCAAGCATTTTGTATGAGAAAAATATTCCTTTTAATCTTTAACTTTGCCAATTCTTTTTGACAGCCTTAAAAGAACACTTCTTTGGTAGTCTGCATTGTTCAAAGTTGTACCTAAATATACACACCCATTCTTTTCAGGATATTTGATGCTGGTGTTAAAAGGAACTTCATAACAATAAGCACTCAAGATCAGATTCTACATGACAGGAAAAAGCTAAAATAGTCTAAGATATATGCTTATCAGAAAATTGGATCAAACATTGCTGGTAGAGATTAAACAACTGATAATATACAGGCCTTCCTTCTTAAACAATTAAATAGTGGCAGGTGAATACACTTGTCATAGTACAGGTACAGTTAGAACAAACTAGAAGAAACAAGAAGAGAGCTACTTTCCTGAATGTAAAAGGAGAATGATTTTTTTTAAAAAAATACTTTTCCTTAAACGTGTATTGTGAGCATTTAAATTTAATATTCATCCCTCTACTCATTTAATGCACCTCACTGAACTAATCTAGGGGTGTGAAATTTCCCTCAAAATAAAAGATATTCACTTTTTGGAATATTTTGTTTTCTTATCACCTTTTCTCTCTGGCTAGTCGTGACATCTTGTTCCAAGGGACACATGATTGCTTATGCTCTTTAGGGGAATTCTCTGTTCCTTGCGATAAGAGGTATTAAAAAATTAAAAAAAAATTGCAAAGCATGACAACATATATTAAATTTCTATTAATCTCAGCTGAATGGAATGTATTTATTCCTGTGGCCATGGCAATATTACTTCAATTAGAGTTACATAAAAAGTTGTATTACTATTACTTACATTAAAAACATGATATGAAAAATTGGAGGTTTCCACCAAAATATTATATTAGCTATGGATTGGGTCCAAAGTATCTGATATACAAATAGTGGTTTATGTTGTGAGGTGCTAGTATAGGACTGTAAAATTTGGAAAATTTTAGGTGACACTAAAGAGAAAATGTTATGTCTTTCCTGCCATCTGATGGTTATCCAGATTGTGGTGGCCCAATTATGGTAGCCTATTTAGAGAAGGGAAAATAATTACATGTTTCAATCTAATTCTGAATTATACTGAGTCAGAACTCTATTTTAGCTGAGTATAGTATACTCTATTTAGAATACCATTCATGATTTGAAATTAATGTTTTTCCCAGCCTTACTTGAAGAGCTATACATAGGTTTGAGCTTGGAACAGTTGCATGAAAGAGAATCTCATGCTCTGCTACCAAAGTAAAAGTACGATTCTTGAGTTGGGAACCGAAGGAGCTAGGGATTGTAGGCTTGGGAAAGCCTTCTGCCAAGTTCCTTCTGTGAAATTCAACTTCATGTAGGTTTTTAACATAAACCCCAATTTACAATGATACATAAATAGAGCAAATTACAAATTAACCCAACTGCATCCAAGGTAGCCTACTACTCTTTTTTGCTTGACAGAAAGAAAAGGTCATCTATTCAAATTGCTCCATTAAAAGGCATTTAAATGAAAAATTAACAACAGAATTCTAAATTTTAGTCTTCTAAAGTCATCATTTTTCATAGAAAAATGACAAAAACTGACGAGACTTGGTGGAGCAGCGGACTAAAGCGCTGTTAAATAGCACTTAGCTGTCAGCTGCCTGCAATTACTGTGAGTTCAAATCTCACCAGGCTCAAGGTTGACTCAGCCTTTCATCCTTCCAAGGTAGGTAAAATGAGGACCCGGATTGTGGGGGCAATAAGCTGACTTTGTATAAAAAAGAACATCACTTGGTGGGGGGAGGGGACGAAAGCCCTACTAAGTAGATATATACAAAAGTATGAAGGCTATTGCTTAATGCATTGTAAGCCACCCTAAGTCTCTGGAGAAGGGCGGCATATAAATCGAAATAATCAATCAATCAATCAATAAAAGCCTTCTCAGACAAGCCAGTTGCCCCCAATTTGGTTCCCATCAGATATGTTTGTGTGTAAATTTCATTACCAGCCAGCCAGTTCAGCCAAAAACTATGTTGGCTGAGGATGAGTTTGTAGTATTAACATATCAGACTACATCATGTTAGAAAAGGGTTAAAAAATGCTTTTAATTTTAAGAATTGTTATCAATGAGCATTTCTACTGATGATTTCGGCTGGCTTCTTTCCACCCACTGCTTTGGACTCTTTTACATGAACTTCCCTTCAGCAGGGGTAAAATGCAGTTACCTTCACTACCAGATTGGGAATGTGAGTGCGCGTGCTATCATGCGTGCCCCTTCTGCGCATGCGCAGAGGGTCAAAAACAAGACATGATGACATTCCGGCGGGTGGGCCAGCCCTACCACTTCATGCGAGCTGGATAGATCCAGCTTCATTTCATCACTGCCCTTCAGGCAAGCTGTTCAAGGCAATTGTGACTTTCATTTGGGATGTGTGAATAACTATGCATTCCATCCTGCTTTCTGTATTTTCTATTCCACTGAAAGTATTACGGATTATTCTTTGCATGCATGTTTGTGTTGGCTGGAAACAGGAACCTTTCTATAGAGAAAATACACCCATCTATTAGATACTTTCTGTAATAACAATAAAAAATAGTTCAAGCACATCTGGGCAAGGCAGCTACTTAGATTTACCTTGACATAATGATTAGATTCCTGCCAGGACCTTGTGTCCATGAAAGAACCATCGGAACAGGAGCACAATTAAAATGCACATACAATATTTTTTTTACTACTTTGGAGATGTAAATGGTAAATATATAGAGTAAAGTTATTTTTGGGAAGCATATCTACTATTATAAAATATAAGTATCCTGGTCAGAACTATGAAATATAATTCAGTTTAACACAACTGTTGAGCTGAATTACAGTTGGCTGTTATTACCACTACTTTCCTTCATCTATTACCATTAGAAAAATACAACCTACCTGGAGTTTTCTGAGCCTGTCCTTTTCAAGCTATTGGGATTGCGGATGAGCTTGTCTAACATGTTGACAATCTGTCCAAATTTAGGTCTGTCACTACGTTCTTTCTGCCAGCAATCCAGCATCAATTGATGTAGAGCAATGGGACAGTCCATTGGGGGCGGAAGCCTATAGCCTTCTTCAATGGCTTTAATAACCTAAGAAACATAGGAAAACAATATTTTAGGAGACATTTTAATGCAGAAAAGATAAAACAAAGCAAGTTTCATTCAGTTTTGGCATCAATCAAAAATTATCTTTATACTGTATAAGAAACCCCTCAATACATTTTTATTTAGTCACTTGTAGTGTTAAAATAATGGAGAGTAATGTCATATGAAATGTACAGATAATAAACACAGGCCAAAATACACACCTTAAAATTAGGATTAGAGGAAAAATGGTTAGATAATGGTATAATTCCAGAATACTTTTAAAAAGTTGTTAGATTGTGATAGAGATTTAACTGTTGTGTTACAAGCTGCCCAGAGTTACATATTTATGAAATGGGTGGCCATGTAAATTTGGCAAGTAAGGCAAATATTGTTCCAACTACAAAAAGGTAAAATAAAGGACATGTGTAACTACATTGTAGTTACCTTGGTATGGTTATTGGGAAAAACGTTCATTAAACAACCTATTTATGAAAATTTATAAAATAGTTTACATCTTGATAGGATCCACCCAGAGGTAAAATCCAGCAGGTTCTGAAAGGTTCTGGAGAACTGGCAGCGGAAATTTTGATTAGTTCGGAGAACTGGCAAATACCATCTCTGGCTGGTTTCAGAGTGGGGTGGGAATGGAGATTTTGCAATATCCTTCCCCCAGGAGTGGGGAGGGAATGGGGATTTTGCATATTCTTCTCCTGCTATACCCACAGAACTTGTAGTAAAAAATTTAGATTTCACCACTGGATCCACCTATTAAGAAGTCATATATGACTTAATATGATCTAAACATGATCATGACCATGAAAAAGAGGTGGACATAATTTAACGTGACTTGCATAAAATTCTAGTATACAAAATGGCACAATGAGAATAAACTATACGACTGTTAGGTCCACAGATGACAGAAATATTTTACTCAAGGGTTATTTGTACATCAAGGCAGGATGTCAAATGATGTATTCAGGACTCCATTCTAGCCCTGATATCATTCAACGTATTTATAAATGTCTTGATAAAACCGAGGAAATATGATAATCTGATTTATTATCCAATTTGTGGATGATATAAAAATTGGGGATATAGCAAACACTATAGAGACCACCATCAGGATTCAGGATGATATTGACAAGTTAGAACAATGAAATTAACAAGATGGTTTTCTGCAAGAAAAAAAATATAATATTTCATTTAGGCAAGAAAAATCAAAGACATGATTGTAAAATGCGCAAGACCATACTGGACAGAATTACAGCATCAATATCAAGAGAAGCCATTGTTCCTCTCTATTCAGTTATGGTCAGAGTATAAAGAGAATAACTAGTCCATTTTAGAAAGGACATTGATGAATGGAAGCATTTCCAGAGGTCAGTGTCCAAGTTGACACTGTTTTTGACCAAGATTTCCCTAGTCTGTAGACTAGGAGAAAAAAAGTTTATGAAACTCATTGGAATCATTTTATACGTTTAGCCCAGAGAAGAATGTGCAATGCATGACAGCTGTATTCAAATATCCGAAGGGCAGTCATGTAGAATAGAGGGCAGAAGTGCTCCAGAGGATAAAACATTGAACAACAGACTTAAGTTACAAGGAAATTCATTACTTCTGGGCATCAGAAATAATTTCCAAATAGTCAGACTTTTCAACAATAGAACAATCCTGATGAAATGTGGACTCTTATTTGCTAAAATATTGGATCAGAAGCTGGTGGCCATCTGCTTAGGATACCATAACTGAGAATTTGATCAGATACTCTCCAAAGTTTTTTTTTAAATGATCCTCATATTCTATTATTCTATCCTGTCATAGAATTTTTTTCTTCTAAGTCTCAAATGCTCCCCCCACCCAAGAAAGGGCAATGGAAATGTACTTTAAGGAGTATAGCTATTAAAATTTTTCTCCATTAAACGTTTTGTTGCTCCAGGGTTCATTGATCTTCTGGCTGCCAGTGAAACCCTGAAGAGATCAGCATATAACCATATAGATTCCAGGAACCAGACTACAGTTCAACTGTTGTATAATGGTTTGCATCAGTCTCGCTGTTATTAACACCTGGCTCTTTTTAACTCACTTAAATCTGTCTGTCATGAAGTGCAGGAGTGGCATAATTGCTCACTACTCTATACCCCAAAAGGCCAGCTGCAAATTATCCTATTGTGGAATGTGTAATATTATGTGTGTGCAGTGATGAATTATGGCAATATGATTTCAAACCTGTTTGCATAAAAATCACATAAACTCTTCCATACATGCATCTCATTATCATATTTGCCTATTTGGCAAAGCTACTGAGAATAAGCTCATGCATAATTAAAACCCAGCTCCCAACTGCAGGGCATGCCTAGTGCACAATACTTCATGCCATCACAGCTGGCACTAATGGGCACTCTTGCTGGCAATCTTTACAGACTGAAGAAAGATTAATTGGCCACACACATTGATTCACACAACCATACAATTTGTTTCACATGAAGAGTAGTTCAGGCACAATGGCTAGCAATGTGGATTCATACTTCTATATCGCCACTAAACATTAAGAGAAACAGAGAAGAATGTTGTCTTCCAAGTTTCTAGAAACTCCACCCTATTCACAAAAATAAAATTAATAACTTTCCAAGTCTTATTTACATTCAAACAGAAAGAAAAAAGATGGATATCCTTTCATCCCCAGTCGCTAGTAAGCATTTTCTACATCTAAGTGACAATTTGAATGCTATGAGGATTTTTTAAATTTTGAATTTTTCAATTCAATTTTTATTATGGTCATGGATGAGCACTCAAAAAAATTAAACATTAAAATAAAATAAAACTATACAGAACCAAACAGCACAAGTCATAATAATATATTACACTTCAGGGTGAAATCAATGGGTGACCTAAATTTGCCTAATTTTACAGACAAAACTCAGCTATATTAAGGGAAATTAAATCCTACTATCCAACAATAGTCAACAACAGTAGTTTTTCATAGAAATGATCAGAGTTTCCACATATTTAATCAGATAAGTTTATAGATCTATGAGTCACAAACTCACGGGGGCAATACAACAGGACAGGAGCTGTGATTTCAATGGGCCCTTGTTCAAAGGGGCACAATTCTGGTAAAAGGCATCAGAACTGCACTACCACCCAATTAATCTTTTAATTGGACAATATGAACAAAAGGAAAGCACTAAATCTACTTTTCTTGTTGATAAGAATATGTATTTATAAAATGCCCCTGATACATTTTTTCCATATTAAATGTTAGTGACTTTGTTTATTCTGAGTTAAAAGCACAGGATCATCCTGTTCCAATACTGTCTACTCTGAATAGGCCTCCTCTCTTAATTCTGCTACTTAAAATCCCTTACCTTCAAAGTATGTGCATGATCTTATACAGTTGTTTTATGTTTTATATCACTAAGATAAAATGTGTCCCTTTCTATAGTTCACTTTTGAAAGGTTTTAAAAAGACATCTGACTGATGTGATAAAACACATTTGTAAACATCAGCAACTTTTAACCTCTATTAATGGGTGAATGTCTTAAAATTAGTGTACTTCCAGTTGATGACCAAAGGCTTCTCTGTTTTATATCTCAGGAGTGAAAGAAGTAAGAAATGTTGAGCTGTTTATAAATCAATCTGATAATGCTTATTTCTTATCTCACTGGGTTGTCTTCCTTTTAAGATTGTTCTGTAATATTGCAGTTGCATTCAGTCTCATTTAGAAAAACAAATTTTATTAACTCTCACTCGGAATGAAGTATTCCAGATGGTAGAGTAAAAAGAACTTCCAAAATGTACAAAGGGTCATTGACTATTAATATACTCCAAGGAGATATCTTCTGATGTTGTTATTTCTCAAACTTTTCACACAATAAATAATAATAAAAGCATCAATAAAATTGTCAGCTCAAAATAGGAGTTAAACTCAGGTTAGGTTCAAAATATCAATGGAAAACTTGCTTTACAGATATAATAAAATATTTTCAAATGAAAAAAGTGATATAGAATCAATACCATCAATTTCGTCTCCACAGTTTGAAATGCTTTATAAATGGAAACATTTATTTTTTGAGGCAATGCATTCCTCCATTTTTTCCACCCTTAACCCTATCCTGCCCTTGCCTCCCGCCCCCCATCTTTTATTTTACCACAGCTTTTGGCTTGGTGTAACTTAATGTTTTTAGAATATATATATTTATATTTCCATGAATCTAAATTGCCCAGAGTTACCTTGTGGTAAGATGTGTAGCCAATAAATTTTATAAATAAATAAATAAATGGATAGCAACTATTTTATCAAATACATCTTAGCAAAATTGTATTTATCCCAACACAAAATATGCTCCATTAACTTCAACCATAGACTGGTAAAAGAAAAAATCTAGTGCTGTTTCTGGGATCCTAGAAGATTACCCTATGGTCCACTTAAACTAAGAAATGAAAATGTCCAAGTGATGTAGCATGTTATCAACATCTCAACAGTTCCCAGTTTCTTGCAGGAGTTCTGGCATCTTCTTTCCCCATTTAGATCCATGCTAATCCCACCTTTCTAATTTTTCATAAACTGCTAAAACCTCTCTCTCTCTCCCTCCCTCCCTCCCCCTCTCTCTCTCTCTCACACACACACACAAAGTAGTACCCATGAAGGTGACAGACACTTACATCTTGATTGGACATATCCCAATAAGGCCTCTCTCCATATGACATCACTTCCCACATGACAATTCCATAGCTCCAGACGTCACTAGCTGATGTAAATTTACGATAGGCAATTGCTTCTGGTGCAGTCCATCTGATAGGAATCTTACCACCCTACAAATAAATCAACAGAGGCATTTATACAACTGCAAATACTTAAGGTTTGTTTGTTTATTCATTTATACAGGATTACAATTATATATAGTGTTCATAATTACTTATATAAAGAAACAGGATATTAATGAAAAGATAACAATCCTTGTCTCCCCACCACTCCTCTGAAAGACATACTTTTCTGTAAGCAAAAGAAATTTGGAAGCAAGCAGACTTAAGCATGAAAAGTTCAACCTCTTCATTAGAAAGAGAAGAAATAGTTTTCTCATCTTTGGGCTTACCTCAAATGGTATTTAAAGTATGAGATAAGTATATAGGCGAGGAAGATATAATGTAGGTAACTGTCAACTTATGATTACAATTGAGCCCAAAATGTCTGTTGCTAAATGACACATTTGTTAAGTGAATTTTGTCCCATTTTACGACTTTTCTTGGCCCAGTTGTTAAGTGAATCACTGCAGTGGTTACGTTACTGACATGGTTGTTAAGTGAATCTGGCTTCCCCACTTTGCCTGTCAGATGGGCACAAAAGATAATCACATGATCTCAGGACATTGCAATCCTCATAAATTTGAGTCAGTTGCCGAGTTTCTGAATTTTGATCACGTGATCATGGGGATACTGCAACAGTTGTGTGAAAAACAGTCATAAGTCACTTTTTTTTAGTGACATTGTAACTTCAAATGGCTATCAGATGAGTTGCTGTAAGTTGCTGTAAACATTTCAGTGGTAGGAGTGGGTTTCATGGTCCTACTAAGGAAACGGAAGCCTAAGAGCTTATATTGGGCTTTTAATTAGGATCAGGCCTTGCAGATTATTAGGTGTACACTTGCTATTTAAACGACGCAAAACTATTTGCTCCTTTTAAGAAAAATTATGATTTCTGCATTTTATAGAATTCTGCTTTTATACTGAGCTCTCTTTTTTATTTATGAGGAGAAGCGAAGATCAAGTGTTGCTGGCAGGGACTCAAAATCATAAAATGGTCTTATGCATTATATTGCAATAGGGTTTTGGGCTTTTGTTTTATTGTTTTGTTATTAGTATTGGTATTATATTACACTGTGTATATGTATTGTACATGTCTGTGTGTGGGTGTGTACACAAACAAAAATGTATTGATTTCTCTGTTTACAGCTACATTAATGTGCTGTGTGGTCCAGGCTCTCTGAACCTGAGTTGTTTTCTTTCAGACATTTCATTAGAAAACTAGATAATATCATCAGAACTAGAGTGCTAGTTATTACCTAGTTTGATAATAAAAGGACTTCAAGAAAAGCTCAGGGAGGATCAAAGATCCCACAGTTCAACCCTGAGCTACAGATATTCTTCTTCTATGAGTACATTCATTTGCTAAATTCGCAAAATAGGGTTTTATAAGATTAGCATTTCGTTCCTATCATTTAGATGGTTGCTAGCAGGAGCTTTGCTACTGTAATCTTTCTTGTCTGCTGTTCCTGCCAGGCTTGTTTTACATGAACTTGACTGAGAGATACATTTATCAAGCAACTCGATGGCTTGTTCACAGTCAACAAATCAGTTCAGGAATACCACTTTGGAATGCTTCAGAATATGTATACTGTTCTAAAACCGAATAAAATACGTTGCTATTACAATTCTAATGTGTGCCTTCTTATCACCAAATGTGGCAAGAATAATGGCTGAAAACAGTACCATTCTTATTATTTGCTTTAGCTTCTCTAGATCAAACATGACCATAAATAACTAAATAATATAAATTTTATTTGCTTTAAAAAAAGACAGAATCATTTTTCTTTTTTTAAACCTCATCTGGTACCATCCAGCACATGTATTTTTATGAGTAACATATTTTTATAATATTTTTATTAAAGTTTACAAATGCAAAAAGAAGAATATAAAAAATAAAAAGTAAAACAATTTTTTAAAAAAAAGATTAAAAAAACAATTCCTTTTTTTCTCCAAATAAGTACTTCGGGAATTTATGACATTCTCTGACATTTTAATAGCATTTGTACTTTCCATAACTCATCTCTTTTCAATGGATAAATTACACAATTTCATCATTCACTCTGATTCAGCAAAGGTCCATTAAGAGCTATAGGAATAACATATATACATGTGTGGGGGTGTACACACACACACAGACACACACACACGGTACATATATATTAATCTTGATGAAATAAGTCTACTTATATTGTTTCTTAAATCTACTTTTAAAAACTTGATCTTTAATCCCTTAAAATGATGTCCCACAGAGATTATCAATCATCCAGGTCATGGTTGTCTCAAGAGTGCACCTTTTTTTTTCCCCTCAAAAGGCAATTGGACTTTCTTGGTTTTGGTTTTGGTTTTCCTTTGAAAACCTTTTGCTTCTCATCCAACAAGCCCAAGAAAGTCCAGCTGCTTTTTGAAGGAAAAATAAAAATGTATCATTTGGACATTGTCCCACAAGTTGATTTCTTATCATTTTTTTCTTTGTCTCCTGTCAGAAACTCCTTCATTGGGAGTTTAAATTATCTCTAAATCCAAGATAAGAAAGCTACCCAAGTCATTCTTCTGATTCATTATTTGTATGTTCCCTTTTATTGTTATTTTATTATTATTAAAAATTTAGTCAGTTAAATCCAGGGTAGTATCATTTTGCATATCATTCTTGTAGGCTGGCATTTTTAGATCCAGTTTCAGATCCACATACAAATTAGCTCAATCTCTATTTTGTCCAGTAAAATCTGTTTCTTTTCTGTAACCTCTTTTAAATCCATTATTATAGTAGCAGATAATCTTAAACAGAAATTTCTGAACAGATTTTTTTCAAATATCCTTGAGTTCTTCCATGGTGAAATAATATTGTTCCATATATTTATATAAAATCTACAAAAAGATTTCTTACAATTATTTTCAAAATCTTCCTGTATATTTTTGTAAAATTTTAAACAACTCACAGGAAATATTCTTTCACGTCCATTTGGCCTCTGTTTATAAAGTTGGTATAATGAAAATTGGCCTTCTGAAGATTCTTAGCATTCAAAAAAATCATTAACAAGCAAAATGCTAAGGTGGTTCAGAGAGGAGGTATATGAACCTAATATCAATTTAAAGGCATTGAATCATGGTTTAAGTGAGATGATGTTCCCCCAGCTCCCAGAGCTCTAAAACAGTCTTATATTCTCTTAATGGGAAGCCTCTGTATGGAGCGATCATTGTGAGCAATCCAACCTTTTCCTTATCTATAGAGGAATTCTGAGGAACCAGTGAATTCACTGGATTTCTTTTCTGTCATGGCATCAGCTCCGTCCTCCACAAAGCTAAATCTGCCATTACTTCCCCATAAGTTTGATTTTTATGAATAACACATTAAGTTGTATTATAACCACTGTTACCAAAACCAAACTGTTTATCTAACTTGTTTATAAATCCTGGGATGATTTTCATGATGCCTTATATTACTTTCCTCTTTAAACAATAAGAAACTATGGCTACATGGGACTATTATAATCAACACATGAAAAACTGGGATAATGGCCCAAAGCCAATTAAACCACAGTCTATATTTATTATAGAGCGAGATACAATTGACAAAGAAACTCAGGTCACTATCTAATTTTAATCACAAACTCAAAGATTAAGCCGTATGCTAAAACGATGTGGGAAATAAAATACAATGGTATTTCCTGTGCCTGCCACACAAGCAGATTAGAAGAAAACCATTGAAACACTATAAGAACTGAGGGTGAGGTCCTGGTTTAGCTTCTATCACAAGAAAGTGATGGAAAACATGATTAAACTAGATTTACTGTATTTAAAGAAATTGGGGAAAAATACCTTGTTTTCAGGAAGGTGAAATTCTGCCTTACCAACCTTTAACATTACTTGCAATTTAAGAACATGAGAACACAAGACCTTTACTAGATCAAGTCAAGAGCATATCTAGTCCAATAATCTGTCAAGCACATCAGACAAATGAATGTGCATGAAGGGGATAATTGTCTTCCACTGCTGCTCCTTACCAACCTGTTTCTTTTTTTAATCTATAGTAATCGAGATTTAGAGATTTAGAGCATTTTTCTATGCTCTAAAATGTGTCGAGTCCCTTTTAAAATAATCAAAATTGGTGACCATTTTATCTGATATTACAACCTTAACTATTTGTTGCATTAGCCCTGATTTTCCCCACATTTTCCTTTAGTTAATAAATGAGAGGAGAAAATCTGCTCTCCATATTTCCAAGCTATGTATAATTTTATAAATGTATTATATATGATTTTATAAATCTATAAAAATTGGAGAGCTAGTTAAGACACCCAGCTAGAAACCGGGTGACTGTGAATTCTAGTCCACCTTAGGCATGAAAGCCAACTGGGTGACTTTGGGCCAATCACTGTCTCTCAGCATAGCCCAGCCTATTCGCTAGGTCTGGCTGCAGAGGAGAAAGCAGTATTAGGTTCGTTGGCTAACTTAAACTATGTATAAAAATAATAAAAAAAGATATAAATTTAAAAAATACTTCCAGGACATTTTTGGAACATAGAAAACTTGTTATATTATGCTGCTACATAGTATTACTGTAATTACTATAGCTAGTCACCATACCAGTTCTTCTAGCCCAGAGGCAGGTTTTCTGCCTCTGTCCTTCTTTCTCCTCTTTTGGTAAATGGGCAGATGTTTACACAAAGCATAGGATTAAAGCAACCAAATCTCTTTTCTTTTTAGAAAATGTTCATAGGGTCTTTGTCGGTCTAGAATAATCCTTTAAAGTAAGAGTGATGCTCTGCTTTACTGATTTTCTCATATTCTTTTCTTTTCTTTTTCTTTTCTTTTTTTCTTTTTGTTTTTTGGGAACATCCATATATCTATGGCTGAAAGCAAGACATTAAACTGTCATATGCTCTTTTTTTGTTTAATTCACTTAAAATACATGTTCTTGTGCCTGGGATATATCTGTGTCTACGTAGCATTTCATTTTTAATATCACCTGCACCAACTCCTGGACTTGAAAAATTCAATGACTTGTGATTGAAACACAGTCTTGCACTTTAGTGTTGGCAGCTGCTCATCGAAATGATGAGAAAGACACAAGCACATGAGCTGATTTATTGCACTCATGGTATTTGATACTTTGGATGGTAGCCAAGTTATAGCTTTCTTTTTCATTTATTATGGTAATGAAAAAAAAATACTTTTTATCCCTACAACCCATATGGTTAGCTTGGCTTGTATCAGTGGCATTTAAAAAAAATCTATAACAATTTGAAATTAATTGTAGTTACTCAACTGTGGAACTTATCCAAACTGTCCTGAATGGTGATATCAAAATAAGACAATGTACTGTGATGCAAATTATATATATATATTGCTGTTCCATTGGAAGGGAAAACACTTCACTATATTTGCATTGCTGAATTGCAAGGAAAGCTTTTCAATCATTTTCTCCTGACCTTCTGTTTGAACACAGCTCTCTAGAAATCTGTCTTGGCTCAAAACCTCACTGCCCTTGTTAGTGGGAAATTACAGGGCTGGACAGCATTAAAATGCTCAGAAGGCAGATTGCAATTTTCTCTCCCCTCCCCAGTCTTTTTAATGAACTGCATATTCATTATAGGGGAAGTCTGAAAATTAAACAGCACAAACTAGATTTTTCTAACAATCTCTGTACTTGGGAAAACAGATGGAGAACTGCTGGCATTTAAAAGCAAAACATCTAACAAAATTATACTTCTTCATGATAAACCTTGCACCACCTTTTATCCTAATGTGTATAAGCTTCAAAGATGTTTATGATCACCAGGATACTGCTGTATAAGCTCTGATTTTTGCCTCATTAGACTTTTTATGCAGTCAACAAAAACTCATGAAGCCACTAAAGTGAGTATTGTTCCACCAGTTGTAAACATACTTGTGTTCATGAAAATGTCACTGATCTCCATAAATAAGCAAACAACACATGAAAACACAAGTTTATTTTTTTTTCTTTGCTTATTTACTTACTACAGTTTGAATGCTGCTCAGCTTCAAATGGCTGTGGGCCACTTATATCAAGCAACACAACAATAAAATCATTAAAACAGAAATATAATCAAAATAATATAAATCACTTCTTAATCATAAAATATGATAATTAAAAATATAAACTACCAAAACCTATTTAACAGAAGCAGGTCATTGTCTCTCAATATTTTCATTAAAGCTGTGTTTTCTTCAAGATCCCAATAATGAGGGATATTATATAAATATTGACCAGTAAAGGATTTGCAGGTGTCTTTTCAATGCATGTCTTCAGATAATATTACATATTTTGCAAATATATATTTAGTATCTTTATTGAGTTAGAAGAGATAAACAATAGACAGACAGACAGACAGACAGAGATGGACAGACAGATTTTGACTTACCCTAGTCGTATAGGCTGCTTCAGGATCATCTTCTAGAACCCGGGACATACCAAAATCAGAAACTTTACAGACCAAGTTGCTGTTAACGAGTATGTTTCGAGCAGCTAGATCTCGATGAACATAGCTCATGTCAGACAAATATTTCATTCCAGAACCAATTCCTCGGAGCATTCCTACCAACTGGATTACAGTAAATCTGCCATCATTCTTCTGAGGGGAAGGAATAAGGAAGATAAATAAAAAAAACATATTTGTGATCAATTATGAGTTCTCTTTCCAACTTTTTGGATTCTCCCTGAACCCACCATCAGCATTATTTTTTAAAAATGAGTAAAGACAGGTTTTTATGACAAGTTGTGCTAAGGTCCGTACTGAGAAAGTAAATTCAAGCAGGCATTAGATAATAAATTGATTCTCGCTTAGATCCCCTAAGCTACTTGTAGGAAAACATAAATATATCATACTAAACATGCTGACTTTGTTGATAACTCACTTAAAATGTGAGGTAATAAGGGTGAACAATTTCTAAAAATTCAGCAGTAAGTATTCAAACTTTACTGGTGAGAAAAGTAATATATTCTACATTTGAGTATTGTATTCCTCCTTGGGACCAAGACCTCCTGTTGCTCAGTTCTCAAGGGGTGATGCATCTTTTAAAAACTCTCGTACTGTACTACATTACTTTCTTTCTTGCCATTGAGCCCTATAATTAACTGGCAAAATATAATCCTGTGCTTTTTGCACTAGCTTCCTGGGATATGTGGAATGTTCCCATTTTAATTAACCAACAACAACGTGAGACTTTTAATAAGCATTTTAATCAAACCTGCTTCTGAGTAAACATGGATTATTTAGAGCTTATTTTATGGTTCACTTACCCTCCCAGCAAAAGAAATAGGAAAAAATGCCCTAGTAAGCATCTCCAAACATAATTCTATTTCATCTTGAAACCCAAAGATATAAACAAAGATATTAAAGTGTTTCTCCTTGGGTTTTATTACATGCCAGGTACCTACCCTGAGAAAGGCATCCAAAGAACCATTCTCCATGTACTCGGTTATAATCATGACAGGTTTACCTAGAGGTTGGAGATAAAAAAAACAGATGCAGACAACTGGGTCAATGGATAGGGCTTTTTAAAATCTTTGTTTTAAAAAATACAGAACAACTTCCAACCTATAGAATGAGCCAAAAAACAAATAATGTAAAAGTGTTAGTGAGTTTCAGCCAGAAAATTAGCACTTAAGCTAACTCACTGACAAGGTCTTTAACTACAGTACACATCATAATCTCCAGAGAGTATAGGAATCCATAATTGCTCACTAAAGAGAAATGGAGATGCAGTAATAGACCAAATAGGCCTATTTGCACTTGGAGTAATGTAAAGATAATTGCATCATTTGCTAGACAATTTGTATGTCTGTAGGCATTTGGCTGAAAAAAAAAGTCAAAGTTATGGTTTGAAAGATACAGCCTGTCAGCTGTAAGCAACAATCCAGGTGTGGCATTCAAGAGTAATTTTCTCTCTCTTTATTTAATTTATGATTTATTTATAATGTTTTAATCTTGCTTTATTCATTTGTTCTATCTTGAAAAGGCATGGCAAATTAGTCATCAAGCTCTTCTCCAGAAAAGGCCAAATTTAATACAAAGCTGAAAACTAACCTTGGGTTGTCCATAAGTGATGCCATGCTAACCATTCTGTTTTGAATCCATTATTATCAAATCCAAGCCATTCATGTATTTATTCAAATAATATATAAACACTATTTAATTCTTAAAGTGTCTTTTATGCATATTCAAAGTTTTTAGAATCATTTGAGGATCCAGTTGTGTACACTTTTTTTTATTGGTCCATGCTTTTTTGTAGATAGACTTTCTAAAGTTAAGTGCATTGACCTGGGAGGGACATAAGTAACTTTTCCCTTTTAAGACTAAATTTGATTTTAATATGTCATTCATAGATCACAAAATGGGATATAATTCGAAGGAAGGAAGGAAGGAAGGAAGGAAGGAAGGAAGGAAGGAAGGAAGGAAGGAAGGAAGGAAGGAAGGAAGGAAGGACCCTAGTAGGATCTGCTGAAACATTTGTCTGAGAAAATTGGTCCTGGAAAACATTTTCATACTGAAAAACTGCTATAATTATTTCTAGATTAGCATATATTTCTAGATTAGCATATATTTCACCCAGTATATTATCTCAGCATGTTGCAATTCTAGTATGGTTTCTCTTTAGAAATATTTTTATTAGAAAACAATATACTATAGAATATTAATAAGCTGAAGCTTTTTTATCATTTTCATTTTTAATGAGGAACAACTACCTTAATGCCAGTTTCTTTGACATGTGAACATTCACAGCCCTTCACACTTCAGCCATTGCCAAAACATTCTATCCCTTGATCTTGTTCAAAATTTGTTTATAAGAAACATTTTTGTATGAATTACAAATCAGGCATCTGTGACCCTTAACTATTTTATTTTCACAAGCAATGACTTCTTTTTCATCCCATATGCAGAAATCAAAGACAGGCACAGTAGTATGAATTTAGACATTCTGACTAGGAATTCAATTATTTAAAGACAAAGGCTAAGCAAAGTCATTTGTCTTTATGTAAGAACATTCATCTCTTCTCACATTCATCATTGAAAATTGAATCTACTTAGTGCCAGGCTAGGTATATCCATGACAGGCTCTTTGCAATATGTCTAAAGTCACCTAACAAATATATTTAAAGGAATTTTAATTATTTTTCTTCAATTAAAAGACATTTTATAAAACTTAAAGAAGTATCATAACTTTTCATATGGATATATTAATTAATGGCTCTATTATACCTAAACAGAGGGTAGCTAATACAAGAATAAGGCTGGTGATAAGGATGACATGAAAATATTGTCTAATTCTGTTGAGCTTTAATTTCTGTTTCAACGTATGATATAACCTGGAAATGGGTGATCTAAAGGAACCCATATTCCTGGTTCAATTTGGTTTCTACTCTAGGCAGTAATTAACTGTCAAATGCAAATGTGATATAGATTATAGAAATTAACAACTTTCTGAAATTTCAGAGCAAGTGTGCTCAAAACATAGCTGTCATAGGAAATTTATATATTCACAAAATAGCTACCATGTTGGTCATAGCTAATCACAGTTATTTTTTTCAAAAGGCAAACATTTCAATGAAACCTCTGTGAATGCTTCCTTCCTTCATTAACAAATTTCAAAAAGATGGTCCAAAAAACATAGTAGGCATCAAAGCTAAGATAAGGAACATAGTAGGTATCAAGGGAGAAATTTGAAAACTCATTTGTGTCTGACAGTATTTTGTTACCTGCTATATTAAACATGATAATAATCTACTAGACCTAGATAACCATATACTGTAATATCCTTGTAGAATCTCATCATTTATAGAGCAATGAAGAAATGGAGCCTGGTCTTCAGGCTTTTGGTAAATAAAGTAAATATGGAACAGAAGTTGCCAGAACATAGTGCCAGAAGTTCTGACACTATTTTGTTTTATAGGTAGGAGGTAGGAAAGGGGACAGAATTATGTTAAACAATACAAATGTTACTGTTTATTTCCACTATAAACCAGGGAAATTGTTTATTGGCAGAATGCTACTAAAATTCTGTGGCATGTATCTTGGAGTCAACTCCCAATCCGAGAGAAGTTTGAAACTGAAATTTAAAATTGATGCATCTATACTACCTTGTTCCTTCTCTTATCATTTTATTCTCACAAATATCAAAGATATTCCAACAATCTATATTATGTTATAATTTCAGGATTCATAAATGCACTATATATCAACCAACTCCTAATAATTCTATAGAGAAAATTGATACGGGTCTGTTTACTAAAACCTGGATATGTTTATAAAGGCTTACAATCCTTATATGCTAGAAAATCAAGCTTCAAAATTCACTTGTTTCGGCCTACAACCTTCTGTTGGGAATTTTAAATCATTTTAATACAGTGACAAGTACATTATGCAAATACTATCTAGTCATTTATAACTGTTACAGCTGTAACAGCTTGGAGGTTAAAAGCCTCAGTGGGGTTTCAGTATAAAGATTCCCCTGTTGATTGCCTAGTTTATTAAGGTGATATAAAAATCACTATAGCAAACATGCTGTGAACCAAGCAGAAATATCTTCTTTAATGAAAAATACCTCTAAAATCATTTGAATTGTTTATATCTTAATTGAAAATACTGTAGAAACTAGGAATCTGTTTCTTACAAACACCAGGAATTGCTACAAAGAAATTTAAGAACATATTCAAAATGCTGAAACTGTAAGCAATCTATCACTATATGTTTTTAAGTACAGTTGAAATGTTTGAAGTAGGAAGACTTGATAAAGAAGAATCAGCAAAGATAGAAAGTAAATACTGATTTCAAAGACAATATCTTCAAAAACGTACTTATATATCTTGCTTAGAAAGCATAAATATTACAGCCTTAGTATCAGAAAGTAAAAAGGGGCCATTTTGGTCATGTACTTCCTGATAAAGTCCAATCTAAAGAAAATTTCCAAAATTATAATTTTGGGGGCTCTTTAATACTTAGTGTTGGAGGAATTTGAGAGTTTTGAAATCTTTCTCTTCATCATTATGGTTTACAGAATTATATTGATTTGCTGATGAAACTTTCTGCCTTTAAAATGTATTGGAAGGAGAAGAGAAGGTGATTCCATTGGCTAAATAGGAAATCCTGGGTTAAATTCAGAGTTTTCCTTAGTAACAGCAAAGAAACAACAACAAAACTTCTTCTTGAAGTTGCAGGTACATTTTTAACTGTTTTCCTTTCACTGATAATATACCATGCCACATCCAATCTATTTCTGACTAATCACATGATTCTCAAGATTGGTTCTGGAGCGGATAAGATACATTGTTTGTATTTCTCTAGTTTCATTTTATTGTTGTTGAAATAAATTTAATTCAGTTATGATCTTCACCAGCAGTGAAATCCACTTACCTTCACTACCAGTTAGGGAATGTGAGCGTGCGCGTCTCTTCTGCGCATGTGCAGAGGATCTAAAATGGGACATAATGATGTCCTGGCGGGCACAGCCTCCCGCTGCTGGTGCTATTGGTTCGTGCGAACCAGATAGATCTGGCCGGATTTCACCACTGATCTTCACAACAATGTTTTTATTTATTTATTTTTTTAGTTAAGGCAAGCTTCACAGATGCATTTTAATTCTGGCCTGAAAATTAGGACAATAGGTTTGTACCTCATTCTTCCTGAGATCAGACTTCATTGATCTGCTGAATATTAACTGCCTTAAAAGTAAGAAACCAAGAATTGTCTAATATGGGATAAAATGCATAAATGAAAGAAATCAGCAAATGCATACATAATATGTCTCATATTAAGGGCAAAAATGATTTTGCTTTGAAAAGCTTTCTGTGTTCACAGCTGAGTCTAAAATCTTTTTTAAAGTTTTCAACATTGCACTGTGATTCAAATTTTATTAAACACAAACACATACATACATACATACACACATACATACATAATTACTGTACTTTATTGTCATTGCACCTCGTACAACAAAATTAAAGGCCATCTTCAGTGTACATAACAACTATAAAAATAAAACACAAACACACATCCTTCACATCAGTGGTGGCATTGAGTCAGATCTGTCCAGGTTGCGCGAACCGGTAGCTGTGATTGCGGGAAGCTCTGCCTATATGTAATGTGTGACTACTGCACATGTCAGAAGGCCATGCGCATGCGCAGAGATGGCATAGGCATGCGAAGTGCGGGTATGCTCACATTTGCGAATCGGTAGGGAAGGTGAGTGAATCCCACATTTGCTTCACATTCTATCCAATTAAATTGAAAACTCCTGATATTGCATTAATATTGCACGATAGATGATACATATATACATACATACACACAAAGAGAGAAAGAGATTATTTTCCTTCCTTCCTCAATACTACCACATTATGAGGAATATCACTTCCTCATAAATTTTTAAAATAATAGGGGACTTTTTTAATCGTTCGCAATTTCTAAATCAAACAATCCTTCTATCATTTTCCTCCTGTTCTTTTAAAGTTGTGATATTATGTTCCTTGTTAAATTATGCATAAGTTGCTTCAAGATAAGGTATCAGCTGCAATGATAAAACCATTTACTGCTGACAACAAGATTAATGACTAGTCCTGCACTGATTTTGTATTATTAGTACTCAGTGGATCTATTCCATCTGTCATTTTACTGAAGGAAATGGAGGGGGGGGAACCTCTGCACTGATTTTATTTCATAGCAACATTCAGTTTGTCCTGCTTAAGGCATGGCCTAATACACATTAGCGACAGATCATGGCCAACATACATTTAGTGACTACTCCTTCCAAGTGGATGATGTTGGGGTGATCAAATTGTCCCATTATGCTGGCCTCACTCAAAAAGTCCCTTCTTTGTTTGTCTGTGTATCCAGCTTTCAGAGTTTTGATAGCCACACAGATCTCCCTCTTCCCTGGAACCTTGAGACGGCCACTGCAAACTTCACCAAATTCACCTGCAGAAAAAGAAGCACAATCAAAAGGAATCTGCTGACACAGGTCCATTTTTAAAAAATGCAATTAAGACCTGACTACATTCCTCCCATTATGCAAAGAGAAGCTTTTGTCTGGTTTAGGCTGCACACAATACCAAAGTCCCTTTGCAACTTTCAATTGTGCAGTTCCTGTAGATTTCATTTAGCATCATTTAAAAACATGGAGTACCATTAAAAATAGAAAATTTAATATCCAATAGTATTTTTGACATAGAGCTATATATTTTACATCACTACTATGTTTATTGCATTCTTTTTCCCCCCTTCTCTTCCCCCAAAATTAAGACCAATCTGTGGGCACACAAAGATTGTCCATCTTCATTCAAATGAGGATAATGTATAGTTTGATTTATGGTATGCCAACTTCACTTGGATTTATTCTATTATTTGCTCTTTTTGTTTGGGAAAATAGAATAACTGTAACTATAGAAATTATATTCTATAACTTGTAAAAACAGAAATATAATGGACTTGTTCCAGTCTTCTAAATTCATGTGTCGAAAACTAGGTCTCCCCAAAGACACTGTAAATTATTTTATTCAAATGTTTTTGAAAATTGCCTGAAGACTGACAATATAAAGATGGAACCAAATGTTTAAATTAAAAAAAAAATAAACCAACAATTCAACACTCCAGTAAGCCTTCCACCATTATAAATTCAGTGCTAACATGATGTCTTGAGCTTACCGACACCTATGACTTTTTCAATCTTTATGCATGAGGCATCAATTTCTTTGGCAAATTCCCGCACAGCTTGGTTGGGATCCTCATAGGTAAAGGGATCTACATAGGTTCTGACACCTAGAATGCAAATATGATTTTCTGAATACTTAAGAATTATTATACAAGATAGATAAATAGATAGAGAAGGAACATTGCTGCATGTCCACAGAGGATTATAAAACCTATGTAAAGAAAATAATATGCTCAAAAAGCCTCATGAATACATTACACAGATGGATGGAATATATTAAAGTCAGATCCCATAACAAAGACTATACATTTGTGGGAGATTGGAAGATGTTTTCTTGAGTTCTAACAATAATTCTGAGTTTTCAGTAGCTTACATCAAGAACAGCAATAAATATGCACATCCTTAAATTTTCTATTGATTCCTCTGTCCATGTGGAAAGGACTCCAACGGGATTTAAAGAAAAGAACAATTCCTATAAGTTCTACATCTTAGAAATCTTTTCATTTATTGATCATTTAAAAATGATCAATTTTTAATCTGAGGAGCCTCAGATAGCTCAACTGGCTGAATAGCCTGTTATTAATATCCAGCTGTCTGCAATTACACCAATTCAAGGCTCAAGGTTGACTCAGCCTTCCATCCTTTCTAAGGTAGGTAAATTGAGGATCCAGTTTGTGGGGGCAATAAGCTGACTTTGTATAAAAAATATACAAAAGTATGAAGGCTATTGCTTAACACCTTGTAAGCCACCCTGAGTCTCCGGAAAAGGGCGTCATATAAATCTAATTTTTTAAAAATCATATATATAAAAAGAAAAATTTTGCAGTAACATGGGAAAGAAAAAGGTGAAGGATGACTTTCTTTTTATGTTCAAATACTATTATTATTTATTTAATTTATTATTATTTATTTAATTTCTATACCACCCTTCTCCCAAAGGACTCAGGGCAGTGCACAGCCAACAATAAAACAAACCCAATACAAAATTTAAAAGCAATTTTAAAAACATATTAAACAATTTGGCCCTAATTGTTAAAAAATAAACCCCAATTAAAAATCATGTTTAGGCCAGCCCAGCTTGTTGGAACAATAACCATGTAGAGAGCATTACAGTAGTCCAGACGGGATGCTATGCTAAATCAGATTTATTTAACTATATTTTGACAATCTTAAATGGACTGAATTAACCCAATTCATTAGGCTATAAATCACGATATAATATTTTTAATAGAGTGGGCCATTCAGTATGTTAAGAAACAAACCACATTATATCTGAAGGATGAAATGTATAATTCCAATTTATATATTCCAAGCCTCAATGTTTTCTCAAATGAAATAGCAATAGCACTTAGACTTATATACTGCTTCACAGTACTATACAGTCCTCTCTAAGCAGTTTACAGAGTCAGCATATTGCCCCCAACAATTTGAGTCCTCATTTTACTGACCTCAGAGGGATGGAAGGCTGAGTCAACCTTGAGCCTGGTGAGATTTGAACTGCCAAATTGTAGGCAGTTGGCAGGCAGCAGAAGTAGCCTGCAGTACTGCATTCTAACCACTGCACCACTGTGGCTCTTATACTTTACTTCTTTTAAGTATCATCTGAATACTATGTAACAGGGTGCAGCTTTGATAGGTATCTGCATGTATATACATTTTCTGCAGCAATTATGAGGTTGCCCATGATAGAAATACTAATACACAGTTTGAGTGAAAAGAGTTCCTAGTAAGGAAAACTAAGCAATAGAACTTGCAAAAAGAAAAAAAAGATTTTTTTTGCTCCATATGGACTAACTTTAAGAATGCATGCAACAGAAGAAAATCAAGCACTACTAACTTTTACCTTGATTTAAATGTTTCTCTTCATCTGCTTCTTGCTTAGCTTTACTGTATTTGCTCCTTCTGTAGAAATGGGGAAAAAAGCATTAGAGATTAAAAGAATTATCTGACTAGTGAATTATCATTCAGAGAGATTTCTGAGTTCTTGGGTTATTTTACAGTATATGCCAAAATTTATTCTGTCAATTATCACAGGTATGGGATAATTTAAGACCTACCTGAAGTAGACATGGCTATATAGTTTACATTATACTATTATTATCTACATCTATAGATATATATATAATCAATGGGCATTTGGAGAAAGTGTTTTGGACCAGTACTTTGCTATAAAACAATATAGTTCTCTGATCAGACTCATTTGTTTTGATTTCTGTTAATCAAAGAGTATGGTGGTACATGACATCTGTGATCTGCATTTGTTGCCAGCTGGCTTATAAATATTATTCAAGGTGCTAATTATCACATATAAAATCCTTTATGGCATAGTGCCTAGTTACTTAAGAACTGCTTATCTCCATATTCTAGACATCCAGCAAGCTATGGCAGACTGGACGCAGTTCAGGTTTTCTCAATTACACAATGTCAAGTGTGCTTTTTTTGTTGCAACAATTGCCCTTTGTAATAGTACTGCTTCATAAGTTGTTGGAAAACTGCTTTTTCTTCCACACCATGAGGTAGGATGGTGGTGATCCTTCTAATATTTGGTTTTGCTTGGCATACTTTTTAAGACAAATGAGCGGTGTGGTGGCCTGGTGGTGAAGATCCTCGCCTTCCACTTGGAAGGTTGAAAGTTCAATCCTAGGTAGCGGCAGATGTTTCCTAGGGTGTAAAGAAAAAATATCTGCTGCAAACTCTGCATGGCGTCAGAAAGGGCATCCGGACAGTAAATGCTCAGTTCCATCCAGTCACCCCCAATTCTACCCTGAATTAAGGATTATAGGATTATAAAAGGAAAGGTGTTTTTTTTTTTTTTAACTTTTTAAGAAAAATCTTTGTTCTTTTACTTTATTATTCTGGCTTTTAACTATGTAATGTATCCAGAGTCACTGGGCGAGGCGGGGTTTCCTAGCATTTTTTTTAAAAAATGTAAATAAGGTTAGGGAAAGGCTGGAATTAATTATTATAGTGATCAGATTTGCAAATAGAAGAGCCGGTTTTTGGCTGATATTTGGGCAGTGTTTCAATGGCAACTACTAACATGTACTTGATTAAGCTGTTTATACTTTGCATAATGAAGCCTCAAGACTATTCATATTATTGTAATATGTGGTGTATCTTTAATCTTCAACGAAGATTAAACAATAAACAAAAGCAGCAAAGACATAGAAATGTAACTGAATATTTAAGGAAGGGATTTTCACACAGTTATAAAGAAATGACCATGTGACCCTAATATATATCTCCATAAATTCCTAGGGTCTCACAATTCAATTCAGGAAATGTTCTTTAAATACAAGTCTCATTAGATATAATTCAAAACATTCTTATTCTGACATCATGGTATTTTAGTCTTTTTCTTCTTTTTACTCTTCTGGGAGCTATTAATATTTCCCAGCATCAGGGCATCCATAGTTATCCTAAGGAATAGTTTGGAATATACTGGATAAATCTGCAGACAACAATGAAAGTAACAATCACTTGTAGCCAATTATGATATTCTTTCAAAAGTGTTAAGCCAGCTAGTCAGCCATGGGACCTTGGAATTCCAGGACTTGCAATTTTCACACATTTCAAACATATCAAAATGGATAAAGTTGATTAAACTATTTTAATTATGACTAAACAGATATTTTCAAAATAAAATACTAAAAAAATGTCACAGGAAGACACAAAGTAATACCAAATTTGATGTTTCTAAAAACGACATGAACAGAATTCATTCACTATGCTCTGAGGCTTTGGATTCCTGCATCATAACCATGCCAAACGTTCACAAGTACATGACAGATTAAACATTATATCCACATTTCAATTGGAATCTTGACACAAACAAATAGATTTCTGTTCAAATATGGGAGAGAAAGTTTACCATGCAAACATATAGGTTTATTGTTTATTGTGTATTTAATCATAATAAACAAGCTGCTGACTTTAATATATTCCTAATAATACCTATAATGATTGGAATAAATGTTTTTTATATATTTATGAATGATACATTATTCAGAGGAAATACACCTTAAATACTTTTTATCTTCAATTAATAAGAACATCTAAAAAAATAACACTCTAAAGAAGGGGGCATGTAAAAGAGGCCAGGGACTAATTTTCAGTCCATTAGTTAAACCCTATTAAGATCTAACAGAGGTTTTCCAACCCAGTCTTTACTTAAGTTCTATCTTGATCACCTGTTGAGCTTTTACCCAGAATTGGAGACTACTGGGGCTTTTTGTTTTGAAAAATCTTTTTCTTTCTTTCTTTCTTTCTTTCTTTCTTTCTTTCTTTCTTTCTTTCTTTCTTTCTTTCTTTCTTTCTTTCTTTCTTTCTTTCTTTCTTTCTTTCTTTCTCCCTTTTCCAGGAGGGTCTGGAAAATACTTAGGATGCCTGAGGAATGCTGGACACAAACTGACATTTTTAGACAGCTTACCTGAATGACAGCAAAGGAGGCTTTTGTCATATTAAGTTCTATAATTATAGGGATTTGGGCGACAGTAGTTAAATGGAAGGCGGGATTCAGGAAGGGAATACAAGCACTGTGAAAAACCCTAGGGGTCAGAGATCCAGGCAAGTCTACAGGTGGGATTTAGAGATAAAGAAAAGGTGGGTCTTAAAGCTGGCAGGCACAATACAGCACATGACAAAAAGTAAGTGCCAAGGGTATTAGCAGGTATTGTAAAGAAGCAGCATGTGATCCACATTCTTCTTTCCTAGTCAATGCATCAGTTTGCAATGTCAGCATTCACAGAGCAAAGTGGAAACACAAAGACCAACAAAAAGCTTAAAGAAGCTTGGATACTCTGTTAAATTAGAAGAGCGTGACCATACAGGTTCCCCCAAATTATCACTACAAGGCAACAGAACTCTTAGTTACTGAATTAAATTATTTAAATTATATCCTAAATTATTTGATTTAGTGATTATAATAAACAGCCTTCATCAATACCACTTAATAAGATAAAATAAAACACATTAAACTATTCCATTTCCTTTTTAAAAACAAAAACAATGAAAACGTCTTACTGAACAGTTTGCCATTTCTTTTATTTTAACCGACTACATTTTATTTACTTACTGAAAACTTTATATCCTCTCCTTCCAGGGGCAATATAATATTGGTATAAGCCTTAGAATATAGTATAGACATTTAATAAAAAACCCCAAATATATTACAAAGCAAAAAATAGTGCAAACAAAAAACCTTATATCTAAATAAAATCAAATACAGAAGACAATCAATACAATTGATTCTGAGATTAATGAAACATACAGTAAGTAAAATGCATGGTTTGAAATAGCTTTGTTTGGTGGAAACCGTTGATATCTTCTATTGTTTCCATTGAATCGCCATACATCATACCCTTTGACAAACAGCTAGTTCATTTTCCCTGCATAATATGTGACATTAGCACTGGTATGATGTTCGAAATGCAAAGCTTTACTGAAGAAATCGAACCTTGTAAGAATAGGTACCTTTACATTAAAAACACAACAGCTCTGCCCTATCAGATCAATGATGCATTTGAGAAAGCTAAATAAACAGAGAAGGTGATAGCCCACTGTGGATTCCCAGCTGCTGGAATTTAAAGCATGATATCCAGTATTCAGGAGATATATGTATTTACGTAAATAGGCGTTAAAATAGGTTTTAATCCTATTATTTTTTGAAATCTCTTTTTGCAAATACCTAAATTTTTCAAATCTACATGACATAGAGATCCAGAATGTGCAAATATGAAGTAGGTAAACATTGATTACATACAGTAATCATCATCATCAACAACAATACGCTGTTTGTATAACACAATAAGTATATTAAAATTATAAACTAGTTCATATATACAGTAACAAAGAAGTAAGCTATTTATAAACTCTGAATACTTCATGTTTCAAAAGAGTTGACTTACAGGTAATTTCTTCCTCCTGCAGATTATCAACACTTTCAAATATGGTATCACTGACAACCTATTAGGTGATGAACTCCATATGGCTAGTATATACAGAACCATATGGATCAAATCAAGCACATTTTGTGTCCAAAGTTGTCTACTGATGTCTTTGGGAAGCCATGAGCAGCACAAAAGTGTATCAACACACTTCAGTTCCTGGAACCGATAGAGTTGTTGCATTTGATAACTATCATGATCAATACTCATAAACTCAGTTGAAAAAATGTTTTCTCCCACATTGTGTGTGTGCATGCAAGACTGTAAGCAATTTAGCTTACAAGTACATTTGTATTAAAGCAACAAGGGAGGATAATGTATTAAATTTAACTTCAGGAAATAATTGTTTTTGCTTCAACACAAAATGTGAAAGTCTTATGTAGAAACTCTTCTGTCTTTCATAGTTTTTAATAGTGCTCAGCACAACTTTAAACATCTGTTACATACCATGATATTTGTATTTCAATTTCAGAGCAACACACTTCAATCCAATAGCCATTTGCTATTTATTTTATAACAAACTCACAAGCAGTTGGGCCAAGCATCCAAGCTTTTTATAAATCACTTATTTGTTTTTGTCAAATAAGACAGAAAAATATACATATCAAATCAGTTATCTGGTTTCAGCTTTATGCTGATATCAAAGAGAATCAATAGGAGGGCAAGGGGCTGACATTTCATTTTCTAAGAAGTGATCCAGTGAAGTCCAATTACTAGCATATGTTTATCTGACTTCAGAGGTGTTAATTTAAATAAAATAAAAATGAGGAAGTGGGATAGGAATTATCTTAGAGAAACTCAACAGGGACAATTCTCTAAGGTACTGACTTGTAATTAGAAATCCAAAGCATCTAAGTATCAATCCTGTCTTAAATAATAATGCAATCAATAAAAGCAGGGGGGAATTCAAGTCACCAGGTTCAGCAATACTATTTTCTGTTGGAATAGCTTTTAATAAAGCTATCTCTCTGTGCTGTATTTTCATAAATTATTTTTCTCTTATCAGCATGGAAGCTGAGGAAACAGCTAAACGCCTACTGAAATCTATTACAGTGATGACAAGTTCTCAGTTTTTATAACTGCATGGATTATATAACTGCTTTAGTTTTTTTTTAAAAAAAGCTAAAAAAACAAATAGGACGTATATAAGAATGCATTAGAAAGTATATGATCTTATTCACATAATCATGGATTATATCATCCAGTTTAGCTTCTTATTTTCAGCTGAGTTTATGAGAAGACTAGAATCATGACATTAAAGATCATGACACTAAAGATCATGACACTAAAAAGGGTTTTTAGTATCTTAGTGTTCCAATAGAAAATATTCAGAAATAAAGCTTGAGTCACAGAGCATATGGACCAGGAAATGCTATGTTAACTAGATCTCGATATTGATCTTTCTCAATACAGTATGAATAATATAGCCTTCTGTTTTATTTACTAACTCTGCAGCAACATTTTTCCATCCCAAGAATAGAGATAACTGGTGCCAAGCACTAAAATTTAAAATTGTGTTACCTTGAGCCAGAATACTTTAATGGTCGTTAGAATTGTAATACAATCTTAGAAATCCTTCAGTAGCATGGAGCCAAACATATTCATTCAATCTAGGAAATTATTATATATGCATACTCTATTACTATTATTATTTTGAAGGATGGGAGGAAGCGATGGATTTATCAGTCCTTTTCATCGAAATGAAATAGGACATCTGTTGGAATTAATATCCTCTAATGAACAATGGAGCATATGGGGCAGTGGAACAGGCTGCTATTGGAAATTCCTTCTGCAGTATAGCACAGTAATCTTTAGGGGTATGCAAAATGTTTTGAATTTGGACCATTTCAAATTTAAAACAATTCATCTTGACTTCAAATGTCCTGCTTCAAAGAGAAACAGCTGTTTCAAGTGTGAAATAGGCTGTTTTCCTTAGAAGTGTTCTGAATTTGAAACAGAATGTTTTACTTTCCCGAACAGAGATGTTTCCTTCTTGAAACATTTCCACAATGGTTCAGAGCAGCCTATTCTGCATTGGAAAATAGTAGTTTTGCACTCGTAGCAGGGTGTTTCCAATTTAAACCAGAGTGAATTTCAAGCACTCTGCACACCTCCAATTTTGATTTCTACATTTTATGCATCATATATCACAGTTCTAAAACCTCAATTTTTTTTTTCTCTGTTCAGTGGACTACTGGGAAAAGGGCAGGAAAATCTTGCCAGAGGTAGAATAGCTTCATAAGCACTTTTAAAACGAGGGCAACAGCCACATAAAATTCAGTATTAGGCTATCCAACCTTGTTTTAATCCTATTTAAATTCACATTTGATATCCATACATTAAATAACAATATTAGCAGATTAGCACCACGCTGTGCATTATTTGAGGTATATTTACATTTTATTTGATTTTTTAAATATTTATTGTTAATTTTTCATGGATTCTTACAAATTACCAAATAATAGATTCACACATTTCTGTTCAGCCATGGAATGGGAAGAAAAGGAAGAAAAAAAATAAAATCTGGTAATCTGAGAAATCACTTTTGGTATAATCTGAATAAAATGATATATATAGTAGATTGTATAAATTATTCGTTCTAATTTCTCGGTGCTAAAAGAATAAATGGTATACATTTCCTTATTAATATAACATACTATATTATTACTATTCCAGTATTCATCTTCATTTGAGAAGACAAGTGCAGAAAAATAAAGAAACATATAATAAAATATATTCCCCGCATTTATTATAAAATAATTATCAATATTTTTAAAAAAACAAATAGATCTGGAAGTGCAGAAAAGCATGGGTATTAGAATCAGCCATTGTTTGTCCCATTGTTTACAATCTTAAAAATTGTGAGAGATTCCGTCACTTTAGTAGTTGTTCTATAGTGATTGAAGAATGACATAAGGCTATATAGACTTTTTTTTTTCCTTTTAGTATCAGGACTTCATTTTCTTGGAACTAAGATAAATGGGTTAAATGCTGGCAATGGAGACTCTAAAGCAACAGAAGCAAAATGTGAGAGACTACTTTTTTGTATACATAATATACCTTTATTCTAAAAGAAACATAGAAAATTGACTGCAGAAAAAGACCTAGTGGTCAATCAAGTGGTCCATCCCTTTTGAGTTTTTGGGGTTTTTTAATTTATGTGTTTATTTTTATTTTTTATTTTTTATTTATTTTTATTTTACTTTTTATTTATTAGTTGATCTTTGTTGAACCTTCTACCTGTCTTCTTATTGCTTCCCTATCTCATTCTCTAACTTCCCTCTAGCCAGATTGCCTGGTAAGAAACAGATAAATCTTTCAGAGGACTTCTTCTACTTTCCTCATCGTCCCATTAACTTCCTTCTGTGCCATTTTTTAAAACTGTACTCCACACTTAGAGAACACTTTGCTGCAGTGGTGAAATCTAATTTTTTTTACTACCAGTTCTGTGGGTGTGGCATGGTGGGCGTGGTGAGACTTGGGTGTGGCAGGGAAAGGATACTGCAAAATTCCCATTCCCTTCCCACTCCTGGGGGAAGGATATTGCAAAATCTCCATTCCCACCCCACACTGGGGCCAGCCAGAGGGGCCAGCCAGAGAACTGGTATTTGTCGGTTCTCTGACCAAATAAAAATTTCCACTACTGGTTTTCCAAAACCTGCTGGATTTCACCCCTGCTTTGCCCCCAATGTTCACTGTGCAATCCTGTTCTTTCTGTATCTTCTTTCTCTGTCCCTACAAATTTTCAACCAGTAGTTGAAACTAAACCAAGAGAACGATGAGGTCTTTCTTATTGCAAAAGAAAAAGAAACTATTTGTCTGCCAGCCTTAAACTCCTTTCACTTACAGATGGAAGTGAGTTCCAAATATGCCGTGAACATTTCAAAGAAATAATTGTTTATTTATCTAATATTTTCCCTTTCTTGCTTTGCCCAAGAAGAAAGCAAAATAATTTATGCTCTGGAAAAAAAAACCCCTTTTACCTGTGAAAGTATGAGTAGAAGCTTTCTTTTCTAGGACTTTTAATTTAACCTGGCTGGTATACCCACTATGGAATATATAATGGTCTTCTACTGTGTTCCTCACAGCTAACAACAGCTGATGTGGCCAAATGCAGAAGTGATTAAAAAATCAAAAAAGGCATTCTTTTTTCCGGGTATAAGCTCAAATACAGGAGCTTGTTTCATTCCATCTCCCCAGAACCCCTCCTCTGGCCTGGCACTCTTAGCACAGAACTCATCAACCCAGAATACTGCATTCATCAAATTCTACATCAAATTACAGTCTCTCTTCAGATCTCATGTTGCTGGCTTGCATCTTAAAACCTCCCACCACCCCTGTAGCTAGAATTGGTTTTGCATCCGAAGAAGCAAATAATTCTAGAACAATTACCATTACATTACATGCTGCTGCAGTACTGATGCTGAGAAGATCAAAGCAACACAGGAGAAGTCTTGTGATGCAAATGCAGTGTTTATGATGCTAATCGAAGAATTTAGCTTTTTTCAAGGAGGCAAAAAGCTCCCACATGAAAGAAAAGGGGAAAGAAGGAGAGCTTAAACCCTTACCTCCTACTGATGACAAAGGCAGCAATGAGAATAACCACGAGGACAACACTGCCAGCCACTGAGACCAGAAGGACGGTGGGATTGGTGCCTTCCCCAATGATAGGAGAAGGAACTAGGGGGAAAAAAACCATCAATATTTGTTAAGATTCTGCAGTTATGTCATAGATAGGAATAGCACAGGATCAGACAGTGAGTTATATGCAGTTTACGTGAAGATGAAGACAGTTCATCTTTGTCAGACTTTGTCCAGAATTATTCTGTCATTATTCTTTCAGTAGAGATATTCATTTGTAATTCTTTTCCAGGAAAGCCCTAATTAGTAAGACATTATGCTCCATAATGAATTTTGGGGAAACTCTTCAGTTTTTTCCCTTCACTTTTACTCTTAAGAATATAATGGCTGATTTAGTGCCTGGTGAGCTGTTTCCCTTTTTATTTAATTTAAAATGGACCAGATGCTTATTCCTTGACTATGAGCAAGAGAAAGACTCAAAACAGAACAAGATGTTTTCCACTGTCTTTAGCGACATAGAGCACTTCACATTCTCACATGCTCTGCCTGAGGGTTGTTAACATGGAACAGCACAACCTGAAATGATTAAAATGTTTCCATGCAATGAACATTAAACATCTAATCTCTCCTGTTATTTCAAGAAGCAACTATGTTTTTTTTAACATTTGTCCAACAGACACACACACAATATTGACATTTTATTTCTTAAATGAATCAAAGAAGAAAAAAGAATAGCTAGATCTAAAACACTGCCTCATTATATTGAACAAAGTTTTCCTCTCTGGCCAAGAAAGGCAGCAGAATGGCAGTTGGACTTGATTGTCTGATTGTTGGCCCATGAACTGGAATAGGAAGGAAGTGAAGATTCAAAGCTGTTAGCTACTGGCTCATCTAGCATGATTACTTCATGGGAAAAAGTTCTCTAGGATTCCATATATTCTTATTCCTAAATATACTATATACCATTTATCTATACATAGAAAGTCCAAGGTATATTGAGGCCTGAAGTCAAGAACAAGTTGACACCCTCATCTATCCAAAATATATGCAAATTAAGTGGACTGACAGTTCATAAATGACTCATTATTATTGTTTTAGGGAGCAGTACATGTGCACAGTATACCAAAAGTCAGAAATGTTCAAAAGTTCTGTGTCAAACAAGTACAGAAGTATTTAGGGGGGAAAAAACCCAATTCTTGCATTAATATAATTTATAATTGTCTATGGGGCCTGACTTTTAGTATACTTTGCACATCTACCATTAGTCAATAAATTAAACAGCAAAACTAATATATGTTTTCTCATTAAAATATTAAAGACAATTTGCCTATAATATAAAGATAACTATGAATGTCAGTAGAGGAATTATGATGTTATTTTATTTCCTCTCTTTTGCTTCTGGCATTCTAAATCTATGAACTCAAGTTTATACTTGCGTTTGGAAGTCTCAAATCCTGAAAACTTCCAAACACAAATGACTCAATATAATCCAAGGACCTATTTCTCATTTCACAAAAAAGTAGATATGAGGCTATTGAAATTAAAGACCTATATTTCCATCGCTGGTAATATTAGTAACATGTTTCTTTTTTCTCTCTTCCTTTTCATCACTGGAAAAGGTTTGTTGGGTATAATGTAGACAGAGTAAAGGAGACAACAAAAGATCATGCTTCCAATTGGACTCTTAGTAAAAGCGATAAAAGTGATAAAAGCAACAAAAACACATGAACACAACATATTTTTGTTTTCTTAGTCAAAGCTTGGTAATGAATTCCAAACCACCACCACCAAATCATTCATATTCAACTCAAGTGCATACAATATGCTTTTGAAATAGTGACAAGGGAAAACGCCTCTATTACCCCAGTGACAGATCTATTGTTATTACCTGTGTTGGTTGTGAATTCAAACGGTCCACTAAAGTCTCCATATCCAGCTGCTGTCCTTGCTCTCACATGAAAGACATATGAAGTCAAAGGATTCAAGCCCTTGATATCGGTATTTCTGGTTGCTGTTTTCACAATGCGATAGCTACGCTCGTTTTGGTCCTAGCAAAGAAACAGAAAAATAAAAAGGAGGAGGGACGTGACTAAGGAGGTCCCCTGAAGGTCTTGGATCTTTGTATTTTACTTATCAGGAAATATAGCCACATTTAGATAATGAATGTGACTTTTCTTTTAGTGTTTCTATTATTAGTTTTAATGACATTTGTGTTATGGACTTTTATATTTTGTCAGACGATTTTTCTTCCCTGAAAAAGCAAAGAGGATATCTATAATTTAAGCTCTGCTGAGAAAAAAAGCAAAAAAGAATTTTTTGGTAAAATAACAAAGAAGTTGTCATCCTCCTCCTGATGAACTAATAATGTTTTATTTCTAGTAGTCTTTTCACACATTATCCCTTTTCCTTTGCAGTTTAGAACTATAAGTCCTGAAATAACTAAAGGGATGGCTGCCAATCTTCTCCAACTTTATTCTGCTCTTCTGCTTGGCAAATACCTCAAGAAAAAAAAATACTGCAATCTTGTTCCAGGGAAAATCTTCAAGTCATTTTTGATACAATTAGGAAAAGAAATATAGGGATTATATTAAAAGAAATGCAAAGAGAAACAGAAGGAAAAAGTAATTGTTCATTTTGCAGACAACCTTGAGAGGAAATAGATCTTTTTATAGTTCTGAAATGGAGGAGCAACAAATTATATTATAGAAATAACAATTCTGCACAATTTAGAAGAGGTGAAGAATGTAATTTTCTTTTCTTTGTTTCCTATTAAAATTTATTAAACCCCCACTATCATTCTGGGCAAAAGCTATCAGCTCATACAGAGTTCATTATTATTACTGTGTTATATACTTCATTATTACACATCTGTCTCTGTTGTAAGGCTAATGTTGCACTGTTCTATTGCTTCTCTGTTCTATTGATTCTCATTACAAATAGCCTTATTAGGATCAGACAGTTCCTAGAAAAAGAAAAAATGCCAACACTATTACCCACTAAAGAAAAAAAAATATGCAAGTTGTTGTTATTCAGTTCAACTCCTTAGATATACAAACTGTCAAAATGCGTATGATGATAAAATCATTTTTTATTAATAAAGTCCTTTTATGTGATGATAACTGTGTGCTTATTTGGCTCAGGGATCAAACATTATGATGAAATGGGATTTATCCATAATGAATAATAATACCTTTTCATAGTATTTGACTTCATATTCCAAGATGACTCCATTTGGTCGGTCAGGTTCCAGCCAAGCCAATGCCACACTGTGCCTTGTTATTTCCTTAGCTTGGATCAAAGCAATTTGAGAAGGAGCTGCCAATAAAGAGAGATTGAGAAATGTCAGGCAATGTTGTCAGAAGAAGTCCAAGTATTGAATGATATTGGAATGTTTGTATTTTTTTTAGCACACACATATATCTTGAACATATCAAATAATACAACTCAGAACAGTTCTAGCTTTAGGCATATTGGCATGACCGGCAGATTATTAACGTAGTATTTCTGCATTAAATTATATTTTAAACCGCTGGGCTTTGATGGCTCCTTCTTTTTTGTTATGCTGATTTTATGGCTTTATGCCAACTCTCTTTTAATACAAGTATTTTAATGAAGTCTTTCAAACTATTCTGGCAAGGGAAAATAATGAAATATTGTTGAGTGACATCAGCAGTACAGTTTAATTGATTAATTATATCTGCTGATTATATCAGGAGACTGAAACTAGCAAAAGCATCTGTGCTGTGAGAAAGGATTAAGTGATATCAAACACACAATAAGATAATAAGTTGGTGAGATGGAGTTTATTTCCTCTAAATCAAGCATTATTTCAAATAATCTTTTTTCCAATGAGTCCTCAGTGTCCATTTCACTGTTACTCTATCTTCTGTCTAGAGAAATGGAGGAAATAACAGGAAAAACCAATGCCAAGAAAAACATTAGGCCAGTGGTGGAATTCAATTTTTTAAACAACTATTTCTGTGGGCGTGGCTTAGTTGGGGGTGTGGCTTGGTGGCCATGTGACCAGGTGGGTGGGGCTAGCTGGTCATGTGACAGGGTGGGCATGGCTTCACCATAGTGAGAAGATAGGGCGCAAATCGTAAAATGTGAGGACAGTCGTAAGTGCAAGGCTTGGTCAAAAGTGTGAGGACTCAAAAATAACTTTTTCAGCCCTCTGAGTAGTCCATATGCATATAGGGTCTACTGAGAAGGCTGAAAAAAGTGATTTCTGACATGTCCTTGCACTTTTGACCGGTCCTCGCACTTATGACCATCCTCACATTTATGCCCGTTGCAGCATTCTTAACAACTGTGTCACTCATTTCACAACTATTTCTCTTCACCATGGTGAAAAAATAGGGCGCAAAATGTAAAATGTGAGGACAGTCGTAAGTGCAAGGACCGGTCAAAAATAATTTTTTCAGCCCTCTGAATAGTCCATTTGCATATAGGGACTAGGCAGAGGGCTGAAAAAAGTGATTTCTGATAAGTCCTTGCACTTTTGACCAGTCATAATTTATGCCCATTGCAGCATTCTTAATTAAATTAATTAAATAAAAATGACCTGGAGCAGTCAGAAGCAGTCCGAGGTGGGCATTCGGGCTGGCTGCAGGGCAAGGTGATACAACCAGGGTAGGTAGGCCACTGCTTCCCAGGTGGGAGGCGGCGCAGGCCAACAGGACTGGCTGCAGGTTGAAGCGATCGGATGGGGTAGGTCAGGGGTCTGCAACTTTAAACACTCAACCTTAAACACATGTAAACACTTAAACGCAACTTAAACCTGGGTGGGCATTGCCAACTCCATATCACTTACTCCCACCCAGGTTTTGTGGTTCCCAGTATTTTCTTTTAAACAGGTATCTCTGTGTCTTTTTCATCTTTCCCATCTCTTTCTTTCTCCCCCCTTTCTCTCCTTCATCTCTCTTTCTCTCCATCCCTCTTTCTCCCCCCTCTCTTTCTCTCCTTCATCTTTCTCTCCATCTCTTTCTCCCCCCTATATTTCTCCCCCCTCCTTCTCTCCATCTCTTTCTCTCCTTCATCTTTCTCTCCATCTCTTTCTCCCCCCTTCCTCTCCATCTCTCTTTCTCCCCCCCCCCTTTCTCTCGTTCATCTCTCTTTCTCTCCATCTCTTTCTTCTTTCCCGTTTGGGGGGCGGCGGGAGTGCACCTACCGCACCATTGGATTGCCGCTCGGTTTGGAGGCAGCACCTTAAGCCTGAACCCCACTGCGCATGCGCCCGCCCGGTTCTGGTTGATCTTACTGAACTTTGCAATGGGGCAGACGGCACCCTCATCCTCCTGGAGCCCGTTAAAATGCAGAGCTTCAGCTGCAGCCTGGGCAACCAGTGTTCCGGGGTGGAGAAAAGTTGCACGTCTCCCCAGTGACTGGATGGGCTAGAATAGGATTGTGCCGCATGGGTGGGAGGCGGGGCGGGGGGAGGGGATGGTGAGCCAGCAATTTAACAAATGTTTCGGTGTGCTGCGAGGCCAATAAATTACAAAAAAACACCAAACTGTTTGTTAAATTGCTGGCTCGCCCGCCCCTTGCCCCACCCCACCAACCACTATTTATTGGCAATAAATAGTGGTGCGGAGGGGTGGAGCAAGGGGCAGGGTGAGCCAGCAATTTAACAAATGGTTTGGCCAAACTGCCTAGAACCGGCAGAGTCCCACCACTGCATTAGACCCTATAAACTGAACCTTGTGCATTCTAATGGAAGAGCAAATAGATAAGTAACATGTCATGAATCATGATAATCTCATACAAATGGTGAAAATTATATAAGTATTTTTAATCATAATACATCTGATGTAGATTACATGATGTGGCTTTTACTCACAACAATTTTACATGACCGAAATGTTTCCCTTCCCTCATATTAACTAACCAGGTCTTCTAAATTTTTGCTGGGGCCCTTCTCACACTCTCTGTGATTGTCAGGCAAGTGGGATAATCAGAAATGTGAAAAAAATGATTTTATAGAATCCTTGTCTCCTATTTGCCTAGACAAAAGTTTATGAAATCAGTTTTCTCTTTAAAAAAATTTTAAGCAACAATAAAACTGTATCCGATGTAGCGAAACAAGCTATTTTACTTGCTGTTTGAATTGGCTATATTGATTATATATCTTATGTGGCACTTGGGACAGAGATCATGGAGACAATATGGAACTAGTCCAAGTACCATAAATTTGAAATGGTTTTAGAATCAGGAGGTGCAGGGAACCTGTCTGTTATTAATCAAAAAGCTTTCCACATTATACATATACATTTTTTTTGTTTTTTTCTGGTTTTAGTCTAACCCAATAAATAGAAGTACCAATTATAATGACCAACATTTCAAACACAGAAATAAAAACCATTCGCATGTAACATCTATTATTTCCTTCTTCCCTCCTCTAGTACCATAAACTGTAAGCTCTTCTGAGCATAAGAGCCAGTTTACTTCCAATACAGCTGTGGCTCAGCAGGAAACATACTCAATACATTTACCGGTATATTTAAAGTTGGCTTTCCAGAATTAAAACAGTGGACCTGTTTTCCACTGGCAAAGTCTCTGCTTCCCAGTTCTTAGGCTGTCCATTTCCCTGCTAAGAAACAAAGCTGTTGTACTTCATACTAGCATCTTAAGGTGTCTTTCATTTGTCAGACAAGACAATCATTTGGTAGTTTGGCAGGTTTCCAACAAACCAATAAAATGACAAACCTGGACATGGGTAAAGGAGTAAGATGCTAGTCATTTCTTGTCCTTGCCTTTTGCTCAGCTGCATTTTCTCATGCAATGTTATTAATACTTCAGGAATAGCAATGCTGAGGGCAACTGCAGTTTTAAAATGTGTCAACACGGCTTGGCACTAGAAACAGGGACCATGTGGAAGTGTCCAAGACAATTTATTTCACCTTGACATTTTTGCCTCATTTTCATCCCTTTTCCAAAAGACAATAGATTTCTTAACAATTTAACCAGTATTATAAAATTGATTAAATTCTAAGCTTTCTTTTATATATTTAAATGCAATACGGAATACTAAGATAAAACAAACAATGGAGTAAATAAGAAAGAAATGTATCAATAGAAGCTTCTGAAGGTCTCCTTTATGGTATCATTGGTGCCTGAACTTCAGATGTTTAAAAGGCCAGGGGACAATGCTGTTTCCCTTAACTATGACAGAAACAGATTCGTAGACCTACTGGACGAATGGGCTTTCAGAAGATTTATGATTCAAGCTGCCCGGTCCTTATTTTTCTGTTACTATGTGGTCATGTCTCTAGCCAGCTGTTATCAAGTCCTGCCACAACTGACACAGCTTTGATACAAATGGTGGTGGTCTCCAGGGAAGAACAGATATTTTTTTTTATCTTATCAGCAAAAGCTGTGCTGTATACCCAGAGATTAGACAGCTTTCCAAATTGAATATATTTCTTCCTTTGTCCTAAAAAAAACCACCTAGAAATATGCAGGTGCTTATTTTTGAAACAAACAAAACAAAACCAGCAATCAACAACCATCTGAACATTTATTAAAACCTTTCAATAGAAATTATAATATAAATACCCCATAAAAAAGGAAAAGAAAGAAAGAAAGAAAGAAAGAAAGAAAGAAAGAAAGAAAGAAAGAAAGAAAGAAAGAAAGAAAAAGATACAAATATAATTACTCTTGTTTTATGTTATTCTATATAATTTGTAAATATCAAGGAACACTTTAAATAACCATATAAATATATGTCACAAGGAATAACAATAAAAATTGGACATGTAAACTTCAGAATTACTTGATATGTCAGACAGACCTGATGGGAGAAAAACTAAGCAGCAGGCACTCTCTGTCAGGAAGACTGTTTTCTGATCTACATTTTGACAGTTTGGCATCTCTGTTAAAAATTATTCTGGAGCTTTGCTTCTGCATCCTTCAGCACATCTGCCAATCTGTCTGTTTGTTCCTTACCCTGAAACTTATGTGCATGAAAATATACTGAGTGACAGAAACAGGAGTGGCAGGATCCATTAAAATGGATTACATCAAGTTATTTACATGAAGTAACCAGGACCAACAAATAGAATTACATTAATTTGATAACCCAATTGTGACCCTGATACAAGGACAAACTTTTTTGCAATGTTTTTAATTTATTTACAAGTGTCAACACTCAATGACCATCCTCTTCAAACAAGAAGAGATTAGTGACAATCCAGCCATAAAATCACATTTTCCAGTTAATCAGTATCTCAGACCAGTTGCATTACTCTTTCATGTAGAAACATTCATTGACTCATCCTAGTAATCTCTGAGTAAATTTCAGTTTTCTTTCCGTCATCTCTATATAGTCACAGATATTTTAGTATGAAGACTGTGAAGTGATATCTCAAAATGTTTGGACTGAAAGAGTTTTCTCCTGGTACGATTCAGGTATATTGCAACTGCAGCCAATGTGATTTTACAACTACTGGAATTATGGGTTACTAAACAGAAAAGAAGATGCCAGGATGTGGAAGACTTATCTAAAGGTTCATTTCTGCAGTAAAAGTACTATGCTGTTCATAAGCAAACACTGACCACAAAAACTACCTCAGTTTATTTAAACTTGTAACGTCCTCCCACACCAAAACAAAAAAAAAAAAAAAAAAAAAACCAAAAAAAACCAAAAAAAACCCCCAGGTGTTCATTTCATTCTTTGGTTTTTTTCTCACTTTCAAATATTTTAGCCCATCTTTTCTGAAGAGCACTTGGCCCAAATCTCTAGCTACCATCTACTACTATAAGTCACTTTAGAAGTATATATTTTATGTGCAACTGAAACAGTTCCATTTAGTATTCTTTTCCTTATTCTTTTTATATTAGTAAAAAATAAAAAAAATATGAAGCTATAAAATGTCAGGCACTGATGGGACGATGAGTCATGGTGGCGCAGTGGTTAGAGTGCAGTACTGCAGGCTACTTCTGCTGACTGCCAGCTGCCTGCAATTTGGCAGTTCAAATCTCACCAGGCTCAAGGTTGACTCAGCTTTCCTTCCTTCTGAGGTGGGTAAAATGAGGACCCAAATTGCTGGGGGCAATATGCTGGTTCTATAACCACTTAGAGAGAGCTGTAAAGCACTGTAAAATTGGTATATGAGTCTAAATGCTATTGCTATTGCTATTGCAATACCACTTTTAGTAACACATTCTACTTGGCTGGGTTTCCACCTGCCCATACTCATGTTATGCTGATTGCCTCTGCTGGGTTGCAGTACTTATCTGTGTATCACAGTACCACCTTGCTCAGTTGCACTGGTGCCATACCATACTGTACATAATGCTTCTTTCATGCACTTGCCCACCTGCTAACTGCTTGCAAGGAACTAAAGAAAAACCTGTCCTGACCTGAATTTCCTACAAGTCCACACTGACTTTGCTTGCTGGAAACTAGCAGGAAGCAAGCTGTGGTCATATGACATCCTTGCTTAATGATTACAATCCTCATTTACTGATGGCAATGGGGACTGAAGGGATTGCCATCTTGATACTGTAAGATACTAGAAATTGTTTTACAGCAGAAAAGGTCTGTCATTCAATTTACCAACATCTAGCAAAAGAATTCGATATCAGGTATGAGGAATATTTCCTTCTGATGGTTAAATACATATAATTTTACAAAAAACAGAAACATCTTTTTGTTTTAATCTAAAGACACCATGTCACCATGGAAGAAACAAGTATGCTCTTTTACTTCTTTGAATTACACTTTTCCTAGCTTGAAAAACTGTCTAGAATACCATCTATCCTCTATGAAAGCTCTTACCATTGTGATTATAGCTCAAAAAGCTTTTAAGATAGAAGAAGGTTTGATTGTTCCTATTCCAGCTAGGAAAATCTTTCATGACGAGAGTGGTCTTCATGCCTAATGGAAAAGACATAAAATGCTAAACCAGCTCTTTCTTTCTTCCATGAACTTTTATCGGATGTCTACAGATCTGAAAAAGACTGCATGTTAATTTCTCTAATGCTTCTTCTTTTCCTCTATAGGAAAAGGACGGCCATTATAGATCTGGGAATTACAATTCCTTTTTCAAGTTTCTCCAGTCTTAGTAAATACCTTCCCTGATCTTCTGAAGAGCTTTCAATGGCTTTATTCAACAAATAAGTTATGTTCTTTAGATGACTGTGATGTAAATTTTAAAAAGAAACCTGCCTAGAATTCCAATGGGAATTAATTTTCCTAACCATAAATTTATAGGGACAGATGCTTGTGAACTCCAACACCTCCAGTATTGGTAGGTGTTATCAATACAGTGATGACAGAGGTAAGCATAAATTACAATGAAAATATTGTATCATATGGCAGCAGTAACTATTACACTGTTTATGCTGTATACCACAATGCACATTAATGGAAAAACGAAGAAAGGTTTGAGATGATGGCTTGCTTTCCTTCATCGTTTAAAATGTAACTTCAGAAAAATAAATAGTTAGCTAAGTTTATATATTCTTTTATGGATGTATTATTGCATGTAGAGACAATATGTTATCCTGCATATTATTCTCACAGAAGATGATAACAAGGACTTGTATCCATGTAGGTTTTCTTGGAAACACTTTTTGAGAAATGATTTGCCACTGTATTCTTCTTAGACCAAAGTCACACAGTTGGCTTCATGACTAAGGCAGGACTAGAATTCACATTTTGTAGTTTCTAGCTCAGTTCCTAACCACCACACCAAACAATAGTTTTTATCCCAGAGCTGTAATTGCACTCAACATGAATTAAAGGGCCACCATCAGTGAGCTGTTGGACGGTATTACTTGGTCTGCTGTGTAGATGTGTGGGTGGTTTAGGGATGAGGAATTTTTGGTGGATGGGGGTGTGTCTGGGGATTGTCATGTGTGTTGGGCTTGTTCTCTGGGTGTTATGTGAATTTCGTTGTATGGGTATACTGTATATATATGTACAATGACATTTATAAAAAGACTTTATAAAACTGGCTCTCATCTACTTTGCATAGAACATTATATTCAAATATTTAATTTTACTTAATGCCTAGTTATGACTTCAGTTTTAAGAGGTACTCAATCCCACTTGATGCTTTCAACAAATTGCCAAGGATCAAAATTAAGTGCTTGAAAGTATAATAATACTATTATTTACCCTATGAGAGAGATGCTGAAAACCATCTTTATTAATGATTGTTTTAAAAATGTCTAAACATTATAACAGGATAAATACTCCTTTCTGGGATGCTTAAGGAAATGATATTAATTCATTCATACTAAATAGTGCAACATTTCGGTATTGAAACAAATATTAAAAAGTTATGATATTTATGTAGTTACTTACCAAGCACATCTAATTTATATTTAAAGTAACCAAAGTATCTTTACAATACCCAGGGCATGTCACAACTTTTGAGCACCCCTCATGTTTGGAAATTAAAAGATGAAAAATTTGACATGCCCTAAATTGTGTATATGCGTTACAAACACTATATTAATTTCATTGAAAAACATTGCAGTCCAATATGGTGATGTTTCTTTCATATTCAGGAAATATCCATAATGCAGAAAGGACTTTTCTTGATTAACATTACCAGACCTATTTAAACAGAGATGTGGGTGAGTGCTGATCATGTGAACAAACTTTCTGGAAAGTAACTGAATATGATGTTAGATGGTTCAAATTTTTCCTTCCACCATTTCTTTTTTCTTCTTCTTAATTTAATTGGCTTACCTTGAGATCAAGAATAAAATAGCTCCTGTCCTCAGATTTTCAATTTTGAATCACACAATGAAAATAAGAAAGAAAATGAACCGAGATGCTACTTTACATAAATTATTAAGCTTTTATTATGAGCAGTTTAAATGGATTTGGGGAAGTGGAGAAATCTTAGCTTTGTATTGACACAGAAGAATCTATTCTCTAGACTACCTCTGTATTCCTAGCAATGGAATACAGGCTATTAGTTTGGGTTAGTAAAATTGGTTATTTCAAGAATAAAGGAATAAAGGGGAGAAAGAGAGATGACAGAGAAGAATTATGTGGAGCAATCTGTGTTGCTTTGTACTCCCTGAAGGAAATATACATTAAACATAAAATAGATATGAATGCATTTTCCAAATATGTTAGAGGCTGGTATTATCCTTACAACATGATACGGAAGATCTGTTATTGGCATATTCTGATGAGAAGTGTCATGTCTCAGATTAATGGCAACATTCCAGCAAGTGCTTCTAACCAATGGCTCATTTTTCCATCATGGCTGTCATCACAGTGCATAGGCTAATAGCTATATGGACAGGAAATGCAATGGAAAGAATGGCCTAGAGCAGTGGTAAATTCTAAATGTTTTTACCAACGGTTCTGTGGGCATGACTTGGTGGGCATGGTGTGGCTTGGTCAGTGTGGCAGAGGAAGGGTACTGCAAAATGTCCATTCCCACCCCATTCTGGGGTCAGCCAAAGGTGGTATTTGCTGGTTCTCCGAATTGCTCAAAATTTCCACTACCAGTTCTCCAGAACCTGTCAGAACCTGCTGGATTTTATCCCTAGTCTAGAGCGAGTTTCACTTGCAAATACTACAGTTTGTGCTCATGGGAACATCACATGTAATTTCAGATCCTAGATAAGAACATTCATACCTGTTTTCTATGCAGTATTCAGCAATAATTGGCCAAATTACATATGCTCTCATACACATGTCTGATTTTGTCAATTTTAGCTTAATAGTGATAGCTGAGGAGAACCTCAAAGAAGATTTGACTGAGAAGTCATTACACCTGATTGTGTTCCTTATCCAAACCTATGATCCACTTAAACTGGTAGAAGTTGCTGATCTCACAGGAATGTGCATGATGTGGATAGCATATGCTATTTATATAATTTTATCACCTCATCACAGGGCAAGCAGCAGCTTTAGTTCTTGTTATTGATATGAAAATCTGTAATTTGTTTCCCAGAAATAAGGAAAGGAAGGTATATACCAAAGAACAAAACCAATTGGGGTCAAAAGGTTAAACACGGTGTATCCAAGTACTGCTGCAATTACAGTCTTCGCAAACTTTGGTTCTAAAGTGCCAACTTATTATGTACTATTTTTCTTATAACAGACAGAATGTCTAATGAATGCAAGAACTACTTGAGAAATATTGTAATTTCAGACATTACACACCGAGATTTGTGTCTATAAAGTTCAACTATATTAAACTCTAAAACATTGTTATTAGGATAGTGCAGTACTTCAGACTTGACCCAAAAAAGCTGTTTTAGAGTATGTTAGGGATGAACATACTTACATTTAGGGATGTTAGGGATGAATGTAGCATCTTTCTGCAACTCCTGAAAGCAGCTGCTTTGAAGAGGTGTAGACAGATAGTACATTCATGGTGCTTTATGTTCCAAAGATGTGCCAAATTAATGAAATAGGAAGCTCATTTCAAGGCATGCTGTTTTTTATGTAAATCTCTTTGAGTTAACCACTTTCAAACAGTTGATATATAAGGTCTTCATCACCTCAGAAAAATAGATCTTGCATAATTTTAGAATTATTAGGACCACAGATGTTACATCCCCACTATAAAACTGTGAAGCAAGGAAGGATACGACAGGGATCCTGTGGTGCAAATGAAGTGAGACATCTGTTTAGTCTGAGGACTAGTCTGCTTGCTTGTTTGCTATGAAAGACAGTTGGCACATTCTTAGAAAGATAACAATTGTTGCCAACAGAAACATGATAGGAAGCAGTGTGTATGTTTCCTGTATATATGAATGCCAGTTTTAAACAAACAGGAAAACAAGTCTCTCTATAAGAATGCATAAAAAGCTGTCAAAACACTACAGCTGCTTTAGGAATAAAAGAAAATAAAGAAACATTTCCAAATTCTTGAATGACAGAAATTCAGATGACATGGGTGGATGGAGTTAGCCTGTGAAATATTTGAAGAAATGCTCTGAGAGATTTATTCAATTCAGAATCAGTCCATAGTGAAGCCATAGGAACCTAAAATTTGAGATAGTATTTGTTGTACAAAGTTTGGTATCAATACATCAATGACAATTACTACAGTTAATGTTATTACAAAAATGTACCATTAATTGCAAATAGCACTTAACAATAGCACTTAAACTTATATATTGCTTCACAGTGCTTCACAGCCCTCTCTAAGTGGTTTACAGAGTCAGTATATTCCCCTGACAATCTGGCTTCTCATTTTACCAACCTCAGAAGGGTGGAGTCAACCTTGAGCTTGGTGAGATTTGAACTGCCAAACTGCAATCAGCCGGCAGTCAGCAGAAGTAGTTTGAAATACTGAATTAACTACTGTGCCACCACAACTCATGCTATAAAGAACTTAAAAAGTGGCGTGGCTACATAAGCAATGGAATGATAACACTGAACCAAGATGGAATTCAGAGTGATGATATTTATCAGATTGCCAGATGGTTACTGCATAATTACAAGCTTCTAAGGGATTCTCAAAGACTGGAAAATAAGATGTTATCCAATACCTACCTTCAGACCTTTCAAAGGCAATCCTTCCATCTTTCCTGCTTAGTGAAAAGTAGTGTTCTCTGACTGGAGATGACAAAAGTGCTGTCTTCCTTATCCATTGTGCTTCATGTCATTGTAGGCAAATGCCTCCAGTCCAATTTAACATTAATCCCCTTTCTGGTTGCTACCTTGCATGCCATTTTGCACTGAGCTGCTGGGCTACCTGCTTTCTTTTGGAAGGACCTTGACAGATATATTCTTTAAAAAACAAATTCATGGTATAATTATGAAAGGCTGGGTTTCTCTATTTGCCACCCACCACCCCCTCTCACTGTTTAACTAATTTAACCAGTGGATTGGCTTTTTCTTTTCTTACAAGTTTACTGGTGAAATTGTTTTTCCTCTTCTCTTTTAATAGATAAAACTGACAGTTGACAAAGAAGGAGTAAAACTGTCCCTCCCTCCCTTCCCTCCTTCCTTTCTTCTCACTATAGGGAGGTGCCCCTTGGGCTATTCTCCTTGAGTAGCTCAAATGACACTAAAATGACAATACTGATACTGTGGGTTTTCTCTTCTTTCTTTTTGATCAATACATCAGTGTATGCAACCGATAGGAAGATGCTAAGGATGAGTGCCAATGAATGGTGTGTCTTTGTGTCTGTGTGTCTGTGTGGCACATATCAGTGAGAATTGATTGATGACTGCTTTCTTACTTGGGATGGAAGTCTATGATAAATACAATTTGAGTAAAACATAAAGACAAATGTTATATACATTTTTAAAAAATCAGTGATAAAGTATCAAATACAAAATATGAAATGATATTGCTGTTTTGTCAAAATTCAGAAGATCGAGAATTTAATCATCTCAAAATATGTAATATGGCCACACTAATATAATTTGCCCTGTTATTTTCCCCCTTGAAATTTATTCCTTGCCTGAATAGAAACAGTAGGATTTATTCCAGAGATTACAACACACTGTAGACGATATAACACCACTGTCAATGGCAATCTTACTGCTTCTATTTAAAGTAAAGTCTATTCTATTAGTCTTTCAAATATCAGAAAGTGTTGTGTGCCCAATGAACATGTCAGCTCTTGCTTTTAAGCCAGTGTTGCTTTCAGGCTATCCAAATTTAGAGTCATATATTATTCTATCTCCATTAAACACAGAGAACAGCTGAAGCAGGTTCACACCTCCAATTTACAGTTAAATTGAATGACTGCTGAATTTTTAAAATTTTATTAGCTCTGCAGACCATTAAACTGCATTTCTCCCAGATGGATCTGCTGCCAAGACCTAGGAGACAAAGATTAGACACTCTCTGTGAGTATAATAAAGTCTGTTGATACAGCTTGGATGGGATAGAAGGGAAACTAATTTTTAGCTATTCAGGTATATTTTAAAAAATCTGATATAAAGACGTGAGGTTTAAAACAAAGAACCAGAATTTTCATATGCATATATTATCCAGTATACAGAACTATGATAAAAATTGTTTATGAAGGAAGTACAGTGAATCATGGAATGGCCCACAACACAAGCCACAATACATTTTATAGACTGGTTGCTGTGTCTGAGTCAAACTGCAGAAATGATCTCAGAAAACTGAAAGCTATGCAGCGAGCACCTACAAGTTTACTGTTTGATATTTCTACCCAATAGTGAGGAAATATCACCACTTTAGGCATTGTTGAACAATTCACACTGAGCCAAGATAGGCATAATTGTGATTATAATCCCATCACCTCACCTCTGGGAAAATACAGGTTCTCTCTTTTTGCTCTGCATTGTGTGAATAATTGTCTGTAGCCTTCTGATAATGTATTTAGGAACAGATAAATCTGAAAACCAAATTTTGTGTTACCTCATCTCTTTGTCATGAGGGTTGACATCATCCAAAAATAATGTTTGCCCTGTTTTCTGGATTAAACTGTTTTGAATATCTGTTTCTCATTTTTCCAAGAATGGCTAAATAAGGGCTCTGATTTAATCATCAGCTTAATACAAGCATTGCATTGCTCAAGGCTGATCATCAATCCATGAAGAGGGATATGGAAGGCTCATTGACCTAGAATTCAAATATCTAATATTTTCTGTTACATGCCAAAAGCACTGTAAGATCCAATAACAATAACAAAAACAATGCAAAATTCAATTGTAATTGTTCATAATTGCAAATTACAGAAAATACACCTTCAAAAGTCAGATTTAAACCATTCAGAAGGCCCTAATGGGGAAAGAAATGAGCTGAAAAAAAGAAAGCTCACTAATAATGAAACATTTTTTTAAAAAAAAAGGTCACCAGTCTAGCCCCTGAGCCCATCTTTCTGAACATAGGAAAACTTGTAGAATATGTGATTCTTTAAAATCAGACAAAAAACAGCCCAAGTGAGACAGACAATGTCTTATTTAAGTATGTCAAATGCATATAGTCTCTACACATGATGATTACAAAGACTTTTCATTGTACAAAATAATCTTCCATATATGACAGACTGAAGCAAGTATGTTTGACAATAATCCTATTCCTAGCACAGAGACCTTATGTATTAGAAAGTCCTAAATTTTCATATTAACATATTTGTATGTTAGGTGAAGGAATTTATATATTTATGCAAACATGACCTCTATTTCAGAAGTTCTGTTTTGTTTGTGGTCTGTCTTTACACTTTTATATCTTATCAGTTCCCTATCTATGTTCTTTATTGCTGAAAGATCTGATGTAATAATTCCTGAAATTATTACAGGGGTGATTCTAGTCAAAGACTGAGGACAGATCATAAAAAAACTTGTATTTCATGATAGAAGTGGAATATAAATAAAAACAAATGATGTTGCTATGAAACCTTCATTCTTGAATAAATTAAGTCCTTTCTGTATTGTTACTATTAGTTACAAATTTACTTGCAAATTTGCAAATTTACTTAATCTTAATCTACAGAACCAGTTTGGTGTAGTGGTTAAGGCATAAGGGTAAAACTGTGACACCATGAATTCTAGTCCATTTTAGGCACAAATCTGGTTGTGTGACCTTCAGGCACTCACTCTCTGCCCTAGGAAAGAGGCAATGGCAAATCACTTCTGAAAAACCTTGCCAAGGAAACTGCAGAGACTTGTCCAGGCCATCTCCAAGGATTGAACACAACTGAACGGGAGGTAAAACAAATCTTGAACTAGTTAGGAAGAAGATTAGAATGGTTTTGGTCAGCTTTTTCAGTTGTTAAACCTAATGTTTATAAGTAAACTGATTTTTTTTTTTGGCATATTTATATCAGTATGTTGCCTGCTTCATTATATACACTTTTCTTATTATTCCAGGCTTTAGTTCCAAGTTTAGCATTACAGCTTTCCATAATTTGTATGACATCTTTTTTGGTATGGTGTCGACAAGATATTGCAAATCATTGTGGAAATGTTCCAATTCAATTTCCTCTGCATCTGTGGATGTAGCATAGGCCTGCATCGTCATCATAATGATATGCTTGTGTTGAATTCATATTGGCATCATTTTGTCATTTATGAGATTTTATCTGTGACAGCCTTTTATTAATAAGGATTCTAAATTTCTTCTATGATTTGCTTGTCTGCAATGGAAGATCCTTTAAAAAGTGTACTAATTTCCAGAGCGTAAATGTTTAGTTTTGATATTTCAGTTTGGACAATATCAAGTTTGCCTTCATTCATAGTTCTGACATCCCCTACGCCAGCTCTATGAATATCTTTGCTGCATCACAATATCTTTTTGTCTTTGGATGCATTAGTAGCTGTACATCTTTTCAGCTTTTATAGCCACATTGTAAATATATGTATAAAGATCAGCTTCGTGTGATGCACAAGCCCCTTAACTAGGATAAGGCAGTGTTTCACTGAGGGGTCCAATATAAATAAGAAGGCAGATTCAGGGGCACAGAATATGTCAGAATGGCAAGATTCTTTCAAGTCCTTTCGAGTTATCAAAAAATGCTACATATTGATACTCGCTATGATGATAAAACAGTGTGAATTAATCATAAAATTTGACCTGGTTTTTAAAAGAAAGAAAGTTGATCTCAAATGTACCAGGAACTAAGAAGATACTCGGGGGGAAAAAACCCAAGGAAAATGTCCCATAAAAGATAAATTGAGTTTTTAAACATGGTATTAACAGTTCCTTTGAAAAAAATATAGTTGTTTCCAAATGCTAAAAGGTTTAAAAGGGCTTTGTTCATTCTTACAATAAAATATACCAGCTACATGTTTATGTGCCTCTTAGAGTTGTTTTGATTTACAAGGCTGGCATCATTCTGTTTTGTAACAGAAATGTCCACAATTTATTTATTTATTTATTTTTGTAATGCTTAGAAGAAGCTGGTGACATGTGAAAGGAGCAAAGTAAGTGAGCAATTTATAGTGTTGGGTAAAGATCAGCTTGTATTTGACTCAAAACATGTGAGACCATGCCTACCCTGTGGAGCTTTGCAGTTTACTGCATTTGCTACTCATCACTCTTAATAAATGCTTTGGTTAAAGGGAAAATCACATGTTGCCTACTGCCACTGAAACTATATCTTTTTGAGCCCATTCCATTTTTAAGGTGACTTCTCCCTTATATGCTGTTTGCATAATTGCAGTCTTTCAAACTTTTAACACAGCATTGCAGCAAAAAAGAAAAGGCATTCTTAATGCTGAAAATATGTCCTACAGAGCAACTGCAAAATATTGCAGATAGTTCATTGAGCGTGTTAACCGACAAAAGATTCTCCTTACTCACTTCTGATTATTCTAACTGATGAGAATGAGAGGCAATTCAGAATGCACAAATGTTTCTATGTGCTCATTTGGCATCTTGAAATGCAAGGGATTTGAAATGTGGCTATCCATTTTCACTGCTGAGCCAGAAATGAAAAATTTCTTCAGCCTCAGCCACAATGTATAAATACAAGAGATTACAACCAATTGCAAAGCGGTTATTGTAATATTCAGTAATGCTGCAATCCACAAAAAGTTAATTTCAACCTAGAACCACTGAACTAAATGGAAATACAAATTTCAATACCATTATTGTTTTCAGTAGAAAATAATTTTCTCCTATCCCAGTGCATATACAGGGTGTGTATATATGTGTACACACACAAACAAATTACCAAAACTCTGGTGCCTGAAACCTTCGATTGGGCAAAATATTGCATCACAGGACAAAATGTTTTCAACAAAAGAACCTCAAATGGTTTAATGTACAGAAGGCTGGGATGCACTACTCCTGAGGGAATGAAATTTGGCGATTTTTTTTTTTTTTTTGTTATTTCAATGCTCCTGTACTACTGATGTTCAGCACTGCCACTTCCTCACCCTAAGAGACCTAGTCATGTGATCATCATTTTCAACATTTCCTGGCAACTTCCCACAAATCAATGATGAACCTGGAAGGAACTAATATTGTTGATGTCCCTTGATACCTTCCCACCAGTGAAGTTCTTGTGAGAAGCTTGCAGGAGAAACTCAATGAAGAAATGATGTGCCTTCTATAGCTCCCTCTGCACTTGCAGTGCCTGAGTCACTCACAAACTCCTTAATGCCTCCCTCACACAGTGTCAGTCAGTTAATTGCCTTCAGAGAAAGGGAAAAAGGAAAAGAAGGGAGCAAAGAAGAGAGAAAGAAGGGAGAAAGGGAAGGACTAGAGAGGAAGGAAGAAAGAAGAAGGGAAAGGAGGAGGAAGGAAGGAAGGAAGGAAGGAAGGAAGGAAGGAAGGAAGGAAGGAAGGGTGGGAGGGATGAAGTAGGAAACGAAGGGAGAAACAGAAAGGAGGAGGGAAAGGAGGAGGAAAGGAATAGAAAAAAGAAGCCTGGAAAAAGCACCTTTGGGACACTTCTAAAAAACCTGGCCTATATTTATACCACCATCCAGTCATCCAGCTAGCTTTTTGCCTAAGGCAGGACTAGAATTCATAGTCTCCCAGTTTCTATCCTGATGCCTTAACTACTACACCAAATTGGTTCACTAACACAAACACACATACTCTTTCAGTATAAATCTGTAAGTATCAGTTAAAGTTTGAGTGTGTGTGTGTGTTTTAGCTATGATTAAGACTAATCATGGGTAGGATCCTCCTCTTTGATTTGATCTTCCCTTTTCTAGAAGTTTTAAGAAAAGCATTTAGCTGAATTTGATTCAATATTCCATACAATCAAGAACATATTATTAGAGACCATTAGCAAACAAGCTTCTACTACAGAGAACACTGCAACCATCATAGGGAAAACATACTTCATAGATTAAGGTGTAATTTACTCTATAAGGCATGGCAAATAGACTTCAAATTCTGCTGCTGGCATGCCATATAAACTTAATTACTTGCTGAATTGGGAGATATATTTAGCTGCAGAAGTTTTAAAATAACATCTTTGCATCTATCACCTCTCTTATTTTAATAATTCTGAAAATTATTGATTTATATATAAACTCTCTTACAGAGATAGATAAGCAGCAACCAATAGATACTAAATATAGTAACTTCATTTGTATTATATTAACTGAACTCACATATTTATATTACAGCAGCAACAGCAACAGCATTTAGACTTATAGACTGGTTCATAGTGCTTTTACAGCAGTTCACTGTTTACGGTGAGATTTGAACTGCTGAACTGCAGCTAGCAGTCAGCTAAAGTAGCCTGCAGTGCTGCACTCTAACCACTGCGTCATCTCGGCTCTATTAAGTCCATTTGTTAATCAATCACACAATTCTAGATATTGCAGACAAAAACAAAAACAAAACAAAAACAGCAAAGAGCAGTTACAAAAAATAACTTTTATAAACAAATGCTTAAATTTTTATAAACAAATGCTTAGATGTATAAAATAATATAAGGCCTACTGCCTCATCCAAGTATCGTAAACTTAAGAGGGAATGGGGAGCTTTCAGCAGATCTTCACAAGATGATCAAATTGAATGGAGTGAGTTTATTTATGCCTGATTAGATTGATGTCATGACCTAAAGGACTCTAAAAGTAATAACTACCACTCTGAATTAAGTTTGAAAGTTGCCACTAGTGATAAGATGGGAAACCATTGGTTGTTGATTCAAAATCCACCTATTCTATAACGGCATCACCTTGGTTCTATTAAAGATCAAACTTGAAATTTGGGGATGTGCCTGGAAAATCAGAAGTTCTGGCAGGAAAAATAGTTAGAAGCTGAACCCAGGTAAATGTCAGTTATGTTAATGTATGAGTTGCAGCCTTTTTAAAATAAGAAGCACTGACAACAATTACTGAAGTTTTCATCACCTCAGTGACTCAATTATTTACTAGAAAGATTATGATGTGTGCAGGCTATGGAGACATTTATAGTGTTATTTGAGAGATTTAGATCTGCAAAAAGTGGTAATTTTGCTAATTCTCCAAAAACCCCGGCATTATTTACTGTGCCGTATAATAAAGTTTGCATTGGAAGGGGAAGAGCAACACCTATTTTCCTTCTGACTGACAGATTCTAAAAGAAATGAATTGTTGGTCCCATCAGCCCCTAAAGTCTACAAGCCCAAATGTAGCTTCTGCCACCCACCCATTTGATCTACAGCTAATATTTAACCATTCATTATAGAAAAGAGAAGGCTTCTCATCTATGAGTATAATCAGGTCAACTTCCTTCCCTGCTCCTTGAATCGTGAGTCAGTGGAGCAACGCAGGGACTTAGAAACAGGGTATATTTATTTGTACTACACTGCATGGCATTTTAATTAGTAAGTCTGTAGATTTAAAATCTCTGAATGGACACACAGGGACAGTTGTGTAGCATAGCTTTTGTGCTTTCCCGCTTGGAAAAAAAAAACCCATTTGAGGACACCAGCAGGGGTTTAATAGAAGCTTTGATAAAAGTTCTCTGAATCCTTTTATTGTTGCTCAACTGCAGACTGGACCGTGGTGTCTTTCAGACTGTGCTCAGGAGATAACAATTAATTTCACTCAGTTGGGGGAGTTGGCTGGAAAAGATGGTGGCCTCCATGATTATGTGGATATAGAGAAAAAAACAAGGTATAATTGTTGCTAAGAAACGAAGAATATGTCTGTATAGGTTAAACAAACTGTATGTAGGTTCTTCTTAGAAAACATTTTGTGGCTTTCTGCACAGGAAGCATTTTATAGATGAGAAATGATAAGTAAATGTAAATGGTTAATGTACCATAATGTACTACAATTTTTCAAGCAGATTGCAAAGAAAATCAAAAAAAGATTCAATAACATAATAATAAATTTGTCAATGGTTGTCTTACCAAAATTATCAGAAAGGGTTAAGGTAGATAAAAAATTATGGTTTTGAACAATGCAATACTGAGTTTCAAATAGAGCAATGTACAAATGATGAACATGTTATTGCTAAAACTTACATAATTTTGTTGAGATATAAGAACAAGTGAAAGAATGTATGGTAAAATGAGCTAAAATTTTGACTATAATATACAAATGAATCAATGGAAAAATATGTGGTTGAAAGGACTGAAATTTACATTATGTTCTTACCTTAAAGAGAAATTTTATAAAAAGTGTTGGTATTTGCCACCAGTGAAATTGTCTACAATTACTTTAAGGGACTCTTTATCATGAATGTGCAAGTAGTCCTCAATTTATGACATAATTAGGATTGAAATTTCCATCATAAGTCATAGCAAGCATAAGTCAAGTCAGACCCAATTTTAAAACAATTTTATGGTGGTTATAAAACAAATCACTGCTATCAGTAACTGAATCACACCATGCTTAAGTGAACCCGGCTTTTCCAATGGGCATTTTTTACTGGAAATTAGCCAAAGAGGTTGCAAACCATATGAATGAAGGATGTGGCAAACAGTCATAAATGCACCTGAAATTTGATCATGTGACCATGGAGGAGGTGCAACAATTTTAACTGTGAGTGCAGGTCATAAGTCACTTTTTCAAGACTGTCGTAACTCTGAACCATCACTAAATGAATGGCCATATATAATGGACTACATATATGGATCAGTAAAAATTTGGATAAAAATGAAAACTCTAATTTAAAAAGATCTTAAAGAGTAACATACAATTGAAACCAGGGATTTTTATTTTGGAATTAATGAACAGATAGGTAAGATCTTTGTTTTTATATATCACAAATGCAGCAAGTTTACTCAAAAGTAGAAAAGTTCAACTCTACCCACACTAGAAGAATGGTTGTGAAAATGTTGAAACTTGCAGATATGGCTAAATAGACTTCCTTGATTAGACAAAGACATTATCTCCTGACTTATAGACTTATAGACTTTTTGCATGAAACATTTCCATTTGTGACTAGCGATTTTGATGATTATTAAAAAATCTATGAAAGAAAAAAGTGGCCTTTTTTGTAATCACAGAGTAACAGAAAATTTTGTAATCATATATACATAGATACATACATACATACATATATACATACATTATTCCAAATGGAAATTGGAAGCTTTTTTCTATTTCATCTTTTTTTTCTCCACTTTTATCTTTTTCTTCTTTGTTTTCTTATTATGTATTAGTTGGAGTTTCTTTTTATGTTCTCTTTTACACTTAATAAAACTTATATAAAAATAGAACTTATGAACATGTCTGACCTTGTGTAACCCTCATGGAATTATAATGGACAAGAAGAAAGAGAGAGAGGAGTTCAAAACATACAATGGACTGAATCAAACAATTATGGGGAGTCATGTCATGGATTTCTTAAAAAGTTTTAAAATATAAATTGCTAGAAATTGCTCTAACTATCTGGCCTTTTTTCAGTAATGAATAGAGACAATACCTGTTTGTAAAATAATATTAGCAGCAGAGTGATAAATGAACTTCACTTCCCACAGAAAACCATCAAGACTATATTATAACAGGACAAAATCTGTATTTAAATATTGTAATAATCTCTTTGTACTGCAAAATAGTTTCATTTGGCCAAAGTTGTTCATTGACCTCTAAAGTTGTTGATTTACTGAAGGTGGTAAAAAGCTTTTCTCTGCTCGCTGATTTAGATTTTACTCTCCTTTTGAATACAAATTCATGGAAATGGGTGGTACAAATGCTTTGCCAAGAAGCAGGCAGTTGTTTATATTATTTTTTTCAGTAAAAAGCATAATCGCTTTAAAATAATAAATTTAACCCCTCCCAATAATAGATTTCCCGTTTTTTGTTTTGTTTTGTGTTGGATGCATGTATTACATTCCAAGTAGCACGTCCATTGCATATGAATAAAGCTGGTTGCCAAAGGGAAGGAAAAGAACACATATTTCCTACCACATTACACTTTTTCAAGGACATAATTAAATGACCATGGAAATTTTCAGTTGATCAGCACTATTTATCTTTCAGAGATCTTTACCCAAGCACATGCAATAGACAAATTTTAGTTAACCATTTGGTTCAGTAGCATTTAAGCAATTCAAGGCTACAGCTCTTCTATTCTCTGAACCTTTTACTATTTTTACCTTCCTAATATTACTCATTTTTTATTTCTTTTTAAAAATGCTGCATAGACAATTATAGATCATAAAGACATTAAAGAAAAGTTAAACTGTAAACTATAGTCAAATAGTTAACTATGTTTGCTAATGCACTTAAAATACTGGAGGTTATCGTGCCATGATGGCAAACATATTGCACACATGCCACAGCTGGCATGCAGAGCCCTCTCTGCGGGCACATGAACCGTCACCCAGCTCAGCTCATCCGCACATGTGCGCACGCACCTCCCACCGGCCAGCTGATTTTCGGGATGTGGGGGGTGAGGCAGGTGGGAGATGAGTATGCATGCGTGGGGTCAGAGGTGAGGAGTCATGTGCACATGTGGGGGGGGTGGAGGAAGCAGGGGGGTTCATGTGCACATGCATGGGGGCATTATGGTCTATTATCATAAATCAGAACCAACCAAGTAGGGATACTTCAAACAAATATTTGTAATGATTCACTAAAACATCTGTAAAAATACTGTATACCAGTAGTAAAAATTTCATAGGGACATAAAGTTGAAAAGATAGTTGAAATCGAGCAAGTTAAAATATTGTGGAATTTCTAAATGCAAACTGATAAAACTCCTGGTCATAGTACACCAGATTAAACTGTGGATAAAAAAATAAAAGTGTGCATAATTGTGGCAATACCAGAAAATGATGGAATAGAAGATAAAGTATTAGAGATCATAAATATCAAAATCTGATAATCAAAACTGAAAGATTATTGCAAAACACAGCTATGTAATCCAGTGGTTATCAGCACGTGGAGTGTCATACCAAAACATCTTGGATAGCACTTAGAAAATCTGCACATTGACAAAATTCCCATCTGTCAATTACAAAAGGCCACATTGCTTGGATCAGCACATATGCTACAATGATACATTATAACATACAATGTCCTTGGAAAGAAGTCAATATGTATGAAGGCCAATATCAACTAAAAAATTGGTAGCTATGGTTTCAAATTGTTGTCTATGTAATAATAGTAATAGCCAGAGCCCTTGACCCTAAAATGAAAATGAGTGTAGAAATTCCTGAATTTTCGTCCTCATCTTCCAGCAATAGAAGGAAGAAGAGAATTAACACTTCCTCAACTTTCACCACCTCCTGCTATAGAAAATACTATATTCTCATTAAATGGATTACTTTGGTAAGCATTACAACATCAATAAGATTACATATCATCAGTCCTTGGGTGTGTCTGGCTTTAAATATTTCTCTGATTTTTAAAAACTTGTCTCTCCCCACCACACATCCCCATAATTTTAATCATTCAGAATGAAGAGACTAAACAACCTGGCATTTCCAAGAGACAATCATGAATTGAAAGAATTCTAAAATCCCAGGAATTTATAACATTGTTCACTCTAATTTCTCCTTTCCCAAATCAAGTAAGAATGACAGGGAGAAAGGGTTATTGTATTAAATTCACAGCTTGGATTCACCCACTGCATTAAGTCACAATGTGTTGTTTGGGTTGGGCCTGATATCAGTGAACCCATTCACTGTAGTTGGTGAAAAAATATGGATTAGTGCAATGTGTGACCTTATCCTTTGCGGTTTATTCATCTAACAATGGTTTAAAAATCATGTCTCAGCCTGCATGCTATGTATGTGAATAAAGCATGCAGTATAATGCATAAATAAAGCTAAGTCAGATTTCCTGGATTTTTGTTTTGTTTCAAAGTATCATATTTAAAATTTTCCATTAATACATCTTTTTTGCCAAGTAAATGTGTTTTTGTTCTTGGAACAAGACACCATACACGGACATTCTTATCAAGCAAGACAAAAGCCAACTGGCAGATGGAAGCTCACAAGTACAGGAAATAGAATTCCCAAAGGACTTAGCATTAGTCTTTTCAGTTAAGTCCCACCAAAAATAAGAATGACCTTGGCTCTTCCAACATTGAGAACTCTACATAATACTCATCGACTTGATTTCCTGTTACTGATTTCCTTACACATGCTAAACCAAACATTCACTCAAGAAAGCCAAGAGAAACAAGCATGCACTGGCTCTCCTAATGAATAAATAAAACACCAGATTATTGACATTTAAACATTATATTTTACTTTCTTTTTTAAAAAATGTATCTACCTCATTTATAGAATAAATGCATAAAAATAGAAATAATTGATGGAAGCAGGTTGGAAAAAAGAAATTATACACTAATTTAAATAAGCAGATATTTAATTAGGCTCAGATAGCAACTGGTGCATTCTCAATTATTTCATAACCTAGAAAAAATATATTTTATTTTTAAGCACAAAAATTGTATGTGCTTTTACAGCTACTTATTTAAATTGTCTACCTGCATTTCACTGAAAGAAGAGGAATTTATTTATTTATTATTCGTATTTCTATGCTGCCCACTCTCTGAGAACTCTGAGCGGCTTCCAACAAAGACAGTATATTAAATAGCATATTGCCCCCAACACTCTGGGTCCTCATTTTACCCACCTCAGAAGGATGGAAGGCCAAGTCAACCTTGAGCCGGTGAGATTTGATCTGCTGATCTGCTGAACTAGCAGTCAGCTGAAGTAGCTGCAGTACAGCAGTCTAACCACTGTGCCACCTCGCATGTGAAGATATGTGTTTATGAAACAGTTGAAAATAAAGAAGATGGTTAATAGAAAGATAAATACCCTTAGCATACTGTAGTTGGCTTGGGAAAAAAATTGAGTATCTAAATTCAAATTAAAGGCCATCTGATGTCTTTGATGCTGGTCCAATTTCCATCATTGCCAATGAAAGCAGCACAGACTCATGGCATAACATAGTCATAGATCCTCATTGATTTATATATATTCTACTATACAGCTCAAATAAATGTGGCAAAACATGTAGAACCTTTTGTCTATTTCCTGGATGTGATGTGCAGGTTGATGCAATGCACATGATACTCTAACCAATATTTGAAGAGAAGCAGGGATTTCTGAAAAAAAAATATATCAAAATACTAATAAAGAATCTGTTCTTTTTATAGAATTTTTCTGTGTTTGTGAGCTACATGGAAGTAATAATCACCCTAGTTGTTTTGATTATTCAGAATATATACAAAAACCTATAAGAACAACACCTTCTTTTGATCCTCCCTCTTTCCCATTCAACATTGTGCTTTAATTAGGACAAATAATCCAAGTGTAATTCTACTTCTCTTTTTTCGTAACATCCTTCAATGTTTACTATTGGCACTGCTTCCAGAAGTTTGATGCTACTGAAGTGAAATCAAATAAATATGTAGCTCATAGAAATATGTGTTCATTTTATACTTCTGTGACATTATAGATCGTATCTGGCATGACAGAAAATTGAGGCAAAAGTTAAAATGCATGTTTAGAGAACAAGAACAATTTTCTTATGCAGGTATATACTGGGAGGTGGATAAGAAAACTATCAGAAAATAATCTACAAATCTCAATTTCTCTAAAATAAAGTTTTGCAACAGGCAGGCTAGACACGTTGAAAAAAAAAAAAGAAAGTGGGATGAGGGGAATCATCCAGAATTGAATATTTTCATACAAAAGATCCTTCTCTGACTAAAGCTGCAATTTTAAAATATCTTTAGCTAACTGCTGTGAGGTAAAAGTCTATTTATTTATAGACTTTCCCTCTTAAACAATATTTCCGCAATCCACTTCAATAGTGCGACTAGCTTTAAGAATATTAAAACTAACCTAACCAGATAACAAATGACAAAGTGACTTATATATCTGTTTAAAAATTCAAACTTCAGAAGAACACAGACTGCCAACAAAACAGGAGATAAGACTAGAATATCCTGAAATTTTCTTACGTTCATCTGCATGTTTCACCTGATTCCCCATTGAAACCAATCTTTTAATCTAATACATATGGGAATTGTTTGCCATTCTTGCATTGTGTTTTACAATGTCTTACCAAAAAACTTTACAAGTTTATCACTATCATAGGGAGGACAAAAAATTGTATGCTTAACCAACCCACTGAAGTTAAAGAACTGAAAAATCTTTAGATTAGAAAATCTAATCAGAACTAATAAATCATAAGCATACAAACTTGCTGCTCAAAGCATGTAGTAGAAGCAATTCCATTCTACATGTCATATATCACTGATTCCATTAGTTTATCTACTAGATCAGGGGCAGCTTTCAAAACCCGCTCCTAGCTACTAGCTACTAGTTCGCTCGTGTGCACAGGTGTGCTTGTGTGCACATGCAATGCTTCTGCACATGCACAGAAGCATCCGGGCAAGTGGGCAGAGCCTGCTGTTGCCATTGCTACCAGTTCACCCGATCTGGGGTGAACCGGTAGTAACCCACCACTGTGTTAGATAGTAAGTTTACTGTAACAAGATTGTGATTGAAACACTAGTATATTCAACTTCAACTATTTTCCACAATTATACACTATGTAAACATCAGTTCCTACAAAGTATCACAGATATTTTTAATAAAAACTTATCAAGCTGAATCGACAGCAAGCTACTATTTTAAATATAAATCTTCAAACAAAGATGCAGTCTTATTGAGATAGAATTTATAAACACAAATCATTAAAATAGCAACATATTCATATGTTCACTTTAAGCACATGATGGTATTTATATATTGTTATTTAAGCCTGTATTGCTTGAAACTAAAAAAAATGCAAATATTTTATTTTGAAGCACACATGCAGACTCACACGTACTGTATAAATAAGAATATTTCTGTCAGGTCAAGATCACTTAAGGCAATCTTGAAACTCCTAATATGCAGGCAGGAAGGGAGGAAACCTAAGGGTTCATTATAGAAGGAATCTCTTAAAGCATACTTTTTGCATTTCATAATTAAAGAGCAAGTATAGTGTTTAAACTTCACCAAGTTGATGAATAAAATAGAAAATATGCATGACTACCAACCTATATCTTTGTCATTATAGTACTATATTTTCATTTACAGTGGAAACAAACACTGTGATAACTATTTGCAAAATGCAATTTTTTTTATATGAGCCCACTACCTGTTATTTTTAACTAGAGTATAACAGAAAGAGTATAGAGTACAACAACATCTGACAGCTGTGGCTAGGAGGACCTTTGCACAGGTTCGCCTGGTGCACCAACTGCAACCCTACTTGGATCAGCAGGCTCTCCTCGCAGTCACTCATGCCAACTGTATGCTGATTATACTCAGCTGTACATCTCCACCCCTGACCACCCCAATGATGCCCTCGAAGTGATGTCCCAGTGCCTTGAAGCCGTGCGGGTCTGGATGGGGAGGAACAGGCTTCGCCTCAACCCTTCCAAGACCGAGTGGCTGTGGATGCTGGCATCCCGGTATAGCCAGCTGGTGCCATCGCTGGCTATTCGGGGTGAGTCCTTGGCCCCCACAGAGGGGGTTCACAACTTGGGTGTCCTCCTGGACTCACGGCTGTCCTTGGAAGGGCATATGGCAGCCGTGGCCAGGGGGCCTTCTATCAGGTTCGCCTGATGCGCCAGTTGCGCCCCTTTCTGGATTGGGACTCCGTGTGCATAGTCTGTTGTGGCCCCGTCCTCTGAGCCTATCCCTTTGGAGGAAGGCAACTCTGAGCAGGAGGAAGAGGAGCCAGCCAGATCTCCCAGCCCTCCCCCTCTGGCACCGGCTCAGGTGCCAGCTGAAAGAGAGCCAAGTAGTGGGGAAACAGGTGTCTCAGATGAGAGTGAGGGAGAGACGTCATTCCTGGACGCACGCCAAAGAAGGCGAGAGAAAAGGGTACTGCAGCTGCGGCGTATGAGGAAATCCTGAGTCATTGGATTGGAGTCATAGGATCCATGACTCACTGGACCACACCCAGAAGCATATCTATTTAAGACAGTACAATGGGTCACGAAGTTCGTGACGAACAAAGCTAACTGCACAGCTAAACAAACGGAGCAACCTCGTAGTCTTGGAAGCTGGATGAACGGCAAAGCTACGTAGGTGATTTTCTTGTTTATGTAAACCAATAAAGTCCTTGGCAGACGGTGTGCATATCGCTGCCAAGGTTGAGATAAGAACTGCAGAGTGGGCCAAGTGAGTCTTAACCCTCGGCTGGCTGTGTTTTTGTGGGTCTCTGAAGGGGGGGGACAGATCATCTTGTTCGTCACCCAAAACTCCATCGTTAACCCACGATGGACCAACAGCTGCAGCAGCAGGTACAGCAGATGCTGGAGGCCAATCAACTTCTGCAACAGCAAGTAGCACAGCTAACTGCACAACTTGCTTTGGGAAATGCTCCTGTAGCAGCTCCACCTGCTCCCCTTCCCCGTCCAAGATGCCCAGTGAACATGCCAGATAAGTTTTCTGGACAGCAGGAAATGTTCCCGGCCTTCTTGGGACAGTGCCAGCTGTACATGGCAATGCGGCCGGAGGATTTTCCGGATGACCGGGTTCGGGTGGCTTTTATTATCAGCTCCCTCTCTGGCACTGCCGCCCGATGGGCCACGCCCCTGTTGCTGCAAGACAGCCCCTTGCTTCTGGACTATCAGGGCTTTTTGCAACACCTGCGCACCATGTTTGAGGACCCCCTCCGGGTGCAGACGGCAGCGAGGCGCATCAAAGACCTCCGCCAAGGCAAGCGCCCCCTGCAGGACTATATTGCGGAGTTCCGATTGCTAGGCCAGGATTCGGCCTGGAATGAGGCGGCGCTGATGGATGCCTTCCAGGACGGCCTCTGCGATGAGATGCAGGACGAGCTGGTTCGGGTGGAGGCGCCACAGACCCTGGACACGCTGGTGACCCAATGCCTGCGCATCGATGCCCGCCTACAACGGCGACGGCCCCGTAGGGCTCTTCCGGAACCACCGACAGTGCCGGCACCCCCGCGTTTCGTACCAACAGCGCCCCGGACCGTACCGCGTTTGGTGGCGACGGCTGAGGAGCCCATGGAGCTCGGAGCAGCCAGACCTCAACTGACGGCCCAGGAGCGGATGCGGAGACGCCAAGGGGGGTTGTGCCTCTATTGCGGCGAGGCTGGACATTTCGCCGCCTCGTGTCCCCGGAAGCGGAGTGGATCGCTCAAGCCTGTTCCGGAGCCTCGGCGTGACCAGCCGGGAAACGGGTCAGGCCTGGCCTAGGGGAAACTCTGGGTCAGGCAGGTGACCATGCCCCGCCGGAGGCGGCGGCTGTGGACTGTGAGCCCCCTCGGCACCTGATTTTGAACACCCGGGTGTTGTTGGCTAACCGGTCGGAGGGGCTCCAGGCGCACGCGCTGGTGGACTCGGGGGCCACCACGAACTTTATGGACCAGGCCTTTGTGGCCCATTACAAGGTTCCCTTGGTTCCAGTGGACCCTCCGTTGAGGGTCGAAACTATTGATGGGCGGGAACTTGTGGCGGGGCCCATCAACTTCGCTACTCAGCCCTTGCGCCTTGCCATTGGGAACCATGAGGAGGCGATCCAGTTTTATGTGACGGCGGACCTGCACTTCCCCTTGGTCCTGGGGATGGCCTGGCTTCGGGCGCACGACCCTCAGGTGGCGTGGTCGAGAAATGCCATCTCGTTCCCCAGCCTGCAGTGTGTCGACCACCTTCGCCACACCTGTGCCGGCCAGGACGTCTCTGCCCCGAACGTCTCCTTGCCTCCGGAGCTGACATCCTTCGCCGACGTGTTCAGCGAGAAGGAGGCGGATCGCTTGCCCCCGCACCGACCCTACGACTGCGCGGTGGACTTGATGCCCAACGCGCCCCTGCCCTCGGGACGCCTGTACTCCATGTCGGAGCCCGAGCTGGCCGCCTTACGGGACTTTCTGGACAAGAACCTGGCCCGTGGGTTCATCCGGCCTTCGACCTCCCCGCTCTCGGCCCCAGTCCTCTTCGTGAAAAAGAAGACGGGGGACTTGCGCCTGTGTTGCGACTACCGGCGCTTGAATGCCATCACGGTACGGAATCGCTATCCCCTGCCGCTGATCCCGGAGCTGATGGAGAGGTTGCGGGAGGCCTCGATTTTCACCAAGCTCGACCTCCGGGGAGCCTACAACCTGGTGCGGATGCGAGAGGGGGACGAGTGGAAGACGGCATTTGGCACCCGATACGGACACTTTGAATATACCGTCATGCCGTTCGGGTTGACCAACGCCCCCGCGGTCTTCCAGCACTTGATGAACGACGTGTTCCGGGACATGCTGGATCGGTTCGTGGTGATCTACCTGGATGATATTTTGATCTATTCCCGGACCCCGGAGAGTCACCTCCAGCATGTCTGCCAGGTCCTGCAGCGCCTGCGGGAGCACCAGCTCTATGCGAAGTTGGAGAAATGTTACTTCTTCCAGACTTCCATAGAGTTCCTCGGGCACATCATCACCCCCGAGGGCATCGCGATGGACCCACACAAGGTGGCGGCCTTGCGCAGTTGGGAACCCCCGCGTCGGGTGAAGGACGTCCAGCGTCTGTTGGGATTCGCCAACTACTACCGGACCTTCATCCCGGGCTTTGCCACCCTGACCGTGCCGTTGACCCAGCTCCTTCGGAAGAAGGTTCCGTTCCAGTGGGGGCCCCCGCAGCAGCAGGCCTTCGAGGTTCTCAAGCAGGCCTTTGTCACGGAGCCGGTCCTGAGGCACCCCGATCCACACCGTCCGTTCGTGGTTGAGACAGACGCGTCCAACGTGGCGATTGGAGCGGTGCTGCTACAGGCTCCGGTGGATGGTGGCACTCTTTTTCCCTGCGCTTACTACTCCCGGAAACTCACTCCTTCCGAGCGCAACTACACCATCTGGGAAAAGGAGTTGCTGGCTATCAAGGCCGCGTTCGAGGCTTGGCGACATCACCTCGAGGGGGCCCGACACCAGGTGGAGGTGCGGACGGACCATCGGAACCTGGAGCACCTCACCACGGCCAGGAATTTGAACCAGCGGCAGATCCGGTGGTCGTTGTTTTTCGCCCGGTTCAACTTCCACGTCACATACATTCCGAGCCACCTCAACCAGAGGGCGGACGCGCTATCCCGTAAGCCGGAATACTTTTGCCCAAAGGACTCCCTTTCCCCCCGGACGGTGCTGCCAGCGGACTCCTTGGCCGCGGTCCAGGAACCGGTGGACCTGCGGACTCAGGTGCTGGAAGCGCAGCGACGGGACGACTGGTCGCAGCAGCGGAGAGCGGACGTCGGCCCCGCGTCCCCATGGACCGTGGAGGAGGGCTTGCTCAGACACCGGGGTCGGCTGTACGTGCCCACAAGTCCGCTCCGAGCCCTCGTCATGAACCAGTGCCATGACAACCCCGCGGCGGGGCACTTCGGCTTCTTTAAGACCTTGAACCTAGTGACGCGGACTTTTTGGTGGCCTCGGGTACGGCACGACGTGCACGCCTACGTGACGTCCTGTGTGCCATGCCGACAGGCCAAAGCCGCGTCCGGCCCCCCTCCTGGACTCCTCCAGCCGCTGCCGACACCGGAGAGACCGTGGGGAGCCATCTCCATGGACTTCCTGACTGACCTGCCCCTGTCCGCTACGTTCACGACCGTCCTCGTGGTGGTGGATGCGCTCACGAAGATGGCACATTTCATCCCGTGCCGCGGCCTGCCCTCAGCTCGTACCACGGCTCGCCTGTTCCTGCAACACATCTTCCGCCTCCACGGCCTGCCGGACCGGGTGGTTTCGGATCGCGGGGCCCAGTTCACGGCCCGCTTCTGGAAAAGCCTGATGGCTGCGCTGGAGGTGCAGGTGTGCCTGTCGTCATCACACCACCCGGAGACTGACGGGGGCACGGAGAAGGTCATTGGCATACTGGAGCAGTACCTCCGCTGTTTTGTCAACCAGCAGCAGGACAACTGGGCCGAGTACCTTCCCCTGGCGGAGTTCGCTTTTAACAACTCCCAACATACCTCCACCCAGATGACACCGTTCCATGCCAACGTCGGGTACCATCCACGTTTTTTTCCGTTGACCATCATGGACTCCCCTGTTCCTGAGACCCGGGACTTCCTCTCGGAGCTGCAGGCGGTGCAGCAACTGGTGCGGCGGCAGCTGATCCGGGCGAAAGAGGACTATAAACGGTTCGCCGATCGCGGCCGCCGGGCGACGCCACCGCTGGAAGTTGGAGATCGGGTGTGGCTGTCCACGAAACACCTCCCCACGGACCAGCCGGTGAGGAAACTGGCCCACCGCTTTATCGGTCCCTTCCCCATCGAGGCGGTCATCAACCCGGTGGCCTATCGGTTGACTCTACCCCGCTCCATGCGGCTCCACCCCGTTTTTCATCGGTCCCTCCTGGTCCCTGAGACTCCCACTAGCCGTCTCCGCCGCCCGCCGCCGCCTGCCCCCCCAGCCGCAGCCGACGAGGACGACGCCTCGACGTATGAGGTGGACAGTATTCGGGACTCCCGTTGGCTGAAGGGGCGCTTCCAATACCTCATCGCTTGGAAAGGGTACGGGGCCGAGGATTTCACCTGGGTGGACGCATCTGCCGTTCAGGCCCCTGACCTGGTGCGGACTTTCCACGAACAGTTCCCGTCCCGACCCCATCCCGACCGTCAGACCCGGGGGAAGGGCCCTGCGGTGGGGGATAGTGTTGTGGCCCCGTCCTCTGAGCCTATCCCTTTGGAGGAAGGCAACTCTGAGCAGGAGGAAGAGGAGCCAGCCAGATCTCCCAGCCCTCCCCCTCTGGCACCGGCTCAGGTGCCAGCTGAAAGAGAGCCAAGTAGTGGGGAAACAGGTGTCTCAGATGAGAGTGAGGGAGAGACGTCATTCCTGGACGCACGCCAAAGAAGGCGAGAGAAAAGGGTACTGCAGCTGCGGCGTATGAGGAAATCCTGAGTCATTGGATTGGAGTCATAGGATCCATGACTCACTGGACCACACCCAGAAGCATATCTATTTAAGACAGTACAATGGGTCACGAAGTTCGTGACGAACAAAGCTAACTGCACAGCTAAACAAACGGAGCAACCTCGTAGTCTTGGAAGCTGGATGAACGGCAAAGCTACGTAGGTGATTTTCTTGTTTATGTAAACCAATAAAGTCCTTGGCAGACGGTGTGCATATCGCTGCCAAGGTTGAGATAAGAACTGCAGAGTGGGCCAAGTGAGTCTTAACCCTCGGCTGGCTGTGTTTTTGTGGGTCTCTGAAGGGGGGGGACAGATCATAGTCACTCATGCACTTATCACGTCTCGCCTGGACTACTGTAATGGTCTCTACATGGGGCTCCCCTTGGGGTGCACCCGGAGGCTCCAACTGGTCCAGAATGTGGCCGCACGGGTGATTATGGGAGCGACAGGGCACGTGACACCTCTCCCACATGACACCTCTCCTGCATGAGCTGCACTGGCTTCCGGTGGTCTTCCGGGTGCGCTTCAAGGTGTTGGTTCTCACCTTTAAAGTGCTCCATGGCATAGGCCGGGGTATTTGCGAGACCGCCTGCTGCTATCGATAACCTCCCACCGGCCAGTACGCTCACACAGAGAGGGCCTTCTCAGGATCCTATCAGCCAAGCAATGTTGGCTGGCAGCCCCCAGGGGTAGAGCCTTCTCTGTGGGGGCACCCGCCCTGTGGAACGAGCTATCTCCTGAAATTCGATTGATCCCAGACCTCCGCGCTTTCCGAAAGGCCCTTAAGACTTATTTATTTCAACAAGCCGGCCCTGCTTGATTGATTTTAATGGGGTTTTTAAATTTTGGTATTATCAATTCTTGGGTTTTAAATTGGGTATTTTAACTTGTTTCGAGATTTTTATATTGGAACGCCGACGATTTAATTTAATTTTAATTTTTTAAAATATTTGTACTATATGTGTTTTAATTTGGCTGTTCACCGCCCTGAGTCCCCCCCCCCCCGGGAGAAGGGCAGTATATAAATTGAAATAAAATAAAATAAATTTAAAAAATTACCTTGTCACCTCACGGTTGGATTATTGCAATGTGCTCTACATGGGGCTATCTTTGAAATGTGTTCAGAGACTACAGTTGGTCCAGAATGTAGCCGCGCGAGCTATTGTGGGTGTACCTAGATACACCCACATTACACAATTCTCCGTGAACTGCACTGGCTCCCTATCGGTCTCCGGATGCAATTCAAGGTGTTGGTTATTACCTTTAAAGCCCTACATGGCTCAGGGCCAGGCTATTTTCTACCGCATAGCTCCATTGACTGGTAAGATCCCACAGAGTTGGTCTCCTCCGGGTCCCATCAGCTAAACAATGTCGGTTGGCTGGCCCATGGGTAGGGCCTTCTCTTTGGCTGCCTCAGCTCTCTGGAACCAATTACTTCCAGAGGTCTGGACCGCCCCCACCCTATTGGCGTTCCGGAAAGCAGTGAAGACCTGGCTTTTTCGGCAGGTCTGGGGCCATTGATCTTGCTATGGCGATCTTGCGAGACCTGGTCATGGAATGGAGTGTATGAGTTTTTAATATTCTTTCTTTAAAAAAATTACGGGATATTGTTTGCATTGGTTTTTTTTTTGTTTGTTTGTTTGTTTTTTGTTTTTTTGTTTTTTTTTGCTGTAAGCCTCTCAGAGTCCCTAGGGAGTTGATCGGCATAGAAATATGACTAATAAAATAAATAAATAAAATAAAGTACATTTTTCTAAAATGAATTGAATTGGAATGCTTTGGGAGCAAATAGGTCTTTAAAATAGCTACATCTTTTTTGGCAGTAGGAAAAACACCACGAGATTTCAGAAACTATAGAAAACTAAACAAAAACAAGCAAAATCTCACTACAAGGGAAAATGTGGGGAGAAGGACTTTTCTAATCCATTGAGGTAGAATTCCAAACTTTCATATTTCTATCAGATGGTAGGAAAAAATATGAAACCAACTTGGGGGCTGAGTTTAGCAGAAACATGTTTTGCTATAGCAGTCTATTATTCTGTTTCCAACCCTACAAATATTAATTCAAATATTATTAGAAAAGTATCAAATTGTTCCCACTTAGAGACATATACACCTAGGAAATACTTATACGGTTGGGCTTTGCTTTATTAAAACTAAATAGTATTAGAAATTAGAAATTGTATAGTAATTACAACGTTGGTCCAAATAAAAGGTCAGATCTTTTATCTATAATTGCTGACTTTTCATGTGTGTTGGATTGCCACCTTCTAATTCAGAAGCCAATTTGATTTTTGAAATGTTGCATATGGTTGATGAAAGCAAATTATTGAAATATTTATACTGAAATTAATATTTATATTATTTATATTAGCATATCTATCTATCTATCTATCTATCTATCTATGTCAAAATAATATATTTCAGAAAAATGATAATCATTCATTTAAATTCAGTGATAGTTTTTAGGGGACATAATTTTTAGAAGCCAAGATTTGAGTATACGCTAAAACTAATTTATCTGTATACTTTACTCCTCGGAATTTACTACTTTTTTTTTTGTTCCATATAAAAAAAAGCAAATTTATGGCTGAAGGCTGAAAAGTTCAGCCTAAGAAAGAATAGGATACATTTCAGTAAAAGGTAATGTTTCCTATCTCATATGATTCCTCATATCCTTACAGATTAGTATACACAGTTAAGTATATACTGCCAAAGAGACACAATGATTGGGAATACATTTCACAATTTTAGCATTGTGTTAAAGTATACCATATAACTTTTCCTTCTCTTTGTTATAGTCTGTTGAAAAGATTGCTAGGTGATAGTTGAAAAAAATCAAAAACTGTTGTGATGAAGGGAGATGCAGACAATTTGCACTGGAGGAAACATTATTTTCTTACACTATTTATAGATACTGGTGTTCTAATCCAGATCTGATTCACAGCAAAAGCTTGCCTTCTCCCTGCATCCCTCAGCTTATAACATGTATCTTCCTATCCTCTTGATATTTAAAGATTCTGTCAGTAGAACAAATTAAGTAAGAAGAATACGTTCTCGAAAGCAAACCATCAAACTGCATTTGCAGCACTTGCATTCTAAAAATAGGTATTCCAATGGCAGAGGCCCATTTGGGATTCAAGCTGCCTTCTGTTAAATTGGTACTTTTGTGACTGGCCATGCCCAGTTTGAGCCATTTGGGGATTAGGTGAATCTTCTAGGGCAAGAACTTCAAGACCAAATCCAATATATTCTGTTAAAATTTCAAATGTGTGCTCTTCCCTCCAAAATTGTGACTACTTCCAATAAGTCCCACAGGTGCTTTTTCAAGATGCAACTAGACTTTCTTTGTTTTCTCTTAAAGACATTTTGCCTCTCATCTCTTCTTGAATAAGAAGCAAAATGTCTTGAAGGAAAAACAAAGTCCAGTTGCTTCTTGAAAAAAGCACCGTAGCGACAACCATGACCTGGATGACTGAGAATCTGAACAGCTCCAATGAGTGGGAAAATGAAAGTAGAATAAAACGTTTACCTGCTTGGTTAGTGGTCACAGTGACAGACACAGCTTGGTCTTGGCTTGGATTTTGCTTGGATACTCCATTCACTGCCCAGATTTCAAAAGTGTAGTTAGTATGTGCCAAAAGGTCTGTAATGGAAACCCTCGTGGACTTCAAACCATTCTGCTGAGGGCTGAAGTGAACACCACTCCCACAGGACCGGCAGCGGTTCAGATCACTAGCTCCACATCTCTTACACACCACATTGTAAGAGACATCTTCACGGCCACCTTTGTTCTGGGGGGAACTCCATTCCAAATTCACTGATGTCTCATTGACATTGGAGATCAAGTTCTCGGGAGCAGATGGGGGGCCTGCAAAAGAAAAGCATCCTTTTTTAAATTACCTAAATAATATTTTTTTAAAATAGGAAGCATCTACACAGGATTATGTAACTTCCTTGGACTCAAGAGCTACAATTGGGACTTTGAACACTGTGCCATGTGCTAATTTCCACAAATAGGTACACTTAGGATAAACACTATATTTAATTTCAGTTCATTTAAATATTTGTAAATTGTTACTTGAACTGCTTCTACATTTTCCTAATTCTGCTTTCTCTCATATTAAAAATTACAGTTGAGGGGCTTTCAAAGAACCCAGCAGAATGTGTGCAGCCTGGAAGCCTCATGATATACTTCTCTGACCTGGACTAAAGTTTCTTAATATGATTTGATTGCTTATTTGTGCCCTATGACTATCATTAAGTGTTGTACCTTAAGATTCTTGACGAATGTATCTTGTCTTTTATGTACACTGAAAGCATATGCACCAAGACAAATTCCTTGTGTGTCCAATCACACTTGGCCAATAAATAATTCTGTTCTGTTCTGTTCTGTTCTGTTCTGTTCTGTTCTGTTCTGTTAGGTTCGGTTCGGTTCTATTCTATTCTAAAGCTTCAAACACAATGCATTGCAAAATGTAACTCTAGCACTTTGCTTCCTTATGTTTCAGTCAGAAGCTCTCTTCAAATAAAAACTGCTTCTGTAGAGCTACATACATAGTTCCAAACAGATTTCCATTAGTAAATATCTGGCTGGACAGAAAAATGTATAAGCAAATGGCCAACATACCATGTGCTGTGCAGTACCAAAAAAAAAAAAAGCTCACCTGTTACATCATCAATCATTCCTTTGAATGATTTGGGGTATAAGAATGAGATGTCATACAATTTTCTTCTACCCACTGACTCTAAGAATAGATTATCACTGCCTACATGCATATATAGTACTTCTTAGTCTGGAAGAAAACAGAACCCAGCAGCCAATTTTTGAATGTGTGTGTTGTTGAACTAAGGCCCAAAGCAAGATCATAATAGCCTTAATATGAGGAGCAAGTGTCTGAATGAAATGTTTTTCTGTTCTTTTATCCTGGCCCTTGTTTTGATCACATTCCTAGTCTTGGTTTTTACTAGTTACTGAACATCAAAAGTAAAAAACAGTTATTGTTCTAATCACCTATCCACATGTTTATTCCCCTTCTAACTAGCATCTATATATTAATTCATTAGAGTTTTGTTTTGTTTTTGTTTTGTTGTTTGTGGGAGGGCTGGGGGCACCAGAGCAACAGACTTAATATATCCCAGGTAATGTCTATATGACTTCAAAGAGTCTGATATTACAATGCATTTTCTACAAACCACACACATGCATAACTGGGTTCTAATTTAATATACTAAAGCACTAGATAGATAAAGCTGGCCTTTGGAAAATGTAGAAGGATATCTGTACCTGAGATATATACATGTGAATGAAAAAACATGTTGTCAATGGGGAAAAAGTGAGCAGTCTATGTATAAGTATATAACTGTCTGGAGAGCCTAAAGAAAAATATTGTAGGAGTGAGAAATATATACAAACATAGATAACAATGGTTTTTCACACGGTTTGTGAAAAAGCATTTCATTGTGCATCTATGTGCGCATTAATGGAAGGAGTTTGTTCTCCCTATAATTGGAAATTATGTAAATTGTCTTCAACATTCAATTCTTAAGCATATTTGCTGTCAGAAATACTACATCTTGAGCTCCTTGAGAAAAGATGACATATACATCAGATTAATTTTCTTCCTTGATGCCTTGCAGGAGTAAAGTCTACATAGAATATAGAGATGCTAGATAACAAATTGTTGCTTATATTCAATGATTTTTATCTCCCAATTTCAGAATTGGTACCTGTACATCAATTACAACAGCTTTAGGGTTTAATAACACAGCATCAGTCAGGTTCATCGAGATACTCTTGAAGGGTCTTGGTTCAATATTATGTATGAAAATGTGCTGCTCTGAATCAAGTACACCCATCAATAATTTGTGCATGGAGCAGAGAAGGGTAGAACACTAACAGAGAAGCAGTCAAGCACAAAACAGAGAAAACTGAGGCTTGCAGTATGCGTGTGTACTTCCATACAGGTAGTGTGGAATGGGAATTAGCAAATTCAACCCTTTTTGAATTAAGGAAAAAGAAAGGTAACCAACACCCTTTTTGGCATAGCCAGCAAACTATGTTTAAGTAACAGAAGAAAAATTCCAAAATATCCCTCTTGGCCAAACAAGAAATGAAGTGAGGGCTATTTCAGGTACTTATCACAACTCATGCATATTACTGGATCTCAAACACAATATGAGATCTGAAGGCTAAAATGTGTTCACTATTTTCTTTGATGCTTATTGACCATTTGACTTAGCATATTTTAAAAAGTATAATTTCAATTTTAAAAAATGGAAAACTAGCATACTATGAAGCAGATTACCAACCTAGTTTTCCGTCAACGTCATTGGGCTATATACATGTGCTGGAAGCTTTTGGAAGATAAAACAATGGGGATCTGAACTTAAAGTTTCATTTGCCTTCTGGAAAATAGATGTTTCTTCCATTGTCTTCCTATGATGACAATTGTTCTGTGAAAGTACCAATATGTTCCTAAAATTCCAAATGTGTCCACTAAACCAAAACACTTGTGGATTTCTTTATTAACACACTGACTTTTCATAGTTATAAACCTGGATGTTGGAATAGGATACATGTCAGACATTTACCTTGGTTCAAGGTGTTTGTTTTCAATGTTTATGGTTTTAATATTTTTAATATGATTTTATATTGTTTTAATGCTGAAACTTTTTAAATTCTTGATAGGGAGCCACTCAGAGTTGCTTTAAGACGGGCAGCTATATAAATGGTATACATACATACATGCATTCGCACACATACAAACATATATACATACATAAATGTATTGTTGTGAATGCTCTATTCATTTTAATAGAATCTATATAACAGTGCCTTTGTGGCATTAAAATAAACCACAGTTATCCTTAAAATCCACTTTTGTAAATCTTGCAGCATTGTTCACACAGACAAATTCGAAGGGCTAAAAAAAATATTGAGAACACAACTTTGGGATTTCTTTCTCTCCTACTGTCTCAGAGGACAGAAATAAGGAAATGTGGCACATTGCCAATGAGTGCAATATCTTTTTGAAGGAAATAGGTCTATCTGAAAAAGAAATACTTCCCTCCACATATTGTCAAGCCACCACCTTTATTGAGAGAATCTGCAATAAAGATCCCAGTAGGCTTTTACAATTGACAAACCAAACAAGCCTGTCCTTTTGTTGACATAAATCTTTTCTGACACACATTACCCTTTAAGAAACAAAACAATAACACTCTTCAAAAACATCAGTGAACAGACACTGTTTAGTAAGGCCTCTGAGCAATTACTATGACTAAGACTTTAATAGTGTCTGCCCAGACTACATTTTCATGAATAATCTGCTGAGCAAGTTACTCTGAGCAAATTCTTTGGGTGTGATCAGATGCTATCCTCAATTAAAGCTTTTTACAACTTGACCAGATGGAAAGGTTGTTCTATATGGAATGTAATCATCTTTTCAGGGCAGTTTTCTACTGAGTTTAGTGATGAAAAAGTGATGGCTATTTTAATCCATCAGCATCTCAGTTTTGAGATAGTCTGTAGACTTTGAAAGACAAGGTAATGGTGAACTAAAATTTCACTCCTTTTTTTTTCTTTTTTTTTTGAGGAGCCTTCCCAAAGAGTTCATTGGTGAGTTCATTTGTTTTGATACACAGGTAGGTCCTGATTATTGCTGATAATGAATCTCATAAAATGGTAGAGAATTTGCACTATTCAAAATGATATTTCTGGAGTAATTGGTTTCAGCTCAGTGGAAATATTATTTTTTTATTTTTTAAAAAAACTTGTGTTTTTAATGAAATATAATAGCAAAAGATTAAAAGAATATCTTTACAACTTTAAATTATTTTTAATAAATCTGCCCTTGAAGGCTGCTTAGAAGCTGTAGGTAATTCAGGAAGTGGTAGCAAGACTGTTACCTAGACCATCTTTCAATTATTTTTTATATGAATTTAGCTTCTTTTACTTTTTTCTAATGCATTATAACCTACTGTTAATTCTTCTAGATAGATCTCATAAACATTTAAAATAAATAAATCAAGGGGACAAAGGAAAGCTAAAGGATAAACCCATATCCAAAACATACCTGATATCTGCCATATTCTGCTCTATTTCTTCAAAATACCCCCCCCTTTTTTTTTTTAGCCTTCTTTTTCTCCATTTTTCACATAATTAGTGTCTAAAAGCCTAATGGCAACTATACATGCAATAGTTTCAACTGTGTTCATATTATCTCTCAGTAAGTGAGCTTTGACTTGTATTAAACATGACCTGGTATCAGTTTATCTATAGTGAATATTGCACTATTCAGACTTGCATTAATCACAACCTATCTGTTTGGCCCCTACATTACCAAGTCCATCGTTAGGTTTCTGGGTTATGAAATCTATAATGGCCTTCCTAAGAAAAATTTCCTAAACTGAATATTGCCAGCTTTCAATTGCAGGTGAAAAAACATACTTACACCCTTTTGCAGGCATTTTCTTTGTCAGTCTTTTTATCAGTTTTTTTATTCTATTAATTTCATGTATACTTGATATACAATATGAATAATGTACGCAGACACAGACACAAAGTTAAAATAGCTGAAAAAAAGCACAGGATCAGCTGAAGACCAAGATGTAATTTTTTGCAGAGAGCGGACTCCTCTTACTCCAACTGTTTAAGCATTAATTGCAAGAAACCCACAGAACAATTAGCATAATGGGAAGTCGTAAACTAGTCACTTCATCCACTATTTTCTTTTCGACAGGTATCTTAGCCACAGGAAAATACACTGGAAACCAGTAAATACAAGAGAATTATGGTTCTCCTATGTTGCAGAGCTTTGGGAGAAGAGAAAGCAGCCACATAATATAAGAATAAGATGAAAGTGACAGCAGTTTGTTGTTTTTCTGGTTTCTGCAAACATTCCCCTTTCCCTCTGTTTCTGTCCATGCTAGTCCACAACATTCTTAAATTTTAGAAGTTTTTCAGGCTGGGAAAATGTAGCAAAGAGGAAAGCATCCTTCAATCACATAATTTTTATTTCCTGGATACACCTACTGTACTTGTTCAGAACAAGAGAACTGTTTTAGTTGCAGAAATGAAAGTATCACATTTATTATAGTTTGTATAAATCTAAGGAGAACCACTTCGGTGTAGTGATTAAGGCACCAGGACAGAAAACAATATACCATGAGTTCTCATTCCACCTTGGATACAAAGCGAATTGTGTGACTTTGGACCAATCACTCTCAACCACAGCAAGGAGACAATGGCAAAGCACCAATGAAATCCTACCAAGAAAACTACAGTGATTTCTCTAGGTACTTGCCAGGAATCAACATCAAGGGTATATTGCCAAAAAATATTCTCCCAAAAATCTATGACCCTATTATCTAAATTAAGGCAGTTTTGTAAGGATTCCCTTCTCCTTCCCTTGATTTTGCATTTTAAAACTGGAGTAGTAGTATTAAGAGATTGTTCCTTAAAAAAGCAAAGCAATTATAGTATCACAATTCTTCTTACTTGTCTCTAAATTTGAGACACATCAGCATTCCAGATTCCCCTATGTCCATCTAAGAGTTCAACAGAGAAATCTATTGTTTGGTGGGATCTGCAATTATATATTTTTTAACCTCAAATGAAGTGACATCATGCTCTACTTCAAGGATATTTTGCAGCTTCTTTTATTCAGCTGCCTTTAGTAACACTTGCATGATAAAGATTGTGCTGTTATCTCCCATATCTGCAAATCATTTGCTTGAAAGGGGGAAAGGCAGAAGTAAAAAGAGAGAGAAATAAATAAAGCTATTAGTTTGGTCTATATTTCTTATTAGAAATTTAATTCTGAAGATGCTAGCATTAAATAACTGCCCTCCTTTATGAGTCATATCCTATTACAGTATACTTTAAATTTAAACAAAATTAAAAGAAGTTTATTGTGCTAAAGCTCCAGCTGGCAGCTCAAAATGTTTTTTTCAGACTAGATCTTATGACAGAGAAAACTTAAATTGATTAATAGAAATAAAGATGAACTAACCAGAAAAACTGCCCAGTATAGTTATTGTAGCACTGCAAGGGAAATGAGAGATCCAATTTACAATACTGCTATGACAGTGACTAGATGATAAATCAGCATTTGAATCTTTTATTTATTGTGGACTATTATAATATACTCTACATGAGTATATTATACTCATTATGCCCTTGAAGAATTTCTGGAAGCTTCAGCTGCTGTAAATTGCGGTTGCATAGGCAGTTACGTGTGTCCCTAGAAGACAAATATTACATCTTTGCTCCAAGAGCTGCATTGGTTACCAGTTTGTTTCCAGGTCTGATTCAAAGTCTTGGTTTTGACCTTCTGACCGCTGCATGATTTGGGGCCAGTTAACTGAGGGTCTGCCTCTTCCTCGTTTTATCTACCTTTTCCTTCATGTAGGAAAAGTATCCTGCAGATTCCACCTGCCAAGGAATTTCATCTGATGAATTTCATCTGGGAACTAGGAAACAAGCTTTTCTACAGTGGCCCCTATCCTCTGGAATATCAATGCTTGATGGGGATGGGGAATGGAAATGATAAATTTATTTGAAAAGAGACTGAACTGGTCCAAAATTAAAACTTCTATATGAATACTGATAGTCCTCACTCAATGACAGTGATTAGAACTCAAATGTTTGTCACTGATCCACACAGTTTTAAAGTACACTGTCATATAATATGCCACTTAGGACTCAGTAGCAATTCCAACACTTTCAGTTGCTTTCTCTAAGCAAACTACCACTGGCCATTAAATAAAGATATCACATGGTCATTATTTACAACCTTCTCCTTTTTTCCCTATTGACTTTGCTTGTAGGAAGCTTGACAAAAAATTACCAATGGCAATCATGTGATCATGGGATGTTGTGACTGATTTAAATTTGAAGATGCATGAAAATTACCACTAATCTAGCATTGTTGTAAATTCAAATGGTCACTGGATAAGTAGTTGTTAAGTGAGGTCCTGCTATTGTTCACTACATCTGCTTATTCTTTTTTACTTTTATTATATTGTATTCCAATCTCTTCCCTACCTCATCACCCACCCACACTTCCATAATTGATGTATTGATTTCTTAGACTAATTAAGACTTCCCATAGCATTTCGACTTTGTGCTACAAAGTCCACCTCCACTTGCAGGATAAATGGGAACTATGGACTCTTCCTTCCATGCTTCATTCATCACATATTTTCTAAGCTGCCAAGAATGTATCAATACTGTCTTAAAGTTGAGAGCTTAAAGCCCTTCAGATCAGCACTTCAATGTTAATCTCTTTTCCTCTTTTCTGTCTTGAAAGACAGGTTATAAGCCACAGCAAACAGTGTGGCTATTGCAAGTTTGACTTTGAAAGAAAAAAAAAAGAGCTATAACCCAAGAGCTATATTTGTAGCAGTTATTTTTTCTCCTTGGTCACCTAATATTGGGAGTGAATTTTCCCATTAAAGATTACTCTTACTTTACAGCTGTTTGTTCATTCTTGAACACTGGCCTTATATGTTTTTACAAGGGACACAACTGGATACGCTAAGTGCAGAAGTCACTTAAAATATCAACTATCAAGTTCTTTCTATACTTTCTAGAGTATGTGCAATCCATCAGTATTGTAAATCAAATAAATGATCAATCTATAAACATATTGATCGATCAGATTTGATCAGATACTGAAAGTCTCACTCTAACTCAAGACCTAGGAAAAAGACAGGTTTTCAATGTTTAAAGATGGAGATGGGAGGCCATATTGATCACTGATACAGAGGGTCTACTTCCTGCATCCCGTCAGGTGACACTGTGCAATCAACAGAACCTGGCAAATGGACACTCTGCCTGATCATAAAGGATGGGTAAAAACTATAAGAGCCAGGCAACCTCTCACACAGCTAGGCCTTATGTCATGAAGGGTTTTAGGAGATCTCCTTAAATTGCATCCAGAAGCAAATGGTTGGTCTAATTTAATAAATAATGATTAAAGAAACATTAATCATAAACTGACCTAGCGTTTAGAAGCAGCAAGAGCAATGAGAGTTAAATTTTAAGTGTAAATTCTCAAATAGCCAAAACATTACATCCATATCAAAGATATAGAAGTGAAAAGTTTAAGGAAAAATAGAAAAGTTTGCAGAAGTATAAATCCAAGGTGAGAATATCTTTGCTGGTGTTTTTACTTTTTCTACTTAAATGAAGACTGGATATTATGAGTAGAAGCAGAATGTAGAAAATCAATATCAACAGAAAAGCTGAGAAAACAAGACAATTAAGTGTGAATAGGAATTTGTACAAAGAAAGACTCTATTCAAACTCTATGCAGGGTTGATACTTGGACAGGGGATGACAAAGAATGATACATTAATAAGTAAGGCGGCCATCTTTTTCTTTGGATCTTCAGGGCTGCCACACTTGGTGCTGTAGGAAACTGGGAGGGGGGATTGGATAAAGTGGTGGAGATGTGCCAGTATGACATCTCTAATAAAATAGAACTTTGAGGAATTTCTGGCCTTGGAGTCTTTTTTTGTTGGGAGTGTTACTTGGAACCCTGAAAGGTAAACCATTTCTGTATTGTAGCCAAGAAAATTATATAGGCATGTTCATGATGTCACTAGTAAGTTTTAAATTTTTTGAAGGAAATGTTTCTTATTGTCCACTTGACCTACAAAAGAGCTGTAGCCTTTATTCCCTAAACACTCAGATCTCTATAAAATAAAACATGTAAATGATGAAAGTCTTGCAAGAACTCATTGCACTTAAAATCTTATGAATTTTATTGGTTGGTTGGAGGGATGGAGATTATACACCAGAGATTATACAATAGCAACTGTAGGTAGAAAAAATGTACATAACATCAGACTTACAAAAAAGTTGACTAAAAGAGCTTCCGGGCGGGGGGGGGGAACGGAATCATTAGGAAATTCAAATCCTGCTCAGATTTTAAAACCATACTATTCTATCTAATTTACTTTGTCTACTAATAGTGAATTAAATTATAGATAAACCCACTATAAGCATTGGTTTGTATGTTTAGAATTAATGGAAACAGGGAAAATCACAGGAAGCTACATAAAAGAAAAGACAGTCAATATCCTTTCAAGGTTCTTCTTGTAATAAGATTGTTTATTTATGGTTTTTGTGTGCCCATCAGTGACCTTAACATTGTGTAAGTAGGCTTATGAAATTGTATGTAAAAGGTGTGTTAAATAAAATGAAACTAGATCTTTGCAAAAATTAAAGAAAAATATTCCACTTGTTTTTTATATACACAATGGCTTCATGAAAATTCCTAGGGTCCATTTTCACGTAATATTTAGATTTCTGTCTAGAGCCCTTGACCTTGGAAACAAGGTAAGGGCCATTCATTTTCACAACAGAGTCGCTCAAGCAGTTGTGGAATCCATGCTGAGCTTCACTGTAGATTGCCCATCATTTCATTATGCTTCATTATGCTGATAACTGTCAGAAAGCATTAGAAGCAGAGGTTTTGAGTAATAGGACTGAAATGGTAATTTAAAAACAATATCCTTTCTAGGGGATATAAACAGTGAGCTACATTTAGCTATAAAAAGGCAAAACAACTTAAATTATACCCTCAGTTTATAGGGAGGCCCTTTTCAATTCAATAGCAATCTGAAGCTAACATAGAGGTTTTAGAAAGAGACACTAATTTTCTACAGCTTTTAAAAATGTGGAGTCTTTAAACTAAATTCCCTTTTGCAAAGGATTTTACAGGGAGATTATTTTATGTCAATCAATTGCTCTTTGTTTGGATAGCCCAAGAGACCAAATTGTTCACTATCATTTACAAAGAAACAGATTTACATTAGGCTTTCAAGAGAGGTAGACAATATTAATTACCTTGACCTCATTGAGATTAATATGTTTGATCAAATAAGTATCTCTCCTATATGCTAATATAACTTAAAGATAGACAGATACCACACAGAAATAGAAAGAAATAATATTTGGATGATTTTTTAAAATTGCTGGTATACTCTGAATTGTTTAATACCATGATACTGTTTTATACATTGTTCTGAGTTAATTTTAACTTTCCCATTTTATTTTCATCTGATTTTTTTTATTATTATTGAAATTATTCTTTGCTTTAGAAATTACCAGAAGCAAATTTCATGAAAAATAATGAACAAAATCAAGTTCACTTGTTGAAATGAACAAAATCAAGTTCATTTCAAACAAAATCATAAATGAAAATATCATTTTAAAATTGATTTAAATTGTATCCATTCTCATGTGGAAAAATATTACATTTTCTAGAGATGAGTTATTTTCAAAACAACTGAAAGACAAATTCTTTGGAATAAAGCAAAATATGTAAAATTACATACATATTGTTCTTCAATGTCATATTTTATCAATTTATTGCCCTTAAATGTATTTCTTTATGCTGCTGGCAGTCAGCATTCTATTCTGACAACTCTGAGTAGTTAATTAGGCTAGAATAATAACTGGCCGGCCATTCCAGTTTTATCTATCAACATATACATTTCAGCTATCCGTCTGCTGAATTAGTATCTGTAAACTTGGAGATATTTCGTTCCTATCACTTATGTGTAGGCTTCTTATGAGCTGTTCAAGCCATGTTCATATCTTAGTGTACAAGTAATGTGAATGTATGCCACAATGCTATAAGTATGGAAATCAGAATGCCAGGCTCAAATAGAGGCTATTTAGTATATCCAAATAATATAGTGTTTTCAATAAGGATGAATTCATTCAGCAAAAGATCTGAAGCCAGTGTGTATCATCCTACAATTTATGCCTAGAAGAGAGCATGTGATTAGAATGGCAAGAAAAGAACACTGCCAAGCTAACCCTGATAACTAACCAACCCACAGGATAGGGGTTACTGAGTCCCATTTATTTAGTGGAACCTGAGGTAAATGGAGAGTAATATCCCCAGCAAAACTGATGGCATACGTTCATTCTGCACACTGCACACTGAAGACACCTCCTCCATAACTATGCAAACTGCACCGCAAACACTGTCTTTGCCTCCTCCTCTTTTATCACTGATCTCCATTGAGGATTTGCAGTGCTTCATTTTTATGATCTACGAAGCTTTCATGTGCACTCTTCACCAGCAGGAGCTTGCAAATTTAATCCGTCTTAAATTGCCCACCATATGCTGACAAACTAGAAGCTCTGGCATTCACTTTGGATATCCACTTTTTGTTTTTCACTTAGGTCAAGCCATAAACATAAAAACTGTGCAATTGATGCATTTACTAGCCAATTCATAAACTTACACTTGTAATTTTCTAATTTATCTTAGGAAATTATATAAAAAAGGGCAGTACTAAAAAGAATTCTAGTTTCTTTCCTGTTAGTATGCAATTCAAACAAAACGGAATTAATTAAAGTGCACGTCTTCTGATTTGGAAAATTAAGATGTAGAAGCAAGGTAGCTATTTCCAAGGTTAAAGCAACTGTTACATAAGGTACAACGGTAGAAACATGGGAATAGCAAGAAACTAAAATAAATAATTAGCGATACAAATGTTTTCCTCCCCTCTGCAAAACTGAGGGGAGAGTAATTTTCTATACATTCCAGGTGTTTTTCTCCAAATTACCCAATATTACTTTTTTTACCTAGCTTAATAGTGAACGGAAACCTGATTTTACAAGCCAATGGAGCACAGTGTATGTTTTTGCTAGAAGAATGGGTCTTAGATTCTATGTTTTATTTCTTCATTAGGGGGCCGTCACACTGAGTGATTACTAAATGCAAGGCTGAATGAGGCTGCTGGAGTAAAAGACAGCATAATGAACAAAGAAGGTTCTTGATTATTATAGCTGTCAGCACACAAGAATTGGGTTTATCACCTGGTTTAACCAACTGGTAAGAAAAACTAGGATAAATGTGAAAGACCTTTTGCGTGTTTGTGTCTTTTCCATTTCTCCTGGTTAAACAAGCTAAATGAAATAAGCAGCTATTTTTTTGAATCAAGTATTCAAATGAAGTCTAGCCACACACCCCCCACCATGCAGACTGATATAATTTTGAATAGCCACTCTTGCACTTAATATTGTGTCTCTTGTTTTGACAGAAACCAGCCCCTACCTAAACATTTTACTGTGTGGGATGTCTTTATTTCTTTACAAAATCATATTATTTGTAAACAAAAGTTCATATTCACAGTCCTTTAGAGTCAGTACAATGTAATGGTTGTGGCAGTGGGAGAGTGTAAGAAATAGTGTGTGTGCATGTGTGTGGTTGAGTTCTAATGACTTTCAACCATGGAATTTACTGAGTCACTTTGGAACAGTCCCTCTTTTTCAGCCCACCTAACCACTGAGTATTTGGAGTGACAGTGGAGCAGGTCTTGTATTCCATTTAGATACGAACACATATCAAAAATGCTAATACAAAACACTAATAGTCAAAGTATCACCAGTCTGAATCCTGAAATATGAAAAGAATACATTTTGTGTAAGTTGCCTAGTTTTTTATTTCTTTCAGGAATTTTCCCAAATCTAATAATATGTATCTGTTTTTACCTCAAAATATATACATTATAAATATAAAAAGATGGTAAAAAATAAATATATACACAAAACAGTTTGAAATATTTCAAATTAGAATCATTTTACTTTTATTCTCCAAATGTTCTGGACTTGACTATTATAATGCCAATTTCTTGTTGAAGGAATTATGAACTTGAAACTTTTGATATATGTTGAAGACAATAACCTGGACAAAGCTGTCTTAAAATCAGTGGTGGGTTGACTCCACTTTGCACTGGTTCTATAGAACCAGTAGTAAAACTGGCAGGAGGCTCCACCCACTGACCCCGATGTCATGAAAATGCTTCTGTGCATGCTTCTGCGCATGAACAAAGCGAGCAAGTGTGGCCCCACTGCAAACCGGTAGTAAAGGTAAATAGAACTCACCCCTGCTTAAAATATAATGCAAAATCTGCATAATTTCAACTAAAAATGAACAGAGGTTAAAAATGTAGATTCGGTGAGGAGAGTATTTTTTAGGGACACTTGTTTCTCTTGTTATGTTGTATGACGTATTGTATTCATGATACTAATTATACCAACTGGTCCCTTGTCTGAGATTGTTTACAATAATGTAAGTGCTGCATCATTAGGAATTTATACTTGTCTTGATTATTCTTAGGTTTAGATATCTTGAATGCATTGTTTAGTGGACAGTTATTCCTCATGGAATATTATTATCACACACACAATGGTTCTGAAAAGTTTGGGCTTGTATGAAGAAATATCCTGAATAATTCTTCCCAACATAAACTGGTTGAACTCTTTCTGAGGCTATTTAATGAGGTATAAACCACATGTAACTTTCCAAGAAATACTGAAAGTTTAAACCACATGACCAGTGATGAAGGATGTTAGGAATTGTAGAATTTCATCTTAGATTGTTAGTAATATGAATTGGGCTCTCTGGCTGATTGTTCCCAAACAAGTCAGATTAGTAATCAAGAAAAAAAAAGGAACAAATATTTAGCTGCTCGTGTGTTTGTTTAGCCTTTTTTTTTCCTGGAAGAAACCAGGAAGGAGCATTTAAGTGTGGTACCAGGATATTCTCTTTGGAGTGTTTCACCTGGATGGCTTTTTACTCAAAGCTGCTATATGTTATCTTTACTCGAAGTTGTGGATTGTTTTGCAGATAAAGAAACTACTTGGATATAACCCTGTTGTCTTCCTAGAAATGATTTGATATTGCCTTCTCCCAGAGTGTGTTTCAATGGCCTCTTTTGGCCATTGTAGTCCTGGAATTTTTTGAATCTTCCATGCAAGTACTAATCAGGACTAAACCTGCTAAATTGTTTTGGGATTAACCAAAATCTGCTAGAGATTGCAACTACTATTTTCATTCAAAAGGGACTGGGTAAAAGAAATAATTTGCTTTGGACAAAACTTACAACCTGTCTCCAAAATAAATATTTTCCCGAAGATTCAATACATGGGCAGTAACTAAAGTTGTTATTGCTTTGCCTATCCACATCCTGCTCTTTTCTTTTCTTGATGCTCCTCCAGTTTAAATGTTTTGTCTTGTCTATTGAGAAGAAGGGAGGGGAGGAGAGAGGAGGGGAGGACAGGTGAGAGCGTAGGTCATAGCTGACTTCTAGAAAATCAATTTAAACCTGTAGTTTATTTATCAAAACTTTGGGATATAGCTTTCAGATTTTTTTAACAACTTGCAAAATATATCTAACTTCAACTGCATTTTTAATAAGGTCTCTTATACAACCAGGCCATTATTCACTTAAGCTTCAGTTTATCCTTTCTTCAACTTCCATCCCCTCAAATTCTTCCAACATCTAACCACATTTCAGTGGGTTTGGAAGTATCTCCTTTTTTATTGTGGCAAGACAATTAAATACAGACTAGATCCTGGCATGTTTAAATGACATGCTTTTTAGAATTTGGCTATTCTCAGCACTGTGAATTGATAATTATGTGGTCAGGGAACTAAACAAAAGAACACTAATGTTTCCTGATAGCTAGGAATTTTAATCCAATCTTTGGAATAGAAATCAGATTTTAAAAAGATGACACACAGACAGCAAGGGAGCGCATTTGGAGCAGGTTTTGTTGTTTAAATTGAAAGAGGAGGAGTTAGGAAACAAAGAAATAACAGTTTAAATATGGCATTATCTAAAATTGAAGTAAAGCTTAAAGAAGATAAAAAATTTAAATCTTTGAAAAAAAAGTGTAGAATCAGAAAACATCATCTGGTCATATTGACATAGTTTGCTGTGAAAGAAGATTCCTGAAGAAAACTTGAAGAGAAATCAGTGATTTCTACAGTAAAACCAGCTTTCACCAACATAGTGAACATACCAACATTATTATCCAAATTTGTTAGGCCTACATTTTTTAAAAACTTTCTTTTATTAAGATTTAAGATTTAAACTTTGCTAATAACAACCATGAAATCTCAACTATAGAATACCCAGTTAGTTTTGATTTTTAAAAAATTGAGACACATTATAAAGTTTTTCAGGTAGAAGCTGAAAATCTGAAGGATTGATTTATTTTGAAATTGAAACAGACATCAAAATGCAAAGCTATATATGGATTTTCAGCAAGCAGAAAGCTTCCAAAGAAAGATATAGCAACAAATTATGTAGCAATGGGGTACATTGATTTGGAAGACAGAATTCCAATTCCATTCTGTTCTCCTTTTTTTAAAAAATTAAGATAAGAATCATGATAGAAGGCAGAAAGATTCTAATTAAACATTAGCAACATGTTACATTTAAGAAAGTGCCAACATCATTGCAAATTCAACTACTAAAATGTTTGCCATCCACATTCCTATCTGCCATATAGATAAACAAATTACAGTCAATCAGAATATAAACATAAATGTACCTTAGATTAATTTTTAAAAATCTGCTCAAGTAACCAAAATAAGTAGCATCCAATAATGATTTTGTATTCTTAAATCATTATATGTCTAACATTATTTCAACCAAATAACTATCAAGAAGTCTTACAGATTTGTTCAAACATCCTTGTAACCATTACTGCTAAACTATTCTTTTTCCCAAAAATGACTGTGACAGTCAACAACACTATCAACCCTAATTTGAAAAATTCAAATAGTTCGTCCTTTAGGCTACAATTTTGATTTTAGAAAATTTACACTGAAACAGAAATGAAAGGAAAAAAATGATTTTTAAAAGTCAGTTTTTAAAATTTATTTAAAGGCAGCTGTAACTTTGGAAACAGTGAGGCAATTTTTAAACATGATCACTGTTAGCAGTTTTATTAAAGCTAATACTTGCAAACTGAAAAATTCCAGGCAATCATAAGATGGTGGTATAAAGAAAAAGAAATGTTTTTAATACCCCTTAGTGGTTGTCTGGATTTCTGTAACCAAAAAAAAAAAAAAAAGAACTAAGGAAAGGGGATGTGGAAGTTACTCAGATAAAAGTAGAAAAATGCAATAATGAAGTGAAAGAGGCTATGCATAAGAGAAAAATGTATATTAGAAAATAATCGCTACAAAAGATGAAATGAGAGACCATATGTGGAAGAAAATGTTCTTTATAAACTTAATTAAGTTTATAAGTGATAAAGAAACAGCAATACTGTAGGGAAACATTAAAAAATGGATTTTAAAAGAAACAAAGATGTTTGAAAGTGAATTAAGAAAGTTAAATAAGAAGCTTCCAGCAGAGTGAATGGAAGTAAAAATAGCAATAATAATTTTAAAAATTGATTTTGATCAAAACTAAAAGGCGAAATAAGCCCTATGAAAAACAAAAGCTTGATAAAAATTGGGGGAAATGCTATTTTTCTAAATAGAGAAAAAGGTAAAACTGAATGCACAAACTACAGGAGGTAGTAAGATGTTTGACAAAATTCTGATTACTGTGTATGAGAAGTGGCAATAAACAGAGGTTGGAAAATAAGTGTGTATTTATACTGAGCAGGGAGGTATGAAATAGTTTTTGCTCTTTAGCAGATTACTTAGATATATATAAATGTGAAAAAGTTCATTGTATGTTTGTTCATTTAGGAACGGATGTGATAAGGCATGAATTATGGGGTAATTTGAGCAATTATGGGATTTAAGGTTGATTGCTGAATGTAATGAAGGGAATACATAATCAAAATAAAGAATTCATAAGAATAGATAAATGTTTAGTGAGTGGTTCAGCATTGAGCAGTGAATAAGACCAAATGGGTGATGTCAGTTCACCGCTTACTGAGTTTAAAAATAAATACATAAGGAGTCTTTGTGGTGAATTTAAAGATATCTTGGTTGAGTAGTTGGTTTATATACAGATAATACAAACTGGCTGAAAATGGAATGGCTTGCAGTAAAAACTGAATGTACAACACAACAAGCTTGCATGAGAAAAATAATGTATCAAAAACCAAGATAGTTGAGTTTGGCAGAGAAAATATAGGAAAAGATTGCAAAGGATGCATATATAGGAAAAAGGTAGATCAAATAATGAATGGAGAAATTTTAAGATGTGTAATAGGGAGTATAAAGGTAGTTATTAGCTTGTGATCTCTTGTGAAGACTGAATATTGAACAAATGAAAATGGCCTTCTATTTAGAACATGTTTCTGCCCACTTTGTTATATGGTAGTGAGATCAGTATGTCATAAAAAAAAGTTGAATGCAGTGGGAATGGGACATTTAAGAAGCAGATAGAAAACGAAAAGAAAAAGAATGAAAAATATATGGGCCTTCAATGAATGTAGTTTGGATACAAACATGAAAAAAAATATATTGATTTGAGAATAGTCCTATAAAGGGAATAGAGCAGAGAAATAGAAATCAAATGTATGAAGGAAAAATAAATAAGTTGAATCAAAGAAGAAGAAGAAAACTGAGAAATAATTGTTAGTTGAAATTTATGGGATTCTGAAAGAGAGGTAAGAAGTTTAAAAATGAAAGACAGTGTATGAATCAATAAATGGATGTGATGGAACCAAGTATGTATTACAAAGATAGAATGACATGGGAAAATATAATTGATGTTGATGCAGATTAAATTTTACCTTTCTCTTCCTCAGGGCCGGATTCAGATAAAAAGAGGCCCTAGGCTATTCCACTTATGAGGCCCTTTTACCTCCCATTTTTTTTCGGTTCAGTGTTTTAGTGTTCACTGTTTTTAGAATAGTGTAATTTTAATTTTGCTAACAATTTGAATGTAGGCCCCTCTTGATCTTGAGGCCCTAGGCTGAAGCCTAGTTAGCCTATAGGAAAATCTGGCCCTGCTCTTCCTTATATTCTACCTTTATTCTGTGCCTTAAAGCATGTGTTTAATTTCTTTGACTATTTCCTATTCTTTTTCAGCATTTTACAAAGTGTTGATTGCTCCAATAAGTAAGCATGACATATCTGTCTTCCTGTATATAGTAACTATACAGAGTATAAACTGAGTCAGTTTCTTCTGTTCTGGAGGGCCTCACTTGCTTCCCAAGGAGTATTGTAGCTATCCTAATGCTAACCCCTAAGACAGGGGTTAGTCACAGTAGAAAACCCTTTTGGAGCAATTGTTGCAATTTGACCTGTAACTTTTATATTTACAAGTTTAATTTCCTTAGTCTATCCTCTGCAGTAACAAGAAATGTGAAAGTATATAGAACCGTGATGACGAACCTATAGCACGGGTCCCACAGGTGGCACATGGAGCCATATCAGTGGGCATGTGAGCTCAGCTCTGGCACACATGCATGCGCCAGCCAGCTGATTTTCAGGCCTTCTGGGCACCCCAGAAGTCAGGAAACACACTGTTTCCGGCCTCCAAAGGACCTCGTGGGGGGGAGACTGTTTTTGCTGTCCCCAGGCTCATAGAAAGGCTCTGGAGTCTGGGGAGAGCAAAAAACAGGCCTTCCGGGCCCACCATGCCATCACGTGCCAAAAGTGGGGGGAGCACGGGGGGCGGGGGGCATAGAATTATGGATGTGGGCACGCGTGCGTGTGATCCCACAGTGCTCCCCCCACTTTTGGCACGTGATGGCAAAAAGGTTAGCCATCACTGGTATAGAACTAAAAGTACATCAATGTAAGGCATGGAGGGGAACAGGTAAAAACACACAAACAAACAAACAAACAAACAAGAATCCCAGCTGCTCAGGATTGAATTGTGCAACATAAATTTGTTTGGATTTGTCCCTTGAGCTCTGTTTAGCGAATATTCCGGATATTCAGAGTTAAATAGAATCCAAGAATATGGATTAATACAGCTAATACAGTTTAATTTGTTCTAATTAAACATCAATCTTGCGTTGACCTTTGTACTGATCTCAGTACTAAGAAGTACCTCATCCAATTTCCATTTTGGGAAGTATCAGACTAATTAAATGGATTGTTTTATGAAAGAAGCAGCTGGATTTTCCCATACAAACACATGAGCTGAATTTTGTTATACAGAACTGCGGCATCAGAGCTCTTGCTCATAAATTGAGTAGTCCAAGGACAATGAAATCATTGCCCTTGTGACATGAGCATGCTCCCAGTTCCACTTCTCTGCTCTTGCTTGCTACTAGCATTCTTGACAAATTAAGATGTAATCTTCTATCTTGCAACTCAGCATGTATCCTAAAGTTTGCTCTACTCCCTGAGATTTTAAAGGCAGGAAGGCATTCAGGCAGGCAGGCAGGCAGGCAGGCAGACATGCGTATGTGTATTAGGTTTAATTCATTCCGGCAGAGATACTGAACTTGATGTGAACAGACCTTTCATGGCTGTGAAAAAGAAAGACAGGAGAGGAAGGGTATACTTAGGAGTGGGAACTTCTGTTATTCCAAATATTAGTGAAGAATTTTCAGAGAGTTAGCTAACACAAGGTGATCCGAGTACCAAAGAACTATAGTTCAGCCATTTCTAGAGAGTTAATTTCTTTGCCATTGATCTACAGAGAAAAGGAACTTTATATACAGGAGCACCTATTAACCTTTTCAACAAAAAAGAACTATTCTGGAAAATATTTATGATTTTACAGCTCTTAATACACAAAGCCTAATTATTTGTTCATTTAGCATTTTTGAAGTGGCTCAAAACAAGGCAGAAACTCTTGCATCCTTCTATGCCAAATGCAAGGTGCAGTTTATGACATATAAAACTCAATATGGATTAGGGTCTTACTAATTGAAAAAGCTTTCATTAGTAACTACCTGTAACCCAGAGATAGTAGATAAGGGCTTTTTATCTATACCACTAATGAAATATGTCGATTTTCTGAAGCCCCTGACCAGAAGAAGACAACAATGATATATGCAGCTTACAATATTGTCACCAATAGGATGACTCACTCCAATCCCAGCATCATAAAATTTCTGTCACTGCATACTTGCATCCAGCTTTCTTACATAACTATGTAATTTGCATCATTTGCATAATATGATTGTCATACACTTGTCATTATCTTCCCCCTTATCTCTTCTGTGGACACCATCAGTGAGTAAGAAACTAAACCACATTTAGCACCTAAGTCATCTTTTTATAGCCCTTAAAACACCTTAAAATCATACCTGTTCAAAACTGATGATACAGTTCTTGGTGATTTTAAAACAGAAAACAGATGAAAACTATAGTCTAGCCTGGGTGTCGGCTCTTTGGGCCCCTTGCTGTGGCTCCCTGCCAAGCCGGATCCCACCACTGGCTGGCCCTGCCCTTTGCCCTCTCAGTCACTCCTCGCCTGAGAAGGTAAGGGGGTCACGTGTGTCAGCCTTTGAAGCCATCTTTCTACCTTTGAGCCTGCAGGCTTCAGGCCTGCCACAAATTCTACTGTGGAAAATGGGAGGGAGGATTGTATAGAGTGAAGAGGATATGTAGTCAAAATAAAATTCTTTCTAGAAAGTCAAGGCTGTTGTGCCCTGCAACTGTGCTGAGAAGAATGAGAAGGTATCTTCTGTTCCAGAGACAGAGCATTGATTGGTCAGGGAGATGTGTGATTTGCTCTCTGCCCTGAGACACTGGCCTGGCCTGGCTGCAACTGATGCTTTGCATTATAATGGGCTCCAGGAGGAGCAGGGGGCGCCATCTCCCCCATTGTGAAGCACACTTAATTTAAATGTGCTGCGCAAGGCGCTGCAAGAGCAGCAAGCAGGTCATGGAAGTGACGAGAGCACCTGCATTAGCTGTAGCCAGGCTGGGCCAGGCCAGTGTCTCGGGGCGGAGAGAAAGTCAGGCATCACCCCGAGTGACCGAGGTGCATGCAGAACCAACAAGGGCAAGAAGAAGAGTCAAGTACAGGGCCGCTTTGCCCCGCTCTGGAATATGGAGCGAATTTCTATCCACTGTCGCCCTTACCTTCTCCGGCAAGGAGTGACTGGGAAGAGAGGGCAAGGGGCAGGGGCAGTGGTGGGTTCAGCCAGCAGGAAGTAAAAGTAGAGGGACAAAAGAGCGTTAATTATCTGGGAACCTGAAATGACTCTTAATTTAAATCATATGGTAAAAAACATGCAAGAAAGAAAGAACAACATCAGAAAAAAACCCCAAAAAACCAACCCTCGCCTGTTTTCGAAATGGTTCAAGAGGGAACACATACACACATGAGAAGGAGGGAGGGAGGGAGGGAGGGAGGGAGGGAGAGAGAGAGAGAGAGAGAGAGAGAGAGAGAGAGAGAGAGACTGAGACTCATTTCCCACAGGAAATGAGCCACAAAACCTGGGTAGGTATGGCTGGGGGGGGGATCATGTGACTGGGTAGGAGTGAGTGACATCAAGTTGGCCATGCCCACCCACGTTTTGTGGCTCCCAGTGTTTTTTTTTCTGTGGGAAATGGGTTCAAATGGCTCTTTGAATGTTTAGGGTTGCAGACCCTGGACTATAGCCACTAGAATCAAAAGGATACCTTGCAAACTGCATAATATGATTCCTGATCCAGTGCGGAAAAAATACATTTTCCAGAACTACCCACAAACACTTTATTTGCTTATTAAAAACATTTACGCTTCACTAACCTTCTTCAGACTTTTAGCCGGGCTCATAGCAAATAATAATTATCCTTTTAATTCTAGAAAGAGGTTAACAATAATGAGCTGCATTTCCTGATACTGCTAAATTATTGTAGGCTTGTGGCACATTCAAATATTGCCACCAAATTTTAATTCTTACTATGCGAAGAAATTAACATAATTGTAACATAAGAATAATTAGTCTATTTGCTATACTAATTTATTCCATTGGTTCAGTCTCTTACTTCTAGCTTCACCTGATTTGGGAGAAGTCTTTGGGATGTAATTCATATAGTTCTTGTTCAGGTACCCCTGCCCTACAGGCAGCAACTTTACTGTGTAAAAGTAACTGAGTGAATCAGCTCTTATGTTAAAACAGTGTGTTAACTTTACCCATTAGACAGATTAAGCAGCCAGACAAAAACCAATTTAGAGCTACTACAAATCAACTTTTACACGATTGTTTTTTTCAAGTATCTCCCCTCACCATCACCATTTTCTGTTTCAAGTAAGATCTGCAAACCTACAATTGCTCCTCATTATGCAGCCTTGAGGCACTTGTACAGTACAGGTACCGGAGTCATAAAAAAAAAAAAGTGGAGGGAAATGCTGGAGTTCCTGTTCTCACTGTTGACCTACATATTGTAACTTAATTGCAAACTTCATTTTCTGATGTGTGCCAGGAGAGAGAACCTGGTGCTGACATGCTGTGTTGACTCGTTTAAAAGGGAATTGTTACTGAGTGTTCCTGTCACCAACAAGACATCGTTTATAGGAAGATGTTCATCTCTGGGGAGTGTTACGTGTATAAATTATTGAAACAGCAGAAAAAGAAAGAGAGGAAATTTAATAAAAGAAGGCATCTGACTTACGAGTACAGGGCATGGAGGCAGCATCATTTTCTGCTCGGAAAAAGCCTGGATCACAGGTGCAAGAAGTAGAACCTTCCCAGATAGAGAAACTGTGAGGTGGGCACTTGGCACAGGCAACATCTGTTGAGAAGGCTTTGTGGTATCCAATCTTGCATGCTTAGAGAGAGGAAAGGGGAAAAGAAAGATTAGTTGGATAATAAATGGTTCTTTTATTTATTCATATGAGGATCCATGGACATTTTAAAAAGGAAATGAATAATTACCGCTCAACCAGCCAAGTAATGAAGTAGTTATCATGTTCTTGATTGCAAGCTGCTCAACTGGGAGATACAATTTTATATCCAATGAAAGCCTTTTTAAAAGCAGGCTTACAATTACACCTATAATCTTATATATGTAAAAATCTGGTTGGGGAGAGGAATCTCTTTTCATCCCTTGCATAGAATGAAGAAAATGTTTTGAACAGTGGCCCACAAATGTGTATTTGAAGCAATTAATTAAGCACAAATTAAAGATAGAAAAATATTCAACACTAAAAGCCATTCAAAACAGAGAAAGCTACCAGGAGGTTTTTATAAATGGCAAAGATCAAAAGAAGAGTGGATGTTTGCCAATATTTACAGCTCACTTTAGTGTTTCTAACTTTACCATCTGGTCCAGGTATCAATGACCTTTTTCAAACAAAAGCATATCTTGATTTTTGACTAAATGTGATGGGTGTGACTAGGAAATGGCTGTCATGAAAGAGTTGTTATGCACAAAAATATGAGTAAGTCAGTCACTCACACCCTTATATAGAATAGAATAACAGAGTTGGAAGGGACCTTGGAGGTCTTCTAGTCTAACCCCTTGCTTAGGCAGGAAACCCTACACCACTTCAGACAAATAGTTATCCAACATCTTCTTAAAAACTTCCAGTGTTGGAGCATTCACAACTTCTGGAAACACTGATTAATTGTGGAATTAATCTGATTAATCTGATTAATCTAACGGTCAAGAAATTTCTCATTAGTTCTAAGGCAGCATCACCAACTGGTGGTCCATGAACCACTGGTGGTCCATGAGAAAATTTTGGTGGTCCACAGAAAAATAATTTGCATTTTTTAAATATTGCACTAATTCAGGGGTCCTCAAACTACGGCCCCTGGTCCGGATACATTCAATGAAAATTTGTGTTGCTGCAGAGAATCTCCCCCTTTGAGGTCTTTTTGTGCAGGTTGGAGGGGGGCAGAAATTCTGACTTGTGATCTGCTTCAGCCTCCTGGTGCGGGGCTTTGGGTGAAGACTGGAAGGAAGTGCCGCTGGTGGTGAAGAGCCAGAGGGCCTCATTCTAGTGGAACAGCATCATGGCTTGAAACTGGCTGACCATCTCAGCCCTCTGAGCCTCAAGGCACTGGTACCTGGCCTTGCACTCCCACAGGTCTTCCCTCTCCTTGGAAAACCTATACTCTTAGTCCTCAGTGAGGTGCTTCTACTGAGCCTCATTCTCGGCCAGATCCAATTTGAACTGAGTTGTTTTGCCAACTCTTTTTCGTGGCGGCTGCTTAGCTCCAACAACTGCTTTCTGTTGCGGCCCTAAGGAGCCCGGGTGGGGAAGCGAGGAGTGGCTGGGAGGAAAGGGGAGGCCAGCGAGGCATTACTTGATGTGAATGACATTGAGTTGGTCAAGCCCACCCAGTCACATGATGCCCCCTAGCCATGCCCACTCAGCCAGTCATTAAGCAGATCCTATTAGTGATCCGCGAGATTTAAAATTATGAATTTAGTGGTCCCTGAGGTCCGAAAGGTTGGTGACCCTGTTCTAAGGTGCTTCTCTCCTTGATTAGTTTCCACCCATTGCTTCCTGTCATACTCTCAGATGCTTTGGAGAATAGCTTGACTCCCTCTTCTTTGTATCTCAGGCAGCCCCTGAGATATTGGAACACAGTTATCATACTTCCCCTAGTCCTTCTTTTCTTAAACTAGACATACCTTTTTTTCTTAAACTAGACAAACCCAGTTCTCGCAACCGTTCTTCATATGTTTTAGCCTCCAGTCCCCTAATCATCTTTGTTGGTCTTCTCTCCACTCTTTCTAGAGTCTCAACATCTTTTTTACATTGTGGTGACCAAAACTGGATGAAGTATTCAAAGTATGGCCTTACCAAGGCATTATAAAGTGCTATTAACACTTCATGTGATCTTGATTCTATCCGTCTGTTTATGCAGCCTAAATTATGTTGGCTTTTTTGGCAGCTGCTGCACACTGCTGGCTCATATTTAAATGGTTTTCCACTAGGACTCCAAGATCCCTCTCACAGTTACTACTATTGAGCAAGGTACCACATACACTGTCCCTGTGCATTTTGTTTTTCTTGCCTAAATGTAGAATCTTACTTATTTCACCATTGAATTTCATTTTGTTATATAGTGTCCAGTGTTCAAGTCTGTCAAGATCCTTCTGTATCTTAAGCCTATCTTCTGGACTGTTACTATTCCTGCCAGCTTGGTGTCATCTGCAAATTTGATGAGTTCACCATCTATCCCCTCATCCAAATCATAGATGAAGATATTGAAGAGTACTGGGCCTAAAACAGAGCCTTGGGGTATTCTACTGCATACTTCTCTCCATGTAGATGCAGTTCCATTGAGGACTACACATTGAGCGCAGTTGGTCAGCCAGTTATGAATCCATTTGGTGGTGATGCTGTCTAACCTACATTTTTCTACTTTATCTAGTAGTAGGTTATGGTCTACTTTATCAAATGCCTTACTCAAATCCAAGTAAATTATATCAACAGCGTTCCTCTGGTCCGCTGATTTTGTCATCCTTTTAATATAAAGCAATTAGCCTCCCAAGATGAGCCTTAGTGAGCTCAAAGGTATTCCTGAAAAATCAACATGAAGCACTAGAGGCTAGTGCTTTGTTCTGAAACATGCCCATTATCCATTATTTCCACTCTTAAAAAAAAAAAACAACTCAGATCATCAGCCACAAAGAGTCATTATATGGGATAGGCAGCCATGTAAGTCGTATAATAAATAAATACATAAATGTCAGACCTCAAGGGAGGTATCTGGAGTCACACCAATGCCCTAATGCAGCAATGTTGCCTCTCCTGACTTAACTTGTCTTTAATCAATTGTGCTTCTGTAACAATCAATATATACTTTTAGTTTTCTTCCTATCAGTTTCTCATCTTGCCATATCTTCACTTGATTGTTTTACGTTAAGTAAATTTCACTACCAAGGGAAACTTTAAATTCCTCTCTAGGGAGGAATTTATTCCAAATTTTTCTCAGCATTCCCTTGCAACATTTATAAAGGACCAAGTCACTTCAACTTTATTAACAAAGCCATTTATGGAATCACTTTACAAAGTTTGCTGCAACATTCATAAAAGTTAATATATTGCCTTTGTTTATTTTGTTTTTCATTAGGCTAAAGTAACGTATAAAACAGACAACTCTAGAACCTTAAGATTTTGTTCTTGCTTTAATTATTACATAATTAAATAGTGTTCAAGTTGCTGGCAAATTTTGACTCTTTCCAATTGTCATAGAGGGTTTTATTTTATATAGCAAGAAGGGATTTTTTTAGCTGAAAGCTAAAAATCATTGGACTGAAATGTATATATTAACTCAAAAAAATTTGAAGGGTAATGTACAGTTCAAATAGAGAAATTTAATGGGAAAAGTATTGAAAATTACAGAGTATTTTGTTCTTATATGTGATAATGGCAGCAAGATTTCTATATGCCCAACAACGGAAGGATTTGACAATACCTACAATGGAAGCGTGCTTGCCATTTCTGATGGAGCAGGCAGACATGGCAAAATTGACTGTTCTGATTAGTCAAAAGACATTGGCAAAATTTAATATCAATTTGAAGCCTTTTCTGGACCCTTTGCATAAAGTAGAAAAATGAAATAATCATATGGATTTGGGTATTAAAATATTTATAGATTATTCAAAAATGGATCTTACATTGTAATTGTAGAGCAAGAGTTGAATTCAAGTCTTATTTATACCTGCTGTAAAGAAGTTGAAAGTTATAATTTGTGTGCATTTTTATTTCTGTTTTATATTTTATTGCATTTCTATGTGCCATTTTTCTATATATTTTGACTTCTATTCTCTCTTGACTTAGTTTTCCATTATTTTTTTATTGTAAAAAAACTTAATAAAGTTATTTTTTTAAGTAATACTTTTGGTGGATTTTGGCTAACTGTTAACACTTGCAGAAGCTAATATTGTCAGCATCCCATTTCTTATGCAAGTATACAGAAAAATTTAAAATGCCTCCTGTTGAACATGAATTATTTCCAATAGTGTAACTAAATGTATTTGAGAAATGAACATATAAGGCAAAAGAATCAAAATACATTTTGAATACATTCGGAATCAAAATGGCTCACATTGTGGACATAACAGAAAACATAAGTTGTAGTCTAGAAAACATAAGATGTAGATGTGATAGAGATAGAGATTAAATAGAAAATGCTATCCATCATGGAACTCAAGTTCATATCAAATCCACCTGACCACATCCAATGACTATAATATTTTATGTGCCTAATGATTGGAAGACTTTTCCTCCCAGAAATATATTTTTATAGAACTGATTTTTCCAAAGTTTTAAATAGTGCAGCTGTTATTGCTTTTTTTTTACAGAAATATGTAACTGAAGTTACAGCATATATTCAAAATCTAGTAGTCATATATTCAGACCAAAAATGTATTTTATACATTTGAACATTGTGGTTTTGAAGTCTGCAGCATGACATTTCCATATAGGCAGTTTGATTCTCAAATTAAACAAAATGACAGAAACCAAAGAAGAAATCTGGAGAAAAAATAATTTAAGGATGGAAACACTAGCAATCTGAGCCCCATTTACTAACTTCTTGCTCTTTCCTCAAAACATATTCCTTGCACTTAATATGCTTGAAAAGATCTGAAGAAAAATAGTGCAAGGAATGTATCCATTTTCACATATGAACTGAAATGTGCTTTTTTCTCCTTCTCTCATGCTATGATATATGCAGATCATGTTAATCCAAAAAAGAAAAATGGAACAAAGCCATTTTTTAACAGAACATACATTTTACCAAATGTAGGTTTTTCATGCACATTATAGACTAATTTAAGCAGAAACACATTGAAGTTCATCTGTGACAAGAGCCCTTAAGTCACTTTGGAGCTTTGCCTGCTGTATTTTAGTCCAAGTGTTTTGAAAAGGCTGGGTCCAGCATTATTCTTTTCTGGCTCAATAAAACTCACATACCTATTCTTTGGAAAGCAGTTGCTTTTTCTTATATATTAATCCCAGTTCATTAATTTTTTAGAACCCAAGAAAATTCTCTGAAACACACTCTTCCCCCCCCCCCCCCCCCACATGCAGCAGTTTTATTTCAGCTGTAGAAAATCACAAAACCAAACGCACAATATCTTCATTTTCTTTATTCATGAATCCCAGTTCTTGGCATCTTACTCTATTTGCTAATCCACTACATTAATTCAACATTTCTTTACATCTTAACAGACTTTTATGCCACAATTTAATCTTATTCTTTGAAAGGTCCCCCTCCTTCTCTTTTTCTGACATAGAAAAACAGCTAAGGTCTTTCAAATGAAACAAACTTAAGTTATTATACAGTATTTTTGCATGTTAACAAAATGATTAAAAAAAAAGCAAAGCTGCATAGATCCCAATTTCTTGAAATCTTTATTGAACATTCAAGACAATTCTTCATTCTTTTCTTTTTCTTGGGAGGATTTTCTGGAGAAGACAGTGTGTGAATGGCATCCTTATATGGCTCACAGAAAGATGTATTCTTATACGGATAGCAAAAGATGCCATTGTAAAAAGATTAGGTCACATGAGCAATGCAAACTTTGAATTCAATTCCCTTAGCTTTGCCTTAATTAGTTCTTTCTGTTTGAGAGACACAGAGAGTGAGGGGCCAAGGGGAGACAATTTTTTATTCAGATCACACACTGACATGACAAGGTTATTGTGGAAATATAATTGTCTTCAGGATTTCATAATGGAAGTACTGAATCAGAGAAAAACAAAACCCTAACACCTGTGCAGACTCCCTGATCTCTTCCAGCATATAATTTCATTACACAGAGATCTTTTTTTCCAATAAAACAATTAATGCACTTTACTCTAGGCTACACTGTAGGGCAGTTGTTGGAATTCTGTTGCTTCTTGAGGCAGACAAACATCAACATAATGGCTTCAGTTCAAATATAGTTATACACAGATTGATGCTGTGTGAATATATGGATCTCTTGAGCCAATGTAGAATATGGGAAGCATATAAGAATATACTTTCCCAGTGACTCTAAGAAAGTAAGCTATGGCATTTGAACAATAGACATTGGGATACATCATCACACAAAGATTAAACTCTCATGAAAACAATAGTACACAATTACAGCAAAGTAATTAAAAAACAAATGTTACAGAGAATTTGTAGCTGGAGTTGGCTAGCATTAAACATATGTCTTTTTAAAAGAGATCTCAAATTTACCAGCATTTAAAAGATGACTTTCACTATGGCATGATTGGAACTGATACATTATAAAGGAAAAAGTATGTATATGAAGATATAGAGAGCTACAGGTACTGTACATATTTTGGGTGAGCTCTGGTGTCTGTTTCATAAAAATGACATGAAAGGGACATTGCTTCTGAAAAGTTTAAATGTCTATATCTTTGTTTTGAAAATGTCATGCACAATATGCATAGCTATCAAAAATAATACTACATTTGCAAATGAGAAAAAAAAATTAAAAGTATCAAGCTTGCTCTCAATTGTCTGAAAACAAAAATGACAACAGCATAATTATTATTATCATTTCAATGACCAAAATATCTTTGGCACTGTGTTGCTGAATTTTAGTTTGATAATTTTTTTTTACAAGATCAATAGTACCTGTTTTTTCCTCTCTCTCTTTTGACTGATTTTGAAACTATAACAAACTCATATCAGCCACTCTCAAGCAAAGAGCTTCTTACTTCAGGGGATTTTTTTTTTGGGGGGGGGGGGGTTTCTCAACAAATTTACTGGATGTTAATTATACAACTCAGTTATTTGTTTCACTGCTTAATGAACTTCTTCAGCAAATATACAATTTTGAATCCAAAAACTCATCAGGGTTTTTGTTTTTTGTTTTGTTTTGTTTTGTTTTGTTTTTTGTTTTTTGTTTTGTTTTGTTTTGACAAGCCATCTCAGGCCAGGCTCTTTTGACCCAAAAGCCACTAATCTCTACCTCAAACAAAATTACAGGGTTTTCTTTCACTATCCTTCATCTCATCTTGAATTCCATGTCTTTTATTTCCTAATCCACTGGTAGCATATACATAATTTGGGAAAATATTTTCACTTAACTTAAACTCTTCTCATGATTTTTAACTGGGCAAAATGATGCATCATAGGAAGACAAGGGACTTCACATGGACTATCTTATCGAAGGTGTCCAGAATCCAGGACCCATGACCCATGACTCATGGGGGAATAACATTTGAAAAAGTTGTGGCTGCTTCAGTGCCATTGGTTCCTGCTGTGTTGCATTTTCAACATTCCCTGATAGTTTCCCAGCCAATCTCCTAATCCCTTACTCCCTCCCCCAGCCAGCAGCAGCTATTTATCTGGAGGAAGGGAAGGAAAAGGAAGGGAAAGGAAAGAAAGAGGAATATGCAAGAAGGAACTTCCACACATCTTTCCTGACCCATGCTGTCCTCCCACACACTCTCCTAACATATACTGCTCCCTGTGCACCTTACCTAACCCACACAGATTCTCTCATGCCTAATTCCCAATCTATGCTGCCTGACTGTGCATCCTCTGCTACCCTCGTGACATCTCTAGCACATATACACAACTCTTCCCAACCCACATAACACCTTTCATTTGCAGGCACATATCATTCCTGAGTCACAACATACCCTTTCTGTCGAAGGAAGGATGGATGGATGGAGGGAGGGAGGGAGGGAGGAAGGAAGGAAGGAAGGAAGGAAGGAAGGAAGGAAGGAAGGAAGGAAGGAAGGAAGGAAGGAAGGAAGATTTCTGATACTCCCTGCCAGCTTCCCATAACGATATTCAATGGGCATGTCAACAGACAGTCAGAAGTTGCTCCTGCTTCCATTATTTTGTTTTTATTTTGCTTTTTTTTGCTACCAGTTATCATTCTGTTTTTCTGTTTAGGTAAGAAAATATCTCTGAAACTTTGACACAATAGGACACAGGTTGTCTAGTGAATTAATAAGTCTTGTAAAAATTACATTTTTCTGCTTCCAGCTAATTTTTCAGTGCAATGCCTTAAGGGCCATATAGCTCCTTAATAGCCAAAAGGGAAGAAATAAAATGAGGTCTTTCTTTGAGTTGTAATTTGCAACCTATAGAATTCAGTTCAGTGTACGAAGTAGCCAAGTAAAAAATAGCTGCCTTTATTTAGCAGTTCTTGTTGGTATGTATTTTATAGTCTTCGCCTCAGAGTCCCAATCAATTACAAGTATTTAATAACATCAAGAACTATTTTACTACTAAATCCATATATATATAGGAAAAAAAATTTCGACACATTCTAGTAATTCTTCTGATTTGCTAAGGAAATTTAATTTGACCTTGATATATATCTTTTGTGGAAATAGATCCACTGAAACATAATACTGCTTAATTAAGGAACATTGTATCATAGATGTTCATTTTGAACCATAGGGAGGAAAAGAAGAAAAGAAGGAAGGAAGGAAATGGGGAAGGAACAGGGAGATAAATTTCCTTCGTTCGCTCTTTCCCTCTCTCCCTAGAATTCCTGTCAACCAAAATGACTAAACATGCTTTATGATGTCACATACAAACAATAGTCATTTATACTTGTGTTTTAACGTTTTGTACATTTTCTTCTCCTACTGCTTCATTGCAATTTTAAGTAAAAATTCCTTCATTATATTCTAAAAAGGCAAAATGCTGTTTCTTCTGCACAAGCAAATAACTTGTCAAAAGTAGGGAATGGGTTTTGTCAGCACATTACTGCTGAGGTATTAGACTATATGACTTAGTTGGGTTCAATCTCAAATTGATTGACTTGGGGTCACCTTCAGTTTAAATCCTGAGATTTCTTACATGATTCAGCCATTCAGGTACAACCAGTTCCATTTGATCTATGAAAGGTGGCACCTTTTTAATAGTCAAAAATGTTTTCTTTTCTTTATTTCTCATGACACCATGAAATATCGCTTTTGTTCTCATGGTTTCGGCTTTTAAATTATCCATCAGTCACAAGAGGTGGTTCAGATTCTATTGAAACATGTCATGACCGAACTTAGTAGCGTGCTATGTGATTTCACCACTATCAGAAAAGAAAGGACTCCCAAATCTATGTTAAGTCCACAGAAATGGAGTGATCCAATCACCCTGGCAAAAGTAAAGCTCTGTTTCTGATTAGGATAGCATTGGTAACCCATGGCCCACAAATTTAATGTGAATACTGAAAGCCTTTCAAACTATATACCCATTCTTCTGCCTGCTACTAATGAATCTCTCCTTAAACTCTGGCCACCACTGCCACTTGCAATGTGATTGCTCTTACCATAATCACTGCCCATGTTATATGTGGTTGCCATGCTCTACTTATGGCATTTAGCAGAGCAGGCCTGGGGCAGGAGGATATTATTCCTTTTTCTGTAATTCTATTTTTGTTTCTTCTTTCACCAGCAGTAAATTCTGCAGAGAAACCCTACCTTGCCTCTTTCTGTCTCACCCATATTTTAGGGAAGAAGCAAGAAAGAGAAATTATAGTAGCCAAATAAGCATGGATCTTCATTTTTCACAAAAAGGAAAGTAGCACAAGTATAAGGAACAGTACATTTTATGATGAGAACATTCTTATGAATCAGTGGTGGGTTGCTCCCGGTTTGCACCAGTTTGCAAGAACTGTAGTAAAAATTTGTAGTAGTTCCGAGAACCAGTAATAACATTGGCTGGCCATGCCCCCGAACCAGTCCCTGGCCAGGTCGCCCCTCGCTTAGCCCGCCCACCTCATCAGAGGCTTTTTTTAAAACTTTTAAAAACATTTTTTCTTACAACCTCTTCAGCCAAAAAAATGCTTTTAAAAGGAAAAAAAAAGCCTCTGATGATCCTGTGGCTCAGCTGGGATCGTCAGAAGCTTTTCACAGCATTTTTTCTACAACCTCTTCAGCCGAAGAAATGGTTAAAAAAATGCTTTGAGAAGCCTCTGATGATCCCAGCTGAGTTGCCTGATCGGCATAGGCTTTTCAAAGCATTTTTTTCTGCAATCTCTTAAGGTTGTAGAAAAAATGCTTTTAAAAGTTAAAAAAAAGTTGGCCACGCCCACCCAGTCACATTACCCCCACCAAGCCACCCCCACAAAATAAGCCACGTCCACAGAACCAGTAGTAAAAAATTTTAGAACCCACCCCTGCTATGAATCAATACTGAAGGAGTAGTTACTGAAAGTCACACATACCACAAAACTGCTCAGCAATATGTTTCTTAGCAAATAGGAGAAAAATAAGATTGCAAAAAATCAAGCTAATTATACTTAGGATCTACTTCAAGTGCACTGACCTTCTACTATTGCTCCAGCTTACTTTTTTTTTCAACCAATTGAGTAACATTTAATACTGGTGTCAGCAGCAAGTGATGCTGAGCGAAGAATAATATCTGTACTAGCTTTCCTATTTCAGACTGCTCAAGCTGCTGCTATGCTTATTATAGGCTTCATCTGACTTGGGAAATTTAATTGCTTTTGAAGAAAGCTGTTAAGATTCAGGAAATGAGTCAGCTAGCAAATTTCAGAAAGCTAACCATTAAAAAAAATCTCAGGGCATCATTTCTCACTTTATTCAAGCAACTAGGGGCAATCTATGATGACATTGTTAAATTGGCACTTTTAAAAACTAGATCAGTGAAGCTTTTCTAGTGACATAGGAAAAAAAAAGCCAGAGTTTATATTTGATAAATATTACACTGAGTGGTGAGCTGGAACAGGTCATTATGTATAAAGGATAACAGGAAGATTTTCCTTATCTTTTATATGAAACACAAATATGTGTAAGAGATTCTATGGCAATTAAAAAATATGAACATACGATAAGAATAATTTTGGGAGTGACTAGAAAATCCAGTCGGTCAAGTATGTCGATATAGTTGGTCTAACTGGATAAATTAAGCTTGACTTCTTTTATATGTGTGTAATATTAAAGACACTTCTAAAGGGTTATACATATGCATATTTCAAAATTTTGCTCCATTTGGGTGTACATTTTCCAAATATGTTTTATATTCATTCTGAGTATAATAACAGATATTTTAATGGAATCTACTCAAATTGCTGATCCGGACTGTTTTAAATTCTTGTTTAATTTGTTCTGAAATATTCTTTTCCATTTCTTTTCGCCTGCTAGCTCTGGAATACTCTTCCTAGAAATATTTATCCAGCACCATCATTACTAACTTTTAAGTGCAAGCAACTTTTAAATACTATACAAGTTTCCTAATAATGTTTTATTATATTTAGTCCAGAAATATTCTGGAATTTTTGTCATTCTTTAATTGGGGAGGGGGATTTATTGACATTATCTGTTGGTGTGCTTTTAAACTGTGTAACTAACATAAAACCTTTTGAAGACAGTTTAAAGTAGGGGAAATGATTAAATAAAATGTTCTCCTATCTCTGTTTCCCTTTCTAAATTGGATCCTCCAGCCCCTTATAATTGTTTCCCTGATTCACAGTTCCCATATATTTTCAACTAAATTATAGTTCAAACTACAAGACAAGGAGAAGAGGAATGGCAATTTGGAGCAAACTTTCCATCTTCTACTAATTATTAAAATAACTTGTATAAAAACATTGACATATACCCAGTGGTGGGTTATTCCTGGTTCGCATCGGTTCAGGAGAACCGGTAGTAAAAATTTATCATTGATCACAGAACCAGTAGTAATCGCTGGTTGGCCATGCTCCCAAACCAGTCTCTCGGTCACTGCTCACTTTCCCTGGCCTCCATATTCATCGCCACCATGTTCTTCACATATATACATCCCATTGCCTTGTAAATCCAATGGGATGCACATGAGTAAAGAACATATGGTGACAACAGCAGCTTTTTCCATGACTGAGAAGCTTGCTGGGCTGGGCAGCCCCCTCCCTGCATGCCAGCAGCTCCCAAATCCATTGCCGTTGCAGCCGCAGTGGTGACCGGGGGGGCAGCTTGCCAGGCCACCAGCTTTTAACTCCTTGCTGCCATGCCCTCTCCTGCCAAGGCACCGCTACTGTGTCCTGCCACTATGTCTGCCTTTCCTTCGGAGGTATATGGAAGATCTAGAAGGTAAGGTCAACGCTGGTGGCAGGTGAGGGAGACCTGCTGCGCTCGACCAAAGAGCCACCTTGGGGGTACATGGCGAGGCTCATTCACCTTTTCGGCCTGGCACGCTTGGCGTCAGGGAACGCCACATGGCTACAAAGCATGCCGGGATGGCCAGTTCCCTTCCCGCCAGCTAGCAGCTCCTGAAGTCACCCCTGCCTTTGCAGCCACAGTGGGGACAGGGGGAGGCCCGGTAAGCTTTGCAACAGCCGCATGGCTAGAAATCTTGCCGGGTCAGCCGGTCCCCTTCCCCTCTAGGTTAGCGTTTTCCAAAGCCAATAGGGTTGCAACTGCATCTCTCTCCCCACCACTTATATCTCACCCACCTGGAGCAAAATCTCACCTTTTTCCCACTGCCACTGCTGGGCCACTCCACTGCTTAGAGCTCCGGGCAGAAGCGGTGAGCTCCAAGAGGCAGGGGCGGCCTGGTAAGCTTCTCAGCAGTGTAGCCACAAGGCTTGCCAAGCCACTGTCCCCTTCCCTACCAGGCTAGCAGGCTAGCGCACCCTTCCCAAAGCCGCCAGAGTTGAAGCTGCGTTCCCCTCCCCGCTGCTTGGAGCTCGCTCGCCCCCTCCCCCCCGCTGCTTGGAGTTTGGCCAAGACATCCACCAACCCTCTGGTCTGGAGCACCGGCCCCATTCACTTTCTTCCTTCTGCCACAGCAGAACAGCAGTCTTGGCTCCAGTTTGGCATCTCCTTCTTTGTATCAGCACTGGTCAGCTGTTGGGAGCCCAGTCTGCAGGTCCAGAAGAGATAGCGGACATCTGGCATGTCCCTGTTTCCCCCCCTCAGCTGATGGCAAGCATTTAATATTACTTGAATATTTATAACATAAAATCCTAACCATAACAATAAGATTATTCAAATTTTAAAGCCAAAGTATTAAAACTTTTGCTGAATGGCACATAATATACTGCAATAGGGAATGGGAGGGGAGGGAGGGAGGGAGGGAGCTGGGAATGAGATGGAAGGATGGAAGGAAGAAAGGAGGGGGGAATGAGAGGGGATGGAGGAAGGAAGAAAGGAAGAATTGCATGTGGCCCCAAATAACTTTTAGGAAGGGAGGAGGGAGGGAGAAAGGAAATATTCTAATACATTATTACTAGTATGTTTATTAAGAAGATACATTCAAATATTCTTTCTTTTCTTTCTTTTCTTTCTCTCTCTCTCTTTTTCTCTACTATATTATTTTGCCCATTTCCACATTCTTAAAAAAAACTAAATTCTCTAAATGGGATCATTTATAGTCAAGTTAATGAATCTGAGCTAAAGCTTTTGTCATGGAGTACAATCAATTTTGAACAAGACTTCTAGAAGTCCTTTACAGTGGTGGGATTCAGCCAGTTCGCACCACTTCGGGAGAACTGGTTGTTAACTTTCTGAGCAATTTGGTGAATTGGTTGTTGGAAGAAATCATTAGGACAGAGAACCGGTTGTTAAATTATTTGAATCCCAACACTGGTCCTTTAGATGTGGTTCCTAAAACATGAGAGAGAGAAGAGAAGAGAAGAGAAGAGAAGAGAAGAGAAGAGAAGAGAAGAGAAGAGAAGAGAAGAGAGAGAGAGAGAAAGAGAGGGAAAAAGAAAGAGAGGGAAAGAGAAAGAAGAGGAAGGAAGGACCACAAACCCTGGCACTGGACATGGCTTCAGAAAATGCTCTGAAACAGGACAGCAGTCTAGGGCTGGAAGGAACCTTGAAGGCCATCTAGTCCAACCCCTTGCTCCAGCAGGAAACCTTATAACACCTGGATTATTTTGGTGCCTCTAACAGAGAGGAAAATTGCCAGAAAGGAGAAGGAGTTTACTAGGACAAGGCAGCCATGCAGAGGAAGGCAGAGATAGTCCTTGACTTAGGACCACAATTGAGTCTAAAATTTTGGTTGCTAAGCAAGAGCATTGTTAAGTGAACTTGACCACATTTTACTCAATCCATGACCTCTCCTGGCTCTAATAGTCATGTGCAAGCTAGGGAAGAACATCTGAAGGTATGTCCAATGTTCTAAATGTACAGAAGTTATAGTGTGGCAGAAAATGGACTCTGGGTATGTTTTTCCAAATAAGTGAGGTTGAATGTGTATAGTTTTAGAAGAGCTGTGTGTGTCTGTGTGTGTGTACATACACATACAGTATATATAGTAGATAATGTAACTTTTTGTGTGTCTATACACACTATATTATGTAATATGTATGTACACATATGGCATATATACATAGGACTAAATAGTATATTTTGGAAGCTCAGTAGTAGTAAATAAATAGACGGGGAAATTGTATCTTGTTGAGGCCTTTGAGGCGAGGAGAGGCCAGGGACCCTAACCCTTGATGTGAATGACGTCAAGTTGGCCACGTTCACCCAGTCACATGACACCAAGCCATGCCCATCCAAACAAGCCACTCCCACAGAACCAGTAGTAAAAAAATTTGGAACCAACCCCTGCATATACCAGTACATTTGTTCCAATGGTAACACAAATAGATGCCACCAAGCACATAAAAATGAGGTTAAGAACATATAAGTAACTCTGTTTCTAGATATAGTCATTGTAGGAAGTATAAAAATGAGCAAAGGTCCAGCAGCCAGTGCCAATAACATCAGAATTTAGTGGGGATTAGAAAGTAGCCTATTGAGCAGACTTTACGATCTCTTTTTTCTTAAGCTTACTAATTGTCTGAATCTTTTCATAAATAAATCCTAATCCTTGTTTGTAAGCTTCCTTACTCAAATCAGTGAGAGGGTAAAACAGGGAGGAAGCATTAAAAGCTACTGCAGATCAAGGAGCACAGGAAAATGTTTTATATCAAGGCAGACCATTGGTCCAAGCTGAGGCTCACTTATGCTGGCAGTGGCTCAAAAGATTTCAGACCGGAATCTTTGCCAGCAAAACATGAAAATGTCAGAGATAGAATTTGGAGCTGTTTGCAGTATGTTCTCTACACATATCAACATATCAAAACAAGATAATGCATGCAAAGTACTCTGAACATCTGAAAACAGCATGTAAGAACAAAGCTTTGTTGTTGTCATTATTTCCATCTCCCCATGTGGTAAATGCAATGGACTTTGAGCTATCTGAAACTATTTTATCACAATTCTATCTTATAACTACTTCGTACAAATTAGTGACATTTCCTTTTTCCAAATGCCTTCATGATCTAACATACAACTTCTTAGAGAAACTGTGTTATGAAAGAACTGTACGTGGGAATAACTATACTGTGCATACTTTTGTGATTCTATAGTAATGCTGTTGTAAAAAAAAAAGAAGAGGAGGAGGAAGAAGAGGAAGAGAAAGAAGGAGAAGGAGAAGGAGAAGGAGAAGGAGAAGGAGAAGGAGAAGGAGAAGGAGAAGGAGAAGATGCACTGCAATTAGTTACCAAGCATGAAATAGTTTCATCTCTTGTAACAATCTACTTGTCACTAGAGTGGATGAACAAAGGCTACAGGAATGCCTTTAACTCCTGAAAATCTTGAGTTCAACCTTACTTTTACTCTAACCTTAATGAAATAAAGGGGGAAATACTGTTTGTGCTGGAAATAACTATGTTGGCTACTTTTAATAAATGTATTGTACCTAAGCTAGGAGTAGGGAATGTGTGCTATCGGTTGCTTATACAACTTGGAGTGGCTTCATGCAATATGACCAAGAGGCGGGTATACTGGGAGCATCAGTCTAGCAATATCCTACACACCAAATGATGGCACAAACTTACTATTGGGTGTTTTAGCACTGCTCTGCAAATTAGAGAAACAAGTTATCAGCTTCAACAAGATTTTTATTCCAAAATATCTGAGCAGGTACTCATACAAACAAAATTCTTCTAGGCCTCTTTTCCTGCAAGACTGTGGTTTATACGGCTTCATTTCTTAAGCATTTTACATTTAAAAATTATAGAAAATCACACAAATGAAGGTGAGCAAGGGAAAGCCTGCTATAGCTATTTCAACTTGAATAGTACATTGAATTAGCTTCTATAGAAAATAATAGGTTAAAAGGGATAAATATTTCATCTATAGATGAACCTAAGATTTAAAAACAAAATGCGATCTAGCAGCTTTTGTGTTTCTCCTTTTTTCTTTCTCCTCCTCATTTCTAAAGAAACAAATGATCACAAATTCTAGTAGGTCAATTCCCCAGCCTTTTCAAGTGTGGCTGATTAAAAGCACCACCCTATGGCAGTTTATTTATTATTTATATATTCAATTTATATTCTGGCTTTCTATTCAAGTAAGTATTCAGGGTAGATTTTATTCAGGAGCGACTAGTTTAAACTCAGGTAGACTGGCACATAATTATATCTTTAGGATTTATGGTGGCATTTGCACAATTATTGATGATCTCATCAAAATTATACCATGAAGATACTGTATTTAAAATGGCCTCATGACCAGCAATTATCAATTAGCTATGGTTTGGCACATGAATAGTAACCATGATTATAAATAGTATGGCTTCTTTTTTGTTGATGTTAATACTTTTAAGTCACTGATGACTTATAGAGATCACATGGACAGGTCCCTGAAGTTTTTTTGGCAAACCTGCTAAAATGGGTTGCCATTACCTCTTTCCTAGGACTGCGAAAGAATAGCCAAATCTCTAGCCCAATATTTTAACCACTACACCAGACTAGTCTGATGGCTTCCTTTTAGATTTGACAAATATATTTATAAATTGGAAATACTAATGCCTGGGCCCAAATTGGAAATATAAAATGGCTTGGCACTGCCTAGCTTGGAATATTCCTAGGCTGTGGTATGTTTTCCAAAGCTTCTGTTCCAAGAAGCTTGCTATTATGAGAAAAAGAGATTGTAAGAGATATTTCAAAATGAATGTGTCTATAACCTTCCCCAACGCTGCCTTTTTATTTCCCAGGATTGTAGTAATGACAAAAGATTATGCCAGGAACCTCCAGAAATCAAAGCCCAAGTCTTGGTTGCTTGAGTACTTAAGAAAGTCAATGCCTTAAGAAAATTGAGACCATGTCCTTTAAATTTCAACTATGTAAAAGCTTCTATGGATGGAGAGCAATGGATTAACTATCTCTTTCAGAGGCTACAACTTTTAACTGAGGTATGCATTTACTCTTCTGTTCATTAAAATCTGTCTCTTGCAGTCATAATCTCCTTACAGTTCAGCAAGGACATCAGTCAACAGCCACAGGATTTTTTTGTTGACAGAGTATATCTGATATGGAAATTAGAAGCAGTGACACTAGGGATGTTGTTTAACAAAGTGGCTTTCACAAACAATGTGCTGTTAAAATGCTCTAAGGTCTTACAACTACTTGCAGCCCTTTATAACCTCTGAATTTGGTCCCGTATCTTAATGATAAGATTAGAGCTATCAGTACATAGTCTCAATGTCATAACTTTTATCTAGTTTCAATAAAAGGTATTAAGGTTTAATTTTACTGCCATGATTAACACAATGCTCTTGGTGACATCCCAATGGTGCTTAAAAAGGCTTAGTGGAGTGAAGCTTTATTGTATCGGCAAGAGGGTAACTTTATACTGGGAAAATTAGCCTTTTGTGTGCAGAAAAAAATGTTGCAGAATATGTATCTGCTTTGCCACTGATGACAAACAAATGTGGAGGAAAAATCAGCAGTTATCTATGTAGCTCTGCCCTCCACCCCACCCCACCAGAGACAGGTTTGTTTCCACTGCTTGTTAATTTGTATAAAGTTCAGGTTATATTCCATGCAAAATAATTCAACTTTCCAGATTTACTTTTGATGACTATAACATATCATCATGCAGCCACTGCACCAACTTCATTTTGATCATTAAATGTGACATAAACAATTACAGTTGAATAATTATAGACATCTAGAGGATAGTGTCTTGCGACCAACTTATCATTTTAGTTAGCATAGCGTGTCACATTCATAACCTTGTAATCTGTTCAGATATTTTACATGCATTTTCCATTTTATTTTGGAAGGTGGTGAAAAATGCAGAAATACTCATCCCAATAACCCTTTAGGAAATAAATCATAAACTTCAACACTGTAACCAATTAACAGTAAGAAATACACAGTGCTTAGAGAATTAATTACATTAGGTGGGTGGGTTCCAAACCTATTCTATAGCAGTGGCTTTTGAAATGTAGAAGCATAGCAGATTGGTAAGGCCAGAATTAAATTTGTTACACTACTGCCTGTGCCTTAATCATCAGATAAAAGAAAATTTATTCACTGTAATTTGAAAAATATATTTAAAAAAACAATATATTGTTAAAGACAGAGCTCAACATTTGAAGAGCAACATTTATGTAAAGCATGGTAATGAATATTTTTGTAACAATTGTGCAGCCTGGCTCTTGGTGTACAAGTAGTCCTCACTTAAGTATCAGTCACTTAGTGACCATTCAAAACTATGAAAGATCCCTTCTACATGGTATTTCTAACCCAGTTACAGAGTTTCATCAGTATTACTCCATTACTCCACGCTGACATGACAGGGTGGCATTTTGAGTGCTTGGAAACTAACTCATTCTTATAGTTAATTGCAAACATTCCAAAATCACATGCAATCACAAGTCATGATTTATGACCTGTGATTGCATGTGATTAGACTTTTTGGCTATTGCCTGAAACTAGACTTTTTGGCTATTTTCAAGCAAAAAATGGACATAAGAATACATGTCCTGTGACTCACTTAATGACCATGGCATTTGCTTTATGACTTTGGTGTTTGCATAATAATGGCACAAAAAAGGTTATAAAATTTTAAAATTGATAATATGGGTGCTTCAACTTATAATGGAAATTTAGGGCTCCATTAAGGTTATAAGTCAAGGACTACCTGTAATAAGAAGTCATTCTCTACATAATTTTGTGAATTAATTGCCTGATTGAGTGTTTTTCAGTTGGTTAAACTCTTAAGTTTTATTAAAGACTCTGACATTTTGTTAGTTACATTTGTACTTTAGTACAGGCTCATCTTCCCTTTACTTTTGTAAAGAGAAGAGAATATTAGCAACTAGAATACCTGGACTACACTGAGAAGGAAAATATGGTAACTTAACTATATACTCCCAAATTCTCAGTTTAAAGATTAACCTATAAAAGTATACAAAGCAATTGAAGTGAGCCACAACCAATGAGCAGCACAATCAAAAGAATTCTTCTGCCAATCATGAAAAAGCTACAAAGAGAAGAGAAACAATACAAGTGGTATGATTCCTTCCATCACTAGCATTTGGGCTGCTCCAAAGGATAAGAAGCAGGTCAAAATATATGAATCCCCATTTAGCACTAGCCAAAAGGGTTTATGCTAGGATTTCATTCTGAAAACCTCATATTGCCACATATGGATATCTGTTTTTTGGTGTTACAATAACACTAACAAAATCAGTCTTGTTTCATCAAGTGCAAGTGCTAACACAAAGACAGTTCACTTTGGGGGTGAAATAGATGTTTTGCACTGACAAGATATATAGTTCAGGGTTATCTGGGCTATCTTGCTTGTGACTGCTTAGTTCAACAATTAGGAAATATACGAGTCAGCTGAATAAGAACTCCAAGAAATTATGCCAACGTTTCTCCCTTCTCTTCATTTTCTGCAAAGATATAAACATTTTGATTTTGAAACTATGGTATCAACAAATCTCAAATAAATTTAGACACAGGCTTACATTTTAGCTTAGACAAACAAGCACTTGCATCCAGAGATCATTTTATTAAAATAATGCTGTGTAATATAAATTCCATGCTCACTTTTATGTGTGCAGAAATAGATTATATTTGTAATTATGGATTCAACTTTAATAAAGAGTTCATGACTGTAATCCCCAAAGCAGCAATTCAATTTTCATTCATAGTCTTCAGAAGAAGGATTCTGAAGTTAAATTAATTCAGGATCGGTGGTGTGGTGTTTTAATTTGTGAGCTGGCTTATATTTATGAAAATCTGACATGTTTATAGTCCTAAAAAAACTCAAGTCCATGCTCTGTTTCAAATCTCACAAAATACCATTTCAAACCTCCTTAAATATGTTTTTCTGATCAGGTATATACAGCAAGATTACTTCATAAAATATATACTTTTTCTTGCTTGAATCCATGAATTAAAATAGCATTTTATATGAACAAACCTAAACTAATGCTACCTATAAAGTAGCAATGTAAAAAATAGCAAAAAGAATAAAAATAGAGTTGAAATGAATTACTTATGATATGTCTGTTGTTGAAAGCTTCTCTAAATAGTTCACATTTCTGCAAATTTGCAACCAAATAGCAACCACTAGTGGTTTAAGTATATTTGTACATTGTCAATAGAAACAGAATCTTCAAGACTGTTTGGATCATATATATTGAAGCGTATTTCATAATGGGAAGTTTATTACTGCTTTTGCTAATGCGCTCCCCATGAAGCCTCTTTTGCTATGAGTTAGTCATGTACAGCAGTACCACTCCATTCACCTTTGTTAATATAAAGCAAAGCTTGGCTGTGCAAATATTTAATGACATCATTCTGCTAAATGTGCTCTGTTCTCCATTAATACATGATTACCTGGATGTTTGCTTTAAAGCTTCACCAGAGAATAATACTTGAGAGGTCTCAGTGTGATAAGCAAATTCTGGTTCTAAATGAAATTAGTCCCTTTTTGGTTCCCAGTTACTTTAAGTTTGAGAGAAAGAACAAAGAAGGGCATTCATGAATAAAAGCAGTTTGGTTGCACTTTCTTATAGGACACAAACCAACTCCCCTCACCCTCCAAACAAAATAAAAAAATATATAAAAAGAATCTTGTGACATGGCTGTGGCTCAGTATATTTCCACTGCAGGCAGGGCAAAGTGAGATCCCAAACTATCATGCATATGTCATTTTAGAATTATTTATAATCTGAGAAACAAGCAGAAATACTTGTTTCCATCCTTCTATCTTTCATGTACAAAGTGTTAAAAAGGCTTAAGTATATACCAACTGCTCTGAAAAATGGAAACATTTTCCAGGAGTTGCTTTTGAGGGAAGCCTACATAAACCTTAATAGCAATTCGTTGTTTAACAGGATAATAAACATAAAGAAGTCAAATTCTAGTTCAGAATTAACTTTCACATACTTGAATTGCAAGTTCTATCAACATTTGCAATTCAGAGAACTCTAGAATCCATAATTGTTTCCTAGTATGTGTTATCCATAAAGATGGAATTATTTTGGAAACCAGAAGCATAGCCGTGAGACTGGCTAGAAAATAGCGGGCTCCAATGAGCCTCACGAAAATCCAGCCAGGCAAACCGCTGTTGGGAAGTCTTCGGACTGGAACCGTCCTCTAGGGATGGTGAACGAGAGGTGCGTCAGATGACCAAGAGGAACAGGCAAGTTCCTTGAAAGGTCGGAGGCAGCTCTTTAAACCAGTAGCGGGGGTGGCGGCCATTAAAAACGCTTTGAAGCTGGGGCAATCAGAATAAGATTTTGTGCAGGAGCGGTATTTGAATGGCATACTGGTACCGAGTGAGGGATTGGCCAACTCACAGGTAAAAAAGAAATTTTTAAAAAAAACCTTTAAAAGGTGTCCCTGCAAGGAAAAGAGCAGCTAATTGGCACTTGGAAATTTCCAAGAAAGATGAAGGGAGGAAATGATTAAGAATTAGAATTCTGGAGAGACCAAGAGAAAATGGTTAAAAGAGGAAGAATAGTGGAAAGTAGGAAGGGAAATAAGGTATTGTATACAATAGTAGATCTAAGGGAACTGTATTAACATTTATAATCGTGAATGTAAAAAGTAAATATGATAATGTATATTGTGTATTGTAAAATGGAACAGCAGACAAAATATGAAGTGGTAACTTGGTTTAGTTATGAAAATAAATGAAATCAAGAGGCAAAACTGAAATGTAAAAAAGCGTGGTGGGGATTTTGAAATAATATGTTGTAAATAATGAAATAAAATTATTAATTGATGCTATAATAAGAAATCAGTAATTAAGGGCGGATTGTGATATTGCTTATTATGTAATAAGAAAAGATGTGAAAGGTCAATTAACTTAAAGGGTTTCAATGTAAGAATTGAATAAGATGAAGTACATTGTTTATAGCCAAAAAATACAAATGGGGATTTTGAGAAGTATACTTTATAAATGGATAAATAAGATAATTAATTGAAGTAATGCTAAGAAATTAGGATTTGAAGGGCAGATGTTTATATATTATGTATTAAGAAGAGAGTAAGATAAGATAAAAAAGGAGGGAAAAAGAATACCATGGCAGAAATTGAAATATGTAAATTGTATTTGGAAAAAACAAAAAAGAAGATTGAAATAGATTATAAAAATCAATATATAACTATGTTATAAATTGTATAAGATGTGACCCAGTCAATACTCTGTTCATAAAATATGTATGTAAAAGAAAAATTTAATAAAACGTGTTCAAAAAAAAAAGATGGAATTATTTTCAGAGAATTAATTAAGTAACCTCTTGGCTGGAAAAAGAAATATATTGTTTCTTGATGTGGTGGACAGGAAAGTAACATAGAGGGTACTTTGTCACATCTCCCCAAATTGGTTGCTGCTGTTTTCCTCTTGTTCTAATATCCTCCTCCTCCTCCTCCTATTATTACCACTATTACCACCCAGACTGTTACTACTTTTTTAAAGCAAATGTATAGAAATGTAACCACAGTCAGAGGCTCTGACAGTTGAATATAAGTGACAATTAGCAAGGTGTGTCTGAATGTTTAGGTAATGAGAAATGGTGAAGCATTTGCAATATTTGCCTTGTGTGGGTTGTGCATTACAGAATAGAAGGCAAAGAGGGAGGGGAAATATGTTAATGCTAACTAATTAAAATAAACAGATATAAACATATATAACAAGCCTTTCAGTCTCAGCAGGTAATAAATGAGAAAGCTTGCAGGAAACAGTTCTTTGTGAACAAACATATCAAGATTAACAACCAACAAATGTGGCCCTCATGTGATGGAATCTGACTGTAGTCACTGAAGTAGGTCACATTTCTTTGTATAAATTTAAATATCTTTGATTGCTTTTCTTTAATTAGAAAATCTATTGGAAGACCTCTAACAAATTTGGTTAGTTAAGAAATTGGATGTGGGGAGAATGGAGCTGTCTGTGTCAAACTACTATTCTGCTGAAACTCACAGTAACATCATAGTCAACAGAGACTTTAAACAAACAAAAGAGAGCACTGAAATTCTATTATAGAGTTCTGTACCTGTATTTCATAATGAGTAAAATATAACACAAACACCAGCATATCTCACTAGCATTCACTTCACCCAACCATTCTGTCAATAGTAAAAAACTGTTTTGTTTTGTTTTTCTGAGGCCAGGGATTTTCCATTAATGCAATCTGATTTGCAGCCCTCTCTTTTAGAAAGTGAAGGTGAACATGAGATTGAAGAGAAGGGCTGTCAGTAAAGCTGATAAGGAAGTCTGAATGAAACTCCTCAAGCAGAGCAAGGCAGTTGAATAGCTACAAATGGGAAAGCTGAACAAGAAATGGTTAGTGTTTTATTGCTTCAGCGCACATGGAAGAATTCAGAAATGCAGACAGGTGCACATGTGCATATATGGTGCATGATTCTGTTTCTGTAATGTAAAGTAAAGATTATAAAATATGACAAAACAAAGTAAACATTAGGCCCTATGAAAAAATAAATGCATCCATGAATAACATCTTTATTCAAGCAGAACTGTGCTGCATTTTTAATTTTTAAAATGGAAAAATCAGCTATTGCTTGATTGTTTTTCATATTTAACCAAAATGTAACTTGAAAAATACATAATATTGTATCTACTTGACCTAAAACAGTGCATTTTTCCTCATACAGAAACCAATATTGTCCAACATAGGTATGAGTGTCTACAAACACAGCGGTCAGTAAATGAAATGTTTGTGATGATATAAATTTATTAATTCTATTACTTATTCACTTATCTCAGACATAAAGTTCTATAATTACAGAACTTTGTTTTTTGGTGGTATGTATGTAACTATGTAATTTAGCAAAAATTAGCAAAAATGTAATTCAATTAACAAAGACAAAATTGCAGCAGCAATGGCAATACAATTGTATGTCTGCACAATTATGTGTACATACTTAATATATATATATATATATATATATATATATATATATATATATATATATATATATATATACACACACACACATACACACACACACACACACACTCCTAAATATATGTCTATGTGTGTATTTGTGTGTGTTTGCCATATATACCACATTATATTTTCATAATTAAAGTGAAATACATTAAGAAGAAACAAAAGGGAAACATTCTGATAATATGATTTATTATGGAAGCCACTAAATGGAGAAGCAAACTGTATACTTCTGGATTGTGTATGATTATTCTAGCTTTTGATATTTTACATTAATTTTGACAGTTTAAAATAAACAATAGAATTTTCCATTACTTTGAAGGAATAAATAAAAACTCTGATATATATCCTGAAATATATGTTATCATAGTTATTAAATATAGTCTCCCAAAATTCACTCCTCCCCCACAAAGCATTCTTATCTTAACGTATAATGTAATACCCACATAGTAGTCTACCCTAACATACTATATACAGATGTTTGGGTGATTTAATATCCCATTCATTTTCTGACCTGTCACATAGATTCATGGATGAATGTTGTTCAACCCAGCAATTTTAGTATGGGAACCAACTCCCAGAATCCCTTAGTCAGCATGATGCCTAGGGATTTCTAGGAGTCAAAGTCCACTCATCTTAATTTTACAGAGGTTGAGAAACAAATTAAACCATAGATAGTGTCTCCCAAATGTGAAATCCCCTATTTGTAGCTCCACAGTGAATTCTGAAATACCTGACGAACAGTGAACACAGCCCTTTTCCTGAAAGCCAAAAGGACCTGGAGTTCAGTTTATAAAATACAGCCCTAATGTCAAGTGTATTTTCCACAACAAAATTTCAAATGGCTGAAGCTAAGGAAGACGTGTCATTCAAATATTTGGTATCCAGTATTATGAAAAAAAATTAAAAGGATTAACCTAGTGGTATATAAACATTTTCAGGTATTATTTTGCCTATAGGATGAGCAAAGATAATGGCTGATTTATTTTTAACATATTTTGAGTTAATACAATTATTTGCCATAATGATATTTGCCTGACTGAATAGATCAATTTTAGTGGGTTTTAAATTGGTTTTAACGGGGTTTTAATAAGGGGTTTTAATAATGGCCAAATAGCTTTAACTTATTTTAGTAATTTTAATTTTTGCATTGTTTTAATATGGCTGTGAACCTCCCTGAGTCCCTCGGGAGAAGGGCGGTATAGAAATGTAATAAACTAAACTAAACTAAACTAAACTAAACTAAACTAAACTAAACTAAACTAAACTAAACTAAACTAAACTAAACTAAACAACTATAAGAATGTACTTCTGTCATATTCAAAATTATAATTTGAAAGGGCTGTACCATAGGCTTTTGTGGAACATTCATCCTTGCAGCAACCCTGATTTTAACATTATGAGTGCTAGCCTTGCCCTTACTTCCCATGTACCCGCCATATTGTGACCTATCATGCAATCTATGCCATTCTGAAGGAAACCTGAAGGATGGGTTTATATCCTTTCCATCTGACAGCTTTGGATTCCTTAGTATTCTTGCTTCTTTAAAAAGGGTGGTGCTGCCTTATTCTTTCTAATCATAAGTCATCTGGGAATGACTGGCCCAGGCATATTTTGACAGTCTCTTCATATGTTTTGTATTCATAGTACTAAATGCCTGAAAAAACTGAACAGTCCAATTTGTAATCCTAAAACAAACAAGCACAAACCAATTTAAATCAAACCAAAAAAAATCTTATTCATTAAATTTAGAAACTTATATTGAAGGATCTGTATAAATAGCAATTAATCAACTCATTTAATTATTATATTTGTTTTGGCTATATATATATGCCGCTAAATCCACATAAAAAAATATTTTAAAAATTAGCTTTGCCATCAAGATTTTGAATAAAATTCCATTCTATTACAAAAGTTACCTAAATAGAAATAAATAGAAATGCATGTGCAGTTTTTAATAAGAAAAAAAATATTAAAAACCCATTTTAATGACTGGGCTCAGAAACAAAGTCTTCAGTCTACAAATAAAAGGTATTAGTAGTGAACTTGAGAAATTGTGGAGTGTATTAACTGGGAAATACCTCTTAGGTCTTTTGAAATGCAAATCACTGATTGATCCTTCACAAACTCAAGCAATGTGTGTACTTTCAAGAAGGAGGGTTTCACAGAGTGAAGAAAACAATTCAGTGTATTTGAGAGGTGAATTTCAAATACCATTCGGTTGTCACAGTGAGAGCTGAATGGTGCTCTTGAAAGATGAAACAAACTGATGGATTGAGATTTAACAATCTACTCCATGCCCCAAATGCCTTAAGCAGTTTCAGATCAGTTTTAACTTTCGAGTTAGGTATGCACTACAGAAATTAACTAGATACTTTGTCAGTATCAATCACTGTCTTCTCTTGTGGGAATAAAGCAGCAGTTTGCCTTAAAACTTTCACCAAGGGATAAACTTAGTTCAGCATTTATACAGAATATTAATTTGAGGTACCGGTACAGATTCTTCTAAAGTAAAATGCTGTTTTCCTAAATCCCCAAATGATAAATCTGATTTGAGTAGGTACAGGCTTAGGATGCAAAGTTCTTTGTGGCAGGGAGCAATTTACATTTTTATTAATCCAATTAGGATTTTATGCTGCCAAATAATAAAGTAGGAGAGGTGAAAATCCTTCCCCTCCTCTTCTGAATGAGTCAAAGGTAGCAAATCAGAGCAAACATTCTGTTTAATTCTTTTAAAACAAATGAGCTTTTTCTCCTTTAGCCTATATATTTAAAACATGCATCCCCATTCTATGGTACATATATATTCATTTTATTCTCCACTATATTTAATGTATTTTTTTTATGCAGAATTGCAATGGTCATACTAAATTCAATCAGCTGCTCCTTACAAATCTATACGAGAAAAAAAATTGTACTTGCAAATCCATATATATTTTTCCAGAGACTGAGCATCAGTAAGATTTACTTCTCAGTGGATAAATCCATTGATCTACTGCCTGGTTATTGAGTCACTTCAGAAGATATCTCAAAGCTCTAATGTAAGTGAATGGATGCACTCTTTAATGCACAGAGGGTACTTCCGTGTTCCATGTTACCTTCAGGAATCTATGATAAGAATTACAACAATATGATGGCTTTGTTTCTACAATAAGATGTTGATATTTCAAAAAGAGTATGATGGCCCTTTTCCTACCTTTGTTGTAATTTGTTCAATATTCCTAACAGTTAGTTTAATATATTTTTTAAAAAAATTAAAAATCCCCAAAGCTGTATGGGCTTAAAATATAAGAAGAAAGGGAAAGAATTCAGCAGACAAACACAGAAGATGTAATTGTGCAGTTGATATTATTTTCTGAGATTATATGTAGTGTTTTAAGAAAGGGATGTGAAGCAGAATAGACTTTAGCAAAGGCTTTACAAAAGAAGTGAGCTTTGATAATGGATTACATGGATGAGAAGAAGAAAATGAACACATGTGGTTGCAGAATATTTGTAGATACAGAATAAAACTGATAGAAATTGGCTAAAATGTTCTCTTCAGAACAGTAATAATGCTAATAAGAGTGTGAATGATGAAAACAAAAAAGTCTGGAAAGTCTACAGAAGAGAAAGAACTGAAGGAAAAAAAAATCACAAAATCTGAAGACCTGCAAATAGAAGCAAAACAATTTGGAAAAGGAAAGCAAATCATAATAGGTGTCTTGAGTGCAATACCAAAGCATTTGACAATAAGCATTGTCAAAAATCACCATGCCAATTGTGAAAGGCAGCTTTATTTGGAACAGCTTGCATCCTGTGATGCTACCTTTAAAACCATTGAACAACATCTGCCTATTTCAGGTCCTTAGGAAGGAGTCGATAAGTGGACAAAAATACCAAATCTAGTATAACCGCCTGGCTGACTGTGCAACCAATCATAACAATAGCTCCCTATTGCTGTAAATTTATTTATGGAAATGACAAAATGACAAAATCAATAACTACCTGGATATTAGAATCTGTAAGGTATGCACTTCTGCTTTCTCACAATTCTGTATTTTGTCTTCATTAAAATTTTGCTAGCTGGAAAACTAAAAATACATGACTAAAGAAGGTAATGACAAACTGCTTCCATATTGTTGCCAAAAAGAAATATAGATCCACATGGTCACTAAGAGTTAGCCCTGGCTCAAAAGATATTTTTGTCATTATCTTTGTCATTCATTTGACAAAGCTCTCTGTTGTGGATGCTGCATGCTGTTGTCCTAAAGAGATCATCACTATCCCAAGCCTTTCTAAAATTTTTGGATACTCAATTTGCTATAGCAGTGATGGCAAACCTTTTGGCATGGAGTGCCAAAAAGAGAGCACTATATACCAAGTGCTGAAAAGAGAGCACTTCGTGCTTGCGCTTGTCAGGACCACAACCTGACAAGTAAGAACAGCTGCCCAAGGGCCAAGCATGCACCGGATAAGGTACTTCTGGTTTCCGGCACTGACATATGCACAAAGGCCAGCTGATTGTCACATGCACATGCATGCCAGAAACCCGAAAGAGGAACGTGCAACACCACGTGTCCAGGCAACATGGCTTTGTGTGCCGCTTTTGGGCACACGTGCCATAGGTTCGCCATCACTGTGCTATAGTAAAGACAAAAATAAAAATGTAGTATGATGAATGTTTCATTGATGACAGCCAGAATTGGAATTTGTAGCACTTAGGGAACCATACCCAGCGCCTTCATGATAAACAGTTTTATGCCAATATGTTTCTGTCAGCTTCTATCAGATATTGCTCAATCTGTGTTATTAGAATTAGCTGCCAAGTTTTACATATGCAAACTTTTACATCTACTTCAATTAATGAAACTTCTCTACATAATATACATTATATGCACATCGAAAAAGAATTTGTAAGCTCTTGCTAGAACAGAAACTTTGTGTATTTATCAGAGGTCTTGTGTTCAAAAAATTAACTACTAGATATAGATGTAACTACTGATGTTTAATTGCTTGCTAGAACATCTTGGGACATTAACTGCTAAGTGCCAAAAGCAAAGATATAACTTCTTGGAGTCTGTGATCATGAAATGCCGCATGAGAAGATAATATAGAAGTTTGCTTCTGGCCATGCAGCATTATTAGTGTACTGAAAACCCAATCACAGTTACTTTACAAGATAGTGAGGATTCAATTCCTAATTTACTTTGTTCTAAGATTATACTGTAAATAAAAAATATTCTGTTTTTCACCACAGAACTAACCTTGCAAGCTTTTAACTGCTATCGGATTTTCTTATAGCCATATGATTTTGAATTTTGCTTGTCTTTCATTAATGCAAATTGTAATATGGTATCTTCTATAAGAGTTTAAATAATCATTACAGTTTTTAGCAATGTTTTTTCAATCTTTACAATGATAGATTTAAAGCTAAAATTATGTACTACACCATACTGCACATCCAAGCAAATTTTCCTTCAATAATGGTGGTAATAACAGTAAAGTAAAGGTAAAGGTTCCCCCGTACATGCGTGCTAGTCATTTCTGGCTCTAGGGGTGGTGCTGATCTCCATTTCTAAGATGAAAAGCCAGCACTGTCCAAAGACTTCTCCTTGGTCATGTGGCTGGCATGACTAAATGCCGAAGGTGCACGGAGCACTGTTACTTTCCCACCAAAGTGGTCCCTATTTTTCTACTTGCATTTTTTACATGCTTTCGAATTGCTAGATTAGCACAAGCTGGGACAAGTAACGGGAGCTCACTCCATTATGTGGCGCTAGGGATTCAAATTGCTGAACTGCCGACCTTCTGATCAACTGAGCCACCATGTCCCTGTAGTAACAGTAGTACTAATAATAATGTGTTCTCCAAAATAATAATAATAAAAATTCCAGATTACAGTACATGTAAGAAGCTAACTAGATAGGACTCTCATGACACAAATGATTAAAATATCCTTGGGATTTCAAAGAACAGAAGAGTTTATGTTGGCAAGAGTTTATGCTTACATGTTGAATTAGTGTTTTGATCCTTTTACTAATACCAGAGTGTATTCAGGTTCAATTATAGCGTCTAAATTTATGACATCTCCATTACTATAGCAAACTAGCGACTACTTTTTGCAGAAAATGTGCGCTGACATGGACAGCAATAAAAGCTCTACAAATTTATCAAAGCCTATTTTGGCACATTTCATGTGGTCTTTTATATATACTGAATTCATTAGACTGCAGCTTTAACATAAGCAGCTCACTCTTGGAAAGATAGAAATGTTTGCTACTAAACATTATCTTCAATATGTAGCTATGCATTTTGTATATATGTGAGTGTGTGTGCATGCATGTCAGTGGTGGGTTGCTCCTGGTTCTCTCTGGTTCTTGTGAACTAGCAGTAAAAGCAGCAGGAGACTCCGCCTACCCACCCGGACATCATAATGGATGATCTGCACATGCACGCACACTCCCATTGTGAACCGGTAGTAAAGGTAAGTAGAACCCATCCCTGATGTATGTACTATGTGTGTGTCACTATTTTTGAAGAAACTGAATTCTCATAAAATATCAGGGTTTCCTAGAAACATAACTATGCTAAAATTAAGGCTTAACGTAATATTCCAGGCTTTTATTTTCCATAAGAATTCCAGTTTATGGAGAATAACAAAATTAAATGTTCTTTTTTTAATCTATCTGACCTCTGTAAACAAAAGCAGGGCTAGCATATAACAATTGATTAAAGCAGAGAGAAAAAAATAACTCAATACAGACACTGTTTATATTAGCCATATTTTTTTTCACTTAATTGTTTGTTTGGTTAAGAGTCATTCAACAGAAGAAAGCCTCATATATCAGATCAAAGATCTTCTTAGATCAGCATCACTTTCCAAGAATGGTTGCTTAAATGTCTTTACAAGATTAGAGTAGTTAAAACAATGGTCAGTAATATACAACCATGAAAGCTGAAGACTGAGAAGAGAATAAAAATACATATTAATTATGAAGCTGTAGATCAGGGGTGTCAAACCCGCGTCGTCACAGCATCATCATATGATGTATTGTGACTTTTTTCTCTTTCGCTAAACCGGGCATTGGCGTGGCCAGTGCATAACAAGTTTGACAGCCCTGCGGTAGATGAAGCTGTACTAGTGGTACCATGGACTTCAAAAAGAACCAATCAATATTTACTGAAAAGAATAAAAGATTGTACCTTCTTTGAGGCTACAATCAGCAAGCAGAATCTCACAAATTTTATGATTATAATTAGCAAATTTGTGGGGAAAGGTAGGGGAAAAACAAAAGATACAATGGTTAACTCGAATAAAAAAGACATCTAAATGTCATTCAAATTTGTATTTACATGCAAATATTCCCTAGTATATTCTGTACACTTACTCTTACAAAATATGCATTCATCTGACAAAAGACTCCATGGTATGTAATAGAACTTGCTTCTGAACAGATGAGTTTAGGACTGTGGCATAAATAATTTTCTTTTCTTTTCTTTTCTTTTCTTTTCTTTTCTTTTCTTTTCTTTTCTTTTCTTTTCTTTTCCCGCAGTACAACTAAAGGACTGACCTGACATATTTTCAGCAGTATTTTTTTTTTGAAGAATTAAAAGAATTTACTATCATATGGTTTAAAAAAATATCATAATTTCTGATTAAAGCACCTTTCCCTCTGAAATCTGTTCTATTTGAAAATTTCTTCAGTATCTGTCCACGACAGGGAGTCTGCCACTCCCATTGTTATTTCATCCATGCAAAGGTATTTTTCTCCTTTTCTAAGCACTTGGCTTCTTTTTTACCTCTGCTGGAATTCAACCTGATTACAATAATATTTAATCCTGTAGGCCTTCTGGGATCCAAGATGCGGAAATGAGATTTTCCAAAGAACATTACAGATTATCAACTGTTTTATAACCTTCATAAAACCATTAATGCCTTTCACAGCATAGGAAAGAATTGCAACTAATGGTTTATTTTAAGTTTACAATTAGCTGCTTGCCTGATCACCTATGGTGAACAAGAATTATCTGCTAGTGACCAGGCAAGACCCTGTACTCACTTTGAACTTTAAGAAGCTATTTAGACTTTGGGCTAGAAAGAAAGAAAGCCATGTACAATTTGTGAAACAAAGCACCCTGTTTAAAAGCTTTGTAGATTATATCTCAGCCATTTTTCTCACTGAATATCACATGCATTTGTGATTGATGGCTTTAAGGAACAAGCCAATTAATAGGCAGCTAATATTAGAGAAAAGTATCACCATCTTTCTATTCCTCTTCTATTACTTAATATTTTTCTCTTTGATAAACATATCACAAAGACATGGAAACCCAGAATTACACATCTTGGATAACACAGTAAACAATTATTTTAGCAGCAAGTAATGTGATACAACAGGTGTATTAGTCCAATGTATAAACTTTAAGTATGATCAGAAAACCAAAATGTCTACCTCCTTCTTAATTAAGAAGCCATTTCAGTTTCTTCCATATTAATTAAAGAAGGCCCCTTTCTACTATTATTTAACAGTCTGACATCTTCCAAGTGGATAGTTAACATGAAAATTTACTTACATGCTATTTTCAGCCATGTATCTAAAAATATAGATGGTGTAATTTGTACATATTTTATCAGATTTTCAAGCTGCATATAAATTTAGAGCGGTATTGAAAAATAGTCAACATAGCAGATCAGCTACCCAGAAAAGATGAGATGAGCCTTACTGATTACATAAACATCAGTGTGTCATAATTCAGAAAAAAGTGTTACAAACTGACACAACAGTATCTGAATTTGGGAGAACAAAAGTTAAAACAGAATTAATTACTGCACATGAAAAACTTATATTTTTAAATTTTTCTGTGAAGGATTTGAACGTATAAGAAAATAATATAAATCCTACTAATTTATTACTCTCCTGGCAAAGTAATCACAAAAATTGGTTTATTAGAGAAACTATAGCAAGTACATAAACCTTCACAACTGATCCATTTGTTTTAAGAATGTGAAAATGCATTCTTAAAACATTTATTTAAAATGCATTTGCTTTAAGAATGTGAAAATCCTAGGGACATCTACCCAGAAGTCAACCTCTTGGGGAAATGAGGTGGACAATGGAAGCTGTTTTTGGCAGGTCTTTAGCACTGGTGTCTTAAGCTTGAGAGGTCTGAATGCTGAACTGGAATAAAGGATTTCATGTTCCCATATGAATATGGAATTAGCTCAATAGATTATTCTTACCCTGTTTATATTTCTTAAAGATATATATTGGCAAAGTTGTTAAAGGAACATTACAAATTCTGATCCCCAACGATTCAGAATGGTAATCCTGTATCTTCTTGAGCATGCACCAGGCTTCAGCTGGTGCAAAATGCAGCCGTGTGGGTTGTGATGGGAGAGTCCCAATACTCCCATGTTACACCCTCCTGCGCAACTTGCATTGGTTACCGGTTGCCCTTCAGGTGAGATTCAAGGTGCTGGTGTTGACCTATAAAGCCCTTCATGGCTTAGGCCCAGGATATTTTGCAGACCACCTGCAGCCAGCAATGACATCCCATCGCCTGGTCTGCGTCCATAGAGAGGGCCTGGCTCAGGGTGCCATTGACTAGACAGTGTGGGCTGGTGGCTCCCAGGACTACAGCCTTCTCTGTGGGTGCACCCACCCTCTGGAATCAAATCCCCTTCGAGCTCTGGTTGGCTCCTGAGCTTCGCACCTTCCGCCGTGACTTAAAAACTTAGTTATTCAAGTTCCCCGACCTGGACTGATGGGGTTTTAGGGTTTAAAATTTTATTGGGTCTATTTAGATTTTAACTTTGTATTGTGCTTTATGCATTTTACTATTGTGAGCCGCCCTGAGTCCATTGGGAGATAAAGCGGCATATAAACCAAATAAAATAAATAAATAAATAAATGTGGGACCTGATCTTTGGGTGTCAAGTAAATTTCATTGGTATGTGTATACTGGGTATACCCATACAATGACAATAAAGTGTGTGTGTTATTTATTATTATTTATTTATTTATTTATTTATTTATTTATTTATTTATTTATTTATTTATTTATTTACCAGTAGTTGTCTTTCTGTACTGCCATTAATGTTACAATACTGCCAATAATTTTTACAGGAAAGACAATCCCAATTTCGAACTTTCTTTATGGTTCTTTCTTTCTTTATGGTTATTTCTACAGTATCTCATTTTTTAATAATCACTTTGGAGGGTTCTGAGTTTGGTACACACAGAACTTTGGGAATTGGCTACACACAGGAATTTGATATATACAGGTAATTCTGGCCAAAATAATTACAAACACATGAGTACCAACATTCTCTGGAATCCTGTAATAATATCATCCTGATAATAGTTTAATTGCTAGTTGAATTGTTAGCTGAAGTGAGTCTGTATTTTAATTATTGGAGAAGGCTGTTTGGATGCATAATCAAATAATAAATTCTCTGAAACAACGTCTTTATATTAAGTATACCATATAATAAACTTATATACTTATATTAAGTATACCATATAATAAAGCCAGTCTGATATAGTAGTTAAGATACCTGGTTAAAAACTGGGTGGCCATGAGTTCTAATCCCATTTTAAGCACAAAGTTAGCTGGGTGACTTTAGGCTAGTAACTTTCTGTCAGCCTTAGGAAGGAGGCAATGGCAATCCACTTCTGAAAATCCTTGCCAAGGAAACTGCAGGGGCCTGTTTAAGCAGTCTCTGAAAATTTGACCCAACTGCATTAAGAAAAATAATAGATGGAGATGACTGAAATTAAATTTGGAATTCCTTTTGGAGTGTAACTTTACAAATCCAAATTATATTCTTCAATTACTAGTTGTTTCGATGGTATATTATTTATTTTTTGGATTAAATTGTATTGCCTATTTCTATTTGTATGGAAGGTTTCTGGCCAAGACCATAGCTGATGAGCAATCAGTATAAAGCAACCTGCTTAAAATAATTACTCACCTGGGCCTGATGGTTTTCAGTGAACTGGTACAAGAAGTACTAGCTCACTGATAAAATAGCTCTTATTTTATCTCCCATTTTACTATATGGCAAAGCTCTTTCAAATAAATCCTACGTTTTAACTGTTATGAAATAAATATAGTTATTCCTGAACCCCACAACAATCCTACTTGTATTCTATTTAAAGACATATTTCTTTAAACACAGAGGTTAAGACTTTAACAACTACTTTCCCTGACTGATTACAGCTCATCTTCTAACTGCCAGCTCCAGACAGATTTCTATAAGTCTGTCAAACTTATGAAAATACGATATCTTTCTTAGAAATTTTAAAGACAGTCTTATTTATTTTGGTTTACCACAAAATTTTGTATTTTTAATTGATGTGTTTTAACCAAGTCATAAATCATGGGTTATTCTTTAATGGTATTCCCCCTCCTAGGTTCACTTTAAGTTGGGATATATACCACAGATGTCCTTTTTATCTCTTCCTTTGAATTGAGCTTGAAAACATAATCAGAAATTCTGAAGACATCAATTGAACTTTTGTGGAGAAAGAGCATATGTTACAACTCTATGCAGAGGACATGTTATGTTTTAGAGTTAGATCATAAATGTCCACTTTGAATCTTATATTTTATTAATATAAGATTTTGGTATCCTATTTGGTTGGTCTATAAATTGAAGTCAATCAGACTTGATGCCACTGAGTCATAACAATACTTTTAGTAAGTAGAAGAACTAAGTTATGAACTGTGGTCAGATTCCTTTGTTTATCTTCACACAACAATTCTGAGGAAATTGTCTAAGTGAATTTGTACTTAACCATAAATTTTAAGAAATATAGATAGAATCCTTTGAGTATGCAAGATAAATCTGATGAATCCAAAATATATTTTGATAGGCCATCCAATATTCATTCTATCATTTATATATATATAAATTATATGAATATGTAGATCTTTAACCAGTGGTGGGGTTCAAATAATTTAACAAATGGTTCTCTGCCCTAATGACTGACTGGATGGGCATGGCCAAGGTGTGACAGGCAGCACTCAGCCTCCTGCATCCTGCTGGGAGCAAAAATGGGCCGGAGGGGGCACCATCCCTTCCGTGCCCCATTTTGGACCTAGCATGCCTCCCTGCAGTCCCCTGGGTGCAAAAATGGACTGCAGAGAGCTGCGCCACACCACCATCCCCTGCATCCCATTTTGGACCTAGTAGGCCTCCCTGCACTTATCTGGGAGACAAAATGGGACATGTGGGGACTTCTGGAAAGGGCGGGGAGGGGAGGGGCAGGGCCAGTCAGCAATTTAACAACTGGTTCAAGCCAAAGTGGTACAAACTGGTTCAATCCCACCATTGTCTTTAACTATTTTGTTTTCCTCACAAGAACATCCTATGCTTATTCTACACAGTATAATTACTTGTTGGGAATAATGATTAATACTTTCCAACCTTTCAGGGTTATAATTAGATTTTTTTTTTATTTTTACTTAGAGGCAAGAATAAGGATTTATTCAAGTCCCCTTGAGTACAAATTTGCACACAGAAGTTATGATTTGATTGATATTCTGAGAAGTTTTAGGATCATTATTAGAGCTTTAAGAATTATATTTCAGAAATATTATAAATAATCTGGTAGATCTCTAGATTAAACAACAATCAAGATAACTGATACTGTTGCTTCCAAGTACCTTTTCTCTCCTGCAAACCAAATTAATTGATTCAATCATTGTGAAAATAATAAATATACAAAATGCAACCTGAAACACAAATAGAAAAATTTTCACGGTGAATCAGTATGCACTTGGGATGAACCACATCTCAAAGTACATTTAAAGGTTCATTGGAAAGTTTTAAATCTCTATATCATTATGCACAAACAGAATGACTGTATTATGTGATTCTATGCTTTTCAAATATTAAGGGGGAATTGGTTGCAGCCAGAACAAATTTTAATTCATTTTGATCTCTTTATATCATTCACTGCAGCCAGGAGGATCCATTTTAATTTGAATTCTTCTGCTGGATTCTTTTTAGCTTGTATATCTTCAGAATTTGAAGATATTTAAAGGTATATGAACCAGCTATGTACTTCCTTGACTTGCCCCCATTAAATTAATGAAATAGGTCATGTGACTATGGTTCACATAGTTCAAATAGGTTCATGTGACTATGATGACTGTCTCTTATCAGTCTTAAAACTGTTTACCTAAAGAAATAATTATCCAGGCTTACTTAAAGAAAGAATATCTCCCTTAAAGTTCTTATACCGTAACTCTTTTCTTTAACTGTGTGAAGGAACATTTTCACTCAGTTATGTCTTGTGCACTTGCTGCAACTCTTCCTAAACTAATCAGATTTGGCACTGGTTATCTATATGTTGGATTATATTATACTTTTAAGTATAAAATGTGCTTTCTGTGAGGCTAAGTGTCTAAAAGTTGCATGTGGTACATATGGCAGGAAGGTTGTAACATTGAAGATCATATAATTCCTGTATTGAAAGACCTACATTAGTTGTAAATTGCTTGCAAGTTATAGGTATTAATTTTTAAAGCACTAAATGGCTCAACATTTAACTATCCAAGCGTTTGCCTTTCTCATTACACATCTGACTATTAGTATTTGCAAAACACAGCCTACTATTACGTGGAAATTGACTTTTCTTATGTTGTTGTTGGCCTTCTTTGTGAGGTGGGGTGCTGGTGGGCAGATGGGTCTGTTAGTCACGTACCTGGCTCCCTGCCACATGGCAACAACCCTGCCCGAGCTTCTCAATGTTATAGCCGAGGTGGCGGTTGATACCCCCAGGCTTATAGTCCTGGGGGATTTCAATCTGCCATCTATTGGTGAAACATCTGAGATGGCTCGGGAGTTCATGGCTTCCATGACGGCCATGGACCTGACCCAGGTAATTCAGGGCCTGACTCACATTGGTGGACACACCCTGGACCTAGTTTTCATCTCTGGTTAGTGGTTGAGTGGTCTTGATATTGGGGATATAGGTGTGGAACCCTTGTCATGGACTGACCACTCGCTCCTTCAACTCAACTTTCTGACCGCTGCACCTCACTGCAGGGAGGCGGAACTGACCAGGTGGTTCCGCCCCAGGCGCCTGATGGATCCTGATAGGTTCCAGACGGAGCTTGGGCCATTTCCTGAGACACTGACACGCGACTCGGCTGAGGACCTGGTGGCTGCCTGGGATAGGGCAGCCAGTGGGGTCTTGGACCGCGTCATGCCTTTGCGGCCTCTGACCCGGCGCCGAACTCACTTATCTCCTTGGTTCACTGAGGAGCTGAGGGAGATGAAGCGCCGGAAAAGACGCCTAGAGAGCGGTTGGAGGGCCAGTCACTCTGAATCTGACTTGACACTAGTAAGAGCTCATATTAAGACTTACTTAGTGGCAATAAAAGCAGCGAAATCTAATTATTTCGCCGCTCTTATCGCGTCATCAGATAATTGCCCAGCCGCCCTGTTTAGGGTGACCCGCTCCCTCCTCCATCTGGGAGTGCGGGAGGATCCCTTGCAGGGACGTGCTGAGGACTTTGTTCAATATCTGGATGATAAAATAACTCAGATTCGGGATGATTTGGCCGCTGACTGGGTTAGTTCAGGCGAGGTGACTGAGCCCGGTCTTGAGAGTGTTATCTGTGCTGAGTTCGATCCTGTGGCTCCCGAGGATGTGGACAGGATCCTGGGAAGACTGAACGCTACCACATGTTTATTGGACCCGTGTCCCTCCTGGTTGGTGCTGGCTTCCCGGGAGGTTACACGAGGCTGGCTCCAGGAGATTATAAACGCTTCTCTGAGTGAGGGTGCCCTACCAACCACTTTGAAGGAGGCGGTGGTGAGGCCCCTCCTCAAGAAGCCCTCCCTAGACCCAGCTGTTTTGGCAAATTATCGTCCAGTCTCCAACTTTCCCTTTCTAGCGAAGGTTGTTGAGAGTGTGGTGGCGTGGCAGCTCCCCCGGTACCTGGATGAAGCTGTCTATTTAAACCCGCTCCAGTCCAGCTTCAGATCTGGTTACAGCACCGAAACGGCATTGGTCGCGTTGGTGGATGATCTCTGGAGGGCCCGGGGTAGGGGGTACTCCTCTATCCTGCTGTTGTTAGACCTCTCAGCGGCTTTTGATACCATCGACCATGGTATCATGTTGCGCCGGTTGGAGGGATTGGGGGTGGGGGGCACCATTCTACGGTGGTTCTCCTCCTACCTCTCCGACCGGTCGCAATCCGTGTTGACAGGGGGGCAGCGGTCAACCCCGAGGCGCCTAGTGTGTGGGGTGCCACAAGGTCGGTCCTCTCGCCCCTTCTGTTCAACATTTATGTAAAGCCGCTGGGTGAGATCATCCGTGGTTTTGGGGTGGAATTCCATCAGTACGCTGATGATACTCAGCTGTACATCTCCACCCCAGACCACCCCAACGATGCCGTGGAAGTGATGTCCCAGTGCCTTGAAGCTGTGTGGGTCTGGATGGGGAGAAACAGGCTTCGACTCAACCCCTCCAAGACCGAGTGGCTGTGGCTGCCAGCGTCCCGATATAGCCAACTGACTCCATCGTTGGTTATTGGGGGCGAATCATTGGCCCCCACGGAAAGGGTGCGCAACTTGGGCGTCCTCCTGGACCCACGGCTGTCTTTAGAGGATCATACGACAGCTGTGGCCAGGGGGGCTTTCTATCAGGTTCGCCTGATACGCCAGTTGCGGCCCTTTCTAGATTGGGACTCCCTACGCACAGTCACTCAGGCGCTCGTCACGTCTCGCTTGGACTACTGCAATGCTCTCCAAATGGGGCTCCCCTTGGGATGCACCCGGAGGCTCCAGCTGGTACAGAATGCAGCCGCGCGGGGGATTATGGGGGCGACGGGGCGCTCCCACATGACACCTCTCCTGCGTGAGCTGCATTGGTTGCCGGTTGACTTCCGGGTGCGTTTCAAAGTGTTGGTAATTACCTTTAAAGCGCTCCATGGCTTAGGACCAGGGTACTTATGGGACCGCCTTCTGCCACCAATTGCCTCCCACCGGCCGGTTCGCTCCCACAGAGAGGGCCTCCTCAGGGTGCCGTCAGCCAGACAATGCCAGTTGGCGACCCCCAGGGGGAGAGCGTTCTCTGTGGTAGCCCCCACCCTCTGGAACGATCTTCCTCCAGAACTGAGAACAATTGCTGACCTCCGGACTTTTCGTCGGGCTCTGAAGACTTATCTCTTCCAACTTGCCAGACTTGCCTGATCCCTTCTACTTTTTAAATTTTTTAGAGTTTTTTATTCTGTTTTATATTTTCAGCCTAATTTATATTGGTTTTTAGTATGATTTTAACTTTTTTGTATTGGTTTTTAATTGGCTGTTCACCGCCCTGAGTCCGTCAGGAGAAGGGCGGTATATAAATCTAATTAATAAATAAATAAATAAATAAATAAATAAAATGTCAAGAGGCTACAGGCTATATTCATCTACGGAAAGTTCTACTTTCTAACCTACTCTCTTCTTACTTTATGCAAAAGTGAGATCTTTAGCAAGCCTTCTCATGATAAATATTAACTATGAACTATGATATACTCCAAATCCAAATGGGGTTTACTCTCATTTGTAATTCTTTAATAGTTATAACCTGCCTTGAATGATGAAATATATGGTATAAATTTAATTATTATTATTTAACATTAAAATATACTATATAATACAATACTAACAGTAATGATATTAATATTGGTATATTAGTACAATAATAAATAATCAGCTGGTCTGATTGCTGTGTATTTATAATTAATAGATCACAGTAAGTTATACATTTCTTTAGCTGCCAAAATATTGCAATGGGATATAAGTGAATACATATTGACTCATTTCACATCTGTAAGCTGAACTTTATTTTAAATGTAAGAAACCTGTATCTTTCTCTACTTTATTCCCCCTCATCAGGACTACATTTTTTTTTCATCCCACATTATTACAGCCAGCTAGACATATGTTTATTTCTGTGAAAAACTATTTAATTGCAGCAGAAATAAGACAAGTAGGGATATATTTCTGAAGAAAAAATATTTCCAGTTCAGGTAAAGTGCATCCAAATATAATTATCGGTCAAACTGATTTCCCAATTAAAATACCACAATAGTTGGGGAATAAAAGGTCCCTGCCAGCTGAGGAATACTATTCTTCCTCAATATATTTATGCAAAGAATCCCAATTCTATTACTTAATGTCAGCTATGCTTGACAGATGGGAATGTAAAAACAGAAAATCTAAGTGTACTGTCTACAGCCAATGCAGCAGTCAAGGTCAGAATTCTCTAAAAACAAACTTGTGCCATATTAGTAATCAAAAAATGAAAAGTATTTTGTCAGGGAAAGGTAGCTGTAACTTTCACAAAATCACAAAACTCTTCCATAAATTCACCATTATACCATGAAATCCTTCATGTTCTTAAAAGTGTAATGCAGTAAATTCACATTTTATTTATTTATTTATTTATCTAATGCATATGGCCACCCATTTTAACAAATGTCTCTGGGCAGCAAAATTAAAATGCAATAAAACAATTATAAGCACTGATGATGCTTTATTTCTTATTCCATTAAAGCTTGCCTTTTCTTTGGAAATTAAAAGTAACATACATATGGGGAGGGAGAGAACTGCCTAATTTTATCCCCACAGCAACAATCATGTGAAATAAATAGACTAAGATGGAATAACTGGCCCTAAGCCACCTAGTGAAGGCCATAATACAACACAGACTCTTGATGGTATTTGTCACTTGATCTAAGTGGTCCTATCAAAACCACATTTTATTAAAATGTGGAAAAAAGTAGTATTAATGAAAACAATTAGGAAACTCTAGCTGTTCTCAATTAACAAGACTGCTCTAACAGTATTGCAGAACTGCAGTTAATTTATCCATCCTGCTGTCTGAGCATTTTATAAAATGACAGGGGTGGGGAAAGGTTATATCTACATGCCTGTAAGAGAAGCTCTGAGAAATCTCTTACGTACTCATGCTAAATGTTACAAAATTGAGTGCTCCAACATCTAAGAAGATGTTCAGTCAACTTCTGCCCTTGTATTGATCTCCGGTGTCTCCCTACACTTACCTTCTAATCCTCTCCATAATTACATGAACTGCCTATTCATCCTAAACCTGTGGATTCTCCTGAATCCATTTGCAAATGACTGTACTTGAGTCTGAGAAGTGGATCAGGCTGACCAAGGTGTATTCATGTTATTCATGCTTCCTCTGCAGACACTTCTAGTCCTAGGCAATATTCTCTTGCCTTGGAGAGATGGGAAGTGGAAAGGGAGACAAGGTATTGATCTATTTCCTTTAACATGCTAATTTCCCTGTGATGGTGTCAATCACCAAAAGGATGGTACTTCAAAGGGAACGGTTTCTAAGGGGAAACATCTTCTTCAGCTACAGACAAAAAGCCACTCAGAGACAGAAAAACAAATAAGTACAATGTGTAACCTAGACTAAGTAGAAAAAAATTTGAAGGGAACAGCAAATCATTTCCACACCATGCCAGGAAAATACAGCCATTAGAAACTGAGTATCATAGGAAACCAATATAATTTAAACAAGTCAAAATGCATTGGTCATGCTGATGACTATCTACTAAAACTGATATAAGGCTTTTCTATTTAAGATGGTATTCAGCAACTGAAGTTACTCTGGGAATTGCATTATTATATTTTCTGGGAAAGATATACTTTGCTAATTCCTTCAACTAGTTTTCATTCACTTCAAACCTGGTAGTGTAGTAAAAGAGAACACAAAGAGGCACTATATTTTTTTTACTTTGTTGGGTAATATGTAAAAATATTCACACACTTAGAAGAAATATAAATAAATAAAATATACATCTTTTAGCTGTTTCAATCATTCTTTTTGCTCCTCATTCCATGAGAAACATTAATCTGGAAGGTAACAATGGAAGCAAGTAAACTTCCTATAACAAACACCAGCATATTTCCTAAAAGTTCTGATTGAACAATTGAACCAATTGTTCAAACCATTCAGATCTTAGTCAGAACATTAAGAGCATGTTAAACAAAGGCTCTGCACCCAAAATCTTTATGTGGAATGCCACCATGGTGAAAATATTTGGGTAGAGAAAAGATAAAAGGAAAAGGAAAAGATAAGGGGAAATACATTTATTGCAATATTTAATTGCTCTGAATTTTAACTCAGATTTTAAAAGTATAATATTCAGGGAGATGTTAGGGTCCAGATTGCAGATCCTTGATCCTTTTTAAAAGAAAAGGGGAGGTAAAATTTTAAATAGGATATGCATTTCTATTGTTCACAAACATATTGCTAATTTCTAATGCTGCCTGCTGAAAGAAAAATGGATCAAGCAAAAGGATAGCTCTTTTTTCAAGGAGATATGATCCAGAATCAAAGAAGAGTCAAGTAGGAAGGTGTAAATCTTATCACTATCTCTTCAGCGTGGACTGCATGCTGATCAACCATCAATCCTGTCTATATTTACCTGCTGTCAATATTGTGGGATGAAATCAGTGTTCTCTTTAACCTCTGACCTGCCAGAGCTGAAACAAACAAAAAACAGATCTGGAGCCATGGGAGAGCACAGCCAACTGGCAAACAGCAGGGAACCAATTGTTAAAGTGACATTTGGCTCTGGCACAGGCAGCCTCTTTGGGGCAAACTGTTATTCTCTCAAACAAGGCATGAAGAGATAACACCATAAAATATGAACAAAATGGAACTTGTTTCCTTGCCACTAAATTGTTAGCTTTATGGGACTTCATGCTGAACAGTATGAAAAAAAATCCAATTTGCTTTGAAGCGCATTAGTCTGTCTAACATCCTAATTATTGTTTACATTGCCATTTGACTTCTATTAAGAATTGAATAATTACCTAGCAGTTCATAGTTTAAAAATACAAGCAAACAGGATTATCTGGATAATTAAGACACTGTACTGGAGCTTTGAACCAGTGCTGCGTAAAGCATCTTTCCCATAATGTAAGTTATTATTAATGGACATTTCAAAATGATGCTGAAGGTTAAGCATATGGTAAGATGTGACTTGCAATAACTTAAACAATGGTATTTACAATGGATCCAGATTTAAGCACAGAAAAGCTTCATTTCTTCCATTTTCCATTTCCTCAAATTTCTTCATCTAAGTAGTAGCCTTTGAGCTGATTTTTCACTTACATGTCCACATTTCATTTTCTTTAATCTTGAAATATGGTAGTTTATTTATTTAATGAAAGAATTGGGGGAGGGAATGTAGATTATTCCCAATTATCTATTAAATCAAAGGGTACATCATTCATCCTAACATAATTATGCAAATTACTCAGATAGTATCATTTGTGTCATCTTATGTCATTCAGCAATCATATCATTAAGCAAATGATGAAAATAACATAACATCCTTCATTACCAAAATGATGTCAAAGTTATTTGTATGTTTATTTACAGGGTTTATGGACTGTTCCAGTTTCAGCTGACGTTAAATGGTAAACAATTTTCTCTACATAACTCAAGGTAAAAACAACAACGTAAAAATTCTCTCTCCCTAGGACCTGTCCAAAGTATCAGGTCTTTGCACACTTTCTGAATACCAGATGGGCTGGGCAATTCAAACATTGGGAGAATGAAGGAGCATTAGTTATGTGTGCTACCTTGAGTTATTTGTAAAATTAATAAAGGCAAAATATGGATAAACAAACAAACAAACAAACAAATAAAATCTAGAACTTGTGCTTAATAAAATTGCATATATTCACACAAACTTTCATTCTAATGACCATTTTTAAAAAGCTTCCAGTTATCATTCATCTATAAAAACCACAGCATATAGGACAGCAGACCTTTCATTCAGTTCAGGAAAAGCATTTTTCTGTACAAGGCAAATCCAGAAAGGAATCACACAAACAATATATTTTATTTTACTTTATTATTTTTATTTTATTATTTGTTTGCAAAGAAAGAAGCACCTTTACAAACTGCTTCACTACATACAGTTGTCATATCTATAATATACACAAAATTCTTAATTAATTCATGCCAAGGAGAAGTTGGTAATGATTAGCTCTTGAAAATAGAAAAGATTCCAAATACAACTAGAAGTTCAATATGAAGCAAGAAGTAGCACCGATTACTTCAAGTGGGCAGAAAATAATGTCAACTGGTGACATTAAAACAAAATTATACTGGTAAAGCGAAAAAAGATAAGGACATTTCTCTTCCATCTTTTGCTCCCTAGTTTAAACTCCTCTCGTTCCCTCCTGCCATTTCAGATTTCAATTCCTATAATTTCAATGAGGGAATTATAGAATTGAATAGATCCAAAGAGCATCAAACTAGGAAAAGATGACGTTTAAAAAAATTCTACACCAAGCTGTGGAAATACTCTTTAGTATAGCGCCATAATAATTGGAGCCAGTTTGGTCTAGTGGATAAGGTGTTAGGCTAGAAAGTAGGAAACCATGAGTTCAAGTCCTACTTAGGCATGAAAGCCAGCTACATGACCTTGAGCCAGGCCCTCTCTCTCAGTCCAACTCACTTCACAGGGTTGTTGGGGGAAAATAGGAGGAGGCTGGTCTGTTTGATATGTTCACTGCCTTGAATTATTTGCAAAAATAATAAAGGTGAGATACAAAAAAATAAAACAAATAATAAATCCTAGGCTGGCAGGCTCCACATTCCCAATGTGGATATTGACAGTGTTGATGATACATAAAGAAAAGGTAGGAACCATTGCAGTACAAGATAACAAGAATTGTAATGAACGGAAAATTGGGTCAGTGAACCCTTTTCGTAGACTGAGAATATGATCCTGGAATTTTCAATCCAACAATCCAACAATTTAACAATTATTGTAGAAGCTACTTCACGGGCTATGATAGTCAATGGATTAACAGAAGAGTTTGAACAAAGGATGTCTAGTAAGATCATTGAGATCAATTTCAAAACTTTTCATCCAGCAGATTCTTTTTTAAAGATATGAAGACCAAAGGAATCTTGCAATTACTTTTGTCAAAACCAGAGTCTAAGTATCACTACCAGGGAGTGTTAGGTGATATGACAATTCACGGGAATGTGGTGGCCAAAACTCTCAAAATTCTCAGGCTGCAAGTAAATAGGCAGGAAAATCACTTTCAGACTAATTTGTAACACTGAGGTTAGCCTATATGACACTGTGTTATTTACTTATATAACATGTTTCAGTGATTAAGTTGTTGGCTTGGACAGGAGGAGGGCTAAGATTCCAGTAATTGACTGAACATAAAACTAACTTAAAAACTGCAGGCCAGCCAATCTCCTTCATTCCGTCCTACTTCACAGGATTATTGTTGGAATAAAATTAGGAGAGATGCCCTGAAGTCTCTGAGAAAACCAGATAGAAATACAGAAAAATAAACAAAAATAAATGGAAGAGAGAAAAATAGAAACAGCATTTAAAATTATAATATATTCATTTATTTATTTATTATGCTGCCATTTCACCAATAAAGTGAGCCTTTTGTAAGTTTGGGCAATTTACAAAGTAGTAAAAAGGTAAATTTAAAAATAGTTAAAATTAATAAGGCTTAAATAAGAACTTAAAGCCAAGGTGATAGATAGCAAGGGGCAGTGATGGGTTGTTCCCGATTCAGTCCAGCTCTTGCGAACCGGTAGTAACGGCAGTAAGATGCTCCTCCCAACCACCCAGATGTCATCATGAACAATTTGAACATGCGCAGAAGCGTGCACGTGAGCACGCTCCCATTGCAAATGGAGAGCAGAGGTAAGTAGAACCCACCCCTGACAACAGGGTAAAATCTTCTATCTTACCTCCACACTTCCAGGAAACAGCACTAAACAGGGATCAAAGCCAGCTAGCAAAACCTGGAAGGTCAGAAGGGAGGGTGCAGATCTCATCTCTGGTGGAATGTTCCGCAGGGTGGAGGCCACAATGGAAGAGGTTCTTCTTCTAGACCCCATTAGTTGAAAGTCCATGAAAGACAGGGTATATAGCTTATCCTTTCCACTAGAACACGTGGGGCCAATCCAATTGGGACCAGACAACTTCTCAGATACTCTGGCCTTATTCCATAAAAGGCTTTAAAGGTAATAATCAACATGACAGCAAACTAGCAATTCATGCAGCTCGTGAAACAGTACTGTTATATGCACCACCCTAAGGACTTCCAGAACTGTCTGCACCATTGCACTCTGTATTAGCTGTAGCTTTTGAATACTCTTCAGGGGTATCCTCATGTAGAGTGCATTGCAATAGTCCAATTGAGAGGTGACTAAGGCATGAATGACTGCATGTGAGGGCTCACAATCCATATAAGGGCACAACTTGCACAAAGGCTCAACATGACTGCCACCTGAATTGTGAGTCTAGGAGAATCCCCAGATTGTGCATAGGATCTACCCAGGGTAGTGCAACACCATCGAGAACTAAACATCCACATCATGAATTTCTACCTAACTATAGCCACTTTATCATACTAGGGTTCAACCAAAGCTTAATTTTTTTCCATCCAGATCCTTACAGCTTTCAGTCCAGTGGTGAAATTCAAATTCTTTTACTACTGGTTCTGTGGGTACAGCTTGGTGGACATTGCAAGGGAAGGATATTGCAAAATCTCCATTCCCATCCCACTCTGGGACCAGCCAGTTCTCTGAACTACTCAAAATTTCCGCTACTGGTTCTCCTAACTACTCAAAATTTCTGCTACCGGTTCCTCAGAACCTGTCAGAACCTGCTGGATTTCACCCCTGTTTTAGTCACTGTGAAAGGGCAACTATTAAGCCTGCCACAAGGAAGGCAACAAAATGGATTCATCAGGAGGTTAGGAAGATTATGTCTTACAAAAAGAAAACTACCTTATATAAACTCACAGATTGCCTTTCACCTGTTAAATAACTCTAACCAGTCTTCATTACAGGAAAAATAAAAGGAGAAATATGTACAGACACTGATGAATATGTATACACACATGATATATTGTCAGTCCTCCCAGGTAAAGTAGGCAGGAAACATGACTAAGTTGAGCTACTTCTACTTTATTATAAGGCTACATTAAATAATATTACAATCCTGAAAGTACAAACTTCCTGCCACCACTTTTAACTGCCCAACCAATTAGGGTGGATCCCTCTCAGGTTCCTTCCCCTGATCTTTAAACTATTGGGGGCTCTTCCCTCTATTGCCTGATCATTTCATAAACATCTTTTCCCTTTATACTTCAAGCTCATTCTCATTGACCATTACACATATTAAGCCAAATCGAATACAAACTACCCTTGACAGCTGTTTTCCATTTTGACTGCTTTCTTGTTTATTTCTGCCAATGTTTCAAAAAATCTGTGGTCCCAGCAATTCTGCACAGCTGATTCTCTCCAAAATGGCGATATTGCAAAATAATAATAATAATAATAATAATAATAATAACAACAACAACCACCACCACCTTGAAGTTTGGCAAAAATAAAAAAGAGTGATTCCTTCTAATCATTGTTTCTTTAATGGGGAAGGTTAATGAGGTAATAATTATTTTATCATTTTTAAATTTATCTTTAAAGATAAGAACTAAGTATTGGGTTAATCTATTTCCTTTTCTTAACAAAAAATGATACAAGTGGTGAGAAATATAAATTCAATACTGCAATTCATATAAAGAAACAATAATTTATATTTATTTATTTATTATTATTTATTAATTAGATTTATATACCGCCCTTCTCCTTACGGACTCAGGGCGGTGAATATAATTATTACCTGCTAATAAAGGCAAGTAAAAATTACCACTACTGCTATAATTATTGAGAATGAGTAATAATCATTGCAAACTAAAATAGTTAACATTTGTTCAACACCTGCTGTAGACTTTATATTTTTGCATATTTTGTTTGTTTATAATTCCAGCCATTGTAAGTACTGGCATAAAAAGCAAGCTCTCAAATCAAGTAAAGACAGAGAATAAGTATTATTTTCTCATTTTTAGATTACGGATGTAATCTTTTTACTTATAAACTGTTCTGAAAATTGTATGGAAAATTTAAAATGGAGTATATAAGCATCAGAGTAGGAAAGAGGAGCCAGGAGGTCCATTATCACCCTTACTCCATCTTTTAGTTCCTTAGAAGAAAAATGTCTCACTATTTCCATTCAATCTCTGAAATGAACCAACTCCTTCTGCATGTTTCTTTGTTGTTCTAACCCTCTGCTTAATTATGCCACATGGCCTGACACTCTGCAGTTTACTGCTCTGTGAAATTAACTTTGAATTAAACACTAATTGCACATCAAAATGCTTTGTTTGCATATTCGCAGAATGAGGAATCAATACTTTACTGTTATTTTATAGAAGACATCTAGAATGGATTTTGGTCCTGGTATCATCCTGTTGATATATATATATGACACAAAATGAAAACAGCCAATCTTTTCCTCTTTTTTAGTGACACATGTATGCATAGCATTGTTGTGTAATCAATAATGAACTGTCAATTGATGTGTTCCATGAAAGCTTGCTTGTTGCAGCCTACAGCAAGATTCGATCATGCTATAGCCGGCAAAGGATTGTATAATGGACAGAGGGGACAGAGGGAGAGAGATAATAATTATCTGAAATACTGTAGCTATGTTTTGATTGTATTTTTTCTTAAACAATGACAGATTTTTCTTTTACAAGCCACATAAAATTTTAATTGAGTTGATTCATATTAAATTTATGTCTGCTAAAGTCAGCACAACAGAAAAACGTCTTTTCTGAGGACTCAGCACATCACAATATCATATTAATTGTGCAATAATAAATCAGGATCTTATCACCTCTCCCACCCCCTTTAACCCAGGTTGCTACTTTAATTTTCAACCTTTAAAATTCAGGGGAAAGATCCTACCTAAAGTGCAAATGCTTCACTTCATAACCCAGCCATTCTATACAGTATATTGTTAGCCCTTTTTCCTCACAAAGAGGTCCCAGACCTATTTTACATATATGTGGTGACAATCAAAGCACACTCTTACAGCTGAAGGCCTGAGCTGCAAAGAGAAATACTGTGCAAATATCACATCCCTATCTCTTAAACAAAGAACTTTAAACCCAAATGGAGTTAATTTGCATGAAATCCAAGACTTCAGCATCTACATAATAGACAGAAGGAGCTTCTCCTTCACTCTTTCCAAAGGAAGCGCTTATCTCCTTTGTGAAAGTGGGAAATGGGTGGGCTATTTTGCATGAGGATGTATACAAGATATGTAAATGAGGGATCTGCTGCATGCAGAAAGCAAACTGGCCAGACAGCTGACAATCCTCCATTCACAGGGGAAACTTTTCTGGCTTCCAATGGGAGTAATGAGAATGGAACAAACATGTTTGCTTCCCAGGGTGGGAGAAGCTGATCCTGAATATTCATAAAGTGACCATTTAGTCATGGAAGTGTTAATTATTTCCAGCTCATGAAGCTATGTGACCTCACCTGCTCCCAGAAAGTATATCAAAAGAAGGAAATAATCAGATGGAATGAGAGCAGAATTTGATCCCACAAGTTAAAAGTCAACCAAGGAAAGGATAAAAGACAGAGGGATTCAAAAGACAGAAGAGATGGCTTGAAATCTTCCTTTCTCACATATTCTTGCAGCTACAATAAAGATCTGAGATCAGTGGGCCATACTACTAAACACAGATAAATAACCAAGCAATTGCCAGGCTGCATTTCTCAGAAACTTGCCAAGCTTACAAATTAGAATGAATATTTTACTTTTATAAGCAAACTATAAACATTTCACATTTAATTCATACAAACCTGATAAAGCTAGCCACAATTTGCTACACATATTAAACGAGGAAAGAAAATAAACTGCAATTATTTCTGTGGTGAACACGAGGGAAGAAGGGGAAAATTGAACAAATGAACTATATTATGTATGTCACAATTTATTTATAATTAATTAGTTTGCAAATGTTAAAAACCATGACTTTCCTCGCTACACAAACCTACTCAGTGTCTGACACTATTTTACAATCTTATTGTTAATTCAATAGGAAGCCTTACTAATTTTAAAAAAACAGATACGAAAATACATTCAAAGGCTCTGAATACTTGAAAATATCTAATTTATAAATGAAAATATATTCTTTTCTGGTTAAATCTAGAAGTTGATCTGTAAAGTTGTATCATCTAAGGTCATGGATGTCAAAAAAAAACCAGATTCCTACAACACTAAAGCTGTGGGATTACATTTATGATTGCTTAGATACAAACATAATAGGGGTTCATATTTTAAAAATGTAATGAAAAAAGAAAATAAACTATAGTAATAATAATAAAATTCACTCTCCAGTTATATCATTTGAAGCTATTTAAAATCACAAAAAGTGCATTTATATGATTCAAGTAATTGAATCTTAAATATCACATAATTAAAGACAAAAGTAACAAAGAAAAGATGTCTCAAAGCCATACTTTGAGACATCTAAGATTTTTAATAAACTTATATATAATATAATATAAACTATATTATAAATTATAATAATATATAATATAAAAAATTAATAATGTATTTAACACTAAGATACTAAATTATTGGAACGTTTATATATATCATAATAAATGTACCTATATTTTTATGGTGAAAAATTATTAAATAAAAGTGCTACTTTTAGTTTCCCACAGAACATGGCAACAATTTCCTACTTGGTTAATACATTTATTGCCTTTCTTATGTTTTCTTGCTTTTCTTTATTTTAATAAGGAAGTTAGTTCAGTGTGTATACGGATTTCTTCCTAGTTTGTATAACAAAATAATTTAAATGTCAGTGATAAATTCTAGTAAAGGAAACATCATCCACAGGCCGAACTTTATCTTAAAACAGTAATTATCTTCATCTTGCAATAGACTTCAAAGCTAAGGCAATTTCATGTTTCAGTAATATATTTCCCATTCAATTTTTTTTCTCCCAAGAGGTTTGAAAATCAAGTACACTTTTCTCTTTTCTTCAATTTGAAACAAGTACTTCAGCCAACACAAAAGGATTGTAAAAACAGATGTAGTGTGTAAAACAGTATGTATAAAATATTTGAGTAAATGATCTTATATTGTGGAAAAAAATGAGTAACAAAAGACATTCATTTCAGGGAATATTATTCAAGATCAAAAGGCTTAATGAACTTGGACCTATTTAGGGGCAAAATGCGACATCAACACGTAAATATAATCTGTATTTTTCATTAAGTGTTCTTTGATTTCACTTTCATCATTATCTAAATTAACATATACATATAAGAATAAATGTAGTTTGATCTCCAATGTTCTAAATTTTTCAATAGATCAGTATTATTATAGATTCAAATAATAGGAGCACCTTCTGTCCATCAAACCTTTGTTTAGGTTTTAAGATCTTAATCAATCTTAAATCTGACCTAAGGATCACAGGAGGAGGATGGATGAGGAAATGAATGACCTATGACCTTCTCTTGCATTTATATTGCCAAATTTCAACACTGAAAAACAGTTTGGGTAAATACTTAACAAATATTGTAAACCTGATAGGTTTATCTTCCCTTATGTCTGTCTTCCAATTTCACAATGACACATCTCTAGAAAGTGAGAATGTGAGAATATTTAATTCCTAATCACCTATTTTGTGGCATACTTACAAGAAAATATTCTGGATTCAGAATCAATGTTGTTATTCAGAATTACTAAACTGGAGTTCAGGAAATGTGTACATAAACTGGCACATATTGTCATGGTAATTGGGAGATTAAATTGTTTATTGGGTTACATTCACTTCAGGAAACTTTAATGAACCAATATTAACATGGAAGACACTCAAAGCAGAAAATATTTGATATTTGGAGGGGAATAGGCCTATGAAGTACCCATGCAAGTTTTTTTTTTTAAAAGATAGTGATGTATTTACTAGGTTGTTTTCCCATTTTTGAAAGTTTTTATAAGAGAGAACTTTTTTTTCTCCCAAACTTCCAAAAACAAGGCTTCCTTGTCAGCTAATTAAATAATAAAGTGTGGATCACTGACTAAGGAGTGTTTTAGTTTTGCATCAATCAGGGTGAACCAATATTGCCTCAACACTCCCTTTGGGGAAATCTAATAGCCAATATTCTAATCTTATCCCTCTGTTTCCCCATAATCAAACTCTATAAAAATTAAATTCCAAGAAATGCAGAACTTAGTAAAAACAGAAATATGTTCCTACACATTAATTTTCTCATAATGTGATCACTTCAAGTATGATATCTGTGTGTTGGCAACAATTTATTTATATCAGGCATCCAAACATTTTGAATAATCCTGTCCTTTTTCAGAGATGGAGAATTACTTGCTTTTGTGATGATCTCCTGTCATTATACTAGCCACGTTTCAGTTCTCCCTCATAATTATAGTATCAAGAAGTTATGCAATAACTTCTTCAATAAGCATATAAATATCTTATTAATACATGATAGCAAAGGAAAATGTTTAGAAAAATTGTTTATTTCAGGCAATAACTAATTTTAAATTGCCTATAAATGATCATATGAACCTATTTTAAATAGGTGGGATGAAACTGCTATGGTATATTAATTTCACAAAAATAGTGTAATGTTTGTTTTGTTCACTAATTAAAAAAGGGTTTTTTTTTTAGCAAAATGCAATTAAAATACATCAAACATAGTACCCTAAATCATACTACTTTAAAAATAAATGAAGCTATTATTATGGGGGAGGAAATTCATTAGACACTGATCTTGAACAGGTGGCTTACAGGGGTAATCAAGATCATCATCAGCTATTGTCTACTTATAAAATCATAATAATATATAACTAAAAATCAAGAGAATCATAAAGAAAATTTAAAGCTTTTTTCCTTTCCTTTCCTTTAAAATAAGCTGCCTTTTATATGAAGGTTAATCCCTAATTCTGTGAAGGATAGGAAAAGGAGGGAGAAACAGATGACTTCTTGCATTTCTGACTAGTCTCCTAGCAAGTTCTTTTGTAAATGAAACAATGGAGACTTTTTGAGAAATAAAAATATTTCACAAAAGCAGCCATGTCATCCATTCAAGGATTACTTAGTAAAAGAATTCTCAAGTGAGACAGTAAAGAGTTATTTTGAAACAGACTAAAAAGAATTTTAAAACCAAAGCTTTATTTTCTATTATAAAAGGAAAAACAAAAATTTCTAGCCTTATTATTAATATTATTAATATTATTACTATTCCCTTGACATGATTCTTGTTAGATTTAATTTTTCAAATGAGAAAAAGAAACACATTCTCTTAAATGAAATAACATGAATGGATGACAAACATTTAAATGTGAGTGGCAAGATGCAACCCAGTTCTAATCTACCCTCTGATGGCTATATATTTTGCCTTCTGCATCTTATGGTAGCGTCTTTGTTCTTTCAGAATGATGCATCCTTTAGCATTGCCTCCTGGAACTACTGAATGTCCTCATTAGACTACGCTGTCCCACTGCATTCCCACAGGGATTGCTAATTACTGGCTTTCTTCAATTTAGTCTCTTTTCTGATTCAATTACATACACCATCCTTTAATGAACAGTACAATGCAACAAGGCCTACCTTGGCATTCTCCATTATGCTCTTCATACCCAGCATTGCACAAGCAGTTGCCAATGGGTACCAGCCATTCACCATCTGCCCCACAGTACATTTTTGGCACATCCTTCTCTTCTGAGTTGTTGACACATGAACCACGAACCTCGACCAAAGAAGATGTATCAGCTCCTGTGATTGTGTCAGGAAACTGAGCCAGATTACGGACAGTCAGGGGACATTTCTTGTAGAAGACACGAACGGACACCAGGGCTATGCAAGCACCTACATCCTGGAATGCCAGATAAAATCCCTTCTTGCTCAATGGACCCACATCACGTATCTCTGTGTTTAATTTCATAATCCTATCGCCAATGTCTACCTGAGTAAAACTCTCATCAGCAGCAATGGTGTCAATTTTACCAAACTGGCTTTCTCGAATAAAACGCTCCTTGTCATTGCTTGATTCATAATAGTACAGATTAAAAGTCTCCTTGCAAGTTCCCATAACACCTGGCAGGCTGTTGCAGTCTCTTAGTGTGAACTTGATTTCAATATAAACCCTTTGAGCCCCTTCACGAGGAATCCAGTCAGTCCGTAACCAGTTGTTTTGACTTGGTTCCATTACGTTGCAGACTTGATAAGTGCGGATTGGTGTATTTTTCTCATCCATAATGCTGACTTCCTCCCACTGTGAATAATCAGACAGATAGACATAAATAAAATCATGTAAAATATACACTCAAACCTTCACTAGAAAAAAAAATATTTCTATTGTACTACTGGTTTCATTGGTTTTTATACAACAGCCATTAATGCTAATTACCAAGGATGTCTCATATGTTTTATTAAACAAAGCAATATTCAACAGGAAATTAGCTTTTAAGAACTATATAGTTTAAGATGGTAGGGCAGTAGAATTTTTCAGTTTATTAGAAAGTCAATGGTCAATCTGCCAACATACATTCTATTTGCCATTATTTGTATAGCATGATTTGAATGATTCAGACTGCTGTAGTAAAATAAAGGGGCAAAACCAAGAGAAGATAAGGAACTTGACCATAGGTATCCATCCATCAGAAACAGAGCAAAAATAAGAACTAATCACTTCTAATAATCTATTATTCTGATATTATGTTCTTCACGTTCACATACCAAGTTACAGACTATAATAAAATACATAACACAAAACTTACTAAAACAATATCATTAGAATCCCAAATAACAATTAAATATAACCAACAGCAAGAAGAAAAATTTCCACGTGTCATATTTAAATCAGTATTCAATGGGAAGCTAAAGGATTCCTGGTGTATCAGAATAGTGTGTTCAATATATACATCCATACAATTTACCCTATACATATTGTGTCAGAAAGATAAAATGTATGAGTGTCTTCAAAGAGATTTGCATATATTATCTTTGTCAGAAAAGCATCATAGCCGAGTAACAGAACACAACAGGTGTCAGGTCCAATTACCACTATCTCTGAGTAATCCTGGGAAACAAATTTGTTTGAAATTCTGGAGGGCTTCTGCCACTCAATGTGCAGATCTCAGATTATTAAATATATGAAAATGTTACTGGATAATGGAACAATAGTTTTAATCCACAGCAAAGATTAAGATTCAGTTGTTTGGATTTTACTGCATATGCATATTATAATAAAATAAATAGCTTCAATGCTAAAAAGCTTTAATTTTTGTTCCCTTCCCATGTTGGTTTATTTCAAAACGATCTATCTCCAGACAGACAGACAGCTTTCAAGCCAAGGCAGTCTGTGTTCCTGAAGAATTTAAATAGGAATAAAGACATCACAATTATGTCCCTGGTGTCTCTAATAAATAATCTTTCTCTTTAACATTTGGGTAGTTAATATATAAATACATCTACACAACTTGTGCACTCAACCACACAAAAAATATTTCTGAAGAGTGAATATGATTTTATTTTGTTTGCAGAGGTTCAGTAAGAGTGAGAGTAAAGAATAGTATCAGTCAAAAAGAGCTTTCAAAATGTGACTATATTAGCCAAAGGATACAGAAAAGTACTTCTGTGTCTGTCTATTTATTTATTTATTTGCAAAAGAAAAAATTGGTTTTGGTTTTGCTGAATTCAGGATCAATGACAGAGGAAAACATGCTTTCCCCCCGTCATGTATAAAAATTTAACTAAATCCAATCCTTTTCAATGAAGCACATGAACCCAAAATAATAGAATAGCCTTATAAAATAGTTTTCAGAGGCTTCATCAGCAAACGAAATAAATACACTTGTACCAGGGAATGTTATAAGATATAAGCTAGTCTTCACTGTATTGTGTTCATAATCATTAAAGTTCATACCCATTAAAGTGCTCTTGAGTTTAAATACAATGCTGGATAGCTGAAAACACTTTATAGAGCTGTGGCAACTAACCTCCAGAGTCAAGATGATAATATTTGAGTTATTGTCTAGGGGTACTTGAAAATTCAAGAAAAGGGAAAGGGGGGGGATATCCACCATGTCAAACTGTGTCACAGATAATAGGGGAAACTGGAAAGCCATCTATCAATGTAAAATGCTAGGGCACAAAGTGAGCAACAAAGTTCTTTAATTTACAGCTGCCATGAAATGAGCATTGTGTTACAATTCTGCCCTTTCTGATCCAATACCCTATACTATGGGAGAGGGCAGGGATGAAAAAGGAGAAGGAATAAAAATGGTCAATGGGATTTCCTTTTGCATGTTTACACAAAAGACAAAGTCAAATTATAAGGCTGGCCAAAGCCTATTGAATTCTGTGAAAAGAACACAGACCCTTTACTGCAAAATTCCTCATAGGATTTGGTCACGACTTCTTCCCTTCCTCAATAAAACTGCATTTTTCATTTAATATTTATATCAGTAAAGAGCCAAACATAATAAAACTGCACATTTCCAGAAAAAATAAATTATTGTTTGATAAAGTGTGTGGTCAAAGATTAACTTCATCCTTCTTTTCAGTTTTATCAAACAGACTTCCTATGTTTTAATAATCCAGGATAAAGCATTCCAGACCAACAGTTTCTTTTAACTCAAATTTTAAAAATAAACCATTAATTAAACATATAGGCTAATACATTTGTTCTTCAAGGACTGCCATGGACTCAGCAATAGACATATTCATTTGGGTAAAGTGACCTATTTTTATCTCCAATCTCTCTTATTAATGTATAAAATATTTCACATTTCAGAAATATCCACTTCTTAAATGGCAACAGGATTCTGCATCATACAAAAATCTCCATAAAATATAAGGAGGAAGCAGAGTTTATCTTTAAACAGTATGTTAGATATTTTTGAAAAAACATATTTAAAAAATAATCTGTCCAATCCTCTGAATTGTAGTATAGAATTGTAGAATTGTAGCCCTCTAGTATAGGAAACCATTAAATATTTTTCCAGCTTTCTTACAGGCAGATTTGAAAGCCGACTAGGTCCCTTTAAGCATTTTTTTTAATCACTATCATGTATAAGCTTTAATACAATGTCATATATTATCATGAAAATACTTCTCCCCATTTCTTTTAGAAAAAAAAATTTATACAGCTTATTATTATTAATATAGAATAACTATTATATTCAGTTTCTTAGATTGCTGTAATTATTTTCATTCAAAATTAAAATATTTAAAGCTATCAAAGAAATACTCCCTACACTGAAAGACAGACTAATTTATTAACTTTTCCAGGGTACGGGACTGACTGGAATCCTGACTCTTACTGTGATAAAGCTGTACCTTTCCCATTGTCAAAAGATGAGGGCAATTGGCTGCAATCAGCAGTGAATATATGCTGTCTACACCCAGTAGCTTGCCAATCATTTCCTCTTGCGTGAAGAAAAGGAGGAGGGGTTCCAGGAACAGCAGAGGCAGACCACAACTTGACTGCAGTCAAGTTCAGGCATAGCAACAATGGGGACAGGACAATTGACTATTTTCCCATCAAGGGGCTGTTTCAAAGCTTATGCATAATGCATCTCTAAATAGATAAGCTCACATTCCTTCCTTTCATAGAGATAGTTACATGCACGCATACAGACACAAATGTCAAGGAATCTTAAAGAATAATGTATTTTAGTAACAAGATCTGCATCTGTGGTTATTATACAGTTGATGGTGTTTGAAAGCTTCTGATTTACCTTCAATTGGTATGAATAGTTTGCCTTTATACAGTTAGGATGAGATGTCTGTTTAATTCTAAAGAGCTTTGTGGTCACTGGGAATATCATGCATCTTGTTTTACTCCTGAAACTGTTCTCTTTATTAGCCCTGCTTATGTAGCAAAAAGAAAACTGTATTTCATTATTTAATAAAATGTCTGATCTATGATATGTAGGGTATTAATGGTTTCCAACAAATCCAGTAAGAAATACTCTTGAGTTTCTTGGAACTATCATATCAAGCCACATGCTATTTTTTTAAAAAGTGTATTATATTGCATATAACTAAGCTATGATTCAAGTTTCTCTCTGTATCCATATCTACAAATGTCTTAATTATTTCATTCACTAATAGATGACCAAACAGATGACCTGTTCTGCTTGTACAATGCTCTTATGGTACACAAAAAAGCTATTTTGACAAAGAAAAAGTATGTTTACAGCTAAATATTAACATTTTCAAAAGAGAGTTTGTTTAAAGATAACTTTATTAAAATATCAAAATAATTTTTCTGCTTACTTCCAATGCAAGATGGAATAATATTCTGAGTTTGCACATCATTAAGAACAGTATTCCTATAAATTATGAATATAAATTATTACTGTTATAAAATTATAGGAGATATGGATTTTCCCTTGGTCAAAATGAAAAAAATAATAATTAGTTAATTTTTAAAAATGGTATTTATAACTTTTGAAGAAATATTTTACATTTGTGTTAGAATTCACCAATACATATTTGGTCCCCTAAATAGAATTGACTTAACAAATTTGCTGACTGTGTGAATCTCCTCCTCCTGATTCTAAAACAGGTATCCTAGGTTTATACAAGGAAATAATACAATTTTACTAACGAAGTATAATACATATCTTAAAGCCCATAGAAATAAAATTGAACTTTTTACAATCAGTGAAGAAAAGGCTATCAAGTATCATTAGAAATTTACTAATCATTTCAAATGTTTATTGAGTAGATGAAATATTCTGAACTTACCCCTCCCTCTAAAGGGCTCGCTATCCAACCAAGTTCACCTTGAACTGATCTGGAATCCAATAAGGTAACTGCAAAAGAAAAGCATACATCAAATTCCAAGTACTCAAATTCAGACTATGTTTCAAAAAGCATCATTAAATGATCTACACAAGAAAAAAAAGATGGTACCCAACTAAAAAAATAAGTATCTTCCCAATGGCAATATAAGCAGGAACTTTTATTCTTATTTAGAATATTTATTTTAAAACATACATAGAAAAACACATACTGTGGATTTGATAATGATGATGAGGAGGACGAGGAGGAGGAGGAAGAGAAGAAGAAGAAGAAGAAGAAGAAGAAGAAGAAGAAGAAGAAGAAGAAGAAGAAGAAGGGGAAGGGGAAGGGGAAGGGGAAGGGGAAGGGGAAGGGGAAGGGGAAGGGGAAGGGGAAGGGGAAGGGGAAGGGGAAGGGGAAGGGGAAGGGGAAGGGGAAGAAGAAGAAGAAGAAGAAGAAGAAGAAGAAGAAGAAGAAGAAGAAGAAGAAGAAGAAGAAGAAGAAGAAGAAGAAGAAAAAGACGACAACTTGACAGGTGAGTAAAAATGCGTACTCCCTTCTAAACATCTGGCTGACTTTGCAACCAATCATCATCAACATAATAATAATATCCCAGTGAAATACTGTCTTGATGTGGTTTTTAATATTATTAAACACATCTGCCTAACTCAAGTCCATGGGAAGGACTTAATAGGTGGAGAAAACAACTGACTGTATGACCAACCAATAAGAAGAAGAACACAGAACTGAAGCATTTTCAATTTTTTCACTGAAAATAATCCCTTAAAAAAGAGAGACCTGAGCTATTTATAACTATAGCTAAGTCTACTTCATATCCAGGATGATACCTAGTGACTTCATAAACACATCCATGTCATTTGCTTGGAAATAATATAAAATGGCTTGCCCTTGGGTTCTGTTAATATACCTTTTTTACCCCAAAGTCTAATTTACCTAGTATTTTCCCATCCAAATCCTCTTCAAGTAAATCCTGCTTATTCTAAAGGCCATTTTTCATAGATTTTAATTCTAATCCACTTTGAATTTCCAACGTCATAAATCCCAGCAATTATTACAAGATCCTCTAGGAGAAATCAATACAGATATTACAATTTTTACACTGCAGTCCACATAAATAAGATGCCAAGCGTGTTTACACTATCCCACTAAGACACATGTTGATTCTGTGAATGGGGTGCATTTAGGGCCTCTTAATTCAAAGGTCATCTTCACTAAGGATTAACATTTGCACCCAAATTGAATTGGTTTGGATTTAAAAAAAAACAAACAAACTAAGATTAAAATGTTCTGGGATATTCTCAGTCTTTGAATGCTGTGTGTAATGTAATCCTACATGTATTTAATCAGAAAGAAAGTGCAATATTGCTCACTGAAATTTCCTCTCACATAAATGTGTAAAGAAAGCACCTATTCATAATTCATCTTTATTACATGACTGCCTGAGACATTGTTACATGAAAGATGGACCTTCCAAGAAGAAATAAAATGTTAATTTCACTAACTTTATAACAATCATTTTGCATTTCTCTTTATGAATTGCACATCTCATAAGAAAATGTCAGTGAACCCAGAAACAGCTTCAATAGATAACTTAATCTGCTGTCACTATAAACAAGGGATGCAACATATTGTGTTGGTCATGCCATCTTCTGGGTATTTAATGCCACTTGCAAGAAAAGCAGAATGATTTTTAAAGTCTTGCTACCTATAAGGGAGCAGTGAAAAGTAGACTATGTTGTATAGGAACAACACTGTTTCCAGCACTGTATGGAGGGGGGGATGTGTCTTATAGGAAACAAAGAGAGTGAACCAAAAACTGAACAGCTTCAGCACTGCATTCTTTGTACCTCTAGAGGCTCCTGTTAAAAATGGAGCAAGAGTTGGGGGTGTGTTAAGAGTGAAAAATGGTTCCCCAGTGCAGATAACTTAAAAGATGCTGAGACGGACTAAATGAAATCTCAGCTGCTCAGCATTCACCCCACCCCAATAAGTCTACAAAACCACAGGTTCCGTATAAATCATACAAGAGGTTTTAAGGCAACGTTTTAAAACAGGACCTATGGGTTATGCTATTTCAACAACGCATTGTTCTACTTAAGCCTATTTGTGATTCGGGCACAGACGATCTTTCCTTTCTTCAACAGACGAAGAGCTATCAAACTGCTGATTGATAGCGAAGATGCCAGAAACCAAAGCAGAATGAAGCTCGGGGGGAAAAAAAATACGGAGTGACAGGGGAAATCATGGCAATTTATTCTGCAAAATCCTTCGCTTTCTCGCTTTTAAGTTTGAGCAACTCACTGACGCTATTTGTCTTACGCGCCAAGTGATTTCCCAGGCATCTCATATCATAAAACCACGTTCAAGCTGAAGTTACAGGTATCTGACTCCCAGCGGTGGAAGCCGGAGTGAAATAAATAAGATCTCATCGGGAGGGAGAAAGTGCGGGAACGCGCATAGCTACACGCGCGCACTTCTCCCACCCACTTTCCTGTCAAGCAGGTTCATGTCACCTCGTAGCGCGTTAAGTCACCTCGACGCGCGCAGTCGACTGAAGCCCGCGCTGCCGCGCGCGTTTGTGTGTGGGTGACGCGCGTCCGCGGTTATGTAAGATTTAGACTGGGGAGAAGAAGGGGGGAAAAACCCCAAACCCTGAATGGTTCTTTCTTTTTGCTTTAGCGCTGCTAAAGACGTTAAATCAGTAAGAAAATAACCCCGGCCGCAGCAAAGAAGGTGCTGAAAGGAAGAATGCGGGCAGACGGAGAAGCCCAGTCCCGTCTCGGAGAAAGGCTGCTTTGAACTTAAGGCGCCGGTCTGCTAAGAATAAATTAAAAGCCTAACCAAATCCACGGAACTCGCTTGCCTTGGCTGTTTAGCAAAGAAGGCTTCTTTTTTCTCAGGGAGCAAAGAGGTCTAAAGCGGCGCGTTTGCACCAGACTGGCTGGCTGAAAACAGCTCGCCTAGAAAATCCAGGTCAAGCTCCCACGCGGGTTTCCGCCGCCGCCGCCGCCGCGCGCAAAGCTGTCACGTCTGCGGCAAATTCGGCTGCGGAAGGCGATGATCTCAAGCAGACCGGCCGGTCACAAAGCTGCCGATCCCCAGACGAGACTCTCCAAACTTTCGCCCTCTCTCTGGAGCGTCCAGGGGACGGAGAGGAGCGAAGGGAGGGATAGCGGGGATGGGGGGGGGGGGGCAAAGCTCCTGAAAGAGCCTATCGCTCTCCGCTGGCTCTCGGCCACCAGCCTAAGTTTGCCGCGAGCTACCCGCGCGGCTGTCTGTCCTTTCTTTTGCAGGCGAGAGGTCGAACTTTAGGTTGTCTGCCTGATCCAAGTTTTGCCCAGTGTTTGGTCCGCAAGAGCGGGTGCTGAAAGACAGGAAGACCCCCTCGCGCCGACCCAGATCCCCTGCCCCATTCAAGCCACACGAGCAAAAGGGGAAAGTCTCGGCTCGGCCCGGGACCCTTTTTTCTCTCACTCACCTTCATTGGCTGGATATATCCGAGAACCGGTGACACCCTCGCAAATCCCAAAGAGAAGCGAAAAGACGGTGAAATATACAATCCCAGCCATGGTTTTTTGGTGCTAGCGCTGCTCTAGACTCCTCTATCCCAGTGGAATAAATGCTTAAATTGGGAGTGCAGCAAGCTGTAGACATTGCCAAGGGGGCGGGCGAGGAATCGTGACGTCTCGCCGTCCATCAACGCCATTCGCCTGTCAGAAGAGCTGCTTGAGAGAAAAGCCCTCCCAGACCCGCCCTCTTCCCAAAACCACGCCCTCCATGCTCCAAGAGCCCCTCCTTCTCCTGGCTCTTCTCGTATTCAGAGCTTCCTCGAAAGGTGCAGAAGTGGCTGACGGACGGTCTGCGTCTTTTTGTTGTTTTTCTCCTTCCTCAAGTAGGCATCGACTGTGGTACTTTCTTGCCTCCAAGCTTGGTTCAACCAACGCTCTTTTCTCGTATTCTCACGTCCACTTACCTGCGAACAGATCGCATTGAACTCATTTGGGTTTCCTTCTAAGAGGACGCCTCTCTCGGATTTTTTTCTTATTCTCCCCTGAAATTCCTGGACTAACGAAGGATATCCTGAATTTAAATGTCCAGCAGGGAATGACAGAACTGAAATCGCTTCCCCCCACCCCCCACCCCCGAATTAGGAAAAAAAAATCTTCATAAAAAATAACAAAACGCGATCTTATTAAATTAAGGTTTACTGTAATTATGCCCTTATTTTTTTTCCTTGAATGGCATACATTACAGAGGAAGATTGCAGGATAATTTCGCGAGAGACGCCTGCATTGTGTGCCAACGTTTCACCAGATTGAAGGAGCAGACTAGTCTGCTCTAGTTTTCAGAGGAAAGGCTTGATTAAAAAAAAAGATGCTTCAGGAAATAAGGAATGGAAATTTAGAGAAAAAGGAATGAGAAGGATTTTAGATTTTTCCTGTCTAGTCCAGCCAATTCTAACCGCTTTTAAAGGTGGCCGTTCGTAAGAAACATCCACCCGCCTTTTTCTCGGCTAATCCAACTGAAATAAACAAGGCATTCGCGAGGATTCCGCGATTTAGAAAGTCCTCCACAAAATCAGAGGAGAACTTTTCGTAAATAGGACAATGGCAACAAGAAACAAGCCGCTTTTCGAAAATATCCTTTTTTGTGTGTTTGTGTCTCTGGGAGGAAAATGCGAAACGGCGACCTGATCTTTTACCCAAAAACTCCCCATCCTGACAGCTCCAGTCGGAGGGCATTCTTCCGAGATCACCAAATCCGCCTGCTAATATCTGACTTTTTATAAATATATAAGCCGGATGGTGAACAATTTCCTTCCACTAAGGACGCTTAGTTCTTAGAAAGCAACTACTTTATGGCTCGGTCCCCGAGCTCTTTTACGCGCACCAGCAGCTTTCATCTCAAGTAAGAGCGCACGTGGCCGGCGAAGATCAACGTTGCAAGCAACCTGGTCTCTTTCAAGAACATCTTTATTAGCTTGCTTGCTTGTCCTCGAGCACATAGGGAAGTGGACTTCCCTTTTCTCGGCTGTGCATTTAAGGGATGGACCCATAAACCCAAAAAGGCGGAGGAGGGGGGGAGAGGGAAGGATTCTCAAAGCCTTTCCGTTCCCCGTTGCGTGATTCCTCCGTAAACCAACAGCGCCACCACGTGGGTTGCGGCTGAGCGAAGAAGAGGCCGGCGAAGTTGGCAATATGGCAGAATACGTTGGCCCCGAGTCTTCTCCTCCTTTCTTGTTCCCTAAATTGAATATGTTTCAATGTTACCAAAATTAAATCAAAAAATATTTGTGAAAACATTAAAAAAGTAACTACGTATTCGGGCTGTGACACAAAACGTGCAAATTCTGAATTAATTAGCTCAGTCACAAAGCACTGTATAAACTTTCACATTCTGACAAACTCTTAATCTGACAAGATGATTAAAATACAGGGAGGAAGAGGAAACCCTCAAAAAAGTGATGGGTGTTAGAGGCTTACAACTGAAGGTTGCATTCTTAAGAAAAATGCAAATTGAGGATGTGATAAATGGCTCCAGGAAGTTTCCCAAGCCTTGTTAGAAAGAAGAAACAAGCAAATGATTGCTGGACCCGCATTAAAATCTAACTGATTTATGTCCCTGCTCTCTTAAGGCTCTGTTCTCTTCTATTTAAGAAATTCATCTGGATTTATCTTTGATAGAACACTTACAATACATTGAAAATCAAACTAGAACTGCAAAGACAAAAAGGAATCCAAAGTTAATCGTCACAATTCAAGGTTTAAAATTTTAAATCAGAAAAGAATCCATTAGACTTTTTCCATCAGCAGTTCCCAGAGAAGCTCTATCACATTTGGGAAATCTGACATCCCCTGTTCCAAATTATTTTTTGTTTTGTTTTTCTAAGGTGAGTTTCTATGATTAGAAGTGGAAGATCCAGAAATAAAGCAGATTCGCCTTGTGGTCTTTCTAGATCCCCAGCAAGAAACAAACAAGCCAATTGGTTGTATAAAATCCTTTATTAAAAAAATAAGTTGGTTTTGCTGATGGCAATTGACAGAGGTGTGGTTGAAAAACAAGCCTAATATGAAATTGTAGGACATGTTAGTGTTGACTTGACTCTGTAATTGCTATTATTAGATTTAGTAACATCTGCCATACCATACATGTTTACATTTGCCAGTCCTCTGCAGCATAGTTTAAATTACACTTGCATTTTCTCCCCATGTCTTCACTATCTACAGATCTCATACATTTCCAATATGGTATGTGAATCTGTTGCTCACAGAAACCAGTCAATTGTTCTTCAGTGTCCCAGCTGAATGTAAACTACTAGCTAATCAATGCTCATTTTTCTGTTTGAAACTGCCCACCTGACCCTCCAGTGAATTAAAAGCAGTCCTTTTTTCACAAAAGAGACACAAATGTTTCTAGCACATTACTAAACAAAACGATCCATTCCTATTTCACATGAGCTTGTGTCAAATTTTCTGATAATTTGTAACACACTCCTATTGTCTATTATCAATTGCAAACCATTCTATTCTCATTTTTCCTAATTGCTCTGTATGTTTCTCCACAAGCATTATGAACTCTTAGCTGGCCAGATTATGTGAGCTGAAGTTAAATACCCAGATTCACTTCCTATTGTTTTAGGAGATTTTAACAAAGCCAACTTAAACAAAGAGCTACCAGAATATTTTCAGCATGTGGATTGTCTCACGAGAGGCAAGAATACTTTAGAGTGCCAGGGGTGGGCAAATGTGGCTCTTTTATAACCTGTGGACTTCAACTCCCAGAATTCCTGAGGCAGCCAAGCAAGCTACTCTGAAAAGCTAAGAAATCAGTTCTCAACAAATGAACCAGCAAACATGGAAAATTTAAAAATATCACCGGTTACAGCAAACCTCTTTCCCATGCTGAAGGAAATCAACAACTGGCAGATGACATGAATGTGTTTTGCTGTAGGTTTGAGAGAAAACTACTGCCATCCATCTCCACAATCCCCATCTCAGACATACCAACAACAGGTAAGCCTCCTACAACCTACCCCATCTCATTGGGCCCACCATCTCTGGTGATTATAGAGATTGAGGTGCAAGGTCTATTTCACAGACAAAAGCCAGGAAAAGCACCAGGCCCAGACAAGATAACTCCTCCTTGCTTAAAACCTTGTGCTGACCAACTGGCCCCCATCTTCACCCGCATATTTAATAAATCACTAGAGATATGCTATGTTTCTTCTTGCTTCAAATGCTCTACTATCATCCCAGTGCCAAAGAAACTATCCATCAAGGAACTGAATGACTTCCGACCGGTTTAACATCTGTAGTTTTTTAACATCTGTAGTTAGGAAGACCTTTGAAAGGCTAGTGCTGGCCCACCTGAAAACCATCATGGATCTGCTGTTAGACCCCTTGCAATTTGCCTACTGAGAAAATAGATTGACAGTTGATATTGTTAATATAACTCTGCACTACATCCTATAACATCTTGAATCTCCAAAGACCTATGCAAGGGTCCTCTTTGTAGACTTCAGCACACATTCAATATCATCATTCCAGATATTCTTTTAACTAAACTAAATTAGCTAGCTGTACCTGGCCACATTTGTAAATGGATCATAAGCTTCCTAACAGACAGGAAGGAGCAGGTGAAGCTAGGCAAAATCATATCAGATACCTGTACAATTAGCATAGAAGCCCCCCAGGGCTGTGATCTCTCCACTTCTCTCTTTGCATCAATGACTGCACCGCAAAAGATCCCTCTGTTAAAGTACTGAAGGTTGCATATGATACAACAGTAATTGGTCTCATTCGAGACAATGATGACTCTGCATACAGACCAGTGGTGGCTTGCCCCCAGTTCGCACCAGTTCTATAGAACTGGTATTAAAACCGGCGGGAGGCCCTGCCCACTGACTCTGACATCATCAAAATGCTTCTGCGCATGCGTGCAGCCCCATTATAAACCAATAGTAAATGTAAGTAGAACCTACCCCCGATACAGACGGGAGGTTGAACAACTAGCCTTGTAGTGCAGCAAGAACAATCTTGAACTAAATACATTCAAAACCATAGAAATGGTGGTAGATTTTAAGAAAAACCATCCTATACTATCACCTCTTACAGTACTAGCCAACACAGTATCAACAGTAGATAGCTTCAAGTTTCTAGGTTCTATAATATCTCAAGACTTAAAATGGACACCTAACATCAAAAAGTCATCAAAAAAGCACAACAAAGAGTGTTCTTTTTGCGCCAACTCAGAATGCTCAAACTGCCCAAAGAGCTGTTGATTTAGTTCTACAGAAGAATTACTGAATCTGTCATCTGCACCTCTATAACTGTCTGGTTTGATTCTGCAACAAAACAAGACAGACATAGACTTCAACCGATAATTAGAACTGCAAAAAAAAAAAAAATCCAATTGCTACCAACCTGCGTTCCATTGAGGACCTGTATACTACACAAGTCAAAAAGAGCACTGTGAAAATATCTACAGACCCCTCACATCCTGGACATAAATTGTTTCAACTTCTACCCTTAAAACAACATTATAGAGGATTGCACAGTAGAACAACTAGACACAAGGACAGTTTTTTTCTCAAATGCCATCACTCTGCTAAACACCAAATTCCCACAACGCTGTCAAATTATTTACTAAGACTGTATTACTATTATTCTTCTCATCCTTCCTAGTACCTATTTCTTCCTACTTAGGACTATAACCATGTTGCTTGTATCTTTACAATTTATATTGTTTTCTTCGTTTCCTAATATGATTTTATTGCTTATTAGTAACCTATGACTATCACTAAGTATTGTATCTTATGATTCTTGATGAATGTGTTTTATTTTTCTTTATGTACACTGAGAGCATATGCACCAAAGACAAATTCTTTGTGTGTCCAATCACACTTGGCCGATAAAAAATTCTATTCTATTCTATAATAGGCTACAATGATGAATGTTTGCAAAAATAGATGGTGTTTTAAACTACAGTATTAAATGGAGAAGCCCTAAAAGTTTTGTGTTTATCATGGTGATGGATCTGCATTGCAAATCACAACACAGTGAAAGTGGGATTCTAGAAATCCTGTGAAATATAACATCCAGCACTTCATGTGATTGTAGCATGGCACACAGTGGAACTGAAAGTTTTTTGTTTTGTTTTTGTTTTGTTTTTGTTTTTGTTTTTGCCAATAACAAAGAACACAAGGGCATGTTACAAAGCTTTGGTTAAATGATAAGCTAACGAACTATTGAAGGTGGTCTGTACAGCAAAAAATATAGAAATTTGAACATACCGGATAAACTTCTACAAATAGTCCTTAACCTATGATCACAACTGAGACCAGAATTTGCATTGCTAAAGATGTGGTCTTTAAGGAAGTTGTGCCTGATTTTATTATCTTTTTTGATATAGCCATTGGGCGAATCACCATGGTCATTAAGTGAATGAATGATTGTTAAGTGAATCAAGCTTCCCCCACTGATTGTCAGAAGCCTGTGGGGAAGGTTGCAAATGGATATCACATCACCCTTTACACTGTACCTGTCATCCATGGTAGAAAAGTACCCAATTTTGATCACACGACCACAAAGATGCTGCAATTATTGCAAGTGCAAGAATCAGTTTTAAGTCACTTTTTTTCAGCACTGTCGTAACTTTGAACAGTCATTACATGAATGGTTGTTAAATTGACTACCTGGAGATAGTACTAATTTGTTTCACTTGTTTTTTAAAAATGTGAATGGTTTCTAAGGTTTTGGGACTGGCACTTTTGGAAACTTGCTGTCTTGTAATTGATTGTAGCTGGGGGAGGGGAGAATGTCTAAGAACCAGTTGAGGGAGGATCAGCATCTACAATGTTCACAGTGTTGCCAAACTGGTAAAGAAACTGAGCACATAAGGGTGATGTGAGACATACTTCCTTTGCACAGATCCACATCAGAAATTATTTTAGCTGGCAGATTTCTGCAGTTGAACAGTTATCCATCTTCCCTCATGTTGGCCTGGCAGAAAATACGATCTATTGAAATTAACTGGTCACACACTTTTCATTATAAAATGACCTCCCCCAAAATGATACAATATAGTAAAAATCATAAAAGTGCAACCCTTGCGAAGAACATGAAATAAATAGTGAAAATCAGGAGGAGGAGAACAAAAAATAAAGCAGCAGACATTTAATTCAAAGCCTGAATAAATAAGTAGATCTTTACTTGGTGCCAAACACTTACAAGAAAGATACATGTGTGATTTCAATTCTACATTTAAGGCAGGGCTTTTTTTTTCAAGAATGTCCTCTCTAGAATTGCTGCACAGTAAATCTCTGGCCCTGAATCTTAATCACAGAGCAGATACATAATGGCAGCTGTGATCATACTGATTTATAACTTCGTGGCCTGGAAAACACAGTGCAAAATTATGAGCTGTGTGCAAATATGCACACATCATTGCTGCATGCCCAAGTAGTACAGGAAAGATAAGTCACATACAGCCCCCTCGTGTTTTTCTCCCTATATTTTTCCTTTTCATGTTGCTAAGAGAGAGAGAGTTCATTTTGCAATATTCCTGCAAAGGGATGATACTATTCAAAATTGAGAGGAAGTGTAAAAGCAACCCAGAGCTAGAACAAATGCTGCTCCCTGAGTGACTATGTACAAAACTAGGTCAACAGCTTGTCTGACTGTCAGGAAGGAACCCCAATTATTAATAAAATAAAGCAGAGTGATGGAGACAGAAGAAACTATTTTAAATTTTGGCTTTATTATTTTTAAAATAACTGCAGTATATTTTAATTGTATTAGTTTGGGAATTCATTTTGCATTTGTTTTTGTTTGTTTTTTTCTTTCTGCAATTAGCCACCATGATTGTTAGAAAAGTAGGTTTATAGGAATATCAGCAGCAACCACCAAATAAAATCAGGGCAATCTTCCCCCTGAGGCTTGCTTTGGCAAACCATTATTCTAAGGATAAGTTTTAATTAAGGTCTGCAGTCTTTAGGTAAGATTTTATGACCAAAGATACCATTAGATTTAAGCATAATTAATCCTTGCAATATTTTGGGTAGTTGATCACTGCATAACAATTACATCTTCTCTGTTCTGTGATAACTGCAGGCATGGGGGGGGGGGTGGATTGCTAAAACCAGAAACAGTTTGTAACAATAGAGAGATCCAATAAATTTGGATGATTCTAATGATGATTTACATGCCAAGATTTGCATCACTGCCTATATGCTATTGTCTTAGGTATAGATCAGTCCTGGCAACCTAACTGTTCTATTGACCTAACTTGTTTTTCCTTTACCTATGCCATTAATTACTTCAAAAATGTAGGTTCCTTAATTTAAAGATGGGAAGCCTGGAACAAAAACACATTTCTCTGTTAAATGTGGAATAGGGCAGCTAAGGGCTTTCTTTTCTTTCTTTCTTTTTTTCTTGCCATCCTTGATGTATAAGTCATTCGTCCTAGATGCCCTCTGAAAGCATCTTTGAAGCACCTTAATTTTATTCCTTGGCTCCAAAAGGCCTTTTACTACCTCTTTTGGAATGCACATGATTGCACCAAATGGTGGGTATTTTCTGAAATGCTCTAAAGCTCCTAGCTTTTTTCTTCCTGCTCAAAATTGCTCACATGAAATGAATGTAAAACAAAGAAGTGAGGTAGTTTCAGAACACTATGTTTGATCAATGAACATGTTGAGCACTTGCTTTCTTATGGCATGCAAATGAAATCATTATTTTCTCTGCTCTGTGGGTAGAAAGTTCTGCTGTAACATGACTTTCCTTTTTTAAATGGACAACACCCCAAATATTAGCTGCCTCTGCTTTAAAGGAAATACAGTTATTATGTTTGCGGAGGTGTTGATTATTTTAATTAAGGTCCTGCAATGGATTATCCACAAAGCTGAATGTCTGAAAATACTCACTGAAGAAAATGAGCAGGGATTTTTTTTTTTAATGGCTGGTCAGTGGTGTTCATGTGGTAGTTAAGTAGCATCCAAGGCACATAAATAAAGAGTTTTGTGCCTCATTTTAATATCAGTGTAAATTTCTCATTGACAAATTTATTTATTTAGTATATGGCATGACATACATGAACTTGTAGTATATATTAACATTTAACCCATATTAGTAAACCCAATAAAAATATATATGTTAAAAAGATCTACGTCCAATACTAATGTCTAGGCCCGTGATGGTGAACCTATGGCACGGGTGCCACAGGTGGCACATGGAGCCATATTGGTGGGAACACGAGTATTGCCCTAGTTTAGCTCCAGTGCACATGTGTGCATCGGGCAACTGATTTTCAGGCCTTCCGGTTCCACCAGAAGTCAGGAAATTGGCTGTTTCTGGCCTCCGGAAGGCCTCCAGGGGGGATGGGAAAGGCTGGTTTTGCCCTCCCCAGGCTCCTAGAAAGTTTCTGGACCCTGAGGAAGGGGAAAAATGGGCCTACTGGGCCCACCATATCAAAAGCAGGGGGAAGTGTGAGGGGGTCACGTGTGCCTGCATGGGAGGGCAGGACGCATTGAATTATGAATATGGGCACACGCACCAACGACCTCCCACTCCCCTTGCTTTTGGCACGTGATGGCAAAAAGGTTAGCCATCACACTAAGAGGACGGTGCTATGTCCCATTTATACAGAGAGTTCCAGCAGATGCCCTGTGAGGCATTGATAAATACTTTCATGGCTTCTTTGATTTTATTTGTATGAGAAAAGCACTGTAATTCATAGTCTGCCAAGATTAAAATTGCAGAATTGAGTCTGTAATTTTTAATAGAAAAAGCTTTATATACTTATGATAGGTATGTTGGCAGAGGCGAAACTAATTAATGTAATTTCTAAATGTGCTTGTTTAGAAATAAACCTGATTTTTTCCATGCACAGTACACTATAGCTAAGAAGTTATTCCAATTGTTCACTGAAAATTATTCCCAGATAAATATGTACAGACTTGCACCTTATTGAACATGCTGGGTTCCTTTATGCAAGATATTTATGTAAAGTTATAAAACATTAAATACACAAGGGAATCTCTTAGTGAAGTGCATAAACTAGGAAATTTGAGATGGGCAGCATAGAAATTTAATAGACAAAACTTAAAAACTCCTAAAACAATTTAAAATCAGAAAATTTCAATAAAAAAAATTAAAGATTAAAAAAACACAGATTATAGGGTGGCCTGATGGTTTCCTGATTTTAAAATGTTTTAGCAGTTTTTAACTTTTATTACATTGTAAATTGCCCAGAGTTGCTGAATCAGTGAGATTGGCAGCATAGAAATTAATTAAATAAATAAAAAAATAAACAGACAAATAAATAAATAATAAAATTTCTTGACTTTCTTCAGTTCTTTCTCTTCTATTTTGCTGACTCCAGATACTGCAGTATCCACTATCCAGACTTTTTTTGTCTTTCTTAATCAACAGTTGTGGTTCATTGCAGAGTCAGCTAGATGTTCAAACTGGATTTGCCATTTTTATCCACTAATTGAGGGGACATGGTGACTCAGTGGCTGAGACTCTGAGCTTGTCGATCAAAAGGTTGGCAGTTCAGTGATTCAAATCCCTAGTGCCGCATAATGGGGTGAGCTCCCATTACTTGTCCCAGCTTCTGCCAACCTAGCACTTCGAAAGCACATTAAAAATGCAAGTAGAAAAATAGGGACCACCTTTGGTGGGAAGGTAACAGCATTCCATGAGCCTTTGGCATTTACTCATGACCACATGACCATGGAGACATCTTCAGACAGTGCTGGCTCTTCAGCTTTGAAACGGAGATGAGCACCACCTCCTAGAGTCAAGAAAGACTAGCACATATGTGTGAGGAGAACCTTTACCTTTACCTTTACCTTTATCCACTAATTGAGTCCTTTCCAAGGATCTGAGATAGGCAGATGTGGAAGTTTGATGTTATTATTCTTACTATTATTTGCTTACAAAAATGTGAACAACTGGCAGTTTTTTAGCTGGTATTGGCCTTCATATGTTCAAGTTATTCTCAAGAACTTAGATATTGTAATGTAGTAGCATAGTATATGTGCAAATCCAAGCAATATGGTCTTCCACAATTGACAGATGAAAATGTTTTCAGTGCACAGATTTTCTAAATCCCATCAAGATTTTTTGGTATGGCACCCAGTGTGTCAATAAACCCTGGGACCACCATGTCTGGTTTATACCCTAATCTTTCAATATCGATTTTCAGATCTTGATACTTTGTGATTTTCTCTGATTCTTTGTCTTCTGTTCTACTCTTCCCTGCTATTGCCCCATTAATTAGCCACACTTTCTTCTTTTCAACCACAGTTATATCTGGTGTTAGTTTATATTTGTCTTGATGTGGTGGGAAGTTGTATTCTTGGGGATGGAAGTTATTTTTATTTATGCTTTCTTGTAGGTTTCATTTTATTTTTAGTTTGTTTTATCTTTTATTGCTATGGTTAAAACTTTTTTTAAAAAAATATTACTGAAAAAAAGAGAAATACCTTATAATTCATGTTCAAAGTACAGGCAGCAGCCATATCCTGGGAAGGAGACCTTTGTACAACTTTGTCTTGTATGTTTTCAGCCTGTTCTTGGATTTGTTCCTTGCTCACTTACTGCATGGTTGCCTCTCAAATGGATTATTGTAATGCATTGTACATGGGGCTGCTCTTGAAGAACATCTGAAAACTATAGCTAAAGATGGCCACATCAGCAGTTTGGTACACTCTCTGCTCAGAGCACATTGTACCACTGCTCAATGAGCTGAAATGGATCAATTTCAAGTTGTACAGGTAATGACCTATACAATCCTACATGTCATTCACCTAGTTATCTGAGGAACTGTATCTTCTCAATTATATCTACTCATCCCATTAGATTCAGCCAAAAAGGCATGTTCCAGGTCTTCTCTATTCAGAGTATCATCCCATAGGGTCCCAGATACATCCTTTTCTGTCTTGGGGCCCACCCTTTGAAACATCATGCCCCAGAAAGATCCTACTGGCCTTTCATAGGGCTCTAAATACATGTCTGGCATGGAAATCTGATAGTGATGTGGAGCCTGATAAATGGCCATATTAAATATTGCTGAATATTTTGCCCACTGATCATGTTTTATAATCTTTAATTATAATTCAATTTAATGTTTTTAACATGATTTTTAAAGGGTTTTTCCTGTGTTTTATCTTGTGTTTTGTTTACTGTTTTCAAGTTCTGTTTAAACTGCTATAAGCTACCCACAATTGTATATTTGAGATGGGTGGATTGCATCTTATTAAGTATTATTTGTATGAATGTGTATTTATAGTACAAGTATTCATCAACTTACAACCGTTCATTTACTGACCATTCGAAGTTACAACAGCACTGAAAAAAGTTATTTATGATCACTTTTCACACTTAATGATAATTGCATTATCTCTGTGGTCATGGGATAAAAATTCAGGCACTTGGCAACTAACCATATTTATGACAGTTGTAGTGCCCTGAGGTCATGTGATCCCACTTACAGCCTTCTGACAAGCAAGGTTAGTGGGGAAGACAGATTCACTTAACAACTGTGTTACTAAATTACTAATCACTGAGTGATTCACTTAGCAACTGTGGCAAGAAAGGTTGTAAATTGTGGCAAAACTCACTTAGCAACTGTCTCAGCAACAGAAATTTTGGGGCTCAATTGTGGTTGTATGTCAAGGACTGCCTATATATCAAGGATTGAATTACATTTTTACTTTATTGGATTCTGTATCAGTTGCCTGTTACAAATAATCTGAGATATACTTTGCTAGATATGGACATGAGTTTCTCCTTCTTGTACTGGCAATCATTTAAAAATAACATTGCAATAACTTTTAGTATATTTGCACATTCATCTGTATTTGTCATGTAAATAGTACATTAGATTAAAAGAACTGAAAATGCAAAAAAGGAGAAAAGAAAAGTATACATAATTGTCTTAAATATATACAAGATTGTTGCTTCTAATGGTAGAATAATTTATTTGGTCTATTTATATAGCAATATTCATAATATTACTGTTCGTGTTTAAAGTTATATGCTTTCTATATTACTCATAATTGTAATTTTTTCAGTTTACTTTGGATCCTATGGACATTTTATTGCAGATTCTTGATTACAAGCCTCCCAGGTCCATGAGTATGAAAAAGTAAAATAGTTTAATTAAAATAAATAAGAAAATACTAGAATAATACATAGGTTATAAAATTTTGATTTTGCAACAAATCCATTTTAACATAATAAATAAAAGGATATATTTTTAGAAGACAGGAAGGGTTTACATTAGTCAGAGTTCAATTTACTCACCCTGAAAAGAAATAGTGTAAGATGGTTAAAATGAAATAATAATAAAATAGGTGAGTTTGGAATGTTGCAAGTATACCAGACAGTTGAAGGGGAGGGGAGGAAAGGCATTGGAAGAATAACTGAAGGACAGTGAAGAACATGCACTGATGCTAGTATACCATGAAATTTAACTGAATATTGGAGAGACCAAACTGGCCCACAAAAAATACTAAATGAAGAATAGAAAACAAACAAGTCAAGTCAAAGTGTTACAAGGCCAGTACTTAAAATAGCAGGCAAAGCAGATAACAAGAAGACCTTGCAATAGCTAAAAGCAAGAAATTTGAAGAAAGAGAGACCGAGGCTAATTCTGCCTACACAAGACTAAGCCTTAAGAACAAATGCATACAAAGCAAGAATTGAGAAGAAAGCAATAGAAAGCAAATGCCTCCTCTGCAAAGAAACTGAAGAAACAGTGGACCACCTGGTTAGCTGCTACAAGAAGATTGTGCACACTAAATACAAACAACAGCATGAAAAAATAGCAACAATGGTGCACTGAAATACAAGAAATACCATTTGCCTGCACGCAAGAATTGACAAAATCATGAAACAGACAAGTTAATAGAAAATGAAGAAGCTAAAGTGTGTTGGGACTTTAGAATTCAAACAGACAGGCATCTGCCACATAACACCCCAGATGTAACAATTGTTGATAAGAAAGACAAAAAAGTTTGGGGAGTGGATGTTGTAGTGCCTGGAGACAGAAGAATAGAAGAAAAAGAAATGCCAAGATTTGCAAATAGAAGTAGAATGACTGTGGCAAAGAAAACAAAGATAGTAGTAGTAACGGGTGTAATGGATAGTAGTAGTAGTAATAGGTGCAAACCCAAAATCTCAGAAGCATTGTTTGAGCACCATAAGAATTGACAAATCACCATCAGTTAATTGCAAAAAGCAGCTTTATTCAACCTACATCCTGTGGTGATACTTGAAACATCAAACATAATGTCTCCCTATCCCAAGTCCTTGGGAAGGATTCAATATATCATTAAAAATGCCAAATCCAGTCTAACTATCTGGCTGACTTTGTGACAAACTACAATTAATAATGTATTTATAGCAGTGGTGGGTTCCCCCCAGTTCGACCCGGTTCTGCCGGGCCGGTAGCGGTGACGATATAATGTAACCGAACCAGTTCTGTGTCGTATTTTCATCCAATATTTAGTTGCCAGCGGACAAGTCCACCATTGGTGGAAGTAGGTTCCATTGCCTTGCCCACATTTCCAGCACTGTGGAAATATCCCGGGGAACATTTTAGCTAATCCTTATCTAACTCTAGAACTATTGCTTAGGGAGGTTAGGAGGAATACAGAAATTAGAGGAATGAGGGTTAGGCCTGAGGAGGTGAAAGTTCAGGCATATGCGGATGATCTAGTTTTCATCCTGGAGGACCCATCAGACTCAGGACCAAAGCTATTACAGGTACTAAGGGATTATGGGAGACTGGCAGGATTATTAATTAACGAGGAAAAAATGAAAATATTAGTTAAGAACATGACACAGAGGCAGAGATGCCAGTTGGAGGGACTCCTGGGGATGCAGATAACTAATAAAATAAAATATTTAGGAATTTGGTTGACACCAAGGTGTTCTTTGGTAAAGGAGTATAATTATGTTCCCCTTTATAATCAGACAGTCAGAGATTTGGAGAGGTGCAAAAATTTACAACTATCACTTATAGAAGGATAGCTGCCGTCAAAATGTACGCCCTCTCCAAATGGTTGTTTTTGTTCCAAACTGCCCTGGTAAGTCTGGATGGGAATTCTTCAACACCTTCAACAGAGTTATTTCTTAATTTATTTGGCAAAGTAAAAAATCAAGGATTAAGTTTAGGATGATGCAGGAACCTAGACATAGAGGCGGATTTGGACTCCCAATTTGGGAGCTTTACCATCAGGCAGCCATTCTGATACGGATAAAGGATTGGATTGCCCTGAAAAGGAGGCGGCTATTGGTGGTAGAAGGCCATGGCCTTCAACACAGTTGCCATCACTTTTTATGGCCACGACAGTCAACCCAACTGAGGTTTAGTTTAGTTTTAGTTTATTTGAATTTATATACCGCCCTTCTCCTTACAGACTCAGGGCGGTGTACAGCCAATTAAGAACAAACATATAAAAGTTAAAATTTCATAAAATAATAATATAAATGGCCATAAAATTTAAAACTAACATATTTGAAATATAACTCTAAAATACTAAAATGTTCTAGGAATCAGGCTAGGCTGGCGAGCTGAAAGAGATGGGTTTTTAAAGCCCGCCGAAAGGTTGGGAGGTCAGAGATTGTTCTTAACTCCGGAGGCAGATCATTCCAAAGGGTGGGTGCTGCCACAGAGAAGGCTCTCCCCCTGGGGGTCGCCAGCCGGCATTGTCTGGCTGATGGCACCCTGAGGAGGCCCTCTCTGTGGGAGCGAACCGGCCGGTGGGAGGCAATTGGCGGCAGAAGGCGGTCCCGTAAGTACCCTGGCCCTAAGCCATGGAGCGCTTTAAAGGTCATTACCAACACCTTGAAACGCACCCGAAAGTCCACCGGCAGCCAATGCAGCTCGCGCAGGAGAGGTGTCACGTGGGAGCTTCCCGTCGCTCCCATAATCGCCCGCGCAGCCGCATTCTGCACCAGTTGGAGCCTCCGGGTGCACCCCAAGGGGAGCCCCATGTAGAGAGCATTACAGTAGTCCAGACGGGAAGTGACAAGAGCATGAGTGACCGTGCGTAGGGAGTCCCGATCTAGAAAGGGTCGCAGCTGGCGAATCAGGCGGACCTGATAAAAAGCCCCCCTGGCCACGGCTGTCGTATGATCCTCTAAAGACAGCCGCGAGTCCAGGAGGACGCCCAAGTTGCGAACCCTTTCCGTGGGGGCCAATGACTCGCCCCCAATAACCAGCGATGGAGTCAGCTGGCTATATCGGGACGCCGGCAGCCACAGCCACTCGGTCTTGGAGGGGTTGAGTCGAAGCCTGTTTCTCCCCATCCAGACCCGCACAGCTTCAAGGCACTGGGACATCACTTCCACGGCATCGTTGGGGTGGTCTGGGGTGGAAATGTACAGCTGAGTATCGTCAGCGTACTGATGGAACTCCACCCCAAAACCACGGATGATCTCACCCAGCGGCTTTACATAAATGTTGAACAGGAGGGGCGAGAGGACCGACCCTTGTGGCACCCCACATACCAGGCGCCTCGGGGTCGACCGCTGCCCCCCTGTCAACACAGATTGCGACCGGTTGGAGAGGTAGGAGGAGAACCACCGTCAAACGGTGCCCCCCACCCCCAGTCCCTCCAACCGGCGCAATATGATACCATGGTCGATGGTATCAAAAGCGGCTGAGAGGTCTAACAGCACCAGGATAGAGGAATACCCCCTACCCCGGGCCCTCCAGAGATCATCCACCAACGCGACCAATGCCGTTTCGGTGCTGTAACCAGACCTGAAGCCGGACTGGAGCGGGTCTAAATAGACGGCTTCATCCAGGTATCGGGGGAGCTGCCACGCCACCACACTCTCAACAACCTTCGCCAGGAAGGGAAGGTTGGAGACAGGACGATAATTAGCTAAAACAGCTGGGTCCAGGGAGGGCTTCTTGAGGAGGGGCCTCACCACCGCCTCTTTCAAGGCAGGTGGAAGGACACCCTCACTCAAAGAAGCGTTTATAATCTCCTGGAGCCAGCCTCGTGTAACCTCCCGGGAGGCCAGCACCAACCAGGAGGGACACGGGTCCAGTAAACATGTGGTTGCGTTCAGTCTTCCCAGAATCCTGTCCACGTCCTCGGGAGCCACAGGATCGAACTCAGCCCAGATAACACTCTCAAGACCTGGCTCAGTCACCCCGCCTGAACCCACCCAGTCAGCAGCCAGGTCGTCCCAAATCTGAGTTATTTTGTCATCAGGATATTGAACAAAATCCTCAGCTCGTCCCTGTAAGGGATCCTCCCGCGCTCCCGAATGGAGGAGGGAGCGGGTCACCCTAAACAGGGCGGCTGGGCGATTATCTGATGACGCGATAAGAGCAGCAAAGTAATTAGACTTGGCTGCTTTTATCGCCACTAAGTAAGTCTTAATATGAGCTCTTACTAGTGTCAAGTCAGATTCGGAGCGGCTGGCCCTCCAATCACTCTCTAGGCGTCTTTTCCGGCGCTTCATCTCCCTCAGCTCCTAGGCGAACCAAGGAGCTAAGTTGGTTCGGCACCGGGTCAGAGGCCGCAAAGGCACGACACGGTCCAAGGCCCCACCGGCCGCTCTATTCCAGGCAGCCACCAGGTCCTCGGCCGAGTCGTGTGTCAGTGTCTCAGGAAATGGCCCAAGCTCCGTCTGGAACCTATCAGGATCCATCAGGCGCCTGGGGCGGAACCATCTGATCGGTTCCGCCTCCCTGCGGTGAGGTGCAGCGGTCAGAAAGTCGAGCCGAAGGAGCGAGTGGTCAGTCCATGACAAGGGTTCTAAGCCTATATCCCCAATATCAAGACCACTCAACCACTGCCCAGAGACAAAAACTAGGTCCAGGGTGTGTCCACCAATGTGAGTTGGGCCCTGAATTACCTGGGTCAGGTCCATGGCCGTCATGGAAGCCATGAACTCCCAAGCTATCTCAGATGTTTCGCCGATAGATGGCAGATTGAAATCCCCCATGACCATAAGCCTGGGGGTGCCAATCACCACATCGGCTACAACATTGAGGAGCTCGGGCAAGGTCGTTGCCACGCGGCAGGGAGCCAGGTACGCGACTAACAAACCCATCTGCCCACCAGGACCCCACCTCACGAAGATGGACTCACACCCGGCTATCTGAGGAACAGTGGCCTCCCTCGGATCCAGACCTTCCTTAATAATGACCGCCACTCCCCCACCCCTGCCCTGAGCTCTCAGCTGGTGAAATGCAAGGAAACCTGGTGGGCACATCTCCACGAGGGGAACCCCGTCCTCGCGGCCCAACCAGGTCTCAGTAATACCGGCCAGGTCCGCACCCCCCTCTTGAAGGAGGTCACAGATGAGGGGGGCCTTATTTACAACGGACCTGGCATTGCATAACAGCAGCCGGAGCCTCGGGTCCTGAGACTCCGAACAACCTGGGGAACGGGAATAGCTCCGGGGACCGGGGCACGCAATCGCTCGAAGACAGCGAGTGCATGCCCCCTTCACATGATACGGTCCCCCGCTCACGCCATATCTGTCCCTCCCACACAATGTTTCTATAGCCCAACCCTCGACAGGGGGCTCTCTAGGTATTTTTGGAATCATTATTTACCTAAGACCCTAGGGGATACCTGGGAAAGACTTAGGAGAAAGTTGTATCTGAAGATACCATGTTGGATTTTGACCCAGGAGGCCCTGGTATACCTGATGTTATATAAAGGAGAGAAGATCTTGACCTATGAAGACATTTTGGATACTCAGGGCAGACTGAAGACACAGGAACAACTCAGGCCAGAGGGGTGTAATATAGACTAGTGGGCATACACCCAAATACACTCAAGGTGGAAGAAATATCAGGATAGTGAAGGGAAACAAGAATTGGATAAAATATTGTTAGGTAATGACAGGAAAGTTTTATCGAGCTGTATTCTTATCTATTATCATTGAAAGCAGGGGTGAAAGTCGTCAAAGACTCCATAATTGCCTGGGGGCGAAATATGGGTTATTCATTGGATTTTCAAAAATGGGAGGAGATTTGGCTTAAAAATTTAAAATTAACTATGGCATCATCTTATAAAGAGAATATTTATAAAATGGTTTATAGATGGCACCTATTTCCAGTTGTTTTTTAATTGCTGGTTATTATTTTTAAGATACTACCAGGCTGGATTAATTTCAGGGTAATTAAGGGTATCTTCCCATTCTTCTTGATAGGATAAAGTGGGAATATTCCAAATCCCTTTCCTTAAATGTTGCCATCTGGTGGGACTTAGGAAGTGTGCTTTTATCTTTTAGCCTTCTTTGTATATTAATCATAACTAGTTTTTTATTATAGGAATGTTGTTTATTTAACTAACAAAGAGCATGGTCTAGTTAATGTTTCACACACTGAAGTCTTCCAGATATGCTCAATTAACATTCTCATACTATCTAATTAACATATTCAGGAGTCTGGTAGTCTAACATATCTGGAAAAACGTTTGTGTATGTATACATTTACTTTGCAGCAAATTGTATTGATTTCAGTGGGATGCATTTATAGATAAATAAGCACGCAGTACGCTATATAGTGATTTAACTTTGATCAGACTTGCTTTAAAGGGTGTGATTTTTTAAAAAAAACAAATTTAGTTATCGTACTGAAATCAATCAGACTTTAAGCTGGAGCCTAGGTTAAGTGATTATTTACACTGGCTTATAATTTTAAAAGAAAAGCTTATCGGTAAGCTTGGATGTGAAGCACAATCAAATCAGTACTTGGGCCCATTTTATTTAGTCTTTTCAACCCTGTATTTTCCCATGTCTACCTACACACATTGCTCCATCTTCCCAAAGCTTTTTGCTGTCAGTCTAACAACAGCTTAGTAACAGCTATTGTGAGTTCTTGGGCCTCCAGAGGCCTTGCGCTACATTTAGATGAGGGCAAGAAGGAAACACACAATTTTCCTTTAGTATTCAGCCCCACAGGGCAAAGGAAGGGATAATTTCAGCTTCTTCAGAAACTGCTTTCTTAGAAAAATGTGAGTTCTCTTATAAAACTCCAGTCATAAATAGCTATTTTGAAAATGATTTTTTAAAAAAAAAACCAACATCATATTTGGAATTCCATAATCATATTTATTTTGCATCAAGAAACAATCTACAACAGCGCACTTTAAGCATGAAAAGCTAGCATGGAATAACTACTTCTAATCCAAAGATCCTCAACATGCTAAGCTTTCCTTACTTGCATTTCAATTTACTAATAAATTAGTTGCAGCTTCCACTTGGAAGCAATTCAAGAATAATTTTGGTTTCTTTCTTTCTCTTTCTTTTCTCTTTTTTTTATTGCAAAGAAATACTTTTTTCAATGTCTTTGTCAAGAGTTCCATTGGCATAATAGCATTGCCAAGAAAAGAGGCATGCTTCAAGATGTCAAGGAAATTAATGACTGCAGAAATGAAATCACCATGCAAAGGTAGCACAAAGACGAAACTGATAAAAGAATTAAGCTACATACTATCATTTAGAATAAACATCTTAGCTTTTAGATTGTATAAATGGTTTCCAAGCAGCCTTTTATCCAAAGACTTGACTATATGATGCAATAATGGCATCAAGAAGCTTTAAAAAAATCTTACACAAATCACAGAAAAGAGAATTACAGGAAAGGTGCTGTAGGAAACAGCAATCTGTTTAGATTCTAGATTTGGTCTGATCTATTATGAGTCTACTTATACTGTGATGGTTTCCTTATGTTTTCTGTACTATCTTTCGAACTGAAGTCTTCCTAGCTTCTGGAAGTTTTAAAAAGTAGGTGCTTTCACCCAAGCTCTGATAGCCATGACAGATACTATGTGGCATTCAAAGTTGTAACTACTGAAAAATATGAATTAGACTGTTACAGATAATTTACACAATTTGGAGAAACACACCACTTCTTTGGGACCTTGAAATCAAGAAATTAGCAGGATGCATATGTCTTCTTAATTTCCTATCAGTATAATTAAGTTCCTTTGTGATAAAAATAGAGTTTTTTTTTGTTTGTTTGTTTGAGTCATTGATATAAACATTTAGAATATTGATATATAATGAGTGAGTTTAGGGTTACATTCTTACTTCTGAAACCCAGTACCTCTTGCTCTGCAGCATGCAAATTGGACAATTTGAGTTTTGCTTGAGAAAAAAAAAATGCTTCATGGCATTATTCTCTTTCTGCAGATTTTTAATTACAAAATATAAAGTAAGCATATCATATGAGCAATACCAAGAAATACCTTTTTACAATGCAGTAATCAAGTAAATTGGCTTAGTGAAATATAAAAGTGAGGAAACATCTTGAATACAAGAAGAAGGGTGACATGTAACTACTTGAATTTCAAAATGAACACATAAATATTAATCAAGAGTCATGGATTCATTTTATTACTTGAAAGAAAAATATAGCAACTAAAAATATCTCTGTTGACAGCAGTTTTGTTCTGATGACTAAGTCACCAGCAAGATGGCTGCTGGTGAAATATCAAAAGAAGAATATATTTATTCATTTTTATTACATATTTCTCTTTTGATCCTGAACTCCAAGAACAATTAAAGTAAAACTTATAAACATTCTCTTAAACTTTTTTTTAATCCATTTTTTATTTTGTTTTTAACGATGAGTTTTAATATATTTCTATGGTTTTATTTGTAAAACACCCAGAGTCACATATGTAGACTGTACAGAAATTTTACAAATAAATAAATAAAAACATCTACCGAAGATGTGAGAAGTGGTGGGGGGAGTGAAATGTTCATTACTTAAGAAGTCCCTAAGAGCTTAGGAACCCATTTCCTATTTGTACTTTCAATTTTCACTTTTTTCATAGCAGAGAAGAGTCACATTATGTAAATCAATATTCCATGATTATTGTATATATCCAGTCAGTCCTCATTGTACACAGCATATTTCCAGGAAAAAAAAATACAAAGAAAAAGCAACTTCTGCAGATATGTGTGGCATTTTTGTTGTGAAAAGAAAGTGTAAAAAGTGCTGTTCACCTCATATATTTTCAAAAGTAGGTATTCTTGAACTCTTTCCCTTAATGGACCAGCTATTTTATGTCTAGATGTTTTTATTAAAAGCCTGAACATAAATCTACTAGAACACAAATCTGTTCTACAAAGTGGGCAATAAAAAACAATCAGATTTGCACCAAACCACACATTTCAAAACCAAATTGGAGTTCAGCTCTTTCTGGTCAGGCAGGGAAACTGTCCATCAGTGGGATGGACAATATATCACAGAATCTTATCACCTCTGCCTAAACATCTGAAATAGTCCAGCTGTGATTCCATTCTCTCTACCTAGTGGTAGCACCCAAAATATAAACATGCTTTTGCTTCTAAACCATTATTTTTAAGATATGTATTAACTTTGGTATGGATTAGATTATTCTATAATTTCTCTATTTTGATGGATGAAGTTATGATCTCTTCAATAGGCTCTATTGCAATTTCAGATCATGCTCCTGTGACTCTAACTTTGAAAATTAATAACTATAAATCAGCTAATTCCAGATGGTACTTGAATGCTTTTCTCCTTAGAGACGCTCCTCATTTTTCTTATTTCCTTCTTTTTAATTTTTTTTTTTTTTGAATATATTAAGAGAAAAATTTGTTCCTTGTCTGAAATTAATCAGGGTTCAACTAATACTTTAACTCTCTGGGACACATTTAAAGCATTCATTAGGGAATCCATTATTGCTTTTGCATGAGCAAAAAAGAGACTTAGGGACTCTAATTTTAAACTGTTGGAACAGATGGTTAAAGACTCACTTTTGTTATATGCCAGAAACCCCACAGACGAATCATACCAAGCTTTTACAACAGCAGAGTTAAAATTGGGGACTTCACATTCAGAACAATTTGAAATGTATTAGCCAAAAATATTGGGAATTGGAGAGAAAGCTGAAAAGTTATAGGTTATCATTTGAAACAACAATGAAACTTTATATCTGGAGTTCAAATTAATCATGCACAGTTACTTAACAAAGCACAATCTATTAATCAATAATTTTATTATTTTTAAGCTACATTATATCAACTAGAAACTTCTGTGGCAGAACAATGAATTATTAATTTCCTGGAACATATGAAAATGGGATTGTTCTAAATATAAATCTAAGCTGGCATAAACATTGATATCACAGAAGATAGACATTGCAATCAATGAAATTGGGAAAATTCCCATATTATTGATTTTCAGTTGATTATAGAAGTTATTAGTCACCTAATATTGGCACCTGTATTGTTGGAGGTTTATACAGGCTTTCCTTGACTTACAACAATTCACTAAATGAATTTTCAAAAGTTTGAAAATGATCATGATTCACTTTTTTCGGTACCATTGTAACATTGAACATTTTTGACCATTGCAATATCTCCAAGGTCGCATAATCAAAATTCAGATGCTTTGCCTCTGTTTCATAGTTATAACGGTTGCAGTATCTCAGGGTCATGTGATCCCATTTGCCACCTTGTGAAAAGCAAAGTAAATAGGGAAACCAGATTCACTTAACAACCATGTTACTAACTTAAGACCTGCAGTGATTCATGTAACAACTGTGCAAGAAAGGTCATAAAACGGGGCAAAATTCACTTAACAATTTGCTCAGCAATAGAAATTTTGCACTCAATTGTGCTGGTAACTCGGTTGTAAAATGATCTGTAGTCATTTAATCTCTCTATATTTCCTTCATCATTCTATGATGATTACATTACAGTAATATTCAAGCCTGAGAAATATCTGACAAGTTGTGGAAACCATAGACTAGTACCTTTCCTTAATGTGAATGATACAATATTAACAATAAAGATAATTTTTGCTTAGTGGCTATAATTGGAACCAGCAACTCTGTCAAGTGTGATCACAATGAACTTGTGTTACTCCCCTGTTTGATCATTAATTGCAGATTCATGTGACTGCAGTTTGCAATTTTACTTCTGTCTTCTTCATTCATTATCCTTGTTGGAAGCCAGTTATGAAATATCACATGGTTGTGGGATACTGTCACGGTCCTAAGTATCACCTGTTGCAAAATCAATCACATGATCCTGAGGAGGTTGTAACAGTTGTAACTGTGAGGACCAGTTGTAAAGTTGCTTTTCAGCACCGTTGTATCTTCAAACACTCACTAACCATAGCAATCTTTAAGTAATAACACAGAACCTAATACCATATATAATAGAGAACTGAGCTGCTCAAGTGGCAGGTGAGTGCACTAAGTTTTATCTGTACATCGGTGGTGGGTTCTTCCTGGTTTGGCCTGGTTCAGCCGAGCTGGTAGCGGTGATGATATGATGTCACCAAACTGGTTCTCTTTGTTCGGGAGCTCTACAGCTGATCAGTGTTAAAAGGCAGTGTGATGGTAGACTGGTTTCTCCAAAAACAAATGAGTAGACCGGTGCAGCTCTGCAAGCAGTTAAAAGCCTGGTAGACCAGTACCTCTGCTAAATCCTCAAGAATTGTCACATGACCATCAAGCCACGCCCACAAAATAAGCCACACCCACAGAACTGGTAGTAAAAACATTTAGAACCCATCCCTGTTGTGCATGTGCAGGAATTAGGTTGCGCTCATGAAACCATCTCTTTCTCCCACCACTGCTGCTGCCATCACTGCTGCTGCCAGTCCGTGGACCAAGAAAGGTTGGTTACATCTGATAATATTGCTATTTCAATCTGAATTTATTAAAAATGGACAATTATCCTATAATATTTGTTTGGTGACTGACATGATGGATTTAATTATAGATTTGCTGTAATCTTCTGTAATTCTGAAAAGGCTTTGGTATAATGCAGACTGAGTTTAAGAATTGTGTTTTAAGTAGATATGTGTTTCCCTTAGTTTTTGCTTTCAATTTTGTATATTCATCATATGCCTAAAGTTATGTTTGTTAACCCATTAAATTAAAGTGGTGCTTAGGTTTATGAACTTATGAAAGTTTATGAAGTCTTTAATATTTTTAATATTTTTAATATTTTAATATTTTTACATCAATATAATGTAAAATATGATCTGTTGGCTGCACAAATCCTAAAATTAGATAAAGAGAACCCAATTAAACAAATGAGTCAAAACATTATACCTGGTCATTTAGGTTAATGATATGTAAGGAGTTATATTTTTATTTTGAATCCCATGATAAATTAACACTATGATATAACTCATATTTCATGAGGAAAATTTTCTATTGATATCCTTGGGCTAAAAAAAGGATTCATACTTTAAATCAGCTGTTTCTCTTATGATTTATTAAATGATAAATAATTTATCAATGATTTATTGATATATTGTGTTTTAATTAATCTCCAATCAATAATTGATAATATTTAAAACTTTAATGGTCAGATAAACCCAGATGCTTTAACAGCCCCAGAGACACCTTTAATTCCAGTTTCTTTCAATAACAGTACATTATAAAAATAATTCAATTTTATAAGATATTAACATGTAGACTGAAGATTAGTAGTGATTTATTTTTATTTTTATTCCACCTTTCTTTTTATAGTGATTCAAAGCAGAAGAAGGATCTAATTCTGCTTCCTCCTCCTATTCTCTCCAGTTATGTATTAGAACTGTGAAAGGCTTCATTTCTATTGATATCCTTGGGCTAAAAAAAGGATTCATAATGTAAACCAGTTGTTTTTCTAATGATTCTATTAAAAGTTTTAATAAATTGTATCATGATTCATCTCCAATGTATAGTTGATAATATATGTTGGTATGTATGTATGTAAAATATATATTTTTTATTGCCTCTGTTCTATAACACAATAGTTTTTCTATAACTATTGCTATAAAATACAAAACTGTATAGAATATATTATTTTCTCCCAAAGTTTTCTTTTTTCAAGCACTGTTCAGTCTTAAATCTCTCTGGAATTTTTCTGTTTTTCTTCTCTGTTACTGGCCAGCTTAGAGGGTACTTACAACTTTCCACATTGTGCTTTTTATAATTACACTTTTCCTTGCTGTGCCTCTATACAACTTTTCCTCTGAACCATTCATTCTTTTTGAAGGAGGAAAAACACCTTATTTTATTGGTCTGCTTTACTCTGTTGGTGCTGCAAGGCTTCCAAAACACACATGTCCTCCCTCACCAGTTTCAAGGTTACAGCTTTATTGGCAACATTGCCATTCTGATGCTGGGGTGAAAGCTCAAACAGGAGGAAAAGAAGGCAGCACAGGTGCCTGCAATTTTTATGAGCAGGCTGTTCTTTCCAAATAAACACATGAATGTAATTACCCATCATTTTTACTTTCAATCAAAGCTTATAGGCCATTCTAACGGCATAGAAAAACATACTTCGAGGTAAAAATGTTTAGATGATAATTTTCTATGACATGTTTCTCAAACATTAAACCCATAATTTTTCAAAAAAAAAAAATTCACTTTGCAGACCTACCCTTGAAAGTGGTTTGGATATTCCCAAGGGTCTCCAGTTCACAATTGGAGAATCACTGGTTTACACTATGGCACTTTCCTTTTTTAAAAAAAATCACTATTTTCAAAGCCAAGTGGGATAAGGACCTCAGCAGGTGCAAAGGATCATGTCTGTGGGACTACTCAAGGTATGATATCACAAAGTTTTCTATTTAAATGGGGGGGGGGAGTGTGTTTCCATTTTTCATAAGTAAAGATTCTTAAATATGCCTAAAATGGTTCTCCAGCCTTAGGTGTTACCTGGATGAAATTTATATCCTCATCACAGGGTGTGATGTGTTTGAAATGTACATTTATATTTCAAAAGTCTTCATGTTTGAATGGTGTCACATCACACAGTCATATACGTACACATATCTGAAACATCAACACTTGCCTGATTAATGTTGGTATCTTTTAGAAGGGAATTATGAAAAAGAATATAAAACTATATAGGTCTGTGCTCTAATAGTTCATACAGGATATCAATAATGAAAGTTCTTAATGGCTAACAAATTTTGAAGACCTAATAATATCATTCTTATCTATCCTAGGTTACGTCAAAATAACCCTAACAGGTTCAATTTGTGATTTAAGAAGACGGTTGGTTTTACACAGCACACTCAATATCTTTACATCCCTGTAATCTTCTGTTCTTGCTGTTCTTTTTAAACTTTGTATTGGAAACAGGCACTTTGGGAGCCAGTATGGTGTAATGGTTAAGCAGCTGGACTTAAAACAGGCTCTGATCCCCTTCCCATTAGTGAGCTGGATAATCTAAAAGTCTCTTTTAGCCCTAAACAGCATTTAATTTTGTAAGTAGTTGGCTGAGAAATAAAGCTTCTTGCTGCATATGCATTGGAAAAAACAAACCTGAAGCCAAGCAGGATAAATGCTAGAAACAATAGCAACACTAGAACCAGGCTCTATAGAGGTCAAGGCAGAAGGATCAACAAAGATTATTTTCTGTTGAAGTATAATATTGGTCCATCAAGCAGGAATTATTAAGATTGGCTGGCAATGCTTAAAGCATTCCAACATCTAATTGTGCATGCAATTTCTGTGATTCAAGGAAGATGATCTGAATGATTTATTCTTAATTATAAATGTTGTAGAAATGTTTATGATGAAAACACCCTCACTTCTTGTAAGTGGCCTCAATCCAACAACAACAGTCTAAAGGCAACAACAGTACTTGACATAGATCTGCTGCTCTTAGGAATGGAAAATTCTCTTTGTCCTCCCAGTTATACATATTATGTTGCTCCTGCATTTGGTTAATATGGGCTACTCTTTCTTGGCCCATATCTAACTATTAAAAGCTATTACCCTTCTAATAAAATCCTATCTGTTTTGCCTGTGGAACTATTGCACAGAAGTAGATTTCATCCTGCTATGCCAAAGTCTCTGATAATGGCAATTGTCTTTAGCACTGAATATGAAGAGGCTTTTCAGAAATGGAATTATAACAAAAGTCTTTTGTATCTTTTGGTTATATCCTGATTACCTTGCCCATCTTAAGCAGCTTTTGGGATACTGAAATGTTAATATAGTAAAGATGCAAAACTCTCTTCATACCATCAGCTCATGATAGTGTCTCTGGGGGAAAAAAACTTTTCAACAAATTGCTTTTTTGGCAAACTCATTTAAAAACCAAAATGACAGATGTGAGAGCTGTGGAGCTTTAATTTGTGTTTGTTTATGTGTTTGGAGACAAAAATTCTCTAGAAATGATTTATGCAATGATAGCTCAAATCAAACTACATCCAAGCCAAGTCTCAGTTTGAAATATTGAACATTTCTTTCAGTCTAAAGTCATCGATATCCTAATTCTCTTTTTTATGATCTCAATTAAGCTATTTTGACAAGACTGTCCCAAGAGTAAGATTCCTTTATGATCATGTAAATGAAATCATTCTAACTATCTATTAATTCATATGCATACAGAGTATTAAAAATAATTTGAAAAAGCAAGTAAACAAATAATATGCAGAATGATTATGAGGGTTAGAAAATAAGGCAATAAAATAAACCTACACCTGTTATCTATATGCACATATATAAATATAAATAGATATAAATATATAAATTCATTTGTACAGATATAAATATAAAGCTGCCTAGATTAACCCCATAATGAGATAGGCAACAAATCAATTTAACAAATAAGTTAAGATAACCTTTATTGTCACAATAACAATTAAATATTGAAGCTCAGTGAAGACATACATGAAGCTACAGTATTTCAAGAAACTATATTATAAAAATATATTTCATTAAAATAGCAATTATGGATCCTGATGTAGTCAGGGATGGGATATATGGGCATGTAGACTCAAGAATTTTAATATGGTTGTATGACTATATATTTTGTTTCTGAAAAGGTAAGTGGGCCATGTAGAGAATAATATTTCACAGATTATATGTCAAAACTCAGAAGTTTGGCAATATAGGCTAGGGTCCTAATTTAATGACCGACAGGTATGTACATATACATGTATAAACAGAGATGTATCTTTAGGCAAGACATCAAATTGTTGTATTACAGTAGTTGTCTTCTATCATTCTGCAAATGTTGTATAGTCTCTTGTCTGGATAAGATCATTTTTGCACAACGAAAATGTTTCCCAATTGGGTAAAATTCCTTCAAGGTACTTTTCAATAGAAAAAGCAAATCAGTTTTTATAGAAACAGTAAAATAACTATAATCATTTGTATGACATCTCCAACAAAGCACTCTGGAAATGAACTTTAAAGTAATTTGTTCATCCCGCAGATTTATAGCCTAAATAGAAAATAGATATAGGATGTAAATAGTGAAGGACAATTTCTCCCACCTGAGTTTGTCACTGATTGAGTAGTTTCAAGAATTTAGGAACAAATCAAAAGAAAATTAATACAGTTATGGGGGAGGGGGGAATAGTGTTTTTGTATGGTCAATATACTCGGTAAAAGGTGTTCAGCCTTACTACCAGTAATACATTTCTAGAACTCTTTGTCTCAGAATTTTCCAAAGCAAAATCTGGGTTTAAGAAAGACTGAACTATTACTCATATTTTCAGCATATTTACAGCTTTTTCTGTAACTTGAATTCTTTTTCTTAGGTTGGAGCTGTGTTAGATTAAGGACAAGATGTCAATGAAACAGTATCTGAAATCAGTACTAACTACTTGGTCTGGTGAATTAGGTCTGGTACAATTCAAATTGACAATATGATTTAGATTGTTGAGTCAAAGTAATTCTAATCATAGATTTGAGTTGGAAAACCTGTCCAATTTGATTTAATAATCCAAATAGATTTGAATGAATTTATATTAAAAACACATGTTCATGTATCTAAACTGGCTGTATCAAATCTCATTCGTGGTGTCCAGTTCAGTATGCTAATTCAACTACATCATTGTTTTTATTCAAAAACTCAATCCGATTTAGAGATCCAATCAAATTGCCTTTGAATTACTTTTCTAAATCAAATATTTAGACACTTATTGCCTATTCTTGCCTTGTTCAGCAGAGAAGTTAACATGATTTGATCCCTGTACGTTGGACTTCATAGTTTTAAAGGCAGCAGTGGCCCAGAAAATATACTGTGTGGGAAGTGTTGGTGCACACTCAGTTCAGGCTAAGATCTGGTAAGATCTACTGAGAGGTGCAGAACTTAGTTCAGAATTTATATTACAAGGAGGAGGAAGGGCAAGAGTTTATAAAGAGTTTATAAAGCCAAAAGATATAAAAGATAATTCTGACAAAGTTCAATTGTCATTTCATAAAATGTTGGAATATGTTCAGAGAAAAGAGCTGGATGAAAAGGAATATGGAAACCAAATTCTATTAGGGTCATTAAAAGCAAAGAAAAAAAACAACAAAAAACCCCACCCTAGCAGATGTTTAGTCTATAAAAGAAAATAAGATTCACGAGAGACATGTCAGCATTGGTATCTAAAAGACTGCCACACAGAAGTTGGAACTCTTTGTTCTTTGTTGCTACAAAAAGGCAGAAATAGAATTAATATGTGGATACTGCAAGAGATAAAATTTCAACTAAATTTAAGAAATATCCTAAAATTACAGAGTGTTCAGTAGTGAAACAGACTGCCATGTAATGTAGTAGACGCTCCTTGCTGGAAAAAATAAACAAATTCTGAGTGGCCATCTGTCAGGTATGTTGTAATTGCCTTCTGCTTTACAGATTCTGAATTGAGCAGCAAATTTGGGTAGATACCTCCCAAGGTCTCTTTTTACTTCACGATTCTATTATTATCAATGTGTTTTCACCTTGATTATTGTGAGAAATTAGAAATTAGCTAGAACATAATTTCATTTTCCCCTAACTTAATATGGTTCTAATGCCAAATATAATTTTCTACATTATATAGGAAATCTTCACAGCTGAAGAAACTAAGATTTACAAAGTTTCTAAAGACTTTTGGTTGGAATCAGGAGCAAGGCCCATGTTTTAAAAACAGCCAAATATTTCTAACCCTGATTTTTGTAGTGAATTTTGATTTTTTTCCCCCACTGGAAATTCTTTGCATCACTAAAGGAAAACCAAAGCAACACTTTCATCTAACAGCTAAAAGATCAATCAAAACAAGCAATATTGGTGGCAGCAATGGAAGAGGGAAATAGAATACTGCTAAATCAAAGCACTAGAACAGAAATTTCTAAAGCTTGTCTTTGGTCATATCAGAAGAAAATGGACATGTCATATATGCTTATGAAGTTAAAACTGGCAAATGTGAGTTGATTTTACAGATTAGAAGCCAAGATTTGAAGACTTTTTATAATTTATGAATTCAAAAGGATTTTGTTGTAGATAAATGTGCAGAGAACTGCATTACACTCTTAAACATGCTGAATATCCTCTTCTCTAGTCAATTTTTGATAGTTTGACAAGCTAAAGGATAATGTAGAAGTAGCAATTTACATATAGTTATTTTATTGTGAAGATTGAAAGGCTTGTCATTCATGCTGTCTATACTTAACTTTAAGATGGAGGCATTGTTTAAACTTGGAATATTAAATCTGATTTAAAAACCTTCTTAGATGAATTATTATTGTTGCCTTAGCATAGAGTGACTCATAAGGACTTATAGCTTTCTTGTTCTAAACTGTAAAAAACTCAATTTAAAATATAAATTGGTTAATCGGATAATTCAGTAGTGTTTTCTATTTCATTTTATCTTAAAATTAAAAATTTCTAATATTATAATACAGTAAATCACTTTGACTTTAATATATCTTACTCCTAAGTAAATATTTACATTTTCTCTGTAAATCCATTTTAATTCTTTTTGTTTCTCTTAATTCAAGTCAGATATTTAAAAACAGTGCTTTTATCTAAAATAAACCTTATGCTAACTAATTTTTTCAATAAACCTTTCAGAATATTGATATGATTTTATTACTTTTTTGGAAAACAGCATATGTGAGTGTGTGTCGATACACACACACACACACACACACACACACACACACAGAAATATAAGCATACTTGATTCTTTCCCATTGATTAATGATTATACATCTTTTGTTTTTCAATCACCATTCTTGTTATTTAATTTTGTTATTTAATGTCCAGAAAATTTGATTTATAGTCAAGAAGCTAAAGAGCTCTCATTTAAGAATGAAATGGTCTGATTTAAAAAATCAGCCATAAATCAGGTAATCATCAAGCGGGCTTGGAGAGTTCTTATACTCTTGGTTAGCATATATTGCCCCAAGGTCATTAAGCAACCAAAATAGTACTAACTTAATTATGCGATAGAGCAACATCTGGCAAATTCAACACCCAACTCAAGATCTATTGTCCCACAGAGTCAAAAGATGAATGCATCATGAGTGTATGTTAGGGTGCGCAATCATAAAGACCGCATTAGCGAGCACTGATCACTATGTCAGTCTTCATCCAATGAAATTATTGCCTTTCCAAAACTCAGGGGCAGAAGGCAAAAAAGTGCTGATGCCAATGAGACACCCTGCAGGCAATGGCTGACATCAAGGCTGTGGGCTGCTATGTGTTGTGGTTTATGTCAGTGGTTTGATGGATGACTTTTAGATAATTCCCATTCTATAATATCTTTGAGAAATTCTTCTCTTCCCCAAACATCTTTTTTGTTCATCTCTAGGCAGCAGATGGCATCAACCCACACACTCTATTGTGTGTAGCCCAAAGGGAACATCACCATTCTTTCAGATGGTTGAGATTTTAGAATCCAATTAAAGCTTGAAAATCTGACTTTGGGCACTTTAACCTCTGCCATTTGGTTCCTTTTTCAGTTTCCATTGGTTCTACTATTACTATTCAATGATGCCATAAAAAGTCCATGAACAAGAAAAACCAAGGAAAGAGGAATGAAAAAGGAATAACACTGCATTCTGTTGAGATTATTAGTGAACATGGTATGTGTACAATTCAGGCCTCCATTTCAAACATAAGCATACTTCTTGGAAGTTTTAGTCATGAAACTAAGGACTGGTGTCAGACATTTTTCTGTATTTTAATTGATTTAAACTTGCCTTTATACTTTTATCTGAGTGCCAATTTATTTCTGGTAGTGTTCTGCAAAAGCTAGATGTAGAAAGTAATCTCTAAACTTCAAGATTCATCTTGCCATTGTCATAATTTTGATTATACAAAAGTTAAATACAGTTATTAAATGAAATGCTAAACTTGAGTATTCTATTCACTTATAGGTATCTTTTATCCTAATAAGTTATTAACTTTCTTTAAAAAGTCCTTGTTAAAGAACTCTATTTTTCTTTTTCCACATGATGGAAACATTACTGTTTTTTTCTGTAATACAAATTCAGCAGACGGATTCCTTTCTTCCATTATCATCTTTTGCTTTTTTGCTGATATCCTTCTGGTAATTGTACTTCATAAAGTGTTACGATCATTTTCTGGAATATTATTTCCAATCTAGAGTTAGGAGAACTGGCAAAATCTTTCGCATCATTCAACATTTCAGAATGCCTGCAGGATTGCCTTCAAGAAGTTCACCCAAATTATTATCACTGCTTCTATTAGCTCTCTGAAAACCTAAACTACCCCTTTCCAAGTGTCATATGTGGTTTGTTTGATTTATTTATTTGTTTTTGGTTTGGGATATAAAATTGAAAGATTGCCTGTCCTTTCCAGTTTCACTCAGTGAATATTCTGGGAAAACATTATTCTTCCCAAACATTTTTATCATAATTCAATACATTAAGAATCTTAATAGCACCTTAGCAAAGAGGAAATCTGCAGCCCTTCACATTCAGGCAATTCATTGGTAAAGTTAAACTATTATTTGGAACAGATATTTAAAATTAGATGAGCAGAAAAAATCTTTTTTTCTATCCATTTTGATTCTATTTCATAAAACATATTTGTTACAAAAATTATTTCAACAAAGAAAGAATTTTTTATTAAATTCTCATGAGAACAGTGTGGTTTTCTTGAAATATTTATGAAACGAGAATCAGTGTTTACTATATAATAATCATCTATCCATTGGTCTGCAGTCTCCCTGGCTTTCTATATTCCAATTAAATCACAAGGGAAAAATTCCCCAGCTGGGCTTTTTCAGTAGTGATATTAGGATTAATACTCGTAGAGGATTGTACTCTTGAGAAATTGTTGGATAATTTAACTGTTCTGTAAGGGAAAAAAATGGAAAAATCACTCATCTGATTTCACTGCCTACACCTTAGGTACAAATATGGAATGCTATTTATGTCCAACTCTGATCATGTATATCCGGCTTTAGGTCTGGATATACATATAATGAGGGAATGCGTATATGTATAGAAAAGTCTTATTAGCCAACTTAAATGTAGAATCATTCGAAATATTTTCTTTTCTATATAAAATATGCCTTTCTTAAACAAAGGCACCTGAAAATGTATGTCATCATATTTTCCATAAAGACAAAAAGTAACAAACACTGGTAAAACTGAAAATCTATCAGGATTTTGAGTAGGACTGTTCTATCAGCTTTCTGAGGCTTCACAATTACTGCTATTGCTGCTTTTTAAACATATTAGCTTAATTTTAAATATGCAGCGTTGAGTCTATAAGAAGTGTTTGATCTCACAATTATAAAGGCTTGAGCTTGCAGTTCAAAGTTCATAGTCAGAAACCAGACTTTAAATTATTTTTTTTTTATTTATTTATTTTCAGGTTAACTTACTCTCTTCCTGTCTGCCAATGAGGAGTACACATAGCCACAGATTCGATGTTACTAAGATATTAGGAAAATGCTAACCATTCTGAAAAATATATGGCAAGGGAACATATCTATTTTTTAAAATCAACCTCCATTGGTCCTCTCTATTTTTAATGTAGCTGTTGCTTTAATACTTCTGAAAAAAAGCCCTTCAGCATATATATAACTTTATGAGATAGTCTGGAAAAAACTAAGCAGTTTTGCATATCTAAGAGAAAAAGAGCACATTGTCAATATTACATATGCTGTGATTTATAATTTATAAAGTTAACGTTTGTAGAGGATTTTTGTTGTTGTTTTTAATGGTTTTAGATCCACAGCAATAAGAAATGGTTGAATTTTCATCCTGAATTTCATATAAAAGATTATATTCATATTTCCTAAATTTATAGGAAATGCAGAATGATCTTCAAGGCCCATATGTGGACTTTTCAGAATTTTTGATATAATTCAAATTTAAAGAGCTACCCCTTGTCCCCAAAATATGCATAAAATGGATTGGCAAGGGAAAAATGTTTACGAAAATGCAAATATTCAAAGAAGAAATCCTAACATGCATACATCCATAGATACTTTTTGTCTTTTTTTTTTCCTTAGTCAGAAGCAAATAAAGTTCAGTAACATGGAAAAATGAACAAAACCAGAATTGGCAGACATACTTATATCTACCACAAACAGGAATCTACCTTATGTTTCACCTCCATCTTACCTTGCCTTAACTCTTTCTCTACCTGAGTTATCATAATAGAGAACAAAAACAATTAAGAGCTTTGTGGTTAGTCTTCAGGGTGCCACAATATTCTTTTGTTATTACTGCAGACTAAGAGACTAACATGTTAATGCTCTGAATCATAGATTAGGATAGATTTATGTCACATTTTTCCATTCAGAAAAATGCAGTTCAGAACTGTATTTAGTATCTTGTAAGTCTTCTTACAAGATACTAAATCTGCTTCTTTCTCATTTCCATTCCTGCTCATTTATCTATTGCCTTTGTTTGTTTAATTTCCTATGTAGAATTATTTTGAATGTAAGCTTTCTATAACCCAGAGACCAGCTCTGTCTGTTCGGTGTTGATTGTAAAGCCTGTACATTTCTTCCCAAACCACAGAATAATTCTTATCAGGATATTTTATGTAAGTAGGTCAAAAGAAAACAAAGGCTGCTCTTAGCTTTGTATACAGATAACTTTTCCAGAGGAACTTTATATGTAAACATTTATGCTCACAAATACTATTGGTTGGCTGGCTAGTTTGGGTGTCTTATAATGGAAGTGAAATATGTGTCCTGTTGCAAAGCCTTATTCTACTTTATTTTATTTTGATTTCATCTTTATGGAACTAGGAGTTTGAGGTAAATTAACTATGACAATGAGCATGTTACCAGCATATAACAATCTCTTGTCACATTTCCTCTCCTTTCTGCTCTCTCCTGAAATGTATGTGGAGGCAACTAAAATCAGCCTTGCTAACTATGTGACCAGAATTCTGATATATGAACCAGAATCAGAAGACAGCAATGGCAAAACTTTTTCCAAACTGCTACTAAGAAATAGATATGCATATGTGCATGAAATCACTGGTGTCAAACTCAACTAAAAAGAGGCCTTTCCTCAGTAATGATAAAATATATGTTTGCTTTATCTGTAACATAATACTTCTGAATGATATTGTTGTTGTTAATTATCACCACCCACTCCAAAAGATATGCATCAGTGATGAAATTCAGCCGGCTCTATCTGGATCGCACAATCCAGTAGTGCTGCCGGCGGAAGGTTCCACCAACCCACCTGGACGTCATCACGTCCTGTTTTTGATCCTCTGTGCATGTGCAGAAGGCGTGTGTGAGCATAGTAAGTGCGCACACACACTCACATTTGTGAACTGGTAACAAAGGCAAGTGAATACCACCCCTGATATGGATAGATGGAAATATGGATGGATGAATACTAGTGTTGGGCATGCTTTGAGAAAAATCTTTGCAACACATGGGATTGATCATTGTTGATTAAAAATGTCTCCATGCAACATAAAAAAGTAGTGGTGAATATTGTTTTGTTTATTATTGTATAAAAGGAGTCGCTGTGGATCTTTGCTAGTCGTCGATTATAGGGGGGAATGTTTCATCTCCATTTCAAGACCATTGAGCCAGTGCAGTCTAAATATATTTCTACAGTGATGTAACCAGTGATTTGTTACCTTTGTACCAAAACAATACTCATTTATCTACTTGCATTTGCATGCTTTTGAACTACTAGGTTGGCAAGAGCTGGGGCAAGGATGGGAACTCACCGCATGGCACATAGGTCTTGAACCTTGGCTACCGGCTTTCCAGCCAACAAGCTCAGCATCTTAACCATTGAGCCACTGTGCCACCCAATATTATTGTACGTATGTGTGTGTATATATGTACTGTATATAAGTCTGTATGTTTTGTTTGTTTGTCAAATTTATATGGCTACCCATCTCACATAAAGTGAATCTGGATTCTGTACAATAAAGCCTATTAAAACTTACTATCAAACCAATTGGAAACTATTAAATAGTAAACATAGATAAAAAGCAAGAGAACACCACAGAAATACAGCCAACACAGAGGCTACCTATTATCAGGCTTTTTATCTCCAGATTGTTGAAAAAGCTTATTTTTAAGGGCTTTCCGACGGATGTGATGGCTCAGTGGCTAAGATGCTGAGCTTGTCAATCGAAAGGTCAGCAGTTCAGTGGTTCAAATCCCTAGTGCTGCAGAACAGGGTGAGCTTCCATTACTTGTCCCAGCTTCTGCCAACCTAGCAGTTCGAAAGCACATTAAAAATGCAAGTAGAAAAATAGGGACCACCTTTGGTGGAGGGTAACAGCGTTTTGTGTGCCTTTGGCATTTAGTCATGCCAGCCACATGACCAGAGAGACATCTTCGGACAGTGCTGCCTCTTCAGCTTTGAAACAGAGATGAGCACCGTCCCCTACACAGAAATGGACAACTTGCCATAGGCCAACTTACACGGTCACTTTACTGCTGGAAAACTCACCATGGCCAACTCACCACAGGATAACTCACTGATGGACAATTTAACAATTGTATTTAATTATTTAAAGTAAATAAAATATTATTTTAATTTTTTTCATGCACATTTCATTACGTCTCTCTTTTTGCATCCTTTTGCTAATGATTCTATTCCACTATTTCTTTGATATTAGTATAACTCTTATCCTGTAGTGAATTGTCCTGTGGTGAGTTGCCCATGGTGAGGTGGTCATGGCGAAGTGACTGAAAGTTGGCCATGGCTACAGTGAATTGTCATAGACCTCCCACCCTTTACAGTCCATGAAGAACTCTTGTCCACCTGCTGCAACTCTGCCAGAACCTCAGTATAATCCAAAGTGTCCTGATGAGGAAAATAGCATCATCTACACAGCACATGAAATAAATCATAGCTACCTGATACCTGGTAACAGTGTTCCATGTGCCTTTGGCATTTAGTCATGCCAGCCATATGACCACTGAGATGTCTTCGGATAGCGCTGCCTCATCGGCTTTGAAAAAGAGATGAGCACCGTCCCCTAGAGTCAGGAACGACTAGTATATATGTGCAAGGGGAGCCTATTATTTCATGGTTCCTGCAATACTCTTTTGTCCCTGTGATAAGGGATATTTCTACCTTCTCATTTTGATGAATACTGGCATAAGCATCCTGCAAATGGTAAAAAATACTTCAACTTAAAATCTTTGATATTCATCCTGTGCTAATAGGACCAACTCTCCCTTATGTTCCCAAAGCACAAGGGGATTCAAGTGTAGTTTACTCTTATAAGGATATAGGGATCTTTGATAAGCATTGATGGTATAGGAATATTCACGTTTAGAGTTATCCATAAAAGGTGCCAAACTAAAATGCAATGCAGTTTGCTATAGGGCAATGTTTATAAACCTTGGGAATTTTAAAATACATGGACTTCAGCTTCCAGAATTCTGGGAGTTGAAGTCCACACATCTTAAAGCTGCCAACTTTGAGAAAAAAATGGCTAAAGGTGAATTAAATGCTTTACTTTTTTACCTTAAAGAATGATTAAAAAATGGTAAATCATTTAAAGTAGAAAATATTTTTAAAATAGGACTCCAAAGACAATACTCACAAGAATATCTCCCTTGCCTTCCCTTTTACTGCAGCAGTTCCTAAAAATGGTTCTAAGTGCAGGATGGAATTCAGCTAAGCGTTCTTTGTTACTGAGCAGCAAGTGTTGTATAAGCCTATTCAACTTTTCATTCTTGCATATATTAAACCTTTTGAAGTTATACTCTGCAGTAATGTAGAGGCTTATCAGATTTACAAGCATATTTGGCTAAGTATGTGTTGGAGAGTATAATTTATTTGAAACCTCCATTACAACTGCATTCTTCTAGCTATGATTATCCAGTAAAAATACAGTCATATTTTAGTTGTTAGGAAAAAAGCCACAACAGAAAGCATGTGAAAGCTAAATGATTGCCTCTGAAATAATATTTCTTGCCAGCAGCATGATTAGTTTATTTATTTTATAAACCATTGTGCTGGTTTTCAGTCCTAACATGTAGTTTATGTAACAATTAAATAAAACACTATGCAATCAGGGAGATAGATTCATTTAGTTACTTAGTGCATCAACTGTTTAGACCAGTAGCCACAATACTTGTGTTTAGATTGAGAAGTTTTCAAAACTAAAAACATTACATATGTCAATGATCTTTCTTTTCTTTCTTTTTCTCTTCTTGGTATGAGAGCACCACACTTTGTTTGCAGCGCCTTACAACTACATGTGCATATTCAAGATGCTGGTTATAATAAGGCCCTACTTGACATGGGGCCCAGTTCTTTGAGGAGTTGCATGTCTCTTGGGGTTTCTGCACAGCCAGTAAGAGCAGACAATTGGATGAGCTCTGAGTCCCCTCAATCAATGTCAATTTCAGGGCTGAGGAAGTGGTTTAACATTGAACAGGGAGTAAGATAAAAATATCTGATGTCTCCTTAATTATTTAATGTATTCATGGATAAAAACATAAGGACCATTTATGATAATGTAGAAACATAATGGTTGGCTCTTGTGACTAGAGAGAATTCCATGGTTTTGACTGGGAACTTAAATTATTACAATGAAAGTTAATTGATAAGGTCAAACTCTTTCAGGTATAAATGCACTGCTCCGTACTGCATGATCTTCTGACATCAAGGAGCAATGTGGTATAGATAAAGAATATGGATTTTTTATTTATCCAGTTTGCTTATCATTTTGCCTGCTGATTATCTAAGAGACAGCTAACCTGAAGTAGCTTCTTTCTACTTTTCTTCCTTGGCAGCCTTGCACAAAACACAATTTTTTGGAATCTCTAAGGTAGATAGGTTGTTTCTGCTGCGTTGTTTATTTTTTATTCTTGCCTGATTGTGGTTAGGGTTAGTGTTCACTATTCACTACAGCATAACATGACATGTCATCAAGTAATGAAGTCCTACTTTCACAAACAATCATGGTAACTTATATGACATCAGTCCATGGTTTATGACATACATGATCTCTTTCATTCAGTTAATCTGCACATTCATTTTCCTACATGTATTCATACTGTAGATACCGTTCTACAAGCTCAGACCACATTAAATCAGATCTCTAATATCATTCGCTGTACTTTTAGTCACAGGAAATCAGGATGTCTATTTTGCAGCCAGCAGATTTTGTGCTGCATAGTGAGAGACTTATATAGCTATTTCTGGCTCATTAGCCATCATCAGTAAGCCGAAAAGTAAGAAAATAGATATTGTACTTTTACAGGGAGGATACATGAGATGTGGATGTGGCTTACTGATGATGGCTAATGAGCCAGAAATAGCTATATAAGTCTCTCACTATGCAGTACAAAATCTGCTGGCTGCCAGAATGAAAAGAAGGAAAAAAATCCAGAAAGTAGTGAATGTGATTTCACTCTGTTAGGGTTGCAGAAAAATCCTGGTTACGTAGGAGAAACCTGGCTTAAAGGAAAAACACACATAAAACCTATGAAAAGTAAGAATATATACTTAAAAGTAAGAATATATATACTCTCACCTGTCATTGCCAACCTCTATATGGAGCACTTTGAAACCCAAGCTCAGAAAAATCTGATCACAAACCGAAACTCTGGCTCAGATACGTAGACGACACCTTCATAATCTGGCCACATGGGAAAGAAAAACTGGACAACTTCCTCACACACCTCAACAGCCTACACCCCAAAATACAGTTCACCATGGAAACAGAAGCAAACAACCAACTTCCCTTCCTGGATGTCTTAGTCTACAGGAAATCCGATGGCTCCCTAGGACACACTATCTACCAGAAGAAAACACACACAAACCGCTATCTGCATGCACTCTCACACCACCACCCAGCCCAGATCAACTCTGTAGCCAAGACACTCCTCTACAGAACAAAACGCTTAGCTGATGAACAACACCTAAAAACCGAACTACACACTCTCACTAATGTACTAACATCCAATGGATTCCAAAGAAATAAGATTACCAACCTAATCCAAAAAGAAACCCCCACTAAAATTCAAGACAGAGAACAAGAAAACGGCAAAGCCCTCCTCCGATACATAAAAGGCACCACAGACGGAATAAGCAAAATCTTCCAGAAACATAACATCAAGACAGCATTCTGCACAAACTGAAAAATATCCACCATCCTGAGGAACCCCAAAGACAAAATTGAGTTAGAAAATCAAAGAGTATATGAAATCCCATGCACCGCCTGCCCCACCACATACATCGGACAAACCAACAGAAGAATAAGTGCACGCATTGAAGAACACAAAAACTCAGTCAAAAAAGAGGAACCAACTTCTTCCCTGGTCCAACACTTTAAAGCCACAGGACATGAAATTGACTTTAAAAAGACCAGAACTATCGCCAAAACTGAACACTTTAATGACAGAATAATCAGAGAAGCCATCGAGATAGAAAAACGCCCACACAGCATGAACAAATGAGATGATACTTTCCGCCTGCCAACCATTTGGAAACCCACCCTTATTGACAAACGAGTCCCTAACACGATGAATGACACCAGACCCACACTCTCAAGAGCCACACAGGATGTCACCACCACACATCCACGCAGAAAGCAGACTCAAACCCACACTGATAATGAGGCACGACCAAGGACCAGAAGCCAGACCGCAGCTGCATCATTAGCCACTGTTAACCCCTCCAATCCATACATGAATCAGACCAACAGCCACCATGAAAAGCTCTCACGACCACAAACACGAAGCCAAACAACAACAACACAGCTCACCAGCTCAAATCCCCCTGCAACTCAGACTAAGCCAAGCACAACCAAGCCCCCACCCAAACAGAACATACCCCCAGCCAATCAGAGCACAACCAACCCCCCATCCAATCAGAGCACAGCCAAACTCCTAACCAATCAGAACACACCTCCACCCAATCAGAACACAGCCAAGCTCCTACCCAATCAGCTCACATCCGCACTAGCAGTTAAAAGGAAGGGACAACTGCAATCTCACATTGCTCCTGGAAGCACGAAGCTGAGAACACCAGCCTGAAGATGACGAATGAGACTTCGTCGAAACGTCGCCAAGATACTTCCAATTCTACGCAGGAGAAGACCCGAATAACCAAAGACCTACATACAAACACCCGCAAAAACCTCAGAAAACAAATATCGTACCTCTACAGGGAGGAAATCCACCATCTCACCAGGACCTATGAAAAACTCGAGGTCCAAAGAGCTTCTGTTTTATGTGACCTTGCATTCCTACGCAACTTCCGAGATCAAAATTTAATCCCTACAAGCTTCCAATTGAAATTCCACTCCAACTCTGCAGCCACCAAACGCATTCTGAAAAGAACAGAACTGGCCCTAATCACAAATGAACTCCACACAAAAAGATTCCTCCTAGACTGAATCAACAAGGATCTCCTCACACTCCACCTCAAACTCAGCAACAAGATCCACCCTGCACTTTGGGACAAATCCAAGCAACTTGCAATCTGGAGAGCCGAAACACAGACCACCCTCAAGACAGACACACACACCAACAAACTCCGAAGATTACAAGAACGCCAGAAACAAACCCTTCCACCCTCACAGCCACACATGAAACCAACAGTGCATAACATCTCAGATAGGATCCTCACCAAAGCTGAAACCAATGTCCTTTCCAAAGGATTCAACTTTGCAGTCGCTCCCAAACGCATCCCCACTGAAACCATTATATGCGGAGTTGAAACCAGCCTGACCAAAATCAACCCCGACGATGCACACAGAATCAAACTCGAAATCACCAACATCCTCTGCACCAGCAAGCCACCCAAAAGCAACTTACCCAAAGAGGAACAGACAGCACTACTTAACCTGAAAGAAGACACCAGCATAATAATCCTACCAGCAGACAAGGGCAATGCCACGGTGGTTATGAACACATCTGACTACCAAACCAAATTAACCAACCTACTCCAAGACTCCACATACAAACCCCTAAACACAGACCCCACCACCTACCTGGAAAAAACCACCAGATCCAAAATAAAAGCCTCCCCCATCAGCGAAGATATCCAGCAAAGAATCATTCCCAGAGAGAAACACACTTCCAAGACACTTCCAATTTTACGTGGGAGAAGACCCAAATAACCAAAGATCTACATACAAACACCCGCGAAACACACACACACACACACACACACACACACACACATACATACACCCACCTCTTCCTTCCCGCACCTCTGTCTAGTGATATAAGACACAGAGGATAAATTATTAAAGCCTTATTTTGAATTCTTCTGTGAATAAGAGTTGTCTGAAAATAGCAGCATTTAAAGCACATGTATTTTATTCTGCATCCCTGCTGAAGTGATTAAAATGTTCAACGTGCAGTCAACAGCCCCTTATTCCCTGGCAGCTGTCGTAGCCACTGAATACAAGTATAGCAGACCAAGAAAGCTTTCTTGCTTCACCTCTTACGTAGTGCCAAAAAAGCAAGCCCTCCATTTTGTAGAAGCATTTGTTATCTTATTTTTCAGCTTTTATTCCTTCTTCGCCCAGCTCAGATGAAATTCTTGATGCCTTCTGCATATCCCTGCTCTTTATTATCTTCATCTCATGGCTTTTTTTAAAAAGTGATGATTAGAAAATTTAGCTTTATTAAATCTTCAGGGAAAATGAGAGTTCCCAGACTTTCAAATCTGGGTGTAGCATCAAAATTGCTCAAAGGTTTTGAATAGGAAGCAGCATGGCTTCAATACATTGGTATAGGACCAACAGTGAAAATTGGTCAGTTTCTGATACTTTTCTTTAACATACAAGACAGCAATTACTCCTTGTGGTTTACATTTTTCTTACTAAGCCAACCCTAAATTAAATCTACTCATCCTGCTTATTTTCATTCTTGTATTTAAAAACACAGAGGTATACTGTAGAATTCATCATTAATTGATCTTATTGCAAATTAAAATCAGCTCTTTATTTATGAAAAAGTGAATATAGACTGAATTCCCCAAATCGTACTAGGACAGCTTCTTTATTCAACACAGAATAATCCATTGCTATTTTCATGTAAGAATTTGCATGTGTCCTGATTTTTTTTTCATCCAATATCCTTTTTCTACATTTATCCACTTGATGCCAACACAGAGCTGATAGTAGAGCCATGAAAGCAACAGTATTCCCATGTGATACCAGTACTCTGTAAACAGCCCTGGTTCCTGGTGAGTTTTCAGGTGGAAATCAAACTGCTGTTAGTCACCATGAATTCTGGTATTCAATAAGGCCAGGTTGTCTGAGGAACAATCTATTTACCATGGTTTCTGCCTGTCTGGCTAGATTGACCAGACTAGGTATGCTTCAAGTCCTGTCAAACAATATTGATTAATAGTATCAATATTCAACCCTCAGTCCTGGGAATTAGGTAGCATGGTGTTTCTTTTATGGTATCCACCTTTTACAATAACAATCCCCTTAAATAACCATGTATTATTAATGCTTGTAGTATTAAGTTTATGATTATTTAGCGTGTTTCCCCAAAAATAAGTCCCTGTCTTTTTTTTTTTTTTTTGAACCCTGAAATAAGTGCTAGGCTTTATTGCCATGCCCACAAAAAATTATCAGAGAATATCTTATTTTGGGGAAAACGGTACCTATACAGTAAATTGGAATAGAGATCAAGATTGAGATAGATATGCATCTGTACATTAATATAACTGAAAAAACATCCAGGTTTTTAGTTGTGACCTATTTTTAATTTTCAATTAACTAGCAGTATTACTATGATACTGGATATTAAGGATTCAGCTTACAGAATTTTAATTCCAAAAATCTCCAGCCAGCAATTCAATCCTGTAAAATTGAAGTATATATACCAGCATGTGGTACAAATCCATATATTTTAATTTGTAATCTATTAATGATTTCCAGTTTTAATTATTAGACATCAAATTTAATTTTAAGATGTGAAACTATTCTAGATAGCAAAGCACTTGCCTACAACTTAGTTAACATTTTTTTTCAATATGGGAGTTAAATAACTTTTCTGATAGAAAGTATAAATATTCTTACAGTAGTTAGCATGTAGAACCTAATTCAGTATACTTTGAGAAAATATGTCAATCAAATCTTCATTTCAGTCATAGGCCAGCAAGAGAATATTGCAGGCTGAAATGGGAATTGAACTTTTAAAATTAATTTAATTCTGATATGAATCACTTTCCAGAACTGTTGTCCTTTACAACTTTGCTATCAGATATAAAAGAATGATCCAAACTGCTTATTACATTTTTAACTATTTTTAGAAAATGAATCAGTTAAATGTATAGTCACTTCCACATTTGGCTAGGAAACCAAATGTGTACAGGCATCATTTGTACAAAGGTTTAGGCAAAACAGGATGAATTTGTCCTTAAATGAAGCAAGGCTGTGTGTACCAGAGGACTGTGATAAAATTCAATCCAACTTTCCCTAAGAGCTGAATATGCAGATACGTGTTGATTAGTGGATTATGAGGGTTAAAGATTAAGGGGAAACCACTTAAAAGAGAAAGCTATTTAAGGAACCACTATAATTTCAGTACAGTTTGAGTCAGAAATAAATTCTAGCTTTTATGAGCAGAATAGCCATTCTCTATTCAAAGCTTTAACAAAAACATTTTAGAACACATTCAGAGTCAAAATAATATATGTGGCTTTATATAATGAAAATAGAATATGCTAAAATTAAATGTACAAATTTCCATCTCTTTCATAATTACAACTCTGATTTTAAATGGATTCTCTTTGATGATATTAAGACCCATATTTTGACATGAAATGTTTTAGATAGTATTTGGTTAAAGTCTTATTGATTTTGGCTTTGGCTTTGCATTTTTATCATGCTCATTGTATTTTTGTATTTTTATTTTTTAGTTTATTTCTTTGTTTTTATTTTAAGACTATTGAATTTATTTTTTAAGTATCTTATACACTATTTACCCATATTGATTTTCATTGTCATGAAATAGTCAACTACAAGCTTTTCAAAAAGCTGAAATGTTTCTTCAAGAAAGCTTTTCTTTATAGAAAATGCCCCACACATGGACACACATGCACACACTCATCCACTCCCCCATGCCCCACACACGGACAAATAGTCTCTAATTTACAGAGCATATTTGTTCAAAGGAATCCCCAGTCACTGCCAAGAATAAAAGAAGGACCAGTTATATAGAATTTGTTAATACAAAAATATGGCTAATGTACAGTATTATCTGTAAAATGATCTGACTAAAAAGTAAGTTCTCAGACTGCGAAAGAAGAAATAGGTTGAGGTGGGGGTGGGAAGAGCTAATTAGACCAGAAGCAACCGTGAACAAACATGTTAGCAGAATCAATACCTGGAACTGATCAGCTATTTCTTTAATTGTGCCAGCCGGAGAGTAGAGATTGCTTGGCAGAACATAATTACCCATTTCAGTTATGCAACAGCAGAGATGTTTTCTGTATCCCCCTCTGTCCCTTTTTTTCCACTCTGTGATTTATGCTTCTCTATTCCAACTATTCCCATCTCTTTAAATTAGTAACTCTTTGAGAAAAGGCTACTTTCAAAAAATGAAGTATGAAATGATGTTGTACAAATCTAAATTTTGAGGATTAAGTGGTATTGTGACCTAATCAGAAAATGAGCCACTAAGAAATTTGCCTGTTCTCACTTTAAGGGACAGAATTTATTTAGATGCACAGCAACAGTGTGAAAAGCAGAACTATTCTTATTCATGTTGTGGTGAACTAATTTGTAAAACTGTGATCTAGCTATAGACTTAAATAGCTACATCTGATAGTATGTCACTAGCTTCATAACAGAAGACTTAAAAGTAGCAATAATAAAAGACATTTGTATGTATTGTAGTTAAATAATTATAGGAGAAAGTAATATGTGATATTTGTATTTACAACAGCTTTCCAATGAAAGACTATACAATGCAAGAGATTTGTAGGCCACTAATGTAGCTGTTTCAAAAGAATCCAGTTATAATATAGCTTGTATAGGATTAACTATGTAATACCACTTTGCCATTAAAGTAATGACCAAAGGTGTCTTCTTCAGGTTAGCACCTCTTTAACTACACCTATTTAATGGTTATCAATGGTTCATAGTTTTCTAAAAAGGTTAGAGGAGATGCCCAAAATTGTCTCATACTTAATGGCCACTTTTTACATAATAGCTACTTTTTAGTGGAGAAAGAATATATATTCTTGGCAAAGAGCCCAGCTAGCATGGAACAGAAATACTCTTTAAATTATTTTGTGGCAAATCTTACATGTATATATATTATTTTAGTTTCTCACTATAGGGTTGCAATTTGGTCCATGTTGCCTCTTTTATTAACTACTGGTCACCTCCCGTCTTGACTACTGCAATGCTCTCTACCTAGGACTGCCCTTGAAAACCACTCGAGGGCTTCAGCTGGTGCAAAATGTGGCCACGCGGGTTGTGATAGGAGCGTCCCGACACTCCCATGTTACACCCCTCCTGTGCGACCTGCATTGGTTACTGGTTGCCCTTCGGATGAAGTTCAAGGTGCTGGTTATCACCTACAAAGCCCTTCATGGCCTAGGCCCGGGATATTTGTTGGACCCCCTGCAGCCAGCGACAATCCCCAATTGCCCGATATGTTCCCACAGACAGGGCCTCCTCAGGGTGCCGTTGGGCAGACAGCCAACAGCCCAGGGGGAGAGCTTTCTCTGTGGGTGCACCCACCCTCTGGAACCAACTTCCTTTGGAGCTCCAGATGTCTCCTGACCTTCGCTCATTCTGCTGTGATTTGAAGACCTGGTTGTTTCGCAGTTTGGACTGACGGGGATTTCTTAATCAATTTTAATTGTTTTACATTCAAATTTTTAAATTTCACTGTTTTAATAAGGATTATGCATTTTTATTGTTGTGAGCTGCCCTGAGTCCTCGGAGATAGGGCGGCATATAAATTGCAAAAATAAATAAATAAATTGCATAAATAAATAAATAATAAATAAATAAATAAATAAATAAATAAATAAATAAATAAGCAAATAAACAAACTAGTCTAGAATAAAATATTATTATTTAGGATGATTGAGGGAATTATGAATGCTCTAGGACAGGCATGTCAAACTCAGTTTCATTGAAGGTCGCATCAGGGTTGTATTTGAGCTTGGTGGACCAGGGTGGGCGTGGTCAGGGTGGGTATGGCCAGCTCAACATCACTCAAGTTGAGGGCACCTGTGGTGGCCCAAGCACTCAGCAGAGAAAATGGGCTCCCAAGTTCTGTTTTTGGCTGTGAAGGCTTTCTGAAACTCTCTGCCAGTTAAAATGGAGCTCAGGAAGGCTGTCTGTGGCGAGTTCCATTTTTGGCTGTGATGGCCTCATGCAACCCTCTGGCAGCAAAAAATGGAGCTTGAGAGGACCACACACTTTCGCTGGCAGAGGCACCATGGGACAGTCCTTTGCTGTTTCCAGGGCAATCCTGCAGGCCAGATCTATGTATCCCAGGGGCCGGATCTGGCCCCAAATCCTCAGGCCTTGACTTTGATACCCCTGGTCTAGAAGTAATACATGATAACTTCAATGAAATCAAGAAAACAGTCTAACAGTTCTCATGACAAGATTACTAATATGATCTTAGTATCTCATTTTTTGTTTCTCAAATCTATGCCATTTTTAAACATCAGAAAGTTGGAAGCAGGTTTGACAACTTTTTAATGTGTATAACCATTTGAACTCTCAAAATGTTTGCACTGGGGAGGGAAATGATATATAGAAATTTGTGGACTTATTTATGAATTAGAAAAAGCTTTTGGATGAAAGAAATGCATTAATGTTAACAAACTTTATTTTTTATATTGGCACAGAATAGTATTGGACCATATGGAAACGATTTTTGGCTGTAGAATAAATCTTCCCATCTTTTAACATGAGTCTATCTTCTTTTTTTCAGACTTAAAAAATATTCAGATTGTTTTGAAAAAAAAAATATTGAGGGACTGAAGAAGCTTTTTGGATGAGAAGTGAATGTCTTCAAAGAAAAAGTCCAGTTCGTTTTGAAAAAACACCTTTGGGATAATTATAACCTGGATGACTGTGAATCTCCATAGACACTGAAGAACAATAAGACATTTTTATATAAATTGCAGATATATAAGATAGTAAATTAGGTTGAAAGAATAGTTAATCTCTTTCTATATATATAATTTTAAAGAGTAGAAAAGGCATATCACATAACTAATGTTTGGTCATCATGATCTGGTATCCGGAGAAGCAAGCTACACAACTAAAATAGAGAAGAGACTTAATATATTTAATTCTATGCACATGTGAGACCAACGTTTCCATTAAACATACACTATTGGCAACTATGTATGCACAATTCAGCACAAACCAGGGGAAAAATGATTTTATGTAGTATCCTACAAACTCTTTATTTAGGCATGAATAAGGATTCAACCATCAGAATGTAGTGGTGCTGGAAATTTACAATGATTACCCATTGCATAAAAATGCTACCTAGCATTCTAAAGTAAAAATGATTTTTTTTTTAATATAGCACGTATTTTTCTTCGGATTGTAGTAAGCATGGGTTACAATATTATAAAGGTCTCTAGTGATGGATCTATACTTTTTCCAAGCACATTTTAAAAGGCATACTTCTGTGAAAGATATTTGTAGCAACAGAGAACTTGGGAGATTTGTGCCAAGGGTACCCTCTACTGGTAATTTGGTCATTACCCAAGGAAACAAAGTTCCAGTACTTAAGCATAAATTGACTTCAATTTGTTTGATAGTTGTTACATTCTTTTTTTATTCAGAAGTCAGACAGATAGGATTAAAAAAATGAATTTATACAAACATATAAGAAATAGTAAATCCAGTCTTTAGTTATACTCCTTCATGCTTCAGGAAGATAGAGAATGAGTGAGCTCTTTTCTATAAATATCTATATATTTTTCCAGACAGGCTACATTTTTTTTTTATAAACAAAGCATTCCCCCATAGCTCATAGCCAATCCAATTCTTCTTGGTAAATTGCTTATAATTCTCAGAATGCATTACCGTTTGATTATGTTGGTTGAAGCATAAAACTATTGCACTCTAAAATAGAAACTTAGAGAACACCAAGTTGATTAGCTATGATAGTACATTATCAAGGATTTTTCTGTATCATATGCGCACATTAAGATGCTATACAATCAAGTTGATATATAATGTAATTGTAGCATCTTTATAAAACACAACATTATTTTTCTCCACAAACATTTATTTCATATGACACCAAAATGACATAAAAGATCAAGGAGTCAATTTCTAAAAGTATACTGGAACTTAAAATAGAAAAGCATGTTATTTGCTTTAACACTTCTAGAAAGTTGCCCATTTTTACTTTGTAAAGACTGTTTCATACATTCTAAGGCATGCTATCTTTTTCTTTGCTCCTCCTCCTCCCCTCCTCCTCCTCTTCTTCATCATCATCATTCTTCCTCCTGTAAAAGAGTTAATTATATCCTAAATGGATAATTGGATTTAATGTGGACAGGTTTAGTTATTTCAATAGTTTTAATAATCAAGGAAGTAAGGGAACTAAAGTACTTCTTTACCACTTACACCTATATTTTGTGTAACTGAATCAGTTGGAATATCTTCAGTGTTTATACAAAGTTTTAGTCATATTATCATTACATTTTTCTATTTGGAAAATTTAATAGTTTCAGTTTACATTTCTTAAATATAATCTCATATCATAGATATTCTAACGAATTGTTTAATTGATTTTTTTTTTACTATGCCAAATATCTGATCTATGCTGCAAGCCACTACTTGCAACAAAAATATAAAACACTAAATTTCCTATTCCCAGATTGGTCATCCGTATCCTTGCATATGGCATTTATTGGCCCTGACTGCAGTAACAGTCTGAACAGAGTAGAGGGAGGGAGGGAAGGAGGGAAGAAGGAAGGAAGGAAGGAAGGAAGGAAGGAAGGAAGGAAGGAAGGAAGGAAGGAAGGAAGGAAGGAGAATTGTTCAATAAAGGTGATGTCAGAAATTATTTGTTTCTGTGGAAAGTGTTTTTCTTCTTATATTGTTTTGTAAGCTGCCCCGAGTCCTTCGGGAGAATGGCGGCATATAAATCGCAATAATAAATAAATAAATAAATAAAATAAATAAATATTATAAAATATAACCAGTTGAGTAGAATAATGACCATGAGTTAATCAGTTAGTTGTCTAACAGTTGAATCAGTACATTGACTATCATGCAATATGCCTATAAAATAACACAAAAATTCAAGTGATAAAAATGCACTTTGATTAGTTTACAGCTTTTATGCCTGGGTGCCTTATAAAAATGTTTTACTTAAAAGAAAAGACAACATGCAGAGAGCTAAAAAAAAAAATCCTGCCATTTCAATTAAAAAATAGGGAAGGCGATGTATGTATTTACAAAGAATATGCTGTATTACTACAACATTCTACATGGGCTGAAATTTAGTTCCCATAATTCCAAGATGGCATATTAGATTTAAATCTAATAAATCTGGAAAGGATCATAATGGAAACATGATATAACTGATCTGCTGCAACAAAGCTCCTAAATGAGTCTTGCTGGCTGGGGAATTCTGGGAATTGAAGTCCACACATCTTAACATTGCCAAGTTTGGGAAATACAAATAGTCTTGGATAACAAATAGGAAAGAATACTCTGGAGACAATTTGAATTTAATTTTTGAGACCACCACGCTATTGTTAGAAGTAGTGATGCTAGAAGTAGTAGCAATAGTAGTAATAGTGTTAGAAGTAGTAGTAGTGTTATTTTAGTCTTTTTGCATACAGTGAAGTTGACAAAGAGGTTATTTTTAAAATTACATGTGAAGTATTTTTGTACGGTAGAAGCAGTTTAAGTAATATGTAAGACAATTTGCTTAAATAAAGTTTATCTCAGTTCAGCAGGTTTTCATTTTTTAAGTGAATATGTGTTAGGTTGCAGCCTAAAATTCATATTTTTATTCCAAGTTCATGCTAATGTTTTTAATATTTTTTCTCTATTTAAAAGAATTAAGTAACTTGTACAGAATTGCAGTGCTGCACTCCATATACAATTTCCCATCCATCTCTGTAATGGGCATTAATCTGATTCTTTAAAAAAAGTGTAATATTGAATTGAAAGATATCTACAGTAAAAATTACATATATAATAAAAACCTAACGGTAGAAAAATTGAACAAATGTGATTGCTCCACTGGACCCTAATATATTTGTTCTATGATTCTTGTTACAATTTCTTACATTACTAGTGGTTTTAAATTCTTCGTGACAAGTCTATTTAATTTATCTCAGTTAAATAAGAAAATTGAAAAAGTTAAAGGGAAACATTCTAGTTTCATATTATATTTGTTTAAAACTCTATCCTTGATACCTTCATCAGTATTTATCAGAAAGTAAGCATTTTAAAGCCTCCCTTCCTTTTCAAGACAGGAATTAACTATAACCTTTTTTTCCACATCAAACCATGGAACTGAAAGGTTTTAATGTATAGTTAAAGGAAATCTGTGATTCGAAATTCTGAAGTGAAGAATTGTTGGTTTTACGTGTGCTGCTAAATTACAACTCCAAGCATTCCTACTCAGTCATGCCTGTAGTGAATAGTTGAAATCCAACATCTTGAAAGCTTAATGCTGTGCACTTGAAGCTCTCACATACTGTTTTCTCCAAGCATTTTTTTTAAAAAAATGGCAATAATTACATAGACTAAAATGAAAAGAGCCCAATTTTAAAAATTTATACAATCCTATAGCAAATAATTAACAAATATGTTTAAGCACACATTTGATCTGAATTCAGGTTTGTGAAAAACTTTATAGTATCAGATTAAGGACCCAGCACTCTGTACCAGTAGTGGGTTTCAAAAATTTTTACTACCAATTCTGTGGGCATGGCTTTGTGGGCATGGCTTGGTGGGCATGCCAGGGCAAGGATACTGTAAAATCTCCAGTCCCGCTTCACTCCAGGGGAAGGATACTGCAAAATCCTGATTTCTTCCAATCAGCTAGGACTTGGAGGCAGAGACTAGATGGAGGCAGGGCCAGTCAGAATTTTTACTACCGGTTCTCCGAACTACTCAAAATTTCCACTACCGGTTCTCCAGAACAGGTCAGAACCTGCTGAAAGAGCCTTGGTGGTGCAGCGGATTAAAGGGCGCTAGCTGCCAGTTGCCTGCAATTACTGCGAGTTCAAATCTCACCAGGCTCAAGATTGACTCAGTCTTCCATCTTTCTGAGGTAGGTAAAATGAGGACCCGGATTGTGGGAGCAATAAGCTGACTTTGTATAAAAAAGAACACAGCTCAGGGGGGGCCAAAAGCCCTACTAAGCAGGTATATACAAAAGTATGAAGGCTATTGCTTAACGTATTGTAAACCGCCCTGAGTCTCCATAGAAGGGCGGCATATAAATCGAACCGATAAATAAATAAACCCATCTCTGCTCTTTGCCCTGGCAGTCAATCAAATCTATTTAGAAAATTCAGAAACTACAGCACCCACAAAAAGCAAAGACATAAGATGGCAAGCATGGCAGCAGAATCCAAGTTCTACCCATTGGTAGATATGTAAATGTTCCAGATGTGTTCATAGGGCTTAAATCTCAGTGAAACAACAACTGCCTCTTTTGAAATTCCCTTCTTTCCCAAAGTAGTTCATGGTAATTCAACATCATTAATAGGAAGGGAATAGCTGCATTTCATTCTTGTTCGCCAGTAGCCAGAATCACAGCAGACAAACTGTGATTGCAGATTTTCCTTTCACTGACATCTTCACCTCTGATGAACAATGAAAGAAAAATCAAGTATTCATTAAGGACAAAGAAAAATAACAGGATTAGCAAGATATAAGAATTGTTCAAATGACCTATTATTATTATTATACACACATTTTAAAAAATTAGACTTAAAGTTTGTTACAGAGTGCTACACAGGTGCTATCATTTGTAGTTTCAATTTTCCCTTGTTTGCCTGGAAGATCTGAAGTGGAAATGTAACTACATCCAGTCCAAATTTGTTGACAGAAGTCTGTGTTCAGGAACAGTATTTTGTCAAAGTTCTGAATCCCTTGGTGATTTGTGACCATATTCAGTTCAATAAGTTTTTCACTACAGACTTTCCAGAGAGTTCACCAATATAGAAAAAAAGCCTACAACTGCCTTCTGTGCTTATATAATGTGATGTCTACTTAACAATCTTTGGCCAGTATCATTGGACAAGGACACTTAAATGGAAATCAAGGCCTGATTCAGAAATTACATTGTACCTGTTCAAAAAAAGCATAGTGGTAGGAGCATTGGTCCTGCCTCCATCATTTTCAGTCATTACTGGCTGTACTCCAGGTATTTTTGCGTGATAAATGGATTTTTCGTTGAACAATAACCAGGAATATTTCCCCATTTGTTTTTTTGTTTCTTCAAATATATTGTACATTTTAAATGTACAATTCATCCATTAATTGTTATTAATGGATAACAAACAAATCTTATAATAATTATAACCTGTTTATATTTTATATGCTTATATAATGTTTTACCTAGACTTCTGCCCCAAATCATTCAGAACCCTAACAGTGCTTGTTTTTTTAAATGAATGATGATGTGATGATTACTGGGCAATAAATTCATACTTAGCATCTATTATTAGAGTGAGTCAGTCTTGTGCCAGAAGTATTTTGGGAATGTCTAATATTAATGCATAAACATTGTTTAGACTCAGCCAAGAATTCTAAATAACTTTGACAATCATTCCATAATAACATTTTAGTTCATAATAAATTAGCCATTTTAATAACCTGGTTCCATTGGCTCAAGTAAATAAAGTAGATTGAAGTGATACCTATGGCCATAATATATTCATTTAGTTGATTGAAGGAAATATAGGTAAAGGTAAAGGTTCCACTCGCACCTATCTAGGGGGTGGTTGTCATCTTCATTTCAAAGCCAAAGAGCCAGTGCTATCCAAAGACGTCTTCATGGTCATGTGGCTGGCATGAGTAAATGCCAAAGGTGCACAGAACGCTGTTACCTTCCCACCAAAGGTGATCCCTATTTTTCTACTTGCATTTTTTACATGCTTTTGAACATTTGGTTGGCAGAAGCTGGGACAAGTAACGGGAGCTCACCCCATTATACAGCACTAGGGATTCGAACCACTGAACTGCCGACCTTTCGATCAACAAGTTCAGTATCTTAGCCACTGAGCCACCGTGTTCCTTGAAGGAAATATAAAACATGCCAAGAAAGGCTGTTGGCATGCCACTGGCAAAACTTCACATAACAATAAGCAATACAAGCTGTCTTAGGTCTGCTAAAAGCAGCTTTGCTTGTAGCTAGAGTGAAATAACCATATCCCATGGAATTATTCTTTTTGATTATTCAAAAGCAAGCATATCCTTCATTCTTGTTGGATAGAGGAAAACGAGTACTTGTATATATTGCTTCAAACTTTACCTGGAGTCATGCCGCAAAGAGGGGGTTGCGGGGTTTTTTTAAATTGTCCTTGTCTAACCTTTTAGGGGGAGGGGGAGGGGGAGGGGGAGGGGAGGGAGGGTTATAGGCCGAGCTGATCACAGGGGCCTGAAACGGGAGGTGGGGAACGGGGTGAGGAGGAGCTCGCCACAGAAGGTAAGGAGGGCGATCCCATCAGAGCCATGGTTGGGAGGGGCAGATATGGCGGGAGCAGGGGGCCGTATCATGTGCTGGGGGCACGTAGCCGCTGTCTCCAAGCGGTGGTGTGCCTCGGCCCTCAGGACTCTTCTCACTCCCCGAGTTGTTCAGAGTTATGGCATCCGGGCCTAAGATTGATGTTGTGTAATTCCAGGTCCGTGGTTAATAAGGCCCCCCTCATTTGCGACCTTATTCAAGAGGGGGGTACAGACCTGGCAGGTATTATGGAGACCTGGTTGGGCCAAGAGGGGGGGTCCCCCTCGTGGAGGTGTGCCCGCCAGGCTTCCAAGCATTTCATCGGCCAAGGGCCAAGGGCCCAGGGCAGGGGTGGGGGGGTGGCGGTCATTATAAGGGAAAGTCTTGATCCAAGGGAGACTACTGTACCTGAGATAGCCGGATGTGAGTCGCTCCTGGTGAAGTGGGGCCATGGTGTGCGGGTGGGCTTGCTGATCACGTACCTGGCTCCCTGCCACGTGACAGCGGCCCTGCCCGAGCTTCTCAACGTTATTGCCGAGGTGGCGGTTGATACCCCCAGGCTCTTGGTCATGGGGGATTTCAACCTGCCGTCTGTCGGTGAGGCGTCTGGATTGGCTAAGGAGTTTATGGCTTCCATGACAGCCATGGACCTGACACAATTAATTCTTGGCCCTACTCACACAGGCGGACACACTCTGGACTTGGTTTTTGTCTCTGGTCAGTGGTTGAATGACCTAGATGTAGGGGATATAGTCATTGAACCCCTGTCATGGTCGGACCATTCTCTCCTGAGGCTAGACTTTCTGACCGCCGAACCCCGCCACAGGGAGGCGGAACCGATAAGGTGGTTCCGCCCCAGGCGCCTGATGGATCCTGATTGGTTCCAGAGGGAGCTTGGGCCAATGCCCGAAACCCTGGCTCACGATTCGGCCGAGGACTTGGTGGCCGCCTGGGATAGGGCGGCCACCGGTGCCCTGGACCGAGTCGTGCCTTTGCGGCCTCTGACCCGGCACTGAATCTGCCCAGCTCCTTGGTTTTCTGACGAGTTGAGGGAGATGAAGCGCCGGAAAAGACGCCTAGAGAGTGGTTGGAGGGTGAGTCGATCTGAATCCGACCGAACACTAGCTAGATCCCATGTTAGGACCTATTTGGTGGTGATAAAAGCGGCAAAGCGTAATTACTTTTCCGCTCTTATTGCATCGGCAGATAATCGCCCAGCCGTCTTGTTCAGAGTGACCCGCTCCCTCTTACATCAGGGAGCACGGGAGGACCTCTTGCAAGGGCAGTCTGAGGATTTTGCACAGTATCTGCACGATAAAGTCGCTCAGATTCGGGAAGGCTTGGACTCTGACTGGGTAGATTCCGGCGAGGTGACTGAGGCTGGTCTTGAGAACGTTAGCTGGGATGAGTTCGATCCTGTGACTTCTGAGGAAGTGGACAGGACTCTGAGGAGTCTAAACGCAACCACATGTTTATTGGACCCGTGTCCTTCCTGGCTGGTACTGGCCACTCGGGAAGTTACACGAGGCTGGCTCCAGAGGATTATAAATGCTTCTTTGAGCGAGGGTTTCTTGCCTGCCGCCTTGAAAGAGGTGGTGGTGAGGCCCCTCCTCAAGAAGCCTTCTCTGGACCCAGCTGTTTTGGCAAATTTTTGTCCTGTCTCCAACCTCCGCTTTATTGCGAAGGTTGTTGAGAGTATGGTTGCGCGCCAGCTCCCACAGTACCTGGATGAAACCATCTATCTAGATCCGTGCCAGTCCAGTTTCAGACCTGGGTACAGCACGGAGACGGCATTGGTCGCATTGGTGGATGATCTCTGGAGGGCTTGGGACAGGGGTTGCTCCTCTGTCCTGGTCCTGTTAGATCTCTCAGCGGCTTTTGATACCATCGACCATGGTATCATGCTGCGTCGGTTGGGGGGTTTGGGGGTGGGAGGCACCGTGCTGTGGTGGTTCTTCTCCTATCTCTCCAACTGATCGCAGTCTGTGTTGGCAGGGGGGCAGAGGTCGACCTCGAGGCACCTCGTTTGCAGGGTGCCACAAGGGTCGGTCCTCTCGCCGCTCCTGTTCAACATTTATGTGAAGCCGCTGGGTGAGATCATCCGTGGTTTTGGGGTGAGTTGCCAACTGTACACTGATGATACTCAGCTGTACATATCCACCCCTGACCACCCCAATGATGCCCTCGAAGTAATGTCCCAGTGCCTTGAAGCCGTGCGGATCTGGATGGGGAGGAACAGGCTTCGTCTCAACCCTTCCAAGACCGAGTGGCTGTGGATGCCAGCGTCCCGGTATAGCCAGCTGGTACCATCGCTGGCTATTGGGGGTGAGTCATTGGTCCCCACAGAGGGGGCTCGCAACTTGGGTGTCCTCCTGGATTCACGGCTATCCTTGGAAGGGCATATGGTGGCCGTGGCCAGGGGGGCCTTTTATCAGGTTCGCCTGATGCGCCAGTTGCGCCCCTTTCTGGATCGGGATTCCATGTGCACAGGCACTCATGCACTCGTCACGTCTCGCCTGGCCTACTGTAACACTCTCTACATGGGGCTCCCCTTGGGGTGCACCCGGAGGCTCCAACTGGTCCAGAATGCGGCCGTGCGGGTGATTATGGGAACGACAGGGCGCTCCCATGTGACACCTCTCCTGTGCGAGCTGCACTGGCTTCCGGTGGTCTTCCGGGTGCGCTTCAAGGTGTTAGTTTTGACCTTTAAAGCGCTCCATGGCATGGGACCGGGGTATTTGCAGGACCGCCTGCTGCTACCGATAACCTCCCACCGGCCAGTATGCTCACACAGAGAGGGCCTTCTCAGGGTGCCATCAGCCAAGCAATGTCGGCTGGTGGCCCTCAGGGGGAGAGCCTTCTCTGTGGGGGCACCCACCCTATGGAACGAGCTGCCTCCTGAAATTTGTTTGATCCTGGACCTCCGCGCTTTCCGAAAGGCCCTTAAGACTTATTTATTCCAACAAGCCGGCCTTGCTTGATCAATTTTAATGGGGTTTTTTTTAAAAAAAATTTTTTTTGTATTATTGATTCCTGGGGTTTTAAATTGGGTATTTTAATGGGGTTGAGACTTTTATCTGTAATGCCAACAATTTAATTTAATTTTAAAATTCTTTTAATGTTTGTATTATATGTGTTTTAAATTTGGTTGTTCACCGCCCTGAGTCTCCCTCCTGGGGAGAAGGGCGGTATATAAATTGAAATAAATAAATAAATAAATAAATAAATCTGTTGCATAGTCAAACTGTTCTTGGTTAGAATATGAGAAAATTGGACCCCAGTAACCACAGTTGGATTAACACACAAACTATACTCCACATTTATACTACACAATGAAATTGCTAACATACAGCATAATAAGCCCAGGCAAGGAAGATGATTTCTTGCAATGGCAGGACTTTGCTACTAGAATTGATCAATCAAGCTAATCAATCAAGATCCATCACATAGATTAGATTCAAAGGCAATTCAATCCAATCCTTTAGTCAAGTTACTTTTGAACCTTAGCAATTTTGATGGCTTTGAGTTGATTCGGTGATTCAGGAGATACGTCTTTAAAAAGTCATTGCAGAAAATTGAATCAAACCTATCAGATTTGATTTTTTAAAAAATTGATACATTTAAAAAAATCAGAGGGCTTTTTTAAAAATAGATATAAACTCTTGAATTGGATCAATTCAACAATCTGAATCAAAGCTGAGTGCCATGCCCTCATTATTTATCTATAAAATCATATAACACATAGCCAAATCTCATGAGCTATGAACAATGAAAGAAGAAATACATTTTAAACCCAAATAGTGGAATGTTCAGTATTCATGAAACTATTGGAAAACTTTGATAGAAATTGGAAGTAATATTAGATTTGTATCATAGTGGCATTTCTAAATTAAACATTTTAAAAGTCCAGTATCTGAATTCTTTTGTCTAGTAGTACTCTTTTGTTCTTGCTTTCATTTCTGCAATGCTGCAATGCTGTTAACTAGTGATCCTCAACATTTGACAATGGGCCTCTCAACATTGGGCTGTTGTTGTTTTTTTTTCCCCTACAGTTGTCTAAATGCCTCCTTTTTTACTCTTACCTTTGGCTCAGTCACACCTACTTTGAAAGCTAAATTGCTTATATTTCACTTAATGACTATTGTGCCAAACTAGGTCCTTGAATATACATTTACATGCAGCTCTTGGTATCATAAATACATCAGTAGTGGACACTCAGCTGACACCACTTTAAGAGTAGCCTTGTTTCAGTCTCACTCTTATTGCATGCCAATTTATGTTATAATAAAGGAGAGGTAAACTTTACCCTTCTAGTAAATCCAAAGCCTTTGAAGATTATTTATATTATATTAAAAAGTTCTTAGTGTAATTTGATTTGAATATATATGCCACTTAAAAATCAAGATTAATTGGCAGATGGAAATGCTTTACTTACTTGACATTGCTTTGATTCTGTTTATGCTGATTATAATGGTCCCAATTATTGTCATACTTTATTGCCCATTAAATGACTAACTCAGTAAAAGCTTTTTCTCTGTGTAATGATCATTTAATGCAAATTTTAGATATCAATAATTGGAAAGAGCTTCAGTTAAAAATCACCTTACTTTTAAGTGAAAAGGGGGGGGGAATCTGTTGTGCAACTAAAATGCAGTTGGATGGGATAGTTTGGGAGCTGCTGTGGTGATTCTGAAAAACAGCATTTCTATTTTGTATAGAAAGAGAAAAGGGAGGATGGACAAGCTAAGACTTAATGAAGAGGAATAATGAAAAAAAATGCTTCTTAAGGATATTGCTATAATAGGCTTGTAATTTCCATGAAAGCCTTTTTTGCCAAACTTCAACTCCTACTTTGACTAAATTCCAAGCAAGCCCTCTTCAATTTAAATATTATATAGATCAAAATATTGTTATATATCTATACAGAGTAATTCATTTGTGTGCATATTTTTTTTTACTAAAACACACATCTGTTAAACTCCCTTAATAAAAGGAATAGATTCTTTCCTCTTTGAATATTAGTGGTACAAATTACTAGAAAAATGAATAGAGTATGTATAATCTTGATATACTTACTTCAAAGTAAGGTTCCCTTTGCTTAGTGAGATTGAATTACAAGAGTGTATGCTTAGAATAGCATATTTAGAATTTTTTAAAAAATGAAAACAAAATGTGCCCTCATTATCCAGATTTCAAATACCAATATCAGATCCAGATTCTTTTTTTGTTTTTTTATGGTAGCCTGCAGTAATGGGTTGCTGGTCATAGGATAAAGTAATAAAATTGGTTCATAATACTTCATTACAATCTAATGCACGGAAGAAATATTTTCTTCCTATCCATTTCAACAACATGACAGTGAATGTGGAGAAAAGCAAGGTTTTACAGCTAGGCAATAGAAACCAAAGGTACAAGTACAGATTAGGCAAAACCTGGCTCAATAGCAGTAACTGTGCAAAGGATCTTGGAGTCCTAGTAGACTGTTGTGTCCTGTCAGCAGCCTGTGCAGCTAGTAGCTGATTCTGACAGCAGGGAAGCTGGTGGGGTGATGCACCAGCAGCCTGTGCAGCTGGCGCTTGAGTCAGACAATGAGGCAGCTGGAGAAGATGTGGTGTCAGAGGCAGGGATTCAACCAGGATCTTCAGAACCTCAAGAAGCTCCCATAAGTGAAGAGAAGAAGAGGAGTAGCCTCTTCTTGATGCATGAGCACGCAGAGCTGCCAAAAGGCAGGAGTGGCTCCTCAGGAGGAGGTTTCCTCGAGAGTAAGGCTTGGGGCTAATTGGCCACTCCCCTAGCCTATTAAGGAAGAATGACAACTAAGGCAATTTGCAGGAAACAACTTCATTCATATTCCTTTGCATTTTGATTCCAGAAACGTCTGATCGGCTCTTGCTTCTTTCTTGTCAGTTTTCCTGCAAATTGCTTCTGGGCATTCTGCCAACCACAGTAAGATTACAGTTATCTTAAATACTGTGCTTCAGAATTGAGTTATTATTGGATTCTTGTCAGCTGTTACTGAAGTTAAATTAACAGCCCTTGTTCAGAAAAGACTGATTTAAACTGTACTTGTGTTCTAACAACTACTAAGAAAACTCATTAGTAGTCCTTAATTAGTAAACTAAGGTTTGTACAGACTGTGTGTGCTGCGTTCTTTGGGGTCCGTAGCTGGGGCAGAACAGTGGACAATCACTTAAACATGAATCAGTAGTGTGCAGCAGCAGCCAAAAAAGTGAATGGTGTACAAGCCTTGGTTGTATAAACAGAGGCATAGAATCAAAATCCTGTGAAGTATTAGTACCGCTTTATAAATACTTAGTAAGACCATACCTGGAATACTGCATCCAGTTTTGGTCATCAGATGTTAAAAAAAGATGTTGAGACTTTGGGAAAAGTGTTAAGAAGAGCAGCTAAGATGATTGAAGTCCTGGAGACAAAAACATATGAAGAATGGTTGCAGGAATTGAATATGGCTAGGCTAGAGGAAAGAAGGATGAGGGGTGACATGATAGTATTCCAGTATTTGAGGGCTGCCACAAAGAAGAGGGAGTCAACTTATTTTTCAAAGTACCAGAAGGCAAGACAAGAAACAATGGATGCAAACTAATCAAGGAGAGAAGCAACCTGGAATTAAGGAGAAACTTCCTAACAGTGAGAACAATTAACCATTGGAATGGCTTGCCTTCAGAAGTTGTAGGTGCTTCATCATTGGAGGTTTTTAAGAAAAGACTGAACAGCCACCTGTCTAAAATGGTATAGACTCTCCTGCTTGAGCAGAGGATTGGACTAGAAGACATCCAAGGTTCCTTCCAGCTCTATTCTGATCGATAGACTTTAATCACAAGCTTTATACTTGATGTTATCAGCTGCTAATGAGAAATGAAGAAAAATTCAGTCCAATCTTAAAATTACCAGAATGCATATAATTCTTGATTTAGAAGATCCTTTAGTTTGATTCAGCAAACCCTTCTTATGTTTCAAGGTATTTCTCTACAGATATCCCCCAGCCTTATACCAGTTTTTGCCGGTTCAACTCCAATTCGACAATGTAGCAATTAGATTTAAGAAAAAGCATAGCTTTTCAAATACAGTCTAAGCCTCTCCTGCTTTCCTAAAAAGCTCACAGCATTCATTTTTAAAAGCATTTATTCTTCCAACCACTTCAACATTTGCTGATAAACCTTCCATTTTCACAGCCTGACTGAGAACATGAAAGCATAGAGGCAACTTTGGCACTGCTCTCATAAATTTTCCTTATTGTCCAGCATTACATTTTCCCTTTTTCATACAGAGAGGGTGTCAAGAAAAGCAAAGGTAGAATGAACCAAGAATGGTGAAAATTGTGAGCAATAACAAAAAAGACTTCTTTCAACATGATCAAAATAAAACTAAGGGGGGGGGGATGGAACACTAGCTGCTCAGTGAAGATGGTAAAATAAAAGACCTAAGGCCTCACATAGATAAGGCAAAACTACCAATCTCCTTTTATTCTCTGTGTGTGAGTCTCTCTCTCTCTCTCTCTCTCTCTCTCTCTCTGTGTGTGTGTGTGTGTGTGTGTGTGTGTGTGTGTGTGTGTATATATATATATATATATATATATATATATATATATATATATATATATATATATATATATACATACATACATACATACACACATACACACATACATACACACATACAATAAAAAAGTACGAGTTCCACAAGGAAATTGTCAAGATAGAATAAAAGGGCAGGATTAAAGCTGGAGACTAATTTTAAAAACATAAGAGAATATTTACTTGAGTTCAAGGCCAAATAAATTATGTCTTAAAGTACTGAAGAAATTGCCTAATACTTTGGCTGAAAGGAAGACATTTTTTTAGAAATTTGAAAAAGAGCTAAAAAATACTAATGTTGTTCCTGCTTCAAAGAGGGTCATAAGAAGGATCTATAGAACTATAGTCCAATACATAAACACTAAAAACAGTTTGTTATAAATAATCTTGCAGGCTCCTCTGTCATATATGTGCCTGCCTATAGAACATTTTATCTTTGAGCCTTGAATGGCCTGAACCCTTTGAAAACTCAATTGTTCTAGAAAACCTTGGAGTAAAGTATAATGATCTATTCCCTGGTAGTTTATTCCAACTTGATTCAGTTTTTTGACTTGATTTCATTCCCAATGAGTGGCAGGTATTGTCATTGTTAAATTTTATTGTTTCTATGACAATTTTAATTCTAACATATTGAGTTATTTTTTTGACAAATGAAACAGCATGCAAAAATTTAATAAAATATATGACACCCTAATTAGCAAACTAATTAAATATGTAAAACTAGTAGTTAAGTTAAGGTCCCTTCCAACTCTGTTATTCTGTTATTCCAGATAGATTGGATAGCAAAACAATTAAGGAGATACATAGATACCTTAAAATTTCTATTCAAAAAATTATTATCACCGATTCCAATCAAACTGAATGATGCAGCGACTGAGTGCCATGGGATTCAGTTCCTGACCTTGAATGCAATGTTTTAATGATCTGGATGAAGAAGTTGAAAGAATGTTGATCATATCTGCAGATTTGCCAAAATTGGGAGGGATAATTAATAACCTGAATATGTGTTGTACTCAATTTTATATTGCAAACTGTAAATAGATACTGTAAATAGCAAGTAGATAAGCTGAAATATAATTTCCAAATTACTTCCTAATTAGGAAATAATAGTTCCATAGTGCCACCTTGAATACTGTGCCCAGTTAAGAAACAGGACGTTACATATTCAGAGAAATCTGGGCAGTCAAAATAGTCAAAGTAATAGGAATTAATTCCTATTGATTGAAAGAACAGGATATATATACTGTGGGAAAGAGACTTCAAACCCAACAGATACCTGAAGACATATCACACAAAGAACCACAAAGGCCTGAGTATAGGACATGAAATAATAGATTTAAGTGACAGAAGAGCAGTTCCAACTTAATATTGAAAAAATATTCCTAACTATTCTATAAGAACAGTTTAGCATCAGGCCTTTTCCATCATCATATCTGGGGTAGGCTTTAATTTAGATTCTTACACTGAGCAGGAGGTTGGACTTTCAGCTCTGCTTTGTTAATTTATGTTGCATGTTATTTAAACTTCATTTATGAAATTGCTTTCCTATTTCCATAATTAAATGAATTTATTTTTAAAAAATCAAGCATGAAACATTCAATTAAAAATGAGACTGTGAAGTAATCACATATAATTTCTATCTTATGCATGTTTAGACGGTAGCACCATTCTAATCAGATTTAGATGTCTCTTCATTTTTAAAAAATTATTTGACAGCTCTTTTTTGTGGTGATATTTCTAATGCAGCAAGTACACTTTGTACTAACTCAGGTTTCTGAAATTGTAGTGTATTTCAGATTTAGTACACTGTTGTTAAGGCAAAATAATTAGGATTTATTTATTATTTTTTTACACAGAATCTCTAAAGATGTTGCTGTTAATTTTAAGCCATTCCTGTTGGGATATTTCATTAGAAGATAAAGAAAAAGCCTTCTTGTCCATATTAATATCAAATCAAAACTTTACCACATAAGCAAAATGTGGCAGAGGGAAGAAATTTGAACATGTTCTTCAGATCTTCTGCTACCTACTCTTTCATAGGATTATCTGGGACTTGGCCTGGAATCTTGGTTATGAACTAGGGATCACCATAAGCTTTTCTGAAGCAGTAAGTTTCCAAGCATTGGAGTGTTAGCAAAGGAAAGAAGTTGGTGAGATCCACCATATTATAACACATTAATGCATATATATAGTACATTGGATCCCTAAAGGGTTATTTAATTCTTTGCTAGAGGAACATGGAAATCTGACCCTCAACAAATGCTTTGAAAAGCAGGATCAACATTAAACTCTTTGGGGATTTGAAAAATCAGTTGAAGCAGAATTGTTGTGAGGAACGAAATTACAAGGTTGAACAGATTGCTTTTTAAAAAAAATAGGCCCATGTGTGAAATACACACGTCTATCTTTTCAGAATTCACCCTATGATTATGTTCACTTGTCACTGAAAGAACATACAGATTATTATCTGGAGTTATCACAAATGTCATTAGCACTCTTCTCTGATAAAATTCTAAATACTGCAGCTACAAAGCAATGAGCATCTATCACAGACCAAATCCACATTTTGCTCTTATGTGCTTGTTTGTTGGATTATTTATTTATTATGTGTGTGCAGCATTTGCTACATATCATTTTTTTTAATTAAAGGTTAAAATTCCTTTCATTATTATAATACACTAAATTAATGTTCAGTGATAAAAACAAATGAATAAATCTAAATCTGCAGTAGCATCTTATTTATTTTTTGTTTGTTTGCTTATTTATTTATTTATTTATAAAATTTATAGGTGACCCATCTTACCTCTGAGAGTCAATATCAAGTGAATATACTTTTTTCTTAAATGAAGTACTTAATTTATTCCTACTTAAAAATCAAGAGGAAATATTGAATAGGTATTATGTATGTGAGATTATTTATTTTTAAAAAGAACAGATCATGGCAATGATCTAGTCTTCTAATCTACATAGCAAATCTTGAAGACGTCCAAAGATATAGCTTGACTTTTTTTTTTACTGTCAGCCAACTCAGCAAAGCTCCAAACTACCAGAAATTTAAGAAAACAATTTCCTATCCCAGAATTCTGAGATGAAAATAGTAAGAACTGATAAGATGATATTAATGATGATGCTATCCATTCAGTCATGTCTGATTCTGTGGGCCAGGTATCTTTGAATCTTCCAACCTTGCATTGATGATATTAACTTAAAATATTTTACTCCTATAGTAACTTATGTGAAATGAAAGCAGTTATACCATAGACAAATAGTAAGTGCTTGTTCTGATCTGGTTCCACTGGCTCTGTTACAAAGAAATGAGAATTTTTGTAACATTTTCTGTATATTTATTTACTATTTCCTAAGCATCTTCAGCACTCTGAGCCATCTTTTATAAAGCGTAATAAGTGTGTTTCATTATGTTTTATAACTGCAGCCAGCTTTCTTCCATGTTGCATATTTAAAACATAGTTTGGCTTTAAAAAACATAAGTGAAATTGGCACGTATATATCATGTTTATGCCCACCAAATGGAAAATTCTGACATGGAATCAGTTTTAGCTGCCTTGTTAACTTCTCACACCCTTTTAAGGCATCAGCTGTACTCTGGGAAACAAAAGGCTATGCTACAATGTAATGTGTGTATGATGTTTTCTCATTTCCTCCTCCCCTCCCCTACATTATCATCTTTCTAATAAAACAATCAGTGACTGTATGTGAATGAATGAATGATGAATCCAATTTTGGATTCCACACACACACACACACACACACACAGAGGAAAGGCAAACTATAAGAGGTTGGGTAAATGTCAAACTGAATGGTGATCAAGATTAGCAATAATTTATCAACAGTGCTTAATTTCCTCTTTCTTTACTAGTTCCAGGAGCTAGGGGGAAAGACAGAATGCTGTTAAATACCTAAAAACAAAAGAACAAATGCTGGCAGAGGGGGAGATGAATGAACTGGTGAACCTCTACAGATACAGAGGCTAGTATTTCATATTCGTTGTAACGTTCTAATGGCAGTTCTAACATTATATGTGTTAGTTTGTTCCAAAAAGCAATTTGGACTCAGGTTTACTGTATAATGTGACAACGGGGGAAAAAAGAGGTTTTAGAAGGGAGTGTTTCAGTAACAAAGAATTGCCTTTGGCTTTTCTAACCCATTGATGAGTTGAAGTGGGATTCCTACTGATCTTTGAGGTGACAGAAAAGCACAGTTGTGAAATTTGCAGATCCCTATCCTGCTTCTATAGCTTCTATTTTAAACTAGCATGGTCATATGAGTTCCCTACAGGAGAGGTCTGACTTAAACCTCTTATATTCAATGAATGGAGATGTAATGAAAGCAACCTCAAGAAACACAACTGAACAAAAAAAATTGTCCCTGTGTGTTTATGTCATGGTTAAATGCACATGAGGAAAGACCCTTAAGAAAACAAATGGCAATTTTAAAGGAAAAAACTAAAGAAAGATGTTACCTGTCAAGATTGCCCAGCCTAGATAGAAGAACACTACAAATTTGCTACTACTCACCACACGTAGTTCAGCTTTGTAGTTTAGCAAGTCTAGCTTAGAATCCGTACTGCAGGTTAAAATGAAATTGGGCAAATTATTGACCACTTCCACTTGTACAAATGCACAAATGACTCTTAAAGTCTCAGGCGCAAACAACAAGTTCGACTTATAGATAGACCCAGGCAGATATTTTATTATTGATTACCAATATTACAAGAATCTCACTAGACTATCCATATTCCCTTGGGAAAAGAAAAGATATAAGGACTTGACTTCAGAATTTCCCCCCAAATTGACTCTAAGCTGGACTGTCTCTTTACTGTCTCTAGCCCAACCGTCTCCCCATCAGCAAGCGGTTTCATCACAAAGTGGTTCAAACCCATTGCTTTTTCCTGTCACCTCTGTCATTAACACAGCGCACCCATGTGCCACCTGTCCTGTGCAAGCTGCACTGGCTCCCAGTGGTCTTCCGGGTGCGGTTCAAGGTCTTGTTACCACCTTTAAAGTGCTCCATGGCTTAGGACCCAGTTATCTACGGGACTGCCTTCTCCCACCAATAGCCTCCCACCGACCAACGCGCTCCCACAGAGAGGGGCTCCTCAGGGTGTCGGCTAAACAACACCCTGAGGAGCCTTCTCTGTGGGGGCACCAACCCTCTGGAATGCACTACCCCCGGGGATACTATGATTCCCGACCTCCATACCTTCCACAGGGCCCTAAAGACCCTGCTATTTCAACAGGCTGTCCTGGCTGAATAAGAACTTAGATGGGATTTTAAACTGGGAGGTTTTAAATAGACTAGGCCAATTGTTTAATTCTTTTAGTTGGTTTTAATTTTTGTATGACTTGGTGTTTTATTATGGCTGTACACCACCCTGAGTCCTTCGGGAGAAGGGCGTATACAAATCTAATAAACTTAAACTTAATTAATTGATTCCTTCCATGATGTTTGGAATCATGCAAAGAAGGCCTAAATCAGATATTGTTACCAATATTGAAACAAAAGGACCCCATTGCTTTGCAGAGCAGCTTCAAGTGGGTGTTTTGTTCAAGTCCACTTCCCACAGCCCTGTTCAGCAACATCTGTGATGTCAAAACTTTGACTACATCTTCCCTAGAAAAAGGGTTTTACACTGACCTGTAAACTACTTTTGATCTTAAGTGAAATTCCTGATAACTTCAGTCTGTTCTTTTATGGGAATAATTGTATTTGTAGTCTGGCCTTCAAATGAACAATAAGAATAAGGCAGCTGGATAGAAGACTATAACTGTTTTTTCCTGCAGCTGCAATAAAGTACAACTCTGTAATTTAAATATGTACATTTCCTTACTCAAGAATGTTACCTGAGATGTCTTCTAATTTCATAAATGTGACTGTATATAAACACAAGAGGAATCTAATTTAATTCAAAGGGGAAAAAATAGAGGAAAAAAATGTTCCCCTAAAACAGAGAAAATCAGCTTCCAGATAACAGACTTGTTTTCACAGACAACTAGATTATTGCTACCACTGCTGTAGAAAGGAAATCCAGGAAATGTATTACCCTGCCCAGAAATAGGAATGGTTTAAAGAACTGAGATTTGGGTATATATTTGTTTGCAAAGAGATAAGAAAAGTAAATAAGCTACTCCATTCTCCTGCCAATAAAAGCAGAAGTGAAACCTATTTCTCTTCTTAACTTCTTTTTCAGCCTATATCAGCCAATGACAACTAGAGCTATCTCTATTACTAAGTCTCATGGTAGCTTTTTCCCCATTTTTCACCTTAGGCTTGTATACAGTTAATCAACACTGAATGTGAGAAATGCCAGCATCTTATCTTTATGTGCATCTTATAGAGTTACATTTCTCCATGAAAATGCTGCATGCCTCAAAGCCAATGAGTTTGATCTAGAATCAATTGTATTTAGTACAAAGCAGATGAAATCACATATATATTCCTAGCTCTAGTCACAAATCTCTCCGTCTTTCCTTTGATTATTACAGTAAGGATGAAGCAATGCTTCCCTTTCCATGTAGCTGTCCTTCCTGTATCCATTTTACTGTTCCACTGTATGTTCAACTGTACAATTAAGCTGCTAAGTATGCAGTGGCCAAGGGAATGCCAAATACAGGCCCTGCTGGGAAGGCAAGGAACATTTAGAAAGTGCTGTTCAGAGCAACCAATGTGAGTTTATTGGCAAGCTTGGCAGTTATTTTTAAAGTGATAATTCCCCTGAATTTTTATGAATTAGAACAAGACTGGAAATACATCTTCAGCACTGATGTGTGTGTGTGTGTGTGTGTGTGTGTGTGTGTGTGCAATCCTATTTTTCCAGAGGAAGCTGCTTATAATTTATTTATATACTACCACAGCTAAATATAGATATGAAACTGGTTCTTCCTAGTCCTAACCCAGCACCTAACCCTTACATTATTTTTCTAAAATGTAATTTTAGAAAAATGTAAAATGTAAAATAATGTAATTATTTCATATTAAAAACAATTCAATATAGTATTTACAAGGGTTATATAAAGCTTGTAAAATTGGTTCAAATCTTTAATTTGATTGTTTGAATAGAACTGAAAAAATCAAATTATGAATTAAGTATGTCCACAGAAATTATTGATTTGAAAGACTACTTGATGTGATTGGATATTCCATATCAATTTATTGATCCTATCATATTGTGGTTGTTCTACATATCTCTACTATCTTACAAACTGAGAATACTCAAAGAGAAGGACAAAATACATTTGCCTCATACAAATATGCACAAAGGAATTAATAAGACTGTATCTTCTAATCTGCCCTTGATAACAATGGTTTGTATACAATTAAGTGAAGCCACTTGGATATATAGCACAGGGTTTATTCCCACAATTGTAATCTGCGTAGTTGGCATCCAATTACAAAAAATCCTACTTTAATCAACTTTTCACTAAACATATGTAGCAAAATCAGTGACATGATTTTAGTTCTTTCTCAATGCATTTTTCAATGGATTCAACATATAGATGTGAAAAGAAGATGTAAAATAACTTTCTATATGTTTTATTAATGAAACAATACAAAATCTGATTTGAAGACTGATAAATTATCTGGATCTCATAAGACCTGGCAGCACTTCATACCCCAATAGTTGCAAAGAACTAGTTACCTGGAGAACCAAATATACAAGTATCAGAGATGGAACCAATATATCCAATCAGTGGCATACATTTTTTATACATAGGGAGAAGAAGAGACGTATAATATGATTTATAACGTTATTCTCCCATTGTATTTTGAACAGCCAGTAAAACTCCTTACATCCAGAAGATGAAGGAAAACCTGGAGAGGGATAGAGGAAGAGAAATAAATACATTTAAAACAAAACAAAAAATCCTTTCTCAGGCTTGAAAAAGTCTCAGGTCTTCTGCCAGAATTTGAGGGCTCTACACAGTATCTCAGCTATTCCTAGCACTGCATTCGTCTGGACAAAGAGCACCAATGCCATTCCTGAGATTTGTTGGGACCAGTTTAGGAGTCAGAGCCCGAAGTGGTCCTACTATCACTAGGACCATTTTGGCCCTTACAGTCCAAATCTTCTCCAGTTTCTCCTTCAGCACCTTCAGGCCTCCAGTTTTTCACATACCTGCTTTCTGATATTGCTGTCATTTGGCACTGCTATATCTATCACTACAGCTGCCTTCAAGTTCTTGTATACAACCACAATGTCTGACTGATTGGCCAGTACCTGCCTATCTGTCTGGATCTGGAAATTCCATAGGATCTTAGCTTTCTTACGCTCACAATCTTTTATGGGATCTCCCATTAAAACCTAGGAGGGCTTAGCCCCTTTTTTGTACAGATATTTCTGTACACAATGCCAACTACTTTATTGTGCTTGTCAGGATCTGTTGTTCCCCTCCTGTATCACACATCCTTCCACTATGTATTAGCCTGTCTCTGAGACCTCTGCATAGGATGTATCTTGTCTAAGTGTGGTAGACCCCTGCTTCTATGGATCTTAATGCTTAATGTTTCTTCTTGTGCTGCTATGAATATTGCCTCAGTACTGTCTTTTAGTCCAGCCCTTTTCAACCACTGGTAGGATTTCCTAATGTTTGCCACCTGAGTTTTCCATGGTACATCCCATACAGAGTTTTTTCTTGCCATGGCACTTCTTCAGCTTGATCTTTATCCCACATCTCCTGCTGCCTCATACATTCTCTCAGCAGCTCATCTTTTACTGCCCTCTTACTGATACCTGGATGTACTGCGTTTGATCCATGACAGGAGCTTTGACATTCACCCAACCCTGACTCCTTTTTCTGGCTAGTGTACATGTCTGGAAGTTGGCCTCCATATATTGTGAGGAGTTTCTGGAACTTCACATCAGCAGCTTCCATGTTATTTGTGGCCAGTTCACTATACCAGCAGGCGTTATGAATCATAAGAAGGCAAGAAAGTGTTTTAGAAAAAGAAAATTAGAGACAATTATGAATTTTGTACAGATAAGGGAAAATCCATTCCTCATACAGAAACTAATTGGATAATTAGTTGAACCTTCTTTTAATACTGATGCTGTACAAGCATCCATCACCTTATCTAACACCAGACGAGCTTAAAGGTGAAGAATAGGCATGCGCAGAGTAATAGTCTAGATACTCAAAAAGAAATGTTGATGATATCTGCCACTACCCAATAGGGTTGTTGCCTCAAATTGCCTAATAGTAAGGCCAACGTTGAATGATGGCTAGAGCTTGCAATGGATGGTAGGAGGCTTCACAATATGATATCAAATATGATAATGAAAATATATTCACATAAATGTAGGCACATGAATTCTGGACATCAGCCTTCAATATGACATACAGCTACCTTTAAGGCTGCTAGGAGCAAACCCTTGTAAAATGCAATGCACTTGAAAAAAACAGTGAGATAGTTGTCATATTTAGAAATTGGAAGTAGAAAAAGACGTGACATTTTTGTAGCTAAGTAATGTTACATTGGCAGATTTTTTCTGAATTTAGTAACATGTTACAAATTCAATAACATGTTACAAATTTAGTAACATGTTACAAATACAAAAAGCATCCGACAAAGCATAAGCAATTTTAGGAATGTAGCCTTGGACTGCTTGAGCAAAACCAAGAGAAAGTGACCCAGTTGAAACTAGATTAGACTGGTCACTAAGTGAAAATAACATGTCAAGCAGCAAACCCACATTACCCTAAAATTACCAGTGAGAATACAGTTGAAGTGGGAAATTTAAAAAAAAACCATTTTAAAAAGGAGCTAGAAGGGAACCTAGTTGATAGACTCCCCATGTACTTGTCACCTATAGAGCATAATCTGTGCTCTCTATTTCCCTTAGGTTTGTTGGTGATAATTAGTTACTTGGTGATAATTAATGGTATATGGAAATGAAAGGTTAAATATGTCTTTCAGGAAAATCTTGCTAAATTTTAAATCTAGGGTATTAACAAAGAATTATGTGTGTGATACTGATCAATTTGTCTGATTTCAATATTGTGGAAAGGTTGCTACCTCATCAAAAGACATGAAAATGATGCCTGTTGTATATTGTTTTACTTGTATTTATAAATGTATTTTGTGGTTTCTTAAATTAATAAAAATTTAAAAATTAAAAAAAGAAAGAAAATGTATTCCTAATCTACAACTCTTGTCTGTTGTCAAAAACTATGCTTTCATCAATCTCAAGTTGGCATTATTAGCCCTTTCTGGCCAATAAACCATTGCAAATGGGGAGAGTTGGAGCTTCAAAATATGGTGCAAAAATACTATTAGGGAAACATTGCAACAAGTTTACTAAGTGTGCATTTTGGAAGTTTGTTCTTTTCTGTTTATACTCTATGACCCTTTGTCCTATCCAAAAGTAATTCTTATCTGGAAAAGTGTACAGAATTTATGAGATGTCTTTTTATTAAAAACTTTTTCTCAACAGTATTTATTCCAAAATGTTCTACCACAATGTCCTCTAGCTATTGCATGAAGATTGATAGGGACATTCTCAGAAAGTAAAAGGGGAATGTAGAAGAATAAGCAGCAGTAATAATTCTATCTGAAATATATGTGTGCATGTGTATCAGTTGTGTTGATAGTGTGTATGTGTGTGTATGACAGTATTAAGCATCAGGATGCCATGTAAATTTAGTAAGTGATACTAACATGTTTTAGAACAAAATAATAAGAAACTAGCAAACAAATTAATCTAGCGCTGAACTTCACACATGACTTTCCAGCCTTTGGCAGTCCTTCCAGTTCCTTCCTTCCTCCCAAATGATCTAATGAAAAATATTCTATTCTTCTGCATGCATTTCTATCCAGTGACTGATTTTCTAATATCATCAAGTCAAGTTTCATAATGTGATTGTACATCTTATTTTATAAGAGACAACCCTCTATTTGTGGTCAGTTCTGCATTGAAAGATTTCTTGTATGTAAAGGCAATCCAGTCCATATGTGATTTAAAAAAGAAAGTGAGATGTGAGACAGAGGTAATGAACGGACAATAGACTGGGAAAACATAATGTTCACATAAACAGAATCCTCTTGTCATTATGCTTTGCATGTCCACTTAAATTGAAATAATACTTTCTGAATCTGCTTATGTGTATACAGATTTGCATCTGCAAATTTTATACAAATTAGAGTTTTCTTGCTCTTCCACCCTTTTGGAAATGTACATTTCGGTGAAGGAGCAAATTATTAACCTATTTTTTTAGGTTAATAATATTATATGTATATCAGCAACTGATGATGTCTAGCTGCTTGGAGGATTCATTCCATAATGGAGGGACAAAAGTGGAATGATTCTATTCACTCATTGGCTATTAGACGGTGAAGTCTCCTTTTCAGGTTCAAAGTCTTTCTTGATTCCCAATTATAGATAAGCATGTTTGCAACTCTGAAATAAAACATCTATAATTATGGAAAATAACATACCATCTTTGTGATAATTATACAATAATTCCTTAGTAACTACCATGGTTTGCTAGTGTTTAACTCTAAAGCCTCTGAATGCAATCTATCTATACAAGATCCAGCATAATCAAACATTCACTTTTTCTCTTTTAAATATTTGCAGCCAAAGCTGGACAGGCTGCTCAATAGTCTGTGATCGACAAAGTGCAACTTCATTTCAATAGAACAAAAAAGTTTCTTTTATTGCAGTTTCTTTGTGCTACTATGAAAAGAGCACTTTACTTTGGTCTACAATAAGTCATGTAAACACTTCGCTGAATGGCTCTGCTCTTAGGGTTGCAGTTAATAGTGGCATATATCTTTCTCAACTCCTATCAAAATTATCTGATAAGCAAAGCTGAGGCTAGCTGTTAAACATTGCATATTCACCAGGGACAAGGATAACTAACTTTGTTTTTCTGTCTTTGCTTAAGATTACATTAAGACTGAAAGAACAATGCAGCTGAGTTTTCGTATTGTCTATCTATATTATTCAGAGGTAAGGCTAAATTTATACTAATATTAAATAAAAATCTCACAGTTTTCTTGCAAAATGAAGAACGGGCAAATGGCCAGCAAAACACTAGTACAGGTGAAGTCCATAATGGAGAAATCACATTCAATAATCCACATTATAAATATGTTTAGTGGGCAGGTCACTATATCTTTTGCAGAAAATGAGATGTAATCATCTAACAAATAAATAAAGAGCTAAGCTACAACATAGTCAGCAAATTTATGACATAGGTTCTAAAGGAAAAATCAATTTTTATTGATTTTTGCCATAGGTAGACAGGACTAGAAAGCATGATGCCTTACTTACAGCATGGAACCAGACCTGCATTTTAGCCAGATTCTCCAATGTTGCAGGGCTACCCTCTAATTCAGCTGAGTGGAAACAAATCACTATAAGTCGTATTTGCTCTTCATATCAGTATCTCAGCACTGTAATTACTTTGGACATGTCTTACAGCATGCTAGCCTGAACAAGTTGTCAATCAATATGCTAGAATTCTTAGAGAAGTCATGGTAACTTGCTACAACACAAGCATACAGTGAAAGGATAATAGCCTAGCTCTTTATAAGATACCATAAGGCTTTTTGACAAAAAATGGAGGAAATTATTCCCATCTTTAGCAAGCCAGTGGAATAGGGCTAAACAAGAACATGCAGGAATCAAAGATGCAGTTGCATGAAAGTTTATGAATTTGCTTTCAGTGTGTCTGTTTCCTGACTGTCTCCGGCAGACTACAGGACAGGTTGGAAGAAGGAAAAAAGAATTTTCAAGAATCAGTACTACCTTTGTTGTAGCATAAGATAGTGATAGACAAAAGCAGATCATAGGATAGAATAAAGGAAATTTACTTACCAAACTTGCTATTCTGGAACATAAGAATACCAGCTTGGAGATCATTAAAAAGTGTGAAAATCTTTTCATCAGACAAAATGTTATTATAAGCAGGAATGGGTAGTGATAGAGGTTGACAAAAAGTAATTGATACTGAAATTATAAATACTGCATGGCTGACAACTTAAATTAAAATAGAGGAAGAGAGATCAAAATGAATTTAATTCTTCAAGTTTATGTAGAATAATTTAGTTCCAAGAGTTTCAAACACAGAAAGAGTTTAAGTAAAAGCTGACCTACAGCATCAATCCAAATAAATGGATAGAGTCATCCGAATTCTTCAAAAATGAAACTCTGAGAAACCTATTAGGAATAGGAAAGTTATACTCATAGACATACTTTGAAAAGCCAAGGTCTTATATCCATTTTCGTTGTATATTTTGTCTTTTCCTCTCAGTTCTCCTTTAGGGCTGGTCGGGAACAAAGGAAATTTCAACTTCTAGAAATTTCAGTTGAAGGTCAGGAAAATACAGATCAGAAAAACTAAGATGTCATTCAGCATTATTTTTTTAAGAATTATGATCTGCACAGTATGATATGAGTTTGCATGTAATCCAATGCTGAGGAACAAATAATATAACAGTATCCTATTCAGAAATAATTGTCAATAATATAGGAAATATAGGAAGAAATCGGAAGAAATAAAAATGGTGGAAAGGAAATTGTGTACACGTTTATGTCAAATGTAAATAAAACAATTAGAATAATATAATACATTATAATGGTATATATATAGGATATATTAGAAATATATGTATAAAAGATATACTAAGATAAGAGAGACAAAATGTATAAGTACGGATTGCCGATATGAAACTGTTGAAAAAAAGAAAGTGTTAATATCTTTTTTTTGTTTTTTTAAAAAACTGTTTAATAATTTTTTTTAAAAAAAAGAAATAATAGTCAAAGGTGTGCCACCCACGCACACCTTTTATTTTGTTTTAAACTTCCTCCTACTTCTTTGACCTTGATAAGCACAATAAATCTTGAATTGTAAATTAATTCAGTGATATTCATTCTTCTGAAAGGCACTGACTTCATGGTAATGTATGTTCTGCATTGAAGGAAAAAGAATTATCCCTTTCTCCTAAGTAAGGCAGTAAGGCAGTGGATTTTTTCTTCTGGAAAGTGACAGCATTACCCAATTGGTTGTTCCTAGGAAATGTGTATAAGGCACAGTACATTTTGTAGAAAGATGGCTTAAAGAACCTCTCACTGGAGCCAGCAATGCTTAGTTCATCATAGCCTGTTTGGTGCATGCAACCTATTACAATTAGCTAATATACATAGTTCAGATTATACTAATTAGACAAATGAATTTTCTTCTTATTCAGACTCCTTCATTTATTTAACATATTGTATTCTGTTCACACCTGGGAAAGCAAATCTGCAAAGTTAAAAGATTTGTAAATGCCTTTATGAATATTCTTAAAGGAATACAAAGTCAAAACACTTTCTAAATGGCATGAGATGACATGTATATATCAAGATTATATAATGATTGCATACTATTCTTGTAGATGTGTTTTGTTTGTTTGTTTTAAAATTATATTGTTTTTGTTTGCATGTACCCAGACCAAACATAACAATGTCTAAAAATAGACAATACTGTATCAATTTTATTTAGATGTACTGATTATCTGATTCTTTCATAAATATCTTTTTCTTGTTGTCTTGTTTGCAACAGTCTCACTTTTTCTGAAATGATGCAAAACACACCTATACAAAAAGAACCATCACACATATACCTTGTTCTTTTTGTCACAATGAACTAGGATTTGACAAGCATTTTGACATAATTTCTAGATACAGATGCAAACTGTACTATGAAGCCTGAACACCTGTCTTTGAAGCCCTGTTCATTGCACATTCACATGATTATTAAACTATAGAGATATGGATTTGAAGGCCAAACTATCATTCAGAAAGTACATGGGCACACTTGTAGAACTTACTACAATGCTTTAAATTAAAAGGGTTACAATGCAGCTGTGAAACATACCTACACAAATCCATAAAAAAGCCATAGCTCTTTTAGGATCGTGACCGGCGAGATCCGGCCGTGAATGGTGTGAATGAGTTTTAATGTTTTTAGTGTTTTAAATTCTTAAATGTTTTTTATAATGATTTTAAATGCACTGTGAGCCGCCCTGAGTCTTTGGAGAGAGGCGGCATACAAATTGAATAAATAAATAAATAAATAAAATATCTATTTAATATTGTTCCTGAAGGTATTTAGATTAAATAATTTAAGATAATCTATTCTATTAGAGGGAAATTCCAGATAAGCCATAAAAGTAGCAATGAATTTCTGAAAGCTCCAAGAAATGATATGTATATAAGGAACTTTGGCTCAGGTGATATTTTCTGAATTCTAAACATGTAATCAGAAGACTGACTGATTGGTGATGTGCCATCAAGTTTAGCAGCCATGTGCACAGATATTCTCCATAACATGGTTCTTCAGGTCTTCCAACGACACCTTCATTGCCACTGTGACTGAGTCCATCCACCATATTGCTGGTTGTCTTCCTCATTTTTTCCACCTTTCCACCATAAAAAAGCTTTTTCCACAAGCATAATAAAAAGGGCATTATTTTTGTTAATTCCAGAATGTCACACAACTATTTCCATTTGCAGATCTCAATGAAGTAAATTTATAAACTTATATGATTTACTTATATGATATACTGGTTTACCCAGTTTGGGTGTCCCGCTTCTTTATTTCTTTGGTTCCTACATTACTGACATTGCAGATCAAATAATAAATGTAAGAAGCCTTTTCTTAAGTTCATATAGAAAATTTAAGGATAAAATTCTCCCTTCTACTAGGAGGAAAGAGATTTGGTTAGCTCAGAGGAAGCACAAAGTTTACTGTGCTGTTCTATAAATTTTGTTCTGTATGTGCTTTTTCTCCCAAGCTATGTATTGATCATCCTGAGATTACATTTCTAGACATGGCAAAGAATGATGGAAGCAATCCCTTGTCTTTACAGTGTAATATGAGAGGCAGCGTTTGACTTATCAAAAGGCTTTCCTGAAATGGGGATATCTTCACTTTGCATGGTTTTATACCTCCCTTCTTTGAAACTCAAATAAAAAAAATAAATACTTTGTGAAATATATTCAGGGTTTCATGAAACTTTCTATGAATTATTAGTCCAACAATCTGTTTTGCAGCTTGCAACCTATGCTAGTTCCAGAGAAAGCAGCTCTATCCATCTTGCCTTGAAAATAGAAATGAAATGGCTCCTGTCAAACAGCATGAGAGACTGAGTTAATTCTGTGTTTGCTGAATCTCAGTGACTTGATGGAAATCTTAATGCCCATTTAAATACATTCCTTTTTTCCTTTCAGAAAAATGATTTTAATAAGGTAAAATATTTTGATTCATTATAAAACATAGATAGATAGTATGTGACCCTTAAACCGCATGGAGCCCTTGAACCTCCCTTTCTTGAATCGCCAAAATGTCCATTATTATAAGGCAGGAAAAATATCATCCTTAAGAGAGGGGGCAAGGAGGGAAGGAAGAGGGGAGAGAGAGAGAGATGTGTGGACAGGAAATGTGGCCTCATATAATTTGTATCACAATGTGCTCCTTGAGATCTCTTACCCTAGTTCTCAAATACAAAATGCAATCAGAATAACAGAGTTGGAAGGGACCTTGGAGGTCTTCTAGTCCAACCTCCTGCTCAAGCAGAAGACCCTATACCATTCCAGACAAGTTGCTGTCCAGTCTCTTCTTAAAATTCTGCAGTGATGGAGTATCCACAACTTGTGAAAGCAAATTGTTCCAATGGTTAATTGTTCTCATTCACAAAAGAAATTTGTCCTTAGTTTTAAGTTGCTTCTCTCTTTCATTAGTTTCCATCCATTCTTTCTTGTCTTGCCTTCTGGTACATTTTTTATAGGAGCCTGTCATATATTGGAATACTGCTATCATGTCGCCCCTAGTCCTTCTTTTTGCTAGAGTAGACATACCCAATTCCTGCAACCGTTCTTCATATGTTTTAGCCTCCAGCACTCTAATCATCTTTGTTGCTTTTTTTTCCTGCACTCTTTCCAGAATCTCAACATCTTTTTTATAATACAGTGACCAAAATTGGATGCAGTATTCTAACTGTGGTCTTACTAAGGCTTTATAAAGAGGTACTAATACTTCACATGATCTTGATTTTATCCCTCTTTTAATGCAACCTAGGATTGCATTGGCTTTTTTGACTGCTGCTACCCACTACTGGCTTATATTTAAGTGATTATACACTAGGACTCCAAGATCCCTGTTATAGTTACTGCTATTGATCCAGTTTTCACCTAATCTGTACTTATACATTTGGTTTGGTCAACCAGATTGATCATCTTTGATATAAAATAATTTGTAAGTTTAGCAGCTCTTATAACATGATTTGCCTTTATTTATGAATCAGCAAAGCGCAGATGGACTGAATAGAGTGTTATTTTAAAGGAACTAAAGGAAGTAGTTTGAAAGAGTCTCCCCTTCTTGAAAAACGGCCCTGAAAAATGACATTTTTCACACTTACGACCATTGTGGCCCATGATCATGTGATCAAAATTCAAATGTTTGGCATCTTATTCATATTTATGACTATTGCAGTATCCTGGGGTCATATGATTATCTTTTGTGACCTTCTCATAAGCAAAGTCAATGGGGAACCACATTCACTTAACAATCATTTACTAACTTAACAACTGCAGTGATTCACTTAACAACTGTGGCAAGAAAAGTTCTAAAATGTGGCAAAACTCTATTTATTTATTTATTTATTTATTTATTTATTTATTTATTTATTTATTTATTTATTTGATTTTTATACCGCCTTTCTCCCAGGGGACGGTGCACAGCCAACAGTAAAACAAACCCAAATACAAAATTTAAAAGCAGTTTAAAAACATAATAAACAATTTGGCCCTAATCATTAAAAGTAAACCCCATTTAAAATTCCTGTTTAGGCCAGCCCAGCTTGTTGGAATAATAGCACCTTGAGGGCATGGCGAAAGGTGCGTAGGTCAGGGATCATCTGTATTTCTGGGGGCAATTCATTCCAGAGGGCAGATGTCCCCACAGAGAAGGCTCTCTCCCTGGGGGCTGCCAGTTGACATTGTTTGGCTGACAGTACCCTGAGAAGTCCCTCTCTGTGGGACCATATTGGCCGTTGGGAGCCTATTGGCAGAAGAAGGCAGTCTCATGTACCCGGGTTCTAAGCCATGGAGCGCTTTAAAGATGGTCATCAGCACCTTGAATCGTACCCGGAAGACCACCGGAAGCCAGTGCAGCTCGTGCAGGAAGGGTGTTACATGGGTGCGCCGAATCGCTCTCATAATCACCCACATGGCTGCATTCTGGACCAGTTGGAGCCTCCAATTGCTTTTCAAGGGAGCCCCATGTAGTGAGCATTACAGTAGTCTAGACAGGAAGTGACAAGGGCATGAGTGACCAAGCGCAGGGAGTCCCGGTCCAGAAAGGCGCGCAACTGGTGAATCAAGCGAACCTGATAAAAAAACCCTTGGCCACAGCCATCACATGCTCTTCTAGTGACAGCCGCATATCCAGGAGGCCACCCAAGTTTCAGGCCCTCTCTGTGGGGGCCAAGGTCTCACCCCCAATAGTCAGCAATGGGATCAGCTGGCTATACTGGGACACCATGAACCACAGCCACTCAGTCTTGGAGGGGTTGAATTTGAGCCTTTTTCTCCCCATCCAGATCCACACGGCCTCCAAACACCAGGACATCATGTCAAGTGCATCATTGGGGTGGTCCGGGGTGGAGATATACCCTTTACAAGTATTTGTAAACACTTTACAAGTGTTTCACCTGACAACAGAAATTTTGGATTCAATTGTGGTCATAAGTCGAGGACTATCTGTATTTCCATTGCCATCTTCTCTGACATGTTGGGAATGGGATGGGGGTGAGGAACATACATGGCACAGAAAAAGACACAAAGACAATACAATTGTCTTTTACCTTGATTCTGAAGGAGTCTGGTAGCACCTTGTGAGATTTTATTAAAAAGCATAAGTTGTTGCAAACTATAGTTCTCTTCAACAAATATATGAAGTGGTTAAACTGACTAACATAGCTCTCCCCTGCATTATCTATTTTTTTTTTTCCTCTTGGGTGAATCTTGCAGTGATTGCATAAAATCATGGTAACCACCCTATTACCGAAAGAAACCTCCTGGAATATAGTTTATGTCAAAAGGAGAAAGCCATTTTTCTCTAGTCATTCTTTATTAGGCTATATTTATGTATTTTCTTCACACAATAACTGACATAGCTGAAGATCAATACTGAGAAAAACTCCCTAGGAGTCTTAGTTCAACAAGGATCTAGATGTAGGATCAGGTTTTTAAAATTTATATGGATTTGCATCTCTATTGTAATGTTTACTAACAATGCTTTGAACTATGTCTTTTGAAATGAAAATAAGTGTTTCTCTTCCAAACATTTTCTGCATAGGACAAACTGCCTATGAATTCTCTCTGCTTTCTTTTCCATAAGAGATGAAACAAAACAAAACAAAACAAAATTGCACCTGAAACTTTTATTATCTCATGAAAATGTATAATTCTAGGAGGTAGTAGGGTAGATAAAGAGAGAGAGAAATGTAATTTAACATTTTTTGCCAGAAATTGCTGTTTCCTCTCCTATTGCAATTCAGCATGTCTTATCTGAAGGTTCTTTTGATAACATTCTCAAGTAGCCATGATAGCTATGCGTCACTGGAACTTTTGCAGATCTTCAGGCTAAGTTTCACCAGACCTGAAAGTAATATTAACACTAATAAATCTTAGTACATGGCAGATCTTTTGAAGAATGACTAATATCTTTCTCTTCCTTCGCCCCGAAAAATCAATTACTGATCAAAGGAACTATCAAAGCCAATTTTATTTCCTTTTTAAAAAATAATTATTAGGTTTTAAGGGAAAAAGTCTATTACAAATGAAATATAAAAGATGTCAGTTACTTAGTCTTAAAAAAAACCTATGAGGTATTTAAATGATGTTCCCAGAGTTTGATGGGGAATGAATCTAAGATATAGAAGGTAGTGACAGAGCTGTCAGATGAGGAATCAATCACGGATTGACACCCACAAATGACAAAAATGATTTGTAGAGGGAGAGTATTAAGGAATAATTTTGCAGCAGTCTTCAGAAATCTATTGTAGAACACCTTTCTAGAACTTTTTTTTAAAAATAGTAATAATAATAGCCTTGAGTTGATAAATACCAGATCCACAGCTGACATTTCACTAAAAGATATTCTTCAGTGATAGAACATCAAGGGGTTTTACAAGGTCATCTTGTAGCAACTGTTTTTAGAAACTTCATACAAAAGTTGTATTAAATTTGTGATGCCTTTGTTGAAAATCTGGGTTACAATGCCTTGCAACCATTTGTGGCAGTATGACAAAAATGTCTATACATATACTGACAATCTCAATAGTGACAATCTGAATAAACACCAAAGTTAAATCCCCATCAAGCAATTATCAAGCTTCCAAGTAACATGTCCCAAAACACAAAATCCAAGTCCATCTTTCCTTTAAAATCTTTATTAGAAACACATTAAATTGGCAAAGACTTGGTGTAATTCCAACTCTGACCCAGATCCAGAATTACACCCAAAATAAGCAAAAGTATGAAACTTCCCCCTCATAATTTCCAATCAATACTCAGTCCAACAGTCTGGTGACTTCAAATTCCACCTTTATCCAGCCACAGGCATCTTCTCTGTTCCAACAGGAAAGGAATGCCACATAGACATAATATTCGCCCCTTATCTTTACAATCCCCCTTTCCATAGCTAGAGAGTGGCAAGCCTGAAGTATTATTAAATTTATTTACTCACAATCCTAAAAGCTAATAGAAAAAGGATACAAAGGCTACAATAAAATATGGCTACACATATATCATCTTCAGGATCGACAGCAACACTGATTGAGATTGTGTCAGTTGCAACATGAATATTCACACAATGTTTTATTCCATACATGAAAGAGCAAGGGAAGTAGATCAAATTAGCATCATCCATAACTCACTATCCCCATTGTCAATGTAGCGTGTTGGCCAAAAGCATCAGGGTCAACAACAGATAATGAAATAATTGCTAAAATCCGCCTTATACTTTATTAGTATGTAATGTATCCTGTGCTACCATCCCTTATTTATTAGCCTTGAATGAGAAACAGAAAGCCGGATGCATCTTGACATAAAAATGAACAAAATATGGGTAAACATGTATCAAAGAAACCTAGGAGAAATTTCTCAAAATTATTTGGTGAGGAGTGAATATCTTTTGCTATATACCTGATATAAAGGCAGACCTCAACTATAACCATTATGAAGATCAGAACTTCTATAGCTAAGCAATATGGTCATTAAGTGAGTCTCACCTGGTTTTACAATCTTTTTTGCTGTGGTTGTTAAGTGAATCCAGCATTTCCCAACAACTTTGCTTGCCAGAAGTCCCTAGGGAAGGTCACAATTAGCAACGCCATGACTCAGAATGTTGCAATTGTCATAAATACACACTGGTTTCCAAGCACCTGAATTTTGATCATGTAACCATGGGGATGCTGTGACCAGTTATAGGTTATGTTTTACAGAATGGTTGTAACTTCAAATCATCATTATGTAATGGTTATAAATTGAGGATTATCTCTAACGTGTGACCAGTTTCTGATAAAAAGGTCTGTATTTATGCAGACCTGAGTGTTACATTTCCCACTTGTCTATTACCTTATCCTCTCTTTTACCCTTCTCTTTCATACAGACATATTGATTCACCAATGACTGAAAAGAATGGTTTAAAAGCCCTGTATGTATAACTGTAACTATAAAATTTATAACTATAAATTTAAAAATATCCATTTGAGGAAGTTTTCAGCCTTCCCACCCAAAAAGTGAGCTAAAACAAAGATTAGGATCTACCTCTTCATCCATAGTGCTCTTGATCCAGTTTGTGATATTGTGACTTTACACCAGTGGGGAAAAAATTAGAAAAGAAGTTTATGATTTCTACATTGTTCATACTATTTTTTATCTCTTTTGTTCCTGAACTGTTCCATTTTGTGGAGAAAAATTGTGTGAATTGTTCCTCCATTTCAGCGCTGTCTCTTTACATATCATTGTTGTAATAGGCTTGTGAATTTAAAAATGACTTAACGCTTCTGTTATCATATCCCTCTTCCCCCCTTCTGGGATTGTAACAGAGACATTCTGAAAATCTCCTGCACTCCAAATGATGTTGTAATAGGGCTATTGCATCTGGGCTATAAAAATCTAGATTACCAGTTGATGAAAACAAGGGATTTGGAGCCTTTCATTGCTGTCATAATGATTGCCCATAGGTTTTCAGCCTAGATTTGGTAGTTCTGATTTTAGACTACTTGTAGGAAAATTCTTTCCATACTATTTGTTTGTTTGTTGCATTGCATTTTTAACAAAAATGGATGTAAAAGTAATAATTTAGTCTTAAACAAGTTGTAAAATATATTCTTCTAATAAAATTAGTCTGTGTAAGGGACGTTTTAAGGCAATATTGTAAAAGGCAATATTGTTTTGAGTCCTCCGGGAGTAGGGCGGTATATAAATCTAATAAATCTAAATCTAAATCTAAAAGACAAGAAATAAACTAATAATGTGGATTTATCTCCAATACAACACATGGCTATATTTTTACTTTTCTGTCAGATGTAAACAAAATCAGCTTCACATAAAACACATTCTGGTTTCTTGAGAATATTGTGGACTGCTCTTCGAATGCACAGCAATAGCAATAGACTTATATACCACTCATAATGCTTTACAATATTCTCTGAGCAGTTTGCAAATGTCAGAGTATTGACCCCAACAATTTGACTTTGGAAGGATGCAAGGCAATCTTGAGCCAGTCAAGATTGAACTCCTGGTTGTGGGCAGAGTTAGCATGCAATACTACATTCTAACTACAACTCCTAACATATGTTAATCTATGATACAGGAGACACAGATACTGTATAATTATGCAACGATGCTATACCTCCTTGAAGACTAAAGACAGTTTATTTTCATGTCCATATTTTGATATTAATATTATTTATGAATAACATCCATCTTAAAAGACTGCTTTGAAGATAGGGAAATCAGAAATTATGGAATTTTTGCCACCTCAAATCTTCCATAATAGGAAATTATAATACTCCTGGACATGGAGACAGGAATTAAGAGACCTTCTGAGGAAAACATTATCTCATAGATAAATCTGATAGAAAATATGGGATTATGACGATTAGTTAGGCAAAAGAGCTAGAATCCTCTGTTGGTTTGGAACTTGACATATGATGTGCCAAACAGCCACAGACTGGACTTTATTGGATAACCAATTTTGGCTTTTTGGCAGGAAGGCTTTTGGTAGCCTAAAAAGAACAAGAGCTCCTCATACCAGGCAAACGATAGTCTAAATTTTCCCTCAAGCAAGATGTTTCTTGAACCCCGGATCCTTTATAATGAAATATTTAAAGCAGCATGGTACTCCTTCCAGATACCTGCTCATACTCATCAGGGTTCCGGTCCATTATTTATTTATTTACTAAATTTAGAAACCATCCATCCCCATCACAGAGGGACTATTATAACTATTTGTTAAATATTCTTTAAATAAAATAAATTGGAAAGTAATCACCAGCCTCTAGCATTATATCTATTTGCTGTCACGCTTTCTTGCTTCTAGACCCATATACCATGGCAGCCATTTTGTAAATATGTCTCCTGGGTTGCATATAATGCTGGCTACAAAAGTTAGAAAAGCAGAAATTATCTTAATTCATTTTCTTTGAAATAGAGCAAGCGTTGATTTGATTATTCCCCAGGATGTTATTTAATTTGCATTTTATATATTAATTAACTTTTTCTCTATATGGATTGTTTTCCTCACATGGGGAGATATATAGAAGATAATTAGTATAAATAGTGGTCTTCTGTAGAGGCAAATGGTTTTTGCCAATGAAATGTTTTCTGTCTGGTCCAACAGACATATGCTCAGAAACATTTCACTTTAATAATTCTATTCAATCTCTATAGTGGTTTCCTGGCCAAGTGCTAATAATGCTATATTTAAGATGCAGTAATGAAGAAAAGTTCATTGGTATAAATTTGATGTTTTAATTGTCTTGCTGGATGATGAAAGGAATTTTCACTGAATTAATAATTATAGTGAGAGGCTCCCAGGCCAAGAATGGAAGAACAGCTTTTCAATCACTGCCCCTGCATTTCAATCGAAGTGCCATGCTGTAAAACAAGGTGTAAATCAGCTTAAGAACATAGAACTGCATTCAATGCTTTGTGGTTTATGATTCCCAAATGGCCTTCATCTATCTTCCTTAGCTGAAGAGGTGTATAATTGAACTAAGGGGTAGCTTGACTAATGAATATAAGACCAGCAGCTCTACTGAACTTGGTTAATAGCATAGCAGGTTTACTCCCTACATATTTGAAATGTAACAAAATATTCCAGCACATTTAATTCTTCTGTTAGAGGTGAGCTCTTTAAAATGTGATATAAGAAGTGGTATCTATTTAATGTCTGCTAACAAATGACTGAAAGGACAAAACCCAATATTTCCTTTTTCTTACTTTCTAACACTAGCCCACAATTTTTGTCATTGTAGAGATTTGCTTTGCCTTCCTTTTCTTCTTCTACTTCTTCCATCTCTTGTCCTTCTGTAAGTTTGCAGGTATAAGGAAAAAAGGAATCTCTATGTGTAAGTACATAAAGTTTACTATAAAAGATTCAGTGGCATTATGTGATTTGGGAGCTCTAACAATTATCTCTAAGGAAAAGAAATAAGCTCTAATTGTCAGGATACATGAATGGATAGTGACAACATTCACAATTGTACACTGTGCAAGCTTTCTAGCAGCATAAATGTTTTTGTGGCCATCTTATTTTATTCTGCTTACAATGTTTACCCACGGGTCAGGTGACTATGCAAAAGTATGTGTTCAGTAATTGCTTTATTGTGAAGTGCACGATTTCTATAGAGATTCAAATTTCTGATTTTTAAAAAAATCATCTTTATTTGTAAAAACATGAAGAATATAAAATTCTATTCTGTTATTCAAATCTGAAAACTTTAATGCGGCTATAAATAAAATTCTACTTCTTCTTTTGCATAGTCTTAAAGTATGAAATTAGTGCTCTGCCTGTAGTTAATAGTTTTTAGTTAGGCATAGGCATGCGTGGATTCCCAGCAATGAAAGATGTGAAATCTACAAAGAAGATCAACTACTCAACAGCACCATTCCAATTATTGAATCCTCAGGTCTATACACTCTTCAGAACCATATGTATGCATTTAAGGCATGACTATATTCTCAGAGACTGACATTTTCTTGCTATGTAATATGCACTGGATTTGCATTCATTTTATGGAAAGTACCGTGGGAATTCTAATATTTATATGGTCTAAATAAGTGAATTAAACTGTGCCAAATGAAAAGCAATTTCAATCAAATGAAAAACAATTTGGAAATGCACTCCTGCTTTGGCAAGTATCCATGAGAAATTACATCCCATATTGTAGACAACCCTAACAGCACAGACCCAGATTTATTCAGGTTCCATTTAATCCTAGGATATTTCTTGGAATGAATATTAAAATGCAGACTCAATGGAGATACTTGTGGAATTAATATAATTTTATAAAAGGATTGCAGCCTTTTGAAAGAGTCCAAAGACATTGATAGCAAGCAAGGGAGAAAGCAGTCTGTAGCTCTATTGTCTCACAAAATAAGTAGATCATTGATGGAATTTTGGATACTTTATTGTGCTTAGAAAATGTGTCATTTATACAGGGCATCTATGAAACCTGTTGGAACAAAACGGATTGATAATTTCTCCTCTATTTTTAGAGGAAGGATAACTTCTCTAACAATTTCTCAGGGAACTACTGTTAACAATGACAAACATTATTACTAAAAAGGCCCAATGGGAGATGTTCACTTCTGTGTCCTGTCTTGGGATTACAGTACCTAAAACGTAAGGGGACTGAAACCTGCTGGGGAAGTGATTTTACAATGAAAGGCAGAACATTCACATAACCCTAGGGCACCTAATAATAAAATAAATGCTTACTTATGCATCCATATTCCACACTTGAGAATGACTCCAAAATTCTCTTGTTTGAAAGATAATTCTAAATCATTTTTCCATGAGACTGATGAGACTTGTTGGGGAGGGCGGAACAGGAGAATTTATATGTCCAACACTAGAATAAAGTATGTTAAACGGAAGCTGTGAAATACAGAACAGCATGAGTTTAAATTTTTCCATTCCAGCACTGACTGTAGTAGCAGACACCTGCATCGGAGATACAGAATGTGATTTTGCCACATAGCCAAAGAAAGAAAATCTCATTATAGAGAAACTAATAAAGGTTCTAACACTCCCTTGTGGGGGGCTTAGCTCTAAGTAAGAACATGAAACCTGTCTGGGAGGAATAAGGCAGGAGACAGCTGTACCTTTTTTCAATTTCACACCTTCACTACCTGCCTATACCGGTTAAAATACAAGCCTGATGATCCCGTGGCATTTGCTCTGACATGTGGCTGATGCCTGCAGTGGCTCAGTGCCAGCACTTTCTTCTCAAAACTCCACTATTGTTGCACCTGGAGTATTTGCCGAGAAAATAATAGAGAAATCAGCTTTATAAGCTGTCACCTTCATCATACCAACTTGCCCATAAACTGCTGCAAGGAAAGAGCAGCCATTCCATTCCATTTTGAAAAGCCTTCTGCATGCCTAGTTTATATTTATATTTAATAGTGGGGGGATGAGAACCTCAAATACTGTATTGCTTGCAACTGTTCTGTCTCACCACCATTATTATCACCCCCCAGGACCATTTTCCTATTTGTTGCATTTTAAAATCAGTGGTTATATTTATAGCATCTCTAAGCATTTAGCACATTTAGTGGATTTAATCATCTGTCAAAAGGTAAAGCCACATTTCACTTTTTTTGTCTCAGACAAATGTCATTAAACTGAGCATGCTAAATATTATCCAGGTTAATAGCTAAATATAGAAACCATTAATGGGAAGCTAAAAATTTGCTCTTTTTTTGTATTTTTATTTTTTTACATTAGTCTTTTTTCTTTTTTTTATTGAAAAAGTTTTACAATACAGAAATTTTTTCATTTTCACCCCCCCTCCCCAGTCCCCCTACCCAACCCCTCCCATCCTCCCTCAACCCCAACCCCTTCCCTCCCCATCCCCCCCTGACTTCCGCTACAAGTTAAAAAAAAACAAAATTTAGAACAAGGGAAAAAGAAAAGATTATTAAATATTCAAATTCTAAATTAAACAAATTTCAAAAGAGGAAAAGAAAGAGAAAGAAGGAAAGAAGGAAAAAAAAGTAAAAAAAAACCAAAAAACCAGACCTTAATATATTTAAACAATGTTATAATTAAAAAAAACCATTAATAACCATTATAATTAAGAACACCATTATAATTCTATCCTAACTACACCCCTTAACTAAAAAATAAAACCCCAAAACATAAAACATATATATGCATATATATTTATAATCACGCAGTTATATCATTAAGAAAATTATCTTTTGTTTAATTCATTCCTCAGTCTGTATAATCCAAATTTCAATCTTCTCTTCAACTTGATTGAAGTCAAACATATTTCCTTACATAAATCCTGCTTCAATAATCTTCATCTTGCCGCTGCCCCCATCAGCAAAGTAAAACATTTCCCCACACAACCCCCCAAGTGACTTTATATGAATAATATCCAACCACGAAGATATTCACACCTCTAGGAAGATTCATTCAAGCTAACTTATACTATACCTAAAAATAGGCTTTTGCAGTCTTGACATTCAAGCCTTGAAGAAAAAAAAAAGAGAAAAAAAAACCAACTAAGAGCTGCATTCCCAGATGTTCCTTCAAAATTATTTCAAATCCTGCCACCCTTTGCAATTCAATCCTTCGGGTTATAGGATATTTTCAATTTCGTAGTCTTCTCCTAGAAAATAAATTCCACAAAAAATATATAATTGGGTAACCAGTGATTGCTGCTAATTTTGCAGCAATCTATCAGAACTCAGGATAACATGTCCAATCCAGGATAAACTTCATAGTAAAAAATTTTTATAATCCATTTTGATATATAAGTTTAAAGTTAGTCCAACTCAGAATGAACTTTTAACAAATTGTTGTACATCTTAAAAGAGTTTTTATAATCCATTTTTTCCAAATCTTTCAATGCTTTCTGATTCAGTATCAAACAATTCAGGATGCTCTTTAAATTTATCACCTGTGGTTTCCAGTCGGATTTCTTCATTGACTTCTAGTTCCTGTCGATTAGCATCACCCCCCATGTCCTGAAGAGTATTGGACCTCTGCTGCTGGTCATCTCGAAGTAAAACTTTGTTTTTTGAATCTTCCTCCAGCAGTTCAAGGTCCTGTAATCCCCCAAGATCACTGAGGTGTTCAGTTTTCTCATCAGAAAAATCCATAATAGAATCCTCTATTCTCCTTTTACTTTTAACACACTTTGATTTTCTTCTTTCTGTTCACATTTTGTAAACTCTGTTTTTGACTTTTTATTCTTAATATATTTCGGTGCTCCCTAAAAAGTATTTTGATAAAAATATTCTGCTTTTTCAATAGTATTCAGACAATGTCTCACACCTTGATATCTAAAAATTATACCAACTGGAAAATCCCATCTAAATGGGATATTACTTCTCTTCAATTCCTTGACCAAAAAATCAAAATCTTTCCTGTCCTTCAAGACCTTCGATGGTAGCTCTTTGAAAATCCTGATTTGTGTACCTGCTACCTGCACTCTATCAGAATAAGACTTTTGTAAAATATCATCTCTCAGTCTCTTATCAGTGAAGTAAACAACGACATCTCTAGGCAGATTCCTTTGTTTAGCCAAATGTGAGTTAACTCTGTAAACTTTCGCTATAGAACCCAAAATTAATTCATCTTGTAGCTTTAATAATTCTGCAAAGCCCTTTGCACAAGTTGTTCTTAAGTTTTCTCTGTTGTTTTCTTTTATCCCTCTTAGTCTAATTGCAGATTCCATAGCCTTAATTTGAAGCATAATAACATCATTCTGAATGTTATAATTTTTGGCCTCTGCTTCCAAAAGTTTCGCTTGTAATTCTTGTATCTGAGATTCAAATTTACTACTCATCTCAATCACTTTCTTCCCCATTGCAGCCACCGCAGTTGAAAAATCTGAAGCTACTTGAGCAATAATTTGACTTAATTGGTCATATTTCCCAGAAACCAGTTCCTCGAGGTCCTTCTGTGATCCTTTTATCTTATCTACCACACTCTCTAAGGACCTTGTAATTAACTCTTTTAACTCCTGTTCTGTAAGTCTCTGCAAATGAGACGTTTCAACTTTATTCATCTGATTCAAGGGGGAGCCCCCCCTTCCTTTAAGTTTAGGCATCTTTACTTTTAAAAAGGACCAAGAAAAAATCCTTCTTACTTCAATAGAAAAAAGAAAAGAAAAAAAACCAGAAGAAATCTATTTAAATCAGCCTCTGTTCCTTTAAGTTCTTTTTCTGTGACAAAATATTCCTTTCAAAGTCTTTCAGGACTAAACTCTGCGCTCCATTTCCGCTATCACTTTCCTTTCAAGCAGAGCCAGTCGCCATCTTAAAAACTTTCATTTTTCTTCCTCTCCTTCCCCCTCTCCCCCCCTCCTCTTCCAAAAAATCCGTTGAAAAAAATCCATACTTGCTTAAATTTTTCTTCTCTCTTTTCCAACTTGCTCCAATTGTCGCTTCGATTGTGGTGTTGCTCCCAACGTCTGGCTCCGCTAATTAGATAATTAGCGGAGGATCCTCTTGGCGCGGAGCATACCCTGGGGGTATGGAGGGAGCCATCCCTCTGAGCCCTCCCCAGGACAAGGAAAAATTCCTGGGGCGACTCAGTGAGGCTCAACCTCACCCCCAGAAGCTCTCCCTGCTTCTCCCATCAAGGAGCAGGTTTTTTCGAGCCGCCGTCTGTTGTAAGGCGGCTCTAACGCGCCGAGAAACCGGCGGGCATGAAAAGCCCGCCGCCAACGAGGAAGGCGCCACCAGAAGTCCCCCTACATTAGTCTTTTTAATATACTGATTCAACATAATCATACTGGGATACCAAAAAAGAACCTATTATTATTCACAGAACTTCCAATATATACTGCTGAGGAAATATATTGTTATACAACTTAAATAACTTCTGCAGAAGATAAATTAAGATCACTCCAATGCAAACTTTTATCAAGTGTCTTCAATGTATAAATTATAATTTAAGGAACGAAGATAATTTTATGCCTTGAAATGCACTTTCTTTTTATTTCTGTTTTACATTTCTTCCTTTCTTCTCTATTCTATCTCTCTTTCATTTTTCTTTTTCTTTAATGTTCTTTATTCATTCTCATCATTTATTTCTGTTATACTTTATTTCTGGGAAACATCTATAATATGGTCTTGGATTGTGTTGATGGAAGATTACACCACCACCTTGGGCAGATGAAAACTAAAAAGAATTTAGAATAAAATTGTAAAACACAAGTTTATCCTCAAGGATTCCTGGATGATTTGGGATCCATTCACCTTCTGAGACCAACCTACCTCATATGATGTTAGGGGATTACAATAGGGAAATCCAATGTAAATTATCTTGAGATCTAATAGAAATTGATTTTTATTGGAAAATCATTACTTGGATATCTTATTTGATTGAAGAATATTCCTTTAAGGTTTGAAAGGTAAAGTATAATGGGTCAGATCAAGGATAGGTAAAGTATAATGGGTAAGATCAAGAATAGGTAAAGTATAATTGGTCAGATCAAGGATGAAGCAGTAATAATTGTGCAACGGGCCTTGGCAAGACATTGAAGTAATTATTCTTACTTCTATTTCTGAAATATTACTAGGTATATTTAACCACAACCACTTCTGTATGCAATGTCAGCCATGTCAAGCAGACCAGATGAAGAAATAGATTTCATGGAAGACTAGAAATTACTTTAATTGGCTGTAGTAACAATCTTGTAAATCTATTACCTTCTTCTTTTATATCCATGTGAATTAGGGGAATCATTTTTATTTATTTTTTGGTAATCCACCTCCAATTCAAGCAAAGTTTTCTTTTCCGTTGTTTTGAAGATCTGTACCTAGATCTTCCCTCTCTTCATCAAGGTCATCCTTTTCACTCTCTACAGGAAATTCTCGTAATTAGAGAAAGCTTCAGCTCATGCAGAATAAAGTATTGCTTTTTTAAAAAAGTACCTGGTCATACACATATCATATCATACACATATCACACTTCTCCTCAGGTATTTCATTGACTGCCAGTTAGTTACTTCTCAGAGCATTTTTTTAACCTGTATATCCTAATGAAGGTTGAATCAAGATGAATAAGCAAGTACCTTCACTATTCACAGACTGTTTGCTGGGAAAGATGATAGCAGAAGCATTTGTGGGATCCCTTTTACCTATTGTAATATTCACTCCACCCCTTTCATAAATTTGTAACCTCACAGCAAGCATGCAAAAGAAAAAGCCTTATGGGTGATAGAATGACCCATTGATTTTGTTATCTGACATTTCTCCCTCCCCAGAGCTGATGCTTTTAAATGGTAGGCCCCTTTCATTAAGATTGTTCAGATCAGTGGTGAAATCTTTCCTGGTTTGCCACCAGTTCACTGCCCACGCATGTGCAATGCATGCCAAATGCACATGTGCACTGTATGCCAAATGCATGCTGCGTGCAGAAAAAGAAGGCTTGGGAAGGTAAGTAGAACAGCAAGGGAGAAAGAGCTGTGCAGTGCAATTTAGATTCACTAGAAAGCAGGATTTCCTGCTTTCTAGTGATTTTTAATTGTAGGGCACAGCTGATCGTTGGAAATACATGTTCAGACCAACTGGTAGCTTTTTTTACTACCAGTTCGCTGAACCAGTAGCTTTTATCACTACTGGTTCTTCCAAATTGGTGCAAACCAGTAGGATTTCACCACTAGTTCAGATGAAAGCTAAACAGCCATATCCTTGGGATATGTGGATTCTTGCTTAGAGCAAGCGATTGTACTTAAGGACCCCAATAGTCCCTTACAACTTTATGATAGACAGAATGTTCTCTTATAGTTACTAAAAAGGGATATTTTTATTTAATACAGTAGCTTCTACATTCAGGAATACTCTCTCCCTTAAAAGTTGTGAGGCATCTGTAGATATTTCTCTTCACTTAAATCTTTCCTAAAGGAATATGGATGAGTAAAACACTTTCCATAGCGTTTTCTAATAAATATAATTTTAATAAATTTATTTTATTACCAAATTTCAATAATCTTTAAATTAGCTGGAGATGTGATAGTAAAGAAAAGGTTACTGAAATGTTTTAAATAAGTGTTGATGAAAGAATATGCAGAAGAAATCTTCCTTTATTCTCACTACTCTCAATAAATATTATTGGGCCTCCCAACTTACTTACTTAGCTTCTAGGACAAATTGTGGTACTGTAACACCAGCCTTCATTGAAAGGATGTGGATTGGATCCTTTCCAGTTTAAAATTACACCAGATTAGGAACAGAAATAACCCAGTTCACCTTAGCAGACGATTTATATGCAGAATTAACAAGAATATGGTTTCTTCACTAATGAGATTATTAATGAAAATGCATCATATTCTTTGAGAGGTTTGTCATCTTTGGAATATTATTTTATGTGATTTTAGCCCTATCTAGCTGAACATTCTCAAAAAAAAAGGCTAAAAATGACTACTGCTTAATCTTATGACTATTAATGTATTTAATTACTTATGGATCTATTTTGTCTCTTATACTCTTCAACATGAAATCACTTTAGACCTTACACTTACACTTTAGACCCAAGTCATCAGTCAACTTGGGATATTCAGTCTTGTTCTCTTTTTTAATTATTAAGGAATTGTGAAAGTTTTGAACTCAGTGAAATATGTGAAGTAGAAAGGTAAAGCTTAATGCAGACACAATGGAATTCTCTTGAGCAGTAGCCAATCCAGGAGTAGGGAATTAGTCTGTTCTTGGTGTTAATACCATTTTCCTTGTAATCTATAATTAAAATTTAGATAAGCTTTTGAAAATGGGTTCTGCTCTCCTTATTCAATGAAAAGTTTAATATTTGGTACCAATTCAAAATACATTTAAATGAATTCCTGAGCAGCCTTCTTTATAACACATGGATTTATTTATTTATATCCCACCTTTATTATTTTTATAAATAATATAAACTCAAGGTGGCAAACATGCCTAATACTCCTTCTTCCTTCTATTTTCCCCATAACAGAAATCCCATGACACGGGTTGAGTTGAGAGAATGATTGGCCAAGTCATGCAGCTGGCTATAGCAGGTCAAGAATTCACAGATTTCTGATACATAGTTTGATGCCTTGACCACTAGACTAGGGGTGTCAAACTCCCGGCCCATGGGCTGGATGCGTCACACGCTAGCCACACCCAGTTTAGCAAAGGGGAAAAAATCATGATACGTCACGTGATACTGCCATGATACCACAACCCCTTGAAACCCCTATACTAGGCCAACTGGCCATTTTTAAAAATACTATAATAATATGATGCATTGTTCAGCTTTAATTAGGTAGTAAAAAATTATGTTATAAAGGCTTAATGCTCCACAATTAAAATTGTGTAGAACCTGTAAAAAAGCTCAGAAAAATGCCTAGTTTAGCTACTACAGTTGTAATAACAAATTTTATATATATATAGTTCTGAAAATGACTGGGCAGGTTCACAGCATATTGGATTATCACTGGCTATTTTGCCAGTTTACCATCTTCTCAATTATAGTATGTTTTAAAATAGTGGCTAGGAAGCAATAATGGAAGAGTGCTATTTTTCTCCATCCAGATTGGTCAGCTTCCCAATTCCTTCAGCTGACAACTGTGAATGTTTGACTAGATGAATCTATGGCCTGATCCAGCAGGACACTTCTTATGCTTATATCTATTGCTTTAGCCTAGTTTCAGTGAATAAAGTTCTCCAAATAGCATCTCTCAACCAATTCCTATCTTAACCATGAATTTATACTGATTTGCTGGATTAGAGATTTAATTATTCATTTCTGGCTGTCAATAGTTTAAAGGAAGAAGACTGAAAAGGCAACATACATTTTTACTGATAGTTAATTCACAGCCATTTCAAAGAGATGTGACAGTTTTAGGCAGTAGAATATATATATTCATTGAAAAATATACAGAGTGATAACTTATCTGGGAAATTACATTTAGATAGAATGCCTAAATAACTTAGCCATACATATTCTTAATAAAACAATGGGTGCTGTGTCATTTGCTAGAGCACATGCAGCCTGGCATGGTATCACCTCTGTTATCTGAAAAATAAGGATCGTGAAAGCAAAAAGTAAAAACTGGAATAATGATAGCCTTGAGAATATTGATTTTTTCCCCTCCCCCAAAAAAAGGGGGGCATGATTGTTATTATAAAAAGAGAATGTAAGGGAATGAAACAGGGGAATCCTAATAGTAACTTTGAGTACACCCACTGAACTTAGTGGCCGTTAGACTGAGAAGATGAAATAAGGTAATGCATATCAAAGTAGATTCTCTACAGGTGATAATAATCATTTACTACAAACAAACTGATTTAAGAGAAATAGGTAGGGGGGAAAACTAGAACAAAGCTATAGATCAAAATGTTCTGCTTCCATGAAATTAGGTAGCCAATCCAGCACCTTTTATTCTGAAATAAAATTACGTCAAAACTGTGTGGCATATTTAATAGTCACATACAGTATAAATATGACTCTTCATATGACCTATATTGAATATTCCAAAGGGACTGACTACTGCCAGCATTCTTCACTGAATAGTAGATACTCTACAATTCTAGAAATGATAGATACTCATTTCTAGAATTTATTCATAAATCCAGTTGGCTAATTTCATATAACTTTTAAAGACTTGCGGTTCAGTATGATAAACATGTATTTGATTGGGAATATGTAAAGAAAATATGCAAATCAAGACATGAATTATATCCAATGTACAAAGCAATATGTTCTACAGTAACATCTATCACCAAGCTTTTCCTCTGGGCAGGTCCATCAGCAGACTAATTAGTTACAGCTGTAAACTGGAGATGTAATTGAAACAATGCATCATCATGTATCTGATAATAACAAACATTTTTAGTTAATGGAAACAAGAACTTATTGTATGTATTCTGAGTAACTAACACAGTATCAGTCAAGAATGATAACCTGTTAACTACTTAATTACAAAGCTCAGGTCTACCATTCTTACAAGCAGTAGTTCTTGTTCTTCATAATTTACTTCTTCAACAACCAGTATGTCTTTCTCTTGATCATTTTACTTAATTCTTAATTCTTCAACATACCAAGATATCTCAAATGTGATTACTATTTCATACTTTTTTTGTGTTTTGCATACCATAAAAAAGAAATACTATGTATGTATTGTGTGGTATGCATCTTACATTTGAAAGAAATGTACATTTTAATTCTGAACCATTGGGGGACATTAAATTCATAAAGGTTATTTTTAAGCTTAAATGTGGATGCAAAAATAAACATAAACTCTTGATTACCTCATTATATTTCAGTGAGCAATTGGATGATGAGAATATAAGTGACTTGCTTTATTACTGCTTTCAGTGGTTCCTACGTATTCTATAATTATGCCTATGCCTGGACAGAGAGCAGTAATTCATAATCCATCAGCGTTGCTTCTAAAAAACTTCCTACTAGATCTTCAGGATATTTATCTCAGAGTAAATCCACAGAAGTTAATGGAGTTTTTATTTGAGCTGTAGGACACCAGTAAGTTTTTAAAAATATTTTCATTCCGCTCTTTAATTTAAAAAGTTCATAGAGCAGTCTAAGAGACATCACACCAAAGTAAAAAAAAGGGGGGCAGCAGATTCAAGGATCAAGTTAAATGCTGGTCTTACATAGTGATTGCTTGGGTGAAATCATTGAGAAGCCTAAGGGAGCAGGCTTTTCAATAAAACTGCTGGAATACCTTGATTCCTATCTTATTTCAGCAATATTCCTTGAACTCAGGTCAGAAATAAATCACCATTTTAAGCATTTAAACCTACTTTCTCATAAAATATTTGAAGAGCTGGATATGTGGAAGATTTTTTTTGGCAAGACATTATTATATAGAATGAAAGGTATACATTAAATCTGTTCTTCTTGGGAGTTAATGTTAAAACATTTGGTTGTCCAAAATGACACATCAGCCAGGTTCACATAACATGCTAATTCAAAATGTGTTTTCTTGGGCTTGGCATAGTGAATTATCTCTTCCTTTCTTTGGTCAAATGACCAAATCACTCTGTAGAAATGAATTGTTTTTCTGTAGATTTTCAAATGCTCAAATGTTGAGTTTCATACAGAAAGTATGGCAACTTTCTCTAAGCAACATTTTAAAACTCAAATATCATTCTGAAAAAAAAGAACTAGAAATATGAGATGGAAATTATAATATGTGATTTCGGTGATTAGGAAAAATAAATTACAGATGAAATTGTCCTACATATTTTCCTTTTTCTTTACATTATATATCAAATTACAATTTTTGAAGAGCTAGTCAAATCCCAAAGAAAAGATAATAATGTAATAGCAAATGTTTCCTAGTATAATTCTGGATGAATTAATTTTCAGTTTATTGACTCAAACAGTTTTAAGTTTAGAAAACATACCACCTTTGAGAAACAGGAATTATAAATACAACAAAAGTACAAGAGAAAAGATTTCTTCCTCATGCTTCTAGACTATGGAATATAGTGTCTTTGGAGTAGTCCTATTCTCTCAGGATTTAGAGTATTGGTAAAGATCCCTTTTTCACCAGACTTTAAATTATTAGTTTTATTTTTACCTACTTTGGAATTAATTTTATTCCACAGTTATAACTTTTATATTCTGTTTTTCCTTTTTAAATTTTGTCAACCAATTTGATGAAAAGATGGAGATCTTCACCAATACTATAAATCCTGAGATTCAGGAATAGAGAATAGGGGGAAAAAACTTAAGAGAAAGATGAAACTGTCTACTTTACCAAGCACATTTAGAATCTGGAAAAAATGTTTTAAGAACATAAAAAATGTTTTAAGAACATTAGACACAGCTCTACATAGAGTGCTCATCTGCTATTAGCTTTTATTATTTCATTTCATTGCCGGTTGAAATATTTTCTTTGTTCTTAAAAACTATGTATCTTTTAGAAGTTAATTCCAAGTAATTGTTTCATACGCACATACAGAGATAGAATGATAAATGTTAAAGTACCACCACAAAAGATAAAAAACTCATTTTACCTAATTGCAGATCAACTTTAAACATTGTGAGTTCAAAAGCTCACCTTCAATATTAGCGAATTGACAGACTGAGCATAAGATTCCCTTTCCTAAAAATAGTTTAAAAATGGTAGACAAAATGCAATACTAATAAAAACAATATTTTCATATCATAATATATGCAAGATAAAACTTTGATAAATGACTCATCGACTCACCCTTTATTTGCTTTATTAACAAATCACATGACTGATTTAAAAGTTGAAATGTCTTTGTAGATGAAACAATCTAATGGCCAGAAGAAATAATTAACAGAGAAATTAAATCTCCATTGTTTCCTGTTCTAGTTAGTTAGTTAGTTAGTTAGTTAGTTAGTTAGTTAGTTAGTTAGTTAGTTAAAAGATTTATGCAGCTCCTCATCTTATATACCATAAGACAGGAGTGCTCACAAAACAACTCTATTTACTCTAATATTTACTCTAAGGTAAAGGTAAAGGTTCCCCTCAGACATTTATTTATTTATTTATTTATTTATTTATTTATTTATTTTATTTATTAAATTTCTATACCGCCCTTCTCCTTCCGGACTCAGGGCGGTGAACAGCCAATTTAAAACCAATACAAATACAAAAAAGTTAAAACGTACTAAAACCAATATAAATTTAGGCTGAAATGTAAAACCAAATAAAACTCTAAAACTCTAAAAAGTTTAAAAAATAGTTTAAAAAATAGGAGGGATCAGGCAAGTCCGGCAAGTTGGAAGAGATGAGTCTTCAGAGCCCGACGAAAAGTCTGGAGGTCAGCGATTGTCCTCAGATCTGGAGGGAGATCGTTCCAGAGGGTGGGAGCTACCACAGAGAACGCTCTCCCCCTGGTGGTCGCCAGCCAGCACTGTCTGGCTGACGGCACCCTGAGGAGGCCCTCTCTGTGGGAGTGAACCGGCCGGTGGGAGGCAATAGGTGGCAGAAGGCGGTCCCGTAAGTACCCTGGTCCTAAGCCATGGACCGCTTTAAAGGTGATTACCAACACCTTGAAACGCACCCGGAAATCAACCGGCAACCAATGCAGCTCACGCAGGAGAGGTGTCACATGGAAGCGCCCTGTCGCTCCCATAATCCCCCGCGCGGCCGCATTCTGTACCAGCTGAAGCCTCCGGATGCATCCCAAGGGGAGCCCCATGTAGAGAGCATTACAGTAGTCCAAGCGAGACGTGACGAGCACCTGAGTGACTGTGCGTAGGGAGTCCCGATCTAGAAAGGGCCGCAACTGGCGTATCAGGCGAACCTGATAAAAAGCTCCCCTGGCCACGGCTGTCGTATGCTCCTCTAAAGACAGCCGTGGGTCCAGGAGGACGCCCAAGTTGTGCACCCTTTCCGTGGGGGCCAATGATTCGCCCCCAATAACCAATGATGGAGTCAGTTGGCTATATCGGGACGCCGGCAGCCACAGCCACTCGGTCTTGGAGGGGTTGAGTCGAAGCCTGTTTCTCCCCATCCAGACCCGCACAGCTTCAAGGCACTGGGACATCACTTCCACAGCATCGCTGGGGTGGTCTGGGGTGGAGATGTACAGCTGAGTGTCATCAGCGTACTGATGGAATTCCACCCCAAAACCACGGATGATCTCACCCAGCGGCTTTACATAAATGTTGAACAGAAGGGGCGAGAGGACCAACCCTTGTGGCACCCCACACACTAGGCGCCTCGGGGTCGACCGCTGCCCCCCTGTCAACACCGATTGCGACCGGTCGGAGAGGTAGGAGGAGAACCACTGCAGAACGGTGCCCCCCACCCCCAAACCCTCCAACCGGCGCAACATGATACCATGGTCGATGGTATCAAAAGCCGCTCAGAGGTCTAACAGCACCAGGATAGAGGAGTACCCCCTACCCAGGGCCCTCCAGAGATCATCCACCAACGCGACCAATGCCGTTTCGGTGCTGTAACCAGACCTGAAGCCGGACTGGAGCGGGTCTAAATAGACAGCTTCATCCAGGTACCGGGGGAGCTGCCGCGCCACCACACTCTCAACAACCTTCACTAGGAAGGGAAGGTTGGAGACAGGACGATAATTTGCCAAAACAGCTGGGTCCAGGGAGGGCTTCTTGAGGAGGGGCCTCACCACCGCCTCCTTCAAAGCGGCCGGTAGGGCACCCTCACTCAAAGAAGCATTTATAATCTCCTGGAGCCAGCTTCATGTAACCTCCCGGGAGGCCAGCACCAACCAGGAGGGACACGGGGCCAATAAACATGTGGTGGCGTTCAGTCTTCCCAGGATCCTGTCCACGTCCTCGGGAGCCACAGGATCGAACTCAGCCCAGATAACACTCTCAAGACTGGGCTCAGTCACCTCGCCCGAACTAACCGAGTCAGTGGCCAGCTCATCCCGAATCTGAGTTATTTTATCATCCAGATATTGAACAAAATCCTCAGCACGTCCCTGCAAGGGATCCTCCCGCGCTCCCAGATGAAGGAGGGAGCGGGTCACCCTAAACAGGGCGGCTGGGCGATTATCTGATGATGCGATAAGAGCGGCGAAATAATTAGATTTCGCCGCTTTTATTGCCACTAAGTAAGTCTTAATATGAGCTCTTACCAGTGTCAAGTCAGATTCAGAGCGACTGGCCCTCCAACCGCTCTCTAGGCGTCTTTTCCGGCGCTTCATCTCCCTCAGCTCCTTGGTAAACCAAGGAGATAAGTGAGTTCGGCGCCGGGTCAGAGGCCGCAAAGGCACGACTCGGTCCAAGGCCCCACCGGCTGCCCTATCCCAAGCAGCCACCAGGTCCTCAGCCAAGTCGCGTGTCAGTGTCTCAGGAAATGGCCCAAGCTCCGTCTGGAACCTATCAGGATCCATCAGGCGCCTGGGGCGGAACCACCTAGTTGGTTCCGCCTCCCTGCGGTGGGGTGCAGCGGTCAGAAAGTCGAGTCGAAGGAGCGAGTGGTCAGTCCGTGACAAGGGTTCCACACCTATATCCCCAATATCATGACCACTCAACCACTGACCAGAGACAAAAACTAAGTCCAGGGTGTGTCCACCAATGTGAGTCGGGCCCTGAATTACCTGGGTCAGGTCCATGGCCGTCATGGAAGCCATGAACTCCCGAGCCATCTCAGATGTTTCACCGATAGATGGCAGGTTGAAATCCCCCATAACTATAAGCTTGGGGGTATATGTGCTAGTCGTTCCTGACTCTAGGGGGTGATGCTCATCTCCATTTCAAAGGTGAAGAGCCAGCACTGTCCAAAAACGTTTCTGCAGTCATGTGGCTGGCATGACTAAATGCCAAAGGTGCATGGAAGGCTGTTATCTTCCCACCAAAGGTGGCCCCTAGTTTTTTTACTTGCATTTTTTATGTGCTTTTGAACTGCTAAGTTGGCAGAAGCTGGGACAAGTAATGGGAGCTCACCCCATAATGCGGCACTAGGGATTTGAACTTATTCTATGACCTATCTATCTATCTATCTATCTATGTAGGTCTTTGGTTATTCGGGTCTTCTCCCGCATAAAATTGGAAGTGTCTTGGCGTTTCAACGAAGTCTCATTCGTCATCTTCAGGCTGGTGTTCTCGGCTTTGTGCTTCCAGGAGCAATGTGAGATCGCAGCTGTCTCTTCCTTTTAACTGCTAGTGGGGGTGTGAGCTGATTGGATGGGAGCTTGGCTGTGTTCTGATTGGGTGGAGGTGTGTTCTGATTAGTTAGGGGCTTGGCTGTGCTCTGATTGGATGGGGGGTTGGTTGTGCTCTGATTGGCTGGGGGTGTGTTCTGTTTGGGTGGGGGCTTGGTTGTGCTCAGCTTAGTCTGAGTTGCAGGGGGATTTGAGCTGGTGAGCTGCATTGTTGTTGTTTGGCTTTGTGTTTGTGGCAGTGAGAGCTCTTAATGATGGGTGTTAGTCTGCTTCATGTATGGATTGGAGGGGTTTAAAGTGGCTAATGATGCAACTGCGGTCTGGCTTCTGGTCCTTGTCATGCCTCATTATCAGTGTGGGTTTGAGTCTGCTTTATGCATGGATGTGTGGTGGTGACATCCTGGGTGGCTCTTGTAAGTGTGGGTCTGGTGTCACTCGTCATGTTAGGGATTCATTTGTCAATAAGGGCGGGTTTCCAAATAGCTGGTAGGCGGGAGGTATCATCTCGTTTGTTCATGCTGTGTGGGCATTTTTCTATCTCGATGGCTTCTCTGATTATTCTGTTATTAAAGTGTTCAGTTTTGGCGATAGTTCTGGTCTTTTTAAAGTCAATTTCATGTCCTGTGGCTTTAATGTGTTGGACCAGGGAAGAAGTTGGTTCCTCTTTTTTGACTGAGTTTTTGTGTTCTTCAATGCATGCACTTATTCTTCTGTTGGTTTGTCCGATGTATGTGGTGGGGCAGGCAGTGCATGGGATTTCATATACTCCTTGATTTTTGATTCATCTATCTATCTATCTATCTATCTATCTATCTATCTATCTATCTATCATCTGTCTGTCTGTTTGTCTGTCTGTCTGTCTATCTATCATCTACATAAACTCAGTCAGTTGTGGATTAGATAGTAGATCAATTCAAGCCATTCTCTCGCCATACACCCTTCTCACTTTATGAATTAGAGTAACCTTGCCAGACAATGAAAATTTGTCTGATGACTCTAACTCTCCTTGATGTCTTGTTCACTGTTTTCCTACATATACATTGCTGCAATGAGCAACTTTCAATATTCCTCATACTGTTTGAAACCTGAACTTTTATGTTTTCACTCTACTGGGGGTTCTGAGAGTAGACATCTCCCTGCAACAAAGACAGGGCTAGTTCCTTGTTCATGATCTGTTGTTCTTTAGAGGGAGGAATAAAATGATTTTGGAATGAAGAATTGCAGTAATAATTCATTTTTATATCAGACATGGATTCATATGTTTTTAATAATTATTCGCTGGTGAAATTGCATTTTAATCTCAAGAAATCTGTCTTCATAACAGAAGTTTATTCCTATTACTGTCAATCCAATGTGAACAACATGAAGTAAGGATTGAAAACAATAATAAAGCACAGTTGCGAAATTAAAACTGAATATCTGAATTTAACATAATTAAAATATGTCTGAATTCTAGCTAAACTAATTGCACTGAAACATAGGAACAAATATAGGATCTATCCTGTGACTTTTGCTATGTATATAAACATTTGTTAATCTAAGACTAATTCTGTTAATTTTGTAGCCCAGAATAAAGTAAGCATTAAAACCAGGGTGGGAGGCGTGATAGCTCAGTGGATAAAGACGCTGAGCTTGTCAGCTGGAAAACTGGTGGCCTGAGTTAGAGACCTGAGTGCCATGCAACGAGGTAAGCTCCCATTACCTGCCCCAGCTCCTGCCCATATAGCAGTTTGAAAGCACGAAATCATGCTTTCAAACTGAAATCATGAAAATGAAAATAAATCAATCAGTAACACTTTGCTGGAAAGTTAACAGTGCACCTCAGCATATAGTGATGCTTTGCCCCATGACCATGAAAATGTCTTCAGACAACCCTGGCTCCCTCAACTAAAAAAAATGATATAAGCACTATCCCCCAATAGTCAAATATGACTGGACAGGAGAAACCTTTACCTTTTAAAACTGGGATACATTATCAGAAGGAAGAAGAATTGCAAACTCTCCACTTGCCTTGATACAGCAGAGTTTTGGAAGTTGCAGCACTTCCTTCATTTCAATTCTCCCACCACCTGAAGTTATTTTGTCCAAGCTGCAATCCCATGAAGTATAATCACTTTTAAATATCAGTCATTTCAATGAGTTAAGCAGACCTCTAGTGGTGGTTCAGTGGGTAAGATGCTGAACTTGTGGATCAGAAAGTTTGGCAGTTCGGTGATATGAATCCCTAGTATAGGTCCCCCCTGTGTGAGGGTTGGACTAGATGACCTCAAACTCTGTCCCTTCCAACTCTGCTACTGTTACTTACTGTTACTTACTGATCCAGTTGAAATGACTTGAAGTTGGCAAATACTCAAACTGGTTAGTAGTAATAACATGCAGCATCATGAAAAGCAATAGATCTGTATTGCCAACAAAGACATCCAGTCCATCCTTTGACAAATATAAGCCATATTTCTCAGCTATTTTTACATGCATTTTTATCTTTTATCTTTCAAAATGGGAACGAATTTAAAAATGGAAGGGACTAACTGAAATTATTATTTTTAAAAAGACCTGTTCAAACATCTCATGCGTTGTATTCTTGATTGTCTGAGATAGTCTACTTCAATTCTGTAAGCCATAAACTTTTAGCATTCAAAGAAATCAGATGAAAATCATTCTGTCTCCTCCTATGGTTAATCATTTTCTAGAAAGAAGCATGTGAAAGGATTCAGTGCTGAAAATATCCTTTAGATCCTCTGGGCAAGTCAAAACTCTTGCCAGACATTTGACATAAGGCTCTGTTGACTAAAATCTCTTCTGCTAGAACCAATAAATGATTAACAAGGAACTTCCTGAGTCACTTTCCAGATGTTTGCAGAAACATCCTTGTACTACAATGACAAATGGAGCAGAATTAAATGAATGGTAAGGGATTTGGCTCTAACATAGCACTGCACAGCCTGGCAGGATTCTGACATTCAGTGAATGCCCCCAAGGCAAAATAATCTGGGCAACCACACAGCACAAAGGTTAAATATACATTTATTTATATATGCAGCAGTACTGCCCCAGCTGGTGCTCATTAGATTTCAAGAGCAAAACTCCCATTTTTGGAAATGGGTGGTAATGGTAACAAATGCTTAATTAGATTGCAGAAAGGTAGCAGTTTGATCATTATTAGGCTATCTAACAACCCTTATACTTCATTGTTTTTTTTTTATTGGCTAATGAATTTTGTAATACTTGTTAAATCACATCTCTATAAGCCATGGTGTGTTAGGTTCTTAATAACAGCCCCAAAAACTATTGTTTTGGGAAAGTGTAGGCTTGAATAAAAATACAATTCAGCAGATGAAGCAGATAACATTCATCTTATTCATTCAAAGCCTTTAATCACAGTTATTTCTACTTTGAAGCTTTCAAGCTGGACATAAGATTCACAGTTCATCAGAGGATCCTACTGTGTTATTTTCATACACAGAGAATGGGAATTAGAAAAGAGTAGAGAAGGACAGATCTATCTGTGGTCTATGTCCTTTTCTCATGTGTACAATAAGTCACGTCTCTTCTATCTCAGGTATACATTAATCTGTGCTTTCTAAAATATCAGTTCTACATAATTTAAAATTACTGTTAATATTTTTAACTAAACATACATTAGCCTGGAAATGATAACTCCTACTATAAAAACTGTATGTAGGCTATGGTTCTATAAAAAGGTAAAGATTCCCCTTGGACCAGTGGTGAAATGTAAATTTTGTTACTACTGGTTCTGTGGGCATGACTTGGTGGAGGATAATGTGACTGGGTGGGTATGGCCAACTTTTTTTTTACTCTTGAAAGCATTTTTTCTACAACCTCTTCGCCAAAGAGGTTGTAGGAAAAATGCTTTTAAAAGGCTCTGATGATCCCAGCTGAGCCGCATGATCATCATTTAAAAGCATTTACAAATGCTTTTAAAAGTAAAAAAAAAAAGCCTCTGATGATCACGCGGCTTAGCTGGGCATGGGGGGGGGGGCAGGGATTTCTGCTACCAGTTCTCCAAACCATCCACCACCATCGCTACCAGAGCATTTCACCCTTGCCTCGGACATATGTGCTAGTTGTTCCCGACTCTAGGGGCAGTGCTCATCTCTGTTTCAAAGCCAAAGAGCCAGTGCTGTCCAAAGACGACTCCATGGTTCTATAGTTTAAGAAAAAATCAGAGAAGCTGGAACAGGTTCAAAAAAGAGTAATGAAGATGATATAAGGAATAGAACCATGTCCTATAAGGAGAATTTGAAAAAGCAGAATTACTATTAAAAAGAGAAGATGATGAGGAATATATAATCATTCTTTAAATATCAAAAAGGATATAATACAAAAGAGCTGATCTTTCCCATGAGATAGGAAATGACAGATTAAAAAAGACAGATTCCAAGTGAAACAGGGGAGAACTTCTTGGTTCTTGGATGAAAGGTGAAATGATGAGGTATCCCTTCACTGAGATCCTTATGTATTGTTTTCTATAGAAATAATGTAAAAGAAAAGCCTCATTTTGAAAATATGTCAGTGATAGGAATTTAATTCCAACTTTAGGCAAAATTAGTCATTGCACATTTTCATGCCAACATAAGTGGTTTTGAATATTTTGGATTTTTGTAAAAAGGGAGCCCACATTTAGTCACCACAATTGTGACTGGTTATTCAGTCATTAAGTGAAGTGGTTATTAATTGAAAAATCATGTGACTGTGTTTAAGAATTTAAGAGCATGTCCTGCTAGGAAAAGCACATTGTACTTGTGCTGGCAGAGAAGGCCTACTATAGATCCTGTTAATCAAAAAACTCCAACTTTTGGGATCCAGAAGAACCTGATTGCCTCAGAGCAGTGGTAGGTTGCTACCGGTTCTCCCTGGATTGGGTGAACCAGTAGTGGCAGTGGCAGGAGGCTCCATCTATCCACCCGGACGCTTCTGTGCATGCGCAGAAGTGTTACACACACAAGCAAGCACGCACCCACAAGCAAACCGGTAGCAATGGTTTTTGAAACCCACCCCTGCCTTAGAGATTTCCCTTTCAAACATTGTACCTCTAGGGTAAGATACCTTGGTCCTCCTACTCTTCCACAGGAGCCTGAAGACTTGATCCTATCAGTTGACCTAGGGAACTGATAGGGGAATTCCATCCTCAAGGTGGATTCCATGCCATGCTGGATTGATGCCAGGCTCCACCTACCCCAAGGGTGTCAAACTCGCGGCCTGCAGGCCAGGTGTGCCATGTGCTGCCGACGCCCACCCCCGGTTTAGCAAATGGGGGGAAAGTCATGATACATCACATGATGGCAACCTGCAAGTTTGAAACCACTGACCTACCCTCTTGCTCTCTGCTCTCCATCTATCCATCTTTTTGTTATGTTGATGCTTTCTCATTTTCTTTTTCATTGTTTATATTATTGTTCTATTTTACTTCTGTTTTGTTTCCATTCTTTTCATTTCTTTCCATTTATTTATTTATTTATTTTAATTAGATTTATATGCCGCCCTTCTCCAAAGACTCAGGGCAGCTTACAATGCATTTATTGCTATAAACCAGCTAGAATAGCCCCATGGTGAGATAGGTGGCAAATAAATTTAATAAGTACATAAATAATTAAATGTCATGTTTCCATTGCATTACAGGATTAGAAGGAAAGGACTCAAAACAGCCGTGTAAATTGAAAAGATGGGAAAGGTTTTTACAACTCAACTCATGAGGAAGCTGGTTTAAAAGGCAAACTTTATACCTTTCTTTTCCACTACCTCACTCTTTGGAAGGTATACATTCACATTCATTGGAGAGGAAGGAATTGCAAGTGGATAAGCAAGCATACAAAGGTAAATTGTAAGAATTGAAAGGAATGCACCACTGTTTGCTCAGAGTGCTAGCAGCTGGGAGCCACAAACCACTTAGGAGTCAAACAAAAGCCTTAGTGTGAAATTGATTAGGGTCTTGTCAGTGTCAGGCAGCAACACAAGCTGGCTAGGGTATTCTAATCAACTAATTAAGATCACAGAGCTGGGCTTGTTAACAGTGCTGTTAGAACTTTTTAGGGAAGCACTGTGCTGTGGAAATGCAGCTTAGGAAGAGATTGCATTTTTTAGGCAAAGGCTCTATTCTGCAAGTAGGGAAGAAGAAAAAAATGGGTCAGACAGAGGACAACATATACTAATTGACTGAAATGGCAATATGCGACACAGGGAGAGAGGAGAGGGGGATTCTGTGAAGGCCATAAATGTGAGCATTGGTTGCAAAAATACTTTTTCATCACTGTCATAGCTACAAATTGTTACCTAAGGTTAAACAAGGATTACTTGCAGGAGTGGGCTGCTGGGAGTTCATAGAGGCTCGGAACAACATCTAGTTAAGATTCTGTGCAATTTGGAGAACCCCAAAATCCCACTTCTGGCTGGCCCACCCAGCCCTGCCCCATCTCTCCCAGTAGTCCCCACACAGCCCATTTTGGATGCAGGTAAGTGCAGGGTGAGCGCGGAGGCTTGGGGAGAGCAAAAAACAGGGCTACCAAAAGTTTAGGAAACGGGCCTGTTTCTGGCCTCCAGAGGGCCTCCGGAGCCTGGGGACGCCGTTTTCACCCTCCCAGAGGCTCAAAGAGAGCCTCCGGAGCCCGGAGTGGGCAATCCTGCCCTGCCATGGTGCAGGAGGATGACTAGGCCATGCCCACGATGGCCACACCCACCCAGCAACCGGGCAGAGAACCCCTTGCTAAAATTTGTGAAGCCCACCCCTGACTACTTATAGTACACATTTAATATACTATATATCTTCCGAAGAGATTTCAAAATATGCCTAGGTCTGCTAGAAAACCTATTGTAGTTTAAATTACTAAGTTAAGTTAAGTTAAGTTAAGTTAAGTTAAGTTAAGTTAAGTTAAGTTAAGTTAAGTTAAGTTTAGTTAAGTTATGCAAGAAAAATATATTTTTAAATTTAACACAGCTATTAGAACAATCAGCTATAAAAAGTTCTTATTTGACAAAGTTTTTTTAAACTAAACTATTACATTTGCACCCATCAGTGTGCAAAGGGTAAGTTAAGTCATTTTTTTAAAAAAAACTGTTTTCGTGTTTTGTGATATATCCTGTATATTGTACAAGAAGCATTATGCTAAAACTAAATGTAAAAGCATTTAGATATAAAATCAAATTGATTAAATGTAGAAACACTGATAATTCTGTTTTAACAATTCACAAATTAAAAAAATTGAGGATTTCTGCTCTTCCTTGCTCTGATTTCATATAATTTCATACCCTTAAGAGATCTGTAACTGATGACAGCTCTTACTCTGATATGGATTAGCATGCAGTTTGGGTATATGAATAAGAGCCAGGAGGGCTTTAGATAAACAGGATTTACAACATCTTCTGGCTCTCACCTGCTCTTCCCCACCCCTTTTCAGAATTCTGTCACTGCAAAGCTTCCTCAGAGGATACTAAGTCAGCTTCTATGATCAAAACATCCATCTCTTTCTGTATAGACATTCATTTCAATCAACACATCTCTTATATGAAGCATTCTTAATGATTTGCTTTTAAAAAAACCTTGCATGCATACTGGTTGGCAGCTCTCATGTTTAGCAAAATTAAATAACCCATCTGGCACGGTTTTGTTTTCTGGTTTATATGTTAAGCAGAAATTCAAGTTAAGCCTAAATTTCTTGTCCTTTTCCAAAGTTTTTGTTTGTACAAGGGGCTCTCCACTTATTATTTTTAACTGCATGACTGTTAACATTACAAAACATTAACATTACATTGCACACTCTATACACAACAAAACTTAAGCTGGTCCAAACCAATATGTGGTCTTGCATGTTTAAATGCGCCCTGAAGCTCAACATCAACAGATCATACAAATATACATATTGGGAAAAGAAACACAAAAATTTAACAAAAGAACACACTAGTGTTGACTTTACTCAACAGCATTAGCAAGCCTTATGTCTGAAATGTAATATTCGGCATTGGTACATGAAAACAGGAGTCTACATTGTTAACACAAAGCAATAGTTTGACTGCATAAGATTGTTAGCTACAAAGAACACAAAAATGCAAGCAATGGTATTCCCTATGACATTTTATGGAAGTGAAAGTTGGAATTTCAAGAAATAGGATAGCATGATTATTGACATTTTCAACACTGTTGTTGGAGAAAACTCTTGACAATACCATGGAAGGGAAACAAATGGATTGTACAATAAAGCACCAGAGTTTTCATTTGAGACTCAAATAACCAGATTCAAATCATCGTATTTTGGGGACATTACATGAAAGCTTAGTTCCCTTGAAAAATTTGTAATGCTGGGAAGTGAAAGAAAAGAGCAGACAATGACCAGGAGCAAAGTCAATGGACTTGCTACAATTGGAAGACTTAAAAATCAGGTTAGAAGCAGAACATAATAGAGAAAATGTAACTATGTGGTTACTAAGAATTGATTTGATGGCTCATAATTATTTTTTTTAATAAAAATCAGGCTCAAGGCCATGTGGCTGTGGGTAGTCCTCTTCTGCCTGGAACACTTCTAATTGCTTCTTTCATTTCAACACTCCAATCTCATGTCAATCTAAACTAATAGCGATATCACTGTATAAGTACTTTCAGATAAATGCTGTATTCACCTTTTCCTTTTTGAATCCAAAGCTCTACACAGCTTTTGTGAGTCAGCTAGAAAAGGAAGAATAACCCAATCATATCACAGAATTTGAGCCCACTCACTATGTGTAGCATAGTAAGACAACTCAAAATGACACTCTTCAAAGCAATAGTGTTTCGTTTTACACTCTGAACAATTCATACTCTTAAAGAGACATTGTTTAGATATTTCAAGTTACAATCGGGGTTACTATGTTTTGAGGTTGAATCATTTGCATAACTTACTGCTAATTAACTTTTTTTTATTTTTAAAAGTGATTTTATCCTTAATTAAAAATATGGTGTTTTAGATCTCATAAGATTCTGCCATTCTAATTTTTAAAATTATCTTTGTTTTTGATACCCAAATCATCACACAAAATTATATGAAGGTTCCTGCCACCTGAAAAGATGGCTAGCCATTAGACTAGTGGCTTTTGACAAAGACCTATCTCATATTTTGAAAGTATTCATATTCTAACCTCTGTGCTTTCACTCACATTTTCTTTTCTCAAAATTTTGTTTAACCTTTAAAAATTAGAAAGTCAATAAAAAATAGTTGGCTCTACAAAATCTACATTGATAAGTAATCTATGGCACTTCTGCATATTAATGTATTAGTAATGGGTTTCAATTTCATTTGCTACCAGTTTGCTCACAGGTATGTGGGTGCTTGTGTGTGTGTGCAACACTTCTGCGCAGGCGCAGAGATGTCCAGATGGATGGGCGGAGCCTCCTGTCATCGCTGCTACCAGTTTGCCCGATCTGGGGCAAACCGGTACCAACCCACCACTGCAATGTATCCCTTAATTGTGGAAAAATATCTTCCATGTGTAACATTTAAATATTTAGCATATTAGGAGAAAGGATCATGTTCCTAGCATCTTCAGGGAGTATTAACTTCTTGAACTCTTAGAATCAGAGTAAATAAATGGGCAAATGGTCTGACTTTCTATCTTCCTCCTTAACATACTCAGCTAATTTATCCTTTGTGCAACTTTAGCTTTAGTTAACATTAATTCACTTTGGATTTCATGGTTAATCCATTCCTTTCCCGCTTAATATCACCATTACTTTCTAAAATATTGCTTTTTGCTCCTATATGAGGTATAATTAACTTCTCCAGTAAAATGGATTATGATAAGAATATGCTAATTAGGAAATGAATCCACGACAGGTATAGTGTATCAAAATGGTTACATGCAAGTGTAATTAAGATCACAATCTCTTCAACTATAGAATTATATAAGTATTTGGGAATTTACAATTTCAGTTATTTCATAGTAGAAAACTTTTTTTGCTTCTGTCTTTTTCTTCTGCTTGGACCTCCATTTAAATTTCATTTATGTTTTAGGGTGCCAATTATGGAATAAAATATTTTGTAACTTTTTTATGCTTTCTTACAATTCACACAATGTTCATCACTGTATGTTACTATGTATAGAAATGGTAAATGTATATAAATGTAAAGCAGAAATTATGTTTGGTGTCAATAGCATTGTATTGTTCTTAAAATATTTTGGGCCAAAGGAGCTACTCAATCTCTTGCTATCAATTAAACTAGTTTTGTATGTTTTCTTATATTCAGGATGGAAACTTGAGCCATGAGAAGTCATAAAATTTTTTTAAAAAGGATTGTTCAGTATGTATGTATATTTTAAAATGTATATAAATGATAGATTAAGCATCATAAATCTTCCTTCTTCATAAACCGTATATGACTTGTGAATGGAATACTGTTAGAGATTCTGGCAAAAGCAAAAAGAAATAAGCAAATATTGCAATCCACCATAACAATTAAAATCATTCAAAATATAAATATCTATCCTTAAAATTTATTTTAATATAATTCATATCTTTACAGATACCATAAATTGTGTGAAATATAATATATATTCTTACTTGGAATTAAAATTAATTAACTGTAATAAAAATGTGGAAAATCACATTTATTATGAAGGATGCCTACTCTGAATTTAAGACAACTACCACCTGGAAGAATAGAGTAGATGGGGAATACACACATAAATACTTGCATACATAAAAAAATATAATTCAACAAACATTGATAAATATCCTCACTCACTCATAAACTACCTTTCGTGGGCTGTCACATGGGGGTAAACACTACATGATAACAAAGCCAACATGCCATTTTGCATCTATATTGTGGTCATCAGGATGGATTAGCGATAGGACTCTCAACACCGAATGAAACCAGTACTGGAGATTTATCACTGTGAATATTTATATAGCCTATTCTTGTGTATGTTTCCATATATAATGATATGCAATATATACACAAATAAAATAAGCTTAACAAGGGCAGAATCAGATTTCTTTTTTTAAGAAAACGTGTTAATTTAATGAACAACCAATAAATATGAAGTAGCCATTCACACAATTCTATCTGCATATACTATTTGTGTTTCTCTGCCATGCACAAACTCATCGGCCACCACCTTCCTTCCAGTAGAAGCAGCTAAATGAAGAAAGAACAGTTGCAGGAAAGCAAGCAACTTCCTAACAGTGAGAACAATTAACCAGTGGAATGGCTTGTCTTCAGAAGCTGTAGATGCTCCATCACTGGTGGCTTTTGAGAAGAGACTGGATAGCCACTTGTCTGGAAGGGTATAGGGTCTCCTGCTTGAGCAGCAGTTTGGATTAGAAGACCTGCAATGTCCCTTCCAACCCTATTATTCTGTTATTCTTTTAAGAAAAGATGTTGGAAACAGGATACATGAAAGCAATAACTGTACTGGGTAGGGAAGTTAATAGAAAAGAGAGGACAAAAATGTTTAGAGATAACGTGGAAATATAAGTAATGAAAGAAAAAGAATAAGAAGGCTGGTTATTGTAGGAGTTACAGATTAATTACACTTATTACAAACAGGTATCTCAAACTGCAACCAAACTGCACTGTCTGCAATCATATGCATTTCTTGCTTATTTGTATTAGTCTTTGTAAGCTGATTTACTGGGAGCCACTTTGACCTAGTGGGCAAAGCACCAGGCGAGAAAATGGGAGGTCATGAATTCTTAGGCACTCTTAAGACACATTTAACATTAACTTCTAGGTCGATTGTTCAAAGATATCCTTCAATGTGTCCAATGTTAAAACGTTCAATGTTGAAATATTTTGTTTCGTTTTGTATTTGTAAGATGAATTCAATGTTCTTCTCCTTTAATTGTAACATTTAGATCCCTCTAGTTCTCTCTAATGTTCAACCTATAAAGTCTTATTCTATTATTTAAAAAAAAAGAATTGAAAACAAAAATATTTTCACAAGGGATGTTTTCTACTATCCAGTTGGTAAATGCAGCAAAAGAAACTCCTGGGACATTATTTTATCAAGAGTATAACTTAACTGATAATTCCACATAGGTACAGAAGTAGCAAAGCCAGTTCTAAAATTTTTGCATGAAAAGCAGCATAAGTAAAAATCCCCTTTCTCTCCTGTATCTCCCAACAGTTCATTGTCCCTAATGAATTTCATTCATTTTGTTTTGGGAACATTCTGAGCACCTCAGTGTTTTCCCAACATTTCACCTTGGGGTACTGGGACTGTCCCAGGCTGTGTCAGCTCACTTCCATTCCTCAATTCCCCCATAAGCCTCCTTTGCATTCCAATACTTTCCCTCCCCACTCCCTGTTTCTGTTATCTGGTTATGAACAAGGATCTGTACTGAGTTAGCATGACAGGGATGATTATTAAATCCCTAGTGTTTGTAACTTTCCAAAATCAAAATTCTAATCACACTTTTGATATTCATTTTTTTTTAATTAAGTCCTTGGAAGTCCTATGGGTCTGAAGTTTCCTAAAAACTGAAAAACAGCTAAGAAGTTATTTCCAAAAGTGATTAGAAAAGGGCAGTATTCTTTTAAAGGTGCCCATCAAGGTTTAAAAATATATATATAGCTATTTTCTCATTTTCCAGACTCTAAAACCACTGGTGACCATTGTCTTCAAATGTCCTCATGAAGAGCAACTGTTTGGAGCACTTGTGAGTGATCTCAAGTCTTCTTCTTGTCCAGAGATGAATTTAGAATTGCTAGTCTACTCACCAAGCTCTTTATTCCATCATGTTCACCTTCAGTTCACCATTTCTTCCCCAGAAGTTGATTTTATTGTTTTTTTGTCAAGCCACATTGCAATCAGGTTGCCTAGAAATTTAATTAACAAATAGATAAGATCATATCTTATAAAGTATCCTATCTTCAAATTTAAAAAATATGAGCAGCCTCAATAGGGCAACTTTAAATTTTAAATTCACCTTACTTTATCTGAAAAGGAATAAAGGGACAATAGTATCTGAAATTTGAAGAGGCCCAACTCAAGATATTTAAATTTATCCTGTTTCTTTAGTTAGAGGATAAAAGTGAAAGATGTATTTTTTTTTACTTATATATAAGAATGCAAGATGCATTTCTTGTAATATATACAAGAAAACAGATCCAATCTAAATAGGATAGTTGTAAGCATAATAATATTACAAAGTAAGTGGACCATCAGCTAGGAATCTCTAACACATATTTTTCCTTTTGTTTTTCTATGGAATTGTTTGGCACAATATAACTCAAAGCAATTGAATATGTAATTGAATTTATAGTACACACAAGAGAGGATCTTTTCTAGTCTTTATAGTCTTATGAGATCTTATTTTATAGAGCACTGAGAGCATTTGCCTGGGGTTTATCTGAAGTTGGCTCAGTCTTTGAAATAAGTAGATGATATCTGTTAGCCAACATATTAAAACTACCTTGTTAAAATTTAACTTGAGTAATGATTATAGTGTTGTGAGTTTCCTAGGATATTGACTTTGAGGAAAAAGTAATTGTGGCATAGGATACATTGAGAAGAAAGTGGTGATGGCACGCATATTAATATTCTGTTTCACAACAAATGGTCATAAAAGCACATTCATCAATGTTCTTCTGTAACAGCCTTCACATTATCTAGATGTTTTGAAATCCAGTTGCCAAAATATCAAGCCTATGTGGCTGGTTGTTTGATTGTGGGATTGATGTCCATTAGTTCTGGAAGGGATCAGTTGGACACAAGGGTTGTATTGACTGTATAAATGATCTTGTCATGAGATGTTCTTAGTACATCTTTCTTGTTCTTTTTGGTTGAATAATGCATATTTGTCAACAGGCATATGCTTGGTAGTTTTTTGTTGTTGTTGTTTTTTAATTAGATTTATATGCCGCCCTTCTCCGAAGACTCAGGGTGGCTTACAATGCGTTAGCCTTCATACTTTTGTATATTTTATACAAAGTCAGCTTATTGCCCCCACAAACTGGGTCCTCAATTTACCTACCTTAGAAAGGATGGAAGGCTGAGTCAACCTTGAGCCTGGTGAGACCCGAACTGATGCAATTGCAGACAGCTGGATGTTAATAACAGGCTTTAGTCTGCTTATTAGCCTATTGAGCTATCCAAGGCTCTAGTTGGGTCTTCATGTTTTGAATTGAGTATCTATTGGCATTCATTAATTAGGAAGGGGAAAGACTTTGTTCTTTCCCCTTCCTAATAATAAAAGTATAGGTACTCTTACATCTCAAGATTCCAGCTGTAAGTAAGATACTGTATGAGATGACCAGGCTGAGACTGAGGGAAGGGTCAAATGACTCATAGGTCACTCCCACCTTGGATGTCTTTTAATTCCCACTCATTTCCCTTGATTGTTAGTAGATCAGATTTTGTAGAGATTTTAAGCTTGCAATAAATCTTTGAACTTCCTGAATCTCCTGATTTCCTGGCACTTGGCAGATAGGGGAAAACATAGACAAGATCCCAGTGAGAAAAATTCTCTAGGCAATATGCTGACAGTCTATGAATTAAAAATAAGTGGGAAAGGGGTTATAAGAAGGCCAAAGGGTTGAGAAGGTGTTCTTGGCCTTAGCAGCAGGATTTGAAAAGACAAAACTGTTGTTTTCAGCTAATTAAACTTGCAAATTTCATACCTTACAAGATTGGTATTGTAATTCAAACAGGCTGTCATTGAACGTTAATGATTTACCACTCCTTACAACCTACACACAGACTAAGAGCAGAGATTTGTGAGCAATTAATTGATAATGTGTTACAATAAAAAGTAAGCAATAAGCATTTACACTCTCAGAGCTATCAAGCACATGACAGATTGAGAGGTAGACAAAGGATCTTGAAAGAACAGTGCATTCCTTTGCTGCACAGTGTATAATATATTTCTTTGTCTTAAATGAATCAAACCAGTGAAATTTGTATCAAAAACCATTTGGACCCTTTCAATTAATCCAGTTTCTAATTATTGTTGTATTAAGTCCAAGGATATAATTAATTAGTAATTATTAAATCCTATTGGTAAAATGCATCAGTTTGCACCATAATCAAAACAAGAATCCAGGATTTTAATTCTGATACTATCAAATGGTATTTGGTAACAATTATTGAAAGGATCTAGGAACTACATTTAAGATTTTAAAATGCTACATATGTCCTGAGGCCTTAGTTTCCCCAATTCTGATTTAGTTTCATACATTATGAATATTTCAGATATTTGAAACCTGTAAACCCGAATCTATTAAATGCTCTAGAATGTACCTTCTAGCCTCTAGTGTGTATATAGTAAGAGTATAAAACATAGGTATCTTAGATACTATAGGTAGTAGGATTCTGCCACTGTAATCTCTGTCATGTTGTCTGGCCTGAAATGGGAACATTAGACTCTTACTTTCTTATGTTATCATTGTAGATAGCCATATGATGGAAAGTAGAGATAGGATTTTCCCTCTAGTCATCTGTCTCCATTGTAAAGTAGTCTTGCTCGTAAATTCTGCTCCCTGGTTAGAAAAAAAATTCAAAAATGTAACTCAGACATGGGAAACCAAGAAAGCTGCAGTCTCTTGTTCACCACCCTATAATGGTTTTTAGTAAAGTGTAAGAATCCATGAACAAGTATCAAACTGTTCTCTTTTGGGGAAGGGAAAAATAGGGACATTTTTTTTTCTTTCCAAATTGAGTGACAATGTTTGAGAAAAAAAAGTTCAGAAGAAGAATCTGGCATAACACTTATTATAACTACCATAAATCAAGAGTCAAGTGGTCCTATTGTGGGCCAATAAAGCTCCGTCTGGTCCTATAGAGATGCTGAATCTAATCTGGTTCTTCAATCTGGAACAATTATTAAGGCACAAATGGAGATCTTATCTGGCTTTGTACATGTGCTTGACTGCTTATTTTTTTTGGTTTCTATCTAGACTACCTGACTTATAGCAGTCTAGTTTCAGCAGACAAGTTTAAGTTTAGGGGAAAATATCTTAATGAAGAAATTCTGACAGTTTTGTCCTAGAATGCAGGAATCAGTTATTCATTTTGGTTTTATTTATATTTGCCTATCACATAGAATCTGTATAGTGGAGTTCACTCAATATACTGTAGAGTTGATATAATACCCCAGTTAATAACCCAATCCTCATGTTGTCAGATTTTTTTAAAAAAAAAATTCTACAACATTATAAATATTTTATCGAGAAACTTGAACTCCTCTGTACAATGATCCATTGCTTGTTGTCCTTTTAATCCATGGTATTCTTGGGAAATTTCTCCAATAACAAAGTTCAAAAGCTTAAATATTTTTTTATCCTTCTTTTTCAAATTCTAAATTTTAACTCCCATAGGTATAGCTTATGACAGTGATGGTGAACCTTTTAGACGCTGAGTACTCAAGCTGCGCATGCATGCCCAAATTGAAAGGTGTGTGCGTGTGCACAAGCACACACATGCAGAAGCAAGTGTGGGTATGCATGAACATGCACATGCGTGGACATGTGCAGACATGCATGGACATGCGCAGCAGAGACCCAAAGACCAGCTGGCTGGCAGGAGGTGGTGCATCTCAACACCAGCAGCGTGGTAAGAGGTAAGATCTTTTTCCTTCATGAGCTTCTGTTTTGTCGTTTGCATGGAAACAGAAGCTCACAAAAGAAACATCATGGAGATCTGACCTGGGGCAACAGTGTGCGTGCCAGCAGAGAGGGCTCTGTGTGCCACCTCTGGCATACATGCCATAGGCTTGCCATCAAGGGCCTATGACCAAAAAAGGAACCCTAGCATTTTGGTGTTTTTGTCACCATGTTGGGGGAGCAGAAAAGTAGTAGTAAATATTAATCTTCCTATAGGAAGCAAGTTGAGAAGGTGCACTTAAATGTCTTCCAGTCAGAGAAAAACAGAGCAGAAAGAAAGAGGAGACGAGTGTCCCTTCCTTGCTATTTAGTCTTAAGACCCTAGGAGTTAATAGTTTAAAAGTTTCAATGAGTGCTGCAAAGGTAAATCACCAAAAGAAGTGCAACTCTCCAAATTCTGTGGGTCAAGTACCAATAAAACTAAATGGTACCTTCTGGGAAATGTTAACTGGAACCAGTTACCTCCTGAAATCCAGACTACCCCCACCTTATTGATCTTCCGGAAAGAGGTGAAGACCTGGCTTTTCTAGCAGCCCGGGGGCCATTGATCTCGCTGTTGCAATCTTGCAAAATACGGCTATGAATGGTGTGCATGGGCTTTTAATGTTTTTAAATGTTTTTATAATGTTTTTAAATAATTTTTATGTTCATTGTTTGCATTATTTTTTGTTGTAAGCCACCCAGAGTGCCTTGGAAGTTGGGTGGCATATAAATGTGATAAATTAAATTAAATTAAATTAAAATTAAACAACTCTTTTTTTTTTTGCTATCCCATCCTTCTAAGCAAAGTAAATAACTTTAGATTTAGTTTTTTTTAAAGTTATAGGTAGCATGTGTGCAATTTAAACATAGCATTCAGCTGAGTAGTTTGATTTGCACTGATGAGTCAACTTCCGTAGGTCAATTAATCTTTTCAACTCTTGATAGTTGTTTGACATTAAGCTTGTTTGATAGAGCTCATGACTGATTGGAATACTTTTTAAATACCCCAACATGAAAAGATCAAATTTCAGAACTGATTCTTAGCCAACTACTGTATTACAAGCAACTTATTTTTGTGCTCAGTCGATGTATTACATTAGCAGCATTTACACAATGGAATGTGCCAATCTTTAAATAAACATTTCTTATTTCACATACACTCCTACCAAATTCTTTATATAGACATCCCTGTACTCTAATCCTTTTACACATTTCACTTGATTATAAAATTAACAACACAAAGATGAATAATAGAAAAAGCATTCCCAACAAAATCTATCTGGTTGCCATGACAGTTTATTTATGCCTGTATCAAACCCTCTCTGCTAGCCTTTTTAAAATTTGTTATAACTGTCTTATTCAGTCTAAGTAGCAATTCCAGAACAGTCCTGTTTATGCACACCCAAATTTTGCATTTAAATGGAATCCAGTGTAGCCAGCTTTCTCAGACTCCAATGGTTGGATGTCAAATACTCCAACAATTGTTTGGATAGTCTCAGGTTGTCTATGTCTATATTTGTCTCTTAAATAAGATTTGCATTTACAATTTTTTTCTCTTATAAGAGTCTTATATTTTCGAAGGATGAGGAAAATCTGTATGCAAAAAGCTTGCATAATGGCATTCACAACAAACTGGATTCATAATGCTAGGTAAGAAAAGTGTATAATTTCACAATATAAGTCTACAGTCATGCTCACACACTGTTATAAAGACAGGAGGACAAACTTAATTTCACTTGTAAAGCATGTTTCTGATCCTCTGGAAAAAGAGGTTGGTATTGTAACACTTACCAGAAAAAAAGTCCCACTGAACTAGTGGTGGGTTGCTACTGCTTGCCCCAGATCAGGCAAAGCGGCAGCGGGAGGCACTGCCCGCCCACCCAGATGTTTCTGCAAAAGTGCAGAAGCTTCTGCGCATGTGCAGAAGTGTCACATGAGCGTGAAAGCACACACCCACGAATGAACCGGTAGTGAAGGGATTTGAATCCCACTACTGCCCTGAACTCAGTGGAAATTTATTTTATAATTTTTACATGAATTCTCAGTAGCTTTATATTTTCCTACATTTGAACTGACTTTTGTTTATTTATTGTGAATAATGAAAAAAGCTGCACATTTGTTGAGCCAATCTTTCATAGAAACCATATAAATGAGAGATGGAAAAGAATTACTGTGATATTTTGTACAAATTTTAATTTAGTTAAAGCAAGCTATTACAGATTTAAAAACTGCTGTATATATTCCAGCATTTTAAAAACGTTTTGAAATGAGTGTGACTATAAATGGGTATGGGAACAAACTAATTAGCTTAATTAAGAATATCACTTCTGTACAATCATGCAGGTGGAAATCACATTTAAGATGACTGATCTGTCCCCCCCCTTCAGAGACCCACAAAAACACAGCCAGCCGAGGGTTAAGACTCACTTGGCACACTCTGCAGTTCTTATCTCAACCTTGGCAGCGATATGCACACCGTCTGCCAAGGACTTTATTGGTTTACACAAACAAGAAAATCACCTACGTAGCTTTGCCGTTCATCCAGCTTCCAAGACTACGAGGTTGCTCCGTTTGTTTAGCTGTGCAGTTAGCTTTGTTCGTCACGAACTTCGTGACCCATTGTACTGTCTTAAATAGATATGCTTCTGGGTGTGGTCCAGTGAGTCATGGATCCTATGACTCCAATCCAATGACTCAGGATTTCCTCATACGCCGCAGCTGCAGTACCCTTTTCTCTCGCCTTCTTTGGCGTGCGTCCAGGAATGACGTCTCTCCCTCACTCTCATCTGAGACACCTGTTTCCCCACTACTTGGCTCTCTTTCAGCTGGCACCTGAGCCGGTGCCAGAGGGGGAGGGCTGGGAGATCTGGCTGGCTCCTCTTCCTCCTGCTCAGAGTTGCCTTCCTCCAAAGGGATAGGCTCAGAGGACGGGGCCACAACACTATCCCCCACCGCAGGGCCCTTCCCCCGGGTCTGACGGTCGGGATGGGGTCGGGACGGGAACTGTTCGTGGAAAGTCCGCACCAGGTCAGGGGCCTGAACGGCAGATGCGTCCACCCAGGTGAAATCCTCGGCCCCGTACCCTTTCCAAGCGATGAGGTATTGGAAGCGCCCCTTCAGCCAACGGGAGTCCCGAATACTGTCCACCTCATACGTCGAGGCGTCGTCCTCGTCGGCAGCGGCTGGGGGGGCAGGCGGCGGCGGGCGGCGGAGACGGCTAGTGGGAGTCTCAGGGACCAGGAGGGACCGATGAAAAACGGGGTGGAGCCGCATGGAGCGGGGTAGAGTCAACCGATAGGCCACCGGGTTGATGACCGCCTCGATGGGGAAGGGACCGATAAAGCGGTGGGCCAGTTTCCTCACCGGCTGGTCCGTGGGGAGGTGTTTCGTGGACAGCCACACCCGATCTCCAACTTCCAGCGGTGGCGTCGCCCGGCGGCCGCGATCGGCGAACCGTTTATAGTCCTCTTTCGCCCGGATCAGCTGCCGCCGCACCAGTTGCTGCACCGCCTGCAGCTCCGAGAGGAAGTCCCGGGTCTCAGGAACAGGGGAGTCCATGATGGTCAACGGAAAAAAACGTGGATGGTACCCGACGTTGGCATGGAACGGTGTCATCTGGGTGGAGGTATGTTGGGAGTTGTTAAAAGCGAACTCCGCCAGGGGAAGGTACTCGGCCCAGTTGTCCTGCTGCTGGTTGACAAAACAGCGGAGGTACTGCTCCAGTATGCCAATGACCTTCTCCGTGCCCCCGTCAGTCTCCGGGTGGTGTGATGACGACAGGCACACCTGCACCTCCAGCGCAGCCATCAGGCTTTTCCAGAAGCGGGCCGTGAACTGGGCCCCGCGATCCGAAACCACCCGGTCCGGCAGGCCGTGGAGGCGGAAGATGTGTTGCAGGAACAGGCGAGCCGTGGTACGAGCTGAGGGCAGGCCGCGGCACGGGATGAAATGTGCCATCTTCGTGAGCGCATCCACCACCACGAGGACGGTCGTGAACGTAGCGGACAGGGGCAGGTCAGTCAGGAAGTCCATGGAGATGGCTCCCCACGGTCTCTCCGGTGTCGGCAGCGGCTGGAGGAGTCCAGGAGGGGGGCCGGACGCGGCTTTGGCCTGTCGGCATGGCACACAGGACGTCACGTAGGCGTGCACGTCGTGCCGTACCCGAGGCCACCAAAAAGTCCGCGTCACTAGGTTCAAGGTCTTAAAGAAGCCGAAGTGCCCCGCCGCGGGGTTGTCATGGCACTGGTTCATGACGAGGGCTCGGAGCGGACTTGTGGGCACGTACAGCCGACCCCGGTGCCTGAGCAAGCCCTCCTCCACGGTCCATGGGGACGCGGGGCCGACGTCCGCTCTCCGCTGCTGCGACCAGTCGTCCCGTCGCTGCGCTTCCAGCACCTGAGTCCGCAGGTCCACCGGTTCCTGGACCGCGGCCAAGGAGTCCGCTGGCAGCACCGTCCGGGGGGAAAGGGAGTCCTTTGGGCAAAAGTATTCCGGCTTACGGGATAGCGCGTCCGCCCTCTGGTTGAGGTGGCTCGGAATGTATGTGACGTGGAAGTTGAACCGGGCGAAAAACAACGACCACCGGATCTGCCGCTGGTTCAAATTCCTGGCCGTGGTGAGGTGCTCCAGGTTCCGATGGTCCGTCCGCACCTCCACCTGGTGTCGGGCCCCCTCGAGGTGATGTCGCCAAGCCTCGAACGCGGCCTTGATAGCCAGCAACTCCTTTTCCCAGATGGTGTAGTTGCGCTCGGAAGGAGTGAGTTTCCGGGAGTAGTAAGCGCAGGGAAAAAGAGTGCCACCATCCACCGGAGCCTGTAGCAGCACCGCTCCAATCGCCACGTTGGACGCGTCTGTCTCAACCACGAACGGACGGTGTGGATCGGGGTGCCTCAGGACCGGCTCCGTGACAAAGGCCTGCTTGAGAACCTCGAAGGCCTGCTGCTGCGGGGGCCCCCACTGGAACGGAACCTTCTTCCGAAGGAGCTGGGTCAACGGCACGGTCAGGGTGGCAAAGCCCGGGATGAAGGTCCGGTAGTAGTTGGCGAATCCCAACAGACGCTGGACGTCCTTCACCCGACGCGGGGGTTCCCAACTGCGCAAGGCCGCCACCTTGTGTGGGTCCATCGCGATGCCCTCGGGGGTGATGATGTGCCCGAGGAACTCTATGGAAGTCTGGAAGAAGTAACATTTCTCCAACTTCGCATAGAGCTGGTGCTCCCGCAGGCGCTGCAGGACCTGGCAGACATGCTGGAGGTGACTCTCCGGGGTCCGGGAATAGATCAAAATATCATCCAGGTAGATCACCACGAACCGATCCAGCATGTCCCGGAACACGTCGTCGAAGGATGTCAGCTCCGGAGGCAAGGAGACGTTCGGGGCAGAGACGTCCTGGCCGGCACAGGTGTGGCGAAGGTGGTCGACACACTGCAGGCTGGGGAACGAGATGGCATTTCTCGACCACGCCACCTGAGGGTCGTGCGCCCGAAGCCAGGCCATCCCCAGGACCAAGGGGAAGTGCAGGTCCGCCGTCACATAAAACTGGATCGCCTCCTCATGGTTCCCAATGGCAAGGCGCAAGGGCTGAGTAGCGAAGTTGATGGGCCCCGCCACAAGTTCCCGCCCATCAATAGTTTCGACCCTCAACGGAGGGTCCACTGGAACCAAGGGAACCTTGTAATGGGCCACAAAGGCCTGGTCCATAAAGTTCGTGGTGGCCCCCGAGTCTACCAGCGCGTGCGCCTGGAGCCCCTCCGACCGGTTAGCCAACAACACCCGGGTGTTCAAAATCAGGTGCCGAGGGGGCTCACAGTCCACAGCCGCCGCCTCCGGCGGGGCATGGTCACCTGCCTGACCCAGAGTTTCCCCTAGGCCAGGCCTGACCCGTTTCCCGGCTGGTCACGCCGAGGCTCCGGAACAGGCTTGAGCGATCCACTCCGCTTCCGGGGACACGAGGCGGCGAAATGTCCAGCCTCGCCGCAATAGAGGCACAACCCCCCTTGGCGTCTCCGCATCCGCTCCTGGGCCGTCAGTTGAGGTCTGGCTGCTCCGAGCTCCAGGGGCTCCTCAGCCGTCGCCACCAAACGCGGTACGGTCCGGGGCGCTGTTGGTACGAAACGCGGGGGTGCCGGCACTGTCGGTGGTTCCGGAAGAGCCCTACGGGGCCGTCGCCGTTGTAGGCGGGCATCGATGCGCAGGCATTGGGTCACCAGCGTGTCCAGGGTCTGTGGCGCCTCCACCCGAACCAGCTCGTCCTGCATCTCATCGCAGAGGCCGTCCTGGAAGGCATCCATCAGCGCCGCCTCATTCCAGGCCGAATCCTGGCCTAGCAATCGGAACTCCGCAATATAGTTCTGCAGGGGGCGCTTGCCTTGGCGGAGGTCTTTGATGCGCCTCGCTGCCGTCTGCACCCGGAGGGGGTCCTCAAACATGGTGCGCAGGTGTTGCAAAAAGCCCTGATAGTCCAGAAGCAAGGGGCTGTCTTGCAGCAACAGGGGCGTGGCCCATCGGGCGGCAGTGCCAGAGAGGGAGCTGATAATAAAAGCCACCCGAACCCGGTCATCCGGAAAATCCTCCGGCCGCATTGCCATGTACAGCTGGCACTGTCCCAAGAAGGCCGGGAACATTTCCTGCTGTCCAGAAAACTTATCTGGCATGTTCACTGGGCATCTTGGACGGGGAAGGGGAGCAGGTGGAGCTGCTACAGGAGCATTTCCCAAAGCAAGTTGTGCAGTTAGCTGTGCTACTTGCTGTTGCAGAAGTTGATTGGCCTCCAGCATCTGCTGTACCTGCTGCTGCAGCTGTTGGTCCATCGTGGGTTAACGATGGAGTTTTGGGTGACGAACAAGATGATCTGTCCCCCCCCTTCAGAGACCCACAAAAACACAGCCAGCCGAGGGTTAAGACTCACTTGGCACACTCTGCAGTTCTTATCTCAACCTTGGCAGCGATATGCACACCGTCTGCCAAGGACTTTATTGGTTTACACAAACAAGAAAATCACCTACGTAGCTTTGCCGTTCATCCAGCTTCCAAGACTACGAGGTTGCTCCGTTTGTTTAGCTGTGCAGTTAGCTTTGTTCGTCACGAACTTCGTGACCCATTGTACTGTCTTAAATAGATATGCTTCTGGGTGTGGTCCAGTGAGTCATGGATCCTATGACTCCAATCCAATGACTCAGGATTTCCTCATACGCCGCAGCTGCAGTACCCTTTTCTCTCGCCTTCTTTGGCGTGCGTCCAGGAATGACGTCTCTCCCTCACTCTCATCTGAGACACCTGTTTCCCCACTACTTGGCTCTCTTTCAGCTGGCACCTGAGCCGGTGCCAGAGGGGGAGGGCTGGGAGATCTGGCTGGCTCCTCTTCCTCCTGCTCAGAGTTGCCTTCCTCCAAAGGGATAGGCTCAGAGGACGGGGCCACAACAATGACATACAATTTCTACTTAATAAAAGTACTCCATTAACAAACTGAGTAGTGGTGGGTTGCCCCTGGTTCGGACCAGTTTGCAAGGACCGGTAGTAAAACCAGAGGGAGGCTCTGCCCAATGACCAGAACATCATCAGGAAGCTTCTGTGCATGTGCAGAAGTGCACGCGAGCGAGCGAGGGAGGGAAGTGAGCACACGTGCATGGCCCCATTGGGAACCGGTAATAAAAGTAAGTAAAACCCACCCCTGAAACTGAGGTTTAAAATAAATAATACAGATGCATGTCCGCTGTGATCACTTCAAGCAATGTATGACATTTTGCTTTTATACAAACAAATTAGTACAGGTTTTATCTCTTATGTTCTAAGACCCCCACACAGGGAACCATTTGCTAAAAGAGAACATTAAAAGAAAGTCTTAAGCTATCCCAACTCAGGCATGATTTTGATCTAATTAGACCACTTTGTAGTGGTTACCTGAGTTTATAATAGTTAATTTTGGTGGGTTTAGAAATATGAAAATTTTTGAAAATATATTGTCATGCTCTCACTATAATATAGGAAGCAGTTGCTTATTTACACAATGCCTATAATGGGTTCCGGGATCCACTTTTACCCTTATTTTAACTTATTTCATTATTTCTGGACATGTAAAAACCACTTGGCTGCAGTCATTCTTCATTCTTTTAGTCACCATGAAGTACCTGATAAAATGTGTTTTAGGAGAAGAAAGCTAGATAGTAGGGTTGATTAACTTGGACAGTCTATGCCATCTTTCTGACTACTGAGTATATTTCAGATTTTTGGAACATGCTGTGGTGCTTCTATAAAATGTTTGCCCTGACAGCCAGCTGTTCACGAAATGGCTAACATAAAATACTTCTTTTTATGAAAGCAAACTGATGAGTGTGTAGCATATGTTTGTTTTGTTTTTTACCATCATTAGGACCTTTGGGATATTTTTTGTTATGCCTTGCTTTGTCTTCCTGGGCAACTCCCAAGCAAAGCATTAGGCTACAGCTATCCATCATTTTTTCTCAACAATGTCTATATGGAGCATGTGAAGATGATACTAGTGGTTTATGGTTCAGCATACAGCATGCTTGCTTTCCACTTTATTTTTTAATTAAAATAATTGTTAAAGCATTAAAACGGGGGCTTTGGCAAGAATCAAGAGGCCTTAACTTAGCTAACATTATACAATTAATTTTAATGGCCTAACGAATTGCTGTCTCTATGTATAAAACATCACTTAGATGACTGATAACGTGTATTCTAATGTATGTTTAAGTTATCAAAATGTACTAGCTGTCCAAAATATATGGCATAAATCTGAGGCAGGATTTTGAACTAGCTGCTAATTTCTATCTCTGCTGCCCAGGGCCAGTCCTAACATTGAGTAGAGTGGTTGCTAAAGTAAGAGGAATGAACAGAAATTCCTGTATTGTGTAGCTTGCCTTGGAAATATAAACCAGAATAAAACAGGTACAGTGAAGGAAGTCATCCCACCATCTGTGTTAAACTAAGAATAAATTGCCAAACTTTCCAATGTGGATGAGCATAATCTTGTCTGTCAGCTCAGATAGCATACTTGTTTGCCCATTTGTTCTGTCTTTTCTCTGAAAGAAAAATGAACTGACTCAAGTTTAACTTATTAAATTAGTCAACAACCCACCACTAGTCTCCTTCATGTTCTACAAATACTCAGTCATTATCAGTTTTTTTGAAAAAAAGTATATCCATTCATTCTAAAACTAGCTAAAAAGCATTTTTCAGAGGATAACACAGAATGGAACATCAAAACAATCTGAATCATCAGATTCCTTCCTGCTTTTCTTTTTTAAAAAAGCTTTATAAGCAAGACCAAATTGTGCTCAAAGCAAACATCTCATAAAAATGACACCTTACTAAGCAATGAAACTATTCGAAAAATTCAAATTAAAAAATATATAATGTAAAAGAAAAAAAATACACATGCAGGTAGTCCATCTATTGTATTATCACAATTGGAACTTGAACTTCTATCACTAAGAGGTCATTAAATGAATCATCTTGTGAGTCATACACCTAATAGTATGACCTTTGTTTGACCTTTGTTTGCCATAGTCATTAAGTGATTCATGCTTTCATTCTAGCTTCCCCCATTGATTTTGCTTGTCGGAAGGTCAAAAATGGTGATCACATGACCCCAGGACACTGCACTCATACAAATACATGCCACTTGCCAAGCATCCGAATCATGTCACCATAGACATACTGAGACAGTCATAAGTGTGAACACCAGTTGTAAGTCACTTTTTCCAATAACATTGTAACTTTGGATGGTTGCTAAATGAATGGTCATATATCAATGACTATCTAATTTAGATATATAAAAGCAACTGTTAAATCAACTCATCATGGTTTCCCTATATATGTGACAGTCTACTAATTTCAGTTTTTCAGCTTACAAAGATTTTGTTGAACATTCTTGAAGTTGAAACACACATGCACAGAATTCAAACAGAGGAGGTCTAGTCTATTTTCAAAAATATTATCATGCAATCATTTAAAGATTTTGAAAGATCACTTCCAGTGAGATGTTGATCTAGATACCACTGAAGGAGAAGAGATGGCATAATGACAGACATTGGTGATCAAAGGGTGGGTTTCACCAGAGAGGCTGGCCAAACCACTCTGAAAAAAGGAGAGATTATGAGTTCCTGCACATGTAATCTGAATGGTTGCTCCTTACGATTAAATTGCAGGAACCAAGGTTTTTTTGGTTGGTTGAGTGGCCCCAAATTGAAGGATTCCAACTACATCCACAATTATTTAGTCAACATTGACACAAAGATTGGCTTTGATTAAGCTCATTTTAATCATTTTGGGAATTACTTGTTTATTGTTTTTCCAATTATTAAGAACCTTCAGAGCAGCAAGTCTGATTGCATTCAGTGAATAAACTTCCTTCAATCCTTAATGGGAGAACTTTTAAAGTATGAGTTTAAACACTTATAAATTTTTGTGAATGGGAGGAAATGACTAGAATATTTTTTATGGAAAGTTATAAATGGACTAAGGGCCCAGATGGATTTGAAATGAGATTATGAAATTAATTAAAAGAATCTTTCATCTGGACAAAGCTGTTATTTTGACTTCCCCCCAAAATAGTTTAAATACCGTAGATACATATTCCAGAGATACTAGAGGGACACTAGAGGAATTAAAGATTACAATTAAATGAGAAATCCACTTAGATTTGACTTGCTAATACAGAATAAAGCAAAATCTTTCAACTTTGGATATATTGAATCTATTTGTGAACAATAATTCACAAAATTAATTATAAGAATGTCTATCATTCTAAGTAGACTGATGTGTAAAAGATGTTATGGAAGAGAAAAAAAGTTCTACTGGACAAGATTGATATACATTTATACATGGGTTTTTAAAAAACAAGAATGTTCTATAAAGAGATGATATGCTGTATATATAAATGAAACCAACTGACATTTTAATAGTTAAAAGGGATGTATAAATAGCAAGCCAGAAGAGTGAATTTACAAAAGAACCTTTTGAAAGAATTGGTGAGAGGGAACAAAAAGAAAGAAAGAAAGAAAGCTCTAAGTTATTATTTGAAGGAATTAAACAAGACTGTTAGATGTAAAGGGGAGGAATATAAAGTTGGTTTCTTTGCTCAAGGTTAAAATATATGTTACTATTTCTTCTATCTCTTAATGGACCTTTTCTAACCAGGATTGAATACCAGGCTTAAGGATTTATTTATAGATAAAAGAGAGATCTGAGATGAAGAATTGTTTCTACTATTTTAAGAAAAGAATTGTTTATATTTGTTGCGACAAAGGAGAAAATTACTTTTTTATATATTCTTTTTTCCTTCTTTTTTATTTTTTCTTACTGTTTTTGTCCTTACATTCCCTATTTTTTTTTCCTTTGTTAATAGTCTATAACTTCATTTGGGGAAGGGTTGATATTACTATAAAATAAATAATTAATATAATTAGTGCCACATTATATAAATGCCAAAATGTTTTCGAGTTGAGAGTTTCAATCATGAATATAATACTGCTTAAATACACCACTGAATGCTGTTGCAATATACCTGTATTAAAATACTTCCTTTTTTAAAGAAAGAATAGTTTTAATCTATAAAAATAGAAAATTCCATATTCAAATATCAAACTGAATAAAAATATGGGAAACAAATAAAATAAACAAAAGTAAGAAAAAACACAGAAAAATTAAAATTATATAAAACTATATAAAATAGAGTACAAGATTAAATAAATATTTTCCACATAGAATTAAATTGATTTTCCAGAATATCTATAAAAAGTAAATTCTTATATAGAATACATGCAAATGTCATTAGTTCTCATCCAGAAGTTAAAATAAGGTAGATTATGTATTAGATTATGTATTTTTTCTACTAGTGCAAAATAAGACCCTGCTATTCCAACAGGCAGGACTGACCATTTAAATGACTTTTAATTAGGTATTTTAATTCTGGGGTTTTTAACTAAATTGGGTCAAATTGTTTAATATTTTTAAATTTTAAATTTATGGTGTTTTGTGTTTTTGCTTTGGCTGTGCACCGTCCTGAGTCCTGCGGGAGAAGGGCGGTATAAAAATATGATTCAATAAATAAAATAAATAATATTCTTAATTTCTGCTGATACATGTTAGGCAGGTAAGGTCTATATTTTCAGACTATAATTTCACATTATATTCACAACCTTAACCTTTACTTCTTTTCCAAAACTCTGTTATTAAACAAGACCCTATTTACTCACAGTTCTTAAAGGATTGCGTAGAAAGATTTTCAGCAAGGAAATTAAAATATAAACATCCTTCTAGGTCAATGCATTGTAATGCTCCACAAACAAAAAAGAGGTTAAAAAGCCACCAACCCAACCCACACTAGGATGGCTTGCAAATGGCTAGAGATGTGGGCTGTGGAAGTGTCATGTCAAAAAAGGAACTCTAGAAAATTGGATTTGTGACTCAGGCAGAATACTTTCTGCTCTTTGACTGAAATGGCAGATTGCCACTTAGCTGGAGGGAGAAAAGAGGAAATAAGTCAGCAGTAACACATCCAGAGCATCCTAGGGACAACATAAAAGCTGCACAGTGTCACATTTTATTAAAAGGATGAATCAACCACAATACACTTTATGGAAAGCACTCTTTTAAAAAGGTGTGTAAATAATGCTATCTGAAACAAGCCTGTACTAGAGTGTGCTAAAGTAATTACAGGTGATTAATAAAAAAAGTGAAAGGCACTGGAAAAATTAGTCATCTGCTGAAAACAAGGATTAAAGGAAAGCTGGTCCTAACAATATATGGACACACTATGGTTTAGGTTGAGTAAATGTCTTGAACAGCTTGCAAAATGTTTTGATTAGATTGTCAAATAGAGAGATTAAATACAGATATAAGTATTCTATGTGTGTATAGCTTATGTTGGTCCTTGAAGAAGCAAAATAGAAACTGATTTTGATATTAGAGAAGATTCTTAGGAATGCTGTAGGTAAAAGAAGGAAGGAAGGAATCAAATAAATCACAGAGCAGATCAGTCCAGAGTTTTCACTCAAAGCACAAATAAACAGGCTCAAATGATCATACATTATATGAAGACCCCATTCCTATGAGAAATCCATAATGCTAGAAAAAGTGGAAGGAACAAGAATTGGTGGTCAAGAAATAGCCAACTGGGTTGACTCAATTACAGAGACAGTGGGTGCATTGTTGAAAGACCTGAAGTGTTAGACTGGGGATAAATCATCCTGGAGAAAGTCTGTCTTTGTAGCTGCTTGGAATCAACACCAACGTGATGGCACCCCATCAATTATAATCTAATGTAGACAGCACCAGATGGCAAAATTGTCAACAACTGCCATCACCTCACCACTATCTGTATTACTTCCTTTCCATATAAACCACAGACATCTCATCTGCTTTCCTTTTGTCATCTGTGGGGAAAGTCCATTTATCTATCAAAAGCAGACTTCAAGAGGAGGGGCAGGTAGAGAATTCAACAGCTCTTAATAAGAGCATGATAAGGCAGCCCTTATAAATTTGGAGGTGGCCCTGAGTTTAGATCATGGAAATGTTTAACATTGTATAACTCTATATTGACAAGCTGGAGCCCACTTTGATGGTTTAATCACAGCAATCTTCTTGTGCATTACATTCTTCTGTCTTTGAGATAAACGAACCACCTGAAAAATGCCATTAGGCTTGGTGCTAATAGAAATGATTCTTGTGGTATGAACAGGCAAACTTTTTTAGGAGGACAACTCATGTTCTCGAATGGTGATGTTCATTGCAAGGTCATGGTTATCCATACCTAAACACACACACGAACACACACACATGTATGTATGTATATGTATGTATGTATGTATGTATATGTGTGTGTATGATATTTTACAGTTTACATTCATTTAATGAACATTCTACAACTCATAAAAATAAAATCAGACAGTTTATAATTATCATATTTTATACACATAAAATAAAGAGTAATAACTAAGAGTTTATTAAATTGGTATGCAATATTTAACATTTGGTCAAGATAGATTGCAGATTAGAAGTAGCATGAATACTTGTAATATGGAAAATGATATTATTTTTGTTATGGGAAACATACTCTCCCTGTATTTTTTTTCCAACCAAATGAAAATGATTTCTTTTTCATTTAAAGGATCCACTTTATCCCAGCAGAATTCCTCCATTTTAATTTATAACAACGGCGGTGATTCCCAACTTTTCATATCTTAATATAAATTGATGCCACTACCTAACTAAAAAACTTAAGCCCAATACATTGTAATTAAAAAATAAAAACATAGAAAACGTAATTTTTCTTGGGAAGGATTACTGGCATTTTGCTGTTATATTTACCGTGTATAAATTTTAAACACTTAAAGTTCCAGTGATTGAATTTCTGTTTCTAAACTTTCCTGTTATCTGTTTACTTCTGGCTAAGAATCAGTGATCTAGAGAGGAAATCTAACCGAGGCATGACAACTACAACTTTTGGGCACATATAGAACTGCTTTGAAATGAACAAAGAAAGAACATTTACAGATGGAGCAAAAGGGCAGGCATTTGGGGGGAAATGGCAAACTATGTTTGATGTAGCTGCCTTTTTCTCTTCCCTAGCACTTCAACTAATATTAAGTGATAAAGACAATTCAGAATATAAATATGTGCTCTCTTTTTCTCCTCAGTATATGTGTGGCTGCTTTTGCCTTCACGTATTCTGCCTTGGAATCATTCTGTTCCCCTTTTGCGCATCTCGATCTTTTCCCTCCTCTATTTTAAACTTTTATTTCCTCTATTGCTCCCACTATTTCTTCTTTTAAATGTTGTCTCTTTGCCCCTTGATCCTGCTTGTTGTTTTCATTCCCATTTTGTCCTCTTTAAAGCCCTCTCCTTTATGGCCTTCTTCTGCCATATTGCCTTGGTTTATTAGTTTGTTTTTATCACTTTAGAAAGTTCTTCCATTTGTTCCCCTTTTATTGCTGGAGTGTCCTTATTTATCATCTGATTTCTCTAATGTGCATGTTTGTTTTCCCTTGTAACTTCAAACTTCCAATCAGTTTGCACTTCATTCGTAATAAATCTAATTGTTCTATCTCTTTGCTCTTTTTTGCCTTTGGTAACACTTTTGAATTTTGCCTTCTTTTCTCCAGCCCCGTGTTTTCTTTTGTTCCTGTGCTCTTCTTTACACTAATCATCCTCCCTGCTGCTAAAACCATTTTATTCACCAAAGGCAACAGATCTTGTGGATTACTCACATTTATTTCAACTTATTCTGAAAGTATTAAATAGATACAAGGAGGAAACAGAATTTTAAGTTGGGAGTAGAAGAATTGCTGGTCAAAATAGAGTTTGAGGTAGGAGGTGCATAGTAATTAGATTTATGTTAAGTTGGAAAAATAGCAACAAAGAGGAATTTGTATAATAAAGAATTGGTCAGCATTCAAAGTGGGATGCTTTGTAAGATGTGTCAGAACAAGCAAACCACACTTCCTCAGCTTTTCAAGCAGCAAGTCCCATTGGAAGTCTTGCACAGCTGCTTCAAAACATATCCCCAGTTATACATGCATGGACAATTGCTATGCTGTTGCAGCCTAAGCAGAAATGTCTATGCATACACACAAATGTGAAGACATAAAAATAGGGGCAAAGTAAACAGAAAATGGTATAAAGATTCAGGAAGATCTTGACAAGCTAATAAAGTGGATAGAAATTTGCAAATAGGAAATCCTTCATTTGGCCAGGAAAAATTAAAAACATGAGAGAACATGCCATGCAATCATATATATTACAGAAGTAAATGAAAATTATTTAGTAATAGATACGCACAGGAGTACACAATGACACTATTCTCAAAGAATATTCCTTTTGTTTTTCTACTTACTGTACCACCAGTTCTCAATTTATAACTGTAATTGGGACCAGAATTTCCATTGTAAATCATTATGTTTGTAAGTCTTGTCAGACCACATTTTATGACACTTTCAAATTGTCATTAAATGAATCCAGCTTTTCTAATGAGCATATTTTTGCCCACTACTCACAAATCACAACAAAGTTGAAAATCATGATCATATGACCACAGGACACTGCAACCAGTTGTAAATATGAGCCAGTTGCCAAGCACCTGAATTTCAATTATGTGACTGCAGGGGTAGTGTTATGGTCATAAGTGCAAGTTCAGGTCACAAGTCACTATTCCCCCCAATGCTGTCATAACTTTGAGCTGTTGCTAAACTGTCATAAGTCTATCTCTACATTTACTGTACTGGGTTGTGCATGCTCTTTCATATCAATTGCTCTTTCAATTATTACATAATTGTATGTGTATGTGTAGTATGGTAAAGTTGTTTCTTCCTCTTTCAAAACAATGGGTCATTAAGAAGATAATTGAAAGAACACACAAAATAAATGAATAACCTGTACAATTCGTTAATTGTCATCAATAATGGTCATGAACTTAGATGGCTTTTTAAAAGGACATGTAATAGTTCATGGAGGAATGGTCAAGAAAGGCCTTTTGATACTGAAAACATAATGTTACATCTGTGTTAATCATCCACACCTATCAACTGCACAGGAACAGAGGATGAACAGGAGTATGTCTCCATCTCCACCAATGGATATGTCAGGGATATCTTTATGATTCTGATAGCAAAAAGACTATTCTTAATTTTGTGTGTGTGTGTGTGTGTGTGTGTGTGTAGAACTTTGATTATTCGGGTCTTCTCCCGCGTAAAACTGGAAGTGTCTTGGCGATGTTTCAACGAAGTCTCATTCGTCATCTTCAGGCTGGTGTTTTTGGCTTCGTGCTTCTAGGAGCAATGTGTGATCACAGCTGTTTCTTCTTTTTAACTGCTAGTGGGGTGTGAACTTATTGGGTGGGAGCTTGGCTGTGTTCTGATTGGGTGGGTGGAGGTGTGTTCTGATTGGTTGGGAGCTTGGCTGTGCTCTGATTGGATGGGGGGTTGGCTGTGCTCTGATTGGATGGGGTGTGTTCTGTTTTGGTGGGGACTTGGTTATGCTCAGGTTAGTCTGAGTTGCAGGGGGATTTGAGCTGGTGAGCTGCATTGCTGTTGTTTGGCTTTGCATTCGTGGTCGTGCCACATCTTCATGGTGGGTGTCAGTCTGCTTTATGTATGGATTGGAGGAGTTTAAAGTGGCTAATGATGCAGCTGCAGTCTGGCTTCTGGTCCGTGGTCATGCCTCATCATCGGTGTGGGTTTGAGTCTGCTTTCCGCGTGGATGTGTGGTGGTGACATCTGTGTGGCCCTTGTGACTGTGGTTCTAGTGTCATTCCTCGTGTCAGGGACTCGTTTGTCAATAAGGGCGGGTTTCCAAATGGCTGGTAGGCGGGAGGTATCATCTCGTTTATTCATGCTGTGTGGGCGTTTTTCTATCTCGATGATTATTCTATTGTTAAAGTGTTCAGTTTTGGCAATAGTTCTGGTCTTTTTAAAGTCAATTTCATGTCCTGTGGCTTTAAGGTGTTGGACCAGGGAAGAAGTTGGTTCCTCTTTTCTGACTGAGTTCTTGTGTTCTTCAATGCGTGCACTTATTCTTCTGTTGGTTTGTCTGATGTTTGTGGTGGGGCAGACAGTGCATGGGATTTCATGTACTCCTTGATTTTCTAATGCATTTTGTCTTTGGGGTTTCTTAGGATGGTGGATATTTTTTGGTTTGTGCAGAATGCTGTCTTGATGTTGTGTTTGTGGAGGATCTTGCTGATTCTGTCTGTGGTGCCTTTTATGTATGGGAGGAGGCCTTTGCTGTTTTCTTGTTCTCTGTCTTGGATTTTAGTGGAGGTTTCTTTTTGGATTAGGTTGGTAATCTTATTTCTTTGGAATCCATTGGATGTTAGTATGTTAGTGAGAGTGTGTAGTTCGGTTTTTAGGTGTTGTTCGTTAGCTAAGCGTTTTGTTCTGGAGATGAGTGTCTTGGCTACGGAGTTGATCTGTGCTGGGTGGTGTGTGAAAGTGCGTGCAGATAGTGGTTTGTGTGCGTTTTCTTCTAGTAGATGGTGTGTCCTAGGGAGCCATTGAATTTCTTGTAGACTAAGACATCCAGGAAGGGAAGTTGGTTGTTAGCTTCTGTTTCCATGGTGAACTGTATTTTGGGGTGTAGACTGTTGAGTTGTGTGAGGAAATTGTCCAGTTTTTCTTTCCCGTATGGCCAGATTATGAAGGTGTTGTCTACGTATCAGAACCAGAGTTTGGGTTTGTGATCAGATTTTTTTAGAGTTTGGGTTTCAAAGTGCTCCATGTAGAGGTTTGCAATGACAGGTGAGAGGGGTAATCCCATGGGTGCTCTTTCTATTTGTTTGTATTTTTGTCCATTATAGATGAAGTATATATATATATTGTTCAAAAAAATAAAGAGAGCACAAGCAGAAGACATCCGAGATCTGAATGAATGAAATAGCCTTATTAAATACTTTGTTCTTTACATACAGTAGTTTATGCACTGCTCAAACAACTAAAGGGAACAGAAAACTACTGTATGTAATGAACAAATTATTTAATAAGGCTATTTCATTATTCAGATCTCAGATGTCTTCTGCTTGTGTTCCCTTTATTTTTTTGAGCAGTTTATGTATATATTGAGTGAAAAAAAGGACAATGTGAAGGAATGCATGGATTTTGTGAAAGTGAGAGAAATAGGTTAAATTATACTTGGGGAAATCTATATGGATTGTCATTATCTCATATGGATAATCATTTTTATGTGAGAACCATCTGAAACCATCAAATTAATATCAGATCTATCTTCACTGTATAACTATAACAACCAACAATCTAATTGGTGTTGCTGTGATGCAAAAAATCATGGATCTATGTGATGCACAAATTCTCATAGATCTTTTTATTTCTTACTCCAACTCAGATATCCCACTTGTTTTCACAGACTGAGCTACTGGGTGCTAATTGGGTACTAATTACTGAGTGCTTCTGGGATTCAAAAATGTGGAATCCAGGTCCATATATACTGGCTCCAAATCTTTTTAGATATCACACATCAATGACAAAACACAGATCATATCTGACTGCATAGAATGAGCCATGACAGTCATTGAACCAAAATGGAATCAGGTTGCTGGCACATAAAATCACAAAGCAGCAGAGCAACTTTTAAAATGATCCCTGGGAGAAAGCTGAAAGTTATGGCAGCCTCTGGTTCAGAAAAATGTAGATGTTTGAGAAAATGCTATAAGAATTAGAGTCAGTGCTAGAAATGGATTAAAGGAGACATCATAAACATCATCTTTCTAGCTTATTCCTGCAGGAGCAGAAACTGCTTTTTGGACTGACAAAACACCATCTTGCAAATGCAAGCATCTGGATCACTTCTGCATTTTGAAGGAGTTGGCTGTAGATCCAAACTTGACCCATCAGCTTGTCACCTGGATCTGACAGAGGTTTGGCAGCAGCACTACCAGGACGATCTACCTCACTGCCGAATTAATGATCAGACATGACAGTCACAAAATGAAAAGAACAAAAAAAAATTGTGAAAGATGCCCACATCAATTTTTCTGAAAATCTTCACAGAATATACATTTACTACACCAGTGCTGGAAGCCATTGATTCAAGAGCACTTGCTTGAAAATGTGAATAACGGTATTATAATACCCAGCATCATTGACAGAGGAAGGGGGGCTTCAGACAAAAGTGGTATTGCAATACAACTTCTACCCCTTTTCTACATGTAGTGCAATGTAGCATGCATGCCCAGGGGTATGGACCAGTGGTGGGTTTCAAAAATTTTACTACCGGTTCTATGGTTGTGACTTGGTGGGCATGGCAGGGGAAGGTCACTGAATAATCTCCATTCCCATCCCACTCCAGGGGAAGGATACTCTAAAATCCCCATTTCCTCCCAATCAGCTGGGACTTGGGAGGCAGAGAATAGATGGGGCCACCGCCAGTCAGAAGATAGATGATACTGTTTTCATCATTTCATCTAACAGTGACTATAACATAAACCTGTGGTAAAGAATAAATTCAATGGAATATACCCATTCCTTGGTACAACTTTATCATAAGGGCAGGAAAGACCACATTGTGACAAGCAGGGTATAATTTCACATTCTGGAAAGTATGTGAAAGTATTCCTCCATAGAATCATCGTGAGGAGGGGGGAGCAATATCTGGCCACAAACATAAAAGTGAAGAAGGGATCTTTAAGGAAATGGAAAGTCTGCTGTACTCAATGAGAGCAGCAAAAAGCTGATAATAAGGAATAGAAAGAAAGGATCTCAAAAGCATTTAGCAAAAAAAAAAAAAAAAGCTATAGGGAGTAATAACAATCTCTTTTAATATATTTAAGATGGAACACTAGCCAGGGAAATAATTGGGCTACTAGCCCCACTTCAAAGGAGCGGAAGAGTTTTTCAGAAAGAATGAGAAGATTTCAGTGAAACTGAATAAATTATTTTGCCCTTGATCCAGGTTTAGGCATCATACCTCCAAATACAAATTGCAGAGAAACAATGGCAGGAGAAGAATATGTAACCTGCTGCTTGAAGGACTCAGAGATATCTGGTTATTCACAGTGAGAAACAAAATGCTGAACTAAGAGGAACCTTGGGTCTTATCCAATATAAGCTGCTCTTACATTGCAGTAGCTGAAAGTGTACAGGAACATATTACATGAAAATTGTGAGGCTCTGCATGAATCCTCTTTTTATTTTTCTGACTTTGAGTGACAGAGAATAGGCTGTATTCAGAGGACTTTATACATTTCAAGTTGTCATTAAATAGCCAAGAAAGGAGCTAGGGGGGAAAAAGGCTTCACTCCATTCTATTAACTCAAGCTTTTTAAACAAAAGAAGGTAGATTTCAGGAATTCACTAGAAGATTGTATTAAGCAGAATAGCAGCTAAATATGCTGAATCTGATCTTGTACTTGTGTTAAATTTTCTGCTTATTATATGTTTAAGATTTTTGGTGCTTAGAATGAAAAACAGAATGAAAGTGACAGTTGCAAACCAACAAGCTGATCGAACTTCTATAGTATTTATCCTGCAATCGGTCACTTTGTCTTTTATATTTGTGGGACAGGCAGAAATAATTTTATTAAAGGAGGCCAAGATCTCAATTTACACTCCTCTGTATGCATTTTTTGCAGAAGCTAAATAATGTGCATAATTGTTTCCCAAAAGCAGGTCATATTTCTACAAAAAGTTTCATGGGGTTCAATATAATGTGTAGCAGCTTTGTTCATACTGTTGCTAAAACACTGCTATTGTTTAAAAAAAGAAACCACGCACATTCAGTAATACTACCCCTCCCCTTCAGTTTAATGTGAAGGATAAGACATTTTAATTTCCACTCATACAAACTGAAATATAAAATGAAGAATTTATATTTTGCTTTATATTATATGTAGATTCTTTGTGAGGATCAATTTACAGTTTAGGACTCTGCACCCTTCTTTGAGGTCAGTGTGGAGCTGGGGTTCAACATTCAAGACATACGGCTTTCCCAAACAGTTTATTGAGATTCTTCTGGTGAAATTAATTCCTAATACATTTTTATAAGGCTTAGTGCTTTTCTTAAAGAGCTCTAGAGGTTAAGTCCTGAAATGAATGTGAGCCCAATGCAAATGATTTAAAACTAGTGAAATATTAGCTTCTTAAACAATCTGGGAGCTAAAATTACTATTGGCTAAGTCTCTGGGTTGACTTTAAAGGTATCTTAACACAGAGATTCTTTCTTTTATTTCAGATCTTTATTTCTCACACAAACACAACTTCACTATCATACCATTTTATTGACTGATTGATTTTGTAAAATGTCTAACTATCTAATCAGGGCCAGATTTAGATGAAAAGAGGCCCTAGGCTATTCCACTTATGAGGCCCTTTCACCTCCCATTTTTTTCGGTTCAGTGTTTTAGTGTTCACTGTTTTTAGAATAGTGTAATTTTAATTTTGCTAACAATTTGAATGTAGGCCCCTCTTGATCTTGAGGCCGTAGGCTGAAGCCTAGTTAGCCTATAGGAAAATCCGGCCCTGTATCTAATGACACGTCAAAAGAATCTTCAATACCAAAAGGACACAGCTGCAGTGCAGTATATTCTACAATGCATGGGCAACAATGGAAAAAGTCTGCCTATATGTGCCTCTGACTTCTCTTGGGTATAAACCTCTATGTTTCATCTCTAAATGATCTTGCAGGCCCAACAGAATCATATTTTTATAAGGTGGTCCATAATATAGCCCAATACACTGTTATCTAGGATTTTATATTTAACAATGTGCACTTTGAATTAAGCCATAAGTTCCTGACAACTACTGCAGGGACCATGCAATCAATGTTTGGTACTGCAGCAGTTTATTTCATTCCTAAACAAACTGGCCAATTCATTCTAAGTGTGACTTCTGAGACAACCTCAAAGGCTGCCCAACATAGTCAAGACACATGGTAATAATGCCACAAGTCAGTATTGCAAGGTTCCCAGATAGTGTTGTATCTGATGCATCAGCCAAGCTGGGCAAATGAACTCCAGAAACCACCTCTGCATGCTCTTTAGGGAGAAGCTATGGGGGCTGGATCATAGCACTCCAGATCACAAATTTTGTCCTTTACATTAATATAAACTTATCTATATGTCACTGAGACCAATGTTTCTGGAAGGCTTAGTGGTTACAAACAAACTGCCAGAATTTAATACAAGACTGTTTCTTCCCATCTAGTATTTCATTATCTTCTGAGTCAGGCTCACAATTTGTATAGCACTTCTGACTGGGCTAGGATCTCAGATCAATAGAAGAGCTTTCTCAATTGTTTCATAGGCATGTTGAATATCATGTGGTAAAGAACTGATACTCAGCATTGGAACACCAGTGAGTCGATTGCTCCTTCTCCATAGATGCCAAGGACAAAAGTCATTCACCAGTTCTGTTGCTATCCCAGATCCAGTTTTGAATACTAACTGGACAAAATTTTAAATGAGGTTCTTCATGTAGGCTCTTCTCTAGATGATTTCTTAATTATAGACTTATCTTCTACAACAAATGTCAAATTTGGGTTAGATAACACAATTCTAATGGAGTGATTTTTTGTTTGTTTGTTTTAATTTCCTAATGAAAAAGCCAAAATGCATACAGTCTTCTCCCCAGCAATCTGCAATATTTCTTACTTTTATTCTGACAACTCTGACAATAAAATCCCAAGATAAAACATCATGAAAGAACTCACATAGGTTCTTGTCTCATGGGAGAAAAAAAAGACAACTTTATTCTTATACATTCAAAAGGGCATCTGCACCTGCCAAGTCAGACTATGATGTTATGGTTTGATTGCTTTAGGAATAATATCTCTTATAGATGCCTTGAGGCCTTGTAGTTTTTCTCTTGGTTAGTAAATTAATCCTCGGAATAATTTATAGGTTCATAATTTTAGTCATATTCATAAAGTCAGTCTAATAAATCTTAGAGAGTTCAACAGTGGCTATTCTAGTCTGAAAGTATGTTATTCTTACTTTCGTTTTCAAATAGGATTCTAGTGTAGCACAGCATTCTCACTTTGGATTTTATATTTAGGCAGATATTATACAAGCAAAATCAGAAAGTCTGATTGTTTTTTTCCCGTATCATATACTGTATATTCTTGATAATTTGGATTTTGATTGTAAGTACCAATACTGTCTGCACAGATAAGGTGAGAATTTGCTACGGTTTTACCTTTTCTTTATGTAAAAACCAGCTTGGATATCAGTTTTGGTATGGGTACTTATTGATGGGTTTAAAAAACAATTAGGGATCAGTGGCATCATACACATACAAAGAGGATGAATCGCAGTCATGATGGCTTATACATCATTTTAACTTTCAATCCTGTCTCATAATGCCACTAAAAGGATTGTAAGAATAATGTCCATTGCTTTACCTGAATGAAAATTTTAATCATGCTGGAAAATTCAAAGGCTAATTTGTATATTTTTGCAGTTGAAACTGTTTTTTCTCTTTAAAGCAACACACCGGTACCTCAATACTCAACTGCTTCAAAACTATCAAATTTAGTACTCAATGCATTTCAACATGAAAATGTTGTCCCAGTACTCGGCATGCTGGAAGATTGTTGCAAAAAGAGAGGGATAGCCACAGAGGGCGTACAGGAAGTCAGCCGGGCTAGGAAGGTCACTGACATAGGAAAAGGGACAGGCAGAAAGATTTTTCCAGCCAAAACAAAGAGTCACATGGTAAATCATGTGGTTTACTGGTTCTCATTCTTTTTGGTACTCGTTGCACTTTCTGGAGCCAATTAATGTGAAGTACTAAGATACCACTGTAAATAAAGACTAGTCAGTACATTAAACCAATTTATATACACACACATGCACAGAGAGAGAGAGAAAAAGAGAGAGAGAGAATGAGACTCGGGCCTTCAAACTTCATTTAAAGGACAGCAGGGTTGGAAGTTCACACTGATTTTCACACTGATTTTTCTGTGTGGGTTTTTTTCTGCTCTAGACACACTAATTCCTATTCAAAAATTAGAACATCTCCCTTTCATAGTATCCATTCATAGAGTAGAAAAGCTTGCACTGTTAATTTTCAATGATTTGCCACTGAATTTTGATGTTAGGGTGACTATAAAATGAATTTGTGGACATATGTAGCTCATGGGCAGATTATCCATCCCTGCTTTACAATATCAGCTATTACAATATCAGCTATTTTTTCCAGAGAGGTGGTTGATCGTTCAATATTATTTCCTATATAAGTCCCATATTTTTGAACTCCAAAATAATGGAGCTCAAAGGGGACTCTGAATAATTTCTACTTAACTTGTGTGACATTCCTGTTGAAACCTCTGTTCTATGTTGCATGTGAGCATATAAGTAAGTCAGAAAAGCTTTTTGACAATCACATCTATAGTAAATGCCCCATCCAGCACTGGTGAGCTCCAGAATCTTCCCTATTTTAAGGGATCATGCAGTCTATTAAATAGGCATTTTCAAACTGAAGTTTATTGGCATCACCATTGACATTACTTCAATAGATACAGCCGAAGTTCATTTGGATCAATTTCAATTAATTTCAGTTAATGCAGCCCAAGGATATGAACAGGCTTGTATTTAATCATCTATACTCTTACCTATCTTGCATTTATGAATTATTGATGAGAGTGAATCCAAAAGGAAGTAAGGCAATTGACTTCAAAAAAATAATAGCATCAACTGCCCTGAAAAAGAAGTCATATATGTGTTTCACTCTAAGAAATCCTCTTTTGACCAGAAAATCTCAATAGATATTATCCATTCACTAATATTTCCTTCTTTGTCTTGACAAGATTTTAGAAAATATTGTCTCAACTTCAAACCTCAATGAAAAATTAAAGATCATCAAACCTCATTTAATCTAGTCTTTATCCTGGCTTGATAATGATCAAGTAATAATGATAAGGAAACAGCCCTAAGGTTTCTTTTGAGAATAATATAAAAGTTCCCTACAAGTCTACTATTTTCTGATAAAAGTCTATATATAATCTTCTAGAAAATTCATCAAACATTATATTTTGCTGGGTTGACTCTGTTGTTTGATGTTAGAGACACATTTAAACAATGTCCTGTTGTTGACTGTAACCTTGGTTCTAAGAAAAGCATTGTAAGGGTCGTCATTCAGCCCTAAATGTTTCCATTGTGCTATCTTGTCACAGTGGAAAACAGAAGAGAAATTAAACATGAATTAATAAAATGGCATGAATAATAGTAAAAGAGGAGGAGAGGGGGGAGAAGGAGGAGATGAAATTAGCATTGTATCACGAAATCTGCATGGATGTAGTCACTGGGAATGGAATTTATGTACAGAAAAAACAAAAAATAACATTTATTTATTAAATTTATATGCCTTCCATCCAGTGGTGGGATTTAAAACATTTTACAACTGCTTCTGTGGGCGTGACTAGACAAGCATGGCATGGCTTGGTGAGCGTGGCTTGGTGGGCGTGACAGGGGAAGGATACTGTAAAATCTCCATTCCCACCCCACTCCAGGAGAAGTGTACTGTAAAATCCCCATTTCCTCCCAATCAGCTTGGACTCAGGAGGCAGAGAATAGATGGGGGCAGGGCCAGTCAGAGGTGGTATTTATCTCTGGAGGCAGAGAATAGATGGGGGCCAGTCCGAACTACTCAAAATTTCTGCTACCAGTTCTCCAGAACTGATCGGAACCTGCTGAATACCACCTCCCATTTCATTATCCAAAGCAACTCTGGGTATATATGGGATTTGTTTTAAATTTGACATACCTACCATATAATTTGAGCATATAGGGCATGGTTTCATGATACGTTTGAAATGCATTTTTTATAATCAATAGAACATTGAGATTTTTAATTGAGAAATATTTTTGCAACATATAATCTAAGAACACTAATGAATATTGATTGTTCTGCCGTTTTAAATATTTAAGGTTGAGAGAATAAATTCCCCTGCATATTTTCACCAATTACATTTAATATGAGTAAGAGAAATCAGTTTACAAACTATTTCATAAGAAAAATAGTATTAAGAATAAACCTCATGCAGCAAGTTCATGCAGGTTTTTTTAGCTGTGATGTGGTTTAGAGTCATATATCTGACTGTTCCCAGATTGCTCAATGGAAGAATTTGCTTAGTGTTTTCAAATTTGCATTCTACTAAGAAGTTAAATGTGCATAATCCTGAGAATCAAATCAAAGTTGCTGTTCTATGGCACTACATTTGGATGGTAGCTAATTTAATACAAAAAGGAATGTCACATTTCCAAAATTAGTAAAACCTAATATCTCAACTTTGAGTTTATTTCAAGATGAACCAGAAGGATATATATATATATATATATATATATATATATATATATATATATATATATATATATATATATATATATATATATATATATATATACACACACATACATACATATATATATATACACATACATACATACATACACACACACACACACACACACATATATATATATATACATATATAAATATATATGTATATATATATATATACATATATATTTATATATGTATATATATATATATATATATATATATATATATATATATATATATATATATATAATGCCATTTACTAATATGAAAATCATACATGTTGGTACAAGAGGTTCTCACTTCCCAGTGGTAATTGGGCCCAGTAAATTTATCACTAAGTGATGCTGTTGTAAAGTGTGATGTCACATGACCACACTGACTTATGATGGCTGCTGCAATAGTTCTAGTTTCTAAGGTTTGGTGAATCCCACACAATCACATTGTCCCACAGTCACATGATCACTACTTCCTGCAGTTTTCCTTGCTGGAAGACAGCCCTGAAGGTTGCAATGGTGATCACTGACAGTGGGATGTTGTGACCATCACAACTAAAAGCTGGTTACCACTCAAATCAGAATCATGTGTCCACAAGTACACTATAATGGCCATTTTGTAGCGTGGGAATAATGAGAGGCACAAGCAAGCTAGTGACAACAGCTCTTTATTTCAGGGTGAGACTTCAGCAAAGAAACACAGGCAACAGCCCTCCTTATATACAGTTTGGAAATAACCAGTAACCAATCACAGACATTCCTGTCTTTGAATTTCCCGTTTAAAATAGATACAATATAACAGGCCACAAGAACCAGGAACTGTTGTATGTCCCTTCATTGAGCATGTTTATAACTTTAAATGAATAAGGGTTACTCTTGTACTTAAATTTGTATATAGAAAAGTAAATTGTCCATAGCATGCATTGGCTGGACCCTAAAAGGATGACAACGGAATGATCATGGGGATCTGTAAAAGACGGTGCGAGACAGAGGGGCATGAAGAGTACCGATCCATAGAGTGGCTAAGGGTTGGACATGACTGAATGGCTGATGACAACAAAATTGTCCTTCTCCAAAAATTGAGAAGGAAGACATCAAATCAAAGTAACAGCAATTGAGATATTCTTGAGGAATCATATCAAAATGCAAAATGATATGATGAACAGAAGTAGTCTCTAACAAAGTTAAATAATAATAATAATGAAATAGATTTATATTTATTTAACTTTCTGGGATGTTCTGAAAAGTTAATTGAATTTCAAAAACTGGTTGCACAGATAGATTTAATCATTTGCAAGGATTGATGGAATTTAATCCATGGACGCGCACACATAAAAAACCCTTTGTTTAAATCTCAAGTGGCATTCATATTAAATACTTGACTGATATGAACTTTCATTATATAAGATATTTTCTATAAAATATTTTTCTGATAGATTATGATTATTTTAATTATTCAGGCTGATTTATTGTTGAGATTAGTGGCAATATTATTCTGAGAAAATAATCATATGGCATCCATTCCAATCAATCAGTTAATCAATCAAACTGTTATTTTGTTTAAAACATTAAAATATGCCTGCAGTAGTAGAAGTAATGGGTGTATGTGTGAAAAAAAGGTATCTAGAATTTAGTTACATAACTTGAATCTATAAATTTTGACACACCTTCCATTTTAAATTTTCTATTGTTTTAACATTAAAAGCACAATTATTTTTAAAGTGAACTAAGTTTACTAGTTACTTTCTTGGCAATTTTTCGTAGTTTTGTTTGTCTTCTTTCAACACCATTTATAAACTTTTCAATCTAATTGTAAGCTTCATAGGTATTTTTTCCACTAAATGATAAGGAGGTCTGATTTTGCTTTTTGAGATCTGCCAATGTTGGCTAGGTGTGGCCATCATGCTTGTACAGATGAAATTCTTGGAGTAGGTAATGCTACTCAATATGATTGATGAAGAAAGCTGTAGCTCATGAAAGCTATGTCTTAGTAAAATATGAAAAGGTGCTTCTAAACTCTGTCTGATTTTAGACTACCATAGACTACCAAAAGTCCCACTAAACAAATCAAGTATTTCATATGCAGCATTTAATAAAATTAATTAATATTTCCACTCTGTGGTCTGACTGCTTAAGGGGAATGTAATCAATTTTCTTGATATAAGTTATATTCTGCAGAAAAATACAATTCCTTATTGTGGATATAATCAATCACAACAACATGCCAAAAGAATTATAAATGATAGTGAAACTATTAATCTCTATGCTTCTCAGTAACTGGTTGTCAGATTCATAGTTCATAAATATATCTTACAGGGAAATAACTTTAATTATAACATTGATTTTATTATGGTAGCATCTAACAAAAACATGCCTGTGGAATACTATTTGGAAACAGTACAAGATTACTAAGAGATGCTTTCATTGATGTAAATAGAATACCACTAATGCAAATAGAATATCAAAAGGCAATAGAAGTAATAGCAATTGAGGAGTACCATTCAAAACTGTTTACTACTATATTTTCATCCAGTGCAAAATATAAACCTGAATAGGTTTAAAGAGAATAATTGGTTTCAAATATGGCACAAAGATAGGAAATTATTAAAATAAATGTTGGAAAGGTGTTATTCACTGCCATCTGTAATACTTTAGAACATTTTATCAAAAATAATTGATACTTTTTCATGGAAATATAAAAGGATAGCACACCACACATACATACATACAAAGGAAAATATCTGAACAAAAATACAGCATTAACCAATGCATTCACAATCTCTTTTTGGTTATGTTCTCATTGATTTTTGGGAGTTGTTTCAGGAGTTCAATCCCATTCATTTTCTCTATTTCAGCACTCAAATAGCTTTAGTGGTGAACTGAAATTATATTGTGGCGATTTTGTTCAACATTTAACCTTTTATGACCTTGATGTGTGATAATTTATTGCTATGCTTTCTTCCCTCCATTGCTTCTATCTGAAAGAAAGCAAGGAAGTATAATTATTTGGGTACTACTGATAAAGCATTTTCTGATTTCATTAAGAAAAAGTGCTTTACTGATAGTCCTTTGAGTATGACCCAAATTGATGGAAATGATTCCAAATATAAAGGATAGCTTGGGTGGGGTGCATATGCTATATAACATATTATAGGGCTTTTCAGCCATTATAAGCATGGAAAACTGACGTAAGGAAGAAAGAAACCCTTTATTGCTCTACAATCAGGGGTGGGTTCTAAAAAATTTTACTACCGTTTCTGTGGGCGTGGCTTATTTTGTGGGTGTGTTTTGATGGTCATGTGACAATTATTTAGGATTTAGCAGAGGTACTGGTCTACCAGGCTTTTAACTGTTTGCAGAGCTGTACCGATCTACCCATTTATTTTTGCAAGCACTGATCTACTCATGTACTTTTGCAGGCACCGGTCTACTCATTTGTTTTCTTTTAACACTGATCAGCTGTAGGGCAGCCCTTTGAAGCCCTACAGCAAGAGTTTAAACAGTTTTTTCCCCTCTAGCCATCAGCTGGGACTCAGGAGGCAGCAATAGATTGGGGGTAGGGCCAAATAAAAGGTAAGAATAACATGGGGGGTGGGGAGGCACAGGGGGTGGGGGGTGCGGGGGCAGAACTGGTTTGGTGATGTCATTTTATCACCGCTACCGGCTTGGGAGAACCGGGCAGAATCAGGAGGAACCCCTCACTGTCTACAATTATAATTTCTTTTTAAAAATTGTACTTTATGTACAATATGTAATAAAACCATCAAACATAGCAGTAGGATGCAATATACTTTCATACTGCTGCCTGCTTAGGACTGCATATAGATTTAATAACTAAAAATAAAATGGCTGCCATATATTTGTCTTTTGCAGTCACTATTTGTGTGCAAGTATACATGTACAGTAATGGCACTTGCTCATATTTAGAGGTTTGCTGGCTGAGGAACTCTGGGAGTTGAAGTCCATAAGTCTTAAAGTTGCCAAGGTTGAAGACGCCTGCTTTAGATCCTCCTCATACAGTAGTGTCCGCACTCCTGAGGACAGCAAGTTCAGAATTTGATTTTCCAAGGCTTAGATAATCTCTTCCCATTTTCTAGGTTGACAACTTTAGGTTTGTTTAACAGAACAAATTTAAAAGTTTCTATAGCTCCTTTGTGGTTACTCTTGGAATGGGATTTCTTTCAAATTTACAGAGTATGCAGGTATAGAAGAGACATTTTAGCATCCAAATGTAATAAAGATATGAGCTAGTCACCTTGTAGATGCAACTGATTTTGAAAATAGAGAGTTGATGGACAATTCAATATGAGTGACTCAAACACATTTAACTAAGTAATGCCTTTGGAATACAAGCTTACATGCCTTTACCTGACCACTTGCATCTCACTGAACAGAGCAATACTTAATTTTGAACAAGCATGCATAGAATTGTACACATTATTTCTGGCTTTCTTTTCAGGTAAAGAAGAGCAACATCTGTTCTTTTCAACTACAAATAAACTAAGCTAGTGACTATAAAAGTCAATATTTCAGTATAGAGTCAGCTGTATGCTGAACAAGGATTTTTTATTTAATTCTACTGCTCACAGAAAACTCAATGAATACTGGACAAAATCAAGATAAAATGACAAAGGATTTAATTTCTTAGGATACGATTCATTTAGTGGACCACATAAAGATTACGCTTTATAGGTATCATAGGTATAAATACATCTATTATTTTATTTGGTTATTTTTTTTCTGAATTCAGTGGTGCAGTGCCTACTCCTCAAATATTTTAAACTTTTCTAGCCCAATCACTGTTAATTTTTTTTCCTAATAGTTTATTAATTTGCTTGATGAAAGCTATTCAGACAGCCCATGTTTTTCCTTTTCTCTCTGTTCAATCATTCTTTCCAGTACTGTTGATTTTAAGTTGTTTCTTAATATATTTACAGTCGTGAGTTCTTGCTGATATCCTAGTTTATTGTTTATTTACATTAAGCCTTTTCCTTATCTCTGTCATCAGTGCTGATTTATAAAGGCTAGAATCATAATCTAGCCATGAATCTTCTTGGGACTATCACCATATCATGAAAAAGTCCCACCGTTGAATAATCTTCTCTGGTGAAAACAGGTTTGAAAGTTATCTCCATCACATTTACAAAGATAAAGCAATAGCTGTAAGACAGTATGATTATGGAATTGGCAATATGCCAAATGCAACAAAAAGGCAGGATATCCTTTACTTTTAAAATTAATTCTGATTTTGATCACACTGAAATGACTGTCATCAACCTACCTTTTCTTATTATAAATTAAAACAGTTTATTTATATTTATATCTTTATTGCATTGTTATTTGTATTGATAGGTTTTTAAAAAATTAAAAATAGGACTGAATTCCTTTTTATAAATGTTCGTTCCATTTCTGTACCAGTTCAAGAATTATTTTTAAACAAACTCTAATTTAAAAAATGGTACATTTTTCCTAATTAACATTGCCAAATGATGTTTATCTATCAGTATTCTACAGTATATACTTATGTAACTGATTTTCCACGGTATTAAAACATTGTGTACATTATTTAGCCAACAGTTTCAACCCTATTATACATATTGTTTAATTGGAAAAATTCATTGAAAGTTTTTGGAGAAATGAACATTTCAGAGAATAATTACTTCTTGAACTTTGTAACATTAGAATAGAACGATGTAATTCTTCTCAGCCAAGACTTTTGGTAGTCAACTGTTTATGATGTTACCTTCCCTATGTTCTTTTGCAATTATATTTGTATTTTGGTCTGTAACCGCAAATAAATTATTATTATTATATTACTTTGTAACATGAGCTTGGATTCATTTGCATTAAAATATAAAGTGAACAAATTTCTTCCTTGTTTGTGCTATTAAAGAATATAGAAATAAAGTCTGAAAGTGCATGTGGACATAGCTCTTATCAATGTACTTCTGTTTTGTTTTTAACATTCTGCATTAGCATCTCCATCTAAATTTTTGTAAACGGATGGGATGCACATACAATAATTATTTCTCATGGACATAGCTTTACTTTTCTCTTTTTCTTCTTACAAGAATGTGGTTTTCTTCAGAAGAATACAATGCTTTGGCTCATCATGCAACATTTTCTCTGGAAAATATTTACTCATTAAAAATAAAGGCATTGTAGGTAAAATAGTTGACATTATTAGATACCTTGTATAACAGAGTTTGGCATGAAGGTTTGTTTAATATATTCATGGTCGCTAAAGAAAAAAATATATAAGAAACAGATATTGGCTGCATATACAAAACTTACCTCAGTGAGAAAGGCAGCATTGGAAAATTGAAGTTGCAATATCATACACCACTTTTACTCAGAGTTTTTAAAATCAAATATTGTCTTTCCAATGTATAGATTCTCTTGTATCTAAAACTTTTGTTGTCTACATCTTCACATGCTTGCAATTGTTTTGCCCAATCAATAAAAAGTTTCATCTCTGACATTTACATGAAAATGAAGACAGTGAATATTGCACTTATCTTAAAAGCACAGGGCTCTTCTGAGAAATGTTTGGCAGGCATTCACTCTTACAGTAACACTTTGCAATAATGATACTTTAATGCTGAGTTGGCAATAAAATCTTACTGAGGTGCTCATGGCAGCCACATTAATGCTGAATAAAAGTCATTAGGAATGTAGAATTGCGCCAGAACAGGAATGTCTTATGCACCAGCAATCTGGCAAATAGAGTGAATGAGACACATTGACTAGACTTTGAAGGAGAGCTTCATTCTCTTTTGACATAATAACCTCATACATTTATACAACATTTTTCTTTCAAAGGATTCTCTAAAACCTGAATTTGTTTGAGTAAGCTTACTTGTAAAAAACAAGAAATGTTTTTTCTAAGATAAATGGTGACAGTAGGCTGCCAGAGAAGTAGATTAACAAAATGGCCATCATTTTAAGAAATGGAAAATGTGCCAGCAATTGGATTATAAAGCAGCCAGTTTCCAAGATATTACTTCCAAGAAGATCTGCGTCTATAGTCTTAACTCATTAATTCAGAGTTGAAATGATACTTGGAATTATTGTATAATAGAATGCTTCCTAACTGCATTATTTAATGTCTCTCTGTCTAGATGGTTACTGCATGCATCCCTTAAAAGAACCATCATTTGATCTGTACATATGTAAATACAACATATCTCATTATCAGCTCATGTCTATCAAACTGTACCATCATAACTACAAAACCAGTGGTGTATGTGTATATATATATATGTTTGGAATACCATGCAAAGTTAGACTGTTATGCAATATATCAAATAAGCCATATTGTCTTTACAATATACATACACAATTATCTATATCCTGTGTTTCTATGGGTGGCCTGCTGATTATCATTAATCCCCAGTGAAGAAAGCAAGCTATTACAAGTGTAGTGGAGCAAAAATATGCAGGATATGTTTTGTCATATTTTCTACCTTTGAGGAGAACAGGATAATCTTTTAAAAACGAATCAACATTCATCATTCTATTTTCCCCTTAAGATATTTAGAGATCTCTAAGGAATGTATAGATGCTGAGGAAAAAACTTACTTTGCTAAAAGAACTAGTAAATTTAATACTATTCAAATTGTTCATTAAAAAAGTATGAAGCCTAGTTTTCGCCATTGAATCTGGAAACTACTATTTATTTATTTGTTATTATTTAGAATTTTAGGAATCATAACATTTAAATCACAAGATCTAAATCACTTATTTAGGCATAAGTCTGTGGATGAATTGAGTAATTTCCAAGTACATGGGAAGCAATCTCAGTAACAAATTCTTCCCTTATTTCTAAAAAATAATGAAATATTCTTATTATTGAAACTAGACCATTTTCTATCTTTAAAATGTGGAGTATTCAGAAAGTTGTGGAAACACTTGAAATCCATATACGGTAAAAATCAAAAGAAAAAAGTGCTTGAAAATAGTCACATAGTTTTGTCTTCCTGTTTAAAAAATCTTGCTTCAGTAATAATACTGATCCAATATTTTCACAACACGAGCACAGTTCAAGTGGCTAATATTTACATAAATATGGGATGTTTGCATCTTTATAATATAACATGCCACAGTAAAAATGGCTGATAAACA